>OX578141.1:111913224-113270224 GCA_951213105.1 Amaurobius ferox | reverse complement strand
TACATTTTTAACGAGCATTTTTCCTAATTGAGCAAATTTAGTTTTGCTAGTGGCTATAGTTTTTGCACAATTTGTACATGTCATCTGGTTATGCATCTTTGTTGTGACAACTCTCTGAGTATAACTTTTACTTTAATTAGCCACCCTCCCCAAATTTCCCATCTCACCTCCTAATTGAACAATTTTGCTTATGCTGATGGTTGTATCTACACCATTCATATGTCTCAGTTTGATACACATGTTTGATGGATATATAATATACATGCGTTTTTTGTGTCAACTCCCTGGATGTAACTTTTAGTTTAACTAGGCCCCACAATTTTAAATCTTAGTTTCTAATTGAGTGATTTTGACTCTGCTGGTGACTATATAGTCTGACATACCTGCCAAATCTCCCGATTTTTCCGGGAGTCTCCTGAATTTTGAAGCAATCTCCCGAACTCCCGAAAAATTCCTAAATCTCCTGAATTTTTACAATAATTAGAAAAAATCCCTACAAAAGGGATTTTCCTAAAAAAATCCCTATGCAGACGTGCCAACTCTCTGGATTTTGGTCGGAGACTCCGGATTTTTCATTAGTTCTCCGGCCTCCGGATTACTAACGAAATTCTCCGGCGTTTTTTGTTGGAAATTTATCAATTAACCAGACATGGTATAATTCCTCGAAAACACCAATTTTCCGCATTTTTAGCACTGATTTTTATCATTCCTGGGATCGTAGCAAATCCATAATACAATGCAGGGTAATGCCAATCAAATTAACGGAGATTTACGGCCGCATGTATTGTAAATTAAGATCTGGATCGCTTATTTTATGAAAGTAATAAACATACTTCTTCAAAGGTTATTGAGCATAAATCGCTAAAATGTTATTTTGTTCATTAATTTCGCATAAACACTGCGATTGCGCAATTCAGTTTGTTCTCATGAATCGCCGAGAGTACAATAGTATCTTTTTCCATCCATCTCAATCTTCTAAATATTGCATTTTTGATTGACTAAACTAGCTTATTTTCATATTCTGATTAATTATTATGGTTAATTTCTTAATTATTTTCGCATAAATAGTGCGATTGCGCAATTCAGTTACTTCGCGTGAATTGCCGAGAGTACGTTAGTATCTTTTTCCATCCATCTCCATCATTTAAATGTTGCATATTAGATTGACTAAACTAGCTTATTTTCATATTATGGCTAATTATTAAGGTTAATTTTTTTATTATTTTTGCATAATACAAATTTTTCTATTTTGAAAAATCGGTATGAACTCTGTGAAGGGATAGTGAAGAATTTAGTAAAGAGTTCTTAAAAAAAGCAAAAAGAGCTACTACTTTATTTCTAAGTAGTAAGAAGGATTGAATTTGACATTTTTTAATTATATAGAACTTTTACATGCTGTATTTTTACTTACCAAAAGATTTCTTTTATTCAATATTTTATCTGCAGAGAAGTGTTTCTGTGTCAAAGACATGTGAATGATTATTAAACAGTAACCAATGACATTTTTCTTTATGCATCATATTCAGTGTAATGAACATTGTTATAGACTCTGATGAGAATAACTCTAACGAATGTGCTTATTTTTTAAAAGATGATTTAATTCTTTTGTATTCGTTGAAATTAAATTCTGTTTATAGATACAATACAGATTTTTTATCATATTTGTCTATTTTTTATGGTGCAGTTTTGTAGTAGAGGGAAAAAATCCCTATTCTGTCTTGAAAATTCCCTTTTATGCTTTCTGTAAAATAAGAAATTGTTATCGCGCTGTGCGATTTTTCGATTTTTGTCGCGAATTGCAAATATTTAAAAATCTCCCTAATTTTCATTTTCCAAGGTTGGCAGCTATGGTCTGATCAACATTTGTACATTTCACTTGGATACACATATTTTTGTATCAACTTGTGGCTATAGTTTCTCCACCATTTATACATGTCAACCTGGATAAGCAACTTTAACGTGGCAAATCCCTGAGCATAACTCTTACTTTGAGTACCCCCTCCCCCCCACCCAATTTTCCATCTCACCTACTAATCCACCGATTTTGATTTTACTGGTGGCTGTAGTCTCTGAACCATCAGTACGTATTACCAGAATTATATTTATTTAATCAACTCCCTGGGCATAACTTTTAGTTTAACTAGCCTCTACAATTTTACTTTAATGTAAATTAGGACTATGTAATGTCTTTCACTAGGAAGGATACATTTCATGTGTCCAGGATTTTTATGAACGAGCGAGCAGGTGGGAGGTACGTTATTTTACTTAATACATTCGTCGTTTATATTTTTAATACATACACCCTTTGCTATGCCCAAAATACTGTATATCTTTATATATATATTTATATATATTTCAGTCCATCTTCTTATCATTTTTGCTATACAGAACATTTTCACTTAATGATTAATCTCAGGTATATATAATACAAGTAAAATAAAAATTCTTCAGTTTTATATATATATATATATTACTAACATATATATATCCATAAATACATGGATGAGCGTCCCCCTCTATATGTCGCTCATGAGCCGCCACTGATTTGGGTACTTATGTAACCATTTCAGAAGCATTTGCAACTAAATTTACATCTTTAGAATTTAAATAAAAAGCATTTATTTCATCCTTTAATTTAAAATAAGGTAGTACACCTAACTCTTTTTTTTACACTGTGGATACATTCCTCAGAAATTCGTGTAAAAAAAAACCATGTTAAAAAAAAGCTTCCTATAGTAAAATTGTGGATACGTTCCATGTTATACGAAAACCATGTAAGATGAAATAAAGAACTATATGTAGTTTAAAATCTGTGTAAAAAAAATGCTGAAAACTGTAAAAGTTCTGATATGCATACGAATGATCTATACATACTTATGCAATTTTATTGAGCAATACAACTTAAAATACAGCAAACATTATAGGAACAAAGCATACAGGAATATAGACCTGCTGTCATCCAGGCCTTTTTATTCGCCTTCCAATGAACCAGCAACTGTTGAATGTGTTTTCCTCTCTAAGCACATGGACTGATTAAATTGGTTGATTAAAAGAGGCTTTAAAATTTTGTCACCAGAAGCATTGCTACACAATAAAAGAGTCACCCAATCTTTAGCAACTTTAAATCCACTAGCAATTTTTTCGGATTTTGCTATAAAAGCAGGCATTCCTAGCAGGCATTTTTTTCCAGAATAGATCTATTGCATCGCCATTGAAAATTTGTTCGCCAATTTGTTGCATCGCCAGTGAAAGCTTTTAGCAGCCTCTTTATCTACTGATGCAATTTCTCCTTTAATTTTTAAATTATGAAATGCATTTCTTTTAAGAAATCCTGTTAGCCATCCATCACTAGCCGAAAATTCTTTTCGCTTATCTTGATGACTTGTTGATGGCTCCGATATCTGCACTTGCTTATAAATTCGTAGTGCCTTCTGCTTTATAATATTTCCATCTACTGGTATTCTCTTTTGCAATAAATCCTCCATCCAAAGCACTACACATTTTTCCATTTTTACTAACACTGCATCTCTAATATGTGACGATGTTTTGGAACTAAGTTTTGATGCGCAGATGACAGATCTCCTTATGGCATTCTCATTTTTCTTAATGGTTCTGATAGTAGCTTCGTTCAAGCCAAAATCCTTGCCCACAGATGTTGCACCTTCACCTCTCGCACGACAGTCCAAGATTTTTAATTTAACTTAAAGTTTTAACTTTAAATAAAGAAATGGCTTGCCTTTTATAAATCTTTGAAATTTTCGATGTTTTGTTAAATGTTACCTAGGGTAAAAATATTATCTAGATAAAAATACCTTTTTTCACTTCTTAAGGTCAGAAATGTTCAAATACACAATTGATAGCACTATGTATGCCTGATAACATGAACAATTGATTAAATATTATGAGCTAATAAACTTAAACAATTTAATGATGCAATATGTTATGTAAATGTCATACAAAGTGGGTAGGTAAGAGTTATCGAATGAGGGGATTCCCCAGTAATGACTGGGAAATCCCCTTAATAAGGGGAGATTCCTTCGAATAAGGGGATTCCCCAGTAGTTACTGGGGAATCCCCTTATTCTATAATATTATAGCAGTGCTCAGTGCTGCCTAATTTTTGAAAAAATTCTAGAACTTGTGGCCAACAGGGTGTGGGTGATCGCACTGTGACTGCACTTCTCCGATATTGCATGATGTCAAAGTGGAAAATTCTACATTATGGACAGAAGTAAATAAGACAGGAATGTCACAAGACCTGCTCAATTTTTAGAACCAAGTCCAGTAAAAACACAATAGAACTGCAGGCATTATATTTTGATGGAAGGAAAGATGAAACTATGTATGCTGAAAGATCAGGAGACGGAATGATACATATTCAAAGATAACTGGAAGAACAAACACATAGTACTAGTTCAAGAGTCGAAATCCAGATATTTTGGTTATGTTACATCAATTTCATCTAGAGCTGAAGATATAATTGATAGTATCTGAGAATATTTTACAATTGAAAATACCCCTTTTTCTCATTTGGTTTGCTTAGGTCGTGATGGAGGCACAACAAATATAGGTAAACACTCTAGAATCTTTTGTCGATTTAAAGAAAAATTACAAAACAAAGGCCACTACAATGGATTGTTTGCCAATTTCATTTTAATGAGCTTCCTTTACAGCATTTAATGGAAGAGTTGAATGGACAAACTTCTGAACCATTTGGATTTTGCAGTCGTATGGGAAAAGCTACCACACATTGGCTTCCTCTTGTATCTTACAAACTCATTACCAGTCTCCTGAATCTTATAGTTATGGATATCAATAAGAAGATACTCAGTACAGATACAAAGTATCTTTTGAAAATTTTACAAGCCATAATTTCTGGGAAATGTTCTGAACAAATTTCCAATAGAAGCCCAGGCAAACAATACCACTTCAGATGGTTGACCACTGCGAAATAAATTCTTTGCTTGTATGTCGACACTAAATCATCTTCCAGTGCACTGGAATCAATTGTGACTTACATCTTAAAAGTATATTTACCACGATGGTATCAAATACAATATGGAGGTGAGAAATGGTGCTAAAAACTTCTGGAGATTTTTGACTTTCCTAAAAAATGTAAAAGAAAATTCAGTTAGAAAGATTGTCCAAAAAGTGATGTAAAACAACGGATCCTTTACACACCCAGAAAGTATTTTAATATCAATGCTGTATAATGATTGAAGCAGCATACATCAACACAGTTCTTAAAACATCATGAAAGCTCAAGAAAGTCCATCTGATGATATCACAAAATTTGAAATTCCTAAAATAAATTTCAAAGCTAAGGATTACATCACTATGATCAACTGGGATTCAATCAGACTAACTGAGCTACAATTACTATATGCTTGAAAGATGATGTTTTATTGTCAATTGCAGGAAGAGGAAAGGATCGTGTCACATTGCTTTCGATCAATTCCTGAGTATACTGGCACATAGTCAAGCTGTCAAAAGATTAGTTTAAGAAACCACTACAGCATCTAGTAGAGTTTGTGGCTATGATGTTAAAGATGGTTTTATCTGAGTAACAATGCCGGATTGTGAAAAAATGCTCACTTTTGAAATGGAAAAACACTATGCAAGTAGTATTTTGACTTTTTTATATTGCAGTTAATATGCTTCACAGGAAAGGGTGACTGAATAGGATATGTGCTGAACATCATGTACATCTACCTTGTATGTCAACAACTTTCAGCCATATTCGTTAAAATGACTCATTTCTTGTGACTCTAACAACATCACAGATTTGTTATTTTCCCTGAAATGTTTCAACTCTGTTGCTAAATTTCACATCAAAAGTATAAATACTTTGTCTTGATTTTTTTTTTCTATGCAATAACAAAAGTAATAAATACCTTTTAGCACTAAAACAATCAGTGTGCGAATTTAAAAATAACTGAAAATTTTAAAAATATAAGCCTTAATTTTCAAACTTTAAAGCAAATGTGCAGACTAAAGACTTTTTTTTTTTAATGTTAATATTTTCACAAGTGATATTTAGGTTAAAGGGCCTCTTTTCCCACTCCAAGTATTTTGGAAAAAAAAATAAAGTTGGTATTTGTTCCGCCTTATTGCACAGACATTAATTAATTTTTCTGGAACATATTTTTCTTTGGGAAATAATGCTGATACAAAGTAGAGGGTTTGAGCATGTAATCTATGAACTCGTTAAATTTTTTTTATATGCCATTAAAAAATTCCTTAAAACTCCTTAATTTTTGTTTTTAATATTGAGTATAAATCCTGATCTAATATAAAAAAGACAGGTTTTTTTTTATCATTTACTCCTTCAAGGGCCTATATGCAGGGTGATTATAATTAAAGCTGCGATATTAAAACGCTGTAAAGTAAAAACCACTGGTCAGAATAGCCTGATATTTGACATGAGTATACGTGAAGCAAAGGAATTTTGTTTGGCGAAGGAAAAGAAATACTTCAAAACTGTACCAATAGATGCCACTGTCTTTGCCAAACACAGGGTGTTAGCCGAAAGAAACCAATAGTCAACTAAAGAAAAGGACAATTTAATCAACATTGCTTAATTTAATAATTGATTGAAACACCATGAAAACATGAAACAAACACCTACGATATACGCAAGAAATGTTCAATATGCTGTCTACCGTGCTCGGCTACGAGTTGGAAGTGCAAAACAGCATGTTCCACAACAGATCGGAGTGTATCAGAGGTGATGCTGTGGATGTGGTGTGTAATGCCTGCTTTTAAGTTAGCTAAGTTCATAATCCGACCACTGTATGCAACATTCTTGAGGTGCCCCCAAAGCCAAAAGTCGTAAGGATTAAGGTCAGGTGAATGTGGAGGCCAGACTGTTGGAAAATGATGGCTGATAATCCTGTCATTTCCGAAATGGATATTCAGCAGTTGCTTCACTGGTGTTGCAATATGTGGAGGAGTGCCATCTTGCATGAAAGGTGTGCTATCCAGACATTGATGCTGTTGGAGTGCGGGAATGATGTGGTTCTGCAAAAGAGCTTTATACCTCTGACCAGTGACGGTACAAGTAATGGGGCTTCAGGACCTATCTCTTTGAAAAAGAATGGACCAATGATAAACGCTGCCGTAAGCTCGCACCACACAGTGATCTATGTAGAATGAAGAGGCAATGGTTACAGTGGGAATGGATTCCCATTCGCCCATATTCTTCAATCTTGCATATTGACAGCATCTTGCAGATGGAAATGGATTTCGTCTGTCTATAAAATGTTCCTTGACCATCCATTGTCCACTTCCACCCGAGCAAGAAATTGTAGCACGAAAACTTCTGGTTATGGCAGGTCAGCAGGAATCAACTCCTGAACATGCATATTTTTGTATGGCTAACATTGCAGGATGTTTCGTAAAGTTTTACGGACCATGCTGACAGGCATGGTTAACGATCGGGCAATTCTCCATGCACTACAGCTTCCCACACCCCTTATCGTCTCTTCCTGTAACGCTGTAGCCACATATTCCACTGATGTCTCCACAATTGCTTTCCTCCCTCTGCCACGTTTCACGCCCAATGAACCAATCTCTTCAAATTTAAGAATCATCTTCCGTATGCCAAATGCAGACATTGAACCAGATTTTAAGACCTTTAATGTCCGGAACCTCCTGAGAGCAGTTAACCCACAGTCACCATTCTGGTAGAAAAGCTTTACGAGCAAAGCACGATCCTTCAGTGACAGAATTATTACAAGGCACTCAATGAGAACTGCATATGCTCCTCGTTTTTATCACAACTGTAATGTGCGGTGCACATGCCCAGTCTTAATTAGCATACCTCCAGAATAGAGGTGTGCTCCCGTGCGTGACCTAGCGGCTAATTTTTTTGTTCTTAATCAAGCTAATTCCATGTTGGATTCATACATTGTCATCTATCAGTGCATTTTTGAAATAACTTTTTTTTTTGCCAAACAAAATTCCATTGCTTCACATATACTCAGGTTAAATATCAGGTCATTCTGGCCAGTGGTTCTTACTTTACAGCATTTTAAAATCACAACTTTAATTATAATCACCCTGTATATATATCTTCTGATGTGATTCTCAACCCATGCCTTACTTTTACATCTATTCATGAACAAATTAAAGAATGCATTATCATCTGTTATAGTTTCTTTTCAGATTGTAATTTTGATTAATGTAATATCAGTATTTCTGGATATGTCATGTATTTGTTTAGGTTTATACAAAAAATTGTTTTCATTTTAAATATTTATTTTAGGCAGTTTGATCTTAGAACTCCCCATCAATGTTCCAATATATGTAGCAATGTTCTTGTAAATTTGGTAAATCATCTTGGGAGGACTGCAGAAGCAAAATGTATTGCTATAAATCCCTTGAATCCTGATCTTCTGGCTGTTGGTGCAAATGATCCTTATATTAGAATGTATGACCGTAGAATGATAAAGCCAACTATAGCTAGGGTAGGTATATTCACATTTTGCTCATCTTACTATTTTAGTTTAACTGCAACATTATTGTAAGTGTTGTTAATTTTTTAAAAGACTACCATTAAGAGTAACAAAAAAGAACTTTTGTGTTATGTGAAACATATGCAGAGATGCCAACTTTTATGGATTTTCCATAGTCTGTATGAATTTTTACTTCATCTTATAGTTTTACGGACATTATCCCCAAAACTCCATTCAATTCATATTCCTAGCTTTGCTGAGAGTCCAAAATGATCAGTTTGTACTCATTTTCATCTTCTAATGATTTCATATCAGAACAATAAACATTATTTATTTATATTGTACAAGTAAAAATAAAGAAATATTTTACTGAACAAATTACATTTCGCATAAATTATGTAATTGCACAATTCAACTTTTCTTTTCAGGCTTTGCTGAGAGTAAACAATTACAGTACACAACCTCGTATCTGGCTTCCCAATATCTGGACACTCCCAAAACCGGAATTCGTCAAAATAATGCCAAATTCTGCGCCAACAAGCAATTATTTGCCATATATTGCACCAAATAGCAATTATTTGCCATATATTGCACCAAATAGCAATTATTTGTTTAAAATCCCGCCAAATGTTTTTTTTTGTCTTATTTAACAATATTAATTTTTAAAAATGATGCGTTGAAACCTACATTTTTCCAGGGTTTGAAATAGGACGCCCGAACCATGCAAGAAATTAAAAAATCCCATGCAGAAAAAAAAAATGCCGCACAAGAATTTATACACACTCGTTGCCTCTGATTGTCATCGGGGGTGACGAGCTGATCCTTCTTAAATTTTAAAATGAACACGAGGAATTCTCGCGAGATCGAATGAAAAACAGGAATGAAAATATTCCGTGGATCGTGTTTTTTCCAGGAAATTCCACATCTCTTAGTGCAACTCCTCCTTTCAGGAAAACATCTGATGTAGCACCATTTTTCCTGCAAAAATCCAGCACGGACGAGACGCGTCATTCCATTCTTCACTAGTTACGGATAAGACTCCTGTATATATAGAAACCTTAGTGACGGACAAGTCGCGGCAAGGTGCTTTTTCAGTGGCATTTCATTTTTTTCTGGGTGTATAGGGCAGAACACACTCGGCACAAAGGTTTCGATTTTTCCGAATTCATTACATTTTCTTTTCTGCACTTTGTTCCGGGACTTTGATTTTCGGTAAAAGTATTCCAACTTTTTCGCTAAGAATATTTCGATATCGCAAAAGAAATTCTATTTGCTTTGTCTACTCCCTTCAAATGCGATGTGCCACACAGAATTCACACTATTTTGCACAATTTAATAAACATTTATTGGAAAAGATGAGTTATCAGTATATTTATCAGTAAAAAGTCAGTTATTATCAGTAAAAAATAGAGTTATCAGTATATTTGCGAAATGATAGAGAGTACGTTTATGTAAGGAATTGCCAAAATTAATGAGAGTTAACTTTTGCCAAAATGCGAAGAAAAATATAGCAGCTATAAAATGTCATTCAGGACCTTCTGATTGATATCTTTAAATACTTAACCTAAGCAATAAACTTGTCATTTTCTCGAGGAAACCCGATGTTTTTTCATCTCCGTGGAAATATACACATTTTCAATATTTTAAAAAACGTTGATGGAATTTCAATATCAAAATCATTTTCAATTAAATCCTATTATTTGGATGAAAATGGCTATTTTGGACTGCAAATTGACCTTAGCAAAAAGTTCTATTGCAATATGTTTATGGGGTTTTAACGTGTTACATTTATTAATTAGTAATTTATAAAAGACAGTTTAGCAATATCGCGGAATTTTTTTATTTAAACACGATTGCCGGTATATTTCGTTTTATTTTTAAATATTTTCCATTTTTTCAATTTGTTTCCATCCACTAATATTTTTATATTTTTTGTGTTTTTTATGCTGGGATTATTATCTTTTAAACATATTGTTGTTGAAATTGAGATATATGTTTAGAATAACGAAATTAAAAAGTTTTTATTTATTCAGGCATTTAGAATTATATGGCTTACATTTGAATAGCATAAATTAGAATTTGATATATTTGCATCCATAGTTGAATCTCATTTCAATTAAAAATGAACATCCTTCTCATCTTAATTTTATTAAAAGTACTTAAAAATGTTTTGAAACATATGAACAAAGGTGCTTCTGCTAAAATATTAGATAAATATGGTGAGGGCCCACTTTAGTTGCAATGTTCCAAAAAAAAACTTGTAATAACTACCCTGAATAATCAACTTTTATCAGACATTTTTTTTCTTTCAAAAATTTTCTTAATCACTAAATTTGATACTATAATGCATTTTAGTTAACCAAGTATACCTTTTCATATGGATTGTAAAAAATCTTTATTTAATACATGTTTTTAAAATTAATTATAATTTTCTATAATATTTTAGACTATTCCAGTAAGTTTTAGAAAAGTGTTCCAAATTACGTAAAAACCCCTTATCCAAACTGCCTGAAGTCCCAAGCAGTCTGGATAATAGATCCTGTACTGTACCTCTTTCCATCCATCTCCATCCCCTTTATTATTGCACATTAACTTGACTATACAGTACAGGATCTATTATCCGGAATGCTTGGGACTTCAGGCATTCTGGGCAAGGTTTTTTTTCATAATTCGGAACACTTTTTCTAAAACTTACTGGAATGGTCTCAAATGTCATTATAGAAAATTATAATTCATTTTAAAAACATAAATGTATTAAATAAAGCCTTTTTACAATCTATATGAAAAATATATTTAGTTAACTAAAATACAAATTACATGTATTAGTCTTTAAGAAAAATTTTGAAAAAAAAAATGTCTGAAAAAAGTTGATCATTCAGATTTTAAACCCCTGTATCCTAGGAAAACAATTAAGCAATATGTTGTAAATCAGAAACACTTGTTTAACACCTGTGTCACCCCTTCGGCATTATCATAGCTGACCACCATGAAAAAAATCAAAACAAGCTGTTTTAACGCGATTGCAGTTTATTCATAATCAGTGCGTACAATTAACAAAACGGTTAACTTGAAATGCCAAAAGTTAATTTTTATGTTAAGAATTTCAAAAATATGTGAAAATGAAATCCATAAATTGAAAATTATAAACTTACTAGTACACAAGAAAAAAAATTTAAAATCTGCAAATTTCTTTAGATTCCGTAGCTTTTTCCAAAAGCCCCAGTCACTTTGCAGTGAAAACGTCACGTTATGACGTCACTACCACTACGAAGTCATCGAGGCATCAAACGAACGCGCACCCATTCTAAAAAAGAAAATATGTTTTTTATATCGTTTCACAAACAAACTGTTTTGTCATTCGTTGAAAGTATGTTTATCTGACATGGAACAAATATATCCACCATGGAGGTAGAGTTCATTTTTACCTCCATAATACTTGTAGTTTTTCTCTTCTTCTGGAAATATTTTTAGCAACATTTCCGGTGTGGTAAGTTGTGGATTCAGCCAGACCTTTGTTTATGTCAGGATCGCAAACAGTTGAAGTGAGAAAAATGTAGATTTCAATGCATTATTTTATAATATTAATATTGCTAATTAAGGCAAAAAATCATTTGGCAGGATTTTAAACAAAAAATCGTTATTTAGCACAATTTTTGGCAAATAATTGAGTGTTGGTGCAGAATTTGGCATTATTTTGCCGCATTCCGGTTTTGAAAGAGTCCAGATATTGGAACGCCGGATAAGAGGTCGCGTACTGTACTAGCTTATTTTCATATTTTAGTTTATTATGAAGATTAATTTTAAAATTATTTTTGCATAAATAGTGCAATTCAGTTTTTTCCCCCACAGGCGTTGCTGAGAGTACACAATTATCCATTTCCATCCATCTCCTATTTTTGCACATTAGTTTCACTAAACTAGCTTATTTTTATATTTTGGTTGATTATAAAGGTTAATCTTTAATTATTTTTGCATAAATAGTACAATTGTGCAATACATTTCCCTCCCCCCCCCCAGACATTGCTGATAGTACACAATTATCCTTTTCCATCCATTCCATTATTGCACATTAACTTGACTAAACTAGCTTATTTTTATATTTTTGTTAATTATAAAGGTTAATTTTCTAATTATTTTCACATAAATAGTGTAATTCAGTTAAGTTAACAATACTACATATTAGAACCCATTCTAAGATTTTTAAATATATGTTTTCTATATATACGTAAAATCTTACTGATGGTTAATGCAATTTTACTGAAAACTATTGATAGCTTCTGATTTTTTCTAATGACTCCTCTCAGAGGTTAGCATCTCTGAATATGCATTAAAATTTTCCCTTTTTAACACTTTACAACAAAGTTGAAAGTGTTTATAACTTTGTTCATTCTGTCCGTCTGTCCGTTAGCACGATAACTGCCGTAAAAATGACTTTATCAAAATGAAATTTTAGTATGTTGTTCAGACGGTCAGTGGGACCTATGGGAATATAAATATATAATATCACCCAATTAGTTTTGGATTGAACCCGGGTTGAAAAAATGAAATACATTGAACCCTATCGAACCTAATTTTTCAAACATTTTTTAAGCGGATTTAAAATTCACAAATTGCTTTGATATTCAAATTATCCCATAAAATATATAAAAAAAATTTCAGCAAAATATATTCAGTAGTTTTTTAAATAAAAATTAAAATAATAATTACACCTTTTATAAGAAGTGATCACGTGACCATTATATGAAAAGATCACGTGACCCACTTCAAAATAAAATATGGCATCTATCTTGCTTCAAAATTGTGATTTTTAAAGTTCTTTTTAATTCATATTTAGTGTTGTATCTGTCCTAAAACTGCTGTATTTTTGCTTAAATTCTGTGCATCTACATACTGAAACAACTCAATTACAATCTATTTGAGTTTAAATGATCATCCAAATTTGATTATTTCTACAACGACGCCTACTTTTCACTTATGGAAAATGTAAACAGCAAAATATGTAGAATGAGTTGTATAAGAATTGCTGCATTTCTTTAACACAAAATTATTTAGCTCATGGAGTCTGCAATATAGCTGATATGAATGAAATATTCATTGATTTTACAGAGAGAAGGACGATTTTTTCGATGAAGTTTTAAGCATAGAGTTTAATTACTTGTAACTCCATGGTCTTAAGTTTTTAAAATACATTTTTATAATATTGTAATGAATGAAATGAATGGGAAAATGTTTATGAATGAAATGCTGCTTTTATAGAGAGGGCCAGGCGTGTTCTATTTCGATGACGTCATTTGAATAAATTTCTGTTGTTTTCAATGAAGTTTTCAAATATAATAAATTGTAGTATTATGATAATTTTAAAAATATTACCGAGGAATGTATTGCATTTTAGAGATGTTTAAACCAGGCAATTTATATTTCAATGCCGTCAATTGAATGAAGTTCATTTTTTTCAATGAAGTTTTAAGTTTTCAAATATAATAAATTAATGTAGTATTGTGCTAATTTAAAAAATATTATCTAGGAATGTATCGCATTTTAGAGACGTTTAAATGAAATTGCAATGAAGTTGGAAAGTGTTTCATAATCAATGCTTTATGTGTGATTGATCTTTCTTGTTCTTAGTTTGTCATCCTCCAATTTACATGCTTCATTGTTAGTACCAATTCACTTTGGTTCCATTGTTTGTAAATGCCAGTGGTTGTCTGTACTGAGCATATACTTTTAGTATACATTGATATGTAATATAAAGCAGGAGCATTCACTTTTCTACAATAATCAGGTGTGTTTATGGGGGGGGGGGGGAGACACCTTTTAGATCATCTTTTACTTAAATTAAATTTGCATAGTTACTACTTTTGATGCTGGAAGATGGAAGGAAATATTATGTTGAGGGTATGTTTCTATGAGAAGTTCAGGCGCCTTTATTCCCATGAAAAATGACTAAAATATGCAGATATTTAAATAAATCTTATAGCTGATTAAATTCATTACTATATTCAGCCTTCATTCTTCATTTAATCTTTAAGAGATATTCAAAGGTTGATTGTTAAAAGATACAGTCAAAGGGGATATCTGCTATAATAGGTAAATAATCAATGTTTATGCATCAATATTTTTTTTTATTATCATATCTTAGACATGCTCATGTTATCAAATTTCTTCTGTTTTATATAAAGTTAATTCTTCAAATTATTAAGTACATGGATCATATACATATTTTGTATATTATCATATACATGGATCATATATATATTTATATAAATTAATATTTTATATATTTTATATAAAAATACCAAATACAACATGTCTGGATTTTAAATGTTACTTATTCTAGTTTATTATTCAGTTTTCCAGTGAACATGTTTCTTCATCATGGGATATGTCTTATACAGGGGAAGTTGTTCAACCTGGTCATGATAACTTAATCCCTGGTTGTGTTTCCTATTTTGTAGCAGGTAAGATTTTAAATAAATAATTTGGCATCACGTCTGATGTTAAAATAGCAAAATCAAACACACATCCACAACAGAAGGTCTCCATTTCACTTCCTTAAGACGTACAAAAGTTTAAAACAGGCCATAGCGCTTTCGAGCATAAGTATGCTCTTCATCAGTGGCTACACGGAAATAAAGTTTGAATCGTTCATATATAGACCAGATATGAACGAAAAGGTTCTTTGACTTTTCTTGATGTACTGGTCACCCTTTCAGCTACTGGTTTTTAAACCTCGGTTTTCTGTAAAACTTCTTTTACTAATTCTTGTATTCCTGCTAATTCTTACCATCCTCTTTCCTCTAGAAAAAGCTTCTTTTTATGCTTATTTTAATCGCGCTTTTACTGTTTGTTCATCTATCTCTGCTTTAAGTGATGACATTGAATTTATTTTTGGCCTTGGCCGTGAGGCTGCCTACTCCTTTGAGTTTATTTATAAGGTTTTCTTCCAAGTTCGCCGTAAATATACCCTTTTTGATACTAAACTTATTGCCTTAAAAGACCGTTTGACTTATAGGTCTAGTTTTCCATACAATGCTACGGTTTTCCGCCCCTTTATCCAATTTTGTTCTGAGTTTGGTTTCAGACCTGCACATTCTAATATTTCTTCTTTATTTAACCATATTCGGTCTGATAAACTGGGTGATAGGGATGACTTTAAAAGCTTTGCTGGGGTGTATGTTGTTCCCCTGTTGTCCACCGATGGTAATTTTAAATTTTGTATTGGAAGTACTAAACACACCGTTGGCATCCGTTTAGCAGAACATGCTCGGGATGTCACGGATAGTAAATTTTCTACGGCTCTTGCTCAATTTGTTGTTGAAGATAATTTTCAGACTCTTTTTGAAAAGACTTTCCTTTTGATTCGGTGTAATAACCCTCGTGATATTCTCCTTTTTGAGTCCCTTTTTATTTATATTTACCGTGCGTCCGTTTGTAATTTTGACCCTGTTATGAATTTGAGTTACGCTTGGCGACTCATTCTCGACTCCATGCAATTCAAGTCTCTGCAAAGTTATCTTTGACGTCTTCCTCTTTGGGATTATGCTTGATTGCCACCCCACCCCCCCTTTTTTCGATTTCTGTAATTGAATTGTAATTTAATATGATGTTTTTTTGTTGTAAAAAATTTTTTGAAAAATTGTTTACGGTTTATCCTTATCTAGACGTAGATTCTTTTGTGGATTGTATTTATGCAAATTTTGTTGCTGTATCTGGTCTATATATGAACGATTCATGCTTTATTTTCATGTAGCCACTGATGAAGAGCATACTTAATCTCGAAAGCGCTATGGCGTGTTTTAAACTTTTGTACGTCTTAAGGAAGTGAAATGGAGACCTTCTGTTGGGGATGTGTGTTTGATTTTGCTAAGATTTTAGATGTTTATATTTACTTCAATAGTATATTGTTTGATTGTATATTAAGAAATATTCCCTATGTTAAAAGCAATTTTTTTTTTATTTACTTGAAGTAATTTATAACATTTGTCTGTTTAAATAAGGATTTTTCTCATTTGCAGAATCTGAAATAAAATTCGCTTGGGTTACACCAGTCTGCAAAGGAAAAATTCTTACCTCAAGTTTAAACATTGATTTTGAATAATTTTTTTCATGCAAAACTCAGATCTTTAGTCAGATTTTTATATTGTGTCAGGATTTAAGAAATATACTTGCTCTTAACTTTCAACCGTACATGTATACTTTGTTTCTGAAACCAAAATTTTAAAAGTTCTAGCCACAAATGTGTCCATACAGTGAGTGACTATGTCATTTGAAAAATTGAATAAATGACTGCAATTAATTCGTGCTTTAAAATCCAGTTTAAATTTCTGTTACTGCTCAGATGTATAAATAATTCATAAAATTTGTGCAAGTACTAATTCAAATTTTATTGAAAAAAATTGTGAGGACAGCTGTCATGACACTACATAATGAAGTAAGTTACTTCTGACTCCTGATATATATAATCGGTGTTGGCTATGGTCCGATGGATCCAAACTGGTTTTGCGTGAATAATATTTTGTAAAATAAAACTCCAGTAAAGTAGCTCCAAGTTCATTTAACTTCTAATTTTTTTTAAACAAAACAAAATATCTCATGCTTGTGCATCAATATTTCACAAAGGAGTAAGTAACCAGATTGAGTTGCAACAATTGTGACATTTCAAATAATTCAGCTTTCCCACCAATTGGAAAACCCAGGTTAAAATGCTAAAATATCGAAATTATAACCACTATATTTCAAAAACCAAGAAAGTGATCCAAAATCCAATTATATATACAGTGATGTTAAGTCTGCTCCTATCGCTTCAAACTGCTCCCAAACAGGCTTTCTTATAAAATTTGCTTCCATCCTGCTCCAAAATATGAAATTTATAATTTGAGGTTGTCAGTGGTGAACTTTTATTATTTCTATATTTTTACTCAGCTTAAACATTTATTTAAGATAATATATTTTATTATCAATATTTGAAGTTTTTCTTTCTTATTAAAAATAAGAATTTATTCCAGAGTATTAATCCATTGTAATTGTATTTAGTATTCAAATGTTTTAACTAAATAGCTGTTTTAGATCCCCACTTCCAATGAGGTTCTCAAATTTCATAATTTTTAATTTGAAATTATTACCAATTTTTACTCATTTAGGGGAATAATTACTTTCTATGTTCTTAAAGTACAATGCAGAAATACTAATATCTAAAACAGCAATTTCAATTTACAGAATCTCTAGAAAATGTTAGTGGGAATCCTACCATTAATTTTAGAAAATATTAAAAAATAAAACTGTCCCTCAACCATGTCAGACTGCTGCTGTCAAAGACAATGCTGATGTTTCCTTTTCAAATGAATATTTTTATTTATTTGATTTATGTAAATTGAAATAATTAAAACACTACCATAAGGACACAAAATATAGTAATGTAAGAAGTAGTCTGTTTACGGCCACCCTTGGCATATAAATCCATCCCTGCATTAGAAAATGTAATTTGTGCTTTTATTTTTTGATTTGTATATTTTATATTAAGGAAAAATTAATTAATACAAGGTAGGAAACAGAATGTAGTTTGTTAAAAATTTCCTCATTAGCTGCTCTTAAACCTTGCAGACCTGCTCCCAAATAGCATTTTATCTGCTTCTAAAGGTGCTCCAAATCCTGAAATGATAGTCAACATCGCTGTATACACTTGTAGAACTTTCAAACAGCTATAAATTCATGCTTATTGTTCAAAGCTAGATCTTTTAGTTTTTTAGATGTTAGCATTACAAACTTGAAAAATGAAAAGTTATCAATCCTCTTCCACTTGACAAGATGACTACTCGGGAACTATAAGAGCTTTTTTTTAATAATAAATATAGATTTTGATACTAAATTTCCTACTACATATTTTTGTCATTTACTATTTATATCTATATTTTATAGTTTTAAATGAAAAAGGAAAAACAACACTCGCTTAGGCAGATACTTTTTATATTTTCTAAATAAATAGTTCTAAACTTAAAATATTTAAATTATTTTTATAAGCTCTCAAAGGGTATACATTTTTTGTAACGTTCCGTTTTCCTTCCATAGAAACCCTGAGCATAGATGTTATTCATGTAACAAACAAACAAACAAACAAACAAAAAACTTGTATCCAGTTCTAGAATGTATTTAGAATTTATTTCACAACAATTTTTTAGCAGTGTATTAACTAACTTAAACAGAAATTTACAGCATTATTGAGCGAAACAAAATTAATTTGACTTTTCCTGTGAATGGAACATGCTATATATGAGAATGTCAGTAATAGATTTATTGCATAAATATTCCTTTATTAATTTTATGTATCACTTTTGATCCATTTATTTGAAAAATATACAATAGCACAATGGTTCATGCTATCATTCTAAAGTAAGCTCAATTTGATTTCTATTGAATTTTTTTTATATAAATATTATTATTATTTAAAAGAATGTTCAATTTCCTTTAAAATACTCCATTCGTTCTAGAAATTTTATCTCTATCTAGACTCCTATACACATCCATCCATACATACATTACACACACACATGCACGCATACATACACATACTCACAGACATCCCCTTAAAAAATCGGTTCCAGTTAAAGCATGTTCAAAACATATATTAATTTGTTAAAATTTTGAATTAGAGTTTTCGACCCTATCATAATACTTTTCCTATATATTTGTGTGCAGGGAAATTACAAATTAAGTCCAAAATTCAGTTATGTATTATAAATTACTGCTGCATTATGTAGTATGTAGAAAAAATGTAAAGTATTACATTTTCTATTCTGATAACTTGAGCTCTAAATTTAGATGAGGATAAAATTTGATAGGTCATAGAAATAAAATAATTTTCATAAGGTGATTTTTATCCTATTTCTAAGACAGATTAGTGCCCTCCTGCTCTTGCCTAACTAAGATGATTTGTTCCAGGGGTGTCATTTAGGGGGAACAGGGGGCATTGCGCCCCTCTGAGCTCTGGGAAACTTTCTTAATTTGTGACTGCAGGAAATAAATCTCTAACATTTGTTGCAATTTATTAAATTGTAGCTTAATTCCTTCTAAAAAAAAATTACATCACTTCAGTGCTATGTTAATTTAGTGACCTTTTTCAATGAAAATAAATAACTTTAACCCATATCACCCAGAAAGACTTTGAGCTATCTACTTTAGAATATCATAGTAGAGCCAAATTCAGATGTATATTTCTCAATCCATGCATACAGTAATAATTTTGTCAAGAATGAAAATAGTTGCATGAGTGAAAGAAAAGTGACAACCATTCCTTTTGTGGATTTCTAGAATCTCAACTTTAATCCATTCAATCCAGGGAGTATAATAAAGGGAGAGCCAGCCACCATTGCTGGGTTAAAATTGTAGAGAAGGTTGACAGTTGAGTAATCCTATAAACAGAAATGTCTAAAAAGAAAACATATGAATTGTAAATAATATAAGATCTGTCTATCCCATGTGTAGACTGCATTCCAGTATCCGAATCAGAACTGCAGTAGAACCCTGCTTACTCGACTCTCCGCTTAAACCAGCTTTAATTTGATTTGTAAAAGTTAAAAATTATTCTCCTTTTAAAAATCACTCCTTCCAATAATGATAGCTGTTTTATGAAGTGATCTGCAGGTGTTCCTTGTTTCTCGTGAATCTATTTTTAGAATGTTTTCTGGGGTAGGAAACTTCCCTTTTGGAGGGGGGGTGGTACAGTGTTTCACTTGCGATTGGATATTTTAAAATGGGAACACTTGTTCCATAAAGTAGATGGTTTAAGAGCGATATTCTTTCTTTAGTTTTTATTTCATCACATCACTTGAGGCAGGCAAAAATATTCACATGTTGTTTTAGTAACATTAGTTGTAGAAGTAGCATTGTTGAAGAGGGAAAATGTCTAGTGTAGCAGGTAAGAGAAAGCATGTTGTGGTATTGATGGAAAAAAGACTTAATGCTATAAAAAGAATGGACAGAGGTAAAAATTTAAAGATAATTGCTAAAGATTTTGGTGTTGAAGAGAGTACTGTCAGTGACTGGAAGAGGAAACGGATTGAAATAGAGGCATTTTGTAGCTGATTAATGTCAAAGAATGTACTGGAATCACATTTAACATTGAAGAAGCCTAATTTAGAAAATTTGAATGAGGCATTACTGTTTTGGTTTAACCAAGAACGAGAGAAAGGAATGCCCATCAGCGGTCCTATTTTAAAAGAAAAGGCATGAATGAATGAATGACATGAAGGCAGGTGACTCCAAGAGAGCCCAGCACAGTGACCAGAGGTCTATTGTACTATCCCCAGAAATGAAAAAGTCCCTAAGAAAAGAGACCAGCAGCTGAAGCAAAAATCAGCAGGCACTTTACAGGAATGTCTTGCAACTCCCAGGGCTCGATCACATGTCGACCCAAGTGTTCGAACCTATTGGCGGAGAACACCTCACACTCACAGAATATGTGTGCGGCGGTTTCTTCGCTGTAATTGCAGCCTCTACATAGCGAATCCTTATTGACACCCATAATATTTAGGTGTCTTTTAAGGGTGCAGTGCCCAGTAAGGAGCCCAACAGCCCTGCTGATGCCACTTCTACTGAGCTTGAAAAATTCCTTTTGATGCATACTAGGGCACTTACAGTTTAGTTCTTTCACTTGCCTTTGGCCCTTAGTATTACGCCAGTTCTTGCACTGAAGCTTTCTGAAGATATCACAGACAATTCTTCTAGTCAGTTCATTAGGAACACCCAAAGCGAGCTTGGGACCAACAAAAGGTGTACTTGAACCTTTTCTAGCCAATTCAACAGCCATTTCATTACCTTGAATGCCTGAATGTCCAGGCACCCAGTAAAATATGACTTGATTGTTGCTAGCAATCTTACAAAGTGCAGTATAGCACTCCCAGACAAGGGATGACGTCATAGTAGACTTCCCTAAAGCTATAAGAGCAGCCTGACTATCAGAGCAGATAAGGATTTTGTTGCTCCTGTAATTTCTGTCAGAGCAAATTCTACAACACATTAGAATAGCAAAGACCTCAGCCTGAAAGACAGTAGCGTAGCTACCAAGAGGGTAAAATAATTTTGTACCATCTTCCTTACAGCATACTCCAGCACCAGTACTACTAGTGCCTAGCTTAGAGCCATCAGTATACCATACAATACATTTCTTTTTATTGTAGGTAGGAGTCCTCTTCCAGTTATCCCGCAAAGGGACCTGAATATCATAAGACTTGTCAAACATATATCTGAAAAGAATGCCATTAGATGGCATATGGAAATAAGGATGATTTATAACATTACTGTTCAGATTGCTCCAAGATAAATACTTTGAGTAATTTTTCCAGTGTTTCAGATATTTAAGTCTGTTCATGCATATGAGAGCCTCAGCTTCAATGTGCATGTAGAGTGAGTGCAATCCAAGCAAAAGTTCAAGAGTTGCAGTTGGAGTGATTTTCATGCATCCAGAGATCGCAATACACACCATCCTTTGTAGCCTATTTAAATCTAATTTAGCAATTTCACATCTAATTCTAAACCACCATATAATGGAGCCATAGGTAATGATGAGACATATTATCATAGAGTAAATCCAATGGATAGCCTTGGGATTCAAACCCCAGGTTTTCCCAATAGCATTCCTACAAAACCAGAAGATTCTTCTAGCTTTAGTTATGCAGTAATCCAAGTGTCTCTTCAGTTGAGTCCCTTGTTAAAATAGATTCCTAAGAATTTAACCTCCTTAGAGCAAATAAGCTTCTGTCCAAAGAAGCGAATGTCTCTAAGATTAAGAATACGTTTTCTAGTAAACGCAACCATAGCAGTCTTCTGCGGGTTAACAGAAAGACCTACATTATTACACCATGTCTCAACCCTCCTAAGAGCTGTGGACATCATGTCAGAGACAGTATTGCCATACTTGCCTCTAGCAATGATTACAACATCATCAGCATATCCGACACAGGATACGCCAGAACTAGTTATATTCTCCAAGAGAGAGTCTACAACTAAACACCAAAGAATTGGTGAAAGAACACCTCCCTGCGCACAGCCTGCCAAAGCATACAACATCATATTATCACCAAGTAAAGATGCACAGATGTACCTACTAGATAACAAATTCTTGATCCAATAAGAGATCGTCATATCAACACCTTTCCTATCAAGAGCATGAAGGATGGTGTCAATGGGCACTTTATCAAAAGCGCCTTCAATGTCAAGAAAAACAGCTAAAGCAATTTCCTTAGCATTTAAGTTTCTCTCCAGTATAAAGGAGAGACTGCAAAGGGCAGTATCTGTAGATTTACCCAGTTGATAGGCATGTTGAAAGTTAGACAGCGGCATTGAAGTCAGAATCTCTTCCCTAATATACCTCTCAATAAGCTTTTCAATAGTCTTTAGAAGAAGAGACGTAAGGCTAATAGGCCTGAAGGACTTGGCCTCATAATAATTATCTTTGCGAATCTTTGGAATAAAGATTACCTTAGTATGCCTCCAGGCAGACGGCATGTGTCCAAAGGCAATACAGGCTCTATAAATTCTACAGAGAATGGGAGCATGGAGCAAGCACCTCAATTCCCTCCTGAAGAAGAATCTGAATGATGCCATCAATTCCTGGGGTTTTATAGGATTTGAAAGGATTAATTGCCCAATTAACCCTGTCCGGAGTAACCACCTTCCTAGCAATACCCCACTTACTACTATCACAGGTAGGATTGGAGCGAACAGCAGGAATAGTGTTATGGTTATTCATCTCTGAAACCGGAAAATGAACCCTGAACAGCTCAACAAGGGTCTCTTCCCCTGTCCCAGAATAACCACAATTTGGCAACCTAATGGTGTTTAGGCTACAGTTTCTGTCTTCCATTTCCTTTACCAACTTTGCAGTGGCAGAAATGTCTTTAATGCTATCACAGTAGTTTCTCCAGGAATTCCTCTTGGAATTTCTTACCGCCTTGTTATAGGAAGTGAGGGCAGTTTTACAAGTCTGCCATTTGCCATTCTTTTTGGCTCTGTTAAAGAGCTTTCTATACTTACTACGTATGTAGCTAAGTTCTTTTGACCACCGAGGGACCAGCCTTGGGGATTCAACCTTGGTGGTCTTACAATTATTATGATAGGACAGGATATATATATAATGGCCTGTTGCACCTGGTCAACAGCCAAATCCAAATCAACTGTTGTAGAATATTACCGGATTGACTTGCAAACATGACATGCAGATCTTCTTTGTAGGACCCCCAATTTGTCCGTCTTGGGTTCCTACCTTCTGTCATTAATCTTGAGAGACCTTTAACAGAAAAAGTATTTAAGCAATGATCAGACAAAGTTATATCATCTGAAATATTTCAATTAATTACATTATCATATGCAATATTATTTCATATGGTTAAGTTTATGACTTCCCTACGGTTTATTGTAACAAAAGTGGGCTTGTTGCCCTTGTTAAGAATAAAAAGATTAGAGCTAAGAATGTGTTCTAAAAGACTGCCCCACACAGTATGGCAAGCATTAGCACTGCAACCAATGATGAGTTTTTTTCCCTCACTACAGTGCTCTATAAGACTAATAGCCACTGTAGTGAGAGCTTCCCTTTCTTCATAAGGAAGATAAGCAGATGCAAAGATAAACTCATCTTTATGTTCATTGGATTTAAAATTCACACTGACAGCAACATTGTCACCATTTAGGAATTCCACTACGTGCAGGGCATTGAGCTTGTTGCTAACAGCAACACAGGCTCTTGGTCTGATACAAGATGTATCATAAAAGACATAGCCCTTGATATCATAAAAGACATAGCCATTGATCCCTAGACCCAGAATTTTATTATTTCGGATCCAGGGTTCCTGAATTAGAGCAATATCAACCTTACCATTCATCACCTTCTTGCCAAAAATAGCAGAGGCTGAACAACTATGGTGCAGGTTAATCTGCACAACATTAATACTGTCCATAATCAAAGAACAAAGAAAGGACAGGAAAAGCGGAAACTAGGAAGCAATGGTCTTCCCAGTATCATGAGAATGGTCAGTGTCAAGCACAACACAATTCTCAAAGTCCTGCATATGTCTTTCCAGCTCATCCTCGGATAGTGGTAAGATAGAATGCAGTGTACTTTCAGAATTGAGATAATTTCCAACTCGTCAAGCTTATGTAAGTCAGTATCAACATTTGTGATACTTACCTGAGAGGAGGTTGCCTGATCGTCTGACTGAACCTCAGTGGCGGCTCGTGAGCCAGATATAGAGGGAGGCGCTCATCTATGTATTTATGTATATATATATCCCTCAGTGTATGCCAACAACGTCTTTTAGACTTCGAGTTCGTCGTTTGTCCGGCACTGATAAATTGGTTCTGGCGTTACCTCGAAACAGCTGTATACCAAATTATTATTTTACTTGCGCTGATATATGTTTGCAAGTTTCTTTAAAATGAATAAAAGCCTATTGTAACCATGGAAAATTATTTGAATACATTTCTAAATAAATTTGTATCAAATTTGTAAAAATTAAATACTCTCAGTCATATGCATGTGCAGTATTATTTTCTGATTAGCGCAAATGTTTGTACACCCAAAATGCACACAATTTCTCTCATATACACTCTATGGCTAATAGTTTTGTACCTGATCGTCCTTGTAACCCAAACAGTAACATAATTAGAGAGCGAACACCAACTAAATCTACTGCCGTTTATATGTAGAAACGGAAAAACTATTTTAATACAAGTTTAAGAATGAATTTAGAATTTACAGAAAATTCTTATGCTTTATGCTTATCTCTATTTGTCTTTAAAATGATATGAGCGAGTTCTGTCTGCTAGCAGTCACTATATATAGCAATCGGTTTCTATAACAATAAGTAGTTAGCTCGTTGCACGGGTGCAACAAAAGTGGATCAAAGTTTAGAGTGAGCAGATCGAGTGGGCCCATTGTAGAGTAGAAAATGCAGTGTGAAAATTGCATCAAAATCGGAGCAAGAGTCACTAAGATAGATAAAAATATAAATATGAAAAAGAGGAGGGTTTCCCCTCTTCCACCACGGTTGTTTCATATTACATAATAACAGACGATGTTTGTGTGTCGACGTGTGTGTGTAAGATCTGTAGCGGAAAATGTAAACATCGTACGGCCTTGAAATGTCGTGCACGGATATTTTAGGAACCAAGGCGATGCATTTTTGTAAAACCGAAATATGAAATTGAGGCTACTTAAAGTAAAAGTTACGCCCAGAGGGTTGATGTAATAAGGTTGTATATCTAAGTAATTGCCACCAGCAAAATCTAAATCGCTCAATTAGAAGGCGAAATAAGAAATTTGGGGGGAGGGGGGCTAACCGAACTGAAAGTTACGCCCAGGGAGCTGACACAATAAATATGTATATCCAGTTCACATATACAAATGGTGCCAGGACTATAGCCACCAGCGGAATCAAAATGGCTCAATTTTAAGAGCGCCGAGATGTGAAATTAGAGGAGGACTACTTAAAGTAAAAGTTATGCCCAGGGGATTGATACGAAAGATATGTATATTCAAATGGTACAAAGACTGTAGCTACTAGAAGATTCAAAATCGCTCAATTTAGGAACCGAGATGTAAAATCGTGCGGACTAGTTAAACTAAAAATTACGCTCAGAGGAGTTTGAACAAAACAATATGCGTGTCCAGACGATACGCGTATAGATAGTGCAGAGACTATAGCCACCATTAGATTCAAAATCGCTTAATTAGGAAGCGAGATGAAAAATTTTTGGACTACCTCAAGTAAAATTTACGCCTAGGGAGTATCGGAGCAATATTGGTCTTCAATGAAATTAGAAGCAAAAGAAGGGGGATTGAGTAGTCGCCGCTGAAGGGGGGGGGGGAGATTTTAAGGAAAACAACGCCAGATCAAAGAATCAAGTATCAGGTTGAAAATTGATTTTTAACATTCTTCAACAAATATTTATAATTTTTTCAATCTTTAATGGAAATAGCTGAAAAAGTAAGACAGCTGAGTAAATGAAGAGACCCACCCCCCCTCAGACAACACATTTCTGAAAGTGTCACTAAAAATATTCACGGGCATGCCACAAATACAATTCTCGTGACTTTTAAACAATTAAGAGGTCAAACGCATTGAAATTTATCACAAACAAAGCATAGAACTACCCTAAATCAGAAATGATCCCCTTTCCGAGGGACAGAACCACCCTATATCAGAAATCCCCCCCACCCCCCGGCCGGGCGCTTATGCAGCGAAATTAAACTGAGTGCCCCAAACAATGCATTTTCTACCAAAAACGAAGAACGGAAACCCCCAAAATACCATAAATAACCCCCACTTATTTAATTAAGTAAAAAGCACAAAATATATATCGAAACTATTTTGAATTTCTATTTTCTGTATCTAATACTACTAAACTATTTCTTCATGAACCAAAACTGAAAAAACTAGGTCAATAGAATCAATAAAATAAATCAGAATTACATAAATACAGTAATTTATTTTCAAATATTTATTTAAACATCCAAATTTATTATTTTAAAAAAAAGCGAGGGAGAAAACACACATTTATCAAGAAAAATTCGAGGCCAAATTAGCGAAACTTAGCCAATTCGAGTCAGTAGTTCACAGCATTCGTTTCATTCTTGGCTTCTTTGGCTGAACGATTTGATGTGAGCCGCGATAACCGGCGCGGCTCTCATCGGATTGGAATATTGCAATGTCTGTTTTTTTAACTGAAATTTCTATTACCATTGTATTAACATACCGTTCTTTCTATCAGCCAGAGGCCGATAACGAGGCGCGGCTCTCGTTAAAATCCCTCGTCTTTCCCTACAATGCAGTATTTTTCCCTATAAATTTAATATACGTAGTATGAAAAGAGCATAAGAGATTCTTTGAAAGTCAAAGTTTTAGTGCTGCCATCTAGTGATAATTTTATCACTTATTTCCAATAATTCGACTTTTTAGTTGAAATAAATTTCAGATAATTTCCTTAAAAATTGTAATTAACCTATATAACTAAAGGAATTTGAAGTGCTTGATCAAGGGGGTCCACGTGGCCCCGCGGCGCCCTGAATAGCTGCCCCTGCTGAACCTCCTTCTTCATCTTCCCTTTGTGCTTTTCGTTTGGGTCCTGAAGTATCTTGAAGATTCCTCTGTCCAAACCTGTGTATGCACCTAAGTTGGCCTTACGTCTTGAAGATTGCTCTGTCCAAACCTGTGTATGCACCAAAGTTGGCCTTACGTATAGCTGCAGCAGTCTCCGAATTCACCTCGAAGATCCGTCTTACAGAGAGGGGTTCCGTAAAATTTTGCAGAACACACTACTCTTGCGACTTCAACTCTGGGTTGAAACGGTTAAGCCCCTTCAGCAAAACCCTCGGCACCTTGGTGTAGACATCCTTGGTCTTGAAGGCCACCTTGACTGGTTTAGGTAGATCATTAGGTAGATCATTTAGGTAGATCATTTAGTGCGAAATCTAAATCCCGTGTTGCCGAGAGGCAGGTAGGGTCCGCACTGCTGTTTGATAGGTAGATCATTGGCACTCATTACTTTGAGTGCCTCATCTAAAACCTGTCTTTTGTTGTGGAAGGTTTTCTTAACCCATTCCACAATTGTCGTATCATCACACTGAAGAACTAAGGACAGTTAAGCCCCTTCAGCAAATCCCTCGGCTCCTTGGTGTAGACATCCTTGGTCTTGAAGGCCACCTTGACTGGTTTAGGTATAGCATTGGCACTCATTATTTTGAGTCCCTCACCTAAAACCTGTCTTTTGTTGTGAAAGGTTTTCTTAACCCATTCCACAATTGTCGCATCATCACACTGAAGAACCAAGGCTCCCTCATTTAAGCCAGAACCATGGATCTTAGGAAGTTGCTCACCAGTGGGGATCTCATCTATTTTATTGAGAATCACCATCTGGATGAGGTCAACTTTATCCTTGCTCAGCTTACCAGAAGTGAAGGAATCCTTTGTTACAGTCATCTTAATGACGTGGACTGCATAAGCAAATTATCCAGGTTGGATGTCTGTCCTTGACCTCTTTTCCATGACCAGTCTTCTTGGAGATGGTGTGGTACCATCCGACCTAAGTCATTTGGTATCCCCAACCTTCTCTTTAACAGCTCCAGCTTTCATTAGCTGCTGGTCTTGCTGGCTATGAGTGTACCTCCTCTTGCGCCTCTGTGATTTTGAGAGTACTTCCTGCTTCCCGACCATGGTTTCAGTGTGTTGCTTACCAAGGCTCTCAACTCCACCTCCTTCTACAGCAAGGTTGCTGGTTTCCCCCTTTTTACCATGATCCAACCCCAAGGGGGTTGTTTCAATGGCTGATCGGGTTTCACCCAAAGGTGTACCCAATCCTTTTGAAGAAATATCTCTATGGGAACATGAAGAACTAGGAAATGGCATATCTGAGCTCCCCATGTTGTATCCACTAAATAAGAAAAATGCTGATTACTTCCATTTTGATCGAAGCCCCAACCAGGCACCGTCTCCCCAACCTTTTCTAACGTGAAAAGTGTAACTGCCAGAGTCATTTGCATAGCTAGATGATGTAGAATGGGCCATAACATGCACCTAGTGCACAGGGCGCAAGGATCAACAAGGATCCAAGGGGATTTCTCGATATGAAACACTCTCCATCATCCAATCAATGCAACCAAGGGACTCAACTTCTGGACCCATTTACTACAAATGTTTCTTAAAAGCAATACTACAGATGCACGCCGCTCTGCCCTTTTTGCATCACATCCGCATGAACCCATTCCCAAGCCCAAAACGGTATACCTTACAGCAGAGGCCGAAGGGTGGTACTTGAGTCCATAGAGCAGAAGTGATGTTTACTAAGGGTTCGGCATTGATGTCACCTACAGCTGAGAAGAAAAGATAGCATAGGTACCTCGGGTTTGCAACACCCGTAACTACTAAAGGAGTGAACCCCTGAGGATTTTACAGGGTGAAGCTATTTGCCTCACTCCCCCCAACCTGGAGGACCAGGATGTCTCATTTCATCAGGAACCTCACCTTTGACCTGTCTGGCATGGGAGACTCTACCAGTAGCAAAAACTACCGCCGGCATAGCTCTCATGGTCATTGGAACACGCAAACCCTACCACCACTACAAGACACAGACATCATTCAGTGGGAAAAGAAAAGTCATTGATTCTACATAAAAGTGGAAGATATCAAGAATTTGTCGCTAATGAAGGTTGGCTAAACAGATGGAAAAAGAGGCATGGCATCCATCACCTTCCCATTTCTGATGGAAATTTGTGTGCTGGCCCAAAGGGTGTAAATTGTTTTCCAACCAAACTAGAAGAAATTATCGCTGAAGAAAGCTTAGCAGCAGAACAGTTATTCAACGTCGACAAAACTACTATAGAATGCTACCTTCCAAAACTTTAGCATCTAAAACAGAAGCAGCTGCCCCCGATATAAAAAAAAATGAAGATAGGGTAACTTTATCTTAGTGTAGCAATTCTACTGGCGCACGTAAGTTACTGATTATGCTTGCTCATAATTCCAATTGGATGAAAACTTTCCTCTTTAAAGAATGGTTCAAGTCACAGTTTGTTCCTGCAGTTGAGAAACATTTGGAATCAAAAGGGCTGCCCTTAAAGGCAATCTTACTTTTAGATAATGCTTCATCACATCCAAATAAATAAGAACTTAAGGTGGGAAATATAAAAGCAGTTTTCTTCCCACCTAACATTACATCACATGTTCAACCGATGGATCAAGGTGTAATTGAATCTCTTAAATGAAGATACCTTTGGAAGCTACTAGTAGCATTACAAAATGAAGATATTAATGTCAACCTTATTGACTCAATAAAGGCTATCAATATTAAAGATATGGCATACATGGTTGCCTCAGCATGACAGAAGCTAATGGCTCCTATACAAGAAACAATTGAAAAGGAATCATTTGAAGTGACTAATGAAATGCCATCAACAGAACTCTTCATTAAGCTTTGCCAAAACTTTTGCAGCTGTTCAAGGCTGCAGTGATATTACAGCATTAATATCTAGCAGCTGCCCCCGATATAAAAAAAATAAAGATAGGGTAACTTTATCTTTGTGTAGCAATTCGACTGGCACACATAAGTTACTGATTATGCTTATATGTATGTAAAAGCTGCCAAAGGGTATTTAAAAACATTAATATGACTTCCCTTCCAGTTCATTATCGGGCTCAAAAATCCGCTTGGATGAACACTTTCCTCTTTAAAGAATTGTTCAAATCAGTTTGTTCCTGCAGTTGAAGATCATTTGGAATCAAAAAGGTTGCCCTTAAAGGCAATCTTGCTTCTAGATAATGCTCTGTCACTTACAGATAAAGAAAAACTTAAGGTGGGAAATATAAAAACAGTTTTCTTCCCACCTGATGTTACATCACTTGTTCAACCGATAGATCAAGGTGTAATTGAATCTCTTAAATGAAGATACTGTTGAAAGCTATTGGTAGCATTACAAAATGAAAATATTGATGACAACCTTATTGACTCAATAAAGACCATCAATATTAAAGATGTGGCATACATGGTTGCCTCAGCATAGTCAGAAATGTCCGTTTGAACTTTAGAGAAGGCATGGTGGGAACTAATGGCTCTTATACAACAAGAAACAAACGAAAAGGAATCATCCGAAGTAATTGATGAAATGCCATCAACAGAACTCTGCATTAAGCTTCTCCAATACTTGAAACTGTTCAAGGCTGTAGTGATATTACAGAAGTAGATGTCGAAGAGTGGTTTAAAATTAATAATGACTCGGACGTCAAAATGTTATCTGACGAAGACATCATCGAGACTATCATTGATGCGCCTCAAGACATCGCGGGAGATTCAGATGATGCAGATTCTTCAACAGACTCACAAATTTTCCATACCGATAGAATGAATGCTTTAGAAGTGGCTCTTTATGTTAAACAACAATCAACCTCCACGTCAATTGATGTAATGTTAATAACGACATGGCAGGACTTCACAGCCAAAAATCGGTATTCAAGTTTAAAGTAAAAAAAGTAACCGATTTCTTTAAAGAATAGTAATGCAATTGTATGTGCACTAGTACGGTACATATTTTTAATTTTCTTGATGTAGTCTGTTAAATATAATTTTTAATAGTAATATAGTACGTATAGTAATGATTTTTGCCTTAATTTGTTTAAATATGTTTATAATGCACAATTTTCCTTATAACATAGAGTATCTAACAGAGCTATAAGAGAAATGCCATGGATTTAACATTTTTTAAATCATTCCCGTTTAACCGGATTTTCTCTTAACTGGCTTACTCTCGGTCCCAATTAAGCCGGTTAAGTGGGGTTCTACTGTAATTCTATACTCTTGGCCCCCTACACGCTTTGTGCTACAGCCATCAGATGGCATACACACGGCAGATGTGCTCAAAAAGAAGAGGGTTAAATTTTCTGTGAAAAGTGATTTATGAACAACACCTTGCACATTGGCATCTACATTTTGAAATTAGAGGCCAGTAAATTCTTTTTTTCAGAGACAATACACCAGTTGGTGATAAACCATTTTTGTCATCCCCACCATTTTCCCACTCGTTACATGTAATTTAACTATGGACAAATATATCTGCCCAGACAATCAAGATCTTCCAACGTGTAAGTATTGCTAATATTGTTAATTGGGGATATATTTCATAGCCAATTATTTATGAGGAACCTATTTTAGAAATTGAATGGAATTTATAAGCTTAAGAAACTGCATTTATGTAGATTTAAATACTTTTTATCTCCAATCACTATAAAGTGAAAAATCTCTGACCACTTTAAAAGTGAAAAACTGTAAAGGGTTGTTAAAGTTCTATATAAAGTAAAATTCTTTTTAAATTTAAATTGTTTCGTGATTTAAGAGAAATAAATAATCAAGGAATCAAAACAAGGCATTTTAATTATTGTTAGGATTGCATCAGTAATAACCAGAACCCTATTAATGTTTGTAGGCCTAATTTTGTCTGTTACTACCTCCATCTCACTCCATTTAAAACTTGCCCTTCCATCTGAGAGTCTTCAAATTTGGCATGGAGACGCAGATCACCGACTCAATTACTGGAAAATTATATAAATAAGCAGATTTGAAATCCCTGGGGTGGTGGTATGAGGGGGGGGAGGAAGAGATAGATGATCGAAATATAAAATGTATTCAAAACAATCAAGTGAGGAGAGTTTTAAAAGAAAGTTCACATCAAGACTAAAAGGCCCATTTCTTTTTGTTTATATTGGTGGTGGTGGTGGGTGGAGCGTAAAAACCTTAATTTTCGTTTTTTGCTATTTATGCAAAAAATAAATAAAAATATCTGAAGGATTTTTCAGATAATAAGCCCAACCCAAATATAGGAAAAATAACCCTGATATACCAAATTGATTAGAAAAATAGAGTAATTATATGTGGCGATGAAAATTAAAAATCTATCCCCATATTCAAGATGAATATCAGCTGGCAGAAAAAGTACCAAGTATCACAATTTTAAGTTTTGCATTCATGGGAGGCTTGCTTAAATATCATCATGTTTTTCTTTGTTTAAAAAAGACAATTGATAAAAAAAAACCTGAAACATTTTCCAGTGATACTGCTGTGCTTAGATTCAGATATTTTTATTTTCTAAAATTATTAATGTTCAAAATTCATAATTTTTCCCCTTCCCTTCAAAATTCTAAATTAATTTATGGTTATTATGTATTTCGGCGACTTATCTCATATTAATGTTTATTTATCATCTCTTTCATGCATTCCTCTATTCTAAATTATGCACTCAATGTATCTACTAACGCTAAAAATCCATTAATCCGACGATTATATTCATCTGAAAGCGAAAAATAACTCTTGTGTTAAGCTTGGATTTGGCCGTTTCATGGCTTATCAGTAGAAACGATGTTTATTCCAGATGTTTGTGGGTACCGAGAGGGCATACCTTAGAGTTAACTTAACGGAGCAATGAACTTTGGCGGGAAAACATGGTAGCTAGCTTGGCGGCATTTTCGTGCCTCACGATTCATTGCGAAGCATCATTTTTATTTCCCTGGCGTATGCATAGGTGCTCTGTGTTCAGTGCAGGTTTTCACTCACCAAGATTGGCTGCTCTTGGGAAGCAGAAATTTGGTTGGCAAGTATTATTCGATGCTGAGCATCAGAGCAGTGAGGTTGAAATAATTTTGATTGCCGCGGCCAGGGCTTTGTGCCCAGGGCCTGTGGTCGCCGGAAAAAGGTTTTATTTGAAGTAGTGTTTAACGGAATGCCAATAACAATTTCTAGGAGTCTAATTTGAACACTGCACCGTTATCTATTCTAATTGTTGTTTGTTCTAAAGAGAAATTCCGCATACACCAATATGCCTACTGCAAATGTTATTTGTTCTAAAGAGAAATTCCACATCCACCAATATGCCTACTGCAAGTGCTGTTTATTCTAAAGAGAAATTCCGCATCCACCAGTATGCCTACTGCAAGTGTTGTTTGTTCTAAAGAGAAATTCCGCATCCACCAACATGCCTACACTGCTGGCATTGATCAAAGGTGAAATTCAACAGCCGTTAATGTGCCCAACTACAATTCATCATCACATTTACCTACAGCTTTCAGGTTCGGGGAGTGATTGGAACCTAGGTGTTTCCTTGCATCCTTTATAAGTGCTTTTTCCATGCAGCCAGTTTCCTTTGGTTTTAAATATGTTGTGCAACTTGAAGTTAGATTTAACTGGGCTGGAAATGTATGCCTGTTTTGCACGTTGTTATCGGGTATGGTGCTGCCATCTACAAGCATAATCGTAAAACTTCGCAGTCAAAATGATAATATTTTTCATAATAAGAAGTTGAGGCTGAGAATTTGTTTGGCATTTTAATCTTTTTAACTGTTGTTAATTTATTTTTGACACAGGCAGCTTCGTTTTTTACCTTTGAGAATAATATTTTGCTACATGTACAAATTGAAATTTTACATTTTACTATTTAGTGTTTGTTTTTATTATTTTGAATTTTGATCATTTGTAATTTTATCATTCACAATTTGTGTTTGGTTTTATTATTTTGGGATTTAACATTTTTGTGGACAGCTCATCTCCGGCAGACCAAACTCTGGTCTTCAGACCAGAGTGGAATCTGAACCTGGGGTTTTTAAATTGGGTTAACTGGGTTTATTAATTTGGATTTTAATTGCTCTTTTCTTATTTTTTTGCAATGTACTAAAAGTAAATATCCACTATACAATCTTTTTTAAGTTATAACAATTTGGAAGATGTTTTTTCTTTGTTCGTAAATTCAAGCGTTGTTAATAAAGAAAGTTTCATTTAACATAAAATTGGTTGTGTTTCTGGAGTTGTTGGCTGTGCTCAATTTAATTTAGGTTTAAAGGTAAGTGAAGTTTTAGAGAATAAGTTGATTATTGTTGATAATTTTTCAAGATAAACAACAAAGTAATGTACACAGGCCAAACAGTAGGAAAAACAATTAGTAAAAGAAACAGCGATAATATTAATATTTTAAAAGGAACTTTATTGATTAAAACTATATGTTCAGTTTCAATAGTTCAGTAAATAAACATAAACTTAACATTACATTACATTAACCTTTATTTAAAAGTAATATAAATAAATGTATGAAATTTAAATAATAAAAATGTTTTTTTTTGTCGACACAACACCCAATGTTTTATAAACTAAGTTTTAAGCAAAATTTTCATTTGTTGTAAAGTGCGCCGCGAGTTAAAAAAGTTTGGGAAACACTGATCTATACATTGTTATGTTTAAAAAAAGCTAATGCCTCTGAAAAAGGAAACACTTTATTAAGCATAGCCAAATATGTGGAAAATACCTAAGTAGATACAATAAATAGCTTTCCTTATAAAAAAAAATACTTCTCTTTGTAATGATTTTTTTTAAAAATATGATAGGTCACTATTGAGCGGCAGCACTGGGAGGGTGTGCGGCATTGAAGGCCAAGAGAGAAATGTTCCATGCTCGCGAATGCAGCTGACCCCTTTGAATGAGAGGTCAGTGTCAGTGTGTTAATGTTATTGACCTTGTACTTTGCAATAGGATCTAAGTTATTTATGATAAAGAGGACTTTTCAAATAAAAGGAGCAAAATACGGTTGATATAAAGCTGAAAGTTGATATTTTCATTAATGAGAATAACTGTGCTGTAGCGAGGAAGTTAAAGTTGAGCAAAAAAACTCATCAGATATTTGAGGGGGGTGTGCAGATGAAATAATCCATTGAAAAATTGGATCTATACTACTATAATGAAGTGAATAAAAAAAATTTCTTAAGCGTTTTGCACTTGGAATAGGGTTAACGTCAATAGCATGATTCACGCTCCATTTTTATATCTAATGTAAATATCGACTCCTACATTTTCATGCCATTTTTGGAGTTCAGAAAGTTGACTTATATACCGAAAACTATATTTGTTTATAACATGTAATTCAATATAAATAATCTTAACCTGTTGTTTTAAATCTGCGACTTTGGCAGTCCAATAGTTAAAATAACTAAAAAAAATTTGAAAAACGTCCAGATTTTAGATGTTCCGGATTTGGAGGTTATTCTGTATTTGTTTTATATCACAAAAGATGTACTTTTAAAGGAAAATAAATATTTTGTTTATAAAGAAAATTAGTAACTTCCACTGAAAACACACACACACACACACAAAAAAATTAAATTTTTTTATGGGATTCTGGATAATTGGTCCGTTACTGCATTATCACCTACTTAATCATATCAATGTCTAGAGCATTGCATTTCTTTCAACCCTCCCCCTTTCCTCCTAGTGCATCATGGAACAATGCTAGTAAACAGCTATTGCTTATTGGCAGGAGCATTCCTTCTAAAAATAGATTAGCAGGTAGTTGCGGATCTTTGAGGGGACAGTTAGTTCTTTTGCCTTTTCAAAGAGAGGCGATTTTTTACGTTCCTGTTCTTACAGTGTTAAAAGAGTTCAGCTATATTTCATAGTTTATGAACGAATGGTTGAATAATCAAGTGCCTGACCTTTCTGTAAAAAAAAAAGAATAGTTTTTGCTAGTGTCTGGATTTTGGATAATTCTGAAGTTTGGACGTCCGGATTTGGGAAGTTATACTGTACTAAAAAAATTTTTTTTAAGATATCTTTAACACAAAGAACTTAACTTTATTAATTTAATCAAAGATATTCTACATTTAATAACGTTCAGTGGGTATAAAACTTTTTTGTAATTTTTCACGGATACTCATTAGTTATTTAAATAATTATATTTATATATCATCAAAATCCACACTCTCTGCCCATCCAAGTACACCATTGCCATGATTGGGAAACAGGAAGCAGCGGATATCAACTCCCACAAACTCTAATCAGCTTCTAATATCCACAGACACAAATGAGCATACACCCCTCCCATTCAATATTACTATTTCTTATACTACTCCCTATCAAAACATAATACTATACCAACCCCTAACATAACACAATTAATTTACGCACCCCTCTAGACCTTCTTACAAATCAATTTATCAAGCCTAATATCTCAAGCATTTTATATCAAGTTTTTTATTTCTAGTCATACCATGGAAGGAAAGGGACTACCTATAATTTTGTGAGTCACAATTTAGCTCCAACTAATCTATCTATAAACAAAGATTGTATTAAAGCATTCCTTCTAAAAATAGGTAGTTGCGGATCTTTGAGGGGACAGTTAGTTCTTTTGCCTTTTCAAAGAGAGGAGATTTTTTACGTTCCTGTTCTTACAATGTTAGAAGAGTTCAGCTATATTTCATAGTTTATGAACGAATGGTTGAATAATCAAGTGCCTGACCTTTCTGTAAAAAAAAGAAATAGTTTATGCTAGTGTCTGGATTTTAGAGAATTCTGAAGTTTAGACGTCTGGATTTGGGAAGTTATACTGTACTAAAAAAAATTTTTGTAAGATATCTTTAACACAAAAAACTTAATTTTATTAATTTAAACAAATTTAAGGATCTTCTACATTTAATAACGTTCAGTGGATATAAAAATTTCTTGTAATTTTTCACGGATACTCGCTAGTTATTTAAATAATTATAATTATATTTATTTATCATCAAAATCCACGCTCTATGCCCATCCAAGTACACCATTGCCATGATTGGGAAACAGGAAACAGCGGATATCAACTCCCACAAACCCTCTAATCCACTTCTAATATCCACAGACACAAACGAGCATACACCTCTCCCATTCAATATTACTATTTCTTATACTACTCCCTATCAAAATATAATACTATACCAACCCCTAACATAACACAATTAATTTACGCACCCCTCTAGACCTTCTTACAAATCAATTTATTAAGCCTAATATCTCAAGCATTTTATCTCAAGTTTTTTATTTTTAGTCATACCATGGAAGGAAAGGGACCGCCTATAACTTTGTGAGTCACAATTTAGCTCCAACCAATCTATCTATAAACAAAGATTGTATTAAAACATATTTAAAACATGAATTTAATATTAAAGCAGGAAATAAGTCTCTCTAACATCATGGTTTAAATATTCATATACTGGATTTTTAAATTGGGATGACCTCTCAATATTAACTTTCCTATTCAGCTGAATCATGGAGGTGGTCTCATCTCCAACTCCATGAGCTGAATAGCTTTCTTTTGTTTCTTTAGTTATCATGTTGTTTCAATTTATTCTGCCTGAGATGGTAAAAACAAAAATAGCAAAACAGATAATAAACTTTTTTTCCAGATCCAAAGATTAATTTGAAAAACTGATATCAGATTTGGATTCAATCAACATGGTCAAATTAGTATACAAGAGTTTTTTCAGTTCTTGGGGGTTGCATTTGGTGTTCTGACATTACTGACACTGCACTTTTAGAGAAGTGATTCATTTTATCCTTCACTTAAATCCTGAATTCATGAGTAGTTTAAAAAACAAATATAAATCTAATATTTATTATTTATGTTTTTTAATCGAAGTTATTTTTATATATAGTTGAATAATTAGAAAATAAACTATATATTTATTTATTTATTTTTACTTTTACATAAGCTTTTAGGAACATATAGTAAAAAGTTTAGCACAACTCATAAAACTGGTGTGTCAGTGTGAAAAATGATTCATTATATTCTTGAAATAATTTAATAGGTCAATACCGTTAAAAGGTTATGAGTCTTAAAAATAGTCATATCTACAAGTCACAACAAAAACTTATGATTGAATTCTGCCACCCTTAGAATGTGGTGAAATGACACCCCTGCTTTGCTCTCAGTAGCTTTCTCATGTAATCATAAAAAAAGTTGTCCTCATCAACACACCTATGTGGCAGTCATCAGCAATAAGAGAAAAGCGGGATTCGTTGCTAAAGACAACATGCCTGTAAACAGACACTGTCTAGACTGACCGAGCTTGACACCAATCCAGGTGGCTCTGCCTATGTTGAGGAGTCAGTGGTAGGCACATTAATGGATGTCGACACCTAATACCCCCTTCTGCTAGTTATCTCCGAATAATATCCATTGATACAGGATGCATGGAGGATAGCAAATGCCTTCAAATGGCTGAGAGCAGTGCCATTGGTGTAGACATGACTCCTCTCCTAGCTGCATGATCCTCTTGAGCAATTGTCTATCTGGGGTGTCCTGAGTCTCTGCGACAATTACATAGGTCTTCTCTGATCCCCTATTTCCAACACTAACCAACTAGCATATTGCACTAATCAAGATGGTGACTGATACGTCTCTTGGACCAGCCAGTTTCCCTTGAGCCTGTGATGCGACCTCTCCCTAAATTCGACAAATGTTCGTAGCACTGTCTCAAAGGCATCTTTGCTAAAAACAACAGTTTTTGTAAACAGTTTTCAGCATTAAAGGTAAAAATCTAGTCCTAATTGCATATGAGTGAAAATATTGGTCTTTTCAAATGCTACACTATGTGTTGTTCTCATGTGCCTTGCATGATGTTATAGCATCATTGGCTCTGGCATTGTGATCATCTGCATAGCTTTTAAAATAACATTTGCATACTGAGTTTTGTGGCTGTAGTTCAATTTTTTATGGGTGCATATATCTTTTTGCTACAGAGTGTGTATATATACAGGGTGTCCAGTGCTATCAATGCCCAATGGCTATTTCCTCAACCGTTAGTCACAGACATATACTTCCAATTGCAAAAATGTTTTAAATTTTAAAATCTATTATGTTAGAAACAGTTTAAATCAATAAATGCATTTTTGAAAGGAATACAAAATATAAATTTTTATACGGTCCCCTGGTCCTACTAGTTTTATTTATTACTAGTTATGTAAAAGGATGATTTTTTTTTTATTTTGCATGAAATTGTATGAGGATGATTTTCCTAAATATAACTGGTAGGACCAGGATACTGTATAAAAATTTATATTTTGTATTTCTTTCATAAATGCATCTATTGCTTTAAACTGTTTCTAGCCGCCCAGGCGGTGAAGTGGATAGCGTCTTCGGCTGTTGTCTTGTGGGCTCGGGTTCGAATCCCAAATAAAGTATGGATGTTTCACGAGGATAAAGTCAGTCTTCCGCCTTCTGGGTCCTCGTCTAAATGTGAAACTGCACCCCCTCCGACCTTTGTCAGTGATGCGTTCTTGTAATAAACTTTGTTCTATCGTCTTGTGTCTTTCTTTGTACTTTTCTGCCTCCTGCGTCACTGATCCTGAATCAGCTCCGCTGAAACAGGAGGTCATCAGTAACAACAACAAACTGTTTCTAAGATAATAGATTTTAAAATTTAGGACGTTTTGGCAATTGAAAATATATCTTTGTGACTACGAGGAAATAGCCGTTGGACATTGATAGCACTGGACACCCTGTATATATATATATATATATATATGAATGGAAGCCCCGAACAGTTTTGCCCATATACTAAACAATCATTCAGCCCGCTTATTGGACTAGCCCCGTCTTGGGCCTGCCATAGAAATTTACTCGTTGTCATGGATAACTCGAAAATTGGAGCAGGTAGAAAATCTATATTTAGTATATCATCAGATATATTTTAATTCTTTTCATTAATCTTATCAGACTAACCCTAACCCATCTTGCATCCGCCTTAGGAATACACTGATTTTTTATGAATAAATCGAAAACTGATGTATCTAAAAATTTTGAGTTTAGTATGTTGTTGTCTTTTGTGGTATATTTCAGTTTTTTTTATATTGAACTTTATCGGGCTAACCCATTCTGGACCCACCATAGGAATCTACTCGTATTTTGAGAATAACTCAAAAAGTGAAGCAGTTCAAATATCTAAATTTAGTATATCATTTTCTTTTGGGTTAAAATTTAATGCTTTCGATTTTTAACTGTATCGGACTAACTCATCTTGGGTCAGCCTTGAGAATCCACTCGTTTTGGAGAAATTACTTGTGAACCGGAGTAGCAAAAATTCTATGTTTAGCATGTCGTTATATCTTATGGTATATTTTAATTCTTTAGGTTTAAAACCTTATCTGGGTAGCCCGTCCTGAGCATGACATAGGAATGCACTCTTTTGTTTTAATTAACTTAAAAACCAGAGCAGCTAGAAAATCTAAATTTAGTATATCATTGTCTTTTGAGATATTTTTTATTTCCTTAGATTTTGAACCTTATGGATCTAGCCCACTTTGGACCCACCATAGCAATGTACTCACATTTTGTCAATAATTCGTTTTTTTTTTTTTTTTTTTTTTTTTTTATAATTGGTCTGGTTTTCAGGTTATTCTCAAAAAACGATTACATTCCTATGTTGAACCCAGGATGGACTGACTAACCCAATAAAATTCAAAATCGAAAGAACTGAAATGTACTACTACAGCTAATGATATGCTAAACTTCGAATGTTTGGCTACTACAGTTCTTGAATCATTAAAAACGAATGCATTCCTAAGGCTGACCCAAGACGTGCTGGTCCAATAAGGTTTATCCAAAGAATTAAAATATACCCCATGATACACTAAATTTAAATTTTCTAGCTGCTCTGATTTTCGAGTTATTCTTGAAAAACGAGTAAATTTCTATGGCAGGTTCAAGACAGACTAGCCCGATAAGGTTCAAAATCCGAAGAAATACAAAATACCCCAAAGGACAGTGTTATACTAAATTTAGATATTCTAGATGTGTCTTTTTTAGAAAACTGTTACACTTTACTCAAAGTGACATTTAAAAAAAAATTTTTTCCCATTAAAATGCATATCTAGAGAAGTTGAAATCATATCGCTTTTATGGTGTACTGAAAGAAGTATAGTATTAAAACCGCCCAACTGTTAAACTCCACCCTCGCTGATAAGCTAGAACTAAAGGCTAGCTTTCATAAAGGTGCGGCTATTTCTACCCTTATTTTCAATCCTTTATAAACAGACTAACTGAAGCCAATGATTGAATATGGAATGTAACATTTCATCAATGATGGATAGGTGAGGGGTTGAGGTTGGGGAAAAAGAATTCCTGGGCAAGACTAGTGGATCTACCATTTTGAGTCACACATGGTTCTGTTAATTAATCTTTGCAGAAAATCATATGTAATACTAAAAAATATGAGGTATTTTCCACGAATAATATGACATTCACTTAACATTAAACAATATCAAGATAAAGAAATACACTAATAATGACTGCCATTAAACTTAATTAGTTTGTGAACTAGACTTAGCTCTTTGTCGGAGCAACAATATGGCAAAGTATTTGTTTGCAATTCTTTGTCGGAGCAACAATATGGCAAAGTATCCGTTTGCAGCTCTTTGTCGGAGCAACAATATGGCAAAGTATCCGTTTGCATATTTGGGAGTTTTAGAAAAAAGAAATCTGATTTCCCTTTAAAAATCACGTTACACAAGAAACTCAGTCAAAGCGATTGATAATTTTTCTAGTGGATTTTTAACATATTGCAGTTATTATACTTTGAAAACTTCAAAGTATAGTATTTGTAAATAATTAATATACAAAATTGTTTATGAACATAGTTTACTACAATGATTTCAAATAAGCTTACATTTCAGATATATTTCTCATCAATTTTCAGTGCACTCTTTTGAATTATTTTTTTTCGTTAGTTCTAGCGGCTTATATTTACAAACTAATTTCGTTAGTATCTTATATTTACAATAACTTATTTCGTTAGTTCTAGCTGCTTATATTTACAAAACTAATATATTTTTTCTATCACTTCCTAATAATATTCTAATATATTTCTACTTCATACATAGACACCTGTAGATATTTTTTGGGGGAGAGGGGGGGGGAGGGAGAAACTCAAGCACATGATGTACAACATCGACTGACTTGATGCTTGACTTTGTTATATTGAATGTCCAAGGGGGAATGTAACCCCCCTATGGGAAATTATGACTTCATATTTAATAAAAATGATTGTAAATGTTTATCTAATTTAGAAATAAGAAAACATTAAAAATGTTATATCTTGTATTCATCTTATATAGGTAACATGTGGTAAAATTTCATGCATTTCATGCACTCTCTGCATTTTTATGTAAATTTATTTTATTTTACTCACCAATAAATAAAACTTATTGAAAATGTGAATTCCAATATAAATTTCACTTGTAATACCAAATTTTTTTGGCAGTTGCACAGTCTCCCCAGTCAAAAATCTCATTCTGCGCTACTGGTTGTTTTAACCTATTTTTCGTCTTGTTGATTCTTATTTATTCTTGTTCGGACCTGACTCATCTTGTCATGATATTCCTTTTGTGTTTTGGCCCATGTCAATCTTTTGTGTTACTTTTCGTCTCGGATTGGTTGGACAGCTTTTTATTTTTCTTTCTGATTGGCTCTCTTGCATGAGTTCTTAATCTAGATCTAGATCTTGGGTATATAACCCCCCTCTGTTTGTTTTATTTGCACCCATTCCTCTTTTAAAGCAGGTTATTGGTTCTCTTGCATTGACGAAGGGGATCCTGCATATCCTCGAAACAGCTGTATGCTACAATATTGTCTTATATATATATATATATATATAATATATACTTATATATATATATATATATATATATATATATATATATATATATATATTTGAAATATGTAATAATAAGAATTATGAAAAAATAAAAAATAAAAATAAAAAAACAATTCAAGTAATATTAACATCACCATAGAAGCAAATTCATGGCCACAATGCCGATATATATATATATATATATATATATATATATATATATATATATATATATATATATATATATATATATATACCTATATATGTTGCTCAAGTTTTTCTTATCTTTTGCACAAAGTGATTTGACTTACTGATGCCCTTCAATTTTTGAAATCGACTAGGATCATTTAAAACTGCTGTTTTTTGTTGATTCAATGAGTCTAACAAATTTTTGTCACTGTACTTTTTCACTAAAATGAGAACAGTTATAGATAAATTGCTGAGAGTTCTTGCATTTAGTACAGGATTGAGTATATTGGTGGCAGGTTCATGTAGACTGCGGAAGATGTTCAATACTTACGACTCAAACACTTGTATGTGGATAGTATGAGAAATAGTTTCATCATTTTACATTAGTACTCGTCTTTCTGGGCCATATTGACGATGAAGCAAACCTGTTGATTGCAATCAACATACCAGTTGCAAAATAAAAACTCTAGAAAGATGCCGGCTGTACATGACATAACAGTATTCTCCCACTTTATCACTAGGAGATCAGGTGCATTCACCATAAATCAAAATTATCTCACAGATTCATCATTGCTGACCAGTGTCATAATTCAAACTTAAGTTAGGTAGCAGAATTACCTGGATTATGAATTGGCATAATGGTGACATAATAGCTTTATTGAAATATCTGCATAAAATAAATTTAAAGATGTTATAAAAGTTTTATTTGCAACCGAAGTTGACTTGTGGATGCTTCCTTATTTCCCAATGAAAATTTTAATCTATGATAATTGTCAAATTGGATCATATTACGGCCTTTTTTTTTTTTTTTCCCAGTTTTACTAAATATGGTATACGTTGCATTTTTGTAATTTGATTTTTTTTTTTATATAGGGGCTGTATAACACCTTATATATATACATATTCTGACAGATTTGAATAGGTTGACCTAATATAATCAGGGCCCGCGCTAGGAATTTCAAACTGTTAGCCAACATATTAGCCAAATTGAAAAATCATTAGCCAAATTACATGATTATTAGTCAAAGTTATCGTCGCCATCGGTGAAAAAATTTCTACTTTTAGGCCATAATGCAGCTAATAATATTAATTTCACTCTAAACAAGATATAAAGATAGGTAGATTTCATTTTTTTAATCATTAAATAGGCTATTAGTAAATTAAACTTGTATTTACCAATGAAAGATCACAATGAGTTACAAAAATGACAAATTTATTTTATAATTCACATAGTTTCATTATCATATAAACCAGGCAAGTATCGAATTTTTGTACTATACACCAATTTTCAAAAGCTGCCTTAAAGTTAAAATCTTTCATGTCTGGCCCTTCACTATTTATAAGAATCAAGTCACTGAGATTTTTTACTCTGATGTTACTACTTAATAAAATTTATGTTCTGTTTACTAAAGCCTATTTCAACGATGGTTGTTGTCATAGGACATGTGAAACCAATTATTGCTAAATCCATATTATTTTTATATGCAGTATCATCATTATATTTCTTTAAAATTAGGCACCAAAACTATCTTAAGGGATAAATTTTTATGTCGGTTTTAAAATTCAGGCAGACGTAAGGATCGTATAAAAGCCACAAAGATGATGATGAAGATGAAACGAAAACAAGCCTGGCAGGCTTTAAAATTCGTAACAAAAAGATAAACTACGATTCAACTTATGACAAAAACAGCAAACCGCAAGTTGGCAGCTGTGATAATAATCAGCAGTGACCTTTTTGCAGTTGCTTTTAGCTAAAATTAAATGCTTTTTTATTTACCGTATATACTCGCGTAAGTCGAGAAATTTGTGACACAAAAAAATATTCAAAGTGAGGGGGGGGGGGGGTCGATTTATATGTGGAGTCTAAAAAAAAAAACATCGTAAGTCTAATAGTTATTTTTTCCCGCAAGACAATCAATCCTAAAACGATGCGATAGTAATTACGCAATCACGCACTCCTAATTTCTCTGCCCTCCAGATGCTCCGGAGAACCATTGTATACGCGTCATCAAAAAATATACATACATTTTCGTTCGATGTTTATCACTTGTTTCTCTGATTACGGCTGATCATTTTCGACAAAAAATGGCTCTTTACAGAAATAATTCTGTGACACGGATTGTTTAAAACTATAATGCAGGATTTTAAGTTGAAAGTGTTTTTTTGTTTTGTTTATTTAAGTATCTAATAACTGTGTTGGGGGTTAACGGTTATGTGATTCAGGGTTAACGAAAAAAATCGGCTCACATAACGGATGGAATCCAGATAATGTTTTGATTGCCGCGGTGAGTCAAGGACGCTTTGAGGAGCAGTGTGCTGGGAATTAATGAATACCTGGAGCTTGTCACACGAGAACGAGTGGCCCCAAAACAGACAGGAGACAACGCTCATATGTCATAGGCCTACTTGTCTGGAATCTGACTTTTATTCCAAATTAAATTGGACTTTTATTCCATATTACTTCCCAAAACAATATTTACGAAATTTTCACACTTTCCAAAAAATCTTTCGCCATTTTCTTCGCCAAAGTATTTTTTTTATCGCCAGTTTTGCGATCTTTTCGCATTTGGCGCATAAGCGAATGGCTAGCGTGGACCCTGATAATACTGGGCTACAAAGGGCATTTTTTATGCTTAACAAGTGTCACCTATATATTAATTTTAACTCTCAATATATATTTATGTATTAAAATTGATAATTATATTTTTATACACATTTTTTGCTTCTTTTACATTATCAATTATTTTACATTCATTTACATTATCATTCATGTTATTATTTTAGGACATTTGCCTCTGAAGCAGAATGATTTTAAAAGGAGATACAGATCTTTAACATCCACTTATGTTACTTTCAGCCCAGATGGGAAAGATTTGCTTGCAAATTTAGGAGGAGAACAAATATATTTGTTTAACATTGTGTCAAAACGAAAGCAGTTAGTCTTCAAAATGAATGAGAATCAATTAAGTTCAAATCCAAACAAAGGTAAAATTTGAAAAGGGATTGTTGTGGTAACTATTTATTTTCTTCAAATTTAAAATTTTGTTATATAATGCTGTCCATTCTTTTTAGCTCAATGACTACCCAAAATGGCCAATGTGCATTCAGAAATTGCCTTTCATAGTAAATGTCTATATGTTCATTGATATAGAATAATATATCAAATATTTTTAGTTGAATAATGTAAGATTTGTGCCTGGGTGGGGGGAGCTAAATTTTGTAACAGTACAATAAACAAAATAGGGTTTTTTAAACATAAATACATGTATTGACAATAAAATTTCATTTGGAATGTATAAATAATATATGTTCAAATTTTGCACAAAAATGTTATTCCAAGGGAAGGTATAAATAATTATTATGCTGCATGGCTCTTTGATGTGTGGTTTTATAGCAGGTTTAAGCATGTCAAAAAGACAAGTAGTATGAAAATTTCGTTAAATTTTAATTGAATTAATTTTCACAAGCATTTAAATATTTTACTAGCAATTTTATTTAACATTCTTTTGTCATTGTAATCTTTTAAATATTTTATTAAGCTTCTTCCCAGACCTTTTAGGTGATTGTCTAATGTTGTTAATCTTAAGAGTCTTCAGATCACTTTTTGGGAACCACTGTTATAGTCAATGTATGCATTTCTCATTGTTGTATAACAAGGCTACACTTTTAGGACATTCTTACCATTTTTGGAAATTTTATTAGTAAGTAAGTTTAGTAATTGTGCAGCTAAAAGTGTTTAGTAATTTTTCATGTCATTACATAAGTATTCATTTCTGTTTTTAAAGATTGTTTAATGATCCAGCATTAACAATGTATGTAGATGGCTGTTATACACCAAGAAATGGAAAGAATGAATTGACTACAAACGAATCATCCTGTGTACATAATGCTAAGATGTCTACAAGTTCTCAATCACTACAAATGGCAGTTGAGAAATGGTATTAACATTTTTTGTGTAGAATTAGTTAGTATCATTCTTTGAAATAAGAGAAAAAGGGAAATAATATCTATGAAAACCATATTTGTAAAGTTAAAAAAAATTAAGTAGTGAATGTTTTTTGGACAAAGAATATTCTTTTCATAATTTAATAACTAATTATGTATAAAATATTCATCATTGACTCTATAAGTATATATTAATGATGTTATACAAATATTTTATTGGTACATTTATTTATTGTTCAAAATATTTTTGCATCTATTCAAAATATTTTTCATGTAAAAAAAGAATAAAATTGATTATGCATGTTAGAATCTAATCACTCAATATACATATCTGATGGAGGTTGTCGCTGTTTAACAATTCTACTGAAAATGGAACTGGTTCTTTATCTCTTTAAATATTTTCACCCTTAAATTTGACTTATTTTTAGTTTTTGATGACCCTACTGACACTGGATTTTTTTTTTAATCTAATACTTCTCCCAAACCTTGAGGGGGGGGGGGGCACTCTTACGATCATGCAAGTTAGGAATTTTTGCTATAAACATCACAGAATCTAACCTATACAATTGTATGGATTAGACTTTTCTCATTCAAAGTCAATTGCAGAAAAGAACTTTGTTTAACTAAAACCTATATAAACTAATTACAGTTTTACAAAATATTTACAATAAAAATATTTGAAGTAATTCTTACTTTTTGAGATGTATAAATATACATTGCACTTTGCACAATACATTTTGTACTGCTTTTGCAATTTTCATAGTGGCACATACAAAACCTTAAAATGTCATCATAATGTGGAAAGTGGATATACTCATCATATATTTTATCTGCACATGGTTTGCTGGTATTGCAGAAACTTGGAACTTCGTTACTTTCTATATTGTCACTTAATTTCAAAATCTAGGGGAGATGGGCATGGCCCCTCCCTGCTGACGCCCATGTAAATATACTTGCCATTCGTATATTATGTAGATATTCACATTTTTTGTTGTAATTTAGGCGATAGTCAACATTCATAATACAGTAATCAAAAGTTTCTTGGAAAAAATCTTACGTTTATAACAGTAAACATGAGGAGATTAACCCAGAAGTAACACCATTATACAAGTGATGAAATATTATGCCCTACAAGCAAAAAAATTATAGTATAATTTATATTTTTTCTTATTTTATACTTATTTAAACATTAAATTAATTATTTATTTTTAAGCAATTAAAATATGTTGATAATTGCTTAATTGCAATATAGAAATTGCTAAGTAGGCTTGCCACATCTGTTGAGCAAAATTGATATAATATACTTTCTGTAGACTAACATGATCTTTCTTGTCTGGTATTTATTACATCAGACTTATCAGGAAGCAAAAATTTTAGATAATGCCTGACCTGTACGATCATATAGCCTCAGACTTAGAGCTATACCATTCCAATAGTTCAAATTAAATTTAAAGCAGTGAATTACTGTTAAATTTTACACTTTCCCGTGCAGTAATTATGAAAGTGAATATTTTAAATGATGGGGTATTTAATTGCATTTCATAGATTTTTGTAATGAGATAATATGACTCCCACTACACTATGTAGTGGAAGAATAGTATGAGAATATGTAGTGTAGTGAAATAGAATATTTTTTCTCTATTTTGACTATAGAGACAGTAAAATAAGTATTTTACTTGTTCTACTATCCACTAGGGGTGCACAAAGTGGATCTTATGAATACAGAATTCATACACCTCTTGGAAATCCTTAGATCTCCTAGGTTTAAGGTTTTTTTTTTATATGGACCCTTGAAAACTCTATTTTATTTGTTTTAACAAAGAAGCAAAACACCCATCCACCTCTCCTGGAAAAAAAAAGTAGAAAAAGTCTGAAAGATATTAGTGTAGTACACTTCTCTTTCTGCCTGATAAATTACTATAAGTTTATCTATCTTTACAAAGGCAAAATTTTGCTCAATTATTCTTTGTTTGGTGTCAGTTTAGGGTAAAAAGTTCTGAAAATTTGAACTCTTTAAGAATTTTTGCTCTAAAACCAATATTTCCAAATATAATTAGTCACACTAGGATTCCCTTATGTTCCTCATTAGCAACAACGATATTTCCACCAAGTGTTTACTGTTTATGTTGAGTCAGACAAATCAAAACACTGAAGGAGAGTTAGAATTATGTCTGTGGTTAGTGGCTTCTTTTAGGAAATAATGGGATTAAAAGGGGTCAAGCATCTTAATGGGATTAAAATATATAAATATTTTTTTAATATAATGTTCATTTTTACACATTTTTTTGCCTGATATTATTTTAATTTTCATATACAACTTTCAATCGTGATCTCTTTTATTCCCGTTTAATTTCTCTCTAAGCATGTCAGAACCAATAAAAAATGGATTCAAAAACAAATCTAACTTTAAAGTTAAGTATTTGTTTAACAATAACATCTGATGTGGGCAGCTTATGCCTTTCTCTGCAAACACAATTTTTTTTTTTCTCTGCAGGGTTCCTGCTTATGTGCACTATATGCATGAATTATCCCAATATGTTTAAAGTGACTCATTTCAAATATTATCATCAGATTATTTTTGTAGCACGCCAGTATAAAAGAATAAATATTTTACTAAACGAAATAATTTTTAGCATAAATGGTGGGATGGTACAGTTCATTTTGTACCATTTTTTTTCTAATGATTATTATGCTGAGTTTATTTTAAAACAATCCATTTCACACTTGCTTTGCTCATTTTTAATGGCCACTAACTGTGACCTACTTAATAAAAGTTCAGAATATAAAAAAAGTTTCAATTAAAAAAAAAAATTAATTGGCGCACATTTCGAGAACCAAAATAGAATCCTTTGTATCATCACACCTAATTCAAATTTTTTATTGCTCTGGAAACTGAGATGGATTGATTGAGACCAAAGAGAAAATTCTGGCGGGAGTGAAAGTACTCTATCATTTTGAAAAATTGTTTTGAATTGTTTAATTATTGCTTTGCATCATTAACTCTAATTTGAATTTTTTGAAATATTAGATTTTTCAGTTGACCTAGATGAAATCAAAACCAAAGTTCTAATTACAGTAGAAGTGCTTGATAATTTGACAAAGAAGTTTTGGGTTTTTTTATTATTTCTTTGCATCATCACCCCTAATTCAAAATTTTGGAATTTTTGTTTTTCCGTCTTGAAACTGAGATGAATTGGATCACATCAAAACCAAGATTCTAGTTAGAGTGGAAGTTCTTGATAATTTTGATACATCATTCACTGTCAGTTCAGTGCGTATTATATAGATATTTTTTTTTAATTGGTAACATGTTAAACAATAAACAAAAAGTAAAAATTATATAATAACCATTTGTTTATTCTTGTGTAGAATTTATATATATATATAAATTTATGATAAGAAAGACAATAAATTTCCACTACTACAAATCATTCATATTGTGCATTAGTCTGCTACAAAACTGATATGAACCAGAACCTTAGTTTCACTTGATACTTATTTATGTTATTAATATAGCACTTGACTGTATATTGGAATTATTTAAAAAAATTTATAATTTAAGCAGCTGCGCAGGCGTTAACTAACAAGAACATATTTTTTGGGAGGAAATAATGCTAATATAAAGTAGAGGGTTTGAGTGGTAATCTATGAACTCCGTAAAATTTTTTGATATTTAAACTGCGTTAAAAACTACTTAATTTTTGTTTTCAAAATTTAGTTTGAACCCTGGTATAGGAATTTGTGAATTTTAGCATTCTTGAAGAAACATAAATTTTATTGCTCTTTGTGAGAATCGTGAATTTAAGCAATCTTTTGTAAAAAATTGAGAATTTTATTAATGCTTTCATAAAAATTTTATGAAAAAGTTACAAATTTGAATGCTTTTGCAAAATAATTAAACATTTTTTTCTCAAATATAGCAAATTTTAATGCTTTTTTTGGTGCTTGGAATAAAAAATATGTACGAAATAATTAATTTTTGTATGTTTTAAACATGGTAAATATTTATGCATCACTTATGCATCCCTGATACTATATGAATTATGGAATGTAGATTGGTAAACTTTTTTTTTTTTTTTTTTTTTTTTTTTTTTGTGAATGCTCATTGTAATGTAATTCAAGGAATTCTTTGTAATTCTAGAATTGTGTAGCTCATACAAAATTAAGAGACCTGGCTCTAAGAGAAACTTCTGCAGAGTCTTGGTTTATTATTGCTTTTATGTTTTAGAAAATTTCATTGAAAATGGTCAAACCCACCTTGAAAACTTCTTAGAAACTCCTGGAAAGGGGTTCTTGAAGAGTATAAATCCTGTGAATTGTTATTGAAAATCATATTACTTTTAATGAAACATTACAAAAATTCATCTATTTAAAGATAATTATTGAAATTCCATAAACCCATCATCTTTAAGCCAAATTGAATTTTAAACTTGTAGTTTTTCTTAATGGTCTTTTAATTTTTTAATTTCCTAAATTGTACAGAAACAAAAAAGAAGCAAACCACTAATTTATTATAATAAAAAAATATATTTTAAAGTGCAATCCAGGTGATATGAAATTTTAGTGTCATCATTTTAATCAGTATTTTTTTTCTTTCAGAAACTGCATTTTGTATTGAATAGTTTATATTCTGTAATTTATTAATTAATAGTGTATTAAATCAATAGTGTATTAAATTGTAAGCATATTTTGTTTAATTGAAATATCAAATTCTTTTCAGCACTCAAGTTCTGCCCCCTGAAGTGGAAAATTTAAAATCTTGTGCTAATCAAGCTTTTGGCCGACAGAAATATACTGTTGCTATTAGTTTGTATAGTTCAGGCATTGTTATTTGTCCAAATGCTTCATGTCTTTATGGCAATAGAGCTGCTGCATATATAAAACGTGGGTGGTAAGTCATCTTGTTTTTCTATTAGACTATGATGTGTGAGATTTGCTCAAATTAGCTTGTTGCTTAAATATATTTTTAATAGTATTGCATAATAGTAATCATAGATAATTTGTTTTTGAAAGAAAATGTCTTTTAATTATAGAATTTTAAAACAATTAAAGAGTTAATCAAGGATTCTAAGATATTGAGCCACTTAAAATTTGTTCTGGCACTAGTTTTTTGCTTCCAGAATCAAATTTGGGCATAATATGTTAATAAAAGGCAACCTATTCCTTAAAAGGACTCTAGTATCAAACAAACATTCATTTTTTTATTGTCTTGTAATGATGTAAAAAGTGTCACAATTTTGAATGATCGTGCAATATTTTATTTAAGCTTGTATTTGCAGAATTGTATATTTTCTTTGAGGTCTTAAACTGCAGGCATGTGCACATTATCTTCTAAATTTATATTAAAATTATTTTAATTACTAAAGTTCAAGTGATAAATCCCTCTCCTCCCACACACTTGCACTGAGAAATTATATGGATGATACTGGCCATGTAATTATGAGAAAAGATTATTCAGGAAATAAAGTTATTGATAATTATAATATTTGCATTGTAATGCCATGGGTGAATCTATTGGAGAACACATAAGGGCCCATACCCACCCTAATGAATCTAATTTTCTACATTTTGAACAATTTTTAAATCTAACAATTTTTATTTTTATTATGAAAATATTAAAAGTTAATGTTTATCTACATTTTAAAAAGTTACAAAAGCAGAGAGCTTGACCACTCCGATAAATTTGACTTGTTAACTTTTGTCACATTTTAAAAATCTAGTACTTATTTTTCTTGTTAAAAAGCAAATGCTATTTTGTACATCAATGCTTAAACATGTTATGTATAATTATATAATTTGTGTGATGAGAGTATATTAAAAAATGTTATAGTTAATGGTAAAACATTTAGATTTCACCCCCCCCCCACACACACACACCTTCAGTCAATTGATCTCTTGCAAGTCAACGGAAAATTGCAGCTTGAAATAAGCTGACTATGCAATAGTATGACTCAAACTTATTGCTTAGGATAAAGCTGGCAGTGACCCAAGGAATCATTTTATGACTAAAAGCATAGTAGTGATCATAAGATCTCAATGCTAATATGGCCTTCTTCAACAAACGATTCGTTGAGTATGGGCCATTTTTACGAAATATATTGACACCCAGTAGATCCAAATTTATTGGGGTCTTATTTATTTTGAAAAGGTTAATACACTACTATGGAATTGACTATGAATGGGACTCTAAAATGCTGGGGGCTAGGCTCAAATGTAAAAATTTAATAATTCCGTTTCTCCCACTTTGGATTTTTCAAAAATTAGAATGGTATGGAAAAGATGATTCATTAGTATTATTGTACATAGTATATAGTGTAGTGTGAAATACTATCTGTATGCAAAAAGTCATATTTAATAAAAAATCAATATTTTGTAAAAATATTTATTAATTATGCATCAGCTGTAAGTTAATGTAATGCAGCTGTGTGTCAAGCTAAGAATGTTTTGCCAGGGCCAATCAGAATTTCTTGCAGATTTTGATGACTTTTACGCTAATGATTGGAATTGAAAATTTGCACAGTATGGTGCAATTTATGCCAAATGTAGAACTTTTATGTAAATATGTATTAACTGTTAAGTGAAAATAATATAACTTTGTGTTTTGCTAAGAATTTTTTTCTGCAGGAAATCAGAATTAGATTTTAAGGAATTTTAAAGCTAAAAATGAAACTTCTGTTGCAGTATCCATTAGCTGCTAAATGAAAATGGTGAACTTTGCATCTTAAGAAATTTTTGAAAAACGAATAGGAATTTCTATTTGGTTTGCAGCCTATGTGTGATGGACTTAGGTAAGAGTGAGAATTTTACCCTTTTGGGCCCCCCCAAAAAGATAAAACACAGACGTTAAACTAACAAAACATACTTTTAAAGGCACTTTAAACAAATAGCGAGAAAGTGTGTGTTTTCTTTGCTCAAAACTTATTCATAGTACCTAGAAGTACCCTATCAAATCTTTGAGATTATTTTAGTGCAAAACTTATGATAAATTAAAGGCACATAAATAACATCTCATCATAACAATGTAAATAACATCTCTAAATTCAAAAATTTAGAATGTTGGATTTCGAAACATAGTACAGTGGGGCACCGTTTATATGTTTCTAAAGGGAAATTAAAAAAAGAAGTATAAATGGAAAAACGTATAATTGGAATTTTAAGAAACATCTTTGATTATTACAAATTTAATGCTACAAATCATCCTAATTTATTTAAAAGTAATATTTTTATTTTTTTAAGATATTATCTATATTAAAAATAATATTTATTAAATTTTAATATTTAAACATTTACAATCATAAAAATTTAAAAAATCATACCTTTATTTTAATTTCATACATACACATCTTGTTTTATATGATTTATGTGCATGCAGGTAGATGTTAATTAAATAAATTTTTAATCATCGTCTGATGTGCGGATTGAATGTGAGTAATGAGTACAGCATTATAAATCGAATTAAGGTCTTTGAAAGTTTTCTCACTTGTGCTTTGATAAACAAAATGAGTTCTAAGTTTATCAATGGAGTCCATGTAATGGAGTCCCATTAAAGGAATGCGGGTTCTTCACATTCTTCTTCATCATCATCACTATTTCAATTAGCACCAGACAGTTTGTCTTTTATTAGTTCATCAATTGTGGTTAATTTCAAAGTCATTACGTTGGTATCACAATTCATATACTCCTCGAAAGTAACTTCTGATCTCAGGAGATTCCAGTCTTCTTCATCCATGATTACAGTTTCATCATCTCCAGCGTTGACATCACTGTCGTCATTGGCATGACATTCATCTAATTTTGGATCTAGAAACCCTCCTTTAATGAAATCATTTTTTATTGTTTCAGACTTGACTTGAGTTCATACTAAGGAGATCATGTTTTTCCCCTGAAGTACGTTTATCTTTCCTTGGATATTTCTTGTAGTGATGCTTTGTAGGGCATGTTGAATTAAACACTTTCTGTAGTACACTTTTAAGTTTTTTATTATTCCCAGATCTAGGGGTTGTAGTTTGCTCATGCAATTTGATGGAAAGAAAAACACTTTCACATTTTTCAAAAAGTCGGTCTCTCGGGGGTGAGCAGTACATTAGTAATACTTTTATTGATCCATAAAAAGTAAAATTTTACATTTTTTTGTTTCATATCTTTATCCATTTTTTTGAGCCACTCAGTAAAAATTTTAACAGTCATCCACGCTTTTGTATTTGCTTCATAACCTACTGGCAGTGTTTTAACTTTTGCAAGACACCTTGGCTTCTGTGACTTCCCTATGACTAGAGGAGTCATCTTATCACTTCTATCAACATTGGCACAAAGTAAAGCAGTGAGGCAATCTTTAGATTTTTTCCACAATTGCAATTCTCACAGCGAGTTCTTGCAGGCATTAGATGATAAATGAAGCCTGTTTCATCAACATTGTAAATGTCCTTCAGCTGGTATCCATCCATTTTGTTTGGCAAATTTTTTAACCATTCATTAACAGTTTCAGTTGGAACATCTTTAGATTCCCAGCTTACCATTTGACTTGAAATTCCATGTCACATTTTGAATTTGTGAAACCATCCAGTTGAAAAACATTCATATTTTATATCCAATTTCAATGCAATTTCCTTTGCTTTTTCCATAAGCATGGGACTACTCATGGGAATATTTGATGTACGACATTGTGTTAAAAACTGAAACAAAATGTCCTCTACTTCAGGAAATTTGCCCTTTTTGCTCATGCAGTTTCTTCGAAGCAGAATTTCTGCAAGCTGCTGCTTTTTTTCTTTCATAGCCAATGACTTTTAAAGTAGAAACAGGGATATCCAGTTTTTTAGCCAAATGTACTTTTGTCAAATTTTTCTAAAATATCAACTTTATATTTCAATGAAAGTGCTTTACGCTTATGGGATATTTTCGGAGAACATTAAATTTTTAAGAAACCAACAGAATGATAATAACCAGCATCCTGAACAGCAATACTGAAACGTGAGCTCTCAAAAGCATGGGAATTTGATTCGAGAATGAACTGCTTATCAAACAAAAGAGTTTCGTGAATAGACCCTCTCATTGTTCATTCTTCCTGCAGCAGGTGCAGTTTAGGGTTGCCATGTAAATTTGACAGCTTGAGTTAGGATTCTTTGGGAATCAAAAAGCGCACTAAATGTGTAACAGTGGCAACCTACATAACAGTGGTCAAAGTACCTCTACCTTTGTGGTGGCAATTCCCAAATGTTCTATCCAAATGAAAATTTTCGAATTTTAAAAAGATTTTCAGCAGAAAATCTAGGAAAAAGACGTATAACCAAAATTTTGCATCATATAAACGAAATATTTTATCGTTACATAGTTAGGAATGAATCGAGACTATGCTGAAATGACTTATAAATGAGAAACGTGTAAATGGTGCTCCACTATACTTGTTTCCAATTGCAGACATTTGTAATGAATCATCTTCTGTCTCATACCTCTTCTGCTCGATAAATGTGATTTGAAAATAGCAAAAATTTAAGTCAAATTTCAACTTTTATTGTTTAAAATTTCTCTACTGTCAGTAGTTTAGATTTTCCTCTATGAGTGACATACACAAGAGCAGACACACATAAAAGACATAATTTATTATGCACTAAAATGAATTATCTGGTGTTGCCCAGGTCATAAATGAACACCCTTTACTTAAATAATATTTACACTACTTAATTTTGTTTAATTCCTAAATTGTCGCCAAATTCCCATGCACACTATCTGCAAAAAAATACACTCTCTTTGGAATGAATAAATATAATATCTCTAAGAGAGGAACATAATTCCCCCTTTTGTAGGTATGACATAAGTTGGGCATACACAGTTGTTAGGTCGAAAAACTTCAAACGAAAAATGACCCACTCTGAAGAAAATGAGTAGATGATTTTAACAGTTCACTTATTTTAAAAATTTATTATTTATGAATGGATGGCTTTAGGATTTTCTTTGTTTTAGAGCAGTGTGTAATATTTAAAGGAGCTACTACTACATTATAAACATCGGATTGTATGTCAATTATTTTTATATTGCAATTTAAAAATGGTGAATGTCTTGAATGCACAAAAAGTGTATAAATATTTTTAGATTCACGAAAATTCATCTATTAATTGTATGGATTCCATTCGAGGTTTGTTTAAAGAGAAATTTTTGGTCTTTCTGATGGTGTCAAGATAGAAACTGTGATAATATTTTCAGTCGCTAAGCAACTGATTTGTGTGAATATCGCTCAAAATAATGCGAAGTCATGCTGAAACATAAAATTAAAAAAAAAACTAATTTGAATTTAAATAAATAATGCTGAAGTGCACCTTTCATGGTCCTGAGTACCTGTGTACCAAATTTCATGGCCATATATTGCTTAGATTTCACACTACAGACTGACATACACGTACACAGCCATACATACACTTTCATTTAAGTAAGAAGATTATTAGTGTTTCCTCCCAAATTTGCCTTAATTCTAATTAATATATACCATCACCATTTTCAGTCATGGAAATTAGCATATTCTGCACTAGTTTCTTTACCTTTTAAACTGACCTTGGTTGGGCTCTAACCACTCATGATTTTTTAATATGCCCATTCAAGCAATTTCAGTTTAAGAATATTACTGGGTTTGAACTGTAGTGCAGATGTAAACAAGCATTTTAAAGATAGCAGAAGAAGTGATAAACCTTTATGTGAAAAACATATTCTAACTTCGTTGGTATGCACACGTAGTAAAGATGAAAGCAGTCACCATTGCATAGTGGACTCAGATCTATATAAGAATTGCACTGTGATATAGAAACCTTCAAATCTAAAAATGTATTATTACTAGAAACAACACTTTAAATAAAGTTAAAAACAGTGCAAGGATATGTCAACTTGACATTCCACGTTTCTCAAATCAGTGAAGCATCATTGCATACAAAATGGCGTTTCTGACTTAGCCAGAAGTAACAGATATTTAGTTGAACTTACTAACCAGTAGCAGAGTTAGTAAAATTTTTACTTTTAAAAATATTTACTTATTTCCTATTTTATCCTGCTTTTCTCTACTTGTTAAAAAAGAAATATTTATTTTATATATTATGACAATCCGGATTGAAAAAACATCTTACATTAATTATATCCCATGGAATTGTCTTAAGAGATATGCAATAAAATATATGCAACACATATTCACTTACATTTGATGAATCTACTACTACTCAGGTAATAAGGCAATTTTATTTGTATATATGGTACTAGTAATATAAAAATATGATTGAATGCGCTTATTTAACAAGTGTACTTCTAGGACATGCGGAAGTGGAAATATTGAAAGAAACTTTGTTTGAAAATGTGAAACATTAGTTGCCCTTAATAAACTTACCATATTTTTTTTTTTTTTTAATTCAATTAACGTGGCAACAACAGATCGAAATCCAGTTACAGTAGCCACACAAGCCTCCATGCCTTATTCGGGATTCGAACCCGAGCCCTCCACACATCAGCCGAACACGCTATCCACTACACCACCTGGGCGGCATATTGTTAATCAATGACCCAAATATAGACAAATTAGTCATAAATAAATTAAATTTTGAACTATAAGCAGTTGGAGAAGAACTCCTAGATATTGGCACATGTTCTCTATAAAAGATTTACAAACCAATATCAAATGTTTTGAAATTTTTGGATATAGGCATTGATAAGTATGCCACTGAATGTTTGCTCTTTTTTTCAAAACATGTGCTGCATGAAAAGAAGATTTTGCTGGAATTCAGACTCTTTTAAATGTGAAAATAATTTTCTTTAACATCATGTTAGTTCTATATAGCTTACCATTGAACCAGTGCTAGAACGTATCATCGGACAATATAGTGTTATTTTGAAATATTTCCTACAGTTCCTCCTAAAGGAACACAGTTGTGGTTAATGTTTCATCAAATGCTGGATATAAAAGAATAAGGCAGTATCTAAATAATCCTAATATGCTAGCCTATATGCAATTTATTGTTGCATTATCTTATACATTTACAGAGTTTATTTCCCTTTTTCAAAGGGAATGTCCTTTAATTCATATTTTGTATTCTAAATATAATGAAGTCCTCACTAATCAAGTCCTCTCTAATTAAGAAATGGTAACACCATGAATAAAGTTCCAATACTACAACTTTACTTAAAAAGTTAGCTAAAAACATCAAGACAAGAATATTTGTGAACGGAAACTTTAAAAAAAAGGTGAAAGAAAAGAAAATATTTGTAAAATAACAAAAAGAAAGTAAATATTAACAAAAGGCAGATGACATTAAAAAGGCAATAAGAAGTAGAGGAAGAGTTGAGAGAAATCGCCTAAAAATAACGAAAGCTTCAAAATTGTGTTTAAATAAGCTAACAGTTGCTTGATGAGGGTTCACAATAAGTAAGTAGTGCTCTGAGAAAGAAAAATATGAAGGACGCAACTCTTTTAGTGGCATCATAGAAGCTGCTAAACATGAATTATAAAAGGACATAAAAATGTTATATGAAACTGAAAAGGAAAAGATTTTGTAGATGCTAAGTTGTCTAAATTGAAAAACTAATAAAAATTATATAAATATATCTTTAAAGTGTATCTGCTTCTTTTAGGATTATTTGGGTATCTCAAATCTAATTTTTTTATACAGAAAAGTAATTGCAGCAATGTTGCACCTGTGCCAGTTGCGCCAAACTGTGCCAAATCTAGTACCCTGATTAAAATTGTGCCAATTTTTATGTTTTCCATATATATTTTACGCCGATCTGTGCCAATTTCAAATTTCAATAAAAAAGAAAAATTCGGCGAACATAAAAAAATTCTCACAATATTACCATGCATACCTCGGTACTTTAGAAATATTTTCTAGGGCTAAATTTTTCCCTTAGTTCTATAAAATGTGTGAATTCACTGATGAAAATGTGCATCATTCAATTCATTTTACAGTTCATTGCTGAGGGTCCGTATCAGTTTGCATCCACTTTCATCTTCTAATGATTCCATATTAGAACAATTAAACTATTTTATTTTTATAGTGCGAGTTAAAATAAACAATTATTTTACTAAACGAATTATTTTTTCTTAAATTATTCGATTGTATAATTCAGTTTTTATTCTAGAGCGTTGCCAAGAATACTTTATTATCTTTTCCATCCATGTCCATCCTCTTATTATTGATTATTAGCTAGCCTAAACTAAATTATTTTCATAATTTGGTTAATTCATGCTTCATCCGCACTCTGAAAATTAGAAAAACAGGGAATTTGAAAGGGGGCAAAAATGTCAGAGAAATTGCAGGGAAAATTGATTTTTTGTTCAAAATTCTGAAAATATCAGGGAATTTTCAACTTGCTGACCTACTCACAGAGATGCCGATTACTACGGATTCCCCGTAGTTTCTACGGGAAACTTTCTCATACTGTGGATTACGGAATTTGCAGTTTCCTATAAAAAATTGTCTTCTGTGAAGACCAGTGTAAATTTACGGTTGTGTGCATTGTAATTTCAACCAAATCAATGTAACAACAGGGATTTATGGCCGCATGGGCGTTAATGCCAATCAAATTAATGTAACAATGGTGATTCATGGCCACGTGCACAATAATGCTGTTGGAAAAATCGAATATAAACATCGTGATTCACATTTCTCGTGAACGGGCTTTCATGCAAATTTCTTGTGAATGACTCTTTCCGTTCACCGGCGTGAACCGTGACGTTTTTCCATCATGAGGAGTCATGCAAATCAGATTCCCAATGCGTACGCATCTCATTTGCATATCCGGGGACGTTTCCGGAACTCTCCATTATCGGGTATATAAGATGGAACTTTCTTGAAGCATTATCTTCATTCTTTCATTCCGATTCGATCTGTTCTTGCGTCGACTGGTAGGACGATGTTAGCAAGCTATCGCTAACATATTACTACGATAAGACGGACTTAGTTCTTAGTTGACATGTTTGATATGCGAGTTTAAATCTGATGTGTTCTAACACAGACTTGTAAGTTCTGCTAAGTGACAGGTAGTTGTTCACGACGTTAATTATCTGAGTTTATTAACGGTGAATAGTATGAAGTCATAGTGTATCAGTGCTTCAAGTTATTGAATCTTTCCTGCCAAGTGTGATACCAGCGGTGGTGGCTTCGGACAAATACGCACGTTATCAAGGTAGTATAAGTTTTCTTATATACTACAAAAGATGCTTCAAGAAAGTTCTAGAACCCAACTCAATCTTTACAAGCTTTCGAGCTTTATGTATATAGCCTTGTTTGCGTTTTGGCATGGATTTTACTAAGTGATGTAAATTGCCTGAATATGCTTTATTTCACAAATAAAGTGAATTGAATTTCTACTTAACATGTTTCATCTGTCTTCAATTTACAAATGAACATTTTTCACTTGAGGTTTTACTGCGTGTGTCTGCTTGAATGAAACCTAACTCTCTCGTTCAAATTTTCATCATACCTTCAAAAGGAAATTAAATTTACGAATCGAATCTTTTAAATTTTTCCATCAAAAGGTTATGGGGCCAAGTTTTACCTCCCAAAAACCAAAGAGAGTGTTAAGTGAAATTCTAAGTGCGTAAAGGTATTCAGATGAGGGCCGCGACTGGCACCATTTTGATCTACGGACATTTGTAAACAAGTGTGCAAGAGACTTGTGTTTGCTTCTTCATCATCTTTCTACTAGCTATGGAGGCAAATAGAATCGAGCCGCTGTCCCGAGACAACTACGTCACGTGGAGCACGGAAATCTCATTCGTCCTTAAAGGAGAGGGGTGCTTTGGTCACGTAGCGGGAACCGTGAAACCACTCGAAGAAGATGCTTCTCGCCATGATTTTGATGGCTTCTATTGTCGGAAAGACAGAGCTCCCGCCATAATTTATCAAAGTTTAACACCAGAGATCAAGGAACTTGTTAATGTTTCTGACTAACCAAGTCGAGTCTGGGAAACTTTGAAGCAACATTTTGAAGCTCCGAGTAGAGCGAATCTCGTCAGACAGCTAGATGAATTCTTCAACATCAGGCCAGAGCCAGACGAGCCCGTCGACATCTTCTGTGCGAGACTTCGGAAGGTAATAACTAAACTAAAGGACGCTAATCATCCCATCGAAGACCTTTATGTGGCTTTTCAAGCAATTCGATATTTGCCTGAAGAATATCAAGGGATTGTGCAAATCATCTATAGATGGTCTGATATGGATTTCAAGCTAAACAAAATACAAGCCGAGTTATCATGTGAGGAAAGCAGACTTCATCAACAGAGTGCTGAAATGGCAAAAACTGTAAATGTTAATTCTGCTTATTTTACATCTAAAAGTGTTGTAAATAGTGCAAAATAATCTCATTTTAAATTGCCAAATGTTAGTACCTCTAGAAATAATGTTAATACTAGAAATGTTTCTAAAACTAAGAGTGATGTTGTAAATATTTCTAAGAGTAGTAATGTGAAGTGTTTTTACTCTAAACAGCCAGGTCATGTAAAAATTAATTGTCCTAAAGTTAAAAAGAGTGGATTAAGTATTATTGAAGTTTTTAGGTCTAATATCGAAGCCAATACTGTTATCGATCCTAGCGATAGTCTCAACTGGGTAGTAGATACTGCTGCTACACGACATTTTTGTAATAATATTAAGTTATTCTCTAAATTTAATTAGTGTAAAGGCACTTCAATGTCGCTAGCAGTAGGAGATATCGAAAGTCCAGTTGAGGCTATCGGGATGGTGGAAATGTACGTCCAGTTTAAAGACATTAAAAGTGTTATTGTGCTAAATGATGTGATGTATTCGCCTAAACTTAGGCGTAATCTATTAGCTGCCTCAGTTCTAGAAGAACAAAATTACAGTTTTAGGGGAGCTAATGGGGTACTTTGGTTTTTTACACCCAAAGGTGATAAATTTTTCTATGCTAAAAGAAAAAATGGGTTATATTTTCTAAAACCTCAATATAGTACCGGTGAGCCAAATAACACAGAAAACCGTGAATCTAAGGATAAGGATTGAAAGGGAGAGGGAAAACCTAAAAAGGATAGGAAAACTAGCAAAAGGTATACTAGTTCTATCAAAAGTGTAAATACTGTAAATATAGTACCTAAAGAAACTAAAAGTAAATCTGATTCGGCAAAAACTAAGCAGAAAAGAAATATGACTAAATCTAAAAATAAGCCTAGCATTTCAATAACGGAGGTTAATGATGCAAACTGTCTTTGGCATAACAGATATTGTCATATAAATGCTGACTATCTTTACCATACCAGCAAAGTTTCTGCAGTAAATAGACTTCCTAGGCTTAGATACAGGAAGATAAATTGTAAGCACTGTAAATTGGCCAAGTCTAGGAGAGTTTCATATCAACCTATTGGTAGGATTAGGTCCACTAGACCATTAGAATTATTACATATGGATGTCTGTGGTCCCATGCCATCAGTTTCATATGATGGAAATAAGTATGTTCTATCCATCACTGATAATTATAGCCGAAATTTTTTTGTTTATTTAATGAAACAAAAGTCAGAGGTTTTAAACATTTTAAAGAGTTTCAAACCAGAGAAGAAAGACAACTAGGTACTAAGATTCTATGTATCCGAACAGATAATGGAATGGAATTCTGTCATTACAAGTTCAAAGCTTATCTGAATAATATTGGAATCAAGGCAGAACGAAATAACACTTATACACCACAGCAGAATGGTGTGTCAGAGCGATTTAATTTAACCGCATTTGACTGTATTAAAGCTCTGTTGAACGAGAGTAAACTCAATGACAGAATGTGGGCGGAAGCCATATAGTGTTTTACATACACTAAAAATAGAATATGTCACAAATTTAAAAACAAAACTCCGCACGAACTCTACAGTGGTAGAAAGCCTTTAGTAAATCATCTTAGGACTTTTGGTTGTAGAGCCTATGTAGGTAAACCTAGTCAGCTCAGAAAGAAATTAGATATGAGAGCATCAGAGGGAATTATGGTTGGCTATGCTACTGGAACCAAAGGCTATAGAATTCATTTGTCAGAGGAAAACGTACCGTTAAAACCTGCAAAGTAAGATTTGAAGAGAGTGAAGTAGTGGAAGGCATCCTGGGCCCAATTTGTCCCAAAACTATCTCCTTTAAAATGTCTAAAGATGACAGTTCAGAATATTCCAATGGGGAATATCTGAGGGGGAAGTCTGATGGAGGGGCAGGAGAGAGTGAAGACACTGGTCCGTCCAGTGAAGATCCGTCTGAATCCAGTGAGGAAATGGACTCTCCTGCTGATTCCAGTATGACTTCTTGCTCGGATATTACTTGGCAGCGAAAGGCAGTACCAAGACCCGATGGGAGTAGAACTGACGTATATTATTATGCTAAGGGAGATGATAAAAGGCTGAGATCGCATAATGACGTGAGAAAATACTGTACAAAAGGGAATATACAATATGATCAGCTGTTATTTAATTTTCGGGAAAAGCAAAATCTAAGAAGGGTCAGAGGCAGACCAGAAGCAAGCAACATTGAAATTAAAATACCAAGGAGTTACAATGATGCAATTAAATCTTCCCAATCCAGTAAATGGTGTAATGCAATGGATGAAGATATAGCCGTAATGCAAGAGAGGGGTGTCTGGGAACTAGTTCCTGCATCCACCTCACAAAAGCATATAGGCAATAGATGGGTATGCACTGTCAAAAAGGACAAGAAAGGGAAGATTAAAAGATTTAAAGCACGCTTGGTGACTCAAGGGTGTGGTCAGAAAAAAAAAGGGAAAATCATACGATGAAGTTTTCAGTCCTGTAGTGAACTTCAGTATAATTAGAGCATTTTTCTCAATTTTTGTATGTATGCTTGGTTGGATGCATTTCCAATTAGATATCAAATCAGCTTATCTCTATGCTAAATTAAGTCAGAAAGTTTACATGAAACAACCTCAAGGCTATGTCAGTCAAAAATATCCTGATTATATTTGTTTGTTGAAGAAAGCCATTTATGGTCTTCATCAAAGGGGAAGACAGTGGTTTATTGAACTTAACACCAAATTAAGGGAATTCAAATTTTTAAAACTTAAATGGTGTAATTGTGCTTATACATAATAACAAAGTTCTTATGCTAGTTTATGTGGATGACATAATTTTTTTTCCAAGTATCAGAAAGACATAGACCACATTGTTTCACTGCTTAGCAATGAGTTTGATATCAAAATATTGGGAAAAATTAAGAAACTACTTGGTGTGGAATTTAAAGAATGTGATAACAAATTTTTTATACATCAGAGTCAATATATAGATAAAGTGTGTCAAATATTCCAACAGTATAAATATCCAGTTGTTTCACTTCCTATTACTAAAGGTAATATTTTAAGTAAAGTTGATTGTCCAATGACAAGTGAGGAAATGAACCAAATGCAAAAATTTCCATACAAAAGTCTAATTGGGTGTTTAGCTTTTATAGCTAGTAGGACTAGACCAGATATATGTTATGCAATTAACATATTATCTCAGTTTCAAGAAAACCCTGGCATTAAGCATTGGGATGCTTTGTTAAAGTTTTTAGGATATGTTGGAAAAACCAAAGGTTATATGTTGAATTTATCTGATATTAAAGAGTTAAAATTAAGCTCTTACTCCGACTCTGACTTTGCAGCAAATAGAGATGACCGTGTTCCACTTGGAGGTATGATATTTTTTATTGATAATGTACCTATTTCTTGGCGAACCTTCAAGCATAAGTGCGTCAGCTTGTCAACAATGGAAGCTGAGTATGTATCTTTAACAGAAGCAGCTAAGGAAATGGTATGGGTACAGAATATAATTGAGAAATGTCATACGCTTGGGTTAAACTTTAATAAAAATAATAGTATCATTTTTATCGATAACCAAGCAGCAATAAATTTTTCTAACTCTCCAATTGAAAACAACAGGACTAAGCATATTGATGTAAAATATCATTTCCTACGAAACTGTTGTGATAAGGATTGCAAAGAAAGATCCTTAATAAATACTAGATCAATTCACAATTTCCATCACAAGATCCGATTTACTTGTCGGACACTCACATACAATTAAAAGGGAAATTAATTATTAATATTTAATGTAATGGGACCGTATAGTGGGAAATAGAATTTTGAATATAATATCAATGCGTTGTGTAATTAAAATTAAATTAAAACCATTTATATGTGAGTGCCTAAAAATTTACAAATGCATAAGAATACAATTTGAATTAAATTCAACATTTTATATAAAAAAAAATACCTGTATACAGAACCTGAAATAAAAAATTATTTATTAATAGTGTAAAAATATCAATGTCTCATAACTGATGCTGAAAACTTCATCAAGCATACGTGCAAAATCGCAGGTTTCACAATGTTAATGGCCACATTGAGAGCCCCTTTTCCGTTACACTCAAGTTCAAACACACAGTGCGGAAGGAAAATGAATTTAATAGCAGGATGCGATTCAAAAAAACGTAAGATGAAAATTGCACACAAAATACCAATACACTTTTGCTGTTATAATATTTTTTTTTTTTTTTTGTGCCTATAAATAAAATGATGAGAACCTTCAATCTTCATGATGACTTATTAACTCGTTTCCATATTCTGAGAGCAAATCTTTTAGAACAATCCACAAAAGGCAGGTGAAAGATGGTTATAATAATTATGTAGAATTAATAACCAACATAACGATCCTTGCATAAGATAAGAATTGCTTAGTAATTGGCAAAAAGTGAATTCCACAGTGAATTTCTATAGAGACAAATGCTGCAGTCAAAAACTGAGAAATAAATAAAATTCTTTAACTTGGTTCAAGGTACTTCTTTTTATAAACAGTGATCAGAGATACTTGGTGTAGTATTTAATTACACAATTCTGCTTGAAGAACATCTCCTGTATTCATGCCTTGTAAAATATACATTCCACAATAAATAAATCCCAGAAATTCAGACTTGATTCATAAACAGAAACACAAAACAAATATCTATATTCAATCAACACATACTTGTCATAGATAAAATGTGTAGAAAAATTCGTAGAATCACTTTAAGAATTCTATCACATGAATTAAAAAAATACAAAATGGTTGGGGCACGAGGCACCCCAAAAAAAAGGAGGACCCCACATAAGTCACCACCTTTTCTTATCAAAGTCGAATGTTCTAGAGAGGAGAGCGAGTCAGCTAAATTTTTCCCGCTCTAACCAGAAGTTGCCATATCATAAAAACTAAACTTCTTCTGCGCAACCAAGGAGGTTCAAAGGAGAGCTTCAGAAAAAAGTTCCTTTGCCAAATGTCAAAAACAGATGTTGCTTTGCCGCAATAAGAAAAATAGGCGTACACCGTGCATAAGAATATGAATACTGCAGCACACTATAATTTAAATTAATAAAAGAGACAATTGGCCTATTAATGAGTATATAAAATAAAAGCAATTTTGAATAGAATAATTTTGAATAGTAATAAAGTAAAATAAAATATTTAATGATTTATAAAAAAAAATGTTAATTTGGAATAATAAAATAAAAAAGTGTTGTGACGTGTCACAATAGAAACTTAATAGTCAATAAGTTATTTAATGTCAAATTTATAAGTAGTAAAAATAACTTAGCAGATCATTTTACTAAACCAATGACTAAAGAAGGAATATTTAAATTTTGTAGTAAAATATTTGAAAAGTAAATGAACCTTTGTAGGGTTAATGATTTTGTCCAGACTTTAAAAGCTAAATTTGAATTTACAACTTTAAGAATTGTTAAGATATTATATATATTATTGTTTAGCTCAACCTCATTTATATAAGCTAATATATTTTGAGTTTAAATTTTTGTAATGTTGAATCTCTTCCACTTTACACTATAGTCTATATACATCCTTTTTCAATTTCCTACATAATGCCAGTTAGTAGCTTATGTGTATAAATTTTTGTAATTTTCAAGCTAGTTGAAAGTAAATGTTGAAATTTTTATGAAGGACATTTATTATCTGTTTACTCATGTATTTTTAAAAATCTTTTAGTATATCGGTACAATTTAGTAGTATTAATCATGTATACTTATCTTGTAGTAATAGACTAAATTTTAAACTTTTGAATTATAATGTTTATACTCAAATTTAATGTGAATTTAAATTCTGTGCTTATACTAAATTTTTTTTTTAATCTTTTATACTAAACATTAAACATGCTTATACTTAAAATTTATACTTTAAATGTAAACTAAATTTAAATTTTTGAATGCCTATACTTAGATTTGGAAATGTTATATATGAATTTCTACTGGATGTAAATGTTGATTTTACAATGTAGCTTACTATACTTAACAATTTTTTCATGGCTGTAGGCATTTATGTCTTTGACTTAAATTTTTGTAATGGTTTTTTTTTTTTTTTTGTAGGATACTGGAGACCTAGTTGTTTATTTATATGTCTTGGTTTTTCAGAATAAATTTTTGTAGCGTATGCATTGAGACTCGGGGATTAGCATGAGGGGCCGATTGTTGGAAAAATCGAATGTAAACATCGCGATACACGTTTCCTGTGAACGGGCATTCATGCAAATTTCTTGTGAACGACTCTTTCCGTTCACCGGCGTGAACCGTGACGTTTTTCCATCCTGAGGAGTCATGCAAATCAGATTCCCAATGCGTATGCATCTCATTTAAATATCCGGGGGCGTTTCGGGAACGGTCCATTATCGGGTATATAAGATGGAACTTTCTTGAAGCATTATCTTCATTCCTTCATTCCGATTCGATCTGTTCTTGCGTCGACTGTTACGACGATCTGTTAGGATGATGTTAGCAGGCTATCGCTAACATATTATGACGATAAGATGGACTTAGTTCTTAGTCGACATATTTGATATGCGAGTTTAAGTCGTATGTGTTCTTTTTATAACACAGACTTGTAAGTTCTGCTAAGTGGTGACATTTTGATAAAGTAACCTGTAGTTGTTCACGACGTTAATTATCTGAGTTTATTAACGGTGAATAGTATGAAGTCATAGTGTATCGGTGCTTCAAGTTATTGAATCTTTCCTGCCAAGTGTGATACCAGCTGTGGTGGCTTCGGACAAATATGCACATTATCAAGGTAGTATAAGTTTTCTTATATACTACAAAAGATGCTTCAAAACCCAACTCAATCTTTACAAGCTTTCGAGCTTTATGTATATAACCTTGTTTACGTTTTGGCATGGATTTTACTAAGTGATGTAAATTGCCTGAATATGCTTTATTTCACAAATAAAGTGAATTGAATTTCTACTTAACATGTTTCATCTGTCTGCAATTTACAAATGAACATTTTTCACTTGAGGTTTTACTGCGTGTGTCTCTGCTTGAATGAAACCTAATTATCTCGTTCAAATTTTCATCATACCTTCAAAAGGAAATTAAATTTACGAATCGAATCTTTTAAATTTTTCCATCAAATGCCAAACAAATATGACAACGGATTTATGGCTTTCATGCACTGTTATGCCAGTCAAATCACCGTGACAATGGTGATTTACTACTGCATGGAATGTAAAAGATCGTTTTCCTCATAGAAGTAATAAATGTACTTCTTAAAAGTTGTTTAATTTCACAAATTGCTGAATGGTTAATTTTATTATTTTTTGCTCATAAACAGTGCAATTGCGCAATGCAGTTTATATTCTCGTGAGTCGCCAAGAGTCTATTAATATCTTTTCCCATCTACCTCCATCTTCTAAATATTGCATATTAGATTGACTAAACTAGCTTATTTTTATATTCTGATTAATTATTACAGTTGATTTTTTAATTATTTTTGCATAAGTAGTGCAATTACGCAATTCACTTTATGTTCCCGTGAATCGCCGAGAGTCCATTATAGTATCTTTTCCATCCATCCCCATCTTCTAAATATTGCATATTAGATTGACTGAACTAGCGTTTTTCCATATTTTGGCTATTATTAAAGGTTGATTTTTAAAATTATTTCCGCATATGCTTACGTGAATTCCGAGAGTTCATTAATATCTTTTCCCATCCATCTACTAAATGTTGCATATTAGATTGACTAGACTAGCTTATTTTTGTATTTTGGTTACTTATTAGGGTTACTTTTTAATTATTTTTGCATAATACATATTTTCCTGTTTTAAAAAATGGGTATGAACCTCTTGAAGGGATAAAAAGTGGTATTAAAATAATGATTTAAGCAAATATAAAAGCAAACATTTTGACATTATAGAACCTTTTTAAAATATCCAATCACAAGCAAAGCACCATACCCCACCCCGAAAAAAAAAAGGTGGGAATTTTCCTACCCCAGAAAACTTTCTAAAAATACATTTACGAGAAACGACGAACTGTTTGGGAACATGGAATATAGAATTCTGTTCATCAATAGATATTAATGCTGTAATATCACTGCAGCCTTGAACAGCTTCAAAAGTTTTGGCAAAGCTTAATGCAGAGTTCTGTTGATGGCATTTCGTTAGTCACTTCAGATGATTCCTTTTCAATTGTTTCTTGTATAGGAGCCATTAGCTTCTGTCATGCTGAGGCAACCATGTATGCCATATCTTTAATATTGATAGCCTTTATTGAGTCAATAAGGTTGACATTAATATCTTCATTTTGTAATGCTACTAGTAGCTTCCAAAGGTATCTTCGTTTAAGAGATTCAATTACACCTTGATCCATCGGTTGAACATGTGACGTAATGTTAGGTGGGAAGAAAACTGCTTTTATATTTCCTACCTTAAGTTCTTATTTATTTGGATGTGATGAAGCATTATCTAAAAGTAAGATTGCCTTTAAGGGCAGCCCTTTTGATTCCAAATGTTTTTCAACTGCAGGAACAAACTGTGACTTGAACCATTCTTTAAAGAGGAAAATTTTCATCCAAGTGGAATTTTGAGCAAGCATAATCAGTAACTTATGTGCGCCAGTAGAATTGCTACACTAAGATAAAGTTACCCTATCTTTATTTCTTTTTATATCTGGGAGCAGTTGCTTCTGTTTTAAATGCTAAAGTTTTTTAGTTTTAATTTCATCATGTCACTTATGGCACGAAAAAATATTCACATGTTGTTTTAGTTATATTAGTTGTAGAGGTAACATTGTTGAGGGAAAATGTCTAGTGTAGCAGGTAAGAGAAAGCATTGTGGCATCGATGGAAAAAAGACTTAATACTATAATAAAAAGAATGGACAGAGGTGAAAATTTAAAGAAAAATTATATAAAGAGAAATTATATTTGGGGGCAGCTGCTTCTGTTTTAGACGCTAAAGTTTTGGAAGGTAGCATTTTATAGTACAGACCAGTTTTGTCAACATTGTATAACTGTTCTGCTGTTAAGCTTTCTTCAGTGATAATTTCTTCTAATTCGGTTTGAAAGCGATTTACACCCTCTTGATCAGCCGGCCGTCCAAATGGTTGCTCAAGTCCTCAGGGCAAGCCGGACGGTCTGGGTCTTCAACCCTCTTGATCAGCAGACAATTTTTCATCAGAAATGGTGAGCTGATGGATGCCATGCCTCTTTTTCCATCTGTTTAGCCAACCATCACTAGGAAAAAAGGGACCACTGATGGGCATTCCTTTCTCTCATTCTTGGTTAAACCACAGCAATAATGCCTCATCCAAATTTTCTAAATTAGGCTTCTTCAATGTTAAATGTGATTCCAGTCCATTCTTTAACATTAATCGGCTACAAAATGCCTGTATTTCATTCCGTTTCCTCTTCCAGTCGCTGACAGTACTCTCTCTGACACCAAAATCTTTAGCGATTGTCTTTACATTTTCACCTCTGTCTATTCTTTTTATTATAGTATTAAGTATTTTTTCCATCAATACCACAATGCACTCTCTCTTACCTGCTACACTAGACATTTTCCCTTTTCAACAATGTTACCTCTACAACTAATGTAGCTAAAACAACACGTGAATATTTTATCGTGCTTTAAATGACACGATGAAATAAAAACTAAAGAAAGATATCGCTCTTAAACCAGCTACACTATGGATCATGTGTCCCCTTTTTAAAATATTCAGTCACAAGCAAAGCACCGTAATTCCCCCCCCCCCCTTCCTGAAAAAAAGGTGTGAGTTTTCCTACCCCAGAAAATTTTCTAAAAATGGATTCTAAAGATAGACTAAAAATAGATAATTTATGAGAAACAACAAACTGCTTGGGAACATGGAATATAGAATTCTGTTCATCGATAGATATTAATGCTTATATGGAAAGCAGTAATGTCATTGCAAAGTGGCACATGAAAAATGACCTTATATGAAGAAGCAGAAAACACGAAGTTGAAAAGTCTAATCACTTTTATTGTTGATAGATATCCATTACTACTTAAACTACATCACTTGGTAATTCACAGGTAAAGCAGAAAAGCATTTATATTTACAGAATGAGCTACCAAGCTCAAAAGTTTTTTTGTTGCTGTCTGGACCATCTTAAAGCAGTTTAGATCATCAAGGTAATAGAAAAATAGCGATATTACCTAAATCTTGATGCATGTACACATTGAAGCCACTAGAACTGGTATCACGCTTGGTGAAAATTCCTTTGAAAAAGACATCTCCAAGTAAATTTGTTACCCAAATTCACTGTTCGCGACTTCAACACATCGTAAAGAAAAACTTATGACCCTATACAAGGTCAAGCATATCGTGGTCACTCAGACACTGATCATTCACTGATCTCCTAGTGATCTGGTCTCGATCTGCTTTGCGATCTAACTTGATCTTCGATCTATTGATCTGATTTGCTTTAAGATGATTCCAGTATATATACCTGAAGATGGGATCATTTCGGAACGTAATCGTAACTGGAAATGCCTCCAGATATGCAAATTACTTACATATGCGTTGAACACATGATTTGCATGATTCGCATGCCAGAAAAACATCGTGATTTACTCCTGAGAACAAAGTGAGTCATCCCAAAAGAATTTATAGGATAAATCACGTTCAGGGTAATCGTGAATTGCTATGTTTACACACATTTTTCCAACAATCGGGCCTCCTCATGCAAATCTCCAAGTCTCGACGCATTTGCAAACAGACAAAAATTTATTCTACGGACCATAGCATGTTAATAAATGCCAAGGCCCCCCAGTATCCTACCAAAAACATAATGAAGGTAGTAAAAATAATCACATCATTAAGGAAATTTAAATTTAAGTATAAACACTTATAACACCAAAAATATGTATAACTTGCACCATTACATCTAATTTGAGAAAAGCACACACATCCACAACTTTTCAAATTTTTGAGTATAAATATTTCAAAAAGTTTAAGTTTAAAAGGGATAATATCAACACAGTAAATTTTAAAAACTAAGATGAAAACTGAGTATAACTACTAAGCTTTATATGACATTTAAATTTAAATTTAATCATTAATCAAGTTTAAATTATAGGTATAAAACATGCACTATATGAAGATAGATATTTCACATTTAACACATTAACTTCAAAAGCTTGAAATTTAAGTATAAACATTATATTTAAGTTTACAAGAAATTTGAGTATAAACATTAAATTTAAGTTTACAAGCTTAATCCTTTTCTATCTTTTAGTACCTTGATGCAAGATGAGTATACATTGTCAATACTAACAAATTGGATGAAAATACTAAAAATACAAAAGGCTCTTCTTCACATGATATAAACATACAGACTACTAATATACCTTGTGTGGGTAAAAAGTTCAATATGTATTACCAATTATATATTACAGTAAGAATAAAAATGATTTGTCATCAACACACATTTTATACAAGCAAATAAACTGCATTATGTGGGTAATCCAAAATGGATATATATTTATTAGTGTAATCTCTAAAAAAATTCATTGCTCACAATATAAATTCAAGATATATTTACTTGTATCAATTAGGGAGTAGTAAACAATACTATATCTTAATACCATATTTGAAATACAAAAATTGTGTATAAAGTTTAGTTTTAATAGTTAATGGTTTTTAGATTACAATTTTAAATATCTCTTAAGTTTTAAAAACCCTTTCTTTAGTCATAGGTTTAGTGAAATAATCTGTCATATTAACTTTACTGTTTGCAAATTTAACTTTAAACGACTCATTGACTACTAAGTGCCTTAAGAAATGGTACTTAACATCTATATATGTTTTGTCCTATTATTTTCAATTAGGGAATTAGAAAAATTTATTGCTGCTTGGTTATCACAAAAAATGACATTGTTATTTTTGTTAAACTTTAACCCTAACCTTTTACATTTTTCAATTATATTTTGTATTCAAACCATTTACTTAGCCACTTCGGCAAGCGAAACATATTTAGCTTCCATGGCTGACAGACTGACATACTTATGTTTAAAGGTTCACCAAGAAATGGGTATCCTATAAATGAAAAATAGCATACCCCCTAGTTACACACGGTCATCTCTGTTTGCTGCAAAATCAGAGTCAGAATTAAATTTAATTCACTAATATTTGATAGGTTTAGCATATAAGTTTTATCAACATATCCTAACAATTTCGATAATGCATCCCAGTCATTAATCCCTGGATTTTCTTGGAACTGAGATAGTATGTTTATTGTGTAACAAATCTGGTCTAGTCCTACTGGATATAAAAGCTAAACATCCGATTAAACTTCTGTAGGGAAAGTTTTGTATTTGAATCAATTCCTGATTTGTCAGTGGGCAGTAAATTTTACTTAAAATACTGCCTTTTGCAATAGGAAGTGAAGTGACAGGATATTTAAAGTGTTTAAACATTTGACACACTTTTTCTGTGTATTGGCCTTGATGTATATAAAACTTATCAATTTTCTTAATTTCCACACCTAGCAGTTTCTTAATTTTCCTAACACCTTAATATCAAATCCATTACTAAGTAAAGAAACAAGATGGTCTATATCCTGATATTTAGAAAAGAAAATTATATCAACAACATAAATTAGCATCAGAACTTTGTCATTGTATAAGTATGCACAATTGCACCATTTAAATTTTGAAAAGTTTAACTTCTTTAGTATGGTGTCAAGTTCTATATACCATTCCCTACTACTTTGATGAAAGCTATATATGGCTCTCTTTAACAGACAGACTGCATTTTTAACTTGATATCAAATCAGCATATCTTTAAGCCAAGTTGAATCTAAAAATTTACATGAAACAACCTCAAAGTTATATAGATCAAAAACATTATGATTATCATAATGTTTTTGATCTATATAACTCTGAGATTGTTTCATGTAAATTTTTAGATTCAACTTGGCTTAAAGATATGCTGATTTGATATCAAGTTAAAAATGCATCCAGCCGAGCATGCAAACAAAGATAGAGAAAAAGGCTCTAATTATACCAAAGTTGACCACTGGGCTAAATACTTCATCATATGAATCTCCCTTCTCTTGTGTATTGAGCCACCAAACATACCTTAAATATTTTAATTTCCCCTTTCTCATCTTTCTTTATAGTGTAGACCCATCTACTCCCTATTTGCTTTTGTGAGGTGGGTGCAGGAACTAACTCCCAGACACACCTCTCTTGCATTATGGCTATTCCTTCATCCATGACTTTATACCATTTTTCAGATTAGGGAGACTTTATGGCTATATAATTCTTAGGCATTTGGATTTCTATGTTGCTCGCTTCTGGTTTGTTTCTGGTCCCAATTAATTTTTTCTTTTTTCTTAGTAATAGCCGAGCAAGGAGCCAGATCAGAATCCACAGGAGAGTCCGTTTCCTCACTGGATTCATGCGGGTCGTCACCAGTGTCTTCACTCGCTCCTGCTTTTTCATCTGACCTCCCCCTCGGACATTCCCCCTCAGAATTTATAGAACAGCTATCACTAGGTATCCTCAAGGTGATAGTACTGGGATAATTAGGGTGCAGGATGCTTTCCACTGTTTCACTTTCCTCAAACATTACATTACTGGTTTTGATAACCCTTTTTTTCATTTGGGATCAAAATCCTGTATACTTTGGTACCTGTGGCATAACCAGCCATGACTGCCTCCTGAGCCCTCATACCCAATTTTTTTCTGGGTTGTTTTAATTTGCCAACATAGACTTTGCTACCAAAGATTCTGAAGTGATTTACAACTGGTTTTCTACCACTGTAGAGTTCATGTGGAGTTTTACATTTAAATTTATGGCATATCCTGTTTTTAGTATATGTAAAACATAAAATGGCTTCTGCCCACATTTTATCACCAATCTTATGTTCATGCAACATAGCCTTTACGCAATCAAGTTCTGTAAGATTAAAGTGTTAAGAGATCCCATTTTGTTGTAGTGTGTAGGTATTTGTCCGCTCCGCTTTAATCCCAAGATTCTTTAGATAGGCTTTGAACTAGTTGTGACAAAATTCCATTCCACAACCCGTTCGGATACTTAAAATCTTTTTACCTAACTGCTTTTCTTCACTAACTTGAAACTCTGTAAAAGCCTGGAAAACATCTGATTTTTGTTTGAGAAAATAAACACAGGGATCGCATTCGTCCTAAAATTCCTAAAAGTTTGAAGCTTCCCTTGAATTCCTAAAATTAACCTAAAATTTTTAAATCATCCTAAAATTTTGTAATGTTTTGCTGCAGCGCCAAATTTACTCTACTATCGCCCGAATGCATTCCATTCATACGGCAATCGATGTTAAAAAAGACTTCAGAAATTAAAATATTGTTCAAAATAGCACTCATCTTTTACAAAGACGATAAAAGTGTCAATCATGACAAAATCACCTATTCTCAATGGTTAAATCCTCTCCATCCGCTGGCGGTTTTAGTGAAATACGATCGCAAGACGAATGGCGACCCACGTGATCATTTACGACCGGAGTTTGGGGGGAGATTCTTTTGTTTGTGGGAGTGGGAATCTCCAGCTCAAGCTAACAAACCTAGAAGCCTTTAACCTCTCAAAGAAATTAAATAGAAAAAGACTGGTTCGATTGTTGAATAGTGTGCTTCTTCATATTTACTAGATAAATCACGAAGTTTCTCTTTCTTTGCAAAGTTAAAATTTTCATCAACTTTCTTTGTTGGGAATCAATTGTGTGCAAAAATTTTGAAGAATTTTAGGTCTAAATCCAATAATACAAATATAGTTAGCCAGATTATGATTCTCTTACGCCCCTCATTACGTAATATTTGATCAACATCATGGCAAAACAGGAGAGTAGAGAAGGAATTTTTGCCTGCTGTTAACAACCTCTCTAGGCATTGATATTAAAAGATATCTCTTCAAAAAGATGCATTGCGTAGGGGCCCGAACCACATAGCAGTTTATGAAGAAAAGCAATGAATAAAATAAAATACGGCATAGTAGGGAGGTCCCGCAATTAGATCGCCACGCTCCCCATAAAAAATAAATTAAAAACAATGAAAGAGCAGAAATGTGAAGAATGTTAAATAAACACATTCCCGTTTCCAACAGATAGAACTTTTAAACAGTTTTCATTTCTTTTTAAACTTAAAATGTTGTCAAATTATTCCATGTTTAGTATGCATCTGGGATGAAAAGTACCATAGATTTGAACTCTGTAAGAATTTTTGCTCAAAAACCAATATTTAAAAATATAGTTTTCTGGAGTAGAGTTCTTTTGAGCCGCTGGAACTTGTGTTTTTGTTGATTCTATCAAAACAGAGGATGATTGAAGGGAAATAGCTGTGTCTAGATTAACGCGTTGCAGTAGCTTTGATGAAATATAAGATAACTTATTTCCCTCATATTATTTAATTACTGCCTTCGGCGACTAGCCCTATTGTTTTTAAAAAAGTTTTTAAACTTGCAATACCTTTCTTGCAGTAGCTGTTGATCGTGCACTTCTGCAACGTGTCGGCGGCTATTGCTGTGTTAGCTGAGCGACTTGACTAGAAAAATTTGAAAGTCATTTGCAGATTTAGCAGTGTTGGTCATAGCCCTATCCGAAGTGCTGGTAAAGAAAATTTTGTAGCAGATGATATGCAGTAGTGATGTGTTTTCTCAAGAAAGCAAGCTCGTTAAACACAAACACAATTTATTTGTTGTGAGATCCATTGCATCAGATGAAGTTACAAAATAAAAACACTGTAACATTCGTTGCAAAGCAAAACTATATACAATGAGCTAGCAAGCTCATGAAAAGGTTTTACACAGTCTATGACTAGGCACACACTCTCAGTTACTATAACATCGGTAAGTAGAAAAACAGCTACTGTACCACACATGCCGTGTACGTTAATGAAGCCACCATCATCAGGTCACACGTCATGGCTTTAGAAGTTAGACTACTCTCTACCGATCAAGGTCTGCCTTCCATACAAGGTCTTTCACCGTCGATCACCGTCTGATCGATCTGACTATACGTCGAGTCTTAAGTCTGCATAACTACAAGATCTTAAACTCTGAAAAGTCTCCCACGTCTACTACATGGTCAGTCAAGGTCTGTAAAGTCTCTGAATAACTGAGAATGTGTCCTATCATATATACACTGTGATGGGTACGCTCCGGAACACAACCGTTGACGGCAGCGCCCTCACTATATGCAAATCAGAATGCGCGCGCGGCGAGATGGCGATTTGCATGAATGGCATGTTCTGTTCCCGTCACGAGTCGTTCACGAGAACGGTAGAACCATTCTAAAAATGTAAACACGTTCTCGCGATAACGAGAATCGCGACGAAAACAGAACCAAGTTTCCAACAATCGGCCCCCTCATGCAAAACCCCAAATCTCGGCGCACGTGCTATCAATCAATGAAATTATTCTAAAAAACATAACAGCAAAAATGTCAAGTTCTTTAGTATCCAGCAAAAACATAAAGTATATATATTACTTTTCATGTTAAGCAAAAAAAAAATTTTATCATTGAAAGAAAAATTTAGATATCATTGAAACACTAAGTTCCAAAAAATTTAATTTAAGTCAAAATTTAAGTTTCAAGAAATTTAAGTATGATAATTTAAATTTAACATTTAAGATTAAAAATTTTACTATAAATATCAAATTCAATTTGTGTAGAAAATTTTATGTATAATTATTAAATTTAACATTTAAGATTAAAAAATTTCACTATAAATATCAAATTCAATTATGTAGAAAATTTTATGTATAATTATTAAATTTAACATTTAAGATTAAAAAATTTTACTATAAATATCAAATTCAATTATGTAGAAAATTTTATGTATAATTATTAAATTTAACATTTAAGATAAAAAAAATTTACTATAAATATTAAATTCAATTTGTAGAAAATTTCATGTATAACTATTAAATTTAACATTTAAGATTAAAAAATTTCACTATAAATATCAAATTCAATTATGTAGAAAATTTTATGTATAATTATTAAATTTAACATTTAAGATTAAAAATTTCACTATAAATATCAAATTCAATTATGTAGAAAACTTTATGTATAATTATTAAATTTAACATTTAAGATTAAAAAAATTTCACTATAAATATCAAATTCAATTTGTGTAGAAAATTTCATGTATAACTATTAAATTTAACATTTAAGATTAAAAATTTACTATAAATATTAAATTCAATTATGGCTGTTCATTATCTCTGTCCAAGACCAGTATACATAATTAATACTAATAGCAATGACACAGATAATGAAAGATTTTTTTTTTTTCCTTTCTGTGTTGTATTCAAATTTAAATAAGTGGTTTGTCATCAATGAATCATAGCCAAGTGTATGATAACAAGGAGTAAACACACAAAATAATACACATAAGCATAACTGTCTTATGCGGGAATTGAAAACATGGATATATATATACATTCAGTGTAATGTGAAAAATTTTAGAAAGTTCATTGTAAACAATACACATATATATACTCTAGATACAATTATCTGCATCACAGAGGGAGGAGTAAAATATACGATATCCTAACCATATTTTGTAAAAGAAAGAAAAAAAATTTAGAAGTTACAAATTTAATCATTTTTGTTTTTGGAAATTTGATTACAAAAATTTAATGCTAAAAATTCCTCAAACATTTGGCAAATCTTATTAATGTACTGCCTATGATGTATAAAAATTTTGTTATTGATTTCAGCAAATTCCACACCTAACAGTTTTTGGACCTTCCCTAGAGATTTGATATCAAATTCTCCCTTTAGCAAAGAAACTACATGATCAATATCACCTATTATTTCTATGTTGCTTGCCTCTGGCCTGGATTTGATATCCCTCTTTTCTCTGAAGTTAAACAAATTTTGGTCATAATGTATGTTAGCCTTAGCACAGAATTTTTTAACATCATTATGACTTCTCAGCCTATGTTTATCACCCCTCACTGAATAGTAAACATCAGTTCGAGTTCCATCAGGCCTGGGTACAGCTTTCCTTTCCCAATCTATGTTTGAACAGGGGGTCAGATCGGAATCAGCAGGAGAGTCCTCTTCCTCACTAGTATGACTAGTGTCATGGCTCTCACCTGCTTCTTCCTCTGACTCACTATCCAAACATCCCGATCCTGAATCTGATGTTCGAGTAAAACCCGATTTCTTTTGGGTGAAGTTTCTAGGTCGAATGGGGTCCAGGACGCCTTCCGCTGCTTCCATCTCCTCAAAACGGACATTGCTTATTTCTAATATTTTTCCTTCTTTCACAAGAAGAATTCTATAGCCCCTGGTATTTTCCGCATATCCTACCATAACTCCCAGTTGAGCTCTTAGGTCTAGCTTCTTCCTAAGCTGTTTTGCTATACCAGCATAAGCCTTACATCCAAAAACTCTGAGATGGGATACAGCAGGCTTCTTCCCATAGTACAATTCGTGTGGAGTTTTAACTTTAAATTTATGGCAAATCCTGTTCTTTGTATAAGTAAAACATAGGATTGCCTCTGCCCACATTTTGTCACCAACTTTGCTTTGATTAAGCATTGCCTTGACACAATCTAACGCTGTCAGGTTGAATCTTTCAGATACCCCGTTTTGTTCGGGTGTATAAGTGTTAGATCGTTCATGCTTAATCCCTAACTTTTTCAAAAAAGCTTTAAATTGACCGTGACAAAATTCCATGCCGTTATCAGTACGGATGCACAAAATCTTTTTGCCTAATTGTCTCTCCTGACAAGCTTGAAAATCCTGAAAAACTTTGAACACATCTGATTTTTGTTTTAAAATAAAAACAAACACCTTGCGGCTAAAATCGTCTGTAATAGTCAAGAAGTATTTGTTTCCCCCCAATGAAGCTACAGGCATTGGACCACAAACGTCCATGTGCAGTAATTGCAAAGGTTCTGTAGATCTAATCCTGCCTATTGGTTTGTACGAAACTCTTTTAGATTTTGCAAGTTTGCAATGAATGCAATTTACTTTTGCATATTTTAATTTTGGGAGTCCGTTTGCCGCGGAAACTTTACTTGTTTGGTGCAAGTAGTCTGAGTTAATATGGCCATATCTTCTATGCCATAATTCAGTTTTGTTCAGAATTTCAACTGTTGAACCACTAATTTTATTTGACTTTGATTTTAAATCAGATTTGTTTTTCCTTTTATTCAAGTTAGGCTTAATTTTGTTTTGACTTTGACTATTTGTTGCAGGGGTTTTTCTAACCTGTTTAGAATTTTTGTCCCTATCCTGATCTCCTTTACGGCCCTCAACACTACTATTTAAACTTTTAGTTGAGTACTGTGGTTTTAAGAAATACAATCCTTCTTTACGTTTAGCGTAAAAGAAATTTTCTCCCTCAGGAGTCTTAAACCATAGAACACCTTTGGCTGCACTAAAAGAATAGCCCTGCTCTTCTAATACAGATGCGGCCAACAAGTTACGCCGTAATTTTGGTGAATACATAACATTTTGTAACACAATATTATTTGTATGATCTTTAAATTTAACATACATGTTCACCGTTCCAATAGCCTCAACTGGGCTTTCCATATCACCCACTGCTAGCGACATAGATGTATCCTTACATTTATCAAATTTTGAAAACATTTTAACATCATTACAAAAGTGTCGCGTAGCAGCGGTGTCAATCACCCAGCTGAGCCTATTGTCAGGATTATCAACAATATTAGCTTCTACATTTATATTTGAAAATACTTCAATAATACTAGAGCTAGTCATCTTTTTCAATTTTGGGCATTGTGCCTTTACATGACCATTTTTATTACACATAAAACATGGTCCTATGACCTTAATAGACTTTTTAACTTTGGTGACATTTTTACATTTAGCGTTAACATTTGAAAAATATACAGATGAATTGGAACTTACATTATTATTGTCATGATCCTTCCTCAACTGTCTAATCCTGCCCTCTTCTAGAGACAGTTCTTTCTGAATCTTATCCAGTTTAAAATCCTTATCGCTCCAGCGATAAATGATTTGGATGATACTCTGGTACTGGGCTGGGAGATACCGGATGGCTTGGAATGCCACGTACACATCCTCCACGGGGTGATTCACGTTCTTGAGCTTGGTGACAGCTTTCCTTATCCTCGTACAGAATATGTCGATGGGCTCCTCGATTTCCGGGCGTAGACTGAAAAACTCGTCCAACAGATGAACTAGATTGGCGCGCGTTGGGGCCTCAAAATGCGCCTCCAACTTCTCCCACGCATCCGCCGGGCTGTCGTCGATGTCGAGCAGTTCTCTGTACTCCGCCGAGATATTTCGAAACAGGATGGAAAGTGCGCGGTCGCTACTGCGCATGTACTCCTCTCGCTCGCGGCGTGACGTAGATTCGTCGACTGGTAATGCAGTACGGTTGATGTGGCCGTAACATCCTTCTCCTTTCAGGATAAATGAAATTTCATTACGCCAGGTGACGTAATTGTCCCTGTTTAACGCTTCTATGCCGTTGCTCACCTCCATAGTCTTTAACTGTGACTAGAGTGCGTTGTTTACCTTTCTGCTTGATGCAAATGGCGCCGGTCGCGGCCCCCGTCGATGGAATTCACAACTCTTCACTGCTGCTTTATCACGGATAAAAGTTATGGCCTTGACATACTACGGCCCATAACCAAATGTCGGCGGCTATTGCTGTGTTAGCTGAGCGACTTGACTAGAAAAATTTGAAAGTCATTTGCAGATTTAGCAGTGTTGGTCATAGCCCTATCCGAAGTGCTGGTAAAGAAAATTTTGTAGCAGATGATATGCAGTAGTGATGTGTTTTCTCAAGAAAGCAAGCTCGTTAAACACAAACACAATTTATTTGTTGTGAGATCCATTGCATCAGATGAAGTTACAAAATAAAAACACTGTAACATTCGTTGCAAAGCAAAACTATATACAATGAGCTAGCAAGCTCATGAAAAGGTTTTACACAGTCTATGACTAGGCACACACTCTCAGTTACTATAACATCGGTAAGTAGAAAAACAGCTACTGTACCACACATGCCGTGTACGTTAATGAAGCCACCATCATCAGGTCACACGTCATGGCTTTAGAAGTTAGACTACTCTCTACCGATCAAGGTCTGCCTTCCATACAAGGTCTTTCACCGTCGATCACCGTCTGATCGATCTGACTATACGTCGAGTCTTAAGTCTGCATAACTACAAGATCTTAAACTCTGAAAAGTCTCCCACGTCTACTACATGGTCAGTCAAGGTCTGTAAAGTCTCTGAATAACTGAGAATGTGTCCTATCATATATACACTGTGATGGGTACGCTCCGGAACACAACCGTTGACGGCAGCGCCCTCACTATATGCAAATCAGAATGCGCGCGCGGCGAGATGGCGATTTGCATGAATGGCATGTTCTGTTCCCGTCACGATTCGTTCACGAGAACGGTAGAACCATTCTAAAAATGTAAACACGTTCTCGCGATAACGAGAATCGCGACGAAAACAGAACCAAGTTTCCAACAATTGATCGTGCACTTCTGCAACGCATGCCATAAATAACGGGGCAGTTTATAAAGTAACTGTCGATCGCACACCTATGTTACGTGCGCAAGCCACGGCTAAGTGTGCAGTTTATGAAGTGTTGATCTTGTACCTCAGCTACGCGCGCAAGTTACGGCTAACGATGTAGTTCCTGAAGTAGCTGTCGATCGCACGTCTCCGTTATGCGCTCAAGTCATAACTAATGGTTCAGTTCATGAAGTAGCTGTCTATCGCATACCTCAGCTACACGCATAAATCGTGGTTACTGTTGGAAAATTTAAAATTTGCAGATAGCAAAGCACGCACTGTCAGAGTCAATAAGTGTTGGCTGGGTCATGAAAGTACACAAGTCCAGTTTTAAAGGAAAACTTCGTTCACTTTATTTGGTGAAAAACACAACTCAGCATATTACACATACCTGGTAATTTTCCATGCCGTAAAACATCAAAATAAACTATGTACAAAAGATTTTTAGTTGTAAATGACTAGACAGAGATTCCTTGAAGCATTTGGTAGTAAATTACTATACTACCTCTATCAGTTGCGTATATTTCAGCCACCATCACTTGGTAAAGGGAAACCAAAGGATATAACATCAGGAAAATATTTAAAGCGGCTTCCGAACGTTTGTAAGTAAATTTAACGTTCAATACATCTGCATCCGTTTCGACTATTAACCGTCGTCAAAAAGATATTCCGCAGTGCTTCTGTCAAAAACATTTCTGTCTGATCTCGATCGACCTTTCTACTGTCGACCTATCTCCAATGTCTCCTGCAGACGTCTCCTTAATGTCTGATTGCTTCAAGAAACCTCTGCCCTATATATCCAAGAATGGACAGTTCCGGAAACGCCCCCGGATATGCAAATCAGATGCGTACGCATTGAGAACTGATTTGCATGAAACCTCATGTTGAAAAACGTCACGGTTCACGCCGGTGAACGGGAAGAGTCGTTCATATTAAATTTGCATAAACGCCCGCTCACGGGAACGTGAATCGCGATGTATCGATTATTTCCAACAATCGGCCCCCTCATGCAAATCCTTAAGTCTCAATGCATATGCAAAAGAAAACTTACTCTGAGAAACCAAGGTATATCAATAAACACCAAGGCCCCCAGTATCCTATCAAACATAATGAAGGAAAAAATTTAAAGTATTATATCATTATTAAATTTAAAATAAAATGCATAAGTACTTATAGCATCTGAAAAATAGTTAAGTATTGTCGACAATATTGTAACAACAACATTTCACATCAAGTAGAAATTTATATACAACACAACTTCAATGCTTAAGTATCAGCATTCAAAAATTTAAATTTTAGTTTAAATTTAATTATAAGTATCCAAAATTTAAGTATAAGCACATTATCATATTAAACAAGTCAACTTTAAAAGATTAAGATTTTGTATAAGCATAGAATTTAAGTTTACTTTAAATTTGAGTATAAACACTATAATTCAAAAAGCTTAAAAAAAATTTAGTCTATTAACACAATATAAGTATACATAATTAATACTATTAGACTGCATTGATATACCAAATATTTAAAAATACATGATGCAAGTAATTAGATAATAAAATTCCTTTATCAAAACTTTCAACACATACTTTTTACCAAGTTGAAAAATACAAAATTTTATACACATAAGCTATTATTTAGCATCATGCGGGTCATGGAAAATGGATGTATATACAAAGGTGTAAAGTGAAAAAGATTCAATATCACAAAAATTTATACTCAAGATATACTATCTTATATCAATGAGGTTTAAGATAAACAATAATGTATATATATGACATCTTAAAAAAAATTCCCAAGTTGTAAATTCAATTTAGTATTTAAAATTTTCTTTAGACTAAACATTTAATCTCAAAAAGTTTTGATTTAGTTTTTAAAAATTTTATTACAAAATTTAAGTATTATTTCCTTAGTCATTGGTTTAGTAAAGTAATCTGCTAAGTTATCTTTACTATTTACAAATTTAACATTAAAAGATTCATTGACTATTAAATTTCTTAGGAAATGATATCTAACATCAATATGCTTAGTTCTGTTGTTTTCAATTGGAGAGTTAGAAAAATTAATGGCTGCTTGGTTGTCGCTAAAAATAACACTGTTACTTTTATTAAAGTTTAACCCAAGTAAATGACATTCTTCTATTATGTTTTGTACCCATACCATTTCCTTAGCGGCTTCAGTTAGTGATACATATTCAGCTTCCATGGTTGATAAGCTGACACTTATGTTTAAAGGTACGCCAAGAAATAGGTACATTGTCAATAAAGAGTATCATGCCTTCAAGTGAAACACGGTCATCTCTGTTTGCAGCAAAGTCAGAATCTGAGTAACAATTTAATTTTAACTCCTGAATGTTAGATAAATTCAACACATAGTTTTTAGTCTTTTCAACATATCCTAAAAGCCTTAACAATGCATCCCAATGCTTAATTCCAGGGTTTTCTTGAAATTGAGATAATATATTGATGGCGTAACAAATATCAGGTCTAGTTCTACTAGATATAAAAGCCAAACACCCAATTAAGCTCCTGTAAGGAAAACTTTGCATTTGCTTTATTTCTTCACTTGTCTTTGGACAATCTATTTTACTTAGAATATTCCCTTTAGAAATGGGAAGTGAAGTAACTGGATATTTATACTGTTGAAACATTTGACATACTTTATCTATATACTGACTTTGATGTATAAAAAATTTATTGTCACACTCTTTAAATTCCACGCCTAAAAGTTTTCTAATTTTTCCTAATACCTTGATATCAAATTCTATGCTAAGTAATGAAACAATGTGGTCTATGTCCCTTTGATACTTTGAGAAGAGAATTATGTCATCTACATAGACTAGCATAAGAACTTTGCTATTGTAAATATATGCACAATTACACCATTGTAGTTTTAAAAAATTTAATTCTTTTAATTTGGTGTCAAGTTCATTAAACCATTCTCTTCCACTTTGATGAAGACCGTAAATGGCTTTCTTCAACAAACAAACATAATCAGGCTGTTCCTGATTGACATAACCTTGAGGCTGTTTCATATATACCTTTTGACTCAATTTAGCATAGAGATAGGCAGATTTGATATCTAAGTGGAAATGCATCCAGCCAAGCATGCATACGAAAATTGAGAAGAATGCTCTAATTAAGTTGAAGTTAACAACAGGGCTAAAAACTTCATCGTATGATTCTCCCTTTTTCTGACCATACCCCTGGGCTACCAAACGAGCTTTAAACCTCTTGATTTTCCCATTCTCGTCTTTCTTAATGGTGTAGACCCATCTACTGCCTATATGCTTTTGTGAGGTGGATGCAGGAACTAGTTCCCAGACACCCCTCTCTTGCATTACGGCCATTTCCTCATCCATAGCTTTACACCATTTTTCGGACTGGGAAGATTTTATAGCAGCGTTGTACCCTTTTGGTATATTTATTTCAATATTGCTTGCTTCTGGTCTGCCTCTGACCCTTTTAAGACCTTTATTTTCCCGAAAATTAAACAGTTGCTGATCAAATTGTATATTCCTTTTATCACAATATTTCTTAACATCATTGTGCGACCTCAGCCTTTTATTATCTCCTTGAGCGTAATAATACACATCGGTTCTACTCCCATCGGGTCTTGGAACCGTCTTTCGCTGCCAAGCAATATCCGAGCAAGGAGTCATACTGGAGTCAGCAGGAGAGTCCGTTTCCTCACTGGATTCAGATGGATCGTCACCAGTGTCTTCACTCTCTCCTGCCCCCCCATCAGACTGCCCACTCGGATATTTCCCGTCGGAGTATTCTGAAAGGTTATCTCTTGATATCCCTGAGGAGATATTTCTGGGACAAATTGGGTCCAGGATGCCTTCCACTACATCACCCTCATCAAACCTCACATTGCAGGTCTCAATTGTTCGTTTCTCTCCTGACAAAAATATCCTATAGCCCTTAGTTTTAGTAGCATAGCCTACCATCACCCCTTCTGTAGCTTTCATGTCTAACTTCTTTCTGAGCTGACTGGGTTTGCCTACATATGCTCTACAACCAAAGGTTCTAAGATGTTTGACTGAAGGTTTTCTACCACTGTAGAGCTCATGTGGTGTTTTTGTCTTAAATTTGTGACATATTCGATTTTTAGTGTATGCAAAACACAATATTGCTTCCGCCCAGAATCTGTCATGTAATTTGCTGTCGTTCAACATGGCTCTAACACAGTCAAATGCGGTTAAGTTGAATCGCTCTGATACTCCATTTTGCTGTGGGGTATATGTGTTAGTCCTCTCAGCCTTAATACCGATATCCTTCAGGTAATTTTTGAACTTATCATGGCAGAATTCCATCCCGTTATCCGTCCGGATACATAGAATTTTAGTACCTAACTGCCTTTCTTCTCTGGCCTAAAACTCTTTAAAATGTGAAAATACTTCTGACTTCTGTTTCATGAGGTAAACAAAAACTTTTCTACTATAATCATCTGTTATAGTTAAGACATACTTGTTCCCACCATATGAGGCTGTGGGTAAGGGACCACACACATCCATGTGTAACAATTGCAATGGTTTAGTGGACCTTATCCTACCGGTGGGTTTATATGATACTCTCCTAGACTTAGCCAATTTACACGATTTACAATTTAACTTTTTGTATTTAAGCCTAGGAAGTCCGTTTACGGCAGAAACTTTGCTGGTTTGGAGAAGATATTCAGCGTTTATGTGGCAATATCGTTTATGCCAAAGACAGTTTGTACTATTAAGTTCAGTTACTGAACTGCTAGGCTTAGATATTGAACTATCCACATTTCTATTCTGCTTAGTTTTTGTTTTGTCAGATTTAAATTCAGTTTCTTTAAGATTAGGTGCTATTTTTACTTTGTCTATTTTTCTGGAAGCACTAGGATCCCTATCCTTGGATTTCTTATCCTTTTTGTGTTTCTTGTCTCCATCTCGATCCCTATCTTTAGATTGACGGGTTTCTAAGTTATGTTGTTCCTGGGTACTATACTTAGGTTTTAAAAAATACAACCCATCCTTTCTTTTTGCATAAAAGAATTTCTCCCCTTTAGGTGTAAAAAACCATAGAACCCCATTAGCTCCATTAAAACTAAAATTTTGTTCCTCAAGAACAGTTGCAGCTAATAAATTTCTCCTAAGTTTAGGAGAATACATAACATTTTCCAATTTGATAATACTTTGCTTATCCTTAAATTGGACATACATTTCCACCGTCCCGATAGCCTCAACTGGACTTTCGACATCCCCTACTGCTAGCGACATTGAAGTGCCTTTGCACTCATTAAATTTTGAAAATAACTTAATGTTATTACAGAAATGTCGCGTAGCAGCAGTGTCTACTACCCAGCTGAGTCTATCGCTAGGATCGATTACAGTATTAGCCTCAATCTGTGGAGACCCAAGAAATTCCACAATACTAGATCCATTATTTCTACTGCAATTAGATTTAGTATGACCTAGTTTGTTACACTTAAAACACTTAATTTTACTTTTAGAAATATTTACATTATGACTAGAAGTATTTACATTAGACACATTATGAGATACATTTGGAAATTTAAGTTTAGACATATTTACTCTATTTACAAATTTCTTAGAAGTAAAATATGCAGAATTTGAACTCACAGTTTTGGAAAAGTCACTTGCTTGCTGCCTAAGCCGGCTCTCCTCCGCTGCTAGCTCTGCTTGTATTTTGCTGAGCTTGAAGTCCGAGTCATTCCATCTATATATGAGCTGAACGATACCTCGGAATTCTTCCGGAAGGTACCGAATCGACTGGAATGCTACATACAGGTCTTCAATGGGGTGTTTCGCGTCTTTAAGCCTCGTCACGGCCTTCCGCAGTCTTGAGCAAAAAATGTCAACAGGCTCATCTGGCTCCGGCCGAACGTCGAAGAACTCATCTAGTAATCTAACCAGGTTGGCTCGGGAAGGCGCTTGAAAATGTTCTTTCAAGGTATTCCATACTTGACTAGGTTCGTCGGTGACGTTTATCAACTCCTTGTATTCCGAGGATAAGCTCTGATAAATTATGGCTAATGCTCGGTCTTTCCGGCGATAAAAATCATCGTAGTCGCGGCGACTTGCATCTTCCTCCAAAGGCCTAACGCTTCCATCTACATGTCCGAAACATCCTTCTCCCTTGAGGACGAATGAGATGTCGGTGCACCAGGTGACGTAGTTGTCCCGCGTCAGCAACTCCGTTCTACTTGCCTCCATGGCCACTCGTAGTTTTGAAGAAGCAGAAGTAAAAGTTCTTGTACACTGTTTACGTTTACACTGTTGCGTTTCGTTGTTCACACGAACTTCAAAATGGTGCCAGGTGCGGCCCCCATCTGAACACTGGAACGATTTCTTTAAAGATACTTGCACTTATGACTCTGTTGGGCGTTGAACTGGCCCATAACCGTTTTACTGTTGGAAAATTTAAAATTTGCAGATAGCAAAGCACGCACTGTCAGAGTCAATAAGTGTTGGCTGGGTCATGAAAGTACACAAGTCCAGTTTTAAAGGAAAACTTCGTTCACTTTATTTGGTGAAAAACACAACTCAGCATATTACACATACCTGGTAATTTTCCATGCCGTAAAACATCAAAATAAACTATGTACAAAAGATTTTTAGTTGTAAATGACTAGACAGAGATTCCTTGAAGCATTTGGTAGTAAATTACTATACTACCTCTATCAGTTGCGTATATTTCAGCCACCATCACTTGGTAAAGGGAAACCAAAGGATATAACATCAGGAAAATATTTAAAGCGGCTTCCGAACGTTTGTAAGTAAATTTAACGTTCAATACATCTGCATCCGTTTCGACTATTAACCGTCGTCAAAAAGATATTCCGCAGTGCTTCTGTCAAAAACATTTCTGTCTGATCTCGATCGACCTTTCTACTGTCGACCTATCTCCAATGTCTCCTGCAGACGTCTCCTTAATGTCTGATTGCTTCAAGAAACCTCTGCCCTATATATCCGAGAATGGACAGTTCCGGAAACGCCCCCGGATATGCAAATCAGATGCGTACGCATTGAGAACTGATTTGCATGAAACCTCATGTTGAAAAACGTCACGGTTCACGCCGGTGAACGGGAAGAGTCGTTCATATTAAATTTGCATAAACGCCCGCTCACGGGAACGTGAATCGCGATGTATCGATTATTTCCAACAGTTACCGTTGCAGTTCATGGAGTAGATGTCAATCGCACGCCTTCGTTACGCGCGCAAGTGATGGCTAACGGTGCAGTTGATATAGCAGTTGTCAATTGCACACCTCAGCTATGCAGCCAAGTCACGGCTAACGGTACAGTTGATGAAGTAGCTATCTATCTGCGCTACGCGCGCAAGTTACAGCTAACGATATAGTTCATCAAGTGGCTGTTGATCGTTTCCGTTACGTGCGAAAGTTATAACTAACGGTGCAGTTCATGGAGTAGCTGTCAATCGCACACCTCAGATACGCGCGTAAGTTATGGCTAACGATGTAGCAACATGCGCAATTCACGGCTAATGATGCAGTTTATGAAGTTGCTGTCGATCACACACCTCAGTTACGCGCGGAAGTTATGGCTGACTCATTAAGTAGCTGTCAATCGCGTTTCCGACCGCAATGCGGGCACACGAGTAATGATACAGCTGCTGCGTATAAAATGAATCGCCTTTTATTAGCGGGTACATGCAATCCACGTACGATATATGCAATAACGACAATTCTACTGCATGTAATAACGATATACACGCTGTGCGGGCACATGCAATTTGCATAGATTTGAAATAGCTGTCAATCGCGTTCCAGCCCGCTACGAGGGTTCAAGGCTAACAGATAAACACTTTTCCCAAAATAAATTGGCTTTTATTAGCATTATTTGCTTTAAGCCCACCCGCTGCGCGGGTGCATGCAATCCTTGTACATTACATGCAATAACTACTAACTTATCAGCTAGATTTTTGCTCTTATGGCCGTATTTTATTTTACAATTCTTCAAAAATTTGAAATGCGATTTTGAGCTTTTTGGATTCTTTTTTTGTTAATTATATTAAGATTTTCTTTTTCTGTTTATATAAAGTTGTTTGAAAGCTAAACTAACATTTTTCTAACATACATATATATAGTGTGTATGTATGTATACAAAAAATACGTGTTATAAAGTGGCCACTGGATACTAAGTGATAATTTTAATTTTCAAGTCTACAGAGCATTAAAATGAAAAATGAAATAGGAAAAATATTCAAAAGATTACCTTTTTCTTTCAATGATGTTTGTTTTTTGTATCAATTCTCCTTTAATTAATGAAAAGAACGGTAATTAAGCAGTACTAATAATAGAAATAATAAAAATTAGCTCCTAAAATTTTCCTAAAATTTTGAAAAAAATACCTTAAATTCCTACCTAAAATTTTTAGAAAATCTGCTATGATCCCTGTAAACAATACTTTTCGGCTAAAATCATCTGTAATTGACAAAAAATACTTATTTCCACCTAAAGAAACTGTAGGTAAGGGACCACAAATATCCATATGGAGTAACTGTAATGGTCTAGTAGACCTTATCTTACCTGCAGATTGGTATGATACTTGCCTAGATTTAGCCAATTTACAATGTTTACAGTTAACTTTTCACTACTTAAGTCTAGTGAGTCTATTAGCCGGGTGTCCATTAGGTGCTCGAGCTCCCTCTGAACTTTTCCAGAGAGGGCAAAGCCCCCCTCTGGGAAATTTCAAGATTTTTTCTAACTTCATATTTTACTAAATATCAGAAAATGAAAATTTTAAATATAGAAATAATTGAATGAAAATCCTATCGACGTAAATGTCACTTTTCAATTCAGTCTTGTTCACAGCTTCCTTATCATAGCGTCTTTTTATAAGTGGTTAACTAGAGTGGCGCAATCCTAAAAAGATTAAAAATATTTATCGCACAATAAATAAAATTGCTGATTTCTTTCTTTCGACCCAGCCCATCCAACCTACCCGAAGGTGTAAGATATCTGTTCAGACCGCTGGAACAGTGCCATCTAATTTAGACTGGAACCCAGTGCGGTAACATCCACAGGGACCAGCTTTCCTTCCCTTGCTACCAACTGCTCGAAAGGACTTTCAAACCCACAAATTTAACATGCTTGTACTCGGGGACAGTTTAGGCAAAGCCAGAAATCGAATTCGGGTCCTCCGAATACAATCCCTGTGATTTTAACAGCTCGATTATCCCACTCCAAAATTGCAACCTTTTAGTAAATTATTGTCTGCCGCTGTGATTACACAATAGTTCAATGAAAAATTGCTGAGGAGACGGAAAACGCAAAAGAAAGGCTATGTACATAAACTGATGAATAAAATAAGAGCTAACCCTTCGCAAGCAGAGCCAAAGACAGATAGGGACAAATGGATGCTTTGCTTTCGTATCCCGGAGGCTTGGGGCCCTGGGCTGCGAAAACTGTTTATGGAAAAAGGTCATTAACTTGCAAAAGAGGGGTAGGGTGAGTGGTGCATTTATTGTATAGGGTGCATTTATTGCACATCAAGAATTTTGTCATCAGCAGCACTGGTTACAAACCTGTGTCTCCAATCTGATCCTAATGAAAAGGTGTAATTTATGTAATTAACTAAACATACTGTAGCACACCATGGAGTACTACTTGAAAAATCAGTTGTTATACAATTAAGTATTTACATATTTAAGAAACATTTTAAAGAAAATAATCACTATTCTAGCGTGAATACAAACTACCTACCAACCACCTATTTGCGAACTTTCCACCTTGTCAGCCAATTCTTGATCACTTGAGTTATCCTAGGATCACACTTTACTAGTATCCCCCTCCTGAGTATGGCTAATGACATCTCAAACATAAATATTACATCGCTAATATTTCACCCAATAGTGATCGAAATAAAAAGTTTTGTGATTATTAGGTTATAAATAACTTCTTTTATGCATGATTATGTCAAATGGTGTCCTATGGGGCTATGTTATGAAATTAAATTAAATTAAATTAAATTAAATGAGAGACGGGTGGCTTAAAAAGAGCCCAGCACATCGACCAGAGGTCTATTGTACTAGCCCAGACAGAACAAATCTCTATGAAAAGAGACCAGTAGCCGACGCAAAGATGAGCAGGCACTTGACAGGGATGTCATTCAGCTCCCAAGGCTCAATCACATGATGACTAATGTGTTCGAATCTGTGAGCAGAGTAAACCTCACATTCACAGAGAATGTGAGCAACAGTTTCTTCGCTGTATTTGCAGCCCCTGCAAAGCGAATCTTTAGTGACGCCCATAATGTTAAGGTGTCTCTTGAGAGTGCAGTGCCCAGTAAGGAGCCCAACAGCTCTCCTGATGCCAGTTCTGCTGAGCTTGAAAAGTTCCTTTTGACGTGTACTTGGACAATTACAGGTTGAGAATTTTCGCTTGCCTTTGACTCTTAATATTACGCCAGTTCTTACATTGAAGCTTCCTGAAGATATCATAAACAATTCTTCTGGTAAGATCATTGGGAATACCCAAGGCTGGCTCAGGACCAACAAAAGGAATACTTGAGCCTTTTCTAGCCAATTCCTCAGCCAACTCATTACCTGGAATACCCGAATGCCCAGGCACCCAGTGAAGAATGACTTCATTATTGCTAGCAGTTTCACAGAGTGCATTATAGCACTCACAGACAAGGGAAGATGTCATGGTAGACTTCCCAAGAGCCATGAGAGCAGCCAGACTGTTGGAACAGATAAGTATTTGGTTGCTCTTATACTTTCTGTCATAGCAAATTCTACAACACATAAGAATGGCAAATACCTCGGCCTGAAAGGCAGTAGCATAACTGCCAAATGGATAAAACAGCTCTGTGCCATCATCCAAATAGCACACACCAGCACCAGTACTTGTACCAATCTTCGAGCCATCCGTATACCATACAATACAGTTCTAGTTATTGTAGGTGGGAGTCCTCTTCCAGTCATCCCGCGTGGGGACCTGAATTTCGTAAGGCTTGTCAAATGTATATTTGACATGAATGCCATCAGGTGGCATACAGAAATAAGGATGACTAGCAATGTTACTGTTAAGATCACTCCAAGATAAATACCTTGAGTAATCTTTCCAGTGTTTCAGATATTTAGGTCTGTTCATGCAAATGAGTGCCTCTGCTTCTATACGCATATAGAGCGGGAGCAATCTAAATAAAAGTTCAAGAGTTGCAGTAGGAGTAGTTTTCATGCATCCAGAGATTGCAATACAAACCATCCTTTGAAGCTTAATTAATTCTAATTTAGCAGTTTCACATCTTATTCTAAACCACCAAACAATGGAGCCATAGGAAATGATGGGACAGATTACCATCGAGTAAATCCAATGGGTAGCCTTGGGATTTAAACCCCAGGTTTTCCCAATGGCATTCCTACAAGACCAGAAGATTCTTCTGGCTTTAGTCGTGCAGTAATCCAAGTGTCTCCCAGTTGAGTCCCTTGTCAAAATAAATTCCTAAGAATTTAACCTCCTTGGAGCAGGTAAGCTTCTGATGCTGCTATGTTAAGAAAATATAGAAGTTTTCCCTCATTCGAATTTCAAAAAATTCTATTAAGTTTTAGATTTTTCATTAACAAAGCCGAATATAAAGGTTTTTGAGAATTTATTAATATTTGTGACTGCTATTGTATACACAAGAAATAAACCACAGACGAACATCATGTTAAAAATAGTCAAAAGGTATTCAGGAAGACCCTAAAACATATATTGGCATCAAAATCTTGAAATCAAAAAGTTTCGTGAAAAAAATACCTTCTCTATACTATATTCTTTTGTTTGAGAAAATAAAAATAATAACTAGGAAATAAGTTTTACATTGAGGTAAAAAATATGTTAACCCCATACTTAATCTCCTTGATCCCAACATTAATTACTACAAATGCAAAATGAAATTGTTAACCACAGACATCATGATCACCAACGCGCTCCTACTCTGTATTGTTTTGACTATGACTCAACATCAACACTTAGTGAAAGCAGACTATTCGGAAATGATGAACATCAGGGAATCTTTGTCCGAATAATTATATTTGGAAATATTGTTTTTAGAACAAAAATTCTTAGAGTTCATGTTTTCAGAACATTTTAGCCCAAATCGACATCAAGCAAAGAATGAATAGTATTTTTGTAAAAAAAAAAAGGGAATTTGCAATTTTTCCAGCAGATGGGGGGGGAGGGAGAACATCATTCATGATCATTTTATCTCTCTTTCTACTTTTATTTCCAGGATAGGTTATAGGAGATTTTTGTTTTCTTTTCTGCATTTGATTCAACTAATGCAAAGCGAATTTTAGAGGAAAAGATGCAAGTAAAGAAAATAGGGTAACAAGGCTGAATATTAAACCCTATTTTAACTGTTGTACAACAATAGTTAATCATATCCATTGCAATAGCGAGATTTAATCAAATAAGAACCCGATATGGAGAATATAATCGCCCTCCTCCAATCCTCCCATAGATTCATTTTGGAGTTTTGGAGTTTTGAAGTTTTCTAGCCAGTCAACACTTGAATCAGCAGTGTATCAAATTGTCCCTTTTAGAAATGGGCAAAAATTACCGGGCTTACATGAAAAACAGCGGAATATCTAAGTGTCTTATGGCCATGAAATTTGGTACACAGATTCTACAGGACTCGAGAAGGTGCACCTTATTGTTATTTTATATTTTAGTATTTTAGTTATTTTATGTTTCAAATGTCATGATAAGTGTTCAAAAGTAGTTCGATTAGTGAAATGTCGCCCAGTCTAGCAACTCTTGTCTTCAACTGGAAACACATGTACAATGTCTATAAAAGAAGTCTGACTACGAATGATTCTTTTAAGTTCCTGCTGTGACTTGCTTGTGGCCTACTCATTAAGTTTTAAAAAGGGTTTTCGTTTATATATCGAGAGTTAAAGATCACCATATCATTCTAAAGATTAAAAAATAGCAGAAGGGTGGGACCATTGATTATAAACATTAGAACATAGCATTGAATAACCTTCGACTTTATAGTTTCCCTTTCATGCAGTTGCACAGGATCTGACAGAGTTATTCCTGGCTTTCATTGTATTTTTTAGGCTAGTGAAATATTTCTGTATTTTATCGTTTTTCTGTGCTTCGTTCTGTTTCAGGATGAAAGGCAGTTAAAGAAACATCATTTTCTCAATGAAGAATTAAAAATATATATATTAGATCTATCGGTTTATTGGTTCTGAAATATCGGTTTTTCACTGGTATCAGGAAAATACTGATATATCAGCTAAACCAATAATTCACATTGGATATTAGAATACCCCTAGTTCAAACAGTTACCAAACTTTTTAATTAGGTTGGACAGTCTGGGTGTTTCTTTATATTAAAAAAACATAGCTAATACCGACACTGTTTGAAAAACTTTGCAAATTTCACATTTTTTGCCACTATTGTTGTCATGAATAAATACGATTAAAATGTAATTATTATTGTAGAACAAATATATGTTATTTTGTTATAAATATGTGACTAAAAGTTACATAGTTGAATTTTTGTAAGACTGAGCCTTTTTCTAATTTCAATTTAGTTTATGTGTTCCTCTAATTTTTATATACTTCTGAACTGAAATATGTGTTTTTGTATTGGCAAAGATTTAATTAGTCTAGACTATTTCAAAATTCTCTTTAATTGGTTGCTGGCAGGAACATGACAACTACGTACATCAAACATGTTAGACTACAACATTATTTGCTATCAATGTAGACAGTGATATGTTTTATTTTTGATTCTTACAAACAAACAAAGCATTTTGGAACTATTGTTGTCATGAACAAATACGATTAAAATGTAATTATTATTGCAGAACAAATATGTCCTTTTATTGTAAATATGTGACTGAAAATTACATATGTACACATCAGGGGTGGGGTGAAAGAGCTTGCAAAGCTAGAACTGGAGGTTTGAAGAGCATAAGTGAACAAAGAGTGGAGCTCCAATGGCCATAGCAGGTGAGACGAAAAAGATTGCGAAGTTATCTCTGGTGTTTAGTGAGTGACAGTGAACATGAGGCAGAAACCCCTATGTTCCGATGGTTGGCAATCATCAGTAAGCTGGGGCATAAATTCGGGTGAGTTGAAATAGCTTGTGAAGTGAGTTCTAAGGGTTGGTGAGTGGCAGAACCTCCATGCTCTGGTGGTTGTCGATCATCAGTAAGCTGGGACATGAGGTCAGGCGAGTTGAAACAGTTCATGAAGCTAATTCCAATGGTTGGTGGGCATAAGGCAACAAGAGGCATATTACACCTGTATAGCGGGCCTCTATATAGGCGGCCTTAGTGGGTGCATTACACCTGTGTAGCAGGTGTTATGAAAGAGTTTACAAAGCGAGCTCCGGAGATTAATGAACACCAGTGAACAGGATTGGTTATTGAGCTCGAAGGGTTTGCCAGCATCAACGATCAAGAGGAATGAGGGCAGCCATGTGCGCATCAACTGTTAGTGTCACATATTCAGTAGTAACAGCCCATATATCAGCACAAGAGAAAGCCTAATGCTATTCATGTACATTATGCAGCCCATGATCTTCAACTACATTTACAAGATGCTACAAAAATTTTTAAGATTATCAAATAAGCTTTGGATATAACCCAGGAAATAACCATCCTGCTGCGTTGCCCTCCAAAATGTATTGCACTTTGTAAATATTAATATTTTAACTGATTCTCACGAGTCTGATAACACAGCTCAAACTATGTCTACCTCTTTAAAACCCTTATGTCCCACCAAATGGTCTGTCCGAAAAGATTCTATTCAAAACATCCTTTCTAATTATGAAGTTCTCATAGAATTAGAGGAACTTTCCAAAGAAAATTTTGATGTAGACCAGCAAATCACAAGACTAGCATTCATTTGAACTGTTTTCTGTCTATTTTGGATTAAATGTTTGTGTGAATCTGCTTTCTGCAGCAAAAGAGATCAACAAATAGTTAGAATTGAAATTGATTAATTGTCAGGAAAAAATAACTACTGTCTGTACACTACTGCCATATTTTGAGGGTTTAGAAAACAATGATAGTTTCGACAAACATTGGAATTTTATTCTGAATTTATCTGAGAATTTGACTAATCCTCCAATATTGCCACGAATGTATAAAATGCCCAAAAGATACAATGAAGGGTTGTTATCTTCTATTTTCCAAACACCCTAGGATTACTTTAGAAAAGAATATTTTGAATCACTGGATATCCTAATAACTTCCTTACGTGGCCAATTTTTAAACAAGCACATTAAACTTATGGAGAACTTTGAAAAATTTACTATTACCTGCAGCAAATACTAATGAAATGGACTTAGAGCCAAAAGAGTAAAACTTATACAGACATAAGGAAAGATTGACTAAAAATGCAAATTAGTATGCTACCACATTTCATAAAATCTTTGGGTGATAAGTATGAGCATGATTTGATCTTCAAAAAGATTAACAACCATTCTACAATATGCAAAATTTTGAAAAGGGACCAGCAACTATCATTAAATATGTTTAACAGGATACAAAGACTCTTGCAAATATATGTGACTATACCTATGACTGTTGTAACAGCAAAGGGATCCTTTTCTACTTTTAAAAATTTGAAAACCTATTTAAGGGCAAATTTGATGCAAATCAGACTAAACTCTTTGCTTATATTCGATGCTCACAAAGAAGCCAATGGTATAAGCTAGATCTTGGAATATTTATTTCTAGGAATGCAAGCCATTGAAACTATTTTGGACATTTTTAATAATCTAACTTTTCAAGTTTTTTTTAATATACTCACTGTTATGTTTTAGCATTAAAATGAAATACAATCATAGTAAATGTTAAATAATGATTATATATGTATGAGATTTTTATCTTTTTAGGAGTTTCTCTTCTTTTCCCTCATAAAAAAATCCCTATTGCTATTAATTTTGATTGCCCATGGAGAAAATAACTTTGAACTTAAACTAGATAAAGACATGAAATTTTTAGAAAATGTTGATCTATATATGAGAATATAACTGACTAATGCTGGTGCAGTTCCGTTCCCCAGATCTTTCACCCATTTATTCCATAAAATCAGTTTAATTTTAACAATTACAATTATTATGAACTTATTTTAAATTAAAAACTTGAAATATTATATTTCACCATATTTTTATTGTTGGCAAAATAGTATTCAACTCACGTGTTTCATAATATTCTTTATTTTATTTGTCAACACAGAAAAAGAAAAAATTCAGTGCTTTGAATTTATTTGCAAATATTTTCTATTTTCTTTTTTTCCTTTTATACATACTAATAAAATGCTGCAAGTAATGCATGAAGGTGAGGATCTAAAATTGACATTTGTATCCGTAACAAATCTTTCTTGCCCCCTAAGATTTATTCGTTCCGCTGCCTTTCCATTTCACCAAATAAAGTTCTTACAGTACAGGATCTATTATCCGGATTGCTTGGGACTTCAGGCATTCTGGATAAGAGGTTTTTATGTAATTTAGAACACTTTTTCTAAAACTTACTGGAATGGTCTAAAATGTTATAGAAAATTATAATTCATTTTAAAAACATGTATTAAATAAAACTTTTTTACAATCTATATGAAAAAATATACTTGGTTAACTAAAATGCAAATTACATGTAATTATACACTACGTGACAGTGAAAGTGAGACACCAAGAAGGAGTAAGCAGAAAAATATGCAAATTGCAGGGTAGACGCAGCTCACCGAGTTATGTAAATGATGTGAAATCTGCAGCTGTCCCATGCATGTTGAGTGAGATATAAGAGAAGGAACCTGCAGAATCAGCAATAGTCGCACCGCTCTGTCTGACAGGGAAATCATTTTGCAATTTTTTTGTCTCAGAGGAAACATCTAGTAGCAGAGAATGCCAGGCTGCCACCAACCGAGGCAGTTCCAGCAGACAGACTATTTCACGAGGGGTATGGTGATCAGGCTCAGAGGGACAGGTTGGTCCATACGTCAAATCTCAGCTGATAGCCAACTATACGTGTCCATGGTGCACCGGTTGTAGCGAGGATGGTTGAAATAAGGGAATGTGGCACGTTTGAGAGATGCCTGTATAGACAGAGCAACATCAGCACGCGTGGACTGACTGCCAGCAAGCATTGGCTACCCCGCAGGCCACTTCCGTCACCCTTTTGTAGCATAAGCAGGACACCCTTTATGCTCCGATATCGACCAGGACCATTTTCCGCCGATTGATCACCTGTGACCTGCACTCATGACGCCCATTAAGAAGACTGCCATTGACCTAACAGCACAGATGCCTCCATTTGCAATGGTTTCGGGATAGAGCCATGTGGATGGCAGAATGACACAGAATAGTGTTCTCAGACGAGTCACGCTTCTGTTTTAGCAATGACAGTCGCTGTGTACGAGTCTGGCGCTAAAGTGGTGATAGATCCAATCCGACTGCATCTGTGGAACGTTACACCACACGACAACATGGCATAATGGTTTGGGACACCATGGCCTACAAGTTGCCTCTGGTCTGTATTGAGGACACTATGACATCCCAACAATACGTGGATGTCATGCTGAGGCCAGTGACACTACTCTTCCTTCAGGGGATGCCTAATTCCATTTACCAGCAGGATAATACTCGACCACACACGGCACGTATCAGACAGCATGCCCTGCAAAGTACCCAGGTGCTTCCCTGGCCACCAGTTTCCCCTGATCTCTCATCAATCGAACATGTCTGAGACATGATTGGATGTCGCTTGCATGCGCTGCCACTGCCACATTTAGAGGACGAACTCTGATAAATGGTTGACAGGAAATGAGCAGCATCCCTCAGGACACCATCCGCACTCTCATTGACTTTATACCTAGACGTGTTATCGCTCAGTGTATAGGTGTATCATTTGCAATAAACATCACTTATTGTTTGTTGCTGTCTCTCTCTGTTTGCCGATTTTCATCACTTTCTGCCTTCTCCTTTTTGGTGTCTCATTTTCACTGTCATGTAGAATCTACATGTGTAGAATCAAATTTAGTGATTAAGAAAATTTTTTAAAGAAAAAATATCTGAAAAAAGTTGATTATTCAGGCTAGTTCCTAGATGCCTTTTTTTTTAAACATTTCAATTAAAGTGGGCCCTCACCATATTCATCTCCTAATATTTTAGTAGAAGCACCTTTATTTATGCATTTCAAAATGGTCACTATCTTTTATAAATAATGAAACACATTTTCTTTTAGAACTCATTGCATCAGATGATGGTCTTTTGGACATAATTCAGACCAAAAATGTTAACTAAGAATTTTCTTAAAATGTGTCACAACTTAGAAGTAAAAACTTAACAGCTCTCAGATTGAGATCTAAGGTAAAAACAACCTGTGTACTAATAATTTTCATGCCCCCAGAAAATACTGCAAGCATTTTTGCCCCCAAGGAATTTAGCCATTTCTCAATTAAATCAGACCACCATGAAAAACAATCAAAACAAGCTGTTTTAACGTGGTTACAGTTTATTCATAATCAGTGCATTCAGTTAGCAAAACTGTTAACTGGAAATGCCAAAAGTTAATTTTTATGAAGAATTTAAAAAATATGTGAAAATGAAAACCAAAAATTGTAAAATTAAAGTTCTTAATAGCTAAAATTAAAGTTCTTAGATTAAAGTTTATAAAATTAAAGTTAAATTAAAGAAAAATTAAAGTTCTTAATATCTAAATATACTTTTTAAAAATATCTTTTGGGTTTAAAAATGTTTTAATTTAAATTAAATTTGTTCTAATTTTTGGTATCAGAATTTAATCTCAAAATTCTATTTGTATTTGTTCTCTAAACTTTGTTAATAATTTAATAAATACTTTCCTTTACACGTTAACTTATCTGTTTTATTAAAATGTCACAATGCAAGTGAAGTAGTACAACACCACAGGTTTTATTGAAATGTCACAATGCAAGAAGTACGGCACCGTAGGTTTTGGTGTCATGACTAAGATTCAAACCTGGATTATTGCAGTTATACGATTATAAAAATTCCAAAGCAGCCCAACAACAGTAGCAATAATGTTATTAATATGGCTCTTATGTAATAGTCTCCAAAGTGAGATACGTGTATCTTCTGGAGTATGCAAGTCGATACTTGGTGATACACTAAGAAAATTTAATATATTCTTTTTGTATTTTTTTCCTAAGACAGGTTTTATATTAACAACAACAAAAAATAATTAGAAGATGAATAGCAAATATTAACTTGCATTTTTAAATTACACAATCATGAGCACAATCAGGATTTTCACTGGCTTTTAAATAACTGTAGCAATTTGGCTAATTAGCTACAAAATATATAGCCAAGTAAAAAAAAAATGTTTTGAAAAACAGATTCATCATAAGTGTGGATTCCCAAATTGTGAAGAGTTTAGAAAGCCAAATCATAAGTTTCTTATAAAAATTCTTCATTTTTTTTATTTTCATTGTATATAATATACTATTTACTTTTGTTTGATTTGTGATAGAGGTTAGTCTGGATTAACTTTCGATAGATATTTTCTAATAGGAAGGATCACACTCACTGTAATGTCATTTGTTTATGTTAAAACAAAGGTTCGTATCAGTTTTGTAGCAGACTAATGCATCATTTGTATCGTTTGTAGCAATGCAAATGTATTCAAAGACTTTTTATCACAAATTTACACATATATATAAGTTCTACACTTTATTCTAATTTTTCAATGAGTACAGTACAACCTCGAAAATCCGGACTCGTCCGGACTTTGCCGATTCCGGATTTTCAATTTTTCCGGATTATAGAATTTGAATAAAATTCAGATTTGATGTTAACTAAATACACTATAAAGCACTATTTTTAGTAAAAATAATGGCAAAAGTTAAGTTAATCAATTAAAACATATTATTTAATCTAAAAAATAGGGCAAAAGAAATTTCTAAGAAAAAATATACACATTAATAATTTAGAATGTGTGAATGAAACGAAATGATAAAATTCCATTTTATCATTTTATTTAAATTTTGAATTAACATTTGTTATTTCATTAATTTTGGTTTATGGGAAAGCAGTTTTCTTTATCCTGTAGATGGACATTACTTCTGCTCGGTTATAATGCTTCTTTGTTCAAGACCTTTAATTGCATGATCGATTTTTTGCATAAGATTATCAATGGGTATTTTTTCTTCTCCACATTTATCGTCATTACTTCGATCTTTTTTATTTAATATCATATCGCGAATTTCACCATCATTCAATTTATTTACGATTGGCGCATCATCATCATCAAAGTACAGAACTTCCGTTATATCGGCTTTGTCGAGATTTAATGAAGCGCCGGAAGATTTAATGCAGTGCTGAGATTCAATAAAGATCAAGGATTAGCACTTTTAACGATATATTTAAAGGTGTAAATGTGTTTAAACCATTTTCGCTATTAACGAACGAAAAACAAAAAATAATAACTTAAAAGTTTTATTTATTATCTAGCATCTATATAATGTTATGTTTAAAAAGACTGATGACTCTGAAAAAAGTAAATACTTTATTAGTAATAGTCAAATGTGTAAAAAATATCGTAGTAGATAAAGTAAATATCTTTTCCAAAAAAGAAAAATATCTCTCCTCTCAATGATTATTCTAAATTACGATGAGTCATTACTAGGTTACAGCAGCACCCGGACGTGGTGGGGCAGGGAAAGCGAAGAAAGGAATTTGCTTAGTTCCTAATCGTAAACACAACCGACTGTCACCGGTGGCAAGCCGACCCCTTTGAGAGGTCTGTGTGTTAATGACCTTGTTGCTCGGTTCTGTGCGATACGATATTATTTAGTTATCTATTTGCTATTTATAGTATGTAAATATGGCTTTCTAAACAAAAAAGGCAAAATATACAGTGGATTTCAAGCTGACACGTTCGACGAGAACGAAAAAATCGTCAGATATCGGGAGGGGGAGGAGATTCTAAAGACAAAACAGAATACATTGAAGAATGGAAATCGTACTACAAAGTGAATAAAATAAATTTCCGTGAGCGTTAATATGAATTCTCGGGATTTTTAGATTTAATTGAACATCTGTGATAAAATGTTACGATAACGTTTTAAAGTGTTTAATATTAAAAATTACATTGTTTCAGAAAAATGTCTCTTTCAATAATGAGAAAAGGAAATTTTGATAATAAAAATTCCGTATTTAAATAACGATGTATATTTTACGCAAAATAATTCATCATAATTCATCATAGTTGTGACTTGAATAAGGGGGAGGAGGGATTAACGCTAACAACTCAATTCACGCTCCAACCACGAGCCTATCTATCTACTGCCGTCCATCTAAACTTTCGTTTCATTTCCGGGTTCAGAAATTCGACCGGAAAATACGGTAAAATAAATAATCTTATGTATAAAATAAATAATCTTACCTTATTATATCTTTTTTAAATCCGCGACTTTGTCAGTCCGGGGGGAAAAAAACGAAAATTTGGAAAACGTCCGGATTTTGGATGTCCGGATTTTCGAGGTTGTACTGTATTATAAATATATTAGATATTTATGATAAAGTATTTGTTAAAAGTCAATAACTTTCAGCTTATATTCTATGATGTGCAAGCATTGTGTATAGAAAATTTTGGATTCCAGGAATTTAAAACTGGATTCCATAAGAAAAAAAATAGGGTCTCATAAAAGAAAAATTGGGTCCCCCATACCTACTAACCTTAGAAGAAAAACTGTAGATTTTAATGATATTATTTTTTAGAGTTAAAATAAAATGAGGAAATTTGAAGTTTAAACAGATGTGAGAATTTTTTTCTTAATTACGGTCAAGTTAACATAATTTAACTTTCTCTGTATAAGAATAAATAATTGTTCACAAAATTTTTATTAATTTATTTTTATTTTATTTATTGAACATGTTGCCAATTTGAAAATTTATTTTAAAATGAACTTCATCATAGCATATACAAACTTACGATTTAATAATTTGAAAAATCAAAACATGAAAATAAGCAAGTCAAACATACGGCTAAAGATCCCCTCCCCCCTACATTTCGGTCCCTGAAAGTCCTTAAAAGTGTTTGATTATTATTTGTAGAAAACTGTAGGACCCTTGGAATATGTTATATAAATATTATATTGCTATCTTATAGTTTATCATGCAAAATTTAAGCATTTTTCACCAATGCCTTTTTCATTAGTAACGAAAAGTAAATTATGTAACTGTGAATCTATCCTTTTATTTTAGGGATGGTGATTATTATGCTGCTATAAGGGACTGCTGTTCAGCTCTTGAACTAGATGCTAGGTATTTAAAAGCTCATTTTCGCTTAGCACAGTGTTTACATAAATTACGGTGGGCTAAAGAAGCTTATAATTGTATGTATGTAAGTAATTGGATATAAAAAAAATTTCAAGTTTTCTACCACATTCTTTTTTATTAGAGTTCCAAATTTTATATTAAACCATTTTTACTTATTTATCTTTAACAGGCCTTTAAAAAGGAATTTCCTCAGTATGCAATGACCAAAGCATTTGAAATTTTTGAAACTGAAGTGAAAATGGGCATTTTTTCAGAAATATGTAAGTTTACTATTAGTAGTTATGCGTTATTGTTATTATTATTAGTTTTCTATCAAAGTGGTTAGGCATCTTGCAAGTGCAGTCGCACATTGAGCAACCTGCCATTTGGCAGCAATTAATCAGATGGTCACTGTCTTCTGGTGGAAGGTAGCCGACAGTATTATTTACATAGTAATTTTTCAAATATACTTAATAATAAACTACCGATTAAAGATTTGAATTCTATGGTTTCTGGCACTCACAAATGTATATAACATTAAAATAGAACTTGAAGAATTCAGCAATTCCTTTTTACCACTTCTATTTTCCTTTTAAATTAGTTTGAAAACGAAATGTAATCATCTTTCCAAACCTTTTTTTTCCAAAAGCAAGTAGCTTTACAAGAAGTATTTGATCATTAAGTTTTCTAATTTAAAAAAAAACCCTGTCTGGAGCCTCGATCTGCTAAGGGAGCCCAGCCCAGCATTGACAGGGAAAATTAGGTCCAGCAAAGAAAAGAAGGGTGCCTGGGGCTCTACTACCAACTGCCTGAAATTATTTTCTCACCTGTTAGAAATCCATATTATTCCACCTAGTCATTTACGAAAGATTGCGATAACCATACTATGAAGTCGTGGGAATTCAGTTTCTTTGATGGGCAGGGAGGTGGAGTTAAAGCGGAACCTCAGTGGACCAATCAAAGTCAAAAGTGAGAATCTTTAATATGAAGGAAGTTAACATAGTGCTTTATAAACCCTTTTTTTTCACCTATTTATTACCTTTTTGCAAATGAAGAATATTTTGATTAGTAGAATTATGTGATTTTGGTTGACAATAATATTAACCATAATTGCCTTTATTATAAATAAGCCAAAGGTTGGAAAAAAAATACATTTTTTAAATGAAATACTAAATATTAAATGTACAAAATGCTTTTGTTATCAATTTTCAAGAAAACTACAATATACTTGTTTTTCAAGTCCCAAAAAAGGAAATACAAAATAGATTATAATTTTTTAATGTTAACACTTAACAGGGATATCAACTACTATTTATTTATAAATTGTACCTAAAGTTATTCATAGTTTGCGCATCTCAAAGATAAAACTAGGATTAATATTTTATAGTTTGGTTCTGATGCTAGTGCCACAAAAAAGCAAATTTGTGAATGTTTTAACAGGTTTTGTGCACTCAAGCTATTTATATTCTTTCACATTTAAGAAATGAATTTTACATGCCAGAGTTTTTACTGTATATTCTTTTTATTTTTGTTGTACTTACTTTTACAAATTTAAGAAAAATACAAAATTCTTTTGAAAATGTGATGAGTAGTGATATATATTTTGTACTTGTTTTTTGTATTTGAAAAGTATTGGGAGTTTCACCTTCTTGCACAAAATATGGTGAAATTCATGTGAAATGTTTAGGGAAAATCTTGATGGTTTTTCTTTTCTCAAGTATCAACAACAAAAAGAAGCAAAAATCATTCACAAAAGTAAAACATGGATGAGTAAAATTATAATATTTAAAAAAATGAAAGATATTTAGCAAAATGTTATTTTTTCTTCTTAAATAATTTAGCCTGAACAAAATTTTAAATCTGCTAGTGTCGATGATCAAACGAGCGCTCTACGGACTACAAGAAAATTAATTTTAAAGTATTCATCATCCGTTATAGTAGAAAATGTATATTTCATCTTTGATTGGCATAGAGTATACTTGAAAATTTTTTCAAATTAACTTCAAAAAGTTAGGTAATTTGAGGATAAAATTTAAATTTTATAAACAGAAATTTCTGCATGTTATTACGAAACATTTCATCTGAGTATTTTAGTAACAGATGACAGCACAAGTTTTAAAAATAAAATATCCGCTTTGATTTGAACTCGAGATTTCTTGATTACAGAGCATTTCTCTTACTGCCTAAGCAAGAGTGCAAGAGTTTGAATGACAAAAAATCAATGCTTGTAACATTTCTAAAGATTGTTGTGTTACATTTTCCGAAAAAATTATAATCAAAGAATTTGCCATTAATTCATTTGGCAACTTGGTGTTTATTTAACCTGAATAATGAAACCTGCTTCTTATATGTTAATAAAATTATCATATATATATATATATATATATATATATATATATATATATATATACACGCATATAACTAGAAAGTCGAATACTCCATTGTGTTTTATGACAGTTAGAAGCCATTTTCATTTTGACTCTTGCAAAGTATGGAAAAGCTTAGTGCATTTTAAAATCGAAATTCAAATCTTAATTTTATTCATTTCTGCTTTCCTTTTAGAAAAGGTAAGTTGAATATTTTATTCAACTATGAATTTTTACATGTTGTAAAAGAATTATTTCAATTAAGAGTGATGAAAATTCATTGCAAGCAAGTAGTTAAGCCTTGGTTCTTGTTAATACAAGATTAAACATCCAATAAGGATTAAACTCACTTTTTAAACTGAGTTTCTTCATGAGTGTGTCTACACTGAACTCCCAATTATCCGTGTGCGGATTATCCATGCAGTTTGAAAATCACCTGATTATCCAGCTTTTGTGAATTTTCCGTACATTTAAAAAAAAAAAAAACCTGAAAAATCATTGTAGAATTATCCATGCATTGCCAAGATAAAAATGTGAAAAATTATAACTGTTGTGATAGATAGATTGGTAAACAAGCATATAGAAAGTGAAATTAATTACTTGAGAGCAGTTTTATGTTTCAGGAATTGCAGAGAAGTGTACACTACATTCAAACAATTCCCTGTCTTCTCAATAGAAGTGATTGAGATCCATTAACACACCTAGCAGCCAGACAAGAAGGCTTTTGAGTAACGCGGTTTGCTACGCTTCTATTCGGGTTGTCGCTGGGGTGATGGTTGAGGGAGTAACCCTTCTCTCCTTCTAGAAAATGGGCAGTTCCAAGGTCAACTTTTACGTCCTTGGAACATGGCGAAAAAAACACATTGTTTCTTCGGGCATGTTCAGTCTTCTGCATGCTCTGCAAAAAATTATCTTTAGTGTTTATTATTCAAGATTAAGCATTTACTGTAATGATTTTTTGTGCATGAGTTTCCATAGAATTTCACAAGAATGAATCAGCCACCTAAATGATGTAAGACTGTTTTAACAGTAAAACAAAAACTGGAGACCATTGCTAAGGTTGAGAAAGGAGAGTCTATTCAAAAATTATCTATGAAATTAGGTATTGGCATTCAAACTGTACGTGATTTCATGAAACAAAAGGAAAAACTTATGAAATTTACAAGAGAATGTAATAGTGGAGCTGCATCAGAGAAGAAGAAATCAGTTAAAAAATCAACTTATGAAAACCTTGATGCTTGCTTAATTCAGTGGTTCAACCAAAAATTATCAGACGGTGTTCCTGTATCAGGCCCAATGTGCATGGGAAAAGCATTATTTTTTCACAATGCTTTAAACATTGAGGGCCTATTTAATGCATCTTCAGGCTAGCTAAAATGTTTTAAAAAACGCTATGGTATCAGAGATGTGTGCATGAAAGGAGAAAAGTTAAGTGCAGATAATTCAGCTACGGAGTCGTTCAAAATAGAATTTGGCGACTACGTAAAACAAGAATAATTGTCTCTCAATCAAATTTTTAATGCAGTTGAGACGAGCATTTGCTGGAAATGTCTCCCAAATAAAACGTTATCAATACAGTTAGAGAATGCAGTTAGAAAAAGAAACTCCAGGCTTTAAGACAGCCAAACAGAGAGTAACAATTTTATGCTGTGCAAATGCATCCGGAACATTCCGAATGAAGCCTCTTCTCATAGGAAAGTCTAAAAACCCCAAAAGTTTTGGAAAGAGTTTTGAAAATAGAATTCCAGTATATTATGATTCCCAAACATCTGCTTGGATGAATTCCTAAATATGTACTAAATGGTTTAATAGTAAATACGTATCACAAGTAAGCGAGTGGCTACAAAAAGAAGTTTTCAAAAAAAAAAGCTGTCCTTATTGACAATGTGCCATGCCACCCCTCTGATATTACATCAGCTAACAGTGAGATTGCATTAATATTTTTTTCCTCCGAACGTTACATAATTGATTCAACCCATGGATCAAGGGGTTATATTGGCTATGAAAAGGATTTATCGGAAGAACCTTCTGAGACAACTACTAGAAGAAGAAGAAACAATTACAAGTTTTTGGAAGAAACTTCCACCTTTGGATGCTGTAAATCTCATTGCCAGTGCTTGGAATGAAGTCAAAAATACAACATTAAAGAACACCTGGAGTAAACTGATCCCTGGTACAGCAGTAACAGATTGCACCAACGAAGAGGTAAAAGCATCAGGCCTTATTGAAGTCATTTCTGGTGTTGAAAAATTTCTAAACATTAATGAAGAAAATGTTGAATGATGGCTAAAAGAAGACAAGACCGATCAAGTGTATCAGATTTTAACGGATGCAAAAATCATAGATACGGTGACTCAAAGGGAAGCAATAGAAGAGCTTGAAGAGGAGAGTGGAAATGAAGAAGAATCGGCAAGAGTGAGCCACACCGAGACACTGGGATGTGTAGACAAGCTATTGGACTATATGGGCCAACATTCTCAGTTCGAGTATAACTACGTAATAGCATTGCGAAACATTCGCCAAATTGTCAGAATAAGCACAAACACAGCACATAAACAAAAGAATATTACAGACTTTTTTATGAAGAAAATTGAATTTCTATGTAAGTTTTCTCTTATTACATCTACTCTACTCTAATTAAACCATAGAATTTAAAGTATTTTGTTTAGACCCTGTTTCTTAAATTTTATGTTAATTTTTGGTGGATTCTTGTTCATTTTTAACTTATTTACATTGGCAACACTGTCTCTGACATGATGTCTACTGCTCTTAGGAGGGTTGAAACATGGTGTAAAAATGCAGGTCTTACGGTTAATCCGCAGAAGACTGCTTTAGTTGCGTTTACAAGGAAACGCATACTTAATCTTGGGAATATTTGCTTCTTTGGACAGAAGCTTATTTGCTCCAAGGAGGTTAAATTCTTGGGAATTTACTTTGACAAGGAACTTAATTGGAAGAGACACTTGGACTACTGCACAACTAAAGCCAGAAGAATCTTCTGGTCTTGTAGGAATGCTATTGGGAAAACCTGGGGCCTTAATCCCAGAGCTATCCATTGGATTTACTCGATGATAGTCTGTCCTATCATTTCTTATGGATCCATTGTTTGGTGGTCCAGAATTAGAAGTGAAACTGCTAAACTTGATTTAGTTAAGCTTCAAAGGATGGTGTGCATTGCAATCTCCGGATGCATGAAAACCACTCCTACTGCAACTCTTGAACTTTTACTTGGCTTGCATCCGCTCTATATGCGTATTGAGGCAGAAGCACTTATCTGCATGAACAGACTCAAATATCTGAAACACTGGAAAGATTACTCAAGGTATCTATCTTGGGGTGAACTTAACAGTAATGTTGCTAGGCATCCTTATTTTTGTATGCCACCTGATGGCATACATGTCAAATTTACGTTTGATAAGCCTTATGAAATTCTTGTCCCCTCGCGGGATGATTGGAAGAGGACTCCAACCTACAATAAACATAATTGCTTTGTATGGTACACTGATGGCTCGAAGATTGGCACAAGTACTGGTGCGGGTGTCTGTTGCCCTGATGATGGCACTAAGCTATCTTATCCGCTTGGCAATTTTGCTACTGTCTTTCAGGCTGAAGTATTTGCCATTCTTATGTGTTGTAGAATTTGCTATGACAGAAAGTACGAGAATAGCCAGATTTTCATTTGTTCTGACAGTCAGGCTGCTCTTATGGCTCTGGGGAAATTCACTGTGACGTCCTCCCTTGTCTGGGAATGCTATAATGCTCTCTGTAAAATTGCTAGTAATAATAGTGTCATTCTGTACTGGGTGCCTGGTCATTCGGGCATTCCTGGCAATGAATTGGCAGATGAACTTGCTAGGAAAGGCTCTAGTACTCCTTTTGTGGGCCCTGAGCCAGCCTTGGGTATTCCCAATGATCTTATCAGAAGAATTGTCTTTGACATCTTCAGGAAGCTTCAATGCAAGAACTGGCATGACACTAAGGGACAAAGGCAAGCGAAAATCCTCAACTGTAATTGCCCTAGTGCACGTCAAAAGGAACTTTTTAGGCTCAGTAGAACTGGCATCAGAAGAGCTGTTGGGCTCCTTACTGGGCACTGCACTCTCAAGAGACATCTTAATATTATGGGTGTCTCCAAGGATTCGCTTTGCAGAGGCTGCAATTACAGCGAAGAAACTGCAGCTCACATTCTGTGTGAATGTGAGGCCTACTCTGCTCACAGATTCGAACACATTGGTCGTCATGTGATTGAACCCTGGGAGCTGAACGACATTCCTGTCAAGTGCCTGCTTATGTTCGCATCGGCTACTGGTCTCTTCTCTTAGGGACCTTCACTTTTTGGGGTAGTACAATAGACCTCTGGTCGATGTGCTAGGCTCTTCTGGAGCCACCCACCTTCATATCATTCATTCAACTTATTTACAGGTTACAGGGCCATTGCTCAATTATTCATGTTTTCTGATTTTCCATGTGAACCCGAACATTAATTAGCATGGATAATCGGGAGTACTATATATTTATATAAACATTAAGGGTATTTTTTAAGCATTGGTTGAAATCATAGATATTTAAATTATTAAAGTGCACATTACATGATACACATTTGATCTCGAATAGTATGCTATAAACTGTCATTTTGATTAATGTCAGTGGTTTATAGTGATTGGAATATTTATGAAACTTTATTGTCTGAATTTCAGTGAAATTTCGTGTATGAAATAATTTTTTCATTTGTCGATTCGTATATGATCTCTTTTCACTCACTAAAGCACATATAATAAACATATTTCATGTAAAATTCATATTTGAAATGAAATTTTATTTACATCAGATATTGAATTTTAGTTATTTGTATTTACAGTATAGGACAAAAGGAATCTAGACCTGTATTTGTGGTTCCCAAACTGCGCTTCACAGAGCCCCAGTGACTTTAAGGAAGCATTGAAAACTGAAGGATCCTTTCACAAAATTGAGTCCATTATTCACAACTTCCATATGGGGACCAACGGCCCCCATATGGAAGGCCCCCATATGTGCTGAAAACCCCCATATGTGCTGGCCCCTATATGTGCTGTGCATCATACGGCCCCCATATGTGCTGAAAACACCGGTTCTCGTTAGATCACCGAAGTCAGGTAGCATTGAGCGCGGTTAGTACTTGGGTGGGTGACCACCTGGGAACACCGCGTGCTGTTGGCACATTTCGGGCGCGGTAGCCCGGTGGTTTGCGCGCTGGATTTGCTGGCTGCCACAACTGCCGCCGTGTTCATGCGAAGTACGATCACGTTAAACATGTGGGTCCGTAAATCCTTCCGAGAAGTTGGTGGTAGGGGAAGGAGGGTACGGTCCCTGTGGATGCCTCCCCCACTGGGTTCCGGTCTAAATTGGGTGGCACTTCCTGGCCGTCCAAACAGTTACCTTACACCTTTCTGGTAGGTCGGACGGTCTGGGTCTCAACAACAACTTACATATGGGCCCCACCTGAAGCACATATATTAAGAGTTGTTATTGTTGAGACCCAGACCGTCCGACCTACCAGAAAGGTGTAAGGTAACTGTTTGGACGGCCGGGAAGTGCCACCCAATTTAGACCGGAACCCAGTAGGGGAGGCATCCACAGGGACCAGACCCATATGTTTAACGTGATCGTACTCCGCATTAATACGGCGGCAGTTATGGCAGAGTGCAAACCACTGGGCTACCGCGCCCGAAATGTACCAACAACATGCGGTGTTCCCAGATGGTCACCCACCCAAGTACTAACCACACCCGATGCTGCTTGACTTCGGTGATCTAACGAGAACCGGTGTTTTCAGCACGGTAGGACCGTTGGCACATATATTAAGAGTGGATAAGTCTGAGACTCTGTGGTCAAATTATTTCTAAAACAGAGCTCCGGGAGACAAAAAGTGTGGAAACCACTCATCTAGATAAAATTATAAAAATAACCATTTTTAATCAAATTATGAAAATTTTTATTTTAATCTTGTAACATAACATCCTTGAAACTATTATTCTTTGGGATACCTGAATAAAAATAATAATAAAAAAAATAAGTGGGAAATAGCACGTTTTTCAATATTGATTAAGGGCTCCATAGTTAAAAGGTGTGTTTCAAATGCGTTTGTTCAATTTTTCCAGTGACTGAACAAATAAAAAAAAAAAGTATTTTTCCTTAGTATCTAAAATGATCTCTAAATATATTTTAATCCTTTTTATTTCCATCCCCTTATATTTTTTACTCACTCATTTCCTAATCAGCTATAAACGTTCTTTTTATTATTCCTATATTTGAATTTGCATACCTCTTTTTTATTTTTATTTTTTTTCCAGGAGAGTTTGTTTATTAATTTTCTTACATCAAAGAAAAACATGAAAATTTAGTCTTTTTCTTCTTCCCCCCCCCCCCCCCCTCTAGAGTTCTTTTGTCCATTACTTTTCAAAACAAAGAAAAAACACATTTTTTTTTCTGCCCCATTATTCTCCAATGACTGAGAAAATAAAAAAAAATGTTTTTCTCTTAGTCTCTATGCCTGGTTTTTTTATGGCCCACTCAATTTGATATTTCGTATTAGTTTTCTTTTTTTAAATCCTCATATTCTCTCGCTCCCTTCTTTTTCTAATCAACATGAAGCGTACCTATTACTTTGCATGTTTAGGTTGGGATTCCTAAAAGCTGTTTTCGCTCATTACTTCTTAAACTAAGAAAAGGTGAAATTTTTAAAATTTTACAGCCTCCTCCACTGGTGCAGTAAAAAAAAAAGAAATATTTGATCTTTTTCTCCATGTTTTTATATGTTCTTTTCTTTGATATCCTACTATATTTGTTTATATGTGTTTTATTTTTTGGCCGATTTTTAACCCTCCCCCCAAAATTTAAACATTTCGAATGTTTTTTCAAATTGTTTTTGTTCACCTCTAAATCTACATTTACATGCCAATTTTTACGATTGGGTTATGAGCAGATTTTAAATATTGAGGGGAGTGAGGTATTACAAACTAACATATGCATCTGTAAACATGATTTCTAGTTTTTTAATTTCAAAACTCTAAAATGAAAAGTTGATTGTAATCTCCAAATTTTGAATGAAATTGATTGTAGCATCCCCCTTAAAAAAAAACCTGCATACGCCCATGCTTGTTCATATTTACTGTATGGTTGTTTGTAAACTGTACATATACAGACTATAGATGTTTATAGATGACTATAGATGAAGTAGAACCACAATACATATTGTTACAATATCGGCAATTCAGCTCAGAAAAACACCCCCATCCCCAAGGTTGATGCCTTTTATTAGTGCCGCTCAAGGTAAATGGAAGTAAGAGAGGTAGGCCATCCGTTTTTGACAACCTTCTCCTATCCAGAGTTGTTGGAATTACTGGTGTCACTGGTCCCCTCCTAGCTGGTCCCTTCCGTAGCGTAGGGGAAATCAATAGACATAGAGCACGGATATTGGTTTGACGACATACCGTTTTAGATTTGGTAGTCTTCAGGATGGTTTATTTCTTTGCAAAAATGTATCATTTCACAGATTTTCTTAAAATAAGGATTTGAGAAAAACTTGGATTTTGGAACGTCATCGCCAAGATCAGTTTTGTGTGGAAAAAGCCAGAATATGTTTTTTACACTTCAATGTAGATGCCTATGAATGAGATTTAAGATGAGAATTATTAGGCAATCCATCAAGGAAAATGCTTAAAACTTATTCAATTCCATCTCTATTTCTGCTCAACAACAAAGTAAAATTTTTGGATCATAAACTTCGACATAATAAAAGAGATAAGAAGACAATGAATGATTTGCTAATGGTTCAAGATGTAGAGCAGGCTTCAAATGTTTTTTAAAATATGTCAGTCATTGTTCAGTCAGGTGATTTAAATGAAATAGAAAGGATAAATTCATATTTTGAAAATCAGAAATTGTTATTTGGAATAATTTCTTTAAACCGAAAAGTATTCGATGCTAAAGAAAATATCATGTACTTAGCTAAAAATTACGAAAAAATGTGAAAAGTCAATAAGAGAATAAAAGCAAAATTAAATATTTTTGAAGCACAGAGTGGCAATTTAAAGAAGACAGATGATGAGAAAATTCAAAGTGAAATTGCGAAAGTCTTTTAAACTATCACGTCAGGTCAGTAAGAATATATTATGAATATATTTTGAATAACGGCAAAAGAACACAGTGGAAAATTGAAAATATAGCTAAAACCTTAGTTCTTAAAATCATTTCATCGAAAACATACTTCCATCTTAAAGAACAAATTAAAATTCCTTTGACAAGCATTAGCACTTTAAAATTGTGGACCAAAAATTTTAAATGTTTCCCAGGAATTTTACCTGAAGTAGTGAAAATGATGAAAGAACAGGGCAAGACACTAACAAAAATCCAAAATGAACATCAAAAGTGATGTTGCTTGCGACTCTTCTGAAGACCGCAAACTAAAAATTACGAAAAAATGTGAAAGGTCAATGAGAGAATAAGGGCAAAATTAAATTTTTTTGAAGCACAGAGTGGCAATTTAAAGAAGACAGATGATGAGAAAATTCAAAGTGAAATTGCAAAAGTTCTTTTAAACTATCACGTCAGGTCAGTAAGAATATATCACGAATATATTATGAATATATTTTGAATAGCGGCAAAAGAACACAGTGAAAAATTGAAAATATAGCTAAAACCTTAGTTCTTAGAATCATTTCATCGAAAACATACTTCTATCTTAAAGAACAAATTAAAATTCCTTTGACAAGCATTAGCACTTTAAAATTATGGACTAAAAATTTTAAATATTTCCCAGGAATTTTACCTCAGGTACTGAAAATGATGAAAGAACAGGACAAGACACTAACAGAAATGCAAAATAAACATCAAAAGTGATGTTGTTTACGACTCTTTTGAAGACCGCAATTTAGGTCCGTATAAAAATGCTCAAGTTATATTGGCAAGGGAGAAATGACCAAGACCAAATACTAACTGTGACTTTATTTTTCAAATTAGTAGAAAAAGACTATGCAGTCAGTATCACTGCAGATATTGAACATCAACATGACATTCATTTCAGTCCTGATGTAAATGAAAAAGAAGCCTTAGGGTTTTTTTTTAGTATATTTGACATATCGTCACAAGGAAGTTCAGTTAGGAACTTATTCATATTTAGTGGAATCACCATTCGAAAATGACAAAAAATTGTTTGAATCTTTATCAAGAGGTGGTTTAATTGTTCCACGTGATACCTGGGTAGAAACAATCACCAAATTAGAAGACATATTTTTAAATCTATACAGAAATTTTATTTCTAATTCAAAAAATATTTTAGAGAACCTCCCACTTAAAATAAAAAAACAATTTCCTGAAATAGCTCGTGATGTTGTAAGAACGCATACCAAAACCTTCTTTCGAATAAGGCACATAAATGAACTAATCAAAAGAAACGCTATGAAAAGAAAAGCTGAAAGAATTTCTGGTCATTCGCGTGAAGAAATGAAAAATAAGCAATGGAGAGAAAGCTTTAAATTTTAAGGTTTACTCATGATCTAGTGGTTAGGAATCCGACCACTGACTCAAGGGAAGTCAGTACCAAAGGTGTATTTACGGACTGCATGGATTAGGTTTTCATAACATGTAAGGAGCATCCGTAACCATTTTTAATAATCATCTGCCATTTGAACCAGAATTAGCTGAAAAATTGTGCGATCGAACCTAGTAAAGTCACTAAAGAGGTGTTCGGAGATATACCTCCCCAAGAACCTATCAAAACCTATTGAAGTTAGAGGGAATGACATTTAGAGAAATGGGAAACAACTCATTTGGTTATCTCCCCCCCCCCCCCCCCATTTTTTCTGTCTCTGCAACTGATTAAAACCTACTGACTGGCTGGATGTGTTAGATTTTCATTGCTTTTCAAACATATAACATAAATAAGGCACAATTTCTGTAGATGTTCCTTTATGAAAGGCAGTTTCAAAATCTGGTCACAACTGGACTTATCGAATCGATTTCTCTTCCAATCCCTTTACTTTTTTAATTGTTATTTTTTTTTTTTTTCATGAAGTACCCATATTCAGAAATTGCCTATCGCTATATGAAACTGGATGTTCATTTAATTTCTTGAATAATTCAGTTTTTTGACCATAATAAAATAATAATACATAATTAAAGAAAACTCGTACACTGCTCTTTTGTATCGTACAAAATATGATCTCTTATATTTGTTCGAATTCGGATGAGAAGTCTTTAAATAATTGAATTTTGCACACATATTAATTTCATTATGAAAAAATAATAATAATACAAGTATTTTTCTGCCTGAAATCTTTAAGGACATCACATTTTTATTTATTTCTATAATTCTGAAAACTAATTCTGAATTACATTCAGCAAGTCATTCACTGTCTTCTCATTTATTTTATCATGTCGAAGTCTTCAAGTCTTCTATTTTAAAGCAGTTCGAACAAAACGGACAGGTTACGTTGCCTTATCTTTCCAATTTCAGATATTGCTTGTATTTTAGCTAAAGTCTCTGACATTTTACTATGCACCTATTAAAATAAAGCTAATAACAATTTTAAAATGCAGACAATATTTTAATACAGTTTTAACAGTTCAATTGCTACTGTCATTGTTACAGATACATCAAAACATCTCTAACGATACAGTCCTAAATAAAATTTACCATAATTAGTTTTATTTAATATTATGTTTTTATGTAGAAGTAATGAAATCTAATCTATCATTTACACGGTAGAAATTTCAATATGTTATATGATGTACCTTTAAATTAAGAAAATTGCTGCCGCACTTAATGCATTTCTTATGGCAGCTACAGACTACGGACCTGTCTTTGGGACCAGTGACGTTAGTCACTAAGTGAGGGGAGAATTCCAGCTGTTCGCGTACGACCTTTGGCCAACCTTTCCTTTAAGTAGACCTTGAGTGCCACCAGCTGCAGCGTATATCCAAAACTATTGCATATAGATTAATTTTTTTTTCTATTTATCAGGATGCAAAATAAGTTATAATGAATATTTAACCAATAAATAAATTTATCCAAAAATAACAGGTGCAAATTTTGCGCATCATTTTCATTTTAATACACAGTTTGAATTCCATTTTCACATCTGCTTTTGAAAACCCTTTAAAATTTGAGGCAGGTGTAAAATTGATAAACATCCTATTAGTACAGCATGTAAAAGTTCAGCACAGCACTGATGAGATTAATGGATAGAATGTTTCTTCACCGTGATCACCAGTGTGATCATGGGGAGGGAAGGAAGGAGATAGGAATGTGTATTGCACTTATTCTCTGCTAGAAATGCAATAAATTAGGTTCCATAACAGTATCATAGTGATTGTTGATAGATTTTTCTCACTCCACAGAAAGGATTGTTTATGAAAAGAGTAATTCTAGGCTGTCAGAGTTTGATCAGTCAGAATTTTTTTATCACTAGTTTTTAAAAGTTGAATCATCATATAGCGACTGGCTAGTGAGAATTTTAAGGGCTGGACTAGGGAAAAATGAATATTCACCCGAGAGGTGGGGAACAGTGAGAAATGCTTTACAATAACGGAGTGTATTGCCTATCTTGAATGGTCAGAAGGATGGGATCTCTCCCTGCAGGATGGAGAATGCTGCTGCTGATGTCCATTTATATTAGTACACTCTCCGCTTATTTGGTGGTTGTAAATACTATGACTTTTATGTGGCTTATTAAATAATGAATAGGAAAATATCGCACATTTCTTGTTGTTTTGAAATTTTGAGAATACATGGTTGTTGTTGAGACCCAGACCATCCGACCTACCAGAAAGGTGTAAGGTAACTGTTTGGATAGCCGGGAAGTGCCACCCAATTTAGACAGGAACCCAGTGGGGAGGCATCCACCGGGACCGTACCCTCCTTCCCCTACCGCCAACCTCTTAGAAGGACTTACGGACCCACATGTTTAACGTGATCATACTCTGCTTGAACATGGTAGCAGTTTTGGCAGTGGCAGGAATCGAACCCTGGCCTACCGAGTGCAATTCCCGCACGCTAACCTGAGAATACATCGTTAGGTGTCATTTTGAAAATGGACTGGCGGGATGACATTTTTTTATGTCAAGGCGCAACATTGTAGTACTAGAGCAGACATGGCATTTTTTTAATTTCTGAGGGCAGCAGGTCACCCTGAGAAAAACACCTAGGAGGAACCCTGTCTATAATCAAGAGTGAAAATCTCCCTTTAATAAAGCTGTGGTAGGGTTAAATTTTGAAATATCAAGGAGATTCAAGATTTGTAACAAAATGAAAACTCTGATCTTTTCTTAAAATAATAGGAGTAAAAATTTTACAGATATATTTATAGATAGATAAGTAGCATTATTAGAAGTGCCCATTGTTTGCAATTATTATCAATTCAAGGTCAAATCCATTCCATTTTTAACTTACACACAGCCGGGGGGGGGGGGGGGGGTCACGTTCCCTCTTCTCTCTGTTAATCAGAAAAGTCAAGTATTGCAGCAAAACATCTAATCCTATTTTTTTAGTGATTTTTATATGAAATAAATTATTAGAATCTTTTAAATTCAGAAACATTAAAAAAAATTTTGAATAAAATTTCTGCAAAAGTCTAAAGCAGCTACATTCATATAGTCCAATAAAATAATAGAAAATATTACAGAAATATCATGATTGTAATGATAGAAAAATAGCATAATATGTAAATATTTTAGAAATCCGTAGATTTTTTATTTGTTTGCATCATCAATGACAGATAAGCAACTGAAAACATAGGATGATCTATAAAAGGAAATCTAAAATTTCTTAGCATGAGCCATCGTCATATATTTAACTCTTAGAAATAGCAAAATATTCGCAATCTAGTTTTAAAATTGATTAAAAAAATGTGTCTGAAATAATAGTCTTTAAACATGCTATTTTAATTAAGGTCATTTTCCGTATGATCGTTTATGGACTAAAGTGGAGCAATAATACATGACTATGTTGGTTAAAGTGGAGCAATAATACATGACATCACTATATCAGCACTTCAGATCAGAAAACCAAGGTTAGTCCACAATTGTCTCATTTTTTGTGACACACACCTTGTGACAAATATGCTGGAGTCAAAGCCAAGCCGCGTCTTGAAGATTTTTCTTGCATACAAATGAATTACTTTTAATTTTCCACCATGCAAATTCTGTTATAAATATCTAACTAATTAAATATATTTTCATAAATCTAAAATAGTGAGGACATATTCAGTCTACCATTGTTATTTTCGTACACAATTTGAATTCCATTTGTGCATCCACATGTACTATTGGAAAGACTGCCAGATTATATTGCACTTCTCCACCCAAAAATACTCATTGGTCTGGAGGACTAGGGAAATTCCAATCTTACTAGTGAGATTGCAAATTCAGCGGTCCTGGAGCAGCGGACTACTGCTAAATTCAAACACTGACTTAAAGTAGACATTATTACAAATTTAAATGTTTTGACTGACTTGAGAGGAATGAATAATGAGTGGTGTTCTCATTTTTATTTTGTTAACTATATTATAAATTACATATTTTATATATCTTGTTCTTATGATTATTCATTTATACGTATATTTATGTAGCTGATAATAGAGAAAATGACAGTGAAGATGATGCAAGCTCAACCAGTTCATGTCATCATTCCTATGCATATTTACCTACAGGAATTTCTGATCAGGAAAAATTTTGGCGAATATCAGCATATGACTATGAATATCGCTATTGTGGTCATTGCAACACCACCACTGATATTAAAGAAGCAAACTTTTTGGGAAGGTTGTTATTACTTTTTTTAAATTTGAGTTCTTTTATAAATCATGTATTGATCCTTAACTACTTGTACAGTCTGCTTCTACATAAGTACTCATATGGTTGCACACTAACCAAGAAACCTTACTACTGTAGCATGTATTTAAATATAAAAGGTAGGAATTATTGCTAACGTAAATTTCATTTAGTTGAAAAAAAAAAGAAATCATTCTACTAGGACTGCATATTGCTTGCAGTGCTTAGCCTTTAGTCATGTTGTACTTAATACAGTACTATTATAATAAAATTAATACAAATAACTCTTTTTATACTTTTACTGTTTTATAAAATATATTGTTAATATTTTATAATATGGTAGAAAACTAAACATATTAAGTCATTACTAATTTATTATGTGATGTAACTGGAAAAAACAATAATGCAATATTAAAACAATATTATCCATTTTAATCAGTAACACATATGTGTATTAAATTGTAGTTACATTATATTTAAATCTTACAGGCTGGCATAAGAGCGACCATTGATGCTCCTGTGGGAGCAACGACTAGGCTCGGCAAAAATGGGGGGTACTTTCTACTTATCTTTCTATTTATTATTACTTACCATTTATCGATATAATGGTGCATTTCTATGCTTCTGTTTTCTAAGCTACTGACTGTCAAACTCTGATTTTATCTGGGAGTCTCAAAATATTTTATGCTTTTAAAATGTGCATTTTGAATGTAATATTTTACATAAAATATTACATTCAAATATTAAGATAATTCCTTCATTTTAATGTTTTCTTAAATTCATCAAAATTTCCATTTTTTAGATAATCTAATTTTTAAAAGCTTGTAAAACTTCTTAAATAAAATAGGCATATATATCAATAAGGTGACTACAGCTGTTTCCAGGGCCCCTTGATCAGAGCAAAACAGAACAGTTAGAGCAGTATTTGCTCATAACAAAAGTTGAGAGTGAACTGTGAATAGGCAAGCAATAAGCAATTCAAAAGAGCTAGGACACACACAGTTAAAAAATTCACAGAGCGGGTGGTATTGGCACTCTAAAAACACCCATAAACGTAACCATACTATCATATCATTACGGGGCGATAATGGGTCCCTCTCCCATCTAGAAAGACAAAGGGAGCTAGCACTGAGAATAAAATCTTAAGCATTGAAATAAAATTTTAAAAGCAGAGAAGAAATGTTAAATTCTTGGTAAAAAAATTAAAAGAGTTTTGAGGATGGGAAAAATAGTCAAACTCCTGAAATGGAAAAAAGATAGAAAATTACAGGGGAATGGGGCAGTAATTAAGAAGAAAATATGGAAGTAATTGGTTTTGAGAGTTAAATTCATTAATCAAACTACTAAATAGTTAACAGTGGTTGAGACTAGGTTAGAAAAGGATATAACATGGAAAATAGAAACAGTTTCAGAAGCTGTAGGAGCTAACTTCATCATCTATAAAAAAAAATATCAATCGATTAGTCTACTTGAAAATATCCATGAATGAGACTGGAATTAAGAAGGTTATAACAAAATTAAATGAGTTAACTTTTTAAAGTCAAGAATGAGTATACAAACCAGTGTTGAATAAAATTGGAATGAAAAAGGATCTAATTAAATAAATGGCCAGAAAACAAAATAAAAACAAAAAACTGTTTCGAAGACTATATGAGGTGATAGATGAAGGAATAAATAAATGAAGCTGATAAATGAATGGAGGACATTTTTCCATGCTAGTTAAGTCTTTTCTACTTTATTAAAAGGTCATTCATTTAATTAAATTTTCCACCTTTTTAACGTAAGTAGAATCATCAAGCAAGACTATTTTACTCATTTTGTCAGCCTGACAAGATGGGCAAATAGTCTTGACAAAGAGGGGGCTCTTACGGAATGTATCAAAGACCATTCTAGAATGATCGTTAAGCAAGAAACATCTAAGTCATCCATTTCCCAACTGCTAGTCTGAAAATCTTTTATTTCAATTTTCTAATGTAAAAATCATTGTGCATGCATGCACTATATCTAAACTTGATTTCTGGAAATCGATTTTATTTACTTGAACTCTGATAATCTTGTTAATGATAAATTATCAGTTCTTTATGTCTCCTTAGCATGGAAAAAATGTTCTCCATCCTTATTTTCATTTATCGGTTCATATAGCTTCCAAAACAGTTTTCTGTTTTGTTTTGTTTTTTGTTCATTTATTTAATTAGTTCCTTAATTCCAATCTCATTCAATAGTAATTTAAAGTTGTTTGTATGCTCATCTTTGAGTTTAAAAGTTAGCTTATTTAGTTTTTCTTTTTCAATTTTGTTATATCCTTCTTAATTCTGGTCTCATTCACTGATATTTTTTAGTAGACTAATCGATTGATATTTTTTATAGTTGATGAAGTTAACTCATATAGCTTCTGAAACCATTTTTTTTTTCTTATTTTCCATGTTATATCCCTTTTTAACCTAGTCTTCACCACTGTTAATGATTTAGTAGTTTCATTAATGAATTCAATTCTCAAAACTGGTTACTTCCTTTTCTTATTTTCTTCTTAATTACACCTCATTCCCTGTAATTTTCTACCTTTTTTCCATTTCAAGGATTTGACTATTTTTCCGCCATCTAAACTCTCTAATTTTTTTACAAATAATTTAACGGTTTTTATATTTCTTTTCTTGCACTTCAGGCTATTGGATCAGGAGTTTGTCCAATCTCCGAGGAAATCCTTGAATGCCAAATTCTTTTGGAGAAATTGAGACTAGGGGCTAAAGAGATTGTCTTACAATGGATCGCCAGACATTGTGGCCTTTACGGAAATGACCAGGCCGATAAACTTGCAAAAAAAGGTACACAAATAGTTCAAAAGATATCTACAAATTGTTCCTTCCATTCTGTGAAACTGTATTAAACTTATATTTTTAAACAAAAATGGAGAGAACTTATGATGCGTGTCTCTAATAAGTGCTGGAGGAATATCTTGGAAAGGAAAATAGCAGACAAACCACTGGAAAAAGCAGTGGCCAATTTTAGGCTCGAAATTTGTCACGATTGCTTAGCAAGCCATCTCTATCGTGTTGGTATTTTTTCCAGCCCAAATTGCCCACTTTGTGGGTTAAATGAAGAAATGGACAGGATTCACATTGGAAGGTGCCCGGCGCTGCGTGGAGCTTTCTAGGTGGAGAAGTATTGGAACACTAGAGGCCAAATAATGAGATATTGACTCTTCACGTTATATGAGTTCTGTTCTGCCTGTATAATGTATGTCTTATTCTCTGCCATTGGAAATAAAAAAAAATATTTCTTTTCTGTTTTTTAAATCTTATTTCAATGCTTAGATTCTCAGTGCTAGCTCCCCTTGTCTTCCTAGATGGGAGAGGAACCCTTTATTGTCCCATAAGGATATGTTTGTATGGATATGTTTATGTGTGTTTTTAAAGTACCAATATCACCCATTCTGCAAATTTTTTCGATATGTTTGTTCTAGCTCTTTTGAATTGCTCATTGCTTACCTCTTCGCAACTTTCAGCTTTTATTAAGGCATGTATTTTTCTAACTGTTCTGTTTTTTCCTGATGAAGAGCACTTGTAATGAGCTTGAAACAATTATAGTTACCTTACTGATATATGCCTGCTTTATTCAAAAAGTTTTGCAAACTTTTATCTTATAAGCAGCAGTTTGATTTATTGTAGTTTAATTTTTGTTTCACCAAATCCAAAATTAATACAATTTTAAACCTTGGCAAAAAGTTCTGTATCTTCATATTCTAACAACAAAAAAAATTTTTTATTTCATCCATAATTTAACTTTCTGTAATGTATTAAGTGAGCAAACCTGTAATATTTTCAATGCCGCACAATTTTTACCTTCATTTCGACATCAGCGCATGCGCTGAAAGCCCTCTCTCCTATAGAAAGGTTTTTCTTTTCAATATTTTATTTATTTATTTATTTTCCATGGTTGTTACTCCCGGTTCCCTGATATTAGACGAAAATCTTCCTGTTTTTGTCATATTTTAAAAAATTCCCTGAAGTTAGGGATTTTTCAATAAAAATTCTCTGTTAAAGGGAATTTCGATCAAACTTGCGTCCGCATTTTGTTTCTTCCTTATGTGAAGTTAGTATCCATATGAGGGTCACACTGAAAATTTTAAGATAAGGCTAAGTGGTACAAGTTAAATTTACCAACTCTTAGGAGTGTTCAAAGTACTCTCCTCCAACATCAATACCCTTTTGTAGGTGAATTTTCCAAAAATTAAATGCTTCAAGCCATCCATTTTTTGGAATCGATAAAAAATATGCTCTTATATCCTCATCAATATCATCTTCGGAATGAAAACGACACCCATGTAAATTTTTTTTAGATTAAAAAATAGCCAAAAGTCACACATAGCAAGATCAGGGAAATAGAGTAGATGTTCCATCACTTTGATATTTTTTTTATTCAAGAAATTGGGCTGTCATTCTTGCTGAATGAGAAGATGCATTGTCATGGTGAAACATGAGTCCCCTAACATTCATTTCCTGCAGAATTTCTGAAAGACACTTAGTTGTTTACCAGTTAGCTGTAACTGTCTTCCATCGCTCTAGCTTTATGGCTTTGACCAGACCTGTACTTCTAAAGAACACGACATACATTACTTTTTTTATTGCTCATTGTCTTTTCTCCATTGTTTTGTTTGAGGTCATCTTCAAAGACCCATACTTTACTTTCTTAACGTGTTGGAATGTCAAAAAGCTGTATGTACATTTCATTACCACTTTTAGAAATAATGCGGTGTCCACCATCATTAAGTAATTTTAGGGTTTATTTACTGATTCTGACACACTTCGCATTTTGGTGTTCTGGTAAATTATGGGGGACCCAACGACAAACTAAGTTTTTCATATGCAGTTCTTCATGAATAATTTTATGTATAGCTGCAGATCCAATGTTAAGGTCCTTCTGTATGCACGGAGAAATAAGTTATTCTTATAGCAGATAAATGACTATTGGCATTCAAATACAAAAGTATTACCCAAAGTATATTTTCTCATGAATGAAATAAGCTAGATCCACAAGAATGATGTCACCAAATTTATCACATTATATTACATATGAAAAGTAAACATATTTACAATAGTTAATATTTTTTTATTTATGATTTTTTGATAAATATATTCGAAAAATGTGCAATATCTTGAGAACGGTTCATGCTAGCATTCTAAAGTTTGTGTAATTGTTTTCTAAGGAAAAATTATATAGGAAATGTCTATTTATGTAACTTTATTAAAAGTAATGATTGTATAATGATTTTTTGAAAATTTAGATGGGTTATAAACATTCGATTGCGTTTAAAAACAGTAGGCTTCCAGTGTTCATAGATTGTAATTTTTGTACTAAATTTGATTTGAATTGCTCCATTCATTCGTGAGATATCGTCTTCACAGACTCACTGACACACACATCACCTCAAAAATGTTCGATTCATGTTCTGAGATACTTGAAACATGCTTTCCCGTCGAAAACTCGAATTCGAATTTACGACCCCATCACAATACTTTCCTTATATATTATACTATGTAAAGGAAAGTAATAAATTCAAAGACAATAATTCATTTTATTCATATATTAATTTTAAATTGTAACTGTTTATTCAAATAAATTTTCATTTGCTATTGGAAAGAAATCAACTGAACTGCATTTTAATGTAAGAATAACATCTATTTAATTTTAATAATTTAAAAATATTTGGAATCAAATACCCAAACAACACAAGGATGTCTTAAATCAAGCCTGTAGAAGTCATATGTAGGATTTTGTGACTTCCTAAGGAAGTCCTGAAATCTCCCAGAGTCATCCACAGGGGGTCAAAATGAGATACTTTTTGCAGTACTGTGGACATCCTTTGTAGGATGCTTTCCGGAATTTTTCGTATGTGTTTAGGTTTATTATAGGATTCTTTAGGAACTTGTTCAATGCTTCTTAACATATTTCTGGATGCTTTTGGGATTTCTCAGGATAGTTCTTGGATGGATATAGGATTTTTTAGGATGTTTCAAGATGGATACAGACTTGTTATAGGAACTTATTGGATGCTTCTTAACATATTACTGGATGTTTTGGGGATTTTTCAGGATAGTTTTTGGATGGATGTCGGCTGTTATAGGATGGTTCTTGACATATCACGGTACACTTTTAGGTTTTTTTAGGATTAATGTCAGCTGATTATAGAATTTGTGTTGGAACTTTTTAGATGCTTCTCAACATATTGCACAATGCTTCTGGGGTCTTTTTTTTTTTTTTTTTGTCGATAGCCCAGAACGACCGACTCGTCCGAAGACATGAGCAGCTTAATGGACGTTTTGATAAATTTTGCTATTTATCATTTATGATAAATAGCAAAAATATTTAAAAATTACTTTAAATAAAAATTAAATATTCCAAAATTATTTTCAAATAGTTTTATTATCTTTCTACCAATTTCACAGACTCTTTAAATAGCCTAAAATTTGGTCAATGGTCGAATCAATAGTGCTTGTATCAGTACCAATCAATTTTACTAATAAGAATTTTAAAAGGCATGCATGTCATATTATAAGCAGTGGTTGGAAAAAACTGCTTTATTTTGTAGTGAACTACAACTACCTTTTTTAAAAAAGTACTGACTGCAAACTACTTTTAAAATGTAGTCACTACATAACTACTTTTAAAATGTAGTCATTACATAACTACTTTTATAAGATGAATTTTGTCACAGCTTCAATTTGCACAAAAAGTTGAGGATATGGGTGTACTTTAGTAATTTAACATATTTAATTTACTGATCAACTTACCTTACCAACTTTACGCTTCTACCCACTTCTGAAAACAATAAAATAAAATAAAAGTAAAAAATATTTATTTAAAAACATATTTGTTCATTTTTAGTACAATTTACAATCAGACATGCAGGATTCTTTAGGACATAACACATCTGAATATATCCATATAATAAATCAACTTCATGAGGCAATGGCCTTCCTAACCCTGCAGCATCAGAACTATTGTATTGTTAGTTTCTCCTCGCTCTCTCTCAGGAACAGGCATATACTTTTGACAGTAGAATGCATTGAGTTCTATCTCATCTTATTTGGTATTATGAGACAGGTAATTAGCTTTGAAGATATCTTGTCAGCTAAAACAACCAACATTTTTGATTTAATCCAAAGAGCTTGGCACTTTGCAAATCATACATCATTGCACAGAACATCAAATTTCATAAAAAGGAAGATCACATGATATGTAGAATGGTACCTTGTTTGTTTACTGAATGAATGTTAAAAGTAGTATATCAAAACTCGATACAAACTAATGATTTATCGTATCGCTCTACTTGCTACACTACTTATTTTTAAATGTAGCGTGTTATACTACAAACTACAATAAAAAGTAGTGACTACTGTATTTTTGCTACTTCCAGCCACTAACTATAAGCATCTGTTAATTTTTTATTGTTACTTTAGTCAGTGACTGTCATGAATTTTTACCATCATAGTAGTCATAAAATTTGAATAAGTACTAAAAAATTATATCGTATTTGAAGGGTCCAACTTTTCTTGAAATCCATTTGTAAAATTTAAGGGTACTGGAGTCGTTCAACAATTAAACAAAGTTCTTTATTTTTCTCCTTCATATTTAGTACGAGACAACAAATCTAATTCCTATTCATGTTTTGGGTGAATTACTTAGCTTAAAAAAACTTTAAACACATTATTAGGTTACAAAGGCTAAGTTCACATCCGGATTAGGTACTGCATAATGCTAAGTTATAGTCATGATATAATTTTTGGTAGATATATTTCATAAAATCTGAGGAGATGCATGTATTTCTAAACTAAAATAAAATGTTACTAGATAATTCTCTTTATATCAGTATCATTATTGTACAATAAAAAGACAAAAGTTTGAAATTATTATTTATTTGAAGCTTTCTTTACAGAATATAATCTTCTCTCTTTTGCATGTCTCAGTCAAATTTTTTTATGACATCTTCAATATCGGATCTTGTCACATTCTGACCACCACCACTTTGAATAACCATTACAACATCTACTTGGGATAAAAATTAATATACATTAAACAGATAAAGAGCTACCCATAGGGGCCCTGTTGTTTGCAAAAAGATATCTGGCATTTTATCTGAGACTGTGTTACAGGAGCTTGAGAACGAGATTTTGTCTTTTTTATTCCTTAAACCTATACTTTGGTGCTGTTATGTGGATGATGTATTTATTATTTGGAGCCATAGTTTGAGTGACCTCCTTAATCTTTTGGATAATATCAATGATTTTTACCCTTTTATTAATTTTACCATTGAGTCTAATTTTTCTGTACCTTTTTAGGATGTTCTTGTTTCCCATAACTCTCTTGGTTTTCATACTTCTGTTTTTCGCAAACTTACTTTCCCTATTTCTTGTATTCCCACTAACTCCTCTCACCCAATTTCTTCTAAAAAAAGCCTTTTTAATACTTACCTTAATCATGCATTTACTGTTTATTCATCTGTTTCAGCTTTAGTTATTGCAATTGATTTTATCTTTAACCTTGGCCATGAGGCCGCTTACTCTTTCTAGTTTATTTATAAAATATTTTCCCATATTCGCAATAATTTTATTCATCCTAATACTAACCATCTTCCTGATCTTATGCTGTATAAATCTAGTCTTCCTTTTCGCAAAACGGTTTTTCGTCCTCTTATTCATTTTTGCCATGAAATTAAGTTTAAACCTGTCCATTCTACCATTAATATGTTATTTAATCATGTTCGTTCATATAAATTTAAGGTTAAAAATAACTGTGTCAGGCTGGGGTGTATGTTGGCCCCCTTATATTTTTTGAAAATAACTTTAAATTTCTACATTGGTAGTATTAAACATACTGTCGGTATTCATTTAGCCTAATAGCCTCTTACAGAAAGTACCAACATTCATAATGTTATTTACAATTTTACGATTTTATTTAGAAGCTCTAACTTTGAGATTTTAAGTGCTGAAAGTCTCTATTTTAATGAAAAGTGCTAAAATCTGCAATTTGATTTAAAAATGCTCAAATGTTTATTTTATTTAAAAGAACTAAAATTCATAATTTTACTTAAAAGCAAATTTTTATGAAAAGGTGCTAAAAATTGAGATGTTATTTAAGTGTTAAAATATGTAATTTTGTTTAAAAGCACTAAATTATGTTATTTAAAAGTGCTTGAAATCACAATTTTAAAAATATGAAAAGAGCATGATGTACAACGGAATTATTGGCAAGAACATCAAACTGCGTGATGAGTGTAAATTCAAGAGTGAAATTTCAGTACATAAATAAATAATTTAAAGATAAGTACTATCCCTGACATTTTCACATTTTAATTTAGAAAGCATAGTGTAAATACTGATTGTAGTTATACTCACCAATAGCAATATCAACAACTTTCAGAGTAGAGAATCTTGTTTTGGTTTTCCCAGACAAGTTGTAGTCTTCTGCTACAACATCTGTAATCGAATATTGTATGAGTGCCTAGTATCGTCAGCATAAATAGTCCCTCCTAGTCCTCTGAATCTGTTATACTGCAAGAATATAATAAAAATTACTGTAGTAAAATTAAAACTCAACATAATTAATAATTTGTACCCTTTAGTAGAACAGAGCAACAATTAAATAACAAAGATAGGATATTCTCTAAATATAGCATTGTTTAGATGAACTGCCTAATAAAATTAATGTGAACAATTTTCACACAAATTTGTTTCTTAGCGATTAATCAGTATCAGTATCCATCTTGATACCATCATAAAAAGAAAAATTGAAAAATTATCTTTCCCAACTATAAACCAAATTGTTAAAATGCATGTGCATTATTATAGGATGCATATGCTGGGGCAGCCACATATGCATCCATGCAGCGAGTTACTATACCTTTTGAAAACTTAATGAATGCAATTAACCTTTGCCATAAATCCCAGGCAATGTTCTATACATTTTTCAGTTTTGAATAAAACTGAAATAAATACATTTTAAAAATATATAAATAAATACATGTTAAGTCACTTTATTAATTACTTATAAAAAAAGGGCCACATATTTTTAAATATATTAATAATCATTACTAGAAAAAAGTGGCAAAGTGTAGATTAGATATATTTTGTTTTCTGTTTTGAAATAATGAATACTTGAACTTTATTTTTACTTTTAGTTTAAATTCTTTATTTTAATCATGCATTGTTAATAATTGAAAATTCATGAAACAAAATAGAAAAAAAAAACATACAAGTTGAGCACCACCAGCTGGAGTCATGACAAATGCCTCAACATTTATCAGTTCTTCCTGACAGGTGGCTGGAAGGGAAAGGTCTATTGGCTCTTCACCTTCTGGCACTGATGCTAAATGAAAACAATATTTAACATTCATGCACATAATTATATACATGAAATACATTTGCATCACAATATAAATGATTCTTTTTAAAAATTAATACATAAAAGTAACAAAATATGAGAACTTTCCATAGATAATGTGACCATGAAATCTAAATTCTAGTGCAGAATTGATTATAGACAACTGTAAATACTTTTGATTATACAGACAACTATATCCTGATCATCCTCATAAAATATCATTTTCAAATGTTAAAGATCAGTGTCTTCCAGCAAACAAAAAGTACTTTGAAACGTATCACTTTAAGTAAGTAAAGTGTAACAATTTTCTAAAAAATACATACGCTACCTGACACAGAAAAAGCAACATCGTGGAGCTTTGACCTTATAATTATACAAATTGCGATACAAACGCTGCTGGCCAATGTATGTAAATGATATAAAATGCAACTAGGTCACGAGATTAGAGTGGGAACAAAAGAGATGGAAATGGCAGATGAGCCAACTACTGTTTGTCGCCCACGGAAGCCTGTTTTTTGTTTCAGAAGACATGTGTTGTTGAAGAGATACCTGACCAAATCTGCCGAAGTCCATTTCAAACAATTGGACGATTATGCGATGGAATTTATTTCAGACCTACGTATGGTAGGGTGGCCGTACCAGCTTTGAAACACATGTAGATGTGTTTACTGTGCAAAGGATTTGGAGAAAATGATTGAAGGGCATGTGAATTGTCGGAGTGGTACAGGTCCATTCAGAAGTTCGTTGGCATGCATTGATCAGCACATTTGAAGGCATGCGGTGACGGCACCACAAACGACTACTGTCGACACTGCAGAAATTACAGGGTACATTGGATGTTCCAACATCAGCAAGAACAGTTTCTCGGCGATTGGCCAAAAGCTGCTTGCACTCGAATCGTCCTTCACAAAGACTGTCATTGACAACAAGACACTGATGTGGGAGATTGCAATGGTGTCGGATATGCCTAGTCCAAGCTTCCTGGATGACTGAATGGGACAGGGTAGTGTTCAGCGATGTGCCTTGGTTCTGTTTGTCAAATGACAGTCATCATCTGAGTATCTGGAGGTGACATGGAAACAGATCTAATCCTTCTGCGACTGTTGAATGTCATACTGTTTGACAACATTATCGTTTGGGGTTCGTTGATAGCCAGTCACCTCTGGTTCGTATCGGAGACACAATGGCGGCACAACAATATGTGGATGAGGTGCTGCAGCCAGTTGGTGACCATTTTTGAAAATTGTCTTTTCCAAAACAATTTTATTATCCCAAACAATTATCCAAATTAATTTTATTATCTCTTCCAAACAATTGAATTATTATATAACATAAATTAAGAAAATATTACTAACAATTTTTAATCTCTTCTGGTTCAATCTAATATTTACGAGCAGAACACAAGTTTACAGCATTATCAATACGTCTAACTAAAGTGATTCCATCACAAAACAGAATGGGTCCTAATTAAAATTACTTTAGAATGTTTATTACACGTTAGCAAGTCCCTTGTTTTTACAAACAATCATTTTCACAAATCATTAAATAAACTGACGGAATTTAGAAAATTAATTTTGATGCATGTTCTTCATACACATTTTTTGTCCTACAACAATATTAAAACAACCTTATGTAAAGCTTTGGCTTGGGTGGTAGAGAACTAGCAGTCTTCACAAATGAGGTCTTTGGTTCAAATCCAAGTGGATACTTAAATTTTACAACTCATGCCGCCATCTGTTGCTACCATAACTAGAAATTAGCAATTACTTGAAAATTATAAATGAAAATTGAAGATAAATATTGGCATCTTGCGACATTAAATAGTACAAACTACCGAAAAATATCTAGATAAGGGGTGGTTGCCTCAGTTGCACATTTATTTTCAAAAGGATTATAATTATGAAATACCCTCCATAAAAAGGATATCTTTCTTTTAAAAATAAACAACTTTATTGCAAGTGAAAATAAAAAACTGTATTAATGTTATAGTGAAATATTGAAATGCAAATTTATATAAGAAGGCTAAAATAACGGTGGGATGTTTTTTCTTCAATTTTACAACTTTTAGATCTGGAAAGGGGTTTCTGAGGTAAAATGACAAAAATAGCTAAAATATAAAATGACAAAAATAGTAATGACAAAAATAGGTACAAAAATAGGTAAAATTCTGGGGTAAAATGACAAAAATATCTGGATAAGGAGTGGTTGCCTCAGTTGCATATTTATTTCCAAAAGGATTATAATTATGACATACCGTCCTTAGAAAGTATATCTTTCTTTTAAAAATAAACAACTTTATTGCAAGTGAAAATGAAAAGCTGTATTAAATGTTATCATAGTGAAATATTAAAATGCAAATTTATACAAGAAGGTTAAAATAACGGTGGGATGTTTTTCCTTCAATTTTACAACTTTTAGATCTAGAAAGGGGTTTGAGGTAAAATGAAAAACAAAATTCGTTAATCTGAAAAAACAAATGCTTTTATAGTTTAAATTCATTCGTTAATGTGAAAATATTTAATAGGGAATGAATAGAAATTTCTTCAAAGCATCGTGCAATATTTGTTAAACTGGCATTCATTGTAATGAGATTCTACTGTATACAAAAGAATAAAACCATAAAATGAAAACTTCTAAAAAATTTAGAATGTAAAAAAATGTTATTTTTTATAGCATTATGAATAGAAACACCAATATTAATAGATTAAATTGAATAGAAACACCAATATTAATAGATTAAATTCATTTAAAAAAATGAGTCCATCATTTACGTTTTTTCCGAATTTAATGAAGTAGATGCAATGGGATTTGATCGTTGTTGATGCCTTAAAATAAAATTCTGCTAGATTTTAAAAATAGGAATCTGATTGCTGGAAAAATTATTTTATATCGGTAATTGAGTGTTATTGCATTTACAGCGAAAACAGCAGATTGAATCATGCTATTTCAAATGTAAATTTGGAACATATAATGATGTCATAGGTATAAATGTTTAAAAATCATGAATCTCTATAAAATATTCTTCAAATTATAATTAATTTCTTCGTATTGCATTGTTAGAAAGTACGTCAGAATTAGAGATGTAGTTAGACACTTTTGTCAATCGGGAAATCCCAATCGACAAAAATGTTTTGAATTGATGTTATGGTCAAATAAACCTAGAGTAGGAAACATAGGCTACACAATAAATGCACTTTTTACAACAAAAACATAAAATAAACACTTATATGTATAGAAAATAAAACTAACTTACTTATGGTTAAAGCACCATGCGCACACGTAAATTCAAAGCTCAACTAGCCAGTAGAGGAAGCAATGAATTCACAGAGCAACGCATGTGCGAGAAACTTCATGCTCCAATAGCAGCAGCGTTTTGGCTAGTTCGTTCAACGCTTCCCACATGGTCATTCCTAAACGAAGCCTGATAGTCGTTCTGGACAGTTCATTTTAATGACTCCTACGCAGGATGTCTCTAGACATCCAACTTAGAATAAGATGCTTTTAGGATCTTTGGGATCATTCTAGAATCTCCTGTGGAAGTCACTGGTTATCGGGGTAGTTGAAATTAAAATTGCAGAAGTTATTGAAAATTAAATATCAGTGTTCAAATAAACAGCAACTGTTGACCTTCACCACCAGTCAAGCAATTACAGTACAGAAGTGATTGAATATTTCAGCGAAAAATATAACAAATTACAACTTGTATGTGATTAACGATTAAAACTGAATGATAATTTACTCAAAAATTAAATTTGGGATGTATTTTCACCCTATTAAATTCATAGATTACATGATGTTATGACATAGGCCATCTGGTACATTGGCATATATCAACGCATATGTATATATTTTGCTGTATCCAGGCCAGAACATATTTTGTGTTGTGATACTGTAGTTTCAAACAACTTGATTCTTTCAGTATTAATTTAGAAAGTAAAACAATTCAAATCAGCAATTGAAAGTTGCAAAGAGCAATGTTTTATTTTGTCTGCATGTCTTCAAATAAATAACAGGGTTTGAAATAAAACTTAAAATTTAGTGGAGTCATTTCTCCTTTAACAAAAAGGGGGGGGGGGGTCATTTCACCTTTAACAAAAATTTTTGAATTGAGTTTCAAAAAATTGGGGTTAACTTTCAAAATATATGATTTCTACTAGTAAAATAAGGATATATTTATATTACAGTACAAGAGACTTACGTTAATTGATATTTTGTAAGGATTTAGTATCTTCAGGAACAAGAGGCACCTTCCTGGATCTTGCAGTATCTGTGTACCATATTTCATGACTGTATGTTGCCTAAATTTCAATACAAGAGGCTTACAAAATTGACATTTAGTATCTTCAGCCTTGATTTGAAAATGATAAACTTTATTTATTAAATGAATTGAAAACCCCCTTTTAAGAATGAAAATGGAAAGTATTAGCAAAAGAGGAAAATATATGCAATTATTTTGTAAATAGCATAATTTTAAGATACAGCACATTTTGAAAGTACTTTTAATGAAATTAAGATGAGAAGGGTGTTTATTTTTAATTTAAATTAAAAATACAACTTTGGTTCAAATTTTTAAAATTCTAATTTATGCTTTTCAAATATATTTATAAAAAGCCCTATAATTCTAAATGCCTGAATAAATAAAAATGCTTTAATTTTGTTGCCCTAAACATGTATCTCAATATCATTAATAATATCATTGAAAGATAGTATCCCAGCATAAAAAGCTCAATAAATATAAAAATATCAGTGGATGCAAACAGATTGATAAAATGGAAAATGTTTAAAAATAAAACAAAATATACCAATGATCATGTTTAAATAAAAATTTCTGTGATATTGTTAATCTATGTTTTATAAATTACTAACTAATAAATGAACAAGGCTGAACGGTGGCAAAACTCTTTTTCTGAATCCATTGTTAGTAGCTTGTGATAAAAGGATTGTTAAACACTAAAAAGGCATTAACCCCTGTATTCACCATTCCTATCGAACCACTTGCGAAATCATTGGTTCATAATAGCCCTTGGTCTATAGCAGTTTCACTTTCACTAAAAACTCGTATTCACCACCCGAAATTAACTCTAGCTAGTTGATTTTGGTTGCTGAGTCACAGGTTAAAAGATGGAATTCTATTGACTGAGATGCATCATGTGGGTTTGTGTACATTCGGGCTTGCAGCTGCAAACAAAATTTTCTTTTTCTGTGCTGCCGGATTCAATAAATTGCATGAGCTTCTTAAATTTTGATTATTTTTTTTCTTGATTGTTTTCGATTTGAAATCATGGCTGCTCGAATTATATTTACAGTGTTTGATAAGGAACTTGTAATTGAGTTGGTAAATTCTAAAATTCAAATAATAGACAACATAAAAACCAATAAAGTAAGTGTTGAAAAAAACAGTTGCCTGGCAAGCGATAGCTGACGTTTTTAATTCCACAAATGGAACAACAAAACAACTCTATCAGTGCTATAGAAATTAAAAATAAAACAGAAGAAATAATGACAAAAATTTAAGACTGGTGATGGCCAAATTTGTATTAAATGTTTCTAACATGGTATCTAGTAGTTTCTAACATAATAGTTTTAAAATGTGAAAAAAATCCAAATCGAAATGTTAGTTTATGAGCCATAATTGAATTTGAATAACTTATTATATTCTAGTTCTTTTTATTTTGTTCGTTTTTGACCTAACAGGCAGTAAATTTTCTAAAATTTCAAAATTTTGTGAAGTGTTTTCCAGCATCCAAAAAACTTGTTTTTGCTTGCTTGTACAATGTGCAAATAATAATAGTTTTTAGATTGATCTAACATTTTTCTAGAACTCAATTTCATAAGTAGTAAAACATTAATTTACACAACATAACCCAAATAGAAAAACCGGCTTAGTTTTAAAAGCATTATCATCTGATAAATTACCAGTAGTATGACTAAAAACATTGAGCTCCAATGCAAAATGGAAAAAGGCCTGTATACATATTGTATAAATGATATAAGAATATTAAGTACCATGTGGTTTTATTCATTAAATAGTAAGAATAAAATTGGTTTCTTGTCAGCTGCTATAAATCTCACATCTCCATAAAAAAGTTACCATGGAAATATAGAAAGTGGGTGCTTAAAAATAGTTTATTAAATATTAATGTTTTTAAAAAAGAAGACAAATGTTTCTATCAGATGTCAACAAATTTCATTTTAGAATGGTTTTTGTCTAGATTTAGCCCTTGCAGCCATTGATTAGTTTTGAGACTTTCATTTTTTTCTGCAACTAATGCTAATGCATATGAATATTGCTCGCTCTATGATATTCCTAAGAAAATTCTTTATTAATTTTAATTTTAAAACCTCATTAATTTCTCATTGTGGTGATGCCTAAAATCACAGGTGTGAGATCTGGGGATCTCGCAGGCCAGTCCTGTGTGCAATCACCTCCATGCATAAGTCATCTCCATGGCTTTATCTGCCGCAGCCCCCCTGAGTGTCGAGAGTTTGAACTAATTTTTTTTTCATGCCACACAAAATCCCCCACCACGGTAAATATTAATCTGCAAACCGCATGCCTCTCCGATCCATAGACATTTTTTTATAACGTTTTACTTTTGCTCCGAACTTTTGAATCACCCGGTACATAACACTGTACTGATTAAAATATTTTCAAGCTCTGAATTATCAATAGCTAAAAAGTAAACAAAGTTTGAAAAAAAATTGTGTGTAGAATATAAATAATTTTCAGTTAAACAAACAAAAATAAAACATAATATGAATTGTGGACAATGATAATAATTGAAAGCAAACTAGTCCACAGCTTACTGGTTGATATAAATTTGGCAGCTCATCCTATTTCAAAGTAAATTTCATAAATGTTTGATAATTGGTTGTGTATTTGTGTCTATAGAATGTATCAAGTATCAATAAAAACTCCCATTTATAGCCATTCAACGAGTAACTGAAATTATAACTTAACATACATTTGTATTTAAATTATAACTTATTATATAATTTTATTAGTCATTACTAGTGCATACATTAATTTTATTAAAACCCTCATATTCTTGAATGTTTTGTATTGTGACACTATAAAAATATCACCGGCCGTCCAAATAGCTGCTCTTAGTCCTCTGGACGAGTCGGACGGTCTGGGTCTTCAACTATAAAAATATCAATCATAAGAGCAAACACACTCTGTAGTTGAAGATAGGGAGTTACACAAATAAAGAAATACACAAACACACACACACACACATATATATATATATGTATATATATATATATATATATATATATATATATATGTATATATATATATATATATATATATATATATATATGCTAAGAAACAACATACATAGATTTAACTACTGCCTAGAACTGTCTTTGCACTGATTAAAGACATTTATAACTGAATCTGTTTGCGCTATAAACAAGAAATTAGAGATTATTTTTATGTTGACAAAATGTAAAAGTTCGTAAGTAAATTACTGCATAAAACACTACAATTGAAATTTCTGTAAACGAAGAAAAACAGATAAATACCTGTTATAAGATTATCCATTGAGCAAAAGATCAGCATGAAATATAATTTATCCATATTTAAATTTTAAATCTATCAATAATAGGTAGTATCAATAGTATGTATCCGAAATCTGAATTGCCAAGCATAACGTCACATGAAAACCATGCATACTATATCACCCATTATTTTTAAGTAATTTCTGTGACATACCATTCAATATGGTTTTTGATTTGTCTTGTTTCCATTTTATGTTGAAAATCTGTCCCATATTTCATGAACTTCATCCATAGCTGCCATTTTGAGTAGAAAAGCAAATGCGCAATGTCTGCATACAGATGCAAACCACCTAAATTGGATGTTCGAAATTTCTCAATTCAAGCTATCCAAAGTTCGCAATAACCACGAGAAAATTTTGTGATAAATATGAAATTGACTGTACGGTTGAGTTTTATCATGGTTAACTTCTAACCTTCTGTTGTGAATATGGGGTAAAAGATCACATAAAGACTGACTACTGGCAATGAGTGAACATTCTAGCATTTGCCTGATTGCACAGTCCTGTTTTCTTTCATTGATATAACTTTAGCTTTCTTTCTTAATAACAAATATACAATTTAAGCATTCTTTTAATTTATAGTAATTTGTATTCTGTAAATTGAAAAGTTGCTTCTTAAATTATTTTAGCTATGGAGAATACGTAATTGCTGGCTCAGATGATGGTTCAATTTTTATTTGGGATAGAGTCACAACAAACATAGTGAGAGTTTTACGGGGTGATGATTCTATTGTCAATTGTCTACAACCTCACCCTAGTTCTTGTATTTTGGCTACAAGTGGAATTGATCCTGTTGTTAGGTTATGGAGTCCACGAGCAGAAGTAAGTAACATATTGATTTTATTTAAATCAGCACTATATTAGTATTTATTGAAAATGATAGTTGAGTATCTTGCAGTCTGAATGATCTTAAACTTGTTGTTATTTAAGTAGTGACACACGTATCTTAGCCATTAAGCTGGCTAACTAGTCTGTTTTGAGAGATGCCTGATTTTGTTAACAAAACAGAAACTTTATAAGGAAAAACAATATTTTTTATAAAATCAAATTACTCTATTCCAAGATTAAATAAACACTTTTCTTCACATAATATTTATTAATAGATATTTTTAAAGTTTTGTTGCAAAGTGGCATTATTAAATTACTGTCAATTTAGCCACTAAAGAAGTTCATCTTCCAAAATATTTACTCTAATCATGCTAAGAATTAATTCTGCTGAAATATGTTTAAAATTATATGTTTAATATTTACGAAATTGACATTTTAAGTGTTGGTAGAATAGATGGAAAATCATATATCATAAAAATTGCTAAATAAATTAAAATGATTAGCAGGAAGGAGAAAAACTCAATTGTATTAGTGATGTAACTCAACCTTCTTCATTAACCACTAAAGAAGTTGATCTTCCAATATATTTATTTTTCTTGCTAAAGATTAATTCTGCTGAAATATGTTTAAAATTATATGTTATATATTTATGAAATTGAAATTTGAAGTGTTAATAGAATAGATTGGGTTTTCACACCACAAAAATTGCTAAAGCAATCAAAATTATCAGCAGGAAGGAAAGAAACTCTATTTGTATTAGTGATGTTATTCTGCGAATGTGGTGCATTAGGACACTTGACCAAGAGAAGGCTCACTGACCTGCCTGAAAGTGGGTCAGAAAAAAAATCAAATTAATGAAAAATGTAGATTTTTTAGTTATGATAAAATTAAATGATTTTTTTTACATAAAGCATGTTTAATTTTCATGTGGTCCTTTGGTTACAAATTTGTATGCCAAGGAATTTTTTGACATATGAACTAAGCAGACTCAACCCCACCCCCACCCCCACCCACACACACCCTAAAAATCGATAAAAGTATGTGTTTTTGTCATTTGTGGTCATCTGGGTGATCATTGCATTTGTTTTACATAACTCAAAAATTTAGATGTTCAGGCTCATACCCAGACTGTCTAATAGATTTTGGCTTGTCTGATAAGAGACCCTCATTATTAGATTGAAATTATAAGTTTTTTGAAGCCCATTGATTTTTATATGACTCCACCAAGAGTGAAATTTACCTCTCAAAGGCGATTCTTATGAATTTCATAGAGAAATGCCTGGAACATGGAATTTTTACTCCAGCACATTACAGGAGTCTTTAGTACTTTCTAAGAACATACTTACAGTTCTAAAGTTAGTTCTAAAGTGATTCAATTATTGATATTCTTGCCAACTTTGCAAGCTACCCTCATGCCAGCATATGAATAGTCAGCTCAGTGCTATGAATTTCATCTACGAGGCATGTCCGAAAAGTAAAGATACATTGCTTATATGTAAAAAGGTAATGTTTTAGTGAGTATGTTGGCAACACCAGCTTTGACCTTGATCCTTTTGTTTTCCCCTCGCAGCCGTTCATCATTGCTATGCTGAGTCTGTTTCGAGTAGCATGCGTTTACAATGGCTGTGCCAATTCAGAATCCTGCCAAATATGAAGTGCGCTCTGTCATATATTTTCTCAATGCAAAAGATGAGCTACCAGTGGTTATTCACAGAGGAATTATTTCCATTTATGGGAGCATTATAAATCAACAAAATGTAACAAAGTGGTGCCATGAATTCTTTAGAGCCAGGACCAATGTTCATGATGAACACAGAAGCGGAAGGCCATGTGTGATCTCTGCTGAACTTCTTCAAAGAACTGGGGAAGCAATTCGTGCAAATCGGCTTGTCACAATAAACAAATTGCATGAAATCATTTCAGACATATCTAAGACAACACTTCATGAAACTGTGACTGTAACATTAGGGTACAGGAAATTGTGTGTGTGCTGGGTACCCAAAATGTTAACAGATGAACACAAAGCCAAACGGATAGGCTTCTCACTTGACTTCTTCACATGCTACACACATACTTCCCTGCCGTCCAAACAGTTACCTTACACCTTTCTGGTAGGTCGGACGGTCTGGGTCTCAACAACAACATGCTATGCACATGCAGGAAATAAGTTTCTTGACCACATTGTGACAGGTGATGAAACTTGGGTTTATCACCATATGCCTGAATCCAAAGCACAATCACTGCAATGGCACCATCCACATTCCCTAAAAACTACGAAATTCAAAACTTATATTTCAGCAAAAAAAAAAAAATCATGGCTTTAGTTTTCTGGGACAAAGACATTCTTCTTATTGACTTCATGCCTCCCGGCACTGCAATTCACTTTTTCCTTTTCCTCACAGCAATGTTTCGTTCTTCTATCAAAGAATCAATGACAGGGTTCATCCTAGGCTTTTTTCGAGGGACGGCCTGCCCCGCTGCCCTCAAGAATTAAAAATCCCACCCTACCTGCTCCAGTACTACAATTTTTTACCCTGACATTGAAAAATGCCTCCCGAGAAAAGTGTGAAGTTCTTTCCCACACAAATGTCACAGCAGTATTTACAAACGAATAGGGAGTGTTCCAGACTGAACACTCCTGGAGGCATCCTTCACCCTTTATCGGCAGCCGCCGCCTCTCAGGTTGAAATCACATCCCTCTGAGCTTGACCACTCTGAGTAGGCGACACCAAAGAGTGATACACTCCATGTTATCATAAAGAATTTTTCATTGTCCCCCCCCCCCCCCTCGTGTGAATATTCCATAGATATCCTATTCATTTTTTTTACGTGCTAATTAAATGCTGTCACCATTTCTTTCGTTGACTTAAGGCGCCTCAGGCAGAGAAGGGCAGGGGGCTGTCCCCTGGGCCGGCACAGGTCTGGATTCTGGACACAGTAGCAGTTCGGCCAGACACAAGCACAGGAGCAATGGGGTGTACTCGTGGGTGTGCCACAGTATAGCAGGTTCTGCATGGGGAACAGTTACACCCATACCATTTCCCGTGAAACCAAGCAATGACTGCAGCAGATTATCCTCATCAAATGGAGTTTGCCTGCTGGTTTCTGAGATTTTCTGGCGACTGTACTTTTCATGGATGAAGCCTCCTTCGCACTTGATGGAACATGTGTGAATGAGTGTAAACCCACATGCAACATATCCACATCTGCATCAGCTATGATTCTCCATCGATGTGTGGGTAGGAATCATCAGCCACCGCCTAATAGGGCCATATCTTATGTCAGAATTACTTAATGGGAGAATGTACTGTATTTTCCTGCAGGAGGTCTTGCCGGAATTGCTGAAGGATGTTCCAGCAGGCATCCACCTGCATATATGGTTCCAGTACAATGGAGCACCAGCCCATTTTGGGTGAGAGGTAAGGAACTATTTGGATATCACTATTCCGGGCCGATGGATTGGGCTAGGTGGTCCCATAGCTTGGCCCACACGATCGCCCGATCTGTTGTGTCTTGACTTCTTTTTGTGGGGATATTTCAAGAATCTCGTCTATGACACTCCCCTTGAATCTGAAGAGGAAAGTGCATGATATGCCTAGTCGATTTGAGAGAGTTCGCCAATCCATCCATCGCTGCTGTGAAACTTGCATTCAGGTTGGTGGTCGCTCTTTAGAACTATTACTGTAATTGTTTATTAAATGTGATTTTATAACTTTTAAGTCATTCTTGTGTTTTTGCCTCACTTCATCGGTTTTACCATTAAGTGCCCACTTACATCTTTACGTTTCATTTTCGACCCGATAAACTATGATGAAAAATGCCTGGTTTGGTGTGTACTACCATATATACTCACATATAAGTCGAGAATTTGTGACAAAAAGCTTCAAAGTGCGACTTATACGCAGATTCTAAAAGAAAAAAATCATAAGTCTAAAAGTTATTTTTACCTTGAGGCAATCCATCCAAAAATGATACGGTAGTAATTGTTGGTTGATTTTTGTCGTATGAAATTTGATCATCATATTTTTCATCTGGATGAGTAGAACAGTGGATATGACATGTAGTGATTCAATGCAAGCAATACTGAGTAAAAAGAAAATCAAACTTTTATTACTCACGAAATCTTTTAATACTCTCATGAAATCTTTCAATAATTGAAAGAATAATAGCGTACTTCTTTAACTTTGATGCAGCTCACAAAAAGTTACATCAGAAGTAAACATCGCTCTAAATACCGAGTGTAGCTGTAACATTTTGGCTATTTGCAGGACATAGCATAACACCAGTTGTAAGTTTAAAAATTATCAAGAGCTTCTACAACAAGCTTATACTCCGGCCGTCCAAATGGTTGCTCAAGTCCTTGCTGACGAGCCGGACGGTCTGGGTCTTCAACAAGCTTATACTAAACTAACTCAGAGCAACAAGCTCTACAGGCACAATACTTCTCAAGGCTTATTACGAGCAACCAGCTCTTCAGTCAAAGCCGAAGCTTCTACAGCTGCTTTCTGCTCAGCTAAAGTCCAAAGTGTCATTACCGGCACCAGACATTTATATCCACCATCTGTTATGACGCTTCCGGAGTATGCTAATTTCCAGTAATACAGAAAATTAGCATATTCTGGTTAGTTGTGATACAATCTTCAGGAACTCAAATGTAATTCAACTCTAACACTAAACAAACGATCTAAAATCCAAACAGTTAACCGGAAATATCCAATACTTTAACTTTTGATTGTATCTCTATATATCGTTTGTTTACTTTTATGGTGTTTAATAGTAATTACGCAATCTTGTACTCAGAATTTCTCTGCACTTCAAAACTCTCCTGTAAGTCACTGCCCTCTTGATTCTCTGACACCAGCGTACTGTGGCATCATAAAAGAATATACTACAACTCGCTTGTTTTCTTCCGATGTTTATGTCTCACTTTTCAGATTACGGCTTATCATCTTATAACAAAATATGGTTCTTTTGGAGAAAGTATCTAAAAACAAATATGCTGCTTCAAGTCGATTTGGTGTTAATGAAAAAATTGGCTCAAATAACAGGCAGTAGCCAAATATTGTTTTGATTGCAGGGTGGATCAAGGATGCTTGGAACATTGATGTGATACCTGTGGGAAATGGTCATGAAATCATTCAAGAAATATTGCTTTAGTAATGAATTTGGTGGCATAAATCATGAAGCTTAATGATGGAGTTTTTATGAATGACGATGACAGTGATTTTTATAACATGGGCATAGATGGGATTGCTGATATTTAAATGGCACGCCAGTGTTTTTTTAAACCAGTTTGACTCAAACTATATATGTATTCGACTTACTTGGAATCGCACTTTAAAGGGTTCCAATGAAGTTTTTGTTATGGAAATTACATTTTATTATTATGTATATATAATTTTTTTTCGTTAGGTGTTTTTAAGTAATTTATTGAAATTTTATTTTATCTTTTTGGGATCGACTTATATGCAAGTTTTCGATTTTTTCTGATTTTTTTTCTCCGAAAGTAAGGGGGTACATGCATATATATACAGTACTACCTCATAAAGTTTAGCCCATCTTTTTTTAATCACCCTGCAAATATATATATATATATACAATGCAACTTGAATAAAACGAATGTCTCTAATTCGAAATCGTCGTTAATTCGAAGATTTCTCTTGATCCCTTGAACTTTGTATTAAATGAATGTTAAGAAATCGTGGATAATTCGAAGTTCAACTTCCTTAATTCAAAGTTTTTTATAAAAACTTTCGAACCATAACAACTTTTCGGCCTTTCATCATTAAGAAATCATTGCCGGAATACTCCCACCTGTTTGATACGTGACAGCTGAAACTCCCCTTCCCGCTACCTGTTCGACCGGTTCGAGCATTCAATCTACAGAGGATGTTGGTTCAACCGGCTTCAGACGTCATTTGAGCTTCCTACTGTCAGTGTGTCGGTAGTGTTGTGAGAGTTTCGCTAATGAGCATTTGCAATGTTTTTGAGTAAACCATGCATTCAATACAAGAATTTAACATTTGCTGAAGAGGTCGCTGTCATTTGTGATGTGGAAAAGGGTGTGAAGAAAAACTGCCAAATCACTAACGAGTACGGGATAGTGCCAAACACTTTATCTACTTTTTTGGAAAAAAAAGGACAAAATTCTGAGTAACGCTGCTGCTATGCGTGGAAATGGAAAGGATCGCAAAAGAGCTAGAGAACCAGACAATCCTGAAGTCAACAAGTGCGTGTTGAAGTGGTGAACAAGCATGGGACAAAAACATTCCTCTGAGTGGCCCCCTTATTTGAGCAAAAGCTGAAGAATTTTCTGCCGGTTTCGGAAAAAGTGATTTCAAGGCTAGCACTGGTTGGTTGGATGGATTTAAGAAAAGAAATGGAATCTCCTTTAGGCGTATGTGTGGTGAAAGTGGAAGTGTGAATCAAGAAGCAGCAACTGTTTGGAAAGACAATGTTTTACAAATGATTGAGAGAACACCGGCTAAAGACATTTTCAACGTTGATGAAACTGGGTTGTTTTTCAAATGTGCTCCAGACAAGACGATTTAAGGGAGAGTGTTGCAGTTGGGGATAAAGAACAGTAAAGAACGAGTCACTTTATTGGTTGGGGCTAACATGGATGGCAGTGAAAAGCTGTCTATGCTCATGATAGGCAAATCTGCTAATCCAAGATGTTTCAAAAATGTCAAATCAAAACCAATAGAGTTTAGATCAAATAAAAAAGCTTGGATGACTACAGAAATTTTTAAAGATTGGCTGCTGAAACTTGATAAAACGTATCGACAAAAGAACAGAAAAATTCTCTTGTTTATTGACAATTGCACTGCTTATAATTCTATTCCACATATGGACAATGTAAAGGTTACTTTTTTCCCACCAAATATGATTTCAGTTGTGCAACCAATGGACCAGGGCATCATAAAAAATCTCAAGCATTTTTACAGATGCCTTTACGTTCGAAACCTCTTGACAGATTCTTTCAAGGAAAAAAACAAGAAAACAGTAATAGGTGTCCTTGATGCAGCACAATTGTGTCACAATGCATGGTCTCAAGTAACGGAAACAATAGTAAATTGTTTTCGAAAGGCAGCATTTACCAATAAAGCTGACCCAGCTGAGTTCATAGAAGAAAATGTCCCCTCACTGGATGCATGGGGTAACAATATGGGTGTAACATTTGAAGAATATGTCAATTTGGACGAAAATGTGGAAGTTTGTGGAGAACTGTCAGATCAAGACATTTTATCAGAAATGTTAAATAAGACGAGTGCAGCGGAGTACAATATCGAGGATGATATACAGGAGGAAGAAGAAGAGACGCCAATCCCTACATTGTCAGAGGCGCTTTTTCATCTAGGCGAATTTCGTCAGCACATTGAAGGACAAACAAACGTTAGTGAAGCTGTTTTCCGTTCACTAAACATGCTTGATGATTTTGCTAACCTTAAATGACTGAACTCTACAAAACAATCAGACATTGCACAATTTTTTCTAAAACTATAATTTTCTGTATTGAATGTAATACGTACATGTATGTAGCTTACGTAAATCTTATTTTGTTTACATACATATAGTATTTAAGTCCTTCATACCATGATATTTCTCAATAAATATTTACTTATTGACAGAATAACCTTTTCAAGTATTCAGTGGACCTGAAACTAAAGTTAAAAGATTTAACTTTTTTAAATCAAAGTTTTGGATAATTCGGGTTTTATTAGTGGTCCCTTCAGCTTCGAATTATCCAAGTTGCACTATATATATATATGTATATATATATATATATATATATATATATATATATATATACATATATATCATTATTATAAACTTTATAGTCTTTTATTGTATAAAACTCAAAATTTGAAGTCAAATAAATAAAATTAATTTAGTCAAGTGAGTGATGATATAATAAATCTTATATTATTTTGAAATTTTAATAATCTGTATATAAAGAGCAGTATTTCAGAGTTCTACATCGCATATGACATCAAATATTGAAAACGAAGCTGTATATTGGACTCATTTTAAATTTGTTTACAATAATGGATATTATAATACCCCTTTTGTGTTGTGGCTACACAGATAGTGATTGAGTATTGTCCATTATTATACTAAAAGTTATCCTATGAATAAATGGATGTCTTAAATTACTTACAGGTAGGATGCCTGCGTAGTTATTTAAAGTTAGATATAAAGTTTCAAATTTTATTGTGAATTACAGAATGAATGTAATTGAATCTTTATTTTATAGAAATTGTACAATTTTGCCCAGTGTATAATTACTTTTACTTCGACTTTGAATCCTTGAATATTTGTTATTTTACCTTGAAAAGTCTATATGTATTATTTTTCCTTAGCTGAATCTGTATGAACCCTGAAATTCAAAAAATTTCTTCATCGCACACTGTTAAACACATTAGCAAAAATATTGCTTTTGTGAGATTGAGAAAATTGGTATATATATATATATTATAACAAGAAATAATAAAAAAATGACACCAATACATTGCTTCTTTCTCGGACGGTCTGGGTCTTCAACCAATACATTGCTTAAACAACACATAAGCAACTAAATTGCTTAGTGTGGAAGTTTCAAAATAGTGGATATTTATATATATAGAAACATGTAAAGCACAGAAAGTTTATCTTCATCTCAATTTACACTCATATGGCAATTCAACTTTGTATAACGAGAAAGTAAAAAATTATAATGTATTTGTATAATTATATCACAATATCAAATTTAAAGCTTAAAGTTTGAGTTTTAGAAAGCTAATGTTTAAAAATTTCATTACAGAATTTAATAATTCTATCTTTCGTCATAGGTTTAATGAAGTAATCTGCATCATTGTTTTTATTATTCATAAAATTTACTTTGAATGACTCTTTTATAACTAAATTTCTTAGAAAATAATATGTAGCATCAATATGTTTAGTGCTATGGTTATCAATTAAGGAATTTGAAATTTTTATAGCTGCCTGGTTATCACAAAGAGTTATACTTTTGTATTTGTTAAATTCTAACCCTATTTGGTAGCATTCCTCAATTATATTTTGCATCCAGATAATTTCTTTGGCAGCTTCCGTTAATTATAAAAGTACAATAGACCTCTGGTCGCTGTGCTAGGCTCTCTTTGAGCCACCCACCTCTAAGTCATAAGTCAGTTAATTATACTTATTCAGCTTCCACAGTGGATAGGCTTAACATTTGTGCTTGAAGGTATTCCAAGATATAGGTACTTTATCTACATAGAAAATCATATCCCATAAAGATATTTGATCATCCCTATTGGCTGTAAAATCAGAGTCCAAATAACAGTTCAATTAAATTCACTAATTCTAGACAAATTTAATTTGTAATTTTTAGTTTTATCTAAGTAACTCAATAAATTTAGTAATGCATCCCAATGTTTAATACCTGGGTTTTCCTGAAATTGGGATAAAATATTTACTGCATAGCACAAATCAGGTCGTATCAGCACACATTCAGTCTCTATAGTGGATAGGATCACATATTTGTGCTTGAAGGTACGCCAATACACAGGTGTTTTATCTACATAGAAAAACATACTCTCCCTCTCCCAATGATACTCGATCATCCCTATTGCTTGCAAATTCAGAGTCTGAATAACAGTTCACATTAAATTCACTAGATCTTGACAAGTTTAATTTGTAATTTTTAGTTTTATCCAAGTATCCCAATAACTTAAGTAGTGCGTCCCAATGTTTAATGCCTGGGTTTCCTGAAATTGTGGTAAAATGTTTTCTGTATAACACAAATCAGATAGTGTCCTGCTAGAAATGAAACTGAAACACCGTATCAGACTTCTATAAGGAATATTTTTCATTTGGTTTAACTCCTCACTAGTACCTGGACAGTCTATCTTGCGCAAAATATAACCTTTTTGCAGTGGGAAGTGAAACAATTGGGTTATATTGTTTAAACATACCACAAACTTTATATATTGTTTCTGTTGTATATAAAACTGGTGATCTTTTTTCTCAAATTCTACACCTAACAATTTTTTGATTTTATCTAACATTTTAATATCAAATTTGTTATTTAACATTGAAACTGTCAATACTTTTTTGATACTTGGAGAACAGTATGATATCATCTACATAAACTAAAATAAGTACATTGTTATTAAATATATAACTGCAAATATACGATTTAAGTTTCACAAAATTTCAACTTTTTATAAACAAACGTGTTCTTGTAACTTAGAATTAACAAAACCTTGTGGTTGCTTCATATATATTTTATACTTCAATTTAGCATATAAATAACAGGGTGTCTACAAGTCACGAAAGTCATGAAAAAGTAGCGAAAACGGAAAATGGGTCACGAAAGTCCCGAAAAGGTCATGAATTATGAAATCAAGTCACGAAAATTCCTGTCGCGCCGCAAAAATTCCGTGAATTTTCCTCCGTATGTAAAGTGGCCGTCAGCCGTGATTTATCGAGGGAAAGCTATGAGTCATCGTGGGAGGTACTATGATTAAACGTCATTCCCATTTCCTTACTTGTATGCACATAAAAGTTCGTTGATGAACAACCCCTGATGGGCGGGGCGTCGTCGTAAGAGCTGGCGCCACTGCGTCGAGGTGATGAGGCACGTTGGGAAGTCCGTATGCAACATGATGAGGCACGTGGGATAGACTGTTCACAATCTTCGGGGTATGTGAGGCACGTGGGAATGAGTTCAATGGCTGAACAGGTGATGAGGGAAATCCACACTGAGACTTCTCTGCTAGCCGGCCAAAGTTTAAAAACTTAAATTTGGGGGGTTTGGGATTTGATGACTCTAGTTATCATTTCGACGATTTGGAAAGTTTTTGTCATTGCGTCTTCGTCGCCTTTGAGAATTTTAACTACATCTTTTAAGATACTGCTGAGTTTATTAATATCAATGTATTGTTCTACCTCTTTGTACAGACTTAGAAACTCTAGAAAAGCATTTGCATTTGCAGATTGAGGGATTTTGTCTGATACAGGTTGAGTATGGGCTAAGTGCTCGCCAGTAGTTCCTCCTCACTACCATGAATTCTAATTTTGTTCTAGCTTTGCATGTGTTCTTCTAGCAAGAAAATTGGAAACTGCAATATCTACCATTATATACACCGTAAGTACATGTTTTGTTTTAATATTTTTAATGTGACTGACTGTAATTTTCTGCAACATAATCCAAGGATTCAAAATATAGAGAATGCGGTAAAAATCGGGATCTGCACTTGATAAATTGCGAATTTTCGAGATGTTCTCGAAAGCTCTAACGAAGTTAGATCCCGATTTTTATCGCATTTTCTATATTTTGAGCACAAAAAACCAAATATGGTACTTACGTATTATCGCAACCATGCCAACCTCCGGGATATTATTTGACTATTGGGATACACAGGAGAATGACATTTAATACAAAAACTAAATTTTTAAATATAAAAAATATAAATTGTTGGTACTTACGTATTATATGTCATTCTCCTGTGTGTATACGTAAGTACCCAAAATATTTTGTTTTCAAAGTTTATTCTTTACTGGTAAAAATCGGAAATATTTGCGGAATAATTTCTAACAATTAAAGTTGTTAGTTCGATAATCCTCTGAAACTTCCTTTTTACACTCCCAATCCAAGTGCTTTTACGTTCTGTCTTGTTTTTATTTTGATCGAGAATTCCCTGTAAACAATTTGAGTGAAATGCATTGATTAAGCAGGCCGGGTGATTTATTTCCCTTTCGAGTGGTAAGGCCATTTCTTCATTGACCTTGAATTGTGAATGGATCTTTTTCGTTTTGCAATGTTGTTTTTTCCTGGCAGATGGGGAGATACCTTCGCTGATTATCTGTTATCATTTTCTTTTTTCCTAATGTTAACAATCTTGCGTATTAATAAATGGGTGGAATACACGGAATTTTTCTTTATATTTATTCATTTATTTAGAGTAACAAATTGCAAACATGGACATAAAATGTTGCCCCTTTTCATTTGCTTTTTTTCTCTAGATGATTTCTTGAAATAATCGGCGAAAATCCGTTTTCTGTTACAATTGCCAAATTATATTACAAAGTTGAAATCTTTTCTAAAACTTTATTCAAATTTATACATAAGGTGGATAGGTCGCGCACGAACTTCCGAAATAGTTATTCAGATTTTTTTTATTTGTAGAAGTTCTACCCGTGATCATACCTGTCATTTTACGCATTATGCGTAAAATTTACGCATTTTAACTGCTCTTTACGCTTTTATGCATATATTGCTATATTTTCCGCATTTCCGCATTTATTTGAATTTTTTAACATTAATAGGAAATCAATCTCCCGGGAAATTCTCCGGCTTTTTATGTTTGAAATTTATCAATTAACCAGACATAGTATAATTCCTCGGAAACACCGCTTTTTTAGCACAAATATCTACCATTTCCGGGATCGTAGCAAATCCATAATAAAATGCAGGGTAATGCCAATCAAATTAATGGAGATTTACGGCCGCGTGTAACGTAAATTAAGATACCGATCGCTTATTTTATGAAAGTAATAAATATGCTTCTTCAAAGGTTGTCTAATTCAGCAGTTATTTTGTTCATTAATTTCGCATAAACACTGCGATTGCGCAATTCAGTTTGTTCTCATGAATCGCCGAGAGAGTACAATAGTATCTTTTTCCATCCATCCATCTCAATCTTCTAAATATTGCATTTTTGATTGACTAAACTAGCTTATTTTTATATTCTGATTAATTATTACGGTTAATTTTTTAATTATTTTCACATAAACAGTGCGATTGCGCAATTCAGTTACTTCACGTGAATTGCCGAGAGTACGTTAGTATCTTTTTTCATCCATCTCCATCATTTAAATGTTGCATATTAGATCGACTAAACTAGCTTATTTTCATATTATGGCTAATTATTAAGGTTAATTTTTTAATTATATTTGCATAATATAAATTTTTCTATTTAAAAAATGAGTATAAACTCTGTGAAGGGATATTTTTCAAAAAGTGGTATTAAAGCAATGATTTAGGCAAATAAAAGGGAAACCATTTTGGCAGAAACATAATTCAGTGCTATATATATATTTTTTTTATTAAAGATCAATATTTGTTACTCTCTTTAGTGAAAACCTGTGTTTTGCCAAACATAAATATTTGTCTTCATTATAAAGTAATTTTCACCGGATAAAACCTTTATAAATTTTTTGCTTTATAATTTATTGTCCTGAAATTTCATATTCTACCAGTAAACCTGACATTTAATGCAATTAATTGCTGTGTCAGATAAATAGAAGCTAGGTTAACATAAAATGTCTCCGGGGGGCATCGCCCCAAATTGCGTCCCCCCCCCACACACACACACACACACATACCATAATTGATGTATTTGATTTTTCTTTCTTTGTAAATTTTTTATGTCTATCCTCCAAATAAACATATTGTAGGTCCAGGCCCCCTCTATGGGCAGTCCTGCCGCAATTTTTGCCATATTCTTTCTTTGTGTAATTTTTTTTTTTCATTTATAATAGTGTTTTATTAAAATTTGGGAGAGACACTTGACATAAACAACTGTTCTCGATCCTCAACGTACATTTTTGTGAATTTCTATGATTTTCTATCCTACATTTGAATAATCATCATTTCATTAGTAGCTCACTTTAATAAAAATTACAATATACCAGTAAACAAAATAGCTTCTAATTTTTTAATATTTATAAATTTAGTTTTTTAGTATATATATATTGATTTCTATAATTGAATTCGTTTGAGGCATAAATTCTATATACGAGTTACAATTTAAATTAAATGTACAAAAGCTAGTCTTGAAAGTGTTTGATATTTTATTCTGTATTTGTGTAGTTTATTTTTTATTTATTTTCAGGCGTAATCTCATAATGCCTGGGAAATAAAAATTTAATGATTTATGGCTGTGCTCTGAAGATAACGTATCTAAATGGTTATCTCCAGTAACCAATGATATATATAAAGCATATTGCAAAATATGCAACTCTAAATTTGACATAAGTCATAGTGGTATTAGCTGCATTAAAACTCATGCTAAAGGGAAAAAACATTCAACTCTAGCAAATGCATTACTAAATAAAATTCAAATGACTATTCCTTTTAAAACTTCGGAAAAGCAAGAGGACAGAAAATGTTCTGCAAATGAAGGAAAAGAGCTAGCTACTGATCAAACTGTAAAAAATACAGAAAATAAAAATGTACAGCCTGCTGATGGGATGAAAAAATTTCTACTAAATGATCAAGTCACTAAAGCAGAAATTTTATGGGCCCTCAACACTACGCTTAATCACATTTCTAGTCGAAGTGGTGGAGGTACATCCAACCTTTTTAAGATCATATTCCCAGACAGTATCATTGCTGAAAAATTTAAAATGCACAAAGATAAACTAGCGTATGTTATTGCATATGGTTTGGGACCTTATTTCCAAGATCAACTAGTAAATGACATTCGAAAATGTGATTTCTTTTGCTTTAGTATAGATGATATAGATGATATAGATTTAGTCTTAATAAAGTGGCCCAGAAAGGTCAAATGGATATTCTTGTTCGTTTCTGGAATGATTCACAGAATGTGGTTAATACACGTTACTTATCTTCTATGTTTTTAGGCCATTCTAAGGCTGCTGATTTACTTTATTCCTTTACCACCTGCCTTAAAGATTTTGGTTTACCATTGGAGAAAATCCTGCAAATAGAAACTGATGGCCCAAATGTGAACTTAAAATTTTTGAAGGATTTTGATGAGCATCTGAAAATGGAACAGGGTAACACACTCTTAGATGTTGGAACTTGTTCTCTTCATGTGCTTCATGGATGCTACAAGACGGCACTCATGAAATCAAAATGGGATATAAATGATTTCTTACATGCAACTTATTATTTATTTAAGGACTTTCCTTCTAGAAGAGCAGATTATCAGCATTTTTCTGGCTCATCACTATTTCCATTAAAATTATGTGCAATCAGATGGATTGAGAATTCAAATGTAATTGAAAGGGCAATTAAAATATTACCATTCCTAAAGTTGTATGTAGAAGGCGCGAAAGCTCACCCTCCAGCTACAAAAAACTTTGAGACTGTGTCTAAATTCCTTAGAGATGAACTTCTTCTTGCCAGGCTGTACTTCTTACAGTCAATTACCTCAGAATTGGAGACATTCTTGATTTACTTTCAATCAGATAAGCCCTTATTACCACATCTATATGATGAATTAGCATTGTTGTTTAAAAGTCTAGCTTCACGTTTTCTTGAAAAACACATAGTGTCAGTAAAAAATCTGCGTGACATTGTGCTTGTTGACATCAACAACAAGGATTACCATGTACCCATTAAAAAAATTGATGTTGGATTTGGCGCTTCAACTGCTATTTTAAAGGTGACAGAAAATAACAAAATAGTCTTTCAAACAGAATGTAGAGATTTTTTAATAAATCTTTTAAACAAACTGAAAATTAAGTCTCCTTTGTGTAAAAGACTGGTCAAAGGGCTATCATGTTTTTCACCACAGGTAATGTTATCATCCGAATCAATTAGGTCAAATCGAGTGTCTATAGCATTAAAGGAATTTGTAGAGAAAAAACATTTAACTCCAATTCAGGCTGATTGTGTTAAATGCACATACTTAAAGCTTTGTGAAGATCCTACAGTAAAAACAAAATTGAGGATTTACAATATGAAAACTGACAGACTAGATGAGTTTCTGATGGATCTTTTGAGAACTGTGGATGAGGATAACCCATTAGTAATATTTGCTAAAAAGGTATTGACCATGTTCCACGGCAATGCTGCCATTGAGCGAAGTTTTTCAATCAACAAAAAGTGCATTGTTGAAAATTTAGAAGAAAATTCATTGGTAGCTCAACGTTCAATTCATTCTGCTGTTCTTCACTATGGCGGTGTGGAAAGTATTCCTATAACCACAGGAATGATTGCAGCAGCTCGCAGTGCTTCTGGAAAAAGGAATGAGGCTATGAAGCAAAAGAAATTAAAGCTGAATTCTGAGGAACTTGAGCAAAAGATGGCTGAAGCTAAACTTAAAGACATGAAGAAAAGAAAATTGCAAATAATGCAAATGGCAAATGAAGAAATTGAACAATTGGAAAAAAAAATTGGACTAACTGAAAAGAAAATAAAGAAATGTGTTTAATGAATAAAACAATTAATACTTTGTGTAAAACACCATAAAAGTTCAGGTAATTCCCAAAAGATATGAAAAATTTGAGCAATGTATGTAAGCACTAATAAAATAATAAAAAATAATAGTGTTTTCCAAAAGATATTTTTAAGTATAATTACATACCGACATAATTAAGTAAGGTCATGAATTTATTTTGGTAAGTCCCCAAAAAGTCAAGAAAAAGTCATGAAATTGACTTTTAGAAACTCTGTAGACACCCTGAATAAGCACATTTGATATCAAGTTGAAAGTACCTCCAACCAAGCATACTGACAAAAATTGTTAAAAATAATTTAATTACATTGAAATTAACTACTGGACTAAATACTTCATCATATGTTTCACCCTTTTCCTGGGTGTACCCTTGCACTACTAGCCTTGCTTTAAACCATTTAATTTCCCCTTTTTCATCTCTTTTTAGAATATAAACCCATCGACTGCTTATTATTTTTTCTGAAAGATGTGCAAGATCTAACTTCCAGATAGCTCTTTTATTTCTTCAGTCATAGCACTTAGTTGCTTGGGGTGATTTAAGGCGGAGTTAACTGATCCGAGTAACTGATCCGAAAAGTTACCTTTTTCCATGGCTCTGAATATCGCAGGTTTGGCGAGATCTGACTTTGTGCCAAGAAGCGAATATGTTCAATTTGCGGCATTGCTTTTTAACTTCTGGATAAGTTTTTGCAGCATAAACAGTGTATTGCGCGTATTATGAGTTTTATAGTAATGGTGAGCAAAACTTAGATACAAAATATTTTCGTCAACTCATAAAGTAACAAATGGACTATAAGTAAAGGTATGTTTTAACTTTCTTCATATTGATAGTAATGCTTCATGTTTTCATTCTATATACATGTAATTCAGTATATAATTTAAAACATTTATATCAAATTCATAGCATAACAGACAAGTTAACTTATCTTTTGCTGTTGAAGTGTATTTGAAATTTTAACACTTTTAATAAGTTTGCTTGTCGTGCTTATGCTCTTAAATATTTGTATATTTATAAAGCTTTATTTTTATATTTCTCTTATATAGGTAAATTTCAGTACCTGCTCGTTAATATTTTGTATGCATTAATAATGTGTTTATTGTTTCTAAAACATTTGAGAAATAAGGTTCAGGTAAAACTGACAAAATGTAGTTTTAGTCTTTGGAGTATATTTGAAATTTCCGCATGTTAAACTAGCAAATTAAAATCTTTAATATTTTTGTTACAATCTTTCGAATTAATTTAGCATTTTCAGATTTTCTTTAGCCGAAGTGCCAGTTTTAATTTTTTTAATAGTGATAGTTTAACTTTTTTAACAGTAAATATAAGATATACATCTGTAAAATTTATTACAATTACTATAATTGGCAAATTTTCTATTCTATTTAAAATGCAAATCGTACTAAAATCTCAAATGTGAAATCATACTATAATGTGGGAATATCTCTTCAGTCATGAATAATAGGTGCTCGTTATAAAAGCATAGACTAATGGAATGTCCCTGTAAGCCAAAAGCTTTAGAAATATGTACAGATTCCCTTCAGAAATTACCCGTTGCATGTTATATCTTTAACATTAATCATAATTTGCTGTCTTCTGAGTTCGAAATACATACATGTCCTCTCTTTTTCCATCAACCAATCTTAACTAATTATAAAATAATGCAATTTTTACTTCTATGCACTATTTTAATTCTTTTTTCTCAAAATGTTCATACTACTCAAAATCCTAGGACTTATGTTGGGTTCATGTCATTCATGAACTTTAGCATTTTACCTAAAATAGCATGTTTAGCAAAATAAATACGATTTCTTTTAGAAAATGCTAAAAAAGAACACTGTTTAAATCCTGTTTACAACTCAAAGTTAAAAGCAAAGCCCTGTAATTTTTCATTTTTAACAAATTTGTCTAAAGCAGTTTTGCATGATATATTTTAAACATTTTTTATTTCTTCATTTGTTATTTACTTGTGTTTTGTTGTTATTTACATAGATCATGTAAGTAAATATGAATAATAAATATGAATAAATTAGCTGCTTGTTATTCGGGGTTTTTTTTCTATTGTTTGATACAGTTTGTCTGAATAAACCATGTGCATTAAAACAACTAACCAACCTGTTCAAATTATACTATTGTACTGTAACCTATGTAATGATTGTTTCAAACTTTAAATATTACTTTACAATTCATTGACCAAAAGGAGCTAATACAATCATTGCCATGAAATATATAAATTCTCATGAAATGTTCTACATCGTCAAGTATAAACTACTGAAATCTGTGAATTTTTTGTGGTTGCAACAAAATTTTGCATTTTTGTGGTGACTTACAAAAATTTAACACAACTGCAGAATGTTTGTTAAATATAGTGATTACATGATGGAAGCCCCATACAGTAATTATGAATTCAGAAGTATTAATTTCTATCCTAATTTTAGACAAGTATAACTTTTATCTCATCGAAATATGTTTATGTTAATCTATATTTTATTAAAATGACTTTTTCACATTAATAGATTTTAATTGCTAAGCATTTGATATTTTTTAATTTATAATTTAAAATCTATATAGAAATATTAAAAAATTAGATATTCCTGAAAAAAATTATTTTGAAATAATTTTATTTTGGAGAGTTGTATATGGTACCTATATTCTTTTTTCTGACTCTAACCCCAGAGCCCTAATTATAATCATTGGTGCAAAGTGTGAGATCAATTCTTTGGATATAAGAATTTTTTATAATGGGAATATCTAACTTTGTCTCAAAATGTAGTCTGTTCAAATGCTTTCCTGTCAGTTATTTTCCCATCATAAACTAGCAAATTTTTTAACTTGAGATGATTCTAGCTGACATTGAGGTAGCATCTATAAATTATGCTTTACAGATTATCTTGCTCTCTTATAATATGAGCAAGCATGGAAGTGTACATTTTTTAAAACTAAATTCATTGTTAGAGGTTATAATTAAATTGACTATACTGTACACACTGGTTGGTTATTGTATGCTCGCTGATTGGTTATTGTATAAAAACAGTAAAGATATATGAGAGATGAGGCAACAAAAGTGATAAAGATAAGAAAAGGAATAAACAGTAATAGTACTTTATCCTTTGAAAACTAATTTAAGAGAAAGTAATTTCACTTTAATTTTTTCTGTGTAAGAAACTCATTTCAGTATGGAAAATGAACTGCCAATTTTTAGTTACCTAGATAGCTGCTCTATGCCATTGTGTAGCTGAAATGCTATATATTGATTTTTTCATCAATGAAGCAGTCTCTAGATTTTATTCTTATGATTTTATAAAAAGGTAGGATAGCATCCTGTTCGACATAACTCTACAAATTGAACTGTTTTCAGTTATCATATTTCAAAGTGGTATTTACATATTTTTTTCAAATTTCAAATCAAAAAACAATATCTGATCTTTGATCTATGCATCCTATTCATTTCTCTGCTGTTTTAAATACAGGAGAGCATTTTATTTGATGCAATTGTCTATGAATTGAAATGTTACCATAAATTCTAGGGTGTCTGAGAAAATTCTAATTTTCGTAAAGACCCAGTGTTGATCTTGCCTTATAAATTGTGGCAATCACAGGGAACTTGAACTTCAAGCAACACTTCATAATACTGATCAAATGCAGTGTAAGCAGTTTCAATTTCTTGACAAACATAATATGCATATCTCCTTTTTTTATATAGTTATCAGTAGAAGGTATTAAAGTGAATCTAAAGTTTTTATTCGTTATCTCAATAAAATAATCCTAAAAAGCAATTTTGACAAATGGTCAGCAAAAGAATGTTGGAAGATGGAGAGCATCAGATTCAGCAATGTACTACAAAACTGGCACCTAAAATTGCCTTTAACACTGAGGAAGATTTATATAATTATTATTTTATGATCTGTATACAAGAAATAGAAAATATTATGTATTTTAAAAAAAAGGGGTTTTTTTTGCTCATTTTTGTGAATTTAATGGATATTTTCTTTATAGTCATAAAGCCAACTAAATAGAAGGTGAGACAGTCTAAAGTTGTGTTTTAATCATAGTCCCAGTGCAGTAACTAGCAACGGTGGATCATCTTTTACTTTTATCTACTGTTTGGATTGCTGGGACAATGCTAACCAATTTAGACCAGCCCTCAATAGAGGTGGCAACCACAAGAACCGTACCATCCTTTCCCTAACCCATCACCTTTCAGATGCACTTTTGGACATACAAACTATTTTGTTGAAACTTGTCAGGACCGAATAAAATACTACACAGAAAATAATAAAATTTATATACTGCAATTTTACACTGCCAAGGACAGATAAAGGAAGAAATAACAGGGGAGGGGGGATTTATTTTGACAATGTTTTTATTCATCATTTACCTAGTATACATATTAATCAATTATTGAAACTAATCAGAAATCCGTGCTTAATCATAAAGTATAGCAAACTAACCATATAAAATGAAGTTTATTTCATTCCAGATATTTTTCTTGGTGTTGCATTAAGGCAATTAAGTGATGCAATCTCCCTAATCATCCTTAACTTCTATGGTGACCTACGAAGTGAGTTTTATCACACCTCTAACATGGATGCCTCCCCCACTGGGTTCCAGTCTAAATTGGGTGGCACTTCCCGACCGTCCAAACTGTTACCTTACACCTTTCTGGTAGGTCGGACGGTCTGGGTTTCAACAACAACACCTCTAACATAACTTTCTTAGAACATTGAGCTTGAACTGCACAATCTAGCAATTGAGGTTTGCAGTGATTTAAATCACATAGATTTAAGAAAAGAATCACTGATTTAAATCAATTAGATATCAAAATTTGAAATTTAATAGAAATAAAATCATTTCTTTAACTTAAACAGTATTATAAAAATATAAAAAAAAAAATTCTGTAACTGCTATCCAAAAGAATCTAAAAACAAAATATTAATTAGAACACAGTCTTCTGCGCGTTTAAAATGAATAAAATCACCTTTAAAATAAATGCGATTCCAGTATTCCCTGATTATAACAATCATAATAAATTTAATTCGAAATGCTTAATTCGTTCGTGAGATATCGTGTCCGTGGACACATACATACTAACATGCGTATGTACACAGGGTTTGACTGGGCGTATCTTTAAGTTAGGACAATTTTAAAGTAGTGACCCTAGTTAAGTGATGATCATAGAAGTAAAGAAATATATGTCTATGATCATATGTTTGTATTATATATATATTACTGTACATGTCTATGATGATGGGGCGGGGGTCAAACATAATAATAATGAAAAATAAAAAAAACCGCAAAAGCCCTTGATTTTCTAAGGAAAATTAGAAAAGAATGTCTAAAATAAATTGCAATGTCTATCTGTGTGTTTATTAAGCCTTTAGAACAATAACCATATCGCGCCGGGTTATGAAATTTGACATGCAGACAGTGGCGAAGCGTCAGGAGTGATTAGTGTCTATTCAAATAATTTAAGATCAAGTTACTCTTTTATTTTAATTGTATATTATTGGAAATAAACGTATAAAATATTTTCTGTGTGAATAAATGGAGGGGACACTGTATCCTTAAAATCATGAAAATATCAAATATTTTCTTATTATCTAGCTATAAAGTTTGGTCATTTCTGAACATTTTGGTACCATTGGTATTTTTTAATGTTAATTATTTCCAAAGATATTAAGAAATTACAATACATCAATAATACTACAATACCAAACATAAATGTATACTTGGAGAGCATTTTTCTCAAAACACTGATTTTTGAACTTGCTTGCATGATATTTCAAGAACCGTTTGATGAAATCATATGAAATTTAGTATGCTTAATAATGACATCATTATCTAGACTAATTTATATGTGTAACTTTTAAAATAAAAATTTCAAAAGCAAGACAGTTGTTAAAAATTCTGAAAAAAATAAATAAATTTATAAATATATATTAATTTTCCCATTGAGAATTAAAATAATTAAATAATCCTAGTATACAAGTATATTATGAATGTTGTCATTAATAAAACCTCAAACTAGTTTGATTATATCGACATAATATTGGCATAAAAAAAATATGCAAATTATAATTACTTTTTATATAATATTTCTAAATTTTCAATTATTTTTTATTTTTAATTTAAAGAATAAAATTATTTTTCTCTACTTTAAAAATTGCATTCCAATAAATTCAATGGATTTTACTTTTAAAAAGATGAAACGCAAAATTATTCCATATTTGTTATCGGAAATAAACCGACGGAACTGTGAACTTTACGTTATGAATAGAATTTATTTGATTTTGACAATTTAGAAACATTCGGAATCTAATAATTAAAATTATAGTCACAAAAGAAATTGCAAATAAAATATCAGTGTTAAATTTTAAAGTAAATAGTACCTATTGGCATGAGCGTATGCAGGATTTTCTCCAGGGGGGTACTACATTTAATTATTTTCAAAATATAGAGATTACTATCAACCTTTCATTTTTAGAGTTTTAAATGTTTACAGATGCCTATATTAGCCCCCCCCCCCCCCCCCCCCCCCAATATTTTAAATCTAACCTTTTCATTTAGCAACCTTGAAAATTGGCATGCAAATGTACATTTAGAGATCCAATAATAACAAACTGATAAAAATTTAAAACATTTATTTATTTTTTTTTGGGGGGGGGGGGGGAGATAAAATTCGGTAAGACAAGGTTAAAATATATATTTCTATAATTTGATGGTTATTTTTTAATTTTTATCTAATCAGTGGTTCACACACATTTTGTTTCGTGGAGCCCTGTTTTAAAACTAATTTGACCTCTGACTTATTTTCACTTTTAATATGTGTGCTCTAGGTAGGGTCCATATGTACATTGGGAATAATGGATTAATTTTTGTGAAAGTGTCCTTTAGTTTAAAATGCTTTAATTGTACAATTATGAACATATCCACAAAGCACAGTTTGGGAACCACATATACATAGCTAGATTATATTTGTTCTAGAAAGGGAAATTGTACATATCTTAGGCATTGTGCAAAGTTTTTTTTATCACAAAATCAATGAATCTGTCATAGAACTCCAATAATACCACCTAACTAAAATTACCCCCACCTGAAAATTTGAAGACATTCTATAAGAAATGTGATTATTAACTCTTCCCACCCATTTTATTGAACTTCTGAGTACTCATACTTTTTACATAAGAATTATTTTTATTTAATAATTATAAATTACTGGTCGTATAGTTAATCAAGTAATTGTATTCAAAATTTAACTGGTTTATTTTTTAAACTCAATAATTTTACTTTATCCCTTTATCTGTATGTTTATTGATTTTTCCTGTATTAAAGGAGGATGGGGGATTCAAAGAATCCTATGATAGAATACCACTTTTCTCATTCGAGTGCCCAAACAATTCGAAAGGCATTCATAATTGTACTTGCTTTATGTTTTTGTACACAGTAGTAGTGTGATAGATATACAAAAGTAGTGTGTTTAGTACTTTAAAAAATTAGTATGCAATACTTTTTAAAAATTAGTGTGCCCCACCTTTAAAAAATATTTCACCTCTTTCATAACATCTTGTGCTCCTGGAGATAGAGCAGCCAAACTAATAAATTAGACATTCATAAACATACCAAATGCAATAATCCTTCTCTGTTTTCCGCGTGTTTCCATGGAAACGATATCTTGACAAACGAATGGAGCGTTTCGAACGTAATTTTGTGCGATTCTTAGTGAATTGATGTGGATCCCTAATTCACAGTTCCAAATTTTCGAATGAATTTTTGAAAAAATCTAGGCATTCAATATTGTTAAATAAATAATTATTTTATATAGTTCACATGAAATGTTATTAAAATATTCTGTAAGGAATGGCTTCTAATTAAATTAACAATTTTCCAGGGGGTGCTTTGGCACCCCCCTCCCTCCTAAATACGCCAATGCCTATTGGATTTCATATTTTCACTACCAATCAAGCAATCACAGTAAACTTTTTTGCTATAAATTTAAAAATAACAAATTGCAACTCGCACTTGACCAATGATAATAACCGAATGTCTATTTCCTTAAAAATTAAATTTGGAATTATTTCTTCCCTATTAAATTCATTTGTCACATGATGTTTCGAAACATGACATCTGGTACATCGCCATTGTTTATTTATTTTGCTGTACCCAGGCCAGAACGTATTTTCTGTTACTGTAATTTCAAACAATTTGAATGTTGTGAAGAGCAATGTTTCATTTTGATTTCGGAATATCACTGAATACATAAGTCTTAAATTTCTTATCTGAAATTATAATTTTTCTGTATTCGGTTCTAATTTACCCATCTACATTCTCCATAGAGCAAACTTTTTTTACTTAATATGGGGGACAGAGAGACTTTCATCCCCTAATTGATAATCTTATTTCATATGTAATTTCAAATTTTTCTGTTTCAATTTTGATCTATTTTTGACCTTATTATTTCTTTTGACCCAATCCGACCTGAATAAAACGTGGCCAGACTTGAACTCTTGCATACCGTTAACTGAGGCCTCTTGAGATTGATATAAACTTAATTTAAAATTGACCCCCCCCCCTTCTCCAATTGAATTTCAAAATACGCCACTGCAAACATTACAGAAAAACAGGGCATATAGATAACTATTAGAAATGAGTATGAAATTACAACATTATACAAAGTATCTTTTCTTGTGAGTGGAACGACCTGGATCCTCGACAATGATGTTAACAAAATTGTATTTCATGATAGTTAATACTTTTTATTTATGATAAATTCATTTGAAAACATGCACTATCGCGAAAACTGAATAAAAAATTACATACGAAATGATCATTTACATAACGTTATTGAAGGTTCTGATTCTTTTGATAATATTCAAAATTTCAATCAAAAATCTTGCTTAAAACCAATAGGGTTCCAGTATTTACCGTTTGATTGTAGTACTCTATAATGAAAGAAGTTAAAGAAAAAATTAATTTGACCAGTAGGGAAAGTCATATACAGTGCAGGATCTATTATCTGGAATGCTTGGGACTTCAGGCATTCTGGATAAGGGGCTTTTCCGTAATTCGGAACACTTTTTCTAAAACTTACTGGAATGGTCTCAAATGTCGTTATAGAAAATTATATTTCATTTTAAAAACATAAATGTATTAAAAAAAGCTTTTTTACAATCTATATGGGTTAATTAAAATGCAAATTACATGCAATTATAGTATCAAATTTAGTGATTAAGAAAAATTTTGAAAGAAAAAAATGTCTGAAAATAGTTGATTATTCAGGGTAGTTATTAGAAGTCTTTTTTTTTTTTTTTAACATTTCAACTAAAGTGGGCTCTCACCATATTCATCTAATATTTTGGCAGAAGCACCTTTGTTCATATGTTTAAAAATATTTTAAAGTACTTTTAATAAAATTAAGATGAGAAGGATGTTCATTTTTAATTGAAATGAGATATTCGACTACGGGTGCAAATATATCAAATTCTAATTTATGCTCTTCAAATGTGTTTCTAATAAGCCTTTATAATTCTAAATGCCTGAATAAATAAAAAAAAAATTAATTTCGTTATCCTAAACATATATCTCATTTTCACCAACAATATGTTTAAAAAATAATATCCCAGCATAAAAAACACAAAAAATATAAAAATAGTAGTGGATGGAAGCAGATTGAAAAAATGGAAAATATTTAAAAATAAAACGAAATATACCGGCGATCGTGTTTAAATAAAAAAAATTTCGCGATATTTCTAAACTGTCTTCTATAAATTACTAATTAATAAATGTAACACGTTAAAACTCCATAAATATACTGCAATGGAACTTTTTGCTAGGGTCAATTTTCGGTCCAAAATAGTCATTTTCATCCAAATAATAGGATTTAATTGAAAATGATTTTGATCTTGGAACTCCATCAACGTTTTTTAAAATATTGAAGATGTGTATATTTCCACGAAGATGAAAAAAAAATTGATTTTCCCGAGAAAATGACAAGTTTATTGCTTAGTTTAAGTATTTAAAGAGATCAATCAGAAGGCCCTGAAAGACATTTTATAGCTGCTATACTTTTCTCTACATTTCGGCAAAAGTTAACTCTCATTAATTTCGGGAATTTCTTACTTAAACGTACTTTCTATCCTCTCGTAAATGCGCTGATGACTCTCTTTTTTTTTCATCTTTTCCAATAAATGTTTATTAAATTGTGCAAAATAGCGTGAATTCTGCACGGCACATCGCGTTTGAAGAGCGTAGGATTTCTTTAGCGATATCGGGATATTTCTAGTGAAAAAGTTGGAATACTTTTACCGAAAATCAAAGTCCCGGAACAAAACGCAGAAAAGAAAATGTAACGAATTCGGAAAAATCGAAACCTTTGTGCCTAGTGTGCTCTGCCCTATACACTCAGAAAAAAATGAAACGCCATTAAAAAGCACCTTGCCGCGACTTGTCCGTAACTAACTCCTGTATTATACTATACAGGAGTTAGTTACGGACAAGTCGCGGCTCCTATCGAAACTAGTGAAGAATGGAATGACGCGTCTCACCGTCAATGTAACGGTCTCGCCCGTGCCGGATCGTCACCTCTGAGAGCTACTATCGGGGGGTGACGGCTGGATGCAGCCGCTTAGGAAATTTTTGGGGAAAACGGTGCTACTTCCGATGTTTTCCGGAAAAGAGGAATTGTGGAACTTCTCTGAAAAAACATGATCCACGGAATATTTTCATTCGCTATTGCGAGAATTCCTCGTGTTCGTTTTCGAAATTTAAGAAGAATCAGCGGTGGCGAGTGCACGCAGCATTTTTTTCTGTGCGGGAATTTTGAATTTCGTACGCGGTTTGTGCGTCCTATTTCAAACCCTCTAAAATAGTATATTTCAATGCATTTTTTTTATTGATATTGCTAATTAAAGCAAAAAAGCATTTGGCGGGATTTTAAACAAAAAATCGCTCTTTGGCGCAATATTTAGCAAATAATCGCTTGTTGGTGCAAAATTTGGCATTATTTTGCCGTATTCCGGTTTGGGGAGAGTCCGGATATTGGAACGCCGGATAGGAGGTCGCGTACTGTACTGCCCACATCAGATGTTTCACTCTGCCTATATAATGTATAGGGAAAGTACTATTGTGGCTGAGTCGAAAAATTCGAATTCAAGTTTTTGACGGAAGAGTATGTTTCAAGCATCGAACATTTTCAAGGCGATGTCTCTGCGTGTTTTCGTGGAAACGGTATCTTGACATGCGAATGGAGCATTTCGAACGTAATTATGTGTGATTATTAGTGAATGGATTTGTATCCTTATTGATTTTAAACACGGTTGAACGTTCGGAAGACACCTAAATTTTCAAATGAATTTTTGAAAAAATCATGAAAAAAATCTATACATTTAATATTTTATTTAACAATACATTCAATATTGTTAAATAAATAATTATTTTATACACAATTTTTATTATAAAGTGAATGATTCAAGCTTTAGAATGCTATCTTTGAACCGTTCCCGAGATGTTGCATGTTTTTGAAATAAATTTATTTGAAAAATTGCATAAAATTGAAAGGTAGTATATCAAATATAGTACTAAGTATTCTAAAAAAACAGAAAGAAAGAAGCACTGGGGAATAAACAAATTTACGCCTGGCTGTAGAAGAACTCTCCTGGCAGACTAATCATTATCCAATCTTCGATTATCACCTCAATGCATAGTGGAGATGGTAATGGACCATCCCGTGTCCTTGAATAAGGAATGCAGGAAATGCGGCATTTATTATTTCTTCGGGGGAGGAGAGTTCTTTCACACCACATGTATCCCGGCCATCCAATCAGCTGCTCTAAGTCCTCGGACGAGTCGGGTGGTCTGGGCTTTCGACACCACATGTATGGTCTCTCGCTTATCTCAAGTAGGATAGAGAAATTTGGAAGTAATATGAATGGATATACAGTTATACATAATTATAAGCTAATTCGTGGAAAGCGATCACAGGTCCTGTTGTAGCTAGTGTGTCTCTGAGTCTGCTCTCTCCTGGTTTCTTACTTTTTACTATTAATTAATAATTATTTATTAAAGATTTTACTTTCTACCAAATATATTTGTTAGTTTCCGTATTTGATTCTAAATTGTAATAGTTCTAATTAATTGATACAAAATGTAGGCCCGAGCATGGTTTTTTCTAAGCGAAATTTTGTACTGCACAAGCGGGCATTATTAGCAAACAACAAAAGAAGTGTTACTTTTAAAAATGATTATTAAAATAACTAATAAATTTAACTATAAAAACTAACCATTAGAGAAATGTTTTTAATTTTACCTTTTCATTAGTCCTATGAAAAAAAAATTATTGTGGGCAGCACATGATTTTTCCTGCAAACTCAAATTCAGTTTTTTTCTTTATTTCTTTAATAATTCATTAAATTCGGTTTAATTGCATCAAATAACACTGAATTTACACTTGTTTTTATTTGGTAATTAGACATTTTTTCAAAGGCGATGTAACAAAAATGAGAAAAAAACTCAAAATATCGCGAGGATGGTTAGTCCTAGAAAAATGAAGTTGGTCATATTCTTTTCCTCGTCAAAAATTGTGTATAAAACAAACATGTAATTGATACATTTGAGCATACGTAGTCTTCTATTTTAGATTTTTGCGGGTCATTTCGTAAAAACAGGCAGGTTCTTATTTTCCGAATTGTACCAAAATCTAATCAGCACCAGGGTATACCACAAGTGACTTATCTATCAAATTTTATGAAATTTGGTCAATTAGAATTTTAGCTAGAGTGGATAGATAACATTTTTGCAGGCCATTTCGCAAAAAAAAAGCGGGTTCTTTTATCCCGAATTGTGCCAAAAACTAATCAGCACCAGGGTCACACACAACTTACCTACAAAATTTTATGAAATTTGGTCCATTAGTTTTTGAGTTAGACTGGATACATACCTTGCACAAACAGACACACACAGACGTCACGCTAAAAATAGGTTTTTCGTATTCAGATGTCCCAAAACATGTAGGTCCGACTTAAACTGGAGTTGCGAATTTCGGCATAATTTCAATACTTTCCCTATACACTTCCATGTATTGTAGGGAAAATAAAAAGTGTAACCAGGGACACACATAGCAGATCCATTTTTTTTTTGTGGTGGTGGTGGGGTGTTAAATTTTTGTACAAGCTTGTACTCTTTTTATCTCTAGCGCAATAGTTTAGCTGATTCAACATTGTAGCCTTTACTTAAAAAAAGAAATAAATAAAAATAAACTGCATAAATTAGTATTATTATACTTTCCTTACAGTAACTCTATTCGCCATGGGTATCTATCTTCCTTGCATATTCATCTACCACCTCCTCTGGATTTATTAATATTGAGTTATGGATGTAGTTGTACTACAGTGGTAAAAATCTAATGTAGGCAGCACATGGTTTTCCCTGCAGACTCATTCGTATTCGCTTTATTTTTTCAATAATTCACTATACTAAGTTTAATTACACAAAATGACACCCATAATTATTTAAAATTACACTGCATTTACCCTTTTGATTCAATTTTCGTTCTCATTTGGTAGCGACTTATTTTCAAAGGTGGCGTATCGAAATTGCGAGAAAACTATACCTCGAGAATGGCTAGTCCTAGTGTAATGGGGTTGGTCTTATTCTTTTCATCGTTAAAAATTACGTATAAAATAAGCATTTATTTTGTTTAACAATATATAATGTTTAGCATGGAAAGCAGCTTGTCAAAAATTGACCCAGTTAGATTCTGTCCCGTAGTCGATAAGTTTGCAAAGTTTCGAACTTTTAGATCACCGGAGTACCTCTGGGGGGGGGGGGGGGGGTCTTGAAAGACTTCAAAAATGAAATCACTTCTTTGCCCCTGAGGGGGGGGTCGAGTCTGTGATGTGAATGTTAGAATATGTGTGCAAAAATTCAGGCGTCTAGGTCATCAGGACTCTTTCGGAAGACCTGGAAAGATTTTGAGTAATGAAAAAATTATTTTCTTCGTCTGGGAAGAGAAGGCGAAAATCTGGCTTCGTTAATTCCTATCCCATGGTCGATACTGTTTGAAAAGATTCAGGGTTTTAGTCACCGAAGGGCTTCTGAATGGTCTCTAGAAAAACAAAATCTTGCTTTTGCAGATACCGGTTTTGCATTTATGCATTCGTGAGCATGGAATACCCGATATCTGCCATGGCAGCCAGAAACTTGCTATAAGCCACAATTTTTTTGAGCTGTTATGGAAGTTGATAATTTCAGTCCTTCTGCATGACCGGCATAAAATTCGTTTACAATTTAGTTCAGGCCACACATAGCTACAAAGACAAAGTTCTTTATGCCGGCCACGTTTAAGGCAGAAATTGTGAGTTCCCATATAAGCTCACAAAAATTGTGACTTACAGCAAGTTTTTTACTACCACTGCAGATATCAGCTATTCCATGCTGATGAGCGTATAATAAGCGCGAAACAGGTATATTGCTGATATCAGCAATGGGACCTGTATCCATATTTTTGGTAATGCCCCTTATAGACGGGTTTTGTGTTTTATGAAGACAAAAGCATGTTAGACGATTATTATATAGATCAGAATTACGTTAATCAAATTTATATTATTACAGCCCAAAATATATATATAATTGTATTTTTACTTTTCGCAACGGAAGTTTTCGACGGATCTACACGTTTTATGACCTCTGGAACACGAAAAAACTAATTTTAGCTTGATGTCTGTGCAATGTATCCACTCTAACTCAAAAACTAATTGACCTTATTTAAAAAAATTTGGTAGGTAAATCCCCTGTGTGGGTGACCTTGGTGCTGTTTACATTTTGGTACGATTCAGGATAAAAGAACCCGTCCCTTTTTTGCAAAATAGCCAACAAAAATTGCCTGTATCCATGCTAGCTAAAGATCTAATAAACCAAATTTCTCAAGATTTAGTGGATGAGTCACATGAAGGATACATTTTGGTGCTGTTTAGATTTTGGTAAGATTCAAAAAAGATAAACTTGCCTTTTTCTAAGAAATGGTCTTCAAAAATATAAAATAAGACAATGTATGCTCAAATGTATCAATTAAATGCTTGTTTTATACGTAATTTTTTATGATGAAAAGAATAAGATCAATCCTATTACTCTAGGACTAGCCGTTTTTGATATTTTTTTTTTTTTCGCATTTTTGCGACATTACCTTTAATAAGTCCAGCAACCAAATGAAACTAAAATTGAATTAAAAGTGCAAATTGAGTGTTATTTAAAATAATTATGGGTGCTATTTTGTAAAATTAAACTCTATTTAATGAATTATTGAAGAAATAAAGAGAATGTGAATATGAGTCTGCAGGGAAAGTTATGTGCTACTCACATCAGATATTTACTTTTTATGCAATATACATGGTAATGTATTGGGAAAATATTGGAATCATGTCGAAAATTGCAACTCGAGTTTTTGATGGTTCTAGACGTTTAGAGACCTCTAAAACACGAAAACAGAGTGAACGTGGCTTCTGAGATTATTTTAGCGTGGCCTCTGTGTGTGTCTCTGTCTGTCTGCCTGTCTGTGCAATTCCTGTATAAACTCTAACTGAACTAATGGACCAAATTTCATAACAGTTTATAGATAAGTCACTCGTGAGTGACCCTGGTGCTGATTAGATTTTGGTACGATTCGGGATTTAAAAAAAACCCTGCTTTTTCTTACAAAATGGCCGGCAAAAATTGTATGTATCCACTCTAGCTAAGAAACTAATTGACCAAATTTCACAAAATGTGGTAGATAAATCACTTGTGGATGACCTTGGTGCTGATTAGAGTTTGGTACAATTCGGGATAAAAGAACCTACTTTTTTTTGTGTAAATGGCCCACAAAAATTGCCTAGCTAAAACACTAATAGACCAAATTTCATAAAATTTGGTAGATAAGTCACTTGTGCATTACCCAGGTGCTAATTAGATTTTAGTTTAATTCGGAACAGAAGAACCTACCTTTTTTGGGAAATAACCCGAAAAAATCGTCAAAATCAAAAATAAAAGATTTACGTGTGCTCAAATATATCCCTTAAATGCTTGTTTTATACGTAATTTTTAATGATGAAAAGAATAAAACCAACCCCATTACTCTAGGACTAGCTGTTCTCGAGATATTTTATTTTTTTCGCATTTTTGCTATGCCACCTTTGAAAATAAACCTTTCAGTTACCAAATAAAAATGAAAATTGAATTAATACGGCAAATTTAGTGTTATTTTTTGCGATTAAACTCAATTTAATGAATTATTAAAGAACTAAAGAAAACGTGAATATGAGACTGCATGGAAAGTCCTGTGCTGCCCACATCAGATTTTTTTTGTTTTGGAAAGTGGCTCGCATTCTGTAGGAAACCTCTATCCGAATGCCCATTTTGGACCCAAGGACCTGGAACAGGTTACTAGGGTCCTGCTGATTCGTGTTAACACATCTTCTTATTTTAATTCTTTTTTAGTTTCCTGTATTTATTATACTACTCGTATTTTATTGTTACCAGATTTATCTTTGTTTTATGCGAAATAATGGTGAAAAATTCGTAAATTTCCAGTAAATCATGTTCTAATCGTAAGTGTTAGAAAAAATTCTGTCTGTTCAAAATTTTTTGCACAATGCATTTACATATAAAATTAAATACAGGTCCAAACTTCGTTTTTGAGTTACATGTCCAACTGTCCACACCTCATAGACACACACGCACATGTGGGCATTTTTACGAAAGTAATCTAAATAGTGCAAATAAAAGTTTATTTGCACAAAATAACATGCATAATTATTTGAAATTACACTGAATTTACACCTTTAATTCGTATTTCGTTTTCATTCGGTAATGGCCGTATTTTCAAAACCGGTGTAGCAAAAATGCGAAAAAAAATAAATAAATACCTTGAGAAGTCTTAAAGAAACGGGTTGGTCTTATTCTTTTTATCGTCAAAAATTACATGTAAAACAAGCATTTAATTGATATATCTAAGCATAGTCTTTTATTTTTGATTTTGGCGATTTTTGAGTTAGTTAAGAGTGGATGCAGACAATTTTTGCGGGTCATTTCGCAAGAAACGGCGGGTTCTTTTACCCCGAATCGACCTAAAACTATCACACAAGTAATCGACACAAGTAACTTGCCTATAAATTTTGATGAAATTCGGTCAATTAGTTTTTGAGTTAAAGTGGATACATACATTGTACGGACAGACACACACACACGTTATGCTAAATAATAATATTTCATGTTTTAGAGGTGAAAAGTGTTGAAATGATAAATTTGAACATGTAGGAAAGCTCATGCTGCCCATATCAGATCTTTCTCTATAATACATGGTACTATATAATGGAAGTATTGGAATCATGCCGAAAATCGCAACTCGAGTTTTCGACGGATCTACACGTTTCGAGACCTCTAGAATACGAAAAAACTATTTTTAGCGTGACATCTGTGTGTGTGTGCCTGTCTGTTCAATGTATGTATCCACTCTAACTAAAAAATTAATGGACCGAATTTCATAAAATTTGGTATGTAAGTCCCTTGGGTGCTGATTAGTTTTTGGTAGGATTCGTAAAAACAGAACCCGCTTTTTTTTTTCGAAATGGCCCGTAAGAATTTCATGTATCCACTCTAGCTAAAATACTAATTGACCAAATTTCACAAAATTTGGTAGATAAGTTACTTGTAGGATGCTCTGGTGCTGATTAGATTTTGGTACAATTCGAAAAAGAACAATCTGCCTTTTTTTACGAAATGGCCCTCAAAAATTTCATGTATCCACCCTAGCTAAAATACTAACTGACCAAATTTCACAAAATTTGGTAGATAAGTTACTTGTGGGACACTCTGGTGCTGATTAGACTTTGATACGATTTGGAAAAGAACAACCTGCCTTTTTTTACGAAATGTCCCACAAAAATCATCAAAATCCGAAATAAAAATTACCTATGCTTAAATATATCCAATAAATGCTTGTTTTATACGTAATTTTTAACGAAGAAAAGAATAAGACCAACTCCATTACACTAGGACTAGTCATTCTCGAGATATTTTAGTTTTTCCGTATTTTCTCTAAGTGACCTTTGAAACTAAGTCCAGTTGCTGAATGAGAACGAAAATTGAATTAAAAGTGAATTAAATTTAATTAAAATAAAGAGAACGTGGATATAAGTCTGCTGGGAATGTCATGCACTGCCCAGATTAGATTTTTTAATTTAGAGTACAGGTTTAGAGCTTGGTTTCGATGAGCAGGGCTGGTAGGAGAAAAATCCTTTTGCAGACCAACTCCCTGTGAGCATGACCTTGAATAAAGAATGCGGCGATGGGGAAAGATTTTAAGTTCTTCTACAATGCATCTACATATACTGTACCGTGTTGTCTAACTAAAAGTCAATGTCTCACGCAGGATAAAAGAGAAATTTGGAAGTAATACTGTAATAATATGAATGGTTGGCTAAAAGGCCTCTTTAGGTCCCCTGTCTCCTAGTTATTGCACTCTCCTTTTATTTAATAATTAATAATTACTTACTACTAATTTCTCTTTTTACCAAATGTATTTGATAGTTACCGTATTTAATTCTAAATTATAATATTTCTAATTGATGCAAGATCTAGGTCGTAGCAGGATTTTTTTCAAGGGGAATTTCATACTGCACAAACAGACGCTATTAAAACTTTTAAAAATGACTATTAAAATTACTAATTAAATTAACTATAAAAACTAACTATTAGAAATACATACTTTTTATTTTGCAATTTCACTAGCTCTACGGAAAAGTTAAGTAGGGACACACACTATATAACAACAGATCCTTTTTTTTTGGGGGGGGGGGGGGGGAGTTTTTTTTAATCATTTTATTTAGTTCATTTTATCTTAGTGCAATAGCTTTGTTCAAGTAAGAATTAAGAAAAATGAGACAATTTTACACAAAAGTATTTAAGACTGTAGTCTTTACTTAAATACACTGAGAAAGGAAAAAAATTTAAAAACTGCATAAATTAGTACCTGTTATTATACTTTTCATACAGTAACTCCATTTGCCGTGGGTATCTTCCTTGCATATTCATCTACCACCCCTTTTGGCTGAATTAATACTGAGCTATGTAAGTTCAAAAATACAACTAAACTGTAAAATTGAAGTTAATGCGTATACCACGATGGACAAAACCCTACAATATAAATCAAAACGTTATTTTATCTAGTGTAAGACAATTTCATTTGGAGAGGAGAGGACTGATGCCTTCTCGGCTGTAATAAGTGATTTATACATTTTTTTTTAGATAAATTAATCCAGAAATATTATACTCGGATATAATGCTTATAGATGACATTCTTTCAGTGTACAATTTGTCTAAAAAATCAATAGCCCTCTTACAATCGCTGATTGATTGAGATAATTATATCAAAATCCATATGAATTCAGTAGCGTCGCCAGAAAAAATGTGTGTGGGATAACCAAATATTTTGTTTCCCATTTCTCTGAACTTCAATGGATTCCTGACAACGCCACTGTTTGATTCTTTCAATTTGTTCGAGATATATCATGCCCATACACACAGCGGTAGAACTTCATATTCTTGATAGAAAATTTAAAAATTTAAGTTTAACAGCAAGAACTTAATTACGTTGGCTACTAGTTTGTAAATAGAAACTTTGGCGTAGCTGTTGAGGCAATGCAGTTCTTGAATATTAAAACAGAAGTATGCACAATCAAAGAACCACTTGGGAAGTGTTGTCTGGATCATTAAAGATATACGAAGCCAGTTTTAAAGAAAAGCACTGTTCACTTTATTGCGTGAAGAACATTGTTAGGCAATTTACACGATCCAGGTAACTTCCATGCCGTAAAAACTTCAAATAATACTATATACAAAGATGCTTGTAGATCCAAATAATTTGACAGAACTTTCATGAAGCTTTTGTAGTAAATAATTATACTACCTATATAACTTGCATGCATTTACAGTCACCGTTGATGGTATCATGGTACCACACTTGACAAAACATAATCCAATGGATGAAACACCGGCAAATCTTAACGTGACTTCTGAACATATCAACGTAAATAAATTTAACTTTTACCATTATTTAAATGCACATAACATTAGTAATAGCCATCATACTTTTAGAAAAAGTTAGTGTTTTAAACTAAACACATTCAGCACGTACTGGTCTAAACTGACCACATCAAGGATCTAGACCGATCCAACGATCGACATCTGCATCTGTCTCGACTGAGATCGTCATCTAACAGCGTCAGATTTGCTTCTAGAAACTTCTGTCTTATATATTCGAAAATGGACTGTTCCGGAAACGCCCCCGGATATGCAAATGAGATGCATACGCATTGAGAACTGATTTGCATGAACCCTCATGTTGGAAAACATCACGGTTCACGCTGGTGAACGGAAAGAGTCGTTCATATTAAATTTGCATAAACTTCCGTTCACGGGGAACGTGAATCGCGATGTATTGATTTTTTTCCAACAATTGGCCCCCTCATGCTAATACTTAAGTCTAAATGCATATGCAAAAGAAAACTTACTCTGAGAAACCAAGATATATCAATAAACACCAAAGCCTCAAGTATCCTATCAAACATATAATGAAGGAATAAATTTAAGTATTACATCATTACTGAATTTAAAATAAAATGCATAAGTACTTACAGCATCTGAAAAACAGTTAAGTATTGTAGACTATATTGTAAAAACAACATTTCATATCAAGTAGAAATTTATATACAACATAACTTCAATGCTTAAGTATTAGCATTCAAAATTTAAATTTTAGTTGAAGTTTAATTATAAGTATCCAAAATTTAAGTGTAAGCATATTTTCATATTTAGCAAGTCAACTTTTAAAAGATTAAAATTTTGTATAAGCATAGAATTTAAGTTTACTTTAAATTTGAGTATAAACACTATAATTCAATAAGCTTAAAATTTTAGTCTATTAATACAGTACAAGTATACATAATTAATACTATTAAACTGTATTGATATACCAAACATTTAAAATACATGATGCAAGTAATCAGATAATAAAAATCCTTTATGAAAACTTTCAACACATACTTTCTACTAAGTTGAAAACTACGAAAATTTATACATATAAGCTACTAATCTAGCATTATGCTTGTAATAGAAAAATGGATGTATATACAAAAGTGTAAAGTGAAAAGACTCAATATCACAAAAATTTATACTCAAGATATACTAGCTTATATCAATGAGGTTTGAGATAAACAATAATGTATATATATGACATCTTAAAAAATTCCCAAGTTGTAAATTCAAATTAGCATTTAAAATTTTTCTTTAGTCTAATCATTAATCTTAAAAAGTGTGATTTAGTTTTTAAATATTTTACTACAAAATTTAAATATTATTTCCTTAGTCATTGGTTTAGTAACGTGATCTGCTAAGTTATTTTTACTATTTACAAATTTAACATTAAATAATTCATTGACTATTAAATTTCTTAGGAAATGATATCTTACATCAATATGCTTAGTTCTGTTGTTTTCAATTGGAGAGTTAGAAAAATTAATGGCTGCTTGGTTGTCGCTAAAAATAACACTGTTACTTTTATTAAAGTTTAACCCAAGTAAATGATATTCTTCAATTATGTTCTGTACCCATACCATTTCCTTAGCGGCTTCAGTTAGTGATATGTACTCAGCTTCCATGGTTGATAAGCTGACACACTTATGTTTAAAGGTTCACCAAAAAATAGGTACATTATCAATAAAGAATATCATGCCTCCAGGTGAAACACGGTCATCTCTGTTTGCAGCAAAGTCAGAATCTGAGTAACAATTCAACTTTAACTCAAATACTAGATAAATTTAACATATAATTTTTAGTCTTTTCAACATATCCTAAAAGTCTTAACAATGCATCCCAATGCTTAATTCCAGGATTTTCTTAAAATTGAGATAATGTGTTGATGGCATAAAATTTTTGTAACTTGAATTTGATGTTTATACTTGAATTTTTAAATTTAAATATTGTAATAGTTATACTTGAATTTTTAAACTTAAATATTGAATTTAATAGTTATACTTAAATTTTTCAAACTTGAATTTGATGTTTATACTTGAATTTTTAACTTAAATGTTGAATTTTATAGTTATACTAAAATTTTTCTAGAGCTTTAATCTTGACATTTATACTTAAATTTTTAAATATTAAGACTTAATGTTTCTATGTAAATTTTCCAAATTTCTTCAATGATATAAAGAGATAAGTTTCTATAGTAAGAACTTATACTTAGAAAGTACAAAATTTTAATAGTATGACCATACTTGGTTTTCTTAGAGTTTTATTACTATGCTGGTATCCTTTTTATGTCATATACTATAATTAATGCTTATGATCTATATTGAAATAGTGGATAAATGTGCTTGTTAAGTATTTGTCGGAATGAGAAATTGACAAAAGCTATTCACTTTTTAAAATGATAATACTTTAAATGTTGTATTGAAATTGGTTTATATACTTTGTTTTAGCAGGATATTGAGGACCTTGTTGTTCTTGTCCTTAGAATAAATTTATTGTATGATTGCATGTGCGTCGAGACTTGGGGTTTTGCATGAGGGGGACAAATGAGGAATTAAAAATTAAATTCAAGAATGGCTACCAAGAATTTTGGCTACAGAAGCCGATTTTGCAACTGTACCCAGGATTATGGTCGGTTGTTCAACGATTTCTGATAGCATTCCCATCTTCCTATTTAGCTGAACGTGGATTTAGTGCTGTAGCAACGTTGGTAACTAAAAAGAGAAGTTGGCTCCATGTTACTGAACGCGGCAACTTACGGTTGTTTTTAAGTAAAATCGAGCCTGATATTAACAAATTCCTTAAAATGCATCAAATTCAACCTTCTCATTAGATAAGTTATAAATTCAATGTCTTTTGAATGTTAATAAAAATACTTTTCAATATAATTAAGTATGTGTTTTAATTGTTCTCATTGAAACAGTCTTCTTTAAACTCAGAAATAGGATAGGGCCATATCCTATCTTACGACTATAGTATATAATATTACACGTTTAAATATAATCGTGGCAATAGCTGTTTCAGATTCGAAAGTAAAAAAAATTGGGGGGCATTAGGAAACAAAATATTCTCAAAGTGGGCGGTGGGCAAAAAAAGGTTGAGAACCTATGGTTTAGAGTATGATGTCAAGTACAGACATCATTTGTTGCTGACCATGCTGAAAATGTGCGTTCGAATCTTTTCGACTGTTTAAGTTCGAAAGAGCGGTAATTTTGTACTTGTTGGTGCTCTGTTGATAGAGGCCGTTTTTTTCCCGCGTTGTAGACTCTGTGAAGCACGAAAGTAAATTCGCCAGAACATGTGACCTGGAAATGGTGGCTTTTGGAAAGTGCACGATATTTTGGTAAGATGTTCTTTTACTTACCTATGCTGTGTCAATGTTATCCAGTACTAAAAGTGTGTCTAGTCATGAACTTATACTGAAAACCTTTTGCCATGAGCTTGAGAGCTCATATTTGTAAATATTGTTTCGTCTTTACAACCTGGTTGCTGAAGTATTATGTAACCTGTATACATAACATGTAACCTTATTGTGTACGTAATATGTATACGTATTATGTAACCTGTTTCACTATAAATTAAAGTGATTTTGTCTTAAATTTGACTTATTTCTCTACTGGACTTTCATTCATCTTCACCAGTTTATGCCACTGCCAAACCTCTGATTTCTAGCACGGGTATTATACCAAAGTGAAAATTTTTATATGTACGGATTGCCGATGGGAATTAACTTCATCCCACCAGCATTTAGCTGTGACTTGCACTCAGAACGGAGGTATGTGATCGTCAGCTACTTCATAAACTACTTCATAAACTATTAGCTATGACTTTTTAAAAAAAAATGGAAGCATACAATCAACATCTACCTTATGAACTATCCCGTCATCCATGACTTTTGCGCATAGAGGAGATGCTTAATGAACACCTACTTCATGAACTATCCCGTTAGCCATTCACTTCTTTGTCAGAAGCTCATGTGCTCCTAGAAGGTAAAATTCTTAGGAATCTTCTATGACATGGGTCTCAACTAGAAGAGACACCTGGAATACTGCATAACTAAAGCCAAAAGAATCTTCTGGTCTTGTAGAAATGCTATTGGGAGAACCTGGGATCTGAATCCCAAGGCTATCCATTGGATTTACTCTATGGTAATTTGTCCCATCATCTCCTATGGCTCCATTATTTGGTGGTCTAGAGTCAGATGTGAAACTGCTAAATTAGATTTAATTAAGCTTCAAAGGATGGTATGTACTGCGATCTCTGGTTGCATGAAAACCACTCCCACTGCAACTCTTGAACTTTTGCTTGGATTGCACCCTCTCTACATGCACATTGGCTGAGGCTCTCATCTGCATGAACAGAATTAAATATCTAAAACTCTGGAAGGACTATTATAAGTATTTATCTTGGAGTGGTCTCAACAGTATTGTTATAAATCAACCTTATTTCCATATGCCATCTGATGGTATACTGGTTCGATATACATTTGACAAGCCCTGTGTAATTCAGGTCCCTTCATGGGATGACTGGAAGAGGACTCCCACCTACAATGAACAAAATTGTATTGTATGGTACATGGATGGCTCGAAGATTGGCACTGGTGCTGGTGTGTGCTGTCTGGATGATGGCACAGAGCTGTCTTATGCGCTTGGCAGTTATGCTACTGTCTTTCAGGCCGAGGTCTTTGCCATTCTTATGTATTGTAGAATTTGCTATGACAGAAAGTATAAGAGCAACCAAATACTTATCTGTTCCGACAGTCTGGCTGCTCTCGTGGCTCTTGGGAAGTCTATAAACAAAATTGTATACTATCCTATAAACAAAATTGTATTGTATGGTATACCGGATGGCTCGAAGATTGGCACCAGTACTGGTGCTGGTGTTTGCTGTCTGGATGATGGCACTAAAATGTCTTACCCTCTAGGCAGTCATGCTACTGGCTGAGGTCTATGCCATTTTAATGTGTTGTAGAATTTGCTATGACAGAAATTATAGGAGTAACCAGATTCTTATCTATTCTGATAGTCAAGCTGCTCTTATGGCCTTAAGAAAGTCTACTATGACGTCTTCTCTTGTCTGGAAATGCTGTAATGCACTGTGTAATATTGCTAGGATTATTAATAAAGTCATACTCTACTGGGTGCCTGGACATTCAGGCATTCCAGGAAATGAGCTGGCTGATGAATTGGCTAGGAAAGGCTCAAGTATTCCTTTTGTTGGTCCTGAGCCAGCTTCGGGTGTTCCCAATGAACTAACTAGAAGAACTGTCTATAACATCTTCAGAAAGCTTCAGTGCAAAAACTGGCGTAATACTAAGGGCCAAAGGCAGGCAAAAATTCTCAACTGCAATTGCCCTAGCATACGTCAGAAGGAATTATTCAGGCTCACTAAGGATTCGCTTTGCAAAGGTTGCAATTTTAGCGAGGAAACTGCCGTACACATTCTCTGTGAATGTGAGGTTTTCTCCGCCCATAGATTCGAACACATGGGTCGACATGCAATTGAACCCTGGGAACTGAGTGACATTCCTGTCAAGTGCCTGCTCATCTTTGCTTCAGCTACTGGTCTTTTTTATTAGAGATCTTCATCCTTGGGGCAGTACAATAGACCTCTGGTCAATGTGCTAGGCTCTCCTGGAGCCACCCACCTTTAAGTCATCATCAACATCCCTTTAGCCATGGCTTTCGCACGTAGCAGAGGTGTGCAATCAGCACCTACTTTATGAACTGTCTCGTTAGTCATGACTTTCATGTGTAATGGAGGGGCGCGATCAACACCTACTTCACGAACTATCTTGTTTTCCATGACTTTCGCATGTAGCTGAGGTGCACGATTGACAGTTACTTCATGAACTACGCTGCTGGCCATAACTTGCGCATGTAGCTGAGGTGTGCAATAGGCAGCTACTTCATGTACTGCACTGTTAGTCGTGGCTCACATGCTTTCCGTAGGTGAGTGATCAAGAGCTACTTCCTAAACTCTACCATTAGCCGTGACTTTTGCATGTAATGGAGGTGTGTGATCAATATTTTATGAATTAGCATGTTAACCATGCCTTCATTCATAGCGGAGGTGTGCGATCCACACTAGCAGCACTATCCTGCTAGCTGTGATTTTTGCACATAGCAGAGGCATGTGATCAACACCTATATTATGAATTGTCCTGTTAGTCTTGACTTGCACAATTAACAGCTACTTTATGAACTGTACCATTAGCTGTGACGTGCATGCAGTCAGCAGCTACTGCAAAAAATCCATTAAAAGTTAAGGGATTTTTCAAAAAGTAATAGGGCTGGTCACTGGAGGTGGTTAGTAAATAACATAAGGCAAATACGTTCTTCCATATTTCATTAAAGCTAGCAAAGATCGAAGCCACTGAAAACTGCTAATCTACATAACCTTTTCTCACTCTTCAATCCGCTGGAAGAATGTAAACAAACATCGTGATTCACCATTCCCCTGAACAATGTTCATAAACTTAATTTTATTTTTTTAACCACTTACTTTATTCTCGGGAGTGACTCACGGCTTTCTTTTAGCAGAAGTCTTCATTCAAATTGAATATCCGATGTGTACACAAACTCATTTGCATATTTTGGGTTGAACCTCTGACAACGTAGTATTCCTGTAGGTACCCATCCCAGTATATATAAGAGGTTAACTGTGGAAACATTATTAGGATTGATGGGAAGAAGTTTATCTTTGAGATTGGATTATCTTAGATCTGTTCTGACTGTCTTCTGATAAAAATGTATTGGTATTAGACGATCACAGTGTTAAAGGATAGAAAATTCTTATTCAGAAGTGTGAGCAACGGTGTCTGTGAGTGACTGGTTTTGTCACTAGTTATACACCTGTGATTTTTAATGCTTTTAATATTAAAAGCAATGTTGACCAATTCTAGAGATTTAACTATAATGTGTCAGAAAAGGTTTTGTGTTCCGATATGTGACCTGCATGAGGTGAAAGCCAAATGACATATCACGGTAATTGAAATTTATCGTTAGTGGTGTTTCCAGAGTCAACCTCTTGTGCAATTTACCAATGCAAAATAACTTGTATATATGTTCAAGCTGCATATGCTTTTGGCAGCAAGCCATTGTAATTTGGCAAGATTCTGCAATTTGAATAAATGCATATTCACCATTTTCAATTGAGAACTTGACTCTCGTATTTTTCCTTTGTCACTGCACAACACTGCTAACGACTTTCTGAAAAGTATATTTTTCACTAACATAGTCAACACAATCATCTTGTGTTTTGACAGTCTTGACATGAACACAGACATGTTCCTGCAAATGATGACACAAAATAAAAACAACCAATTCCAGAAAGCTAAATCAGAGTTCGCACAGTCCTTAAACACTTCTTAAGAACTCCGTAAATTCACATTTTGTGTTTTAGGGCTCATAAAACTCCTTAATTTTGCCAAATTCTCTTTAAAAAATCCTTAAAATTTTTACTGTCCCAATTTCAAAATGCAAAAGGAAACCAGACTGACGATTCGAAATCCGCACTGTGAGGAATATTTTTAAAATAGAGATTGTGATTGTTTTTGTTTGTTTTTTAATTTCTTTTGCCCCAAAATCGAAACTTCATTAGCAAGATTAAAAGTAGAGAAATAAAAAAAAGCAAAACATGCCTTTTAACCTCTTTTGAGCCTTTTAACTTCTTTTGAAAAAAATTAAAGTAGAAAAAGACTGAGAGACTGTTGATTAGTGTAGTTCACTTATCTTTCGGCCTGATAAATTATTATAAGTTTCTCTTTCTTTATAAAGGCAAAATTTTGCTCAATTATTCTTTATTTGGGGTACAACGTTCTGAAATTTAGAATGCTTTACGAATTTTTGCTTTAAAACCAATATCTCCAAATATGATTATTCGCATTAGGGTTCCTTTAGGTTCCTCATTAGTGAGAATGATATATTCACTAAGTGTTTAGTATTTATGTTGAGTCACACAAGTCAAAACACTGAAAGAGTGCTACAGTTATGTCTGTGATTAGTGGTCTCTGCTAGGAATTAATGGGATTACATGGGTCAAGCGTCTTAATGAAATTGAAATATATAAATCTTTTTCAAATATGAAGTTTATTTTTTTAAATTTACCTGATATCGTTTAAAATTGAATATACAACTTTCAATCGCGATCTCTTTTATTCCAGTTTAATAAATTACTAAGCATGTCAGAACCAATGCAAAAGGTATTAAAAAACAAGTCTGACTTCAAAGATAAGTATTTGTTTAACAATAAATTTGGAAGGATTTAACTTTAAATGAGCACTTTTTAATTTTTCATATACCCACCTATGGTTTTATTGATGTTCATCAAATGACAGTCTAACAATGATTATATCATCCAATTAGACAATGCAAGATTCACAGGAAAGTCCTTTCAACATGGTCTCTATTAGATATTCAAAAGCTGTCGGTGCATTACAAAGTCCAAAAGGCATTACTTTAAACTGCCAGAGTCCTTGCACTGTGGTGAAAACTGTCTTTGCTCGATCATTGGAATGGATTTGCTCTAGCCAGTAGCCACTCTTGAGATCTAGAGTCGAAAACCACTTGCTCCCAGAGAAGGTATTTAAAGTGTCATCAATTCTTGGCAGTGGATAGCTGTCTCCTTTTGTCACGGATTTGAGCCTTTTATAGTTGTGCTGATGTTATCTTAACTCTTAACTTTATATGCAACCCTAAAGTGCATTTAACACTTATTACTATTTGTAGTCTAACCTTACATATTAATCTTTGCAATTAATCAATTTTGTGTACATTGCGTTTGGTGGCCTCAAAGGTGCAAAACCCTCCTAATATTAGCATATCGGGATAATTAACTATTGTTATATTCTTACAGAAATCACAGTTAGAACTAAAGGACTTGCATTTTATTCAATTTCACATTATCATTTTACATCATTATATCTAACAATATAGACTATTGTTCTCTTTCTGACACATTAATGTATTTAGCGAGAAGTAATGCCAGACCTTGTATTAATTAGTTGGATCACTTAGTGGGATGATTTTAAAATAGTCTTTTTAACAAATGGGGGAATTGATACTGTCCTCATATAGTAAGTAATATTACAGTATCTGATGAGGTCTTTCATACATGATAAGTCACTGGTATAAATAGTATACATATTTATACATTTGAATCTCAAGATGTAATTTTTGGAATTCTTCTCTAAGCAGTTCACCATCCAAGGCATATAAAAATCCAACTGGTCAACTACAGCTTGCTCTCCAAACTCTCATCTGATGCTTGCCCCTTACCATGTTTTTTCATATATATCTTTTTCTTCTTCCAGACAATCCATGTACTAACTCTTCTCTGGAATGCAGACTTATCGTCGCCTGTCGATTCTCATAATTCTCTTCATAATCCGCTTATCCTCCAGCTCTTGGGCATCACTCCTTTTGGAATGTAGACTTATTGTCACCTCTCGATTCTCATAATCCTCTTTATAATCCCCTTTATAATCCCCTTTTTGGAAATCAACCCCTTAAGCTGGTGCCTGGTCGATTCGACTAATCCCCCATATTTGACTAATCAATTAATATTTTTTATATCTGGCATTACAATAGTCAATGCAGAATCTCACAGAATCACTAAGATGATTCTTCACTAAGATGATTGGTGAGGACCAAGGACTTGATAATGGTTTGATCACATAGCTTTTCTGCATGTCTTTTAAAGGCTTATCTATGTCTTCTTAGTGAGTGGAAGTCTTCGGGTGCTTGTTTAATTGAGAACTGGTTGCCAGTATCAATTCAAGTTAGTCCTGTACATCCCATTTCATTTGGAGCACTTGAAAAAATTGTACTGAATTCAAAAATGAGGCTTTTACACACCTTCTGTTCTATGTATGATTTAATCCATTAAGATTGCTTAAAATGATGTTTAGATCTTCGGGGCTGCTGTTTCTATCTTTTGAACAACCGCACATTACACTGGTTATCACAGAGCATAAAGCTAACTGCTCCCTTTTATGGATTATTTTGAGCCTGTTGCTAATGTTTGCAATTCAGACAGGTGTGTAATCTCTTGAAATATTCATGAGAGCCGCATCCACAAGAATCCTTTTTCTGTATACTCCGGAGATGGAAAAATCTGTTACTGCCATTCCACATGATCTTGGATCTTCCTAGATTCCTTTCACCAAACACTCGCTATGCATGGGCAATGAAACAGCTTCTGCAGTTACTATGCTATACTATAAGATGTCTCCTGTTTCTGTTCTAAACAAAAAATTCCTTCTGTGGCTGTCTATAATTCATTGTTTTTAAAGTCTAGATTTAATCCATGTTTTCTTAAAAATCTCGTCCCAGAATGCATGGATCATAAATGTCCACAACATAAGCAACATGATGATAAATGTTTGACCCAACAGAAATATTAATTTCCATTTCTCCATGCGCATTCACTTTTTCTCCAGTAACTGCACTGAGAGAGATGGAGGGTGCCATATAAAGTAGTTGACTGTTAATTTGGTGAACTACATCGCTTTTAATGATGGTCCCATTTGCACATGTGTCTAGAAGCATTTGGCATTCAATGTTATTTATACAACCCATGACGTAAAATCCATTATCTCCTGCATTCAACGATTAAATCTGGAATGTCTGTAATGGTGCATTTTCTTCACACAGCAGCTTCTGCCCTGCAAGATTGCTGCTGATTAGCTTTCTCATGGCTTTTCTCGAGGGAATGCCCTATTATCTAGCCTCTTACTCAAGTAGTGGGAAGTTTTCTTTACTCAAGTAGTGGGAAGTTCTGCGAAAAGCAGTATTTATGTATACATTTTATTAGATATAAACAAACCTTCCATTTGTTAGATATTAACATTGGCATTTTAAAAGAATTAGAATGTATCGCAAAAGTATGATCTAGAAGAATAAACTCTTTGAAATTTTAAATCTCCAAATTAATAAAGTAAGAAAATCTGATGTGGACAGCACATGACTCTCCTTATATAATGTAATGAATTTACTCCTTTTACAGTAAAAATATAATGTATAAGATCCACGGTACTGTGTTTTTAATGTTGAATTGTACGTTTGGCGATTTTCCAGATGACAATCTGTAAAACTATTTCAAAGTACCCAATTAACATATTTCGAGCAACTCTAAATAAACAATTATCAATATTGATAGCATCCTCAGTAAGCGGTATAGTCTATATATTAAAATACTTTTATAATTATTTCATCAATTAGGCACCATTTTCATTAATTTAGCATTATTTTTGCAATTTTGACTATATTTTCTTCAATCTGAAGCAAAATATCGCCAAGCTGGAGATACTTTGCTAGATTATTCACCAAAATGCATCACCAAATGTTACAGACAAACGGAGAGAAGGGCATTTCTTTTTTCTAAGAGGTATGCCTGTCATATAACTGAAATCAGAATTTGCGAAACATTACTTCCCATTTGGCATCATTTTTATCAATTTGGTGACATTTTTGTCCGTTTGGCAACATATAAAATAGTCTCCAAGTTGACGACGTCCCGCTAAATTTCTCACCAAGTGTTACCGATGGACAGACGGAGAAATTGATTATTCTTATAGTCTACTCTTGTATTCTTTCCAAGATATTGAACTTTCATCAATTAGTCGTTATTTCATTGGCTCAGTATCGGTTTCATTAATTTGGCGAATTTTTGTCTATTGGGTGACATTTTCGTCAATTTGGTAACATTTAAAAAAGTCACCAAATTGGTGACATTCTGCCAAATTCGTTGCCCAAATCTCGTAAAATGTTATGGGCGGAGAAATAAGTTATTCTTATAGCAGATAAATTACTATTTACGTCCAGATACAAAAGTATTACCCAAAGTATCTTTTCTCATTAACCCTTTCGCGACAGTTGCACTCCCGCGTGCCAGCTGCGAACTTGCATTCAAGGACGTACGGCACGCACTCGTGCCGGAGAGAACTTTACCCTAAACGCAGAGTGGCATGTATCAGTGTTTCTACGTGAAATGTTTTCATTTGAATTTATTTGTCTACTAGATGGCGTTAAATGCCCGTGGAAGCAACTTAAATGTATTTTATAGATGTTTGACCTTAGCACAAGGAGAATCCAATGAATTATTTCTCCGTTTGGAGCGGTGATACATGGTTCTGTAAAGTAAACAGGGCACTTCTCGCAGCATCAACAATTTTATAATTGAGTTCCGGGTCTCCTTTTGATTTTAGTTTTTAATGATTTCGTTGGTGAATTACAGGAATATAAGAGAGTATTTTTTTGGGGGGGGGGGTTAAAGGAATGTACGACAGTGAAATGTTTAGGCTATTTCGGATAAAAGTATGGCTGGTTTGAGACTTTTTCTTTCTGTGGAAGAATATACGTGTATGGTAAACGAACCATAGTAATGAAAGCAAAGCAGATAGTGAAGATTCGTGGAACAGTGTTATTTCTGATGATGAATCTGAAAATGCAATTGATTCTTCAGATTCTGAGCGTACTATTATTACAACGCCGCCAGCTTCAGTTGCTGTTTTTTCGAATGATGTTTGGGCATGTGATTTAAAAGATCTGAATTCTTTGGAGTTTTTGAACATACCTGGAATAAATCACAATATCATGCCGCCTAATTTAGATAAGGAACTTGATTTTTTTAGCATATTTTTTGATGATGAACTAGTAGAATTTATCGAAAAACAACTAATGAGTTTGCAAAGAAAAAATGAGAGAAAAATCTCCTCTCTCCTTCCACATCGAAGACTCCACCTGTTTCAAATGTATTTACACCTGTGACAGGAAACGAATTTCGTGTGTTTCTCGCACTACTAATTTTTATGACCATTGTCAGAAAACCAAATCTTAAATTGTATTTTTCTAAGAATCCAATTCTCAGTACTCTCTTTTTTCAATTCAGTTATGAGTCGCGATCGATTTATAGGAATATTACGTTACCTTCATTTTACTCTTGATAGTAATGCCCCAAAACTAGATAAATTGAAACCCGTGTTAGATGCATTAGTTTCAAAATTTAAATCTATATACACTCCTAGAAGAAATGTGTTCATTGATGAATCTTTGTTCTCATGGAAAGGAAGGCTGGGATTTCGTCAATATATCCCCTCGAAAAGGTCCAGATATGGAATAAAAATATATAAATCGTCAGAATTGGAATCAGGCTATAAATGGAATTTCCTTGTGTATACTGGGAAGGACACTGAATTATCAAGCTCTGATGGTGGGTATGGAGAACGAGTTGTGAAAACATTTCTAAGTGAACTTTTAGGAAAAGGATATACTTTGTATTTGGATAAATTTTTTACCTCTCCTGTACTTGCAAAGTATTTGTTGTCTATGAATTTGCATATATGTGGTACAGTTTTAAAAAATCAGAAGGACATGCCAAAGAATTATCCATCTGTACCTAAAACATATATACACTAAAATTTTTAATATTTTGATAAAAGAAAATTTGTATAAAAAATATACATCAAATAGGAAATAAGTATTTCCTTTCTTCCTGAAAAAAGTAGAATGCTGTGTTGAATGGGTGATTTTTAGTGAATTTTTTTCGAGAGTTAGGCTTAGCGCAAAAAATTAGCTGTCTTTTGGGAACAGTTCGGAAACGAAGCGATCCGTCCTTTGGGCCACGGCAGTTTCGGAATGCCGCCATCCCAAAATGGGTTAATGGAACAAGCTAGATCCACGAGAATGATGTAACCAAACATCGCTTGATATTACATATGGAAAGTGAACATATTTTGCAATAGTTAATAATTTTTTGAAAAAAATTTATTTGAAATAAATTTTTTTAAATAAATTTATTTGAAAAATGTGTAATATCTCAAAAACGGTCCATACTAGTGTTCTAAAGTTTATGTCAATCGTTTTCTAATGAAAACGTACATAAGAAATGACTATTTGCGTAACTTTATTAAAGGTTTTGATTTTTTGATGAATTTTTCAAAATTTCACTCGAAAAATTTAGTGGGGTTCTGGACATTCGATTGTGTTTAAAAACAATAGGCTTCTAGTATTCACGTATTGTAATTTTTGTACCAAATTTCAATTGAATCGCTCCATTCGTTCATGAAATATCGTCTCTACAAACTCACTGACACACACATACACACACATCATCTCAAAAATGTTTGATTCGTGTTCGGAGATGCGTGAAACGTGCTCTCCTGTCAAAAATTCGATTTCAAATTTTCGACCCCGTCACAATACATTATACTATTATATATATAAGGAAAGTAATAAGTAAAGAAAATAAATAAATCCATGGGGGAGAACACATTTTATGTAACAGACAAACATATGATAAAAAACAAGAAATATGTGAAGAAACCATCATATTGAGGTAAATATGGTTTGTACACTTCATTTTTGACAGAACTATTAATCATTTTAATTCACTTTTATATACATATTTCATACAGTAATACAATTTTTTAGAAGAAAAGGAAGTATAATCTCTCTAAAACCATAAATGGAAATCCTTAGTGAATCCCATAGCTCCCTCTAAAGTTTGACACTGATCCATATCAGTCATCATCAAAGCTCTATATATGTCCTTAGAAATAGATGTTTCAAGGAAAATTTTTTAACCTAAAGAAGAAGAGAAAAAGAAAACAGAAGTGGAAAATCTTTAGTGAACCCCCAACCATCTCCTGAATTTTATCCTAAATTCATATCGGTCATCATATGAGTTCTATCTATACTAATCTTAAGAAATAAAACTTCAAGAAAGTTTTGTTGAGCTGGACATAAAAAAGAACTGGAGGTGCAAGTCATTAGTGAACTCCGGCCCTGCTCCAGAATTTGATGCTCAATCCATAACAGTCATTATCTTTATCTATAGACAATTTTGAAAAATATATGTTTTAAGGAAAATTTTTTAACATGGTATGGAAAAAAAAACAGAAGTAGAAATTCATTGCATCACCTTACCTCCTCTAGAATTTGATGCAGAATTTATATTGTCAGTTATCTTCTGAGCTCTATCTGTAGCCAAATTTAAGATATAGACTTTTCAAGTAAAATGATAATATATGAACCGAAAGTGGAAATCCTTAGTGAACCTCCAACCCCTTTGAAATATGATGCTAACTTCAAATCAGTCATCATCTGAGCTCTATCTGCAGCAGATCCTGTGAAATAGATGTTTCAAAGAAACACTTTATCTGAAAATGATAATATGGCATATTTTTGCTACCAATAAAACTTATTGCATGATATAGCACAACCGCGATTAAACAAATGCCAAGGGACTAGCATAAATACTCGTGAAATTGAGGTACTACTACATAAAACTAAAATCTTACCTTTAGACGCGTTTTAAAATTCATTGTGGTTTCAAAAGTCTCATTTATAACCGCGCATTTTATGTATAATTGGCATTCCCCCATATTTTTCCATTATCAATAGGTATCACTTTAAAACATCTTTCATTTAATACTGCATACCATGCACGTCATATTCCATTAATTCCCTAAATGCATTTGCATTATGAGCAGCAGTATCTTCCATCTTTTCTCATATCTGTGCAATAACTAGCTGCATTGCATCTTCTCAATTTATATAAAAATATATACAATGAATGCACACACAGCAGAACTGGGATTGCCTATGATTCTGTTTCTGCAAAGAATGTGAGTTTCAGCTCTCTTCTTGCCTCTTTTCTTTATCCACATAGACAGAAAGGAGCCATCTACCAAACATGATATAATTCCAATATAAACGTAAAATATATAACAGAAACTATATTTTTCATAGGTCACGACAGACACTAAACAACTCATTATTAACATCTTTATCGGTCCCTGGTTGAAAAACATATATATGATACTACATCTATTCTCGATACTGACCGACTCTGGATTCAGCCATAAGAATGGTGTGCTGAATTTACGTCTCACACATGACATCTATAAAATATTAGGCTCTAATATTTTCATGAACATCTATAGGATAGTCTGCAAAGGATAATTGTGAAAGTCTTTCAATATTGGATGCCAGCTCCTATAGACTCTCTCTAGACTTTTGATGGCAAGATTTCACATTTTCTTCATAGTGGAGTTCCAGGGCATTCATTAAGGCTTCAAATTTCAAACGTTTTTCTGTTGGGATCATCTGTAAAATACCTGTCACAGGACTATAAGCTTTTGTCCCAGTTGTTTGTTTCTGTAATAATATCAAATTGTGCTTTGAAAGTTCGTCTAAATACTTTGTCCATCATATGCAGTAGATTTTCATTTTTATAGTGATGGCATGCAGAAATTTGTATTAGCAACAGACAATCTTCACTCTACAGCCTCTTTATCTATTTTCAAGCATCTTCAAACTTTCATTCATGTAACCAAATTTCTGATGAACACTCTCTTGTCCAGCATTCATATTAGCTCGTATGGATTTGATTTCTTTTTTCATCTCTTCCTGTCCGGCTTTTATCTCAGTTTGTATAATTCTGCTTTCTTCTTTCATCTTTGCTTGTCTCACTTCATATTGTCTTGTATGGCTTACATCATTTCTTTCATCTCTTCTTGTCTAACTTTAATCTTTTCTCCCATCACTTCTTATCTGGCTATCATTGCTTTCATAGCTTCTTGTTCAGCTTTCATTAATTCCATCATCTCACTTTAGCTGTTCCTCCATTGTTTTTGTAGTTGGGAGAGCCATAACCACTCATCAAGTTTCCAAAAATCCCACGTCTATCCCCAATTTGTTACAACGTATCCTGTGGAATCATGTTACAACGTATCTTGTGGAATCATGTTACAACGTATCCTGTGGAATCATGTTACAACGTATCCTATGCAATCACCATCACATTTTTTTAATCTGCATTTTTATCTATAATAGTGACTGTTACTCTGATTTTTATGCAATTTTCATGTTGTATTTTTCACTCTGCAATGGATCAACTTCACCTGCTCATGGTGAACTTGAAATCCTGTGATTGCTTGCTGACATGAAATTTTTGACTACTTTTATGTGTTATCAATATTTACTATTATAATTGTTTGGCTGAAATCCTGACTCCTGGTCCCTCTCATCTTTTCGACCTGCTTTTGTTGCTTTGTAACTTTTGAGTCCTCTTAGTGGGGACAGAAATTGCTAACAAACTTATTGCTATGAAAACTGGTCGCAATATTCAGCGACCACTAGCTGTGAGAGCACCATAGCTAATAAAACAATCATTAAATCAGGGCAGAAATTTTATTCCAGCAGAATCAAAGATCAAATTCAAGTCATTCATCTTGAAGGTGACACTAATACCTGTGTGCTATACTTGCAAATCGATTAATTATTTCTATATTTGTACTTATGCAAAAATTTTGGAGAAGGATATTAATCTCTTTACTTTAAAAAAGTTGGGGTTTTGTCCTCCCCCCCCCCCCCCCCACACACACACCTGTTTGAAACAAATTTCTATTTTTATGTCGAATTTGGTACTTCTGACATCAGTGGATTGGGCTATGAATTTCTATCTGTTAATCAGTTACATCCAATTACATGTAAAAAGAGATAATTTCATTAAATGTTATTTGAACAGCAAATCAAATGTGTCTATATGTATATAAAATCTGATATGAGCAGCACGTGACTGTCCATACATAATGCAATGACTTTACTTTCTTCACAGCAAAATAATGATGTAAAAGATCCACAGCACAAACTTTTTGACATTGAATTGAACATTAACACCTGGCACTTTTCATGATGACAACATGTAAAACCATTTTGAAGTACTCAATTAACTTATATTTTGCACAAATCTAACTTGACAATTAGAAATATTGCTAACATCTGTTAAGCAATATAGTCCATTTATTAAATGATTTTCATAATTAGAAACTAATATTTTATTATATAAAACCGATGGTTTAAGTTTTAATTAATAGATTCCTGAAGTACAAATCTAAATTCTAATAATGTTTTTCATATGTCAATAACGTACTGAAAGATGAGGTAACTTGAACCCAAAATAAAAAAAAAAGGATTAACCTCATTTTTAAATGCATTTACAGATATAATTAAAATTTTTTCAACTTTAAACTAAAATTTTAGTTATATCTGTAAATACATTTAAAAAATTAGGATGATTCTTTTTATTATTTTTGAGTTACACTTTAGGGTTCAAGTTATTCCCTTACGGTATTTGACCTTTCTTTATTTAATTTGGAAAGGTAAATTTTGTTACTATGACAACCATCTAATTATCACCAAATAAATTTCTAATTTTTCTATTAGTTTTAAATAAAAGTCTATCATCATGTCAAATTTAGTATTTCTAGCATCTGTGGATTAGGCTGTGAATTTCTATTCATTAGTCAGTCCGTCAGCTACATTCAAATATATATAGAGAGATAATATTTAATCAATGTAATTGACCAGCAAAGAGTATCAGCTAAGCCAGTATTTTGATATGGATAGTATTTCTCATAAAAGCTAAATTAATGATTTATTTTCCATAGGCATATTTTCATAGGCATTTTTGCATTTGTTTTCAGGATGGGTCTAAAGATGATCGTGAAATTTTGGATCAGGATGATGCAGCTTTTGCCAATCAAAGGAGAATGAATGCTGATCCCCTTGAAATTATGTTGTTGAATATGGGTTATCGCTTACCTGATGTTCTGGAACAAATATCAGAAGGTTCTGGTTCTGATCGAAATATTGTTCAGTGCAGTACAAGCTAAAACCTATTTTCTGTTATACTGCTGGAAACTAGTTTTCAACAGAAAATGTGGGTCTTGATACTAGTTTATTTCCTAAATTGTATGAAAAGAAAATGTTCATCCCAGTTCTTATTAGACATTAATTTGGAAACAATTCAAGCAATCACTCAAGATTTAGTAGAACTTATTGTTTTTAAGTAAAACATAAAATACTATTTTAAAATTTTATATGATTTTTTTTTTTTTTTTAATGGTGCTATTAGTTACTAATGCATCAATTCCTTATTAAATTATGTAAATATGCTATTTATTTTTCAAATTTAAAAAAATAAAATAAAATTTCTACCATGCCCCAAAAAGTGGTAAGGGGTTAAGGTAGTTTAGAGTTGCCTGGTTTCTTGGTCAATTGTGTAAGTTGGAGTGATATAGTCAGTATCATGCCTAAGTATGATTTAGTTTCCTTAACCGAGGATCAGATACCCATCGCAGCTGAATGGCTGTCCATTCTTGTGGGTAGAACCCATCACCTCCAGCTTGGGAAACAAGTTCTCAAAAATTTGCCTACCTAACCTTTTGTGAACAACTTGTAGTTTTTTCAAGAAGTCATTCACTCCACACCCAATGTTGTTTTATTTCAGTGATCTTATGAGAACTGGTTTACAGAACATGACATTTTTCAAATTTAACTCATCAAAATATTCTTTGCATATAGTGCCCTAATTTATTGATATTTTAACTATTTGTACAGAATCATTAGTATGAAATATTAATATTTTATACTATTTGATTTGCATAATAGATGAGGGTTTTCATGTATATACTTGATATTTCTATCAATTCTTTATGTATAACTGAACTGTTATTTTTAAAGAAATAAAAATTCAGTTTGTGATACATACATGTTATATAAACTTGATTATTCATTTTATAATTGACTAGAATAGATTTTATATTGAACATTTCCAAAATTTCCAATCAAATATCCTTCAGACCCATTGGATTTTCTGATAAATGGTTACCAAGAGCTTTCTTTTGTTTAGGTTTTCTAAGAAAGGTTACAAGTAAACAGTTTCAGACTTTAGGGGCACTAGACTGACATTTGTAGATATAACTACATTTAATGAAATAAAAATATTCATAGTGTTGCAAAACTAATGTTCATTAAATATCGGGTATTGAATTTAACATCATGATTTTGATGGGAGGGGGGGGGGGGTTGCTTTGGAACTCAATTAAAGATTTAAAGTGAAAACTGCAGATACAGGAGATTAATCAGATCAGGAGATAAATCAAATATAACTAATAGTTTAGATTCATTATAGATTTTTCTTTAATTTACCGTGGAGAGAATGTATTAATACAAAATAAATGTATTGATTTTAATTCAATTGATCATTAAATAATATATGAAATTAGTACTATATTCTCTGATTTTATAGGTCTGATTGTGAAGCTTCTTACATAATATACATGCTTCAGCAAAGATGGAAAACGTGTATCCTCAAGTTTAATTGGCTAAAAGTTTAATGAATTCTGATCATTAGTTTCCTTTCTTTCATAGGAAAATTTTCTTGTCTTTGTACGATAACTTTCTTTGTCTGGATAAAAGACAACTACATTTCTTCAGCAATGTGATGCTCTGTGTTAAAGGACAAATTTTGTAGGATGTTCAACTCTTTCGTTAGAATTATCTGCAGACAGATACTTAATTTATAGAAATGAATGATAAAGTAATTTATCATTTTAAATTGAATTAAAAAGGTGGCACATATCATTAAAATAAAAATGTCATCTTTAGTAACAATTTATCATGGTTCCATGTATATACTTTACGGCTTTTCCCTTATGCAGACCATTATGCATATTGGCAATTTATTATAAATCCATGTGGGTCTGACAAAGGGTTTTAACTGTATCAACACATGAAATTAGACCACATATAGCCAATCATAAAATGAATTACCCGGTGTTGCCTAGGTCCGAAATAGCTATTACTAGATCATATTTTGATAAAATATATATTATTTTTTATGTATGATATCGCAGATATAGATTACATTCCCATGTATTGTTGAAACATCCAAAAGCATCCATTTCCATCCATGTTTAGTTTTAAATTATTTTAATTAGAAGATGCACAACATTCATTTATCCATATTATGTTTCATTAAGTCACATTTTTATAAAATATTAATTATTTTTACTTTCTCATTCATAGTATTGTGAAAGTATTGCTTTCATGAAAATTTTTGATTTCAAGATTTTGATGCCAATATATGTTTTAAAACCTCCTGAACACATTTTGACTATTTTTGGAGTGATGTCTGTATGTCTGTGGTCAATTTCTTGTGTACACGATAGCAGCCACAAATATTAATGGATTTTCATGAAACTTTATATCTGACTTTGTTATTGAAAGATTTAGATCTAGATAGAATATTTTTAAATTTGAAAGAATTTATTTGAAATTATATATATTTTTTAACAAGGCAGCATAGGATGAAATTTAATATAATCATGCATAAAAAGGTTTATTCATGGCTCCATGAGCACAAAACTTTAGTTTCAATCATTGTGGAAAATAGCCGTGATACAATTTTTTTGTTCATGACGTCATTAGTCCCCCTCAGGGGCAGATTACATTGTCAAGTATGGTATCAAACGAAAGATTTTTTTAAGCCCTTTAAAAGGAATGGTAACACGCTATAATTGTAATCATTTGGATCCATGATACAAATTTTTCAAAATTTTCTTATAAAATTTGAAAAAAAAAGCTATTAAAAATGGATTCTGGTATGAGAGAGATGAGTTGAACAACATTCCAGTTAATTTGATGTGCAATATCACTTTTATAGATTGCATTCCTGTCTATTGTTTAAACACCCATTTCCATCCGCGTTTAGTTTCAAACTATTTCAATTAAAAGCTTTGCATTATTGCGGGTATAGATTACATTCCAGATATGTATTGTTGAATCATCTAATTCCAATCTATCTTATTCTTCATAGAGTCCTAATATAAATAGACAGATAATATAAATAAATAGAAAAAATTTTTTGGCAATAAAAAGTTCCAATAGCATTTATTTTTTCCATTTCATCTTCATCTATCTTACATAATAAAAGATGTGTGTGTGCAGTTTAAAGTGGGAAATCTAAGAGTTGTACTGCCATGAAATTTGGTACACAGGTACTTTGCACCTTGGTGTTATTTTTACTTTCTCATACTATGTAATATAATATGTATTGTTTTCGTGAAAATTTTCAAATTTAAGATCTGGATGCCAATATATCTTTTAAGACCTCCTGAACACGGTTTGACTATTTTTGGACTGATGTCCATCTATCTGTGGTCGATTTCTTGTGTACATGATAGTGGCCACAAATATTAATGGATTTTCACGAAACTATAAGTACGGCTTTGTTATAAAAAAATCTGGAGCTAGATAAAAAAAATTTAATTTGAGAGAAAACTTTGAAATTTATTTGAAGTTTTATATTTTTTTAACAAAGCAGCATCAGACAGAATTGGACACAATCATGCATAAGAGGGTTTATGTATGGCTCAATGATTACTAGACTTAATAGTTTCAATCATTGTTGTGAAAATAGCAGCAATATAATTTCTTTTGTTTGTAACATCATTAGCTCCCCTCAGGAGCAAGTCCCTCCCCTGGGGGAGGTACATTGTCAAGTATGGTACCAATCAGAAAAATTTTTCAAGCCCTTAACGTGAAGGGTAGCACACTATAATTGCAATCATTTGGACCCACAATACCTATTTTCAAAATTTTTCTTGTAAAATTTGAAGAAAAAAAAGCTAATTTTTAATTCAAATTATTTTTTTAGTTATGAATTTTTTAAGTCTGAAATCTTGATTTTCCACCATTTTGTCAAGTTAAATCTAATTTTTCTTCATTACTGCAAACTTGCAAACAACTAAGCAGTTTGACAGACATTTAGTCTCTAGAGGAAAAACAGCTGATTGCACAAAGTACATTTATATTGGTTTTCTAAATTTGTAAATTCAAGATGCCATCCTATTTTTTTAATTTGGTATTATATTACCTTTATGATTATTGTGCTAAAGTTTGATTGAAATAAGATGAAAATTCACTGAAATAACAATAATTTTCAGGTTTAAAGAAATTTTTTTTATTTCAAGTATTTTCATTTATTTGTGTTGAGAATGATTTCAATTCAAAACCGATGATTTGTAAATCGAGTACTATTATCCGTGTCTGTATTAATGAAGTAGCAGGTGTTTATTTATTGGAAATATAAAAAGTACATTGTTTGCATAAGATATGCCCAATATATAAATTGCTCTAATTGCTCTGAGATTGTTAAAATTGAGATTTAAATTATGTCCATCAGTAGATTTTAATGTAAAACACAGCCTCAGCAAGTGACGGATTTCAGTTTTATGATTTGAGGGAGGGATTTCTGAGATTGTTGAAATTAAGATTTAAATTGTGTCCATCTGTAGATTTTAACTTAAACATAGAGTCTCCACAAGTGAGGGGTTTTGGTTTTGTGGGAGAGGGGGAGGGGTTATGTCAATGTACACAGATTACATAAAATTTTCACTGTTTGATATGAATAAAATTTATTCATTTTGTTATTTTAAATAACTATCCTACTCCAGGCAATGCCGGGTGCATTTTCTAGTTTATTCTAAATTAAAAAACAGGAATATTTCATTTTATTATTCTACTTCCTTATTAAATATTTAGTGTCAGAGAGCTTAAATCAAGATCTTAAAATATATTAAAATAATAATTAAACTTCTAAAAAAATTTTTATAACTTTAAATTCTAAACTGAACAATCATGTTGCAATTTTTTAATGCTTTTTCTGTGTATTACTACAGTATAACATCTCAAATCCGAACATCCAAAATTTGGAATTATCCAAAATCCGGACACTAGCACAAACTGTGATTTTCTTTTTTTAATAGCCATTTACTTGATTGTCCAATCATTTGTCCATAAACTGTGATATATATCTGGACCCTTTTAACACTGTAAGAACAAGAACTTAAAAAAAAATCTCCCCTCTTCCAAAAATGCTAGAGAACTAACTGCCCATGCAAAAGAAATCCCACCAGCACCTGCTAACATCACCATTTCCACTAGTTAAGATGCTGCTAATCTATTTTTAGAAGCAATGAGATTCTTCTGCCCAATTATCAAGGAGCAATAGCTCTTTGCCCTTGTTGGTACTGGAAGGAAAGGAGGAGAGATGGAAGAAATGCAATGCTCTAGACATTGACATGATTAACCCTTTCGCGACGACAGCATTCCGGAACTGCCGCGGCCCAAAGGACGGAGCGCTTTGCTTCTGAACTGTTCCCACGAGACGGCAATTTTTTTGCGCTAAGCCTAACTCTAAAAAAAAATTCACTAAAAATCACCTATTCAACACAGAAATCTACGTTTTTCAGAAATAAAAGAAATATTTATTTTCTATTTGATGTATATTTTTCATATAAATCTGAATACAAAATACTCGTTAGTTGCTCCCATTCTTTTATCCGAAATAAACGAATAATTTCACTGCCTCTAAAACCCATATGGAATAATATTCATATGATTCACCAACGAAATCATAAAGCTGAAATCAAAACAAAACCCGAAACTCAATTATAAAATTGTTGATGCTGCGAGAATTGCTCCGTCTGTTTATATTACAAAATCATGTTTCACCGCTCCAAATGGAGAAATAATTCATTGGATCCTCCTTATGCCAAGGTCATGTATCTGCAAAATACATTGAAGTTGTTTCCACGGACATTTAACGCCATCTAGTAGACAAATTAAAACGTTCCATGAGAAAACACGCATGCGTGCCACTCGCCGTTTACTGTAAAGTTTGCTCCGTCACTAGTGCGTGCCGTCCGTCCTTGAATGCAAGTTCACAGCCGACACGTGGGCGTGCCAATCATTGCGAAAGGGTTAAGAGCATATTTCAGAAGTCTTCGCAGTTATGACTGGCAGTCACCGGTCATCACCAGATTGTTTGAAAACTAGATCATGACCACTGCTATTTGATATTTATTTTTAGTTATGGTCTGGTTAGAACCAGAATAACCAAGACCCCCCCCCACACCCCATTTTGGTTATATCGTGATATTCAGAAGACTAGTTTTGCTGCACTCAGAATAACCATGGATAACCATGCCATTTTTCTAAGTAACTGGATAACCAACAAATAACCATGATATATCTGGTCATAAATGGGGTGGCCAGTCAAATGACTTATCAAATGAGCCCTAAGTGATAATGATTGGTCGAACAAAGGGGGGGGGGTCTTATAAGAAAAGAAAGGAAATACAAGACAGAGAAGGGCACATTTTATTGTCTATCTTGATTTTTGAAAAGTAGCACATGCTTTCAAATCTTTATTAGCAGTCAGGGCCACCCTATACAAATTGCGGTCCATCTCCATATTTGATTTTCTCATATTTTGAGAATTTTTCATATCTTTTCCAGTCCTTAAAAGAAAATATTAGTGGTCCAGGCCTTTCCACTCTAGTGATGTCCATTCCCTTTATAGGTGGCCCTGTTGCAGCAAGAGGATGATAGTGATGTAAATAGTGATTGTGGTGATGTTAACGAAGAGAAGGTTTCCTTGGGAAATATAAAAGAGCTTTGTAGCAGGAATTATTATAAGTCTGTTATTAAAATTAAAGAAAAGTTACTTTGGAAAAAACAAAATGATGATAGAATGCACCATTACATAAATGTTTGCTAGTAAGTTTAAATTGTTTTAAAGGCGTATGATAAATTAAGATCATTTTGTTTGAGGGGGGTTTTTTCTTTGTTTTTACTTATCGTATATACTCATGTATAAGTTCCCCCTACTTTCAGAGAAAAAAAAATTTCTATAAATTATTCAAAAACACTTAAGAATGAAAAAACGTAATATATATATAAAATAAAATTTAATTTCCATAACGAAAACTTCATTGGAACCCTTTGAAGTCTGATTCCAAGTAAGTCTAATACATATAGTCTGAGTCAAACACTCCAAATGGTTTAAAAAATCATTGGCATGTTATTTAAATATCAGCAATCCCATCTATGTCCATGCCATCTATGTCCATGCCATCACTGTCATCATCATTTATAAAAAACCCACCATCATTTATGCTATCAAATTCATTACTAAAGCAACATTTCTTGAAAAATTTCCCTAAAGTATCACATCCCTATCTCAAGCATCCTTGACCCACCGCACAATGAAAGCAGCACAGTTGTTATTAGGTACTCTGCAAAAGAACCATTTTTTGTCAAAGATGAGTAGCTGTCATTGGAGAAGTGAGAAATAAACATCAAACGACAACGTGCGAGTTGTATGTAACAGTTGTATGTATAGTTTTTTTATGATACGGCAATATGCTGATAGTCAGAGAATGGGGAGGGCAGTGACTTACAGAAAAATTTTGGAGTGTAGAGAAATTCAGAGTACGCGATTGCATAATTACTATTACATTGTTTACGGATGGATTGCCTCGTAAGAAATAACTTTTAGACTTACGATTTTTTTAGACTCCGCATGTAAGTTGACCCCCCCCCCCCCCACACACACACACACACACACACACACACCCTTTGAAGCTTTTTTTTGTCACAAATTTCTTGACTTATACCTAATTATATATGGTAATTGTTCAAATTTCCTTTTTGTAGTGAAATTCGAAAGGTTCAAATTACGGTAAGAAAAGGGGATGGTAAAGATACGAAGTTTTTATTTTCAAAAATGACCTAAAATCCAGAAAAGTCCGAAATTTGGAATCACCAAGGTCTGGAGGATTCTAGATGTTATACTGTATTAAAAGCCAGCTATAACTATATTATATTTTATTTATAAATTAAAATATATTTATATATATATATATATATATTGTACAGTAGTTACTAACCTTGAGCATAACACGTTTAAGTACATTATTATTAAAAAAATAACCTAGGCTATATTAAATTAGATATAGAATTTCCGCCGACTCCAAGGTCGGCAGTAAACTAGTTCCCCTCCAAAATTAAGTAAAATATTTTTCTCATATGCAATGTTTCTCATTTGGAAGAAGTATTTCTCATTTTATCTATTGTGAGTTAACATATTTTGAATAAAATGCACAAATTTTTCTGTGATGAAAGAAAATCCTTATTAATTTTTATCCTCAATTTATTTTTTATCAATACAAATTCTGGTATGTTGTATTTTACTGTATCCAAAAAGGGCTAAATATTTCTTTTATTAGTTTCTCAACTATTTATTTATTCTCTACTTGGCTCCTAGAATTAGTTTCTTTCTGCTACCAAATGCTCCAGAAAAATAGTTTATTGCTTTAAAATACTCCAAACATTGGTTTTTCTGCACAAATCTGCTCCCAAAATCAGTTTTTTCTGCTCTAAGGTGCTCCGAAAATCAAATTTTTTTGTTCCAAAAGATGCTTCCTTTAAGTTGGAACACTCCTGCTTTCCATCTTTCAATGCAAAATAATGATGGACAAGATATACAGCACAATACCTTTAACGTTGAATAGTTCACTAACATTTGGCACTGTTTTGGATGGCAATATGTAAAATTATTTTGAAGTAACAAATTAATTTATATTCGCACAAATCTAACGTGACATTGGAAATATTGCTACGATCTGCTAAGCTATTTACTCCATTATATTAAAATATGTTAATTATAATTTCATCAATTTGGTAAATTTTTCATAATTTTAGCATGATTTTTTGCCAATTTGGTGACATTTTCATTCATTTGGCCTCATATTTGCATTGTCAAGTTGGCAATATTTCACCAAATTAGTTTACAATGTCACCAAAATTCTTGCCAAGTGTTATACAGTACAAACTCGAAAATCCAGACATCCAAAATCCGGGCGTTTTCCAAATAATCCCCCACCCCCCACCCCCAAAAAAAATCTCGAGAATTCATATTAATGCTCGCGGAAATTTATTTTGTTCGCTTCGCAGTACGAATTCCATTCTTCAATGTATTCTGTTTTGTCTTCAGAATCTCCTCCCCCTCTTGATATCTGATGATTTTTTCATTCTCGTCGGACATGTCAGCTTGAAATCAACTGTATATTTTGCCTTTTTTGTTTAGAAGCCATATTTACATACTATAAATAGCAAATAAATAACTAAATAATATCGTATCGCACAGAACCGAGCAACAAGGTCATTAACACACAGACCTCTCAAAAGGGTCGGCTGCGTTTATGATTAGGAGCTAAGCAAATTCCTTTCTTCGCTTTCCCTGCCCCTCCACGTCCTGGTGCTGCTGCAACCTAGTAATGACTCATCGTAATTTAGAAAAATCATTGAGAGGAGAAATATTTTTCTGTTTTGGAAAAGATATTTATTTTATTTACTGAGATATTTTTTACATATTTGACTATTACTAATAAAGTTTTTACTTTTTTCAGAGTCATCAGCCTTTTTAAACAAAGCATTATATAGATGCTGGAAAATAAATAAAACTGTTTAAGTTCTTATTTTTTGTTTTGCATTTGTTAATAGCGAAAACGGTTTAAACACATTTATACCTTTAAATATATCGTCAAAAGTGCTAATCCTCGATCTTTATTAAATCTCGGCACTTCATTAAATCTTCCGGCACTTTATTAAATCTCGACAAAGCCGATATAACAGAAGTTCTGCACTGTGATGATAATGTGCCAATTGTAAATAAATTGAGTGATGGCGTAATTCGCGATATGATATTAAATGAAAAAAGATCAAAGTAGCGACGATAAATGCAGAAATAGAAAAATACCCATTGATAATCTTATGCAAATAATCGGTCATGCTATTAAAGGTCTTGAACGAAGAAGCTTTATAACTGAGCAGAAATAATGTCCATCTACAGGATAAAGAAAACTGCTTTCCCATAAACCAAAATTAATGAAATAACAAATGTTAATTCAAATATTTAAACAAAATGATAAAATGTAATTTTATCATTTCGTTTCGTTCACACATTCTAAATTATTGTGTATTTTTTTTCTTAGAAATTTCTTTTTTCCTATTTTTTAGATTAAATAATATATTTTAATTGATTAACTTAACTTTTGCCATTATTTTTACTAAAAATAGTGCTTTATAGCATATTTAGTTAATATTAAATCGGAATTTTATTCAAATTCTATAATCTGGAAAAATCGAAAATCCGGAATCGGCAAAGTCCGGATTTTCAAGGTTGTACTGTATATTGATGATGCTGCAGCAGGGCTCGACAAATTTCTCCTGAATCTAGGAGCCAGGTTTTCATTTTACGGTATTTTGTATTTTGATGATGTTTGTTATATGATAAATGCTTATATTTGCTTATGATAAATAGTTACACTGGTATAATTACACATAGAGTTTAACACTAATCCTTAAAATATTTTAATTTAATTTTGATTATTTTAAATTTATATGGATATATATATATATATAGTTAACATAAAATATTCAATTCAGGGTTTGCATGGTCATTAAAAACTCCTTAAATTCGAATTTTGTTTTTAAGGGCCCTTAAAACTCCTTAAAAAGTGTGGCTTTATAATTCTGAAATGCAAAAAAAAACTGAATAAATGACTGACAGTTCGAAATTGGCACTGTGAGGAGTATTATCAAAATATTAGAGATTACTATTGTTTTCATTTATTTTGCCCCAAAATTCGAACTTTATTAGCAGGATCAAAAGTAGAAAAAAAGAAGCAAAACACCCTTTTTCACCTCTCCAAAAAAATAAAATAAAAAGTAAAGTAGAAAAAAGACTGGAAGAATGTTGGTCAGTATAATGCACTTCCCTTTTGATAAATTACTATAATGTCCTTTTTCTTTACAAAGACAAACAAAATTCAATTATTCTTTGTTTGCTGTTAATTTGGGATAAAAAGTTCTGAAAATTTGAACTCTTAAGAATTTTTGCTCTAAAACCAATATTTCCAAATATAAGTATTTGGGATAGGTTTCTCTAACGTTCCTTATTAATGAGAACAGTATTTTCACCAAGTATTTGCTCTTTGAGTCAGTCAAGTTAAAACGAGGAGCGGAAGGAAAGGTTTAATATATATACTTGTCAACAGTGAAATTGCAACACAATGAAGGAATGCAAGTAGCCATATGTAAATCACAGTACCGGTAGAAGAGAGAGCCATATGCAAATGATTAAAAGAACAAAGATATGCAAAAGAAACCTGTTTATTCAGTAAAGAATGTTGACCCCCCCCCCATGGGCAACTATGCAGGCTGCTAAACAGCGAGGCATACCATCACTGAGGTTATTAATGGTTGCCTGAAATAATCCTTGCCAAGTAGTGTCCAATACGGCACGCAATTCGTCTACAGTGTGTACCGGTGATCCCCGGTGCACCTGATGTCTGATGATGGCCCACATATGTTCAATGGGAGAGAGATCCGGCGAGGATGCTGGCCAGGAAAGGATGTGAATTCCATTCAGGCTGTTGAGAGTTTGCTGTGCGGTGTGACGTATGTCTGGAACACTGTGCCAGGGATGACCTGCACCAGTGACCAAACTACAGGCATCATAACTTGTGTGACATACTGGTCCACTGTCAAATTACCTGCAATGTGCACCAGAGCTGTCCGCTGATCGAACATGATACAGCCCCAAACCATGATGCCCCGTGTGGGGCAGGTGTGAGTCTCTGATATTGACTGGCAAGTGGCATTCCCCGTGAAGCCGCCACACCTGTCCACGGCTGTCGTTCCTCCACAGGCAGAATCGAGTTTCATCTGTAAACAATACCTGATGCCATTCATTGGTCCAGTTGCTATGATAATGATACCACATCAGACGTGCATCCTTGTGTCAAGCACTTAATGACACTCTAGTGGCTTACTGCTGTGTTCACTGTACTTAATGCAACCTGTTGCGAATGGTTTGGGTGCATGCAGGTGCAATCATTGATGGCAGGCTGTTTTGGATGTCACTTGCTGTTGTGAATGGGTCTCAATGAGCCATTATGCGAATCTGACAGTCTGTGCACTCTGTCATGTGTCTATTCAATCCACTCCCTCTCCGGCATGTTCTCTGGTGTTCCTACGTCCATCATGTCACACATCGCTGGATGGTACTCAAGTCATGCTTAACACTCATGGCAATTGTATGTTAATTGCTGGTATATAGCTGACTGATGTCTTCAAGGCATTGCTTCTTCACTGTTTCGAAAGTTCATCTGTTGCAAATTGCTGCTGATAGCATTTATGAAACAAGCCATCTGCTGATTTTGATCTCCTGAATCTGTGTGTCATGTGACTCGATATGTGCAAAACCTGCATTATTTGCATATGTCTCTCTCTTCTACCTGTACTGTGATTTGCATATGACATTCATTCCTTCATGGTGTCGCAATTTCACTTTTGACGAGTGACATGTTAAACAATAAAGAAATAAAAAGAAATTAATAAAAATATTGTGAACATTTTTGTATATGCAAATTCGTGATAAAAATGACTTAGAATAAATTTCTACTGCTACAAATCATTCGAATTGTCTGCTATAAAGCTGATACTGAACTTAGATTTACCTGCTATAAAACTGATATGAATCATAGTTTTATCTGTTATTTATATTATTATTTTGCACTTGATTGTATATTGCAATTATGTAAAGGAATTTGTAATTTATGCAGCTACACAGGCATTGATTGATTTTCCTGGAACATATTTTTCTTTGGAAAATAATGCTAATATAAAGTAAAGGAGTTGAACATGTAATCTATAAGGTCCTTAAAATTTTTTGATATGCCATTAAAAACACCTTAATTTTTATTTTCAAAATTAAGTATGAACCTTGCAATTTTTAAGCATTATTTTTACATTATCAGTTCTACTGTGTATATATCAAATCATATTGCACTTTATCTGCACTGTCCATGCCTTTTGGTTATTGAAGCAAAGTACTATTCATCCTTCATCCACAGTTTTTGGAGAATTAAAATCTTTCACAGACAGACCAGCAATATTGATCATCATAAAGTCATTTAGAATTTCAATTTCCATTGATAATTGGACTTTCGTTTTTATTGGGTTCATAAGACTGAAGCCTAATTCACAACATACTATAGAAATATGCAACATAGATACAATCTATAATAATAAAAGAAAGATGTCTGTATATCCCTTTGTCATCTGTAGCAGAAAATCTAAACATTGTACAGGCATAAAATTTGGTACACAGGTACTTCAGGACCCAGGACAATACGCTTCAGTGTTTTTGTTTTTTAATTCGAATTAGTTTTTTAATTATGTTACATTTTAGTATGATGTTCACACAAATGTATTTCTTAGTGACTAAAAATAGTATTTCAGAGTTTCCATCTTAATACCAATGATTGAAAAATTCTCTTTCAAACTATATTTGAACGGAATCCATATGATTAATAGTTGAATTTTCGTTAATTTTTAAAAAATATATATTTTTTACTTGTTGAACATATCAGGCCCCTGGGCCAAGTTATTCCTATTTTAACACCATCAAAACAGCATTTTTAAAATTATTTTTATAAACTGGCATATATGTCAAAACATACTTAAAATTCTTTGTGAGTTCTGGTGTAATTCTAATCAAAGGTTTACATCTTAAATTCCGGGCAATGCCAAGTACATATTTTAGAATGTTCATGTTTTCTCGGATTTAAGATGCAAATCTCTGATAAAAACAATTACACTAGAACTCACAGAGAATTCGTGAAAATCAAAGAACAATTTAACAATATGCTCGCTTATAACTAGAATAAAATGAAACAATTGTGGTGTTGGTGTACACATGGCTATGCCACAAACACTTATCTTAAATTTTGTGGACATTTTCTAGTTGATAATAGTAATCCTATAACAGAAAACTTTTTCATTGCTCAGAGTTAAAAGTCCGTATAATTAACATAGAGTTAAAATGTTTATAATTGTTATTTTCATCATTTCTGCCCATTGTTTGTAGAGCAAAGAAACTCATTCAACATGACTGCTTTGTTGCTTTTTCAGTTTTATCTGACAAATTACGTTTCAATTTTAATACCTTTTATAGATGAACAAAAGCAAAAATTTATAGAATATTACAATTGGTAAATAAGTGTGCTTAAAAACACATGCTAACTGTTTACAGCCCTGTTCGATTGCAAAAAGTCTCTGTCCCAGATACAGTAGCTCCTCGTTATAACGCCCATTCGGATATATCACACTTCTGCTATGTCTGTCTTTTTTTTCTGATTTTTCGTTTACATTCTTTTGCTTTTCCAAGATTGAAGTGTTGCAACATGAGTCGTTGGTGGAGCAGGAGTGAATGAGGGTGAAAAGAAAGCAGGTTGGTAAACCACATGTCATTGGCTAATCCATGTTGGAATTTTTTTGGTTGTTGTGGCGGAACACCCCTCAGCGGTAGGAGTGCCGAGTTCATTTATTCGTTCGGATGAGTTCTTGCATTAATCATTCCTCCTAAATGAGTCAATCTGTCTGTAAACTTAAAATTAGATGCGATTGAAAAAATTAAAAAAGGTTCAACGCAAATTTTGGACGCTAACAAGCTAGGCATTGCAGCTTCTACTGTGAGAGGATGGCTAAAAGAAGAACCTAAATTAAGAAAATTTGTGGAAAACATTGATCAAGATGAAGGATTAAAGAGAAAACAAGCTGTATTGGAAAATAACGATGAGCTGGACAAGGCATTATTCTTATGGTTCAAAGAACAGTGTGCACTAGGAGTTCCTTTATCAAGCCCCATCATCAAAGAGAAGGTGAAAATTTGGGCGAAAAAGCTGAAAGCATATGAAGAAACAGATTTTGAAGTGAGCGATGGTTGGTTTTGGTGGTGGCAAAAGCGACATGGCATTGGACAGAGCGTAATTCATGGAGAAAAGCAATCAGCTAAACTCACGAAGAAACTGGATGATTTGGATATAAAAGACAAGCAGATATACAATACTGATGAAGCTACACTATACTGAAAGTTATTGCCAAACAGAACACAGGATTTTAAGAAAAGCACGACTAATTCTGAATACAAAAAGCGAAAGGACAGGGTAACACTTTTTTTTGCAGCAAATAAAGCAGGAAGCCATACGTTGAAGATGTTCCTTATGGGAAACAGCAGAAACTCTAGAGTTTTGAAGAATGTGAATAGGAAGAATCTGCCAGTGACATACGAAAGTGCAAAAAAACGCTTGGATGACACAAACTTTATTCAAAAAATGGTTTTTTTGATAATTTCATCACATCAGTTCATCTTCATCTGAGAAATATTTGAAAGAAAAGGTTGTGCTCCTAATAGACCAATGCAGTGCTCATCCCAGTGAAGAAGAACTTATGTCATCAGATGGAAATACCAAAGATATGTTTTTCCCACCAAACACACCAAGTCTTCTTCAACCAATGGACCAAGAAATAATCACCATGTTCAAAAAAAATATTGACAGGAGTTACTGAGCAATCTATTGTTCATTGAAGAACAACCACTGCCTGAGGCAATGAAAAGTGTGAGCTTAAAAGATGCCATGTATATTTCCCAAAAGGCATGGTCCACTGTAAAATCAGAAACCATTTCCAAATGCTGGCTGAAAGTTTTAAATGATGTCGAACTCAATGATAATGAAGAAGACTCAATAGATCTTCTTGTTCCAAGTCGCTCGGTTTAAATGTGTGCGAAGATGAAGTGAAAGATTGGATGTAGATGATAACGAACCGACTTCTGAAACTCTTTCAGATGAGCAGATCATAGCTCATGTACTAAAAGAAGTGGACCCAAAAGATGATGACAATGATGATGAAGAAGCAAGCGAGTTCTTTTGTTACCATGAAAGAAGCTGTGGTTATGCTTGAGAAAGTCTACATAGCATTTGAAAGATGCAACTCAAATCATATAAGTGAGATGCAGTTGATTCATTTTTGCTCACTGATATTTTGTGGAAAGCAAGTTCTGAAAGAAAAATCGAAGCAGCAGACATTAGATTATATGTATGTACCTTCTTCGCAAGAGAATGAAGTGTGTACAATAAACAATTAAATGTGTATGTGCATTTGGACATAAAATTAAAAGGGAAATTGAACTTCTCTGTCTTTATTATGTAAGTGATTCTTTTTTATTATTGTACTTTTGCTCCTAAATTTTTATTACATATGTTCATAAAAGTATAATTTTTATCATATTGCCTGATATATCACATATTTTGCCATGTCCCCCGACAAGCACGATATAACGAGGGGCTACTGTACCTTTCTTCGGTACTTGACATATATAACATGACTATATATAACATGACAGGATAACGGGGCGAGTGGCCAGTTTCAGATGTCATATGAAGGAGAGAGCTGTTCATTATTTCCTACATGAAATGAGGCACTGTGAAGCTGATTCCCACTGCAAATGGGGTACAGCAAAGCCCTCAACTAGGAAAATTTATATTTTCTTTAATCCACAATTACTTTTTTTGCCAATCTTCCAAATTTACAGTTACCAGTGCAAATTTTTTAGGTGCCACAGCAACCTGGCATTTGTCGAGCCCTGTGTTTCTGTTTATTTTTATGTATTTTCTTAGATACATTTATTCTGAACTTTGTGTTATTCAGTTTAGAATAAAACAATACATGCAAAATGATTATTTAACATTATTAAATGTCCTGATTTTTTTATGATTTTTCAAAAATTCAGAGATGTTCTGAACATTCAATTGTGTTTAAAATCAATAGGGTTCCAGTATTCATAGATCGTAATAATCATACCAAATTACGTTCAAAATGCTCCATTCATTTGTGGGATCTCACATCCATAGACACAGACACACACATACATACATCACCTCAAAAACATCCGAAATTCAGGGATGCTTGACATGTGCTCCTCCATCGAAAACTTGAATTTTCGATCCCATCACAATACTTTCCCTGTACATTATACTATGTATGTAGGAGAAGTAAAAAATTGGATGAAGATCTGATTAAGGGAAAAAGCTACTGTTCTTATAATATATACCCAAATGATTTAGAGGTGAATATAATTAAAGAATGTTTGCATTTTAAGCATGTCAATATACTACATAATGACAAAATTACCTCATAATCATTGCTTAGTTTAAAAACGATTATAAATTCAAATATTGAATCTACATTCCCCAATATAACCACTGCATTGAGAATTTTCCTCAGTATTGCTTGCACTAATTGTTCAGGAAAGCGATCCTTCTCTGTTTTCAAAAGGACAAAAAATTATCTTCAATCTTTATTAGGGCAGTGCAACCTGAACAATTTAAGCATTTTAGCAATAGAATCTGAAATATTGAATTCTATTGATCTAAATGGTGTAATAAATGTAGAGAAAAGTGTATTTAGTTAATAATGTAGTATATAGGTGATTGTATATGCACATTTTGTTTAAAATTGTGAAACAAAATGTTTTACACAATAAATGTTAAAAATTAATATAAAAATAAATGATTTTTATTTTCAATAATGACAAAGAGCAGGAGACGTGTGATATTTTTAGCCTAGAGTGCTTAAATGTATTAGGATGGCCCTGAGAATGCATCAGTCTATATAGTATAATTAAACACATTAGACAATTATTATACAGATTCTTTGGATTTATTGTATTTTCTCCAATTGTTTAACAAATGCAATATGTATGGCAGCATTAAAACAAGACACTGCACTAGTCGCCAAAATAACACATTCCTATTGCCTGCAATACCTGAGGTAGTATTCTTCATGTCGAAAACCAATTTTGCACTTCCTTCACACTCAAAGAATTCCGAGCTAATCATTTTCAACAAAGGAAATGAGGATAATGATGAAGTTATCTTCTTCACAGAACTATCTGTTCTGAACTGCTTTATTCCTTCTGAAATTCTTTCTTATGTACAAGAAAACTTAGCAGTTAAGGATTTGGTTTCCTATTGGATAGATTAGAAGTACTATTGCTGTATTTCAGAATTCACTTTCAGGGATTTATTTCGCAGGTGTTTGCTCCCAGACCCATACTTCCAATTAGAAAAATCATTGGAAAAGATAGTAGCATTATGTTGTGGCATATTTTTGCAATTAGTAAAAAAATAAGGATCTGAATTTTTATATGGACCCCTAGCAAAAAAAGTTCAATTAGAAAAAGTTGTGCCTCAAGCTTATTAGTACAATAAAGCCACCTCCATCTTTCCAATTAAAATTTGTTGAGATATTAAAATGAACATTTCTAAAATTTTGAACATTTCAGGCTTGCAGAAAGTTTGACAACTGAGCAGTTTCTGTCAATTAGGGATCAACTACAAATTACTTTAATTGTATCAACGTATCTTGATTTTCTATGATTATAAATTCTCTTGAAAAACTGACATTTCTGCATATGGATCAGTTCTTAACACTAGAACGACAAATATTTTGAACTATCTTGAATGTCGGGCAGCTTGATTTGTTCTCTTATTATAAAACCTAGAATAATTTTCTTCTGTGTTTCCAATAATTTTAAGAAAATAAGAAAAGTCATAAAATTTCAATCGGCTGGGATTAGCCTTTTTGGAGGAATCATTTCTCAAAGTAGTTATGCCGTCAAAATGACCGCTTCTGTTCTAGTGTTAAACAATTATCCAGTTAACTAGGTGTTGGAAATTTGTACCAGGTTAACCAAAAAGGGATATAATCAAAACCTTTAACATTTGTTGGTAATCATTTGAACAATTATTATAATTTTTTAGTTCTTATAAATTACAAAAAAATTCTGAATCTTGATCAAAATTTCCATAAACCATATAAAAATGTCTTGATAGATAAAAGAAAAATTTTATGTAATATCATAAGCTCAATTTATACAAAAATTTTAAGTGTGATTTGAACTCATAACCTTTCATAATATTTATTCAAATGATCACCAACAAATGTTAAAGATTTCAAATTATATCCTTTTTTGATTAACTGGGTAAAAATTTTAGCACCTAGTTAACCGAATTGACTATTTGTTAATGTCAACTGGATAACTGTGGAAGACCCAGACCACACTGACCCGGAGGCTTTCAGTACCTATTTGTGTGGTCAGAATTGGATAACTGTATGAGAACTTATCCATGAGCAGAATTGTTGGTCTTTCATAATTGTAGGCAATTAAGATGTGTCAATGCAATTATCACAATTTGCAGTTGATCTTTAATTAACTTTTTGCAAGCCTGAAATGTTCAAAATTTCAAAAATGATCAACTTAATATCTTGAAGAGTTTTTAAATTAGAAATATAGGGTCAGTTTTAATATACTAATGAGTTCTAGACACAACTTTTTCTAATAAAACTTTTTTCACTAGGTAGGCCATATAAATATTTAGATTGCCTATTTTTATAATACCATCCTCTAGCAGCAAAATGCCATGACACAATTTTTCTTAGCAAGTAGAGATAACGTAATAAAAATGTAATTATTTTCTCTAGTTGCTTTGGGTTTCTACCAAAGTTAGACTAACATGGAAGGTAAGTACGTAATGTTGAGTAGATGTTGCAAAGTAAACACAGTAAAAAGGAAGTATGAAAATGTTTTTCATGAGAGAATAAAAAGTTTATTGAAATAAAGCAAAAATACATGCCAGCAATGCATATTTACAGATACATGCTATGAAGAGTCAAAAGTATCATGTAGAATAGTGTGTAACATATTTACATATGAGCATTAGATGCTCAAAAGATTTAGATGGTTTTTAGAACTCAGCATGACAAAAAATCATTCAGAAAATCATAGGCATAGTGCCTTTATGATAGACATGTCTTTTTATTTGAGTCCACCAGCTGCAGCTGACATGTCTGGATAGAATATCTTTCCATTCAGGAATAATGAATTCAAGTTACTAACGAGATTTCATCGTAAATTTAAGATCAAAACTGATCTAAACAATGCAACAGGGCTTAAAATAAGTCACTGCAAATGCCATGAACCACCTTAAATCCACCGTAACAATCAATTGTTCTCATGGCCGATTTTGCTGTGAATATTTATAACTTGAAAGTTCTCAGCATTTCTCTTTCCGATACCATTTAGTGATCTTACCTTCACATTTTGGCTCAAAAAATTCACAACTTCGACTTCAAAATGGCAGAATAATTAGAAATTCCACCATTTCCTCTAAATACTATAGACATAAAATACTACTATATATGACTATGCTAAAAAACTTTATCGATAGAAAAGAACCACAAATTGCCATTTCCTCCACTAAAACTAAAATTCATTTCTTCTAAAATTGAGGCTGCTAAGATGTTTCGTTTCAATTTGGGGTCTTCTTCCAAAATGATATTCTGTTTTTTCCATTGACAATAACATACATTTCAATAATCCTGATAGCCTCAACTGGATTTTCAACATCTCCTACTGCTAACAACATGGAAGTCCCTTCCAATTGCTTAAATTTTGAAAACAGATTTCTGTTATTGCAAAACTGTTGAGTAACAGCAGTGTCTATGACCCAGTTGAAACTATCAACAGGATTAATTACATTTGCTTTAACATTAAAATTTATTTCTATAATACTACTAAAAATTGACTTATAGTTTGGGCAATTCTTTTTAACATGACTTACTTTCTTACAAAAGAAACATGGTCCAATTTGTGTTACATTAGATTTGTTTTTAACATTTAGTTTCTTAAATTTGTTAACAACTTTACAATTAGAGGCACTTTTACTATTTTTGGAAGATACAAAATAAGCAGAGCTGTCACTTGCATTTAAATCTTGGCTTTGCTGACGTAACCTTCCCTCCTCTTTGAATAATTTCGGTTGAATTTTTGCTAGGCTTCTAACCAGCAGTAGATAATTTAGACCACTCCACAAAAAGTCTCTTGTAAGTATCAGATGGTTTGAAATGCCACATAGATTTCAGCGAGTATGAGGAGAGGCATAGAAAAACATTGCCAGGGCCTCTATCACATCTACAGGTGTAGTCTTCTGGATCACTCTGTGACATTGTGTCATCTATTGGTTTTACAGTTCGGTTAATTAACCCGTAACAGCCCTCAGCTTTGAGTGCAAAAGAGATGCTATTGCTCATTGTCAAATAATTGTCCCAGGTCAAGAGCACAGTCTTTAATGCCTCCATGATTTCTCAGTAACACATGCAAGTTGCTGCACTACACTCAACTCCTCTATTTGGGTTTCTCACTTTGTTTTAATATCTGGGCCACCTGGTTTCATAATTTATTATGGGGATCAATACAAGAAAAAATATTTACCAGGGCCCATAAACAGTCTTGGCGAGTAAAGATGACAATAAAAATTTAATCATTGCTTCTAGTTTCTACCAAAGTTAAGACTAATGTGGAAGGTAAGTACGTAAGGTTGAGTAGATGGTGCAAAGTAAACACAGCCAAAAGGAAGTACAATAAAGTTTTTCATGAGAAAATACAAGAATCTGTTTATTAAAATAAAGCATAAATTCATGCCAACAATGTATATTTACGAGGCAAAAGTACGTTGTTGGGACCCAGACCGTCCGATCTACCTGAAAGGTGTAAGGTAACCGTTTGGACGGCCGGGAAGTGCCAGCCAATTTAGACCGGAACTCAGTGGGGGAGGCATCCACAGGGACCGTACCCTCCTTCCCCTACCACCAACCTCTCAGAAGGACTTATGGACCCACATGCTTAACATTGATCGTACTCCGCATGAACACGGCGGCAATTATGGCAGTGTGCAAATCCAGCGAGCAAACCACCGGGCTACCGTGCCCGAAATGTGCCAACAGCACGCGGTGTTCCCAAGTGGTCACCCACCCAAGTACTAACCGTGCCCGATGCTACTTGACTTCGGTGATCTAACGAGAACCGGTGTTTTCAGCACGGTAGGGCAATTGGCCAGGCAAAAGTGACATGTAACTTATTTACATATGATCATCATTAGATGCTCAAAATATTTAGGTAGCTTTAAAAACTCAACATTACAGGAAATCATTCAGATTTGTGTACTAAATTGCATATTATCTTTATGTATCCTTTTTCACCACCAACCACAGGTGACATGTCCAGGAAGAATACCTTTCCATTTAGAAATGATGAGTTTAATTACTGATGAGATTTCATTGTAAAACTAAGATCAAAGTTGATCAAAATAATACCAAGCTAACATTTCTGTCATCGTCATTGATTAGCATTCAAGCAGTTCATCAATCAATACTGATCCAATCTGTCATATGTCTAATTTCTCCATGTCATGTTGAACCCTTTATACGCAAGGATGAGCACACTCCAGATTATTCAAATTACCAGAACCATGCTTGGGTATGCAAATTTTGTATATGCATTGAGAAGTGAATTTGCATAAAGTATTTTTCTGAAAGAACGCTGCGATTCACTCCTGGGAACGAAGTTAATTGTTCAAAATGAATTTATGATTTGAACTATGTTCAGGAGAATCATGACTAGTTTATTTATATTTTTCAAGAAATGCTACTGTCCATTTTAATTTTTCTAATCGGAAATATGCGTCTGTGAGTAACTACTAACAAGATGAATCTCTGAACGTGAATTCTGAAACAACCTGTCTAGTTAATTTTATTAAAAAGCACAAACAAAGGAATAATATATTGGTTATCAATCTCGGTGTTCAGGAATGTGACATTTAATAAATATCTGTCATTGAGGATTGAGAGAAACCTTAATAATATTATGTAAAGAATTAAGCCTTTCTTAGGCTAACTTTACTAAATCTTTAGGGGCTGATAAAAATCAATCAAAACACTAATACAAAATCACTCTGCTGAAATGTCTAACAAAACTAGGGAATACACAGTGATAAAATAACAAAGGATTTTATTCAGCTTCAAATAATAAAGATCTACTGCCAGGAGCATACTAGCCCATCGGAGAGCCAAGAAATTTCCCATTGTGCCTGTCCGATTTGACCGTTTGGCACTGTCACACTTTTTTTATTATTTATATTTTTGCAGAAACTGCTTTTAAAATCCAAAATTTGTTTTCTAATTCTATTCTGTGTCAAGAGACGGTGCCACAATAGTTTCACAACCGAACGTTAGCCAATAGGAAAACACAGGACAGAAATATGTAGATTTTTCTGGAAAAGAATAGAAAATCACAACTGGGCTATAAAAGAGAGAGTAAGAAAACCATTAAGATGGCTAGAGTATCGGGTGTGCATTGTTTATGTTTACTGTTTTAATGTCGTTAATGAAATTGTATTTTGTTAGCATGATTTTATGCTGTTTTATTGTGCAAAAGTCGTTTGGAATTCATCGAGATTTGATGCTAAGTGCTAGCCTAGGCCTTGAATAAACTGAAATTTATTTGAGTGAATCAAACGATTTCTGTTAGCATGCTGCCAAAATTCCAGACACACTGCTAATTGTTAATATTGTTGAGTAACCTATCATTTTAGAATGTTTTAATTGGTTTTGTTGTAAAATAAAAGGTTGAGATTTTATAAGAGTCAAATGACAGTATGTTACTGTCAGTAACATAATACTAAATAATAGTGTTTTATGTAATGAATTATTTACATTGTAGATATGTCTAATTGTTTAATTTATAGATGGGCTGTATGTAATACTTGGTAATCCTGACAAAGTGTGATTTAATCTATATTAATAAAAGACAATGTCTCTGTGTTTGTGTGTCTCATATCTTAAACAAACTTGAAGTACCAAACTATATTTTACTAGCTTTTACTGCCATTCAGATTATTTCGTTACTGGGTATAGAGGCATATAAGTTTGACAACAGAGAACCCGAAGAAAGTTCAAAGGAACTTCGATTCTGTCAAGCAAATAAGTAACAGGTTTTGCTCAAAAATGAATGAACTGCTGCAGGTCTTAGGAGTCGATATCAATATACAAACACATCTCTCGATTTCGAAGCATGTGTCCAGGAAACTAGAAGAGATCATCTTGAGGGAACAACTTAGTCATGTTACAGCAGAATGGGAAATTCTTTGGGAGATGATATAACTGAATATACCTTCACACCCACCGCACCGCAATGGTAGAGGGGTCAAGTTCATGCATGTGCAATATGGTGAAAAAATGGGGGAATGTTCTCTTCAGTGGTGAACACAGATTGCAATGCTAAATTCAAAATGAAACTGAATTGAGCATGTACAGCATTGCGACAGCCAATAGAAAGCATAGTAGATAACATCATAAATTGTTCTATGTATTTTATAATGCTTCTATACTCTCCTATAGAGTATTTAGAACCCCTAGTATTTCATAGCTTGCTTCTGAATCTGACTTCTCTTTTTGAAGCTGCTGAATTAATATTTTGTATAGTAACTTTTTTACTTGAATTTTTTATATCGATTATTTCAGGTATCGGGAGCTTACATAGATGAATGACCATTCGAAAATATTTAGAGACGAGTCGGACGGTCTGGGTCTTCAACACATTCATATACCCGGCCGTCCAAATGGATACTCAAGTCCTCGGGATGAGTCGGACGGTCTGGGTCTTCAACGCATCCATATAAAAAATCAAATAAATATTTGTTGAAAAATATTTACTCTATTTTAAGATACAAAATTAGTTTAAAAAAGTGATACTGCCGATGTTGACTGTAATGAAGCAAAATAAAACGTAATGAAAGTATTTCAATTCACGAATGTTGTTATTAAAATATATCTTAAACAAATTTAATTTTAACATTTTATACTTGAGTTTAAAGGTATTCAAATACCCACATTAACTATTCGAATATGTTTTCTGTTATTCTAAATAGTAATTTTTAAAATATTTCCCATTAAAGTAAACATTTAAATTTAAAATTTATCTACATTTAGATTTATCAAGTCATTATGTTTTAAAATAGATTTATATTTACATGTAAACTTATTTTTTTTATTCAGAATAAATAATTTTCAAGTGTATTGTAAATTTCTATTTGTCTGTGTACATTTAAAATAATAATTATTATTCAAATGTTAGCACCAAATTATTAAAATGTAACCTCTTTAAAATTTAAAGTAGTTTGACTTTTGTTTTCGTTCTAATCTTAAATGTTTAAAATTACATGTCTAAAGATTACCATTATAAGGATGTTTGGTGATTTCTGTCCAATTTTATATGCATATTTTATATTTACTATTTCTACAAGCACTTTTTCAATTAAGAAGAATAGCCTAAAATTTATATTCCACATTTATAGCTGGTATAAAGTATACTTCAAGATTTTTCTCAAAGTAATTCTCAAGAGTAAGTTCTCAAAGAATAAATTTTTATAAACATTCAAAATAATTTATTGAAATAAGGTTATATGTACATAGAGCTTAAAATAATTTCAAATAAAAAATTCTGCAAATTTTACTTGAATATTTTAGCAACAGATGGCAGCACTTGAAAATTTAAGTATTCACTTGGATTTGAACCAGAATCCATTCATTTGCAGAGTTGACTTTCTACCACCCAAGGCAAAGCTTCATATTTGAAATTAACTAATAAATTATATGATACAAAACATTTAATGCTATTTTAGAGTACTATTTTACAGCGTAAACAGAATGTATTTTCGGATTGCTTTAGTACATATTACAAAAGAAAAGTGTATGGAAATATACATCAAAATTCATTTTCTAAATTCTGTTGAATGATTATTAACGATTCGAGAAAAAGAAAATAACTGTATTTGATAAAATTGATAATTGTATTTGTGACGTTATGATTCTATGCATGTCATCATATATTGTAAGTATGATGTCATTGACTGATCAGTTTTAGGTTTCCCAGTTTTGATTGGTGATTATGCAAATTATCTTTCTTAAAAAAATAGGGAGCATTGCATTGATATTTCCATATGACCATGACATCACCTCTTTAACATGTATAAGTATGGTAAGTCGGTGAAAGCTCATTACCCAACTATTATTTGCTATTTAGCTTACATGTTTGCAGTTTGAAAGTTCTGCTGTGCAGACTTTCATTTTATCAATACAGAATGTTGAGTTAGCGTTTCTATTCATCATGTTACTTTTTAGTGAGTATCAACCGATCTAGTCAACACTATTATTTATTTTACAATAAGACTTGCTTGGTCAGTTTACTTTAATGTAACTGCACTCTGCTGAGCACAGGCCAAACGATAAAATAAAAGTAATAAGAAACTTTATCCAGCTTATTGGAAATACATAAGTTCAGAAATTAATAAAATCTTTAAGATAAATGTATTAAAACTAAAATCTAATAAATAATAAAAAATATTTGTAACTATGAATATTGTTACGAACGTATCCTCTGGAATCGTGGGTGTGCACGTAGGATACATGAATGGGTTCTGATTTCTAGATAACTAAACACATTTACTCATAAGCACAAAGTAAGCAGGAACAATATACAATCAAACAGCACTTAAATGCTCCACTAATTTCACAGAATAAGCGATATTCTCAAAATACTGACGAAAATAATTTCACAAAACAGCAGCTACTATTCTCAAAACATTGACATAAATCAGAGTCCAATGTAGCTCGTGTCAAGTCAATTTGTCAACTCCTCTGCAACGGAGGGATGAGTCCTTTTATAGCCTCTGTAAAATTTCTGGAAATCTTTTCATATCTAGACTAATCTTTATTTTGTGGAGTTTCTGGAAGTTGCTAAATTGGCAATAAATTACCAAATCTGACAACCCTGGGCTCATATTATCCTGACGATATGGACTGTATCTTCTTCACCTGGCCTTCGAGACAGACGAAAGGGGGGGGAACCAGTGAGGGAATATTGCGCATTTACAACAATATTAAATAGTTAGGAAGCAAACAGAAATGGTGCTGTTACCACTTTTGGTTCTGCTTGGTCTGTCCACTGAATTAAAAATGTTTTTTTCCTGGGATGTCCACCCAAATAATTTATTTTTAAAGTAATCAGTATTACATGAATAAAATTTTGATTGAAATTTTAAGGCAATATGCATATTTATATTTTATATTTCTTTGTGTATGCTATAGGGAATGCCACCTGGTCTTTGAATAACTTATTTTTGGGTTGGGTAGTATTTTTTTTTTATTATGGAATAAATTTAGGGGGTAGTGAGTGTAGTATATAGAAGTTTCCATTTAACCTGTGAATTTTTCTTCACAGTGTGTTGAAAAATGTGATATGTAGGATTGGCTAGAGTATTATAGGGAAAATCTTTTAGACATTAGATATGCCTTGATCTCTGTGACAAATTTAAATTTACCTTCAGCTCTATTGAGTTTGTAAATAAGATTTTTTCGTGAGGTATGTCTGCGACCTTACCCTATGCTATACTTTCTGTCCCATTCTTTTTGTGTTGTTGCCCACAAGCAGTTTTAGTTATTTGAATATGTATCAGTTAGTTGTATTTTGGTAAGAATTGAGGAAGTAGTTAGTATTTAGTGAAAATATAGTGAAGGGATACAAATTGTATCCGCAAGAGACCTGATGTACACACAATACATCAGTAAGGTACCTGCTTGTTAGTGTTGTTTTATTTAGTGAAAGTATAATATAATATTAAGCGTTTTCACTAGTGAACTTTTGGAAAACATTATTTATAGTTTTTTATATATATTTCATGTGTTTTAGGGACTTGGAATTTATATATACATGGCTAAATTCTTTAGGTTTTTTTTTTTAAATATTTTTCCCTTTCGCATTGTTTTCATTCAATAAGTTTCAGTAGAAGTTTTGTGGTTTATTCTCCCATTACATGGTAAATAAGTTTTAGTTGTTTTGATAGCAATATTGCATTCTCCATGGTTTGTCGTCCTGACAAATGAAAGTGTGTGTATCTAGTATAGTTTGTGCTAAATAGTTTTGGAAAGATTATATTTTCTGAAGCTCAAGTATGTGTAGTGTCTTTTTTCATTTTAAGTAATATATTGCAGTTTTTGTATTTGTGATTCCGGGATGTATTGAACTTTGGATAGATTAAGAGGATTTTTCATGCTGCTAAATATGTGGTTATGTCATTTAATTGAACATTTTGGCTATGTTCTGTTGCAGGCCTACAACAGTTTCTACGAGAGATCTCGTTGGTTTGAGACCTTCATGTTCAAGTTAATGTCCCTTTTTTGCTTGGTTACTTTAATTTTCTAAATATCCACTACGAAATCACCGATTCTCTTTGGTGAAACAAAATCCTTGACGCTCATGTTGAAGCAAAGTAATCTGCTGGACGTGGGACAATGGTTTCTATACGGTGCCATAAATCCCCTTCAAAAACGAATGGGTGAGTGCGATGACAACGAGGGTGGTCCAGGAAATCCCCAATCTTTGTCGGCATTTTTATTGAGGAAATTTGGAGACACAGATCTTGCACTCAGCGGGTTCAGATCATTTGTAGTACACATTTTTGTCGGCAAAACCATCGAAGCGCAATTAGGTTCTGATAACAGCTCTTCGGACAAAACCCCGCAGTCGGAAAAACAGCAGGAGAAAAATATTGAAGCTGTAGATGAAACACATTTATCCAGGAATTTGTAAAGCAAGCCCAGTGTAATTGGGCAAGTAATTTATGACTCTCAGAAAAATGTCTTTTCTGTAAAATGCTGGCATGTGATAGCCAAGCCCAGATTCCTTCAATTTTTCGCATAGAAGAGCCGGTCTTGTTAAACAAAACTGATTGCTTAAATTAAGATTTGTGTTTCACTTTCATCCTTTATACTATATGTTTCTCATATTTATTATTATTTAGTTTTATTGCTTTGTTTAATTTTGTTGTAAAATTCATGTGCTTTGTAAAGGTATCTTTTAACAATTCATAGCAAATTCAAATAATTTTTTTGTAACAAAATAAAATCGCAAATTATAAATGAAACGCTGAACTATACAAAAAAAACGGCAGTGGCACCAATAGGGGTCAGAACGGGCCGAAAATTCCCCTGCTCGACCCGATAATACCAGTACTTAAACCCGGCCCGAAGACTATTGAGTCTCGGCGTAATCCGGCCCGAAATAATTAGAACTCATATATATTAGAAACATGAATGTGTTGAAGGCCCAGACCACACGACCAACCCAGGGGTTTATGGTAGCAAATTGTGTGGCCGGCAAACATGAATGTGTGAAATTTTTCTACGAAGAATTGAAATAAAGTTTTTTTTTTAAGTATTTATCTTTACATAGCTGAAATAAAGACAATAATTTCATGCATGAATTAAAACTCATTTCAAAAGTTTTCAAAATTAAATATATTCAGCCCAGCCGTACGTTTTATAAGTCCGAGCCCGGCCTGAAAGAGTGTTATAAAACTCGGGCACGGCCTGAGTCGAAATAATTTTGCGTGAATAACATTTTCCTAAGTAGGTAGTTTATTTTCTTTGACATTTTCAGTGCAATTTTAAATATTTAAATATAGAAATTAGAATCACATTTTCAAAATATTAAAACATCGAAATTAAAGCCACATTTTCAAAATAGTTATAAAATATCGAACCCCCTGTTCAAAATATTAAAATATCGAAATTGCTCCCATTGTGTTTCAAAAACTAAGAATCCGATATAAAATCCAATTATATACTCTTATATGGTTTTCAATAAATTACCTAATATAGTTCATAGCTACCACTTTTAGTTTTCGAGAAATAAGAATTTATAAACTTAATATAAATAATTAAATAAGCATATAAAACGGAAAATTTTCAATCTTTTTGACGATTCCTCGAAAATTATATAAGATCTATTTCTTACTAAACACTCTTGCCGCTTATTGTTTGTCTTTTATAAATTAGAAGATAGTTCGAGTGAAAGCAAAAGGAAACTAAAACTCGCTCTGACAAAAACTTTTTTCTAAAAAAAATTGTCAATATACTAAAATATTGAAATTATTTCTATATACATAAATGGTACTATATTTACGACAAAATAAGTAAAAGTTGTTGATAGTTTTATCTATTAGGTTCGGAGATATAAGCGTCCAAAATGTTTATATTTTTCATAACGCTCCGATTCCAGCCAGCCATATATACCCGAACCATACATGTTATTCACATTAAAATCTATGCAATGCTTTGTCATTTCATATTGTGATTATTTTTTTTGGGGGGGATGTTATCTCTATATTAAAAAAAAGTTGCTGACGCCGACGCCGCTGTTTGACAAATTTCTCGAGATTCTTTGCTTCGTACCGCAAAAACTATTGCATATTAAAATATGAAATTTGGTATATCAAATTAATGAGGGAAAAAAACTCAAGGGTTTTTTTTTGCTTGGTTCTTCTGATGAGGATGTATTTTCCATTCTAAATAGAAAAAAAAATTGCCTAAAAATATGTGTGAAAACGGGTTTAATATTTTAATTCATATTTGCAACTAATTATTTAATACAATTTATTAAATAAATTTTAGGGATGATAGCAGCAAATAATTTCTACAAATATAAGAATTGAAAATCATTGTGTTTAACTTATAGCTGCATATACATGCATAATTTTTTTTCAGTTTTCAAATAAATGTATTGAAAAAAAAAATTCTTGTTCCGGGATCGACTTATACTCGAGTTTTGGATTTTTTCCTATTCTTTTTCTCTGAAAGTAGGGGGGTCGACTTATACACGAGTATATATGGTATTTATTAAAAATATCATGCCCCCTAATGACACTCTGTCATCACGGTTGGCTGCAAAATCAGAAAAGCACTTAAGATTTACACTTTTAATATTTGATAAATTTAATTTAAAATCTTTAGTTCGATCTACATATCCTAACCCAGGTAACACACATACGGTATTATAACCGTTGTTAAACCGTTTATACGTTATATTTTCGTATGTGTTATACGATAAACGGTAATACATCGGTTATAATACCGTTATGAGTAAACGGTATATAAAAACACCGTATATTATACGTATGAATTACCGTCTATGAACATACCGTATGTAGAAATACCGTTTTAAATACGTATGTATTACTGTTTATTTTACATTAAAATAACCGTTTTTATTACATTAAAAATACCAATTTATCATATGTAAAAATAACCATTATCGCTCCCTACCCTGCTCAAATCCTCTTTCAGCTTTGTTCTCGAACCCTTTTCCCGAAGGCATTTTCATGGATTACCGTTTATCATATATTATAAAAACCGTTTATCATACGTTATAAATACCGTTTATATTACATTAAAATTACCATTTTTCAAACGTAAAAATAACCATTCCTCCTCTATCCCCTTGGGGCTTCTTGCTAATCCCCTATCAGCTTTGTCCTCCAACACAGGTGGTCAGGGATCCCTTCTTGTTTATCTTCACCATCCCAAGTAGTAACCGCTGCCGATTAAGGCTCCTATATATAGGAGCCTTACTGCCGATGCTACTTGATTTCGGTGGTCAAACGTGATGTCACGCAGTTCTGGAAGCTTCCAGAACGGACTCATTTCTACCTCAGGGGACGAAGCCATAAGCTCTGTGTGTTTGGCAACACTGAGTGCAGTTATTATTCTCTACGTTTACCGCCGTGTTTGTAGGTTTGTATCACAGAATACTATATTCTGAAGGTTCACTCCCATAGAACCCTATGGCAACATTTTTAACCTGGGATGTCGCATAGACGCTAGATCTCGTGAGTTGGACCAACTCACAGACTATTATACAGACCTGCCACTCTCGATAGCTTCGTTTTCGCGGCGGCTATTAGAGATAGACCAAAACGAGGGTTGGCGCGCTCTTGGCGATGGTCTGGTTTGGTCTGAGCGCTTGGCGATGGTCTGGTTTGAGTCCAAGACGATTTTCAATGTTATAACCCTATTTCGCTCGACGAAAACGTAGAACAACAGACTAGCGTGGTTTGAGTAACGTGAAAAAGGATTATTTGTTAAGTGTTTAGATCATTTCATAGAAATGGATTGATAAAAGAAAACTGGTTGCGTTACAGGGTATGTAATTTATTTTTATTAAAATTGAAATAATTTTAGTTATCACCATCCTACATACGTGTTCATAAGTATACACGTGTTCATCATACGAAATTAGTGCTGTGTTATATTACTGCCGGATTAGACTAAATTTTAAGAGGTAGTGGTATAATTAGTTAAAAAATATTTTTCGTATTTTTATAAAATGTGAAATAATTGATATTTGGATAGCTTTTTCTTAGTTGAATGTGATATTGTATGTGTATATATTTATGTCAAATTTTTATTAAGTGCCTCATGGTGGAAAATTCACCCCCCCCCCTCGGGTAATTAATGATTGAGTTCCACAACTTCGATAGTGCATTTATGTAAGTTTTATATTTACTATATGAATATTTTTATATTTAAAAAAAAAAGTCTATTATCAGTATCCCAGAACAAATTAAGGATCAAGTAATTAACGATCAACACGCTAGTATACTTTTTAGACTGAAAATATTATATAATATTTCAGTCTTTTGAGTATGTTAGCTTGTAATTTTTTGTGCATTATGTTTTATAGTGAGACAATGCAATGTGTCTATTTTTTAATCTATTTTATGATTATTTGAATTAAATATATAACTATGTCTATTTAAATTTACTTAAACTAATGAATATATTTATGTTGCAGATGAATGTATTTTTAAATCCTGATCATTTCTATAGTTTCAAAAATTATAAAAGTACAGTCCTCAACATTTTGTTCCCCTCCCGTTTTAAAAAAAAATCGTCAAGCGAGCGATAACGCGCCAAATCTGGCAGACGCATCGTAGTTCAGTTGGTCCAACTCAAGGTCTATTGAAAGGTCCACTTCCATTTACCTTGGGTCCAACTCACGACCTCTAGCGTCTATGCGACATCCTATGTTAAAAATGTTGTCATAGGGTTCTATGGGAGTGAACCTTCTGAATATAGTATTCTGTGAACCAACTAAACTACGATGCGTCTGCCAGATTTGGCGCGTTATCGCTCGCTTGGCGATTTTTTTTTAAAACGGGAGGGGAACAAAATGTTGAGGACTGTACTTTTATAATTTTTGAAACTATAGAAATGATCAGGATTTAAAAATACATTCATCTGCAACATAAATATATTCATTAGTTTAAGTAAATTTAAATAAAAATAGTTATATATTTAATTCAAATAATCATAAAACAGATTAAAAAATAGACACATTGCATTGTCTCACTATAAAGCATAATGCACAAAAAATTACAAGCTAACATACTCAAAAGACTGAAATATTATATAATATTTTCAGTCTAAAAAGTATACTAGCGTGTTGATCCTTAATTTGTTCTGGGATACTGATAATAGACTTTTTTTTAAATATAAAACTTACATAAATGCACTATCGAAGTTGTGGAACTCAATCATTAATTACCCGAGGGGGGGGGGGGGGTGAATTTTCCATCATGAGGCACTTAATAAAAATTTGACATAAATATATATACATACAATATCCCATTCAACTACGAAAAAGCTATCCAAATATCAATTATTTCACATTTTATAAAAATACGAAAAATATTTTTAACTAATTATACCACTACCTCTTAAAATTTAGTTTAATCCGGCAGTAATAACACAGCACTAATTTCGTATGATGAACACATGTATACTTATATGAACACGTGTATACTTATAATGAACACGTATGTAGGATGGTGATAACTAAAATTATTTCAATTTTAATAAAAAATAAATTACATACCCTGTAACGCAACCAGTTTTCTTTTATCAATCCATTTCTATGAAATGATCTAAACACTTAACAAATAATCCTTTTTCACGTTACTCAAACCACGCAAGTCTGTTGTTCTACGTTTTCGTCGAGCGAAATAGGGTTATAACAGTGAAAATCGTCTTGGACTCAAACCAGACCATCGCCAAGAGCGCGCCAACCCTCGTTTTGGTCTATCTCTAATGGCCGCCGCGAAAACGAAACTATCGAGAGTGGCAGGTCTGTATAATAGTCTGTGGTTTGTATCTTGAACTTGATTTTTCTGTGTTAGGTGAAAGGCCTTATTCTTAGAGTTTCGTCCAGAACAGAGCACCAGGCGCGAAGCGCCTTTAATCTCCAATCTCTAGGTGTGGTTCTTATCTTCATACTGTGACATTATTTCATTGGTCCATAGTTGGAGGTTCGAGGTTTTTGATTTACTGTTTTTATTATTTGTCCTAGCTCCTAGTGTGGCAGTTTGTTGCACATTAAGAAGGCCTTATTACACGACAGCAATTTGGTATAACATACCGTTCGCACAACAGCTTTGGAACGTTTGTGACGTCACTTCACGCAGCACAGAACAAACGGGACGTCACTTCACTCATAAGTGGAGGAAGAAGAATAGAGTTTCGTCCAGAACAGAGCACCAGCCGCGAAGCGCCTTTAATCTCCAATCTCTAGGTGTGGTTCTTATCTTCATACTGTGACATTATTTCATTGGTCCATAGTTGGAGGTTCGAGGTTTTTGATTTAATGTTTTTATTATTTGACCTAGCTCTTAGTGTGGCAGTTTGTTGCACATTTAGAGTTTAAGCAGTTTGGGGGGTTGATGCAGATCTGAGGGTTACCTAGCAGTTTAGGATTTAAGACATTTTGTAGAAAAGCAAAGATCGCGAGTTTTATTTAATATCAACTGATTAAGGTGGAACGTTCCTAGTATCGAATATCAAAGTTAAGTACCGAACGGGGTCTCTTACGAGATTTAGCCTTGCGATGATCATAGTCATGCAGATTAAATAATAGTTCATTTGGGACAGATGGCAAATTTTTGTAGAATTTAAGCGCTAGCTTTTTAATTTGGGCTCTAACTGTTTTTATTTTGAAGTCTTTCCTAATTACCGAGTTTCTTAAGTATCTAGGGGCTTTCCTTATAATCGTTAGGGTTTTGTTTTGTCTTGTCTCTAATAAGTCTATGGTAGTTTTACAGGCATATCCCTATACGGGTGCTGCAGACAGCATTCCCGGGCTGATGACCGATTTATAAATTAGGAGTTTATTTTGATAACTTAGATTTCCGTTTCCTATCATTGGGTATAAGGCTCCTATGGTTATATACGCTTTTTTGATTATGTTCGTTACGTGCAGTTTCCAAGTTAGGTGGGAGTCTATCGTTACACCTAGGTATTTAGTAGATTTTTCCGCTTTTAGGGCATGGTTGTTTATGTACAGAGGAGGCGGAGGTTTACGTTTTCTAGAGAAATAAATCCAATGACATTTATTGGGGTTTAATTTTATTCGCCATTTTTCCAACCACGTTTGGAGTATGTCTAAGTGTTGTTGTCGCTGTCTGTGCATTACTGAGACGTAAGGGTGTTTTGCAAGTATCGCGCTGTCGTCTGCATAGAGTGCCAGCTCCGTGTCTGGGGTCCTGGGAATGTCATTTAGATATATGTTAAAGAGTGTCGGGCCTAGGATGGATCCTTGCGGTACACTACTTTTAATGAGCTTGGGTGTAGATAAGTTATTTTTTACTCTGACTTGAAAGTGTCTGTTATTTAAGTATGAAATTAAATGTTTGACAAGTGCGTCAGGGACTTTTAGAGTGATCAATTTGTAAGCTAATCGACAGTGCCACACTTTATCAAATGCTTTTTGGATGTCAGGAAAAATCGCAGCTGTGGGTGTCTTATTATTAAAACCAGAAGAAATGTACTCTACCACTCTCAGCAATTGATGAGTGGTGGAGTGTTTTGGCCGAAATCCAAACTGCTCCGGAATGATAATGTCATTCTCACTAAGGTGCGTGTTCAGTCTCTTAAGAATTATTTTCTCAGTAATTTTACTAAGTGTCGGTAACAAACTGATTGGTCTGTAGTTGGCTAGAATTGAGGCATCCTCACCAGGTTTATGGATCGCTATAATTATCGCTTCCTTCCATTCTTTGGGGAAATAATTTAGTTCTAGTATTTTATTTATTAAGATGGTCAAGTAAAATATTATATTTAAGGGTAGGTTTTTTACCGCGATATTCCTGATTTTGTCGTGCCCTGGGCTTTTACGGTTTTTGATAATCTCTACTATCTCTTGCGGGGTGGCTGGGTTAATCTCAACCGTGACCGGGGAGTTCCTGAAATTGTTTAGAGTTTGCCTAACCATTCTTTGGGTGTCCTGACACATTAGATCGTGGTTTGGTTCAAATTGCTTTTCGTAATGCCTAGCAAGTGCCTCAGCCTTTTCTTCGTCTGAGTACGCGATATTGGCGCCATCTATTAGTGGCGGGAGTTTAATTTGAGGTTTTCTGAGTCTTTTAGCGAATTGCCACAGCGATATGTCTTCCTGGCTAAGGGATTCGATTAATTCTTTATACTGTTGCTGCTTTTCTGCGACAGTTTTTTCACTGACTTTACACGTGAGTCTATTAAGCTCCCTCTTAAGGGTAGGGTCTCTGTTAGCCTGCCATGTCTTACGCATTCTATTTCTCTGTTTAACTAACTGTTTGACATGGTGGGAAAGTGTTGGCATTTTTGGTGAGTCACGATGGCAATAGCTCTCCTGATGTCTGTTGTGAATGTATGCGTGGCAGAGTCAATATTCGCCGTGCTCATAATGTTGGGTATTGCTAGGTGCGGCTCGAAAAGTGCTCTTTTAAATACGTTCCAGTTCACTCTCGCTTGTCCCAGAGAGACTGGAAGTTCAAATCGAATGCCACCAATACCGGTAGATGATCCGAGTCGAATTCATCCAGGGTATCAATTGTGTGAGCGTATTCTATGTTTCTCGTTAGGACAAAGTCTATGAATGAGCCATTAACACCTGAGAAGCAGGTTGGTCTCGACGGCGCAATGATGTCAGTGTTTGTTGTGTTCAGCAATCTATGTATCTGTGTACCGCGTGTGTTGGCTCTCCTGCTGCCCCACGCTCGGTGGTGTGCATTGAAGTCGCCCGCGAGTATTGTGTTTGGATATCGCAAGAAAAGCAGTTCCAGCTGCGCAGCTACATTTATACCACTCATGTTTTTGACATATATTGAAGTTAGGATAAATGGGTTTACATTATTTGTTTTAATTTTTATACTAGTATTTTCTATACCTTGAAGATTTATGTTGTTTATTTCCTCTTGGGGAATATTACTTTTAATATATATTGCTGTTCCTCCATGGGGATTTCTAGCAGTTATATTTGAGCTAAGGGTATGATAGCTATTATAGTTTACTATATTTAGTTTTTTGTTTTCTCTAACTTTAGTTTCCTGGATTAGCAGGGCATCTACATCATTTTCATTTACGTAGCTCCTAAGTTAATTTATTCTTGGAGATATGCCGTTCGCATTCCAAAATATTATATTAAAACTTTCTTTTTGGGACCTATGCATGTCGGGTTTGTTTCTCACTGTTTTTATTAAATTCCGCGATTATTTTAAAAGTCTCAAAGACCATTTGCATTGGATCGCTCTTTTTTTTAATTAACTCAGCGAGCTGCATCAACAGATGTTTTATATCGTCTAGGTTGAACATACTGATAAATCCTCTGACGAGGTTGAGGATTTCATCCATCTTTTCATCATTGGATATACCAGCAGGTTCAATCTCATCTTCCATTTCCTCAGTCTAAGCTACAATTTCCTCAGCCTCAACCGTGGTTTGATCTGTTTTGTGAGTATCCTTTTGGACCTCGGTAGTCTTTTTTTTTTTCAGAATTGTCTAACTGCTGTGTTTGCGCGAGCTCTTCTTCTCGGGCGCGTTTAGTTTTCTGCCATTCCTGAACCCTTTTTTCTAATCTTAGTTTTGCTTCTCTTGCCTCTTTGGCGGCTTTATCAATTGCTATCCTCTGTTTTATGTCTTCACGAGCTATTCTCACTTCCTCCACAGTCATTTCTCTGGAGGTCGACGGTTTAGGGGCCTGCTCTTGCACCGATCTGGTAGGTGCTGAAGTTTGAGTTCTTTTAACCTGTGGCACAGAGTGCGAGGAGCCCTGATGGGGTGCCTGAGGGTTTAGACCGAGGGCCTTTTGCCTCCAAAGGGGTATCTGATTTTGGGGGGAGGGGAGGCATACCCCGGTGCCTTTCCTCTGTTCCAGGGGTTCTTCGGGCATTGCCTGAAGTTCGCCGGGTGGTCTCCATTGCAGTTAGCACACGTTGCCATCTCCGTCCTTGGTCTTTGGCAGTCCCGTGTGAAGTGTTCTTCAGCACACTTAAGGCACTTTGGTGGCATGCTGCACTTCTCAGAGGAATGATTGAACTGCTGGAACCGGTAGCAGATTTTGAAATCCCGTGCTCTGAAGGCCTTTACCTTCACAGCCAAGTATCCTAATCTTGTCAGTCTGTTATACCCTCTGCCAGTCTTCCGTAGGCCTAAAGCTGACTAAGAAGATCGGCAGTGGCAATCTCGTTTTTGTGTTTCTCAATTGAGAAACCCGGACTACATCTAATCCTTCGGATGTTAGAGTGATTTTTATTTCCTCAATGTTATAGTTTGTTGGTAGCCCCTTCAAAACTACCTTTTTGGGCTTTTCCGTCTTTAAGTTTAAACTGTGGAAGGGGATTTTCTCACTAGATAAATGGCGTTGTACAACCCTATAGGCGTCAGCGTCATTTGGAATCAATTTTAGCATGTCTCCTGTGAGCTTGCCAGATACTTTATTACCTGAGATTTCATTTAATTTTTTAAGGAGAGCCTGGTAATTTTCATTAAACTTGATGAAAAAATATTCCGCTTTTGGGTCTTTTTTCTCAACCATTACACTATTTTGCCTGTCACTATTTTGAACCGTTTTTGGTTTTGGTGCACTTTTGAACACTACAGGTTGCGCGACAATTTCAGCATAACTCTCAGTTTTAACATTATCATTTACATCATTATCAATTTTTTCACTACAATCCATGTTATCCTGGTCAGTAGATTTTAAGTTTAATTCTCCATTCTGGTTTTTAGTAGGAGCACCCATAGTGGATTGCCCCTCTATCTTCCTCTTTTTATTTGGATTTTCAACAGTTTTAAGTTTATCATCATCTTTAATTTCCTTAATTAAGCCTAGTTCTATTATTTTACATTTAATTACATCACTAGAATTACTTCCTTCACAGTTATAAATCTCATTTAAATTACTAGCATAAAACCTATCCAAATTCTGGACCAACAAAAAATAATTTACAGAAAGAAACGAACCCATAATCCTGGAGACTTGGTCCTCGTCCTGTCCGAGTAGTCCATTCGTCAGTAGCTCCCTGATGTGTAGCGTCGGAGTGTAGATTGCCAGTGCACAGAAGTTCACGGCGTTTTTGACTTCTTCCTTCCAATCGGGCATCAATCCATCGTTGGGCAGAGTATCACAATATTCAATCATGGCATCCTTGAGAGGCCGCAGTCCATCTTCGTCTAGCTCACCAGCAAGTCCGCGAGTAGCTTCCGTGTCGAATGCATCCAAATCCATGGCGTCAGCGTAGAAACGATCTAAGCAATAGCACTACCACGTGGGAAAAACACACGTGGCACTCCAAAGTTGAAAAAGAACGAATCCAAAATGGCGAGAAATCCGTACACAACAAAGCTGTAATTGCTTAGCCCGACGTCCTCTATCGTAACTAGATATAACACGCCCAAACTTAAGCAAGGAAAGTCACCACAATCAAAAAGTAGCAGCTTCACAAACTCACAACCTCGCAGCTCGGAGTCTGGGCTCCATAAGTGGAGGAAGCTATTTCCCCCTTGCATTCGTTTCGTAATTTCCTCATAGGAATACCGTTTTAGAGTTCTCATACTGTAAAGATCGATTTTAACATCCCAAAGGTTCAGTTTGGATTGAAAAATGGTGTTATTACACAGGGCAATTTTTATTACCGAACTTTAGCAGATTCCGCCCGTCAATCATACTTTAGACTCCTCCTCTGTAACAGGTCCATTTTCTCTAATGTCGGTGTTTTCATTCCAGAAACCATTCTTCAGTGTGTTTTTCGTATAATATAAATCTTTTATATCTCAAAAATGTCTATAATTTGGTAAAAATTATTTTCTTTTTTCCCACCTGCATTTTCAGACTTCAGCAATTCCGCCCGGCAATGATACTTTAGGTTCCCGCCTTTCTAGAGCTCCCCGCCTCTTTAATGCCGACGATTTCATTCCAAGAAACATTCTTTAGTGTTTTTTGCGTATAATTTGAATCCTTTATATTTCACAGATGTCTGTAATTTGGTAAAGGGTCTATTATTATTTTTCCATCTCCGGACTTTAGCAATTCCGCCCGAAAATGATACCGTAGGCTCCCCCGCCTTTCTAACTCGCCCCTCCTCTTTAATGCCGCTGATTTCATTCTAAGAAACATTCTTTAGTGTTTGTTGCTTATTATTTGAATCCCTTATATTTCACAGATGTCTGTAATTTGGTAAAAGTTCTATTATTATTTTTCCATCTCCAGACTTAACAATTCCGGCCGGTAATGATACTTTAGGTCCTCGCCTTTTTAACGCCCCCCTCTTCTTTAATGTCGTCGATTTCATTCCAAGAAACATTCTTCAGTGTTTTTTGCGTATAATTTGGATCTTTTATATTTCACAGAAGTCTGTAATTTGGTAAAAGTTCTATTATTATTTTTCCATCTCCAGACTTAACAATTCCGGCCGGTAATGATACTTTAGGTCCCCGCCTTTTTAACGCCCCCGTCCTCTTTAATGTCGCGATTTCATTCCAAGAAACATTCTTTAGAGTTTTTTGCGTATAATTTGGATCCTTTTATATTTCACAGATGTCTGTAATTTGGTAAAAGTTCTATTATTATTTTTCCATCGCCGAACTTCAGCATTTCCGCTCGGCATTGATACTTTAAGCTTCTCCTTTCTAACAGGTCCTGTCTAATGCAGGTCCTGTCTAATACCGACGATTTCAGAAAGCATTCTTTAGTGTGTATTTTTCATATAATTTGGCCCTTTTATATCCCACAGGTGTCTGTAATTTAGTAGAAGTTCTATTATTTTTTCCATCTCGAGATTCTAACCTATTCCAAAGCAGTCTATCGGCCATCTTGGTCGCCATTAAAGTCACGTCACCTGTGACGTTCGGATTTACCCACATCTGATTGGTCGATTTTCGCACAACATTTTCCTCAACCACAACATTTTAAGTTTGAACCTTAAATGTTGAGGCTAGATTTGTTGAGTGACCGGTCTTGCGAACGGTTTTGTTGTGCCAAATACTGTCGTGTAATAGGGCCTTTAAGGTTCAAACCTAAAATGTTGTAGTTGAGGAAAATGTGCGAAAATCAACCAATCAGAAGTGCGTAAATCCGAACGTCACAGGTGACGTGACTTTAATGGCGACCAAGATGGCCGATAGACTGCTTTGGAATGAGTTCGAATCTCGAGATGGAAAAAATAATAGAACTTCTACTAAATTACAGACACCTGTGGGATATAAAAGAGCCAAATTATATGAAAAATACACACTAAAGAATGCTTTCTGATATCGTCGGCATTAGACAGGACCTGTTAAAAAGGAGGGGCTTAAAGTATCATTGCCGAGAGGAAATGCTGAAGTTTGGCGATGGAAAAATAATAATAGAACTTTTACCAAATTACAGACATCTGTGAAATATAAAAGATCCAAATTATACGCAAAAAGCACTAAAGAATGTTTCTTGGAATGAAATCGGCGACATTAAAGAGGAGGGGGGCGTTAGAAAGGCGGGGACCTAAAGTATCATTACCGGCCGGAATTGCTAAAGTCTGGAGATGGAAAAATAATAATAGAACTTTTACCAAATTACAGACTTCTGTGAAATATAAGGGATTCAAATTATAAGCAACAAACACTAAAGAATGTTTCTTAGAATGAAATCAGCGGCATTAAAGAGGAGGGGCGAGTTAAAAACGCGGGTAAGCCTAAGATATCATTTTCGGGCGGAATTGCTAAAGTCCGGAGATGGAAAAATAATAATAGAACTTTTACCAAATTACAGACATCTGTGAAATATAAAAGATCCAAATTATACGCAAAAAACACTAAAGAATGTTTCTTGGAATGAAATCGGCGACATTAAAGAAGAGGGGGGGGGGGCGTTAAAAAGGCGGGGACCTAAAGTGTCATTGCCGAGCGGAATTGCTCAAATCTGGAGATGGAAAAATAATAATAGAACTTTTACCAAATTACAGACATCTGTGAAATATAAAGGATTTAAATTATACGCAAAAAACACTAAAGAATGTTTCTTGGAATGAAATCGTCGGCATTAAAGAGGCGGGGAGCTTTAGAAAGGCGGGAACCTAAAGTATCATTGCCGGGCGGAATTGCTGAAGTCTGAAAATTCAGATGGGAAAAAAGAAAATAATTTTTACCAAATACAGACATTTTTGAGATATAAAAGATTTATATTATACGTAAAACACACTGAAGAATGGTTTCTGGAATGAAATCACCGGCATTAGAGAAAATTGACCTGTTAAAGAGGAGGAGTCTAAAGTATGATTGACGGGCGGAATCTGCTGAAGTTCGGTAACAAAAATTGCCCTGTGTAATAACACCATTGTTCAATCCAAACGGAACCTTTGAGATGTTAAAATCGATCTTTACAGTATGAGAACTTTAAAACGGTATTCCTATGAGGAAATTACGAAACGAATGCAAGGGGGAAAGAGCTTCCCCTACTTGTTGAGTGAAGTGACGTCACGTTCGTTCTGTGCTCACCAACCCCTGGAACTCGTTTCAAGAGCTGTTTCCACTCGCCTGACCTTATGCCCCAGCTTATTGACGACTGGCAACCACCAGATCATGGAAGTCGTGCCCCATGTTCGCTGCCGCTCACTATCAACTAGAGAACACGTAGCAATATTTTTCATCTCGCCATTGAAGCTCCGCTCCTTGTTCGCTTGCATTGTATAAACTCCCTATCTGGCTTCGCGAGCTCTTTCACGCAGTCCCGATGTCTAAATCTTTAATTTTTAGTCAAATATTTACAACAAAAAGACATATATTTGTTCTGTAATAATAATTATTTTAATCGTATTTTTTTATGACAACAATAGTTGCGAAACGGTTTGTTTGTAAGAATCAACAATAAAGCATATCATTGTCCACATTGCTCGTTGCGTAGGAAATATTGTTTTAGTCTACCTAAGGCTCCTATATAGACTCGTATATATAGGAGCCTTAAGTCTACCATGTTTGTCGTACGCAGTCGTGACGTTTTTGCCAGCAACCAATCAGAGAGAAGTTGAAAATAGACTCGACCAATTAAATCTTTGATAATACAAAAGAGCGTTTTTCACTTTAGAAGTACATAAAAATAGAGTAACTCATAAACTAAATCGAAAATAAATAAAGGATCCGGCAGTAGTAGAGATAGGCCGGTTCTGCACGGAAGGCGGTATATGCGGTATGGCCGCCATCTTGAATTCCGTAATCCTGGACGGGGTGTAAAAGGGGGAAAATGAAAAAAGGTGGGGGTAAAAATTTTTGAGAAACTTTTTTGGGTGGCAACGATTTCGTAGTCTTGTACGAAGGGTTTAGGGGATATAAATTTTTTGGAACGAGATTTTTCTAAGTATGGGAGAAACTTTTTTGGGGGTGGCAACACCTGCGAAGGCGGTATGGAACTATCAGCGCCCCCTAGCGGCATAAAGGAGAATTAAAATTGAAACTTAGAAATATTTTTTTGTTTGGGTTACCTTAGCAACACCTGTATGGGAGAAACGTTTTCAGGGTGGTAACACCTGCGAAGGCGGTATGGAACCATCAGCGTCCCCCTAGCGGCGGAAAGTGGAACTATCGAGGATGGAACTTAGAATTTTTCTAAATATGGGAGAAACTTTTTAGGGGATGGCAACACCTGCGAAGGCGGTATGGAACCATCAGCGCCCCTAGCGGCAGAAAGGAGATTTAAAGCTGGGATTTTTCTAATAGTTGGGATTTTTTTTTCTTTTTCTAAATGAGGATAATCAAATAAAGTAATTAAGTAATAAATATCCGCATGCCAGGAGCGTGCCAAGAGCATGTTAAGGGTATGTCAAGGATGTGCCAAGACCATCGTCCTTACAATATCCCTCCGCCTTCTAAGAAAAGAGTTCTTGTCCTATATCGCGATTACGAATTGAACTGCGAGAATATCGTATGATGAGATACTTGAGAATCTTGTATGATGAAGGGAGATAACATAGATTTTTAAACGTGTGTCATTTTTAGCGTTTTTTCATTGTGGTTTTTAGATTGTTTGAATTCTCTATGGAAAATAATATGGGTTTTCGCGCTTTTGTGTATTTTTTGTAAAAAAAATGTGCGTTTTTGCAAAAATGTTACCAAAAAGGCGTTTTTTGAAAAATGTCTAATTCCTCTATGGGAATTAACATAGGTTTTCGCACTTTTACATTTTTTTTTTAAAATGTGCGTTTTTGCAAAAGTGTTACCAAAAATGCGTTTTTTGAAAAATGTGACATTTTGCGATTTTTTTTAAAAACACACTTTTTACTTGTAAAAACTAAGAAAAACACGTTTTTAAAGTAGTAGAATCACGTGAATTGGGTGTATTGTAGGGTGTGTGTTTACCCAACCATTTACCCAACATTATGGCAACACCTTCTCCTCACTCCCTATTGAGGAGCAGCGCTATCAGCGCCCCCTAGCGGTGAAAAGCGGAACTATGGGGATGAAATTGTGGATTTTTTTCTAAGTATGGGAGAAACTATTTTCGGGATGGCAACACTTTCTCGTCACTCTCAATTGAGGAGCAGTGCCATCAACGCCCCCTAGCGGCATAAAGGAGAATTAAAATTGGAGCTTAGAAATATTTTTTGTTTGTGTTGCCTTAGCAACACCTGTATGGGAGAAACTTTTTAGGGGTGGCAACACCTTCTCCTCACTCCCAATTGAGGAGCAGCGCCCCCTAGCGGTAGAAATGAGAATTAAAACTGGGGATTTTTCTGATAGTTGGAATTTTTTTTCTTTTTTCTAAATAAAGTAATTAAGTATATCAAGGTCGCGATAAGCCCAAAGGTATACCAATTCAGAAAGCTTCTCTCACATCACACGCCAAACGTCGTTTTATCGCCAGTTCTGGTACACTATTTTTGCAACTCCTGCAGAAGCGGAGAGAAAGACGATGGTTTTTAATCCGCGATATTGTTCCTGAAGACAGATTAGATACATTTGTTTCCCATTATTTAAATCATGTTTTATGAACATTTTGGTTTTAAAGTAATACTATCAAAATACATGTATTTAAGACCTTTTTGTACTGCACACAGATTCTTTGCAATGAGTGTTATTTGAATTTGTTATTTGAATAAAACGTTTATATGCGAGATTTTGGCGTAAAGTATGTGTAGGTTCCGTATGTTGTTCAATACTTATATAGTACAACAATCAGTGACGAAAATTGAAGATTATTTGAAAGGAAGGAATATTTGTCATTTTAAAAATGCAAAATTTGTGACATTTTGAGGAAATTTGCTTGACATTTTCGGTCTGTGGGAGCAATAAATGTTACTTTTCTACATACCTAGAATAATGCATCGCTTTTCAAGGTGGACTTCTCAAGGTTTTCGGAACCTTTGGGATTCCGCGACGTGATAGTTTCATGCAAATTGTCTTAAATTTAAAAACGTGTAAAATTTTGATGCATAATTTGGACAAATGGGGATATTTCTTATTTTGGGGTTCTACCATCAAATTAAATTTCAAAAGGGTTTCACGTGAGAAAATAAATTTGAAAAACATTGATATAATGTATAGGGAAAGTATTATGACGAGGTTGAAAACTCGAATTCTACTTAGTGTTTTCGACGGTAGAGCTTGTTTCAAACATTCCTGAAATCGAATCGAATGTTTTTAAAGTGATATCTGTGTGTGTGTGTGTGCGTGCATGTATATTAATGTATGTAGTATGTGCATATATACTAGTGTGTGTATGTGTATTAGTGTGTGTGTATGTATATTAGTGTGTGCGTCCTTGAGTCAGTGGATGCGATATCTAATGAACGGATGGAACATTTCAAACAAAAAAAAAATTCGATTATTACAATCAGTGAATACTGGAAGTCTATTGATTTTATAAGCAATCGAATATTTGGAAACCAGCTCCAAACTTTCAAATGAAATTTTGAAAAAAATCATAAAAAATAAGAACCTTTAATATTGTTACATAAAGTATCATTTTTTATTTAATTTTTTATTAGAAAATGAATAACATAAACTTTGGGATAATAGCATGAACTATTCTTGATATATTGTACGTTTTTCAAATAAATTTTAAAAAATACATGAAATTAAAACAGTGCTAACTACCGTAATATGTTTCCATTCCATGTACAATATTATGTGACAACGGTGTTAGCATCATTCTGGTAGGTTTTATTCACGAGACACTGTTTTACAATAGTTTTGTGTTTTGACATCAAACAATTTGTCAAATGTAATTTATTAGTTTGTCTGTATGTCTGTAATGCTTGTCGATAAATTAACAAAATATCGTCAACTTGACATTTTATTTAAAATGTTTCCAAATTGGCAAAAATGACACTAAATTAATAAAAATGATGTCAAATTGATGATAGTCAATATCTTGGAAAATAAAGTTTAATTTATTTGCTAATTCCTGTCCCTTTGGGGAAATTAATATTCTAGATTTAAGATATGTTGAGTTTCGCGGTTATAATCGTTTCAAATACAATATTTGAACAAAATAAAAGTTAATTCGGTTAAGCTGTGAAGGACTCAAAGTCATTGATTGATAAAGTCTTTTTGACACTCCCACCCATTTTATTCGCCCTCGAGTGAGAAACAAAAATATTAAGCTCCGTTAGGTTCTGTCTCGTTGTCGATACTATAAGCATGGGCGCCCATAGCACTTTTTTAGAAGTTAAACTCAATGATATGTACAATATCGACTACCTTGATCCCCACATTTGGGACACTGAATGTCCAGGGGAGCGGAAGTGCCTTCTTTCCCTCCCTTATGGGCGCTCATTGAAAAAACTCCCTGCTTATACTAGTAACCTCAAGACAGAACCTAACGGAGTTGAGCTTCTATTTCCCCAGGGGTGGAAAAATGGAGTCTTTCCAGACCCCACAAAAGTTTCCGTGAAGTCTAAAGCTTTACACACTTATAGCCACCCCGGCCACTCAAATAGCTGCTGTAAGCCCTCTGGGTCAGCCGAGTGGTTTGGGTCTGCAACACTTAGAGCCACGGAATACTATATTAGTCTGTGCTTATAGCCATCTCTCCCGGCCACTCAAACAGCTGCTGTAAGCCCTATAGGGCTAGTCAAATGGTCTGGGTCTTCAACACTTATAGCCATGGGTGCCCATTGGGGCGTTCAAAGTCACAAATGTAGGTATCAAGTTAGTCAATATTGTACTTCTCATCCATGAGTTTACCCTCTGGAAAATGTTCTATGGGCGCCCATAGGGGAGTGCGAGGGGGCACTTTCACTCCCTCGAACGTTTAAGGTCAGAAATGTAGGTATTAAGTTAATAGATATTTACCTCCCATCCTTGAGTTTGGCTATCTCAGGAATAAGTTTTATGGGCGCCTTTGAATCCTACTCGTTTGAAACAAGGTCGACCTCTCCTGCAGTTACCACACTATATTTTGATCGTACTATATTTTGACACACACACAACCACACTCTTTCTTTCTCGCTCTCTGTGTCTCCCTCCCTCCTTTATACCCGTATTTTAATCACGTTAATTACATGATGATCTACCTAATTCTAATTTTTTCAGAATGTAGCTACATATAGAATTTCGTGGCTGTACGTACTCTCTCTAATTTAAAATCTCTAATTTCGAATAATGTTTTAATCCTATTTATTACAAAATATTCTACCTGTTTCTAATTTTCTACAGAATGCATCTACATATAAATTGTCATAGTGGTACGTGCATTCGCACCCCACAGATACACACACACACACTGATGGAAATATTTCCCAAAATGTTCGAAATGTGTTCATGGTGTCTTTAAGTGTATTTTTTCGTCTAAATGTCGTGATTATCCGTGAACTTCCTGTATACAATAGCATTAGAAAATAATAAAATGATTCTTTAATTGAGTCAATACTGAATTAATTTAATTCTAATCTAAGAGATAATGCATTTAAAAAGCGTCTATATTTCTTAATTGTAAGTTATATATCGGCTTCTTTAATCTAATCAATATTGAATTAATTTAATCCCAATCTAAGAGACAATCCATTTAAAACGTGTCGCTATTGCTAAATTGTAAGTTATATATCCTATAAAAAGATAAACCAAATTGCGAGAGTCCTTTCTCTTGATGTGGCTGCTATAGTAACCTTGAGACAGAGCGCTCCTTCGCCTATCACGCTGGCGATAAAACGAAGTTTGGCGTCTGATTTGAAAGAAGGCTTTCTGGCTTAGTACACTTTCTGGCCTTCCGCATCAAGGTCATTCTTATTGCATGCCAAGGACATGCCAAGGGCTACCAAGCTAAAGGTGTGTACAGACGATCAGTGAATGTTTGTCAAACAAGCGTGATCACTTATTTTTGATCGTCTGAACACGTGTTTGACGTAGTTGTCAAAGAGTGAGGTCAAACATTTTTCTTGTAGAGCAGGGTCCTACTTTTTCGCCAAACATTGCGGAGCCAGCATGATTGACATTTGTATTGACCAATCACGAGCATATTACCATTTTGGATTTGCATCCGTATTCATCATATCGTTCTGCGTCGCGTATATTTTTTGCCCGTTTGTTTGTTATTTGTAGTCTTTTTCTTTTCTGTAATTATTTTAATTCATTCATTGTTTGCTGATTTCAGTGAGCAACCCTGCATTTATTCCATGAATTGAGTATTATTCTATGTACCCTTTCTGTGTGCCTTTTAATTTCAGTTTTATAAAGTGTAATTACTAGCGAGTTATGCTCTATCTTCCAAGTGTTTTTTGACTGAAAACCTTCAAGGATATATTTTTCATTTCATAGAATTGGAAATTGTTTGCTTTTACGTAAGTAGTTGCATGTAATAATTTTAGCATCTTGATATTTTGCATGTTTATAACTTAGTCTAAGTTAGAGTTTAAGAATTGAAATAGCATGTTTTTAATAGATTACATGAATTCTAACAATTTTGCATATTTCTGGGAAATAATTAACAGAAGTGTATGTTTTCTAACAAGACTGACGTGTATTTTGTTTGTTGATTTCAATGTACAACCCTGCATTTATTTCATGAATTGAGTATTATTCTATGTATCCATTCTGTGTATCTTTTAATTTCAGTTTAATGTTTGGATTGTACAATGGGATTTATAAAGTATTTTTAGGTGTCTTCCACTACGTCATATAAAGCTAAATAATCACTAGAGAGTTATGTTGCTTATAAAATGTCAACAATCTTTCTAGTGGTTTTTTGGCTGAAAATCTTCAAGGATATTTTTCTCATCTCACAGAATTGAAGAATGTTTGATTTTACGTAAGTAGTTTCATGTAATAATTTTAGCATCTTAATATTTTGCTTCTTTATAACTTTGTCAAATTTAGAGCTCAAGAATTGAAATAGCATGTTTTTAATAGATTGCATGAATTCTAACAATTTTGCATGTTTCGGGGAAATAATTAACAGAACTGTATGTTTTCTAACAAGAGTGTATTTTGTTTGTTGATTTCAATGTGCAACCCTGCATTTATTTCATGAATTGAGTATTATTCTATGTACCCATTCTGTGTATCTTTTAATTTCAGTTTAATGTTTGGATTGTACAATGGGATAAAATATATTTACGGTGTCTTCCACTACAGTCATATGAAGCTAAATAATCACTAGAGAGTTATGTTGCTTATAAAATGTCAACAATCTTTCTAGTGGTTTTTTGGCTGAAAATCTTCAAGGATATTTTTCTCATCTCACAGAATTGAAGAATGTTTGATTTTACGTAAGTTTCATGTAATAATTTTAGCATCTTGATAATTTGCCTGTTTATAACTTAGACTAAGTTGGAACTTAAGAATTGAAATGGCATGTTTTTAATAGATTGCGTAGATTCTAACAATTTTGCATGTTTCTGGTGAATAATTAACAGAACTGTATGTTTTCTAACAACAGTGTATATTGTTTATTCATTGGAATGTGCAGCCAGCCCTGCATTTATTTCATGAATTGAGTATTATTCTATGTGCCTTTTCTGTGTTTCTTTTAATTTCATTTTAATGCTTGGATTGTACAATGAGATTTCTAAACTATAGTTCGGTTTTATCCACTACAGTCATACAAAGATAATAATTACTAGAGAATTATGCTGCTTATGTAAAATGTCAGCAATCTTTCTAGTGTTTTTTCTCGTTTTGTTTTTCCTGAAAACTTTTAAGGATATTTTTCTTGTCTCGCAGATTTGAAAAATGTGTGATTTTATGTACAGTGTGGCATGTAAGTAGCTTCATGTAGTAATTTTAGTATCTTGATGTAGCATGATTATGCATGTATATATATATATATATATATATAGTATATATAGATATAGATATGATGATATAGCATGTGCATGATTTAGATTATGATATAGGTGAAGAAGTGAAATTACATATTTTTAAGAATGTGTCAAGTAAGTAATTGTATGTAAAAATTTGTATCTTGATATATTGCACGCATATTTTGATTATTTGTCATGGCATAATAAAACAAAAATATGTTATGTTCAGGTTGTGTAAATCTGTTTTTATAATGCGAATGAACTGTTATTATGTTATTAATTATAGTATATTATATATTTATATGTTATAATATTTTAAGAACAGTTCATAACTAGTAAACAATGATGTTAATTTGTTTTTGATTAAAAGTACTTTCATTCATGTGTGATATCGTGCTGACTTCTAAAATATTTCTTTGCATTTATACATAAAAAAAAAGTGCTCATTGAATGCAAATTTACTCCGCTAACATTTTATATTTAATTATTTTGCTTTAAACATACTTCGTTAAATTAATAACATTACTTTTCATACTTTTTTTAATTTGTAAAACATTTGATGTTTCATAATTTATCGCCTAAAAACTATTAAACAATTAGAATACAATATATTTGAATTAATTATATATTGTTAATAGTCATTATAACCAGTAGCGTATGCTTGCCCCCCCCCCCCCCCCAATTTTCAAGGCTTTTTAATGTTATGCGTATTTTTCATTTAAAATAACTCTGACATAAGCAATTGTTAAACATTCCTCCCCCCCCCCTCTCCACTTTTTAGAGTCAGGATAAGTCACTGATTGTAACGATTTGGGACACTTTTAATTTTGTTTCCACTTTCTTGATTTGAAAACAAACGAAATTAGTAAACAAGTACAACAGCGCCATCTACTAGATATGAAAGGAAACTAGCTCATTATCATAAGACGTCAAATATGTGTGCCCGTGTGGACAAAGCGCACTTCAAACACAATTCTGAGAATCGACATCTTTGACAAACATTCAGTGACCGTCTGTACACACCTTAAGGGTTTACCAAGGTCATGTCAATATCCCCCCGCCTTCTAAGAAAAGAGTGCTTACCCTATATCGCGGTTGCGAAGTGAACTGCGAGAATCTTGTATGATGAAGGGAAATAACATAGATTTTTCAACGTGTGTCATTTTTAGCGTTTTTTCACAAAAAGTTTCAAAAACGTTAAAAAACAACAAAAATGTACGTTTTTTAAATAAATTGTGGTATTTTGATTGTTTGAATTCTCTATGGGAAATAACATGGGTTTTCGCACTTTTGTGTATTTTTTGTAAAAAAAATGTGCGTTTTTGCAAAAATGTTACCAAAAAGGCGTTTTTTGAAAAATGTGACATTTTGCGATTTTTTTCAAAATGGCTAATTTCTCTATGGGAATTAACATAGGTTTTCGCACTTTTACAATTTTTTTTTTAAAAATGTGCGTTTTTGCAAAAGTGTTACCAAAAATGCGTTTTTTGAAAAATGTGACATTTTGCGATTTTTTTCAGAAACACACTTTTTACTTGTAAAAACTAAGGAAAACACGTTTTAAAAGTAGTAGAATTTCGGGAATTGGGTGTATGGGAGGGTGTTGTTGTTGAGACCCAGACCGTCCGACCTACCTGAAAGGTGTAAGGTAACCGTTTGGACGGCCGGGAAGTGCCAGCCAATTTAGACCGGAACTCAGTGGGGGAGGCATCCACAGGGACCGTACCCTCCTTCCCCTACCACCAACCTCTCGGAAGGACTTACGGACCCACATGTTTAACGTGATCGTACTCCGCATGAACACGGCGGCATTTGTGGCAGCGTGCAAATCTAGCGCGCAAACCACGGGGATACCGCACCCGAGATGGCCAACAGCACGCGGCGTTCCGAGGTGGTCACCCACCAAGTACTAACCGCGCCCGATGCTGCTTCACTTCGGTGATCTAACGAGAACCGGTGTTTTCAGCACGGTACGGCCGTTGGCCTGTATGGGAGGGTGTGTGTTTACCCAACCATTTCGGCCTTGGATTTCAAAATTTAAAAAATAAATATTTTCAATACATATTTCAGATAATCGTGAAAGTGTGCTTATGTCCAAAGTACTTAAGTGTTATGAATCTCACAAGTTAATTAAAGGATGTTAATTAAATTAGTGTTATGAATCTCGCAGGTTAATTAAAGGATGTTAATAAAATTAAGTGAATAAGTATTGGATATCCGTATGCCAGGAGCCAAGACATGCCGAGGGTATGCTAAAGGTATGCCAAGGTTTACCAAGATCATCGTTCTTACAATACCCCTCCACTATATCGCGGTTACGAAGAGATACGTGAGAATCTTGTATGATGAAGGGAAATAACATAGATTTTTAAACGTGTGTCATTTTTAACGTTTTTTCACAAAAAGTTTCAAAAACGTTAAAAAACAACAAAAATGTGCGTTTTTTTAAACAAGTTGTAGTTTTGAGATTGTTTGATTTCTCTATGGGAAATAACATGGGTTTTCACACTTTTATGAATTTTTTAGAAAAAAAATGTGCGTTTTTGCAAAAGTGTTACCAAAAAGGCGTTTTTTGAAAAATGTGACATTTTGCGATTTTTTTCAAACTGTCTGATTTCTCTATGGAAATTAACATAGGTTTTCGCACTTTTGCATTTTTAAAAATAAATGTGCGTTTTTGCAAAAGTGTTACCAAAAACGCATTTTTGGTAACACTTTTCCAAAAACGCATTTTTGGTAACACTTTTGCAAAAACGCACATTTTAAAAAAAAAATGCAGAAGTGCGAAAACCTACGTTAATTTCCATAGAGAAATCAGGCATTTTGAAAAAAATCGCAAAATGTCACATTTTTCAAAAAACGCCTTTTTGGTAACACTTCTGCAAAAACGCACATTTTTTTTCTAAAAAATTCATAAACCCATGTTATTTCCCATAGAGAAATCAAACAATCTCAAAACTACAACTTGTTTAAAAAAACGCACATTTTTGTTGTTTTTTAACGTTTTTGAAATTTTTTGTGAAAAAACGCTAAAAATGACACACGTTTAAAAATCTATGTTATTTCCCTTCATCATACAAGATTCTCACGTATCTCTTCGTAACCGCGATATAGTGGAGGGGTATTGTAAGAACGATGATCTTGGTACACCTTGGCATGCCTTTAGCATACCCTTGGCATATCTTTGACATGCTCCTGGCATACGGATATCCAATACGGATATCTTTCATGATTATTTAAAATATTTATTTTTTAAATTTTGAAATCCAGTCACTTAATTTAATTAACATTTAATTAGTCACTTAATTTAATTAACATCCTTTAATTAACTTGCGAGATTCATAACACTAATTTAATTAACATCCTTTAATTAACTTGTGAGATTCATAACACTTAAGTACTTTAACCATCCCAGACATTTTGAAAATAGCTTCCAAAATGTCTGGGATGGTTTCGTAATATCCCGCTGGTATTCTACGTACAAGCATTTTACCATCTCCTAGATCAAATCCAATAAAATTGTTCTCAGCAGTTATATTCATCCATGCATGGGGATATAAAAACTCTGTAATTCCAATCTCCCAGCTTCCCTTTAGCTCTATAGGGGTGGGTAATCTCGTAATAAAATGTGAAATTTTATTCTCGGGAAAGTAGCTCATCGAGCTATCACTAGGAAGTGTCACGTAGAAACTCATCGTATCAACTGATTTCAGAAACAAGCGTCCCTTTCTTTTATAGGGCGGATAAATCAGAGGCAGGTATCCACTGATTAAACTTGTGGGGGTAACCTCGGTATTTTACAAAGTATTCCATATTCTTCTTCTTGAAACGTTTCTTTTCTTTAACACTTTTTCAATGGGAAATTCCTCTTTCATTTTCACTTTTTGTAGTTCTTGCAGGTAAAAGGTACCTTGTATGGGTTCTCCTAGTAAATCTTGGATTCTGTATACAGCAGGTTCTCGTTTTACACATTCTGTCACTTTAAATAAGTCTTCCGACCAATTTGTTTCATACCCCTTCTCAAAGGTCATTTTAATCTTGGATACTCGCACAGTGTCCCCCGCATTTAAAATACATTTGGATACACCCTTAAGCAGGTTACCATAGAGCGTAAACCACACTTCTTGTTCATTGTCCGAATTCACATTCACAGGGGCTTTCTGCTGGAGTGATAGGTATGATTATAGCTATCCATCAACGAGTCCAATACATCCAAATAGCGATAAGTATTCTGATTGGTAAAGTATTTCCACATTTTTGTCTTAAGGGTTCTGTTAAACCTCTCAACAACAGATGCTTTCGTGGTGTTAAACGTTGTAAAAAACTTGATATGATGCTCTTTAAGTAATTTTTGAAATTTCTGATTCTTAAATTCTGTACCTTGATCCGTCTGCAGAGATTTTGGAACGCGCTCTTTAAATATAGTCCGAAAGGCATTCACGATATCTACCCCTCTCTTGTGCTTCATAGGTATAGCCCATGCATACTTGGATAAAATGTCAATGCATGTTAAGATGTAGCGAAATCCGTCATTCTGTCGACTGAGTGTTGACATATCAGCTAAATCGGCTTGCCATTGCTGATCTATAGAATGCACTATAACACGGTTGGTTTTAAATTTCCGCTGAACTGGCTTGTGTAATGTATAGGCATCCACACCTTGTAGCCAATTCTGAATTTCCTTCTTGGGTACTTTTCCTTGAAGAGCACGGTATATGCTATCCACTCCACCGAAACTTGCGGGGTGCTTGGGGTTCTGGTAGGTTCCATCCATCATTCCAACATGGAAATATTCACAGATTCGTTTAAATGCAGAATAAAATCCCTTGGTATATTTAAATCAATCAAAACTTCCGTTGTAATGTATACTATTAAAACAGTAATCAGATAGACACACGTCACGATAACCTCCTCTCTCGAAGACATGACTCCGAATAAACTTAATCGCTCTTCTTGCCCCTTTTATATATCCCTATGGTAGTAGTACACTTATAAAATAGCACACGTATTAAGCCATGTTGGTATCTGCTATTATTTAAACTCCAAGACTTAAATGAATGCACGATTCATAACACTCAAGTATTTTGGACATAAGCACACTTTCATGATTATTTAAAATATTTATTTTTTAAATTTTGAAATCCAAGGCCGAAATGGTTGGGTAAACACACACCCTCCCATACACCAAATTCCCGAGATTCCCGAAATTCTACTACTTTAAAAACGTGTTTTTCTTAGTTTTTACAAGTAAAAAGTGTGTTTTTGAAAAAAATCGCAAAATGTCACATTTTTCAAAAAACGCATTTTTGGTAACACTTTTGCAAAAACGCACATTTTAAAAAAAAAATTGTAAAAGTGTGTAAACCTATGTTAATTCCCATATAGAAATTAGACATTTTGAAAAAAATCGCATAATGTCACATTTTTCAAGAAACGCCTTTTTGGTAACATTTTTGCAAAAACGCACATTTTTTTTACAAAAAATACACAAAAGTGCGAAAACCCATGTTATTTCCCATAGAGAATTCAAACAATCTAAATACCACAATTTATTTAAAAAACGTACATTTTTGTTGTTTTTTAAATAAATTATGTTCAGAGTTGTGTTCAGAGTAAATCAGTTTCAAAAACGTTAAAGTTTTTGAAACTTTTTGTGAAAAAACGCTAAAAATGACACACGTTGAAAAATCTATGTTATTTCCCTTCATCATACAAGATTCTCGCAGTTCACTTCGTAACCGCGATATAGGGTAAGCACTCTTTTCTTAGAAGGCGGAGGGATATTGACATGACCTTGGTATACCCTTAGCATTCCCTTGGCATGCAATAGCAATGACCTTGATATACTTAATTACTTTATTTAGAAAAAAGAAAAAAAAAATTCCAACTATCAGAAAAAATCCCCAGTTTTAATTCTCCTTTCTACCGCTAGGGGCGCTGGCGGCACTGCTCCTCAATTGGGAGTGAGGAGAAGGTATTGCCACCCCTAAAAAGTTTCTCCCATACAGGTGTTGCTAAGGCAACCCAAACAAAAAATATTTCTAAGTTCCAATTTTAATTCTCCTTTATGCCGCTAGGGGGCGCTGATGGCTCTGCTCCTCAATTGAGAGTGAGGAGAAGGTGTTGCCATTCCGAAAATAGTTTCTCCCATACTTAGAAAAAAATCCCCAATTTCATCCCCATAGTTCCGCTTTTCACCGCTAGGGGGCGCTGATGGCGCTGCTCCTCAATAGGGAGTGAGGAGAAGGTGTTGCCATCCCGAAAATAGTTTCTCCCCCTACTTAGAGAAATCTCGTTCCAAAAAATTTGTTTCCCCCCTAAACCTCTCGTACAAGACTACGAAATCGTTGCCACCCGAAAAAAAGTTTCTCAAAAATTTTTACCCCCCCGTCCAGGATTACGGAATTCAAGATGGCGGCCATTTTGCTCCTCGCTCCTCACTGCTCCTCCTCCCGTGCAGAACTCTCCTTCCTCAACTACTCTTATCTATGTGACGTCATCATTTTGAGCTGTTGCCACTTATTTTCTTCTTAATGACATATTTTTATTAACCTCCTTGTGCTAACAACTGATTTACGAGACACAATTTGAATAGTGCATTGCATATGATTTAACCATTTTTAAAGTGATGGGTGTAATTTCAATACCAAGGTTTAGAATTTAATAAGCTATGAACACGAATCGAACACTTTCACAAATATATGTGCATCCCAAAATTTTAGCATTAAGTTCAAAATAAATGAAATATAAGCCATTGAATATGATTTGACCATTTTTACAGTGGGCGTTGTAATTTTAGTACCATTATAGAATTTAGAAGCGAGTGTACAGTTTCGACTATTTTTACAGGACGACAACACATTTTAAAATCTATTGAATAGGAATGGACCATTTTTTCACATATGTGTACCTAGATTTCATCACCCAGTATTAAAACCTTCTAAACATGAAACGAGTAAGTATTGTGTGAGATTTTATCGCACTAACTTTTAAACTTTTTAAATTTTTAAAAAATTTTAAAAATAGTTGTATTTCATCGGTAGACATAAATTGTATGGAGTACATTTTTTTGAAAAAAATATATGTTTCGACAGCTTTTAAAATAGATTTATACAGTTGTACATTACGGTTCTAGAATTTTCTAAATATGAATCGACTGTTTGAACTACCAATGGTATTTTTACCGATTGCAAATATGTGCAATACAAATATTTCGATGAAACCGAGCTTAGTTAAAGTTTGAATATTTAGAAACATTTTATATATTTTTAGGCGATATATTTTACACATAGCACTGAAAATAGTTAACAAAATTGGAACTCATGGAAAGGAGTCCTATTTTTAATTACTTCTTAATTTTAAATCACTTATTCATAATTATAAAATTAAAAAGTAATTAAAAATATACGGCCATCTTGTGAACTTTGGACCAATGACGTCATCTTGTGAACTTTGGAGCGATGACGTTATTTTATGTGAAATCTTAGATAAGAACTGATAAGCTATCATCTTAGGGCCAATCCCACCAACGTCTGTTAAAATAGTGCTTATGTCTGATTAACTAATCAGTCACTAAATTTAAAAGCGCACTAAAGGATGCTTAAAAACCATACCGTCTCACCAAGCTTTTCGACTGTTAAAAACGTTCCGGTTAGTTAATCAATGATTAAACCGATTTCTAGATGATACGAGTTCTCTGATTGGTCCGTTATTTCTATCTCGAAAATACAACTTCAACTTCTACATGTTTACGTTCTTACTTCTCGTAAAGGAGCAATTTATTTATTTTCGTGTTATATCAAATTTGTTCTACAGGAATAATATAAATATCATTCACGTTTACACAAATATGAGAAAAGTTTGCACATTATGAGAAAAGTCACGTTTACACATTATGAGAAAAGATTTTGGGTAAATCCGGAGATCAAGTCACCGCAAAATTTTTTCAAGTACAAAATCCGGCCAAGTTGGCGCTTTCTTCCCTGTTTTGAAATTGGCTCCACGCATCCTCAGTAACGTCATTTACCATCTTTAGAAATAAGCTCCTCCTACCAAAATGATGTTTTGGTAGGAGAACCCTATTTCTAAAGACAGGCTATTGTGTTTGTTCTAAACAAGGTTTTCTAATATAAATGATAATTTAATTTAACTTAAATAACAGTGAATAATACTCATAAAAACGTTACAAAATCAGATTTTTGTGTATTTTAAGAAAATTAAATAACTTTGTAAAACTGCAGAATAAAAAAATGAATAATACTCATGTAAACGTTCTAAAATCAGATTTTTGTAAAATTTAAAATTTTTATGCTACAATTTTATCTGTGCATATCGCACGTATCAAGATCGCTTTCTCCATCTAACTGAGGATCCATATAAAGGAAGGGGTTCGACGAATGTACCAGTGGTCCGTGTAGGGGCAGGGGTTCGACCTAAAGCTCGAAATCTGTGGAACGAATGTACCAGTGGTCCGTACAGGGGCAGGGGTTCGACCTAAAGGTCGTTCTACAGTGGAACGGGGCCGCCAGTGATCTCCGGTTTATTAGGAACGGTCGCCACTTTTCCCGGCCGCGCTACCAAACCCTTTAAGCCCTCGATGGCAAGGGGCGCGGTCTGAGTCGTGGAAGGGCAGGGGTTCGACCTAAAGGTCGAAATTTGTGGAACGGATGTACCAGTGGTCCATGTAGGGGCAGGGGTTCGACCTAAAGGTCGAAATTTATGGAACGGATGTACCAGTGGCCTGTATAGGGGCAGGGGTTCGACCTAAAGATCCCTCTACACCGGAACGGGGCCCCCCAGTGATCTCCGGTTTATTAGGAACGGTCGCCTGCGGCGCCCAGACACAGAATATGCTACAATTTTATCTGTGCATGTCGCACGTAGCAAAATCACTTTCTCCATGCAACCGAGGATCCGTACAAGGGCAGGTGTTTGGTGGGGTTTCGGTCGTCCTCGTCGGGGCACTTCTTAGGGACTGGTGGCGTCTGGCCTCGCCTGATGGGCGATGGTCTGTCGTTCCCTTGGCGTCCCGGGCGGTGCGCTCGCTGCATGGTGGGGCTCGGCGGCTTCCCTTGTTCGGCGGGGCGGGGTGGCCCGTTGTCTTGGTTCGTGTTGGGGATCTTCTTTTCCCGGCTGCGCTACCAAACCCTTTAAGCCCTCGATGGGTCTCTGATGGTCTGGGTCGTGGAAGGGCAGGGGTTCGACCTAAAAGTCGAAATTTATGGAACGGATGTACCAGTGGTGCGTATGTACCAGTGGCCCGTATAGGGATAGGGGTTCGACCTAAAGGCCGAAATCTGTAGAACGAATGCACCAGTGGTCCGTACAGGGGCAGGGGTTCGACCTAAAGATCGAAATCTGTGGAACGAATGAACCAGTGGCCCGTACAGGGGCAGAGGTTCGACCTAAAGGTCGTTCTACACTGGAACGGGGCCCCCAGTGATCTCCGGTTTATTAGGAACGGTCGCCTACGACGTCCAGACGCAGAATATGCTACAATTTTATCTGTGCATATCGCACGTAGCAAAATCACTTTCTTCATGCAACCGAGGAGCAAAATCACTTTCTTCATGCAACCTAAAGGTCGAAATTTGTGGAACGGATGTACCAGTGGTCCGTGTAGGGGCAGGGGTTTGACCTAAAGGTCGAAATTTATGGAACGGATGTACCAGTGGTCCGTGTAGGGGCAGGAGTTCGACCTAAAGGTCGAAATTTATGGAACGGATGTACCAGTGGCCTGTATAGGGGCAGGGGTTCGACCTAAAGGTCGTTCTACACCGGAACGGGGCCCCCAGTGATCTCCGGTTTATTAGGAACGGTCGCCTGCGGCGCTCAGACACAGAATATGCTACAATTTTATCTGTGCATGTCGCAAAATCACTTTCTCCATGCAACCGAGGATCCGTACAAGGGCAGGGGTTCGACCTAAAGGTCGAAATCTGTGGAACGAATGTACCAGTGGTCCGTACAGGGGCAGGGGTTCGACCTAAAGGTCGAAATTTGTGGAACGGATGTACCAGTGGTCCGTGTAGGGACAGGGGTTCGACCTAAAGGTCGAAATTTATGGAACGGATGTACCAGTGGTGCGTATGTACCAGTGGCCCGTATAGGGGCAGGGGTTCGACCTAAAGGTCGTTTTACACCGGAACGGGGCCCCCAGTGATCTCCGAATTTTGTTATAATTTAGCTGGAATTCTTTCCTTTTTAAGGAAATACGTATTTGAAATTAATGCATATATTTCTAATTTAAAAAGTTACCCAATTAAAAGAAATCTCTCTTTTTAATTGTATTACGATCAGTATATATAGTTTCTTTAATTCGCACGATAAATACTATTTCAATGTGGTAGATTTGTATGAATGGTACTTCCAAAAATGTAGAGAAATGTGTGTGTGTGGAATGAAAACAACCATAAATGTAATTTCATAACTTGGGTTGAGAACCAGTGATTAGTATGCTCTGCTATATGACACAATGGTGCTATTAGATCATGATGCAAATCCATAAAAAAGTAATGCACAAAATTGAAAGAAAAATATATTCCTAATAACAAACTTAAAAGTATATTATGCTTTTGTTTCATGTATAACCCTACAATAGGATAGGTATGAATTAAATAAGCCCTATCCAAGAGCCAGGTGGTGCGTCAGTTAATTTGGATGAGCAAAATACATACTAGCAGGATTGTGAAGTCAGTAACTCAAACCGTGGACTCCTCTTTTTTTTTCTACTGTCTGACACAGACTCCTCTTATTTTCTAATATCTGACTCCAATACTGATATAAATAGCAATTAGTTTTATATTTTTTATATCAATAATTTTTTAATTGTTAAACGTTGGATGTTTTCTTAATTTATTGCCTAAAAATCTCTCTATATTAAAACAAAAAAAGTAGCTGACGCCACCACTATTTGACAAATTTCTCATTTCTCGAGATTCTTTACTTCGTACTGCAAAAACTATTGCATATAAAAATATGAAATTTGGTACACTTGTTGAAAAAGCTTTGGGAAATACGCTGAAATAAATTATTTTTTGATATATATTGTAGTTTAAGAAATATTTAATATCGAAGTCAAAGACAAAATATTTGAGCTGCGAGTTCACGTCCTGGATAGACTAACTATAGCAAGACCACAAATTTTTGCAGGCAGGTACCCACATGGGTGAATTTTCCCCCTTCTTTTAATTTTGATGTAGGTTTTGAAATATTTTACTTTTTATGTACTTCTGAAGTGATATTTTTTTTGTATCGGCACGTCTAGTGATTTCTCTGTCTCGTACCGTAAAAATTATAGTATACCAAAATATGAAATTTGAATTTGCATACCAAAATTTGAAAAATATGAATTAATGTAACATACCATCTAAAGTTTAGTTTTGAAATTTTTTATGTACACACAAGTTTTCAGTTAACGTACAGGGTCTTAAAAAAAGAGAGGGGTTGGGAGTAGGAGTTCGATGCTGAAATAGATTTAAAATGTTTTATTAAATTGATTTCAATTAGATTTTAAGAACAGGTGTCATATTATCCTTTTCTCTGCGATTTTTAGTCTTCACTAGCTGCTGTCATAGAGGAAAGGCATAGCGAACTAGAAAATATTTTAAGGTATTTACATAATTATAACGAGTCAAATTTAATTAAGTTCATCATAAATTTACACAAAAACATTTATGAAAAGTAAACACAAACCTATCCAGAGGAATTCGTTGAAGATGATGTTAATATCGGAAAAGAATTGTCTCTTGAGAAGAAATTAAAATTAGCTATAAATAAAAAAATTGCCACAAATAATAATACAAAAGTAATACAAAAAATAGAGTTATCCAAAACCGTCAGACGACAGACCGAGTTGTTAGAAGGTGAAGGAGTTTGAGGCGAATATTTAGAGAAAGTATATCGCTCGTTATTAACAGTACCACCAACTAGCTTCGATGCAGAAAGAACATTTTCAACTGCAGGTAATTTGTGCACAAAAATACGTTCCAGGCTTAATAGCAGTTCAATAGATGCATTATGTTTTTTACGATCGCATTTCAAAAATATGCAGTTAATAAATTAGTTATTTTTATTAATAAATATTATATAATAGACTACATAACAAGATTTTTATGTGATATTTACTGTTCTTAATAATAATACTATATATTTTGTTCCTTTAATATATTATAATACTGTAAATATTTTCTGTTACTAATGTTATAAATTATTATTTTACTGCTCTTATAAATAATATTTGATTATAACATTTGATCCTTTATTTTATATTTGTAAATAACAAATTTGTTTATATTTTTATAGTTTATGCATTTTTTGTTTAAAACTAATAAATATAGCAAAGAAACAACTGTGTTTTTGTACTTTTTTTGAAAAATTCCTAATACCGGCATTCCGGTATAACGTTTAAAAAAAATACCAAATACCGCCCATACAGCAAAGATCGTCACAAGTGTGACAGTGACGTTGTAATCACGTGACATATGAGTCACAATGTGATATCACAGTTGTGATTTCTATGTGACGTTGCACATTGGTAATATTGTGACCTTATTGTAACTACACTTTGTGAAGTTTCTGCACCTTAATTAACACGTCACAATGTGACGTCGCATTTGTGATTTGTATACAACATCGCTAATTGGTGACACCATGACATTACTGTGACTATATTTTGTCACGTATCTGCAACTAAACATAAATGTCACAATGTGACGTCACATTTGTGATTTATATTTAACATCGCTAATTGGTGACACCATGCCATTACTGTGACTATATTTTGTCACGTATCTGCAACTGAACATGAATGTCACAATGTGACGTCACATTTGTTATTTATATTTAACATCGCTAATTGGTGACACCATGACATTACTGTGACTATATTTTGTCACGTATCTGCAACTGAACATAAATGTCACACTGTGAAGTCACATTTGTGATTTATATTTAACATCGCTAATTGGTGACACCATAACATTACTGTGACTATATTTTCCAACGTATCTGCAACTGAATATAAATGTCACTATGTGACGTCACATTTGTGATTTATATTTAACATCGCTAATTGGTGACACCATGACATTACTGTGACTATATTTTGTCACGTATCTGCAACTGAACATAAATGTCACAATGTGACGTCACATTTGTGATTTATATTGAACATCGCTAATTGGTGACACCATGACATTACTGTGACTATATTTTGCCACGTATCTGCAACTAAACATTACTGTCACAATGTGACGTCACATTTGTGATTTATATTCAACATCGCTAATTGGTGACACCACGACATTACTGTGATTATATTTTTTGACGTATCTGCAACTAAACATAAATGCTACAATGCGACGTCACAGTTGTTACTTCTAGGCGACGATGCGTATTAGTAACATTGGGATTCTATTGGGACTATATTTAGTGACGTTTCAACCACTTGATAAACACATAACAATGCAACGTCACATACGCGACTTATATGCAGCATCGATAATTAGTGACACTGTGAGATTACTGTGACTATATTTTGTAACTTTTCTGCAAATAAACATAAATGTCACAATATGACGTCATTGTTGTGACTTGTATGCAATATTGCATATTGGCTACATTATGCCATTGATGTAACTATATTTTGTAACTTTTATGCAACTGAATATTATTGTTACAATGAGGCGTAACAGTTGGGATTTCTATATAACATCGCTAATTGATGACACTGTAACATTGTCGTAACTTTATTTTGTGTTGTTTTCGGCCCTAACCATAAATGTTACAATGCAACGTAGCAGTGGTATTGGCAAAACTATGACGGCACTGTAATAATTTATTATACTTCTGCTGCTTAAATCAGAGCACAATCGCTATATAAACGTCACTGTTGTGTCTTGTATTTCACATCATGTATTGATGTTACCACGACCTACCAGAATACCTTTCTGGTAGGTCGGACGGATCTGGGTTTCAACATCATGTATTGATAACACTGTGAAATGTACGATTAAGAACTTATATATTTTTTTCTTTTTCAAGACAAAGCATTTTGTAAACCCACTATGTATTTACCTTCAGCTATAACTGCTTTCCTTTAACTGTCGTTTTTCTAAGCGATACATAAAACAGTGATCACTAGCTGCGGGACTCGCACCGAACCACAACATGTCCAGTATAGTTTACGGGCAACGTAAATATAAGGTAATAACTGTGTATAACTATTTTTAAGAATGAAAACTGTCCAATAATATGTATGGCTAACTTCAATTTATGGTCAATGACCGTATTTTTATAAAAAAAAATATCTTATTGTGCAGTTTGAGAATTTACAAAATTGTATTGAACTTTAAAATCAAAAAGCAGCTGGTTGTGGGTGCCACATTTAACGTACTTTATATGTAACAAAGAAAATCCAATATTGAAATATGATGATGCACACAAAATAGTCTGACATAGATACTTTACAATTTTGTACATACAAATCAATCGAAGCACATTCCATATTTCTTAAAATTTTGAAAGAAAAAAAAATATATATAGGCATGTTGTCCAAGTTGTCAGTGTATATAGATATATAGATATAATCTATCCCTGATATTCGAAACATGCATTTTGTGTTCATTTTTTTAAAATGCTTGGACTTGATAAAGAGTTTTACAGAAATGATCCATTCATTATTAGGCATAGGGCTTGTTCACGTGTAAAGCGTCCATACTTGGTCTTCAGCTTGATGACTAGAGGTTTGCATTTTATTTTCTACTTGATTGATGATTCTCTGTTTGATACTTTTATTTGTAAGGCATTTTTTAATGTTGGGTTCTTTTGAGTTGAAACTTCTCTCTACTCTTTCATTGGATTTTCAAAATTTATTATATATATATATATATATATATATATATATATATATATATATATATATATATATATATATATATAATATGAAAGTTTAAAGATTGAATAGAGAGAAGTTGTAACTCAAAGTACCTTAATTTAAAACAAGCCTACAAATTAAAAAGAAGTATTATAAATAGAATTTTCAATCATGAGGGAAAATATAATGACGTAATCACATGTAAATATAAAAGTATAAGTTCCGGAGATGAATCAAGCCGGGTAAAAGTTTATGATACTGTAATAGTGGTTCAATAAATATAACCCCAGAGGTTCGCCTTCCCTGATGATGAGTGACAGAACTCACCAATGGCTGGCTACGAAGTTAATAAAATGGCAGAGACATGTATACACAATAATTTTCATCATAATATAGAAAAAAATCTTTAATTTATGTTTTAAGATATAATAACATTCCAATCATCATAAAACAGCTATTAGATGTTATATCACATCGTTTCAAATATTTTTCAACACAATATGTACTTGATTCACATAAATGTTAAATGTATTACGCAACATAATTTTTTCAGCATTCTTTATATTTATTCATAGACACTTGAAGTCATTATTTTATATCGATGAGATTTCTGTTATATATTTTTTCAACCACTACTAAATCTGACGCCACAACAAATATCACGCCATCCAGCACTCGCTTTCACAGGCGCTCCGAAAAAGAAAGAATTAAAAAAAATAATAATAATACATCTACATAAACGGACACCCTCAAAACCGGAAGTCACAGCCACGAGAAATGCAAGTACATGAAAAGTGCGGTTTCTTTACAGACGAACATTTAACACAGAATATATTACATTTACATTCAGCATGAAAACACATTTAAAACAGTAAAATTAAGAGTGTATAAAATACCGATACACAATATATATAACCCCTGCAGTTATTTTTTATGTATCTATTATTTTTACTTTCCTTATATATATGGTAAAATGTATAAGGAAAGTTTTGTGACACGGTCGAAAATTCGAATTCGAGTTTTCGACGGGAAAGCACGCTTCAAGCATCCCTGAACACGAATCAAACGTTTTTGAGGTAATGTATGTGTATGTGTGTGTGTGTGTGTGTGTATGTGTGTGTGTGTGTGTGTGTGTGTGTATGTGTGTGAAAGTGTGTGTCAGTTAGTCTGTGGAGACGATATCTCACGAACGAATAGAGAAATTCGAAAGAAATTTGGTACAAAAATTACAATCCGTGAAACCTATTGTTTTTTAACACAATCGAATGTTCAGAACCCTTCCCTCTAAATTTTAAGATGAAATTTTGAAAACATCATCAAACAAATCAAAACAGTTAATAAAGTTACGCAAATAGACAATTCTTATGTAATTTTTTCTTAGAAAACGATTGACATACATTTTGGAGCGCTAGCATAAACCGTTCTCGAGATATTGCACATTTTTCAAATAAATTTATCAAAAAATCGCATAAATTGAAAAAAATATTAACTGTTGACAAACATGTTCATTTTTCATATATAATATCATGCGATAAATTGGGTGACATCATTCTCGTGGATCTAGCTCGTTTCATTCTTGAGAAAAGATACTCTGAGTAATACTTTTGTATTTGAAAGCCAATAGTGATTTATCTGCTATAAGAATAACTTATTTCTCCTCCATAACGCTTGGCGAGATTTTGACAACGAATTTAGCTATATGTCGCCAACCTTTTTTAATGTTGCCAAATTAAAGAAAATCTCGTCAAATGGATAAAAATGACGACTCATTGACGAAAATTCAATATCTTGGAAAAAATATAAGTATCTACTGTAAAAATAACCTATTTTATTTTTACTCTAAACGTGGTAAATTGATTGCAATATAAGGAAAGTCATGTGCTGCTCGCATCAGATTTTTTTTATCGGGTTTTAATTCATGAATATGAATACATCTACTATTTCCAGGTTCAAAGTTCTTGTTTTTATCAATTTGATCATTTTCAATACCCTGTATTTATACCAGCGTTCCAATTTTTGTGTCAATCGTTTTATAATGAAAAATAACAGAGAAAATTATTATTTACGTAATTTCATTGAAAATGTTTTTTTTTACGATTTTTCCAAATTTCATTCGAAAATTTGGGAGTGTTCTGAACATTCGAATGTGTCTAAGACCAATATAGTTTCAGTGTTCACAGATGGTAATTTTTGTACTAAATTTCTTTCAAATCTCTCCATTTGTTCGTGAGATGTCGTCTTCACAGACACACGGTCACACACACACACATACACACACGCAGACATCACCTCAAAAACGTCTGATTCATGTTCAGAGATGCTTGAAACGTGATCTCCCGTCGAAAACTCGAACTCGAATGTTCAAGCCCGTCTCAATACTTTTCTTATACATTATATTACTTATGTATAAGGAAAGTAATAAGCTTACCAAATTTCGTGAAATTCACTTGATTATTTTGAGATATCGCCTTTTTTTTTTTTGGAAAACCAAAATTACAAATATAGAGAACTATTTATAAAACTACTCATTCATAAAGCAATATTATTCATACTACTTTTAAAAGTAAAAAAATAAGTAATAAATAGGACTTTCTTAGGACTTCAAACACATTTTAACTTGTATTAAAATAATAAAATATATCTGCTTATTCGCGATATATCTGGCGAAGTACTCACTCACATTCACAATATTTTGAGAAAAAACATTAAAATTCATTTATTTTGAGTAATTTTCTAAAATTCACAATTTTAAAGGAAAGCGTTAACATTTGCAATTTAAGAAAATGCTCAAATGTATATTTTTTATTTAAAATCGCTAAAAGTACCAATTCTATTTAAAAACTTTAAAACTTGTAATTTTAATAAAAGCTATAAATACGAATGTCACAGAGAATCGCGATAATACTAATGTTTCATGAAAAAAGAAAGAACATATTATGTCTGGCCTTATATTACCATATTTTACAGTGACTTTACATCTACAACAAAAATGCAGCTGCTCGATAGTTTTGAGGAAGCTGTTCTAGTATTTATCAACAATCTTAGTGGCGGGAAATTAAAGAATGCCGTGTATCATTGCGTATGCCGTAGATGTATTTTCCCACATTCGTGTTTTTAACACATTTGAATACAAATCATATCGGGCTGAGACTTATTAACCTTCGGGTCGAGTCGGATCGTGCATTTATATGTTTCTTTGGATTCGGGCTGGGTTTAAAGACTAGCATTTCGGGTCTGTCCGAGTGGAAATCTGGATTTCGGCCATGCAGACCTCTTATGTGCGGGCACGGATAAATAAATATGGATGAGCACCGAAAGCCTAAAATAGACTGAAAAAATCTCGAGATGACTTCTGAACAATGTTGTTCATTAATTTCAGATTAAATATATTTACGAAACATTCATTCATTTGACAATAGTGAGTTATTCGATGTTTTATGAATTTTGTTATTTTGGATCAAAAACCTGATATATCGTATAACATTTTTATCGATTTTCGGAATGAAAAGTTCGTTATGTCGTGAACCTATACCGACGCATCTCATTCTCAATTTATATATATAACACCTGGACTTATTTTATATGTATCTATTATTTTTACTTTCCTTATATACAGGGTGTAAAGTGGAATTCGAATTCGAGTTTTTGACGGGAGAGCAGGTTTCAAACATACCTGAACACGAATCAAACGTTTTTGAGGTGATGGCTGTGTGAGTGTGTGAAAGTGTGTGTCATTGAGTCTATGAAGACAATATCTCACGAACGGAGAAATTCGAATGAATTGGTAAAAAAATTACAATCCTTGAATACTGTAAATCTATTGTTTTTCAACACAATCGAATGTTTGGACCTCTCCCCCCCCCCCCTAAATTTTTCGGTGAAATTTTGAAAAAATCATCAAAAAATCAAAATATTTAATAAAGTTACGCAAATAGACAAATCCTGTGTAATTTTTTCTTAGAAAACGATTTACATAAACTTTGGAACGCTAGCATAAACTGTTCTCGAGATATTACACATTTTTCAAATAAATTTATCATAAAATCGCGTAAATTGAAAAAAAATATTAACTTTTGAGAAACATGTTCACTTTTCATATGTAATATCATACGATAAATTGGGTGACTGGGTAACATCATTCTCGTGGATCTAGCTCGTTCCATTCTTGAGAAAAGATACTTTGAGTAATACTTTTGAATTTGAACGCCATTATTTCTCCGTCCATAACGCTTGGCGAGATTTTGGCAACGAATGGTTTGGCAACGATAGATTTGGCAACGATAGCTGAATGTTGCCAACTTTTTTAATGTTGCCAAATTAACGAAAATCTCGTCAAATGGATAAAAATGACTCTAAATCAATGAAAATGACGACTCATTGACGAAAATTCAATATCTTGAAAAAAATATAAGTATCTACTGTAAGAATAATCTATTTTATTTTTACTGTAAACGTAGTAAATTCATTGCAATATAAGGAAAGTCATGTGCTGCTCGCATCAGATTTTTTTTATCGGGTTTTAATTCATGAATGTGAATACACCTACTATTTCGAGGTTCAAAGTTCTTGTTTTTATCAATTTGATCATTTTCAGTACCCTGTATTAGTTCAATCAAATAATGGTATAAATACTGCTGCAATATTAACACGGTAAATTTAAGTTTCTTAATATATAGCGTATATACAAAAATAAACTGTTCAAACGGTTTCGAAAGCTATGTTCAAACACACATCTAGTCAATTCAAAAAATCTTGAAAAAACCACTTTAAAATACCAAGGAATAAAAGACTGCGGAATTTAAAAGAATTGCGGAATTTAATCAAGCGAAGGAATCAACTGGTTTTGGAAATTATATGAGCTACCTTTATCAACTAAATTCAAATAACATTTGATTAAACTAGATTGAAAATGAAAGGAAAAAAAGCTGAACAATTAAAAAGAATGTTCCAAGAACTGAAGTAGACAGCCATAGTATTTTTTATATATTTTTTTAATTTTACAATTTTTAATTCTCTGGTATTATTAAATTGAATTTAGTTAAAATATCTCATGTAGTTTTTGAAATCTGTTTTTCTTTCGTAGTATTTTATGACTTGGCAATTTTACAATAATTTGAACGAATGCTTTGAAATTTTTTTATGCTGGTTCCTCATTTAACTCTCGAAGCAGCTTGTTTCCATCGTTTTCGATATACTACATAATTTGGCAACATTTATTCACATACATTTTTGAAAGTGTTTGAAAATCTAACAAAAAACTACTAAATCAGAATAAAAAGTTTTGACACTAAAGCTATTTATTTCTAAAATTAAGTTAACTTATATTTTGATGTGAATAACATACATCTATGCTTGAAGTATCAGTAGCGAAACTCGGAGCATTACGAAAATGTAAACAATTTGGACGTTTATGTTTGCCGAATCTAATAGAAATTTAAAGGCTCAACTCGACTTTCGTATACACGAAATCAGAATATAAAGTTTCATAAAAATCCATTAATACTTTTAGCAGCTATAGAGTACACAAAAAGAATCGAGCACAGACAGACATCACTTCAAACATAATCAAAGCGTGCTCAGGGGCCTTAAAACATAGATTGGCATCACAATCTCGAAATATAAATTTTAGTGAAACAATACTTTCTCAATACTACGTATGAGAAAGTAAAAATGTAAATAATTTTTCTTATTTTGGGGGAAATATGGTCCAGATTAAGAATATATAAATATAATTCGAATACTTTAATATTTTGAAAAAAAAAATTTGTTTTCGAAAGAAAATTAAAAAGTATCTATCTGTTCGAGCGGATTTTTTTCTTCTCCTTACTTTCATCGAAACTATGAAAGATCGATGTAAAGAATAAGTGGCAAAAATATATATTAGGAAATTAAGTTTCTCTCTCTCTCTCTCTCTCTCTTTATATATATATATATATATATATATATATATATATATATATAAAAATTTTTTGGAAGTATAGTGGATATAGTTTCAATATTTAATGAAATTATCTAAATAAAAATTCCAATATAAAATATTCGATAATTAGAAAATAATAATAATAATATCAATGGTTCTTGTGGATTACAATAAGAATTTTGAACATAAGTAAAAAAATGACAATAGCTTTGAATTTTATCATAAATGATTGATTTTCAGCATCTTATTGAAATGTTATTTTCAATACAATTTATATTCTCTAAAGTATTAAATAAATATAAAACTTTCTTACTTTTTCCTCTCTAAAAAAAGAAAATAAAAGAAACTGATAGTGTAATAAGTGGTAACTGAGATGTCACAATAAAGTTTATTATAGTTAATTGCTTGCACTAAATTAAGATTACACAATTCTTGCTCAACAAAAAATTTACCAAATTTTTTTATCATCTGCAAAAAAAAAGTTTAGAGAGAACGCGTTTTAATAGATATATTTGATTGAAAAGTTATTATAGGAATTCTCCAGTACTTTTAAAATGTCTTCGAAAATTTCTTCGCTTTAAGAATTCTTAAAAATGTATTTCTGGAAAAAGAAAGTAAGTTTACAATCAAAATGACACATTTACTAAAAATATTTTCAAAAACCCGGTTAAAATATATCCCGGTTGGAACATATTTATTCAATTTAATTCAATTCTATTTAAGTGGCAACTGCATATAAAATCCAATTAGAGTAATCTGAAAGAACATAAAATACTAGAATACTAAACAATGAAAAGCTAAGAGCATTAAAACTGGCATTTTAAAAAAATGGCAGGCGTCAAAATAAAAATATCAATATCCGCGCAATATGTATCAAAGAGGTTAACAAATTTATATACAAAATAATCTCTTAATATAATTGTTGTTTTATTTGTTTGCTTGTTTTCATGTCTAATATTAACAGGTCATATGAAACTCCAAGAACGCAAGAAAGTATAGTAGGACAATGAATAATATTATTTAAAACTTCATAGTAAAGCAAGAGGCAAAACTATTTACTTTTTTCTAAGGCGACAAAATCATGGATAATAACTATAAATTCTGTAATAGCACATAGCACGTTACAATGATTACAAATATTTTTTATTATTTGTTATCTCTGGAACAAAACTCATAATGCAGATATATATATAATCTATCTCTAATATCAGAAACATGCATTTTGTGTTCATTTTGATTACATACTTGTACTTGACAAAGAGTTTTTTCGAAATGAACAATTCATTTAGGCCTAGTGCTTATTCACGTGTAAAGCTTTAAAGCTTGAATTTTATTTGATTTTCTATTATCGGAAGCACTCCATTGATATTTGTTGATTATTTTTGGCTTGGTTACTAGAACTTTGCATTGCAACTTCTCTCTATTCTATCATTGGGCTGGGGGCGTAGTAACCAAAAGTGTTGTTTTCCATTTCTCCATACATAATTTCTCTGAACTTAAATGGGTTCAGATATGTTGTTCCTGAGGGGAATGGCACCTTCTGTGCAATGTTATTGGGCCCAGGTTTCGAGGCGGCCCTGGCTCAGATTTGTTTGTTGGAGAGGGGAACTTTGAGGATAACGCGGGCGTTTCAAAACTCAGCCGTGCGTATTTATAAAGTCAATGTTATTCCAGAATTAGAAAAAAAAATTGTAAATATTGGTGGTGACTACGGTAAAAGGAAAGTACTCCACGAACTTGCTCTTTTCTTTTATTTTATGTTACAATCCTCTTTGTACAAGAAATATTGTTAGCGTTAGTAAATCGAATTTGAGTTTTGCATGATTTTATTTATTGCATTTTTTCATTCAAAATTAAATACTTTTTATTCAATTTATTGTTTCTTATTATTGATGAAAATAATAATTTAAAATAATCATGAATGTGGAAAATAATGTGAAATTGTTAGGTTGAAAGTGAGCAGAGCAATAATTTCTGTGTCGTGGAATGGCAACATCTGTTGGCTCCCACGTTTATTTGCGGCAGTTTGTTGGCAGTTTGTTTATTTGCGGGAACGCGCGGCAAGATGTTATTGTTAACGGATCATTGGATATCTTTGTTAAAAGGTAATTTCATTTATTTTGTAATCTATTGATCTTATAATTCAGTATTTTGTAAATAAGTATATTGCATATTCCTTTCTAATTTTATGAGTTTCTTTAGCGATTGAGATTAATTTATAACACTCTTTTCTTTGTTGCGCATTCGACGTGTATTCGATTCTTGACCTTCTGCCAAGCGTGATTAGATTAGCTTCATTCTTGTTATGTTTTGAAAGTGGGAAGTAAGTAAATATCAGAATAGTATAACTATAATAAACTTGTAATACTGTGACATTTTCCTAACCAATTGTTTTAATTTCATAGTGCAGCATTTCATAGTGCTTGTCGATTCTGCCTTTTCACTAAAAATGTGATCTTATCTTTTAAATCTGATATACTATATTTGTGTATTTTATATGCAAAATCAAATTTTTCTATATCCTCCTTTTTTATTATTATGGCTATTTTCAATCGCGGTTAGAAATTGATAGCAGAAAATGAAGCGTTAATGGGTCCCAAGCATTTTTACTCAGTTACCAAAAGGTTCTATACTTAAACAGGGAAGTTAGACATAAAAAATTACAGCTGGGTTTAGAATCTCGTTGTCAAAATGAAATTTAAAGGTGGAAAATGCAACTAACAAATAATTTCGAATACTGTTTTTAATGTAGTTTAAAATTCTAAAATTGTGCAGTTAGATTTGGATATTTGTACAGAAAAATTGTATTGAATTAAAATTTATTCTGGCTTGTACATAGTTTTGCAGAAAGAATGAGAATTACCTGTTGCATGTATAAAACATTTTATTACCTAAAATAAAAATGTTTTTTACAATCATATGTATACGTAGAACTTAATACTTATCATATGTATACAGTCATATCTATACAATCATATGTATACATAAATTTGTCACTTACTGTAATATTATTGTTAAATTTCTAAACAATCCATATAAATGAAATTGAAAATCTGTCTGTCTGTATGTAAGTTTGTCTCTTTATCACAGGAGAACGGGTGAACCGAATTTAATGAAATTTTGTGGGTAGGCTTAACTTAGCCCCACTTAAAATTCAGTTTAAGTTTTTAAGACCAGGGGTTATCTAGATATTAATTAAAAATGAACAATTGAGCCTTCCATAGAGATCGCATTATGCAGACAATATTTTTTATCATGTCGCTTCAATGGATTTAAATCCAATGCGTTTATGTAACAGAAGGATTTTTATTAAATTTTTTCCGATTTAAATAATATAGTATGTATATAAAATAAATTTGAATGATATTGCATTTTTGACTGGATTATATCAATTACGGTCTTCATGTTTAAACATTATTATTGATATTTTCGGGGATTAATGATATTTTCAATTTATTATATCTTTGTTTCATTTTGGCAGAAATTGTTGAAACTCATATATGTTCATAGCACTGATCTTCTACAACTGCACTGGTATATCTTCTAATCTACGAGAATATAAGTAGTACATGTATATTGTCATATATTAGAGTGCATTACGGCCTTTAGATTTAATGATTACGGGATTATTGTTATTTTCAATTTATTATGTCACCTATTTTAATTTGGCAAAGATTTTTGAAACTCATATGATGTAGTAATTGTAATCCTCTACTAATACATTGGTATATATTCTAATATTCGTGAATATAATTAGTGCGGGTCCCATACAAGTCTAGCACTTTTAATTTGCATATATTGGTTCAATTTCATATTTTTTGTAAATTTGTTTACGAACAGGACCAGAATGTTTTATTCTTCAGATCTGTTTGTGAAGATAATTTTATATAGCGAGAACAGATATTCTTAAACTTCTTTTTAGTCAAGCATTAAATTAAATATTTCAATAGAATATTTTTATTAACAATATCATTTAGTATACTATAGGAATTTGTACATGATCGTGAATTTTAAATTTCTTTATATTATATGCTCCGCACGAAGAACAGGTATTACTGCTAGTTTCTATATATATATATATGTGTGTAGAAATTAATAAATTTCAGTCAGTGGTCTAAGGGACCAGTAATTTTTATGACATCACAGGTCCTCAACCTTTATTGCTGGTCTGTATACAGAATTTTTAAAATTATCTAAAAAATTGAAAAACATTGGAAATACTTGAGTAGTATTATATTTTGATTTCTGAAAAAACCATAATAAAGAAAATATAAAAGAAAAGTTATATAAATTGTAATTTAATGTTTATGGAATAAACCAGTTAAATATATCTATATAATATTTATGAGGGAGAAAAGACACCACTCCTAATTTCAATACACCATTACTAACACCACTCATTCCAACACACCACTCCCAATTTCAAGCTCTGCATATAATAATACATGAAGGAATATATTTGAAGAAATTATAGAAATATATAATATATATGATATTTTAAGAAACGTCTTAAATATTTCCTTTAGACTAACTTTAATAATTAGACTAAAATTTCATTTCAATAACTTAAATTGTTTCAGAAATATTGGCCATACCCCACTGAGTCACACACGTATTACATCATAAAAACATTCAATTTTGTGTTTAGTCATGCTCAGATCATGTTTAATTGTCAAAATCTTAAAGTATTACGTGTTATAACATATTTTTACTCATATCATGCATGTATGAGAGATTAGAAATAACATTAAATACTATCCTTACCTATGATCAGGGCCCCCACAAAGGGGGGGTCAGTTGGGGCTATAGTACCGGGGCCCGGCAGCTCTTAGGGGCCCGTAAAAATTCACTGAAATAAAATATTTATTACAGAATTTTTATGTATATATATATGAATAGGTGACTAAAAAGAAAGTAAAAAAAATAGTAATGAAATATCTGATTTTATTCAGCTGCTTCTTCTTCCATGTGTGTAAGGTTCAGTCTCATTTCTAAAATAGTCAAAAAGACTCGATACAATGAAGACGCCTTAGTTCAATAAAAGTCGTCTGGATATGAAAAGAGATAGTTTCAATGGCATTGTGTAATGGCAGCAAACAAGGCAATAAAAACTGGGTGAAAGTAGGTCTAATGGAATTCTTTTTTTTTCTTTAGCTGGAGCAATTTTCTAACCCAACCCATTCTTCCTTGATCATTCATTCATGTTTACAGCTTATATCAATCACACAGTTGACTACTAAGTTGACCCTTGTCAACAGGTGTCTTTCAGTTTGAGAACGCAGGCGATTTTCCCTCCTCGTAAACCAATTAACGCAACGGGGAACCCATAGTGTCGGACATCCGGCTGATGCCTGAATGACGGTCTTTTTTTACATTTTCGCGATGTTTTGGATGTCTCCAAAGGGATCGAAGCGTCATGGAGATCCCCAATAGATAATACGTCTGTTGCAAGATTTCCCACTTAAGAAAGTCCACGTCTCTGAGGCAGACGAACAATAGTGCCAAAGTTTTGTTTTTAAAAGTGCTTAGTCCGGGAAAAGGGAGGATGGGGGGGGGGGGGGGGGCTTTTGGTAATGTAAATGGGTCTTTGGGATCAGAATAGGGAACCACCTACATCTATTGAGACAAATCGGAACGAATCAATAGGAAAGCCTGGGATTTTGTTGCCCAATCAAATATGGAGTGCGGGAAAAAAACGCAATTGAAATGATGGAGTCTAAAGAACCCCAAAATCAGTTATAAGTTGTTGATAGCTAACTCTAACTTGATATTTTCCCGTTTTATAAACTTTTCTCTCGAGTGAAGTTATTTAATTTAATATAATTGGAAGTCTGTATAGAGTTGTTTTAAAACATGTCGTTTTCATACAAGCATAAATCAGGCTCTAAGAAAAGAAAAATAGCAGCTGAAAAGGAGCGAAAAAGTGCAGAAAATCGCCAGGAAATAACAAATTTTTTTAAACCATCTGAAGAAAGTGAGAAAAATGAACAAATTTCTACAAATACGGATTTAATAGCAGTAATAAATCCAGATACATTTCCGATAAATACGGAGGATTCTAATGATACACTTGTGCAAGAAAATGCGTCTAAACATTTTAATGTTATCTGTACCTTTGAGCAAAGAGATTTATTAGCGGACAATTATGAAAATCTGAAAGATCCTGGATTATGGCCAAAACATTTTAGTGATCATTGCCGCCAAAAAATTGTTGAAATTGGACCTTGTGACGTGGAGAAAATGGTAAAAATTGTGAAAAACTTCCCTAAAGATTTAAATGGCAAAAAGTTCTCGGAATTTCTTCTCTACTCTAAATCTTCCAACAACAGAGAAAAGCATTTTCGCGACTGGTTGATTTATAGCTCCTCACAGAAAACATTGCATTGCTTTTCCTGCTTACTATTTGGTGAAAATTTAATTGATCAGACTAAAAATCGAAGTGATTTGGGTAAAAGAGAAAGCTTTTCTCCAATGAAAGTTCCTTGGAACAAATTATACGGTAGATTGCCAGTACATGAAAATAGTGCACTTCATCGCACCTGCTACTGTAAATGGAAAGACTTAGAGCAATCTTTGAGAGGTTGCGGAATTGATAGCAGCTTACAAAATCAAATAAAAAATGAAGCTGAAAAATGGAAAGCTCTATTAAAGAGGTTACTTCATATCACTCTCTACCTTGCTTCTTGGGGCTTACCTTTACAAGGAGATAGTACCAAAATAGGTGACAACAACAATGGAAACTTCCTGGGAATGTTAGAGTTTCTGAGCCATTATGACGACGTGACAAGAGAACATCTTGCAAAAATCAAGCGAAGTCAGGAAGAAGGAGAAACATCAAAGGGAAGGGCTCATTATTTATCGTGGATGAGTCAAAATGAATTTATTGCTTTATGTGGCGATAAATTGCTGGAATGTATTTTAAAAGAAAGGGAAGAAGCTATATATTATAGCATAATTGCTGATGCTACTCGAGATGTATCGCATCAAGAACAAAATGTTTTAATTTTGAGGTACATCTCAAAAAACGTAGAAAGCGGAAAATTTGAAATAAAGGAAAGATTTTTAGAATTTTTGAACTTTAACGAAAAATCGGGAGAAGTTATTGCTGAAGAACTTTTGGCTGCATTAGAAAAATATAACATATCCTTGGAAGACTGTCGAGGTCAAGGCTACGATAATGGTTCAAATATGAGTGGCAAAACGAAAGGAGTGCAAGCACGCATACTTGAAAAAAACAATCTTGCACTTTATTCACCATGCAGTGCCCACTCTCTCAATCTTGTTGGTGTAAATGCCGCAAGATTGAATCATCAAATAATGACATTTTTTGGTTGTATCCAAACCTTGTACAATTTCTTCAGCAGCAGTCCAAAAAAGTGGGAAATTTTAATAGAAGAAATTGGAGTTTCCCTCCAATCTCAATCGGACACACGATGGAGCTCTCGGGTTAACGCCATTAAACCAATTGTGCAGCATTTGCCAGGTATTTTAAAATCTCTCGATCGTATTCTGTTGGAAACCCCTTTAACACTACCAGACAAAATGTACTCTGAGGGAATGTCTCTTAAAAAGTATTTTTCTACCTTCGAATGTATACTGATGGCTAATTTTTGGTTTAAAATTTTATCATGCATTAATGAGAGAAATGTTATTATTCAAGCAAGAGGCATATCTCTTGATATGGAAATAAACTTATTGGAAGACCTCATTAAAGAACTACAGACTATAAGAAATGAGTGGCCACGTATTTTATCAGAAGCCCATTTGGTTGCAAAATGTATGGGCATCTCATCAGATTTCCCTGAAAAAGACAAAAGAGTTACCAAAAGGAAAAAATTTCATGATGAAACTTCAGAAACAACTGAGAAGAGAGAAACAGCTGAAGAATGTTTCAGAAGAGATGTCATTTTCTATACCATAGATTTTATAATAAATGATATTAGAAGCCGTTTAGAAGCTCATAAAAATATATGTAACCTGTTCTCTCCAATTTTAAAATATATGAAATTGTCCACTATAGAGCTCGAGCAGAAAACCAAAGAACTTGTTTCACAATATTCAAAAGACTTGTCCTCATATCTATATGATGAATTATTGCACCTAAAAAAAATACATCATTCAATATTTAAACAGGAAGTTGAAATTTCTCCTATTTTATTATTGAATGCACTACATGAAAAAAAATTGCAAACAATATTTATGAATATCTGCATTGCTCTACGTTTATTTGGGACCCTTCCAGTGACTGTTGCTGAGGCAGAAAGATCATTTAGTAAGCTTGGAAATCAACTAAAAACTTGGCAGAGATCATCAAGCAGTCAACAACGTCTTAACTCTCTAGGACGTCTTGCAATAGAGCATGAACTTGCTTCCCACATCGATTTCAGTAGTGTTATAAACGATTTTGCTCTCAAGAAGGCACGAAAAGCAAGTTTTTTTAATTAAGTAAAAATTTAGAAATAATTATCTCGCATGCAACAATGCAACTATCTCATATATTTTTATTATCAGTGCACCTTAAAACCTGCCAAATATTTTTTTCACTGAAATATTATAATAAAGAGGTAGTATTTATCTCAATGCATCACATAAGGTATGTTCAAATTCAAAATAATTCTTATATTTTACAAATATTATTTTTAGTTATATTCTTAAAAAAGTTTATCTTAGAATAAATTTTATTTATTTAATCAAATTTACATACTGCTTTTTAGATTTTATTCTTTAAAATAACTACAGTTAAATTCATACAAAACTTTGCGCGAAATATTGTATTATTAAATGAATATAAATGCTTATGTCTTTATAATGTATTTTAAAATTATTCTGTGTATGTATTAATGTATTTTAAAATTTTAAAATTATATGTTGTATTTTGCTTCATTCAGAATTGATATATTTTAGAAGCAATTGTACATGAATGAGCTTAGAACAAACACATTGCAATATAATATTAAATTAACCTCATGATTTGATTCTCGCACTGTAATGATAAAATAAATTAAAAAAAAAAGAATAGGTTATAAAATAATAAATTTGTCTATGGATTCCCCCTCCCTCTTGTTTTAAAAGCTTTAGCATCTGTGAGAGTATTTAGGCAATTTATGTATTCACTGTAATTCAAAAGGCATTCATTGGATTTCTGTGATATTTTGGGTTATACATTCGTTACTCTGGTGCTAATTAGATTTTAATTTTTGATGCAAAAAAAAGGCTCCCAAAAGTATATAAAAGTGTTTTTTTTTTATCTATTAAAGTAATAAAAACCTATATTAAAGTATGGTTTACTAGATTTTAAGGACAATCAAAACAATAATAGTGTCACTTATGACAAGGCCCCAAACTGAAAAGGTTATATTTAAGTAATTTAATTATCCTTTTTAGTTAAGTACGTATAGTTGTAATCGTATTAAAAAAATCATCTCACCTATGCTCCTACTATACTCGTACAATCGTTTCTAACATACAATTGTTTTTGTACTTTCCTTACAATACATTGTAATTTATAGAGAAAGCATTGGAATCGTGTCGAAAATCGCAACCCGAGTTTTCGAAACATCAATCGTTTTTTAGCACTCTAGAACACACACACAATAAAAAGCATTTTTTACGTGAATTTTCTCTCTCTCTGTGTTGAAGACCCTGACCGTCCGACTCATTCTAGGACGTGAGCAACTATTTGGACGGCCTCTCTGTGTGTCCGTTCATGAAATGAATGTAACCACTCTAACTCAAAAATTAATTGGCCAAATTTCACAAAATTTGGTAGATAAGTTACTTCTAGTGGGTGATACTGGTGCTGATTAGAAATTGGTATGATTATGAAAAAAAGAACCTGCCTTTTATTTACGAAATGGCTCATAAAAATCGTCAAAATCTAAAATAATGCTCAAATACATCAATTAAATGCTTGTTTTATATATAATTTTTAATGATGGAAAGAACAATATCAACTGCATAACTGTAGAACCAACCGTTCTCATTCGCATTTTTCTAACGTCGCCTTTAAAATTACGCACAGTCGTTAAACGAACACAAAAATTGAATTAAAATTGCACATTCAGTGCAATTTAAATAATTATCAGTGTTATTTTATACAATTGAACTCAATTTAGTGAATTACGAAAGAAATAAAAAGAAAATGAATTTTAGTCTGTGGGAAAAGTCATATAGTTTACATTAAATTTTTAACTTTGGCACTATAAGTAATAAATTGGCATAGAAAAAGAGCTATCTTATCGTATAAAAGATGAAACAAAATAAGAAAATCAGAATCAAAGTAATTTAAAAATATTTTATCTTATACAATTTTGTAACACTAATGTAACGTATTAAATCAAAAACTATTTCATTTAGTTACAAAAAGGAAAAAAAAATAGTTTTTAGAAATACTTATAGATTAAAATCTCTTTGGATAATTTATGTATAATAATTGGAGGATAGAAACTTTTTTTTGTGAACTTAAATAACAGTTTATTTTAAAAGCAGAAACCTTTACATCTAGGGAATTTCAACGAGTAAATATGAATGAAGCACAAAAACAACATGTATCCTATTATCATCAAAATAGTTGACTGCTTGATAAGAGCACGAAATATTTCATACATATTTTACTTTATTTTTACTTTCTTTATATACATACAATGTATAAGGAAAGTATTGTGACGGGGTCGAAAATTTGAGTTCGAGTTTTCGACGGGAGAACAGATTTCAAGCATCCCTGAACACGAATCGAACATTTTTGAGGAGACGGTTGTGTGTGTGTGTATCAGTGAGTCTGTGGAGACGATAACTGACTTACGAATGGAGCGATTCAAACAAAATTTGGTACAAAAATTATAATGCAGGAATACTGAAAGCTTATTGTTTTTATACGCAATCGAATGTTCAGAACTCCTCCCTAAATTTTCGAAATTTTGAAAAATTATTAAAAAATTAAAACCTTTAATAAAGTTACGTAAATAATCATTTCTTATGTAATTTTTCATTAGAAAACGATTAACATAAATTTTAGAACGCTAACATGAACCGTTCTCAAGATATTGCACATTTTTCAAAAAAATTATCAAAAAATCATATAAAATAAAAAAAAATATTACCTATTGTGAAATATGTTCACTTTTCGTAAGTAATATCATGCGATAAATTCGGTGAGGGTGAACTCCTAATTTACTTAGGGGCCCGCGGCTCCGCTTGGTACCCGGACCCGAAATCGGATGTGGGGGGCCTGCCTATGATGCTCCTGATAATACCTTCATTATAAAACAATAGCGATTCTCGACCGCTTTTACGTTGCAACTACCCAGTTCAAAATATTTCCACGTGCTCTCATTTTCTATCCAAAAATAAGTAAATTGCCATAAATTCCTTTAGAAATATGTTATATCACACCTGTATATATTATTCATACTTAACCTAAGATGGCCATGCTTAAAAATATAGTTTCGTTGTTTTATTATGATTATATGAATTTTAATTACTATTACTATTTAGTACTATTTACAGTGGTAGTTGATAATCTTTTGCTAAAGCAAAAATGATTAAATATTAATGAGTTGGTTAAATATATTTTTATATAGGTAACATTTCGAAAGTTCTATTAAGTAATTTTACAACTTTGCAGTATAGCAAATTTTAATTAAATAAAAGATAAAATATCGTATTTTTTTTTAATCTTGTTTTTAGGGATGCAAAGAATATTCGGCTTGTCTGAATATTACTAGTATTTTGTGAAATGATTCAACCGTATACTGTTGAGAGTATTCTATATTTATAACATCACTTTAATATTTCAAGTAGATTAACTATCTTCTATTAATAAGGATACAATTCATGCCAATAAAAGTGATATTAAATTACAATACGAAAATTGCCAGCTCTAGGTACAAGAATTTCCTCTACACAAGAAAAGAATATTTTATATACTAGGGATTATAATCCCAGATATTTTGAATAAATCTGGTATTTTGGGATTGCAAAATTGTTAATCCTGGGATTTGGAATTTCATTTTATCTCATTTTAAATAATTCAAATTTTATACTCTTGTATTTTTTTTTATTCGTCTATAAATATTACATGTATGTGTGGAATGAAAATAGCACTTTGAGAGCTCTTTAAAATAAGCTTTCTTTACATAGAATTTTTGGATACAATATTTTTATTAAAAAATATCTTCTAGTATTTTTTTGTGTTTATAATGAGCATATACTGACTATGCTCATTACAAACCCATTACATAAAAACACGTAATAGTAGAGATGGTCTTATGTAAGATACACTACTACACTACACCTTAAATAATGCAATAAAACATATAAAAAAGCTAGTATCTTTACAATAAATGCAGCTGTGTACTTTGGAATCTTATGGCTGAATTTTAACATCTATATATGGCGGGGGGGGGGGGGGGGAGGTGGTGAAGAGAGATCTAATTTTAAATTCGTAGTTTGGGCATGACACATTTGTATTATTTTAACTATTATTCAATAGCTTATATCAAGTTATTTAAAAATGCTTAAATTGGAGTAAATCGAAAAATTAGGTTATCAAAATCATGATCAATCAAGATGGAAATTGTACTCTTCGGCAAAAAAATATTTTAAAAATGAACTGCATATTTATGTTGTATGTACATGATTTTGCAAAAAAAATGCACCATTCCAGGATATTTTTTTAGGTTGTGTGAAAAATTAACGATGGACATGTTTCTAACTTACATGCAAATCGCGCAATGTGGGATTTTGCAGAATAGCAAAATCCTGTTTCCCTATACTCAGTTATCTCTCGACTTATCTCAATTATTTTGCACATCTATTAAAAATTCTAGAGACAATCTGACTTATATAACATAACAACCTATTTATATATCAAATTTGGTATCATGTAGTTGAATATTTTGGGAAATATTGCATTAAAATGTGAAACTCCCGTGCCTATTCCGCGCACTGTTGTGAATAATACTGGTAAAACTGTACCTTTAGAAACTAGTGAAACTGCACCAAAAGAAAATTGCACCTTAAATTTCACATTCATCCGTAGTTTTGCAGAAAATTGGTTATAGAATTTCGTAGTGAAAAGGATGTTTGCGCACAATAGGGAAATGAATGGACTGCCATAAATTGTTTTTTTTTTACATAAACAGCACCGTTGAAAATGTATAGGTATCCTATTTGGCTAATAAGTGTTTTGGACATGAAAACAATACTTTCCTATAGTGAGATAAGTATAAAAGGAACACATTTAATGAAATCAATGGTAATGTCAAACGATTCGAAGTAATTTTTTTTATATATATAAAAAGATTTCTATTAAATATACGGGGTGTCCCATCAAGACTGCTCCTTGCTCAGAGTACATAAAAAGTGACCCAAGAACCATACCTCCACGACCCATAGTTTTCAAGAAAAATGTGAAAGAAAAATATGACATCGTATCCGGTGCACGTAAAATAAGCTTTACTGGAAACATGAACATCAGTACTTGCATATGACATTATATTTACATAGGAAGATGCTCAAAATAACCACTGCCAATAACGAGGCATCCATGCGCGCACTGTAGAATGGCTGATTGCATACGATATTGCATCGTGCTTCAGCATCCACTTAGTTGCTTGCCTTCATGCTGCGCTCACTGTGAACAACAACACGATCCTAGATCATATGCAGTGATCCATTCTACAGCGCTCGCATGCATACCTCGATATGCACAGTGATCATTTTGAGAATATTCCTACGTACACATGTAATATAGATGTACCGATGTTCATGTTTCCAATAAAAATTATTTTCCGTGCACCGGATCATACATACCGGATCATCATACTTTTTCTTTCGCATTTTTCGCAAAAATTATGGGTCATAGAGGTATGGTTCTTGGGTTATTGTTCATGTACACCGAGCGAGGATTTTCACTCTGCAGAGTTTATGCTATCTTAACGGGACACCTTATATATTCGTTTTTCACAGTTAGTCCTAAATTACACCATTATTATACTAGACAGTATTTAGCACTAAACATCTTATAATTTATCCTATTCATTCAATGCTGGACATAAGAAAAACATATATACCATATTTCTTCAATTTTAAGATGCACCTTTTCCAATATAAATGTAACTGAAAACAGGGTGTGTCTTAGAACCGATGGTGTCTTGCAATTCTTTTTTTTATGAAGATAAATATAGCTCAAAGTCATTAGACTCTGCATGGTTCGCTCTTCTGATATTGATTCAGAAGAAAGTGATGAATAACACACTTACTGATAAATACTATTTCTGTTAATAAATTGAATTCTATTAAAATAAAAGAAATTTTTAGTTTTACTTTTTTATTTATTTTTAAATCAAAGCTTTTTCTCTGTTGGTATTACGGAAATTAAGGTGGTGTCTTACAACCTTAGAATGTAAGAAATACAATACATAAATTATAAAATATTATTTAAAAATATTTGTATGTAATTTTATAATGGGATAATTAATTCAAATTAGAACAAAATTGAATTGTATATTATAGACATTCTTTACTTTTGCAAAGTAATATTTAATTTTTTGATTTATGTAGGATTTTGTGACAAGCATCTCATTCAAGTGTTTCCTGACTATCCAGTCACTTGCTCGCACAATTGATGGGAGTGGAAGCTGAAATTGAGCATCTGTGCTGTGATAATGATGTAGTTTATCTCTGTTTAGTGCTTAGCCATTTTAAGAACCTTTTTTATCATTTTAGTATAAATAATAAAAAGACAAGAAAATATAGTGATAAAATATTTTAATTGTTATGTACTATACAGTATATTATAAAGTGTCGTATTCTTGTATATTTTATTTTAAGAACAGACATAAGGATTTTCATGAAATGAGGTGAACGTATATTGGATGCGAGAAGGTGATTTAACTATATTTCTACTTTGGAAAATCTTATATTGTAAATATTTAAATGGTTAATTTCATAACCATCTATTATCCTTTAGCAGTAAATAAGAAGTCAGTAATATCCATGAGTTTAATTATTGGTTGTAAAATGATTAAAAAAGAGTGCAATATTCAGCTTCACCTCATTTATGTAAGATAAAGGGAGTTTAGTCATTGTAAGATAGTTACAAAAATAATCTAATATTCAACTATGCCTCACTTACATAGGGATCCAGATGAATTGAGATCAATAATTAAAAATTTATCAGATATGTGTAAAAGAGCACTTTGTGGTGTAACTCAATCTGCTTAGCAAATCAGTTGCTAGCAATTGTGATATTTATATTTTAACGGTTGAAAAGAGAACTTATACCAGGACTCATGATAATGCGAAATAGTGCAATGTTTATGTTTTTAAGTAAAATGGTGTATTTTTATAAATATTTATAAAATGTTATATCTTAAACGGGCCTAAAGATGTCCTATGAAACTAGGAAATGTCAGAATTTCAACTTTAATAAAGAGAACATGACACCGTTGGCAGAAGACTGATTGGATTCTAATCTCAAAAGCTATCCTTTGGATGAAGAAGATAGGCCTACAACAGAGTTTCCCCCAGGATAAAAAAGGGCAGGATGCTGTTACCAAGAAAAGGACACTTGTTAAAAAAAGGGGCACATTTTTTTATGTGAATAATATTTATTCTTGGGGTTTCTGTGACGAAAATGAGTATTGCAAAGTATCTGTCTGAACAAATGTTTTTTTCTTTCATTTTGCTTACTTTCACTTGAAATATCTTCGAAACCATATAAGATAGATATACATAGTAAACGACAAAAATATGCATTAGGAAATTTAGTTACTAAATCTATATTTATACTTTAAACAAGAAAGATTAATCTTGCATAAGGCATTGATTATGAAACACTTTTCAACTGAAATGCAATTTTATTTAAACATCTCTAAAATGCTATACATTCAGCAGTGATATTTTTAAAATTATCATAGTACAATAATTTATTTTACTTGGAAACTTAAAACTTCATTAAAAAGGCAATGCTATAAAATCGCTTGCTTCTCTATCTAAGTAAATCGATGAATATTCCATTCATATCACTTATATTCCAGACTCCGGAGCTAAGTAATTTCGCTTTAAAAAATTCAGCAATTCTTATACAACTCATCTTACAATCTCTTATTTTGTTTACATTTTGAAAAACTGATTTGCCTACAATGACTACAAGACCTAGGAAAGAGGCATGGAAAGAACCTCTGATTTTAACATGATACATAATGTTCAGCGATTAGAAGATATGTGACAACATGCAACTCAATGACTAACTGACGAAATAAAGTCACAACATAACCAATGTTTAGAAGAACATCGAATCTCAACCAAAACTACCGAAGAACATATTCAGCAGCTGCACGACATGCGACAATGTGCAACTCAATGAACAACATAACCGCCGCTTGGAAGAACAATGACGTTGATTGTTGAATGTTACAGCGAATTTCAACCGAAACCTTCAAATATAACACCTATAGAACTCGAATATGAGAATTGAAAATAGACAAAACGGCATTTTAATTCAAATATTTTAATATACTGCAAACAACAACGACAGCAAAAATACTTATTTTTTGTTTCGATGTTCATTCATAATTTGCCTCTGATTTGATTTACATTATTAATTTTGATTTAATATTACAATCTTTGAAAATAACATTTCAAATTTTAAATTTTTTTATGCACAGAAAGTTTATAACTGCATAGGGGAAACTCTTGTACCTAGGGCCATTCAGCTTCATTTTAATTATTATTTTACATTATTACTCCTTGAGGTAAGTAGCTACATGATTTGAAATCTTAGCAACCATTTTGAATGAAAGAAGGTAAATATAGCAGTTAAGTAGAAGGAAAAGTTTTAATCTGATGGCCAAAAGTAAAATTCTTAACATTATTTTGATATTGATATTTAGAAGGTAAGTGCAAAGTTTTATTTTTATGTATAACAGTTAGTTTCGGTCATAAACTAAGGGAAAAGATGGAATATTAACAAATCGGAATATTTATAGAGTTATGGCTGTGGAAGTCATTTTATAAAAATGGCTATACCTTGTACCTAGAGCCATGGTCCTAGGTACAATATTATCATTTGTATAGTTTAAAAAATATTTATAAAGGGATGAAAATATTTTTTATATTGTAATAATACTAGATTTATAATGCAAGTTTAGAACTTTCGTATAACATTATTTGGCTTACTGTATTAGTGTTGGTGCTTTTATTTATTCAGACTGGTTTTCGGTATCGGGCTTATGACCAGTAAATGAAAATATATGCAATGTGATGAATATTTGAGTTCTCTAATAGATAGACCCTATTCAACTGAAAATGATTTCAACTGTGGGAATTTGATGGTGAATAGGCCAATTAATAGTCATCAAGTGACAAAAAAAGGGATACCTCTGCTGGAATTTGTCAGTCTTCTACATCAAACACTGAATCAATGTAATGTATAGCACCGAAACACGTGTCCCATTTCCTTAAAACTAAAACTTATATTGTACAAAATGATGGGAAAAAATCTGGTAAATGTAGAATCCTTACTAATACTCTAGAGAAAGCTGAAATTGAAGCAGCAAAATTAAAGAAAATGATCGCCAAAAAGATAATTGTTAAGAGACCTACATTTAAAGCAGAGAAGCAATGTATGTGAATTGAGTAAATGGAAAGGGACAGTTCTGAATGAATATGCATTAGAAAATGATTATGGTGATGAGACATCTAAGGAATCACCACATATGATGGAAGCTTCAGTTTCTGCAAGTGATATGGATTCTGTAATAAATTATGGGAGGGATCAAATTCAAAAAGGAAACTATTGCTTGATAAAATTAGACGGGAAGAAAACAAAAAAATTTATGTTGCAGACCAACAATAAAATACCTATAACGAATGAGTAGTCCGAAAAGTTTCTACACCAGAATGCTACAACTTCTGCGATTAGCACAAATGATGTTGTTACCTGAACCCAAAGCTATTGGAGGCTCAGCAATAGCTATGTTTGCTACTTTCTTTTGGTATCAGTTTTACAAATTACACTGTAGAATAATACAAATAATTTCTTTTATTATTATTATCGTGATTTGAGTAATCAAATTTTGTTTAATTTTTATTGTTTATATATAAAAAATATTCTTTTCCAGGCGTAGACGAGTGTGCAAGAATATTAGTGTTTAGCGACGATTCTTGATTCTGTTTGTCGAATGACAGTCGCCGTGTGAGAGTCTGGAGACGACGTGGAAACAGATCCAATCGTGCTGCCAATGTTGAACTCAATACTGCTCGACAGCGCGGCATCATGGTTTGGGGTGCTATCGGTTTCGATAGCCGGTCACTTCTGGTTCATATCAGAGGCAAATTAATGGCACGACGATATGTAAATGAGGTGCTGCGGCCAGTTGCACTGCTGTACCTTCAGCTGTAAGATAACGCATGACGGCATATGGTAACCATCAGCAGATAAGCCTTGCAAGGTATCCAGGTGCTTCTTTGGCCTCCTCAGTCTCAAGAACTGTCTGTCGTTTGACTGCCCTACCTCTCAGATCTGTCTGTCGTTTGACTACCCTGCACCCGCCTCAAACAGAGGATGACCTGTGGAAGATTGCTGAAGGCATATAGTCATATATACCTCAGGAAACTCTCCTCACTCTATTTGCATATGTTATTTGAAGGGTTGCTGCTTCTATCACCGAAAGATGTGAACCTACTGCCTACTGATTACCCTGTCTATGCCACTAGTATATTTCATTATTCTTCTGGAATTAACATCACTTATTTATATATGCCATCTCTGTCTGCTCTTTAACTTCAAACTCTATTCGTTCTTTCATGCTGTTGCATTTTCTGCGTTGGGTAGTTATTTCCAGTGAAAGTAAGAAAATAAAAAACACTCACTTGGACAGATGTTAAAGTTTTTTCGAAAAGAAAAGTTTAAAATACTGAAGTTTTTCTATTATATTTATATTAAGTTAATTCTATTATATTTTTTATACATTTACTAGAAAATGTACCCCACGTTACCCGAGATTAAAAACAGACTTCTGATAAAAATTATACCGGGACTCGCAGCGAATTCCCGAAAACCAAATACAATTTTAACAGCTCACTTATAACAAAAGCAAAGTAAAATAAACTGTTGCTTGGGTGCACACACGGCTATTAAATTATTGCTCATTTTGGGCAACATCGAGTACATTTTCTAGAAAATGTGCCTGGCGTTGCTTGGGGTATGAAATTCAATCCTTTGATTAAAATCATGAACTCGCATCGATTTATCGGAAACAAAAATAACGTGTCAACAATATGCCCGCTTATGATAACACAACTATAAAAAAAAAAACATCTGCTCTGATTGTGGAGGGAAGGAATGAATTTCCGCGAGAATATCACAGGTGCGTCATTTCGTTTTAACATACGAATATATATATATATATATATATATATATTTTAAATTCTTTTAATTCTATGGATTCCTTTCAAAGTTTATTTGAAAGAGAATGTTTTGATCTTTCCAATGGTGTCAAGTTCGAAAGTCTGAAATAATGTTTTTGGTCTCTAAGGGAGTCATTCGTATGAAAATAGTACTAAAACATAAATAACTAAAAAAATTTCGAATAAAAAAACAAACAAAAAACCGCCAAGGTGCAACTTTTCGTGTTCTGAAGTAACTGTGTACTAAATTTCATGACCGTACGTCGATTAGAATTTACTCTACAGCCGAAAAAACGGACAAATCGATATCTTCTTTTATTATTACAGATAGTCTGGACTATATTTCCGACAAAACATGAAAAATTATTTGCATTTTTATCTACTAGGTTCGAAGATATAAACGTCCAAAACGTTTACATTTTTCGTAACTCTCCGATTTCCGCCACAGATACCCCAATCATAAATATGTTTCACATAAAAAAACCTGATGTGGATCGCACAACGATCTTCCTCTATATAGTACAATGAATTTACTTCTTTCATGCTGAGAAAATTATGTATAAGATCCACGACACAATGTTTTTTATTTTGATTTATACATTTGGAGCTTTTTTGGATGACAACATATAAAACTATTTCTTACTCAATTAACTTATATTTCTCACAGTTGCAAATTGACAATTATCAATATTGATAGCATCTGCAATAAGCTGTATATTAAAATATTTAAACAATGCATCAATATTACGCCACTTTCGTTAATGCAGAGTTATTTTTGCAATTTTGACGGTAATTTCGTCAATCTGGAACGAAACAGTGTCAAGCTGGCGATATTTCTCTAAATTAAGGCCAAATTTATCGCCAAACGTTGCAGATAAATAAGGAACAGCTTTTCTTATGTATTGTGTATTAACTTGTTTGTGACGTCACATTGTAATGTCTCTGAACTATGGCTCCTATATATACAGCCTGACGTAAGAGCGGTCATCTTGACTCCCAGTTGAAGCGATGGCAGTACCTGACGAAACGAAGATTAGTTTCTCTTCTTTTTCTTAGGATCTCGAGAAAATTAAAGTATTCTAGACTATTTTCTTAAATGAGTGGTGCAATTTTTTGAAAGCAGAAGCACCTATTTTACAACAAAATTACGTATCAAATATCAGTCATATAATATGCGCGCGCCATTGAAATGGCACAGGCAGACGATAACTAACTGAACCGGTTGCAAACAAAATGGCGATTGTGTCAGCGGAGCCTTACTCTGAACCGTGATTTCGTAACATTGCTGTTACATCAAGTTACGTTTCAGCAATGTATTCATGTCACAGCGAAGCTGCTTTGATCATTTCCGAGGTACTTTTGTGACGTCACATTTTAATGTTTCTGCGAAGTCAATTTTTGAGATTGCAGTTACATCAAATTGTGTTACTTTAGTGTCGCCTTCACGTGACAGTGAAGCCTGAATCTCCATTTTAGGAGTATTTTTGTGAAGTCATATTAACACACGATCCATTAAGCTGCGCAGGTTCTGCTCCCAGTAGGAGCTAGCTGACTCTACTTCGAATTGTCGAGGAAAGAGCAGGTTTCAAGCATGACTATTGGCTAATTGTTAAGCTTCAAAATGCAAAACTGTTACCCAAACTGCCTTTTCTTGTGAATGGAACAAACTAGATCCACGAGAATGATATTAACAAATTTATCGCTTAATATTACATATGAAAAGTGAACATGTTTCAAAATAGCTAATACTTAAATTATTAATTTTATGAGGTTTTTTTTATTTTAAAATATGCAATATCTCCAGAACGGTTTCTGCTAGAGTTCTAAAGTTTGTCATTCTTTTGCTAATGAAAATGCACACAAATCATGATCATTCACGTAACATTGAAGATTCTGATAGTTTCAAAATTTAATTTGATTTCATAAAATATAATTTTTGGTGTCTTTCGAACATTTGATTACATTTAAAATCGGCATAGTTCCAGTATTCACTGATTGTAATGTATTTACCAAATTTCATTCAAACCACTCCAATCGTTCGTGAGATATCACATCCAGAGACTCATGGACACATACAGACATCACCCCAAAAACGTTTCATTCGAGTTCCGGGATGCTTGAAACCTGCTCTTCCCTCGACAATTCGAAGTAGTCAGCTAGCCCTTATAGAGAACAGAAGAACCTGTCCAGATATGACTTCGCAAAACTATACTTCTAAAATGGAGATTCTGGCTTCACTGTCACGTGAATGTGACATTGTAGTAACGCAATTTGATGTAACTGTAATGTCAAAATTTCACTTCGCAGAAACATCAGTATGTGACGTCACAAAAGTACCTTGAAAATGACCCAAATAACTTCGCTGTGACGTGAATGTCACATTGCTGAAACGTACCTTGACGTAACAGCAATGTTACGAAATCACGGTACAGAGCCATTACAATGTGACGTTACACATAGGTTGGTATGCGACGTCACAAACGACCATGAAAATGACCAAAATGACTTCGCTGTGACGTCGATGTGGAATTGCCGAGATGTACTGTGACGTCCTGTGACATCCCAAATTCACAGTGTGACGTCGCAAAAGTACTCTTAGAATGAAAAAAATAACTTCGCTGTGACGTGAATGTCACATTGCAGAAATGTTACGGATTCACGGTCCAAAGACATTACAATGTGACGTCACAAACAAGTTAATATGCGACGTCACAAACGACCATGAAAATGACCTCGCTGTGACGTTAATGTGAAATTGCCGAGACGTACTGTGACGTCCTGTGATATCCCAAATTCACAGTGTGACGTCACAAACGTACCTTGAGGATAACCAAAGTAACTTCGCTGTGACGTGAATATCACATTGCAGAAATGTAACGTGACGTTACAGCAAAGTTACAAAATCACGGTCTAACGACATTACAATGTGACGTCACAAACAAGTTAATATGTGACGTCACAAACAACCATGAAAATGACCAAAATGACTTCGCTGTGACGTTACTGTGAAATTGCCGAGACGTACTGTGACGTCCCGTGACGACCCAAATTCACAGTGGGACGTCACAAACGTACACTGAGAATGAACAAAGTAACTTCGCTGTGACGTGAATATCACATTGCAGAAATGTAACGTGACGTAACAGCAAAGTTACGAAATCACGGTCAAACGACATTACAATGTGACGTCACAAACAAGTTAATATGCGACGTCACAAACGACCATGAAAATGACCAAAATGACCTCGCTGTGACGTTACTGTGAAATTGCCAAGACGTACTGTGACGTCCCGTGACGACCCAAATTCACAGTGTGCCGTCACAAACGTACCCTGAGAATGAACAAAGTAACTTCGCTGTGACGTGAATATCACATTGCAGAAATGTAACGTGACGTAACAGCAAAGTTACGAAATCACGGTCAAACGACATTACAATGTGACGTCACAAACAAGTTAATATGCGACGTCACAAACGACCATGAAAATGACCAAAATGACCTCGCTGTGACGTTACTGTGATATTGCCAAGACGTATTGTGACGTCCCAAAGTCACAGTGTGACCTAAATCTTACGTCACTGTGAAAAAAAATGCTGTGTGGGCGGTATTGTATTTTTGGTCCGGTATTGCAATCACTAATTATGATGTTGCACGATGCGGAAATAGTTGTCAGAATGGAATGTTCTCTAAATCAAAGTAGGGATTGTCAGAATCCCACCAAATAATCGGCAAAAATGAAAATGGGATAATACGACATCTGTACCAGATTTTATTCAAAGAAGAAGGGTTTTGCACCTTACAATTTTCAGAAATGAACCGTAATAAATTCGATTCCATTGTAATGATTATACAGGACATTCACAATAAATAAACTTATTTTTTAAATTACTTATTAAACAGAATACCTGTGGTTTCACAAGTATAAAATAAAGCAAAAGTTTGTGAAGTATTTATCACTATACTTTAGTAATGTTTCCGAAAATGCCTTGAAATTGCGATGCAGTGCAAACTGGTTATACTGAACTAGCGTTATAATGACCACTTGTTTATAATGTACTAAATGTAAAGTCTCTATGAATATTCTATAATGCCTTGAAATTATGATGCAATGTAAACTGATTATAGTGAACTAGGGTTATAATGACCGCTTGTGTATAATGCACTAAATTCAAAGTCTTTATGAATATTCTATATACATTTTGTAATTAGGCTCCATTTTAAGTGAGCTCATATATAAGAAAACTTCGGTTATCTAAATCTATACGAAAACTTAACCAAAAATTACTTCGAATTGAATTCATGAATAATGCATTTTAAAATGGTTACAAATAGCAAAATATAAATATAAAATTATTTGAAAACTGCAAATTACATGTAATTTCAAATAAATATTCTTATTTGAAGCCAATAAAACTCACAAATGTATATAAATAAGGAAAAATATTTAAATTACATCAGAATGCTATAAAATAGCTTTAAAGTAAAATCTCATTAAAAATACAGCATAAAACAAATTTCAATGATATCAATCAGTTCAGCGATATATGACGGAGGTGGTGATTTTAATCTCTTTGTGTTTTGTCTTAACTTGTGTGAAGAAAACTGATTTACGAATAAACAAACTTTGTTACATTTTAATTAACGAACTGAAATAAAATTAAGGGTTTTTTACATTGAACTTCTCAAATACTTTACATCAAACAGGGATCCAGCATAATATTTCAAGTTTGACGGAGATCTATTTATAAAATTTCAAAGTTTTTTCACATTAATTGAAACTTAGTATGAACTGTTTTGTATAAAATGAGCAACAGTACATTGAAATGTATATATATACAGTATCCACTCTGTATATATAATTCTGTTTACAGTTAAATCTTGCTATACGACTAGACTCAAAATCAATAATTTACAGGTTACAATTATATCCTAACCTTTTACATAATATATAACTTCCCAATTACAATCTGTCATGCATTTCAAAAGGCTGATATTGCAGCATTTCTTTGACAAACATTTATATTCATCATAGAAAAAAATTCTGAAAATTCTATACATAGCAGGATTAGAAATTTTAGCTCAGAATTTACTCGCCAAAAGATTCTTTTACTAATCAGTACCATATAAATAACATTGCATAACGTTTGCCATTTCTTATACATTGAAGAAATAAACCCATATGTAGATTTTTTTGCTATTCAAATGAAAACGTCTACTTCTCATTTACAAATGAAAATTTTGTACCCTGTACATTGTGTAATCAAACTTCATTTGAAGCGAACTCATGTATAAGAAAACTTCACGATAAAATACTATGAACTAAATTCTTATATATCGCATTTTAAAATGTTTCCAAATAACAAAATATGAAAAAATTATTTAAAAATTGTGAGTTCAATGTAATTTTAAATAAGTATCCATTTTTGGTGGTGATAAAACTAATAGAAATGTATATAAATTAAGAAATTATTTAAATTAAAACAATATGCTATAGTAAAACTGTAAAGTAAAACTGTCACTAAAATTACAATATGTAAAAAATTTGTAATGGTATCAACCAGTTTGGAACAAGCTCCTTCTTTAAAATAAAAAAAAACAAAGCATCCATGTCAAGAAAAGCAAAGAGACAGACATAAAAATCTTCTTGCCTTTGGTGTAATTGCTAAGTCTTCTTATCCTGAAAAACTAGATATTTCTTGTTTCCGAAACCGGTTGATACTGATACTATTTGTTATATGCTGTAATTGTAAAGAAGCTTTTACTTAAGGATAAAAGCATATGTGATTTGTAGACTATCCGGCAAGTTATGCCTAATCATAAATAAAGAAAATAATATTCTAATTATTATTAAGGCCACATTTGATATTATGCGACTGCTTCTGCATATCATGTGACCACATAATCAAGGTAACCGGGGAAAGTTTTTGGTCAATCTGGTTATAATCGTATTGTCACTGAAGTGAATTTTCAAACGGCATGTGGTTATAAACAAGATCCCCAAAACTTGTATTACCTTACCAGTAAAATAAACTATCCTTTTGCAGCCATGAAAAAGTTTGAATTGTGGTAACATTCAAATATAATTATTCAAATTAATCAGATTTTACTGTATTAAAACATGAGCTTGACATCCAGGGGGAAGTCAGTAGAATGCAGATTTGTAAAACGAAAAGAAGAGTTTCATTTAACCAATATTATGAACTATTTATTACCAGTTATAAATAATCTTTGCGCAAGTACTGCTATAAACAAAATCAAATTTTTATGTTGTTTTATAATATTGTGTTTAGGCTAACAATCATTGTTCAAACTATTGAAGTACATAGTATAAATAAATCAAGCTATTGCTACATCAATACCGTTGTGCATCAATTAAAAGATAAAATATTGGGGCAAATATCTGGTGTATATAACAGAAAACAAAGTACTTCAAAAATCACTTCACATTTGTTATATATCCATTAAAGCATTTTAATGTATAACACTTACCAAACTTGACAGCAAAAAAAGAATTCATTTATTTTATGACATAAAAACCGAGCTGAAGGTATATACGCAACAATTTTACAAATTGTCTAGGGAGCAAAGTTGATCAAAATCCAACAAAAATATTTAATATACGGTACAGTGGTGACATACGGTACATACAGTACTATTCTAAAAAGCAGGTTATGCAAAAGTGCATATTACATGTTTCCAATTGCACCACAATACTCAAGGGATATAATGACAATAATAGTAATGATAATAATGTTACTGCTATTGTGTTATATATTTTAACCAAGAGAAGGGTTTTTGTCGATAAATTTGGTATAGTAGTGCCATACCAAATTCAACGACAGTATTCGCTACTAATAAGATAACGTCATTTATTGACTTATATAGGTAAATAAAGTTATTTTTAAAACTATAGTAGTGTGTTGAAATTTGAAAGTGAATTTTGATCACTTATTTTTGATATTAGTTATTAATTTGTGAAGACACATTTCACTTTATTTCCTATATAACATAGAAATTAAGTAAAGAATATGACTTTCCGCACAATCAATATAATAAACTAGAACACAATATAAAATGCAAGGTAAATAAATATACGTATGCTCTTTTTTTTTGCTGCATTTTATATTGCTATCCAGTTTAACATAGAAATTATCCTATCCTATTTTCAAAGATTTCTTTTACTAATGTTGTCATTAGAATCAGTCATAAAAAAATTAACATTTCGTGGAATAAGAGAGACTTTTGCAAGAACAATTTTAAATATGTTAAACTTTTAATATATAAAGTATGTGTGATACAAAATGTCTTGCTCAAAAGAGAGAACTCAATAAAAGTCAATTCAGGAGAAATTATCACAGCATACAATGGCAAGATACTTTAGAATGCTACATTGAAATTTGAAAAAGGTCCTTTCTATAAGGTACCAACTAAACATAGAAGCAAGTCCATGGAAGCATTCCAATTCAGACAGGAAATATTGAAAAGAAACATCGGACATTTAATGGAAATACAATTTTTATCTTTGGGAAATACAATAGGGATTACCATCCACACCATGCTGAATACATATAAATTTAAATCTAATAACTAACTATTGATAAATTCATTTATACCCATACATAAATTATGTTTGTTACAGACAATGCTTATTTTTCAGTTTGGCTTTGTAAATAAACAGTACAGCATGCATAACTTCAAGTAAATTGAAGTTTTGAAAATATAATTTCTGAGATTATATGCAAATAAATGTAAAAATGTTATTCTAAACAAGAAAAAATTACGGTAACTAGTTCAACAATAAAACAGCCTATCTGATATAATAAACAGATCGGCCGAAATATTGCAGTACAAGTTTAATTCTCTTCCAAGACTTGAAATTCTGTAATTTTAGCATAATTCAAAAGAGTACATTATGGTTTAAGAAGTTAAGAAACTTGTAGCATAATATAAACGAAATATATGCATTACATACCTGAGTAGTGTATTATAAATACTCCTAAGTGTCTTTCAAACTTTCACTAACTTCGATAAATAAGCGAAATCGGCTTTATTTTCCCCTATGTTGCAAAAACTTTCAAGCACTCTTCTTTCAGAAAAGAAATATAAAAGAATTCCATCTTAAATCAAATTTCATCTGGAAATATCGAAGGATACAGAAATTGCTAATCAACCGTTAAACCTCTGCTATATTTTAACGGTTGTTGGTGAGATCGGCCCTTAGTGTTGTAATTAGTGTGTATATCGTTCATTTCTAGTTTGGATGTCGGCTAATGAAGACCTGACTGCAAGTTATTTTCGTGTTTTTGCCAGCTATTCTTGTAAATTCCGCGCGATACATATCTCCTAAAGTTATAAAAATATACAAAATTTTTCCAAGTATTTAATGTTAATGTGATTTAAAATTAGGAACTTTAACTAAGTTTGGTACATATTTTCACTCTATGATTTCGAACATGAATAAAATAATGTAGAAATTTTCCCATGTAGATAACAATTGCATTTAGCACAATCTAATGTTGTACGATTCATTAAAAATTACAAGTTCTAATCACTTCGTATTTTATCTTATGTGATCTGTTTGCACACGACACTCGATTTAGTTCATGTGATTATACTTATGACGTGCCCCGATAAGTCATTTCAACCTTGGGCGTTGCGTGAATAGGTTTGGTTCGTTCATAGCTCCGACAAATTTATAGTGTTTTAAGATCTTAGTGTTTTAAAAATAAATTTTATACTTTGAATGTGGTAGTTGGATGTTACTATCTAAAAATAATGTCTAAACTTCAAAGTATGCCATTACTCGAGCAAATAATTTCTAGTGGAAATGCTGCGGAGTTGTCTGTTCCTGCCCTAGAAGAAGCAAAATCAGTGGACATTGTCTCAGATGTGATTAATTTACCCTCACAAAAGTTTGCTGTGGATTGGTTAGAAACCTATCTTATGTCTTCCAAAACCCCACCAGAAACATCTACCGTTGTCAATTCACAAGTTCTCACCGAGGTTGGAAACTCAATTCAAGATCTGCTTTCTTGTGCTCTAACACATAGCGGAGTGTTATCCTCCACTACAGAATCAGTTTCGACTGAATCTACTTCTTCCGATTTTGTGCAAGATGCGCTCCGTCGTTGGCATTTAGGTTCTGATGTGTATGTATATTTGAAACTTCGCCATGGGAAGTTAAAAGTGTATATATGGAAATATCTCTCTAACAAGTGAAATGAATTACAGCCTACGCGTGAAGGCGTTACACTGTCACCTGCTACATGGAGTCGAAAGCCCAGGACGACCGACTCGTCCGAGGACATGAGCAGCAAGATGGACCTGCTACATGGAGTGAATTTTCTCAAAAATTGTGGTCGTTCAATATTCTATATGCAGATACCTCTTTCGTCAGTCGCAATGAGTTGTTCTGTTTCAATGACAATGGAAAATTGCATTTGCAGAAAATAATTCAATTATATGATTGAAAATTTTGTCTAACACAGTGCCATATTACCTTAGATAAAAATCACATAGCATGTTTACAGAATTGTGTTAACAACATTAATATGAAACTTCGAGAAAGTATATTTAAAGAGTGTCTTCCTACTCAAATATTAAAAATAAAGAACACTATAACCTTTCTACCATCACTTATTTGTGACAAAAATTTTGCATTCGAACAATTCATCTCTTGTATTCATGACAACATCATGTGTCATGTAAGAAAACTTTTCAAATGCGTTGGCTGTGTTGCTCAAATTGAAGATCTAAGTTACCATGAATGTCTTTACAGCACTCCATTACAAATGTATGACAGAGTGGCTGAATAAGTACTTCTAAACCTTGACATTAATAACATTAGCAAAGAAAGTTTTGTTGCGAGGTGAAGAAGTCTTTTACTGGTATGATCGAAAATTTTTCAAGTCATTCAAATCAGAGGACTATGCATGTGCGATAAGGAAATTATTTTAACTTATTTGTTTGAATGTACAACAGATAACGGTTAATGTGTATTTTATGAATAATAGATTCATTAAGTGGTTTTTTATCTTTCAAATTGAACTCCTTATTTACACTCGTCAACTCATTTTTTTTTAATTTTATTTATTTTTTAACATGTTCCATTTAAAAATGTTATGTGGCCATGAGTTATGTATCTATACATTCAAGTGTAACAGGTTTACTAATCTCGCTTTTTAGAAAAAATATAAAAAATAATAAATAAATAAAAATATATTTATTCGAATCATATCACATGTTTACAGTGTGAGTTTCGTAACAAAAGATATTTACACTTTACAGAGTTTAAAATCATAAAATTTATGATCAATGTTAAAATTCTGAAATCTTATTCATTAAAAATAAATGCTAAGTTATGTCCCATTCTCTAAAGTATGAAGATTCATAGAAGAATGTTATGTCCCGTCCCATTCTCTAAATCAGGTATGGGCAACCTTTGGAAAGTTGGGGGCTGAAGTTTAGGATATTAATGAAGTCGCGGGCCGTAGATAATAGGTAGTTGTGAAAAAATAATAATGATACGGTTTATTTTATTTTATATTTATAAAGCATAATGCTAAAGTTAAATGAATCAGAATAATATCGAATTGATTAAGTAATTACTTGATTGTAAGTAAATACTTAACCAATTCGATATTATTAAAGCAGAAATTAATGAGAAGCTTGAGCTTGAACTTGAGAAACAAGATAACCAATGTTGGCATCAATCCCACTAATACACAAGCGCAGAGTGTTTTCCAAATTTTCATCTGTAAGCCTGGTTCGATACTTCGATTTATTAGTTTTCATCACGAAAAAGAACTGTTCACATTTATAAGTGCCTCCAAATGCGCAAATCATTTTTCTTGCAAATGCTCTCAGCTGTGGGCACTTGTCTTCAACAAGGTATGTTCTGTAGAAATCACTTAGCTCCACGTCTTCAAATTTTGACTTCAAATGCGTGTCTTCCTGAAGCTCGATCAACTCCATTTGCAGGTGTGTCGGAACCTTCTCTACGTCACTTTTCATCAGAGTAGCAAAAAGGTTAAAGCAGCTATCCATGTTTTCGAAGTCGGAAAATCTATTAAAAAATTGCTCCGACAGTGATTTTAGCTTTTCAGCATATTGAGTGTAATCAATATTTTCGTGACTGGATAGTGTTGAAAAATGATAACAGCTTCCAGATCGCATTTGTGTTTCCTACAAGCGAATTTTGTTCTGGGACGATTTCAGATGGCTGTACAATTCGTTTACCAACTGACCTTGTTTTTGAAGCCTCAAATTCAACTCGTTTAAGTGACCCGTGATGTCAACTAGAAATGCTAAATCACATAACCATTTCTGATCACTGACTTCAGGCAATGGTTTTTCATTGATTTCCATAAAATCGGCTATTTCCTGTGTAAGATCGTAAAATCTTTTTAGCATTTTGGCTTTGCTTAACCACCTTACTTCGCAATAATATGGTACATCACCATGTTCTGAAGAGAGGTCATCCAAAAATGCTTTGAACTGTCGATGGTTAAGCTCGCGGGTCTTTACTACCACATCCATAACGTTCTGCAATTGAATGGACTTATAACACAAGTTTTGTTGGTGGATAATGTAATGTAGGATCATTAAATCGTCTTTTTGCACATTCAAGTCAATTGCTTTTTCTTTCAAAATTCCGATGAAACCTTTTGTAAACCGACCATAGAAGGTGCACCATCTGTGCAAACCCCAATTAATTTGCATCACTGCAAACCATACTGTTCGATAGCACTTTTAACCTCACGAAAAATATCTTCTCCAGTAGTGGTCCCTTTCAGAGGCTATAAAGCCAGCAATTCCTCAGTTACAGTAAATTCTTTGTCAACGCCTCGTATAAAAATAGCTAGTTGCTCTGTATCAGACAAGTCGGTGCTCTCGTCCAAAGCAATCGAAAATGCTTTAAAATCAGTTATACGATCAGCCAATTTTTCTTGATATCACCAGCCATCATATCTATACGTCGAACAACAGTACGTCTTGATAAGCTTATTTTCTCAAATTATTTTTTCTTTTCGGGACATAAAACATTTGAAATTTCTAACAGGCACTCTTTGACAAATTCTCCTTCAGCGAATGGTTTCAATGACTTCGCTATTTTTGAACAGACTATGAAGTCAACTTTCACAACATTGTCCAGTTGTGTCCTTTGTTTATTAAACAATTGTTGCTGTTTGTCCAAATTGTTGATTAGCTTTTGAATTTTATCTTTTCGCAACTGACCCGTGAGTGTATGCTGAGTAATATATTTACTGGAATAATGCCGCTTCATATTGTATTCTTTTACAGATATGGATTCATTACACAACAGGCAGATAGGCTAACCATTGTGCATGATAAAAAAGTATTCATAAGTCCATCTTTCTGGAAATTGACTACATTCCGTGTCTACTTTTCGCTTTTTTACAACAGACATATTTTCATACACTTTCCGAACTAAGAAAACTTAAAAACAAAGCAAAAACTATCTCCACGCAACGTAACGTGATGAGTGTACCACCAACCTAAGAAGAGTAGGACATGTGACTGGGCTCGCGATCGGTCATTCCACGAATATCGGAGGCGGAGATGCTGAGGTACTACAGTTGCGCTATCTGGTGACTCGTAACTACAAATCAAAACTAAAACCTATCTTCGACAATTTTCAAAACGATTTGAAGGATGGTGAAATCGGACAATAGAAACACCCACGTAGTTCAGGCTCCCCCTCCTCTCACTCTCTTGTTGGCGAGAACCAAGAATATTTACTTTTTTTCGAACGCGATTTTAAAATGTTCTGCGGGCCGGATCAAAAGCCGGGGCGGGCCACATCCGGCCCGCGGGCCGGGCGTTGCCCATATATGCTCTAAATTATGAAGATTCATAAAAGAATGTTGTGTTTCAATCTCTAAGAATCTGTGAAAATTTGACACTTTGTGTTAAAAATCTACAAAGTTGGGATTTATTCTGTAATAAGTGTAAAAATTAATGCAGATCTCAGTTTAGTCCTGTCATTTTCCATGTGTTGTTAAATATGTACATTCAAATGTGACCATTTATTAAGAGCAGAATGGTCTTATGGGGCACCTACAGCCGTGAAATCCTGACATTTCTATGTACATGTCAGTAATGTGCCGTATTAGGATATCAAAACTCCTTATATGTTTCTTTTAAAGTGATAAATGCATATCTTTCATATTTTAATGTTATTACAAAGTAGTGTACATGTCTCAGAGGGTCACTCTTTCATTTAAATTCAATGTTAACAATCGTATATCCTTAAAAAGCATTATGTGATAATCTATTCTCTTTCATGACAGTTTAAAAAAATATAGGGATTGAAAGATCTTAAACGATGTGTCAATATTAAAACATAGCTCTTATTCTGTATTCATCTACTAAGTATTCTAAAATTTTTGCAGAATTTCATTAAAATATGAAAATTTTAAGTGATAAAGGAGTCTTAGAGTTTATGCAACATTAGAAATATACCCCTCATTCCCCAAACATTCGCTATGAATCAAACAATGAACTGAAATAATGAAATATTTTGGGTTTTATATTCGTTGGAATATCGAAAAAACGAATCCCTGAGTATTCTAAAATATTGAAATGTTAAGATCTTCCACCCCTTGTATGTAATGTATAATTTGATAAATGTTTCATTTAAATATAGAAACAGTGACATTGCAATTTTCTGACTCTGTGAATCTAAACATCCTGTTACTATCTAATATACTGATAAACGCGATAAGCTGATATGGAATGTTTTCAGTGTGAAAGTCGTTGGTTTACATATTGTGTAGGGAGAGAGAGATCTGTATTTATACAAAATATGTATTCATATACATATTCTTTTTCAGCGCAGATTTTTCAAAATAAGATCCGCACATTTTAGTAATGTCTGTGGAAATGCGAGGTTCCTATCATGCATTTGCAATCGCTGGATTTAAACTTGAATTAATTCAGACCTAAAACACATCTCTAATGTTTTTTCAAAACCATAACTTAAAATTTAGAAGCCCTATGGAATATCTACTCATATGAAATTAAAAAAAAAATGGTTAGCTTAAGGTGGTTAATAGCAAGTTATTAAAAAAAACAGTGTAATTAAGAAAGAATAACTGCCTGGTGGCAATAGGTCAAAATGATGACGTCATTATAGATAAGATCTAATTTTTAATAATGTAATGGGAGTGTATCATTACTCATTTGTAGTTTGGACAGCAGCTAGTGAAGACTCCGCTCCGTGAGTTCCAATTTTGTTAACTATTTTCAGTGCTATGTGTAACATATATCTCCTAAAAATATATAAAATGTTTTTAAATATTCAAACTTTAACTAAGCTCGGTTTCGTCGAAATATTTGCATTGCACATATTTGCAATCGGTAAAAACACCATTGGTAGTTCAAACAGTCGATTCATATTTAGAAAATTCTAGAACCGTAGTGTACAACCGTATAAATCTATTTCAAAAGCTGTCGAAACATATATTTTTTACAAAAAAAATGTACTCCATACAATTTATGTCTACCGATGAAATACAACTATTTTTAAAATTTTTTAAAAATTTAAAAAGTTTAAAAGTTAGTGCGATAAAATCTCACACAATACTTACTCGTTTCATGTTTAGCAGGTTTTAATACTGGTTGATGAAATCTGGGTACACGTATGTGAAAAAATGGTCCATTCCTATTCAGTAAATTTTAAAATGTGTTGGCGTCCTGTAAAAATAGTCGCAACTGTACACTCACTTCTAAATTCTATAATGGTACTAAAATTACAACGCCCACTGTAAAAATGGTCAAATCATATTCAATGGCTTATATTTTATTTATTTTGAACTTAATGCTAAAATTTTGGGATGCACATATATTTGTGAAAATGTTCGATTCGTGTTCCATACCTTGTTAAATTCTAAACCTTGGTATTGAAATTACACCCATCACTTTAAAAATGGTTAAATCATATACAATGAACTATTCAAATTGTGTCTGGTAAATCAGTTGTTAGCACAAGGAGGTTAATAAAAATATGTCATTAAGAAAAAAAATAAGTGGCAACAGCTCAAAATGATGACGTCATAGATAAGATCTCATTTTTACTAGAGTAATGAGTGGTTATAACTCATTTCTAGTTAGGACAGCAAGCTGTGAAAACGTCGCTCTGTGAGTTCCAATTTTTGTTAACTATTTCCCGTGTATCTCCTAAAAATATATATAAAATGTGTCTATATGTTCAAACTCTAAGTAAGCTCACCGAAACATTGTCGTGCACATATTTGCAATCTGTGAAAATGTTAGTTTAAAACAGACAATTATTATTTAGAATTGTAAAATCTATTTTAAAGCTTGCGAAATATATTCTGTAAATGATAAAAATCGTAGTGTTAAATGCACACACACACTTAAAATCCAGTTCACGCACAATTTTATATTCAGTCGAAATTCATAATTTAATATTACATTTTGTTTTTAAATACACGCACACGCGCGCGCACACACACACACACTTAGAATGATCAAATCATATTCAATGCCTTTTATTTTAAACTTAATGGTAAAATTTTTAGGTGCACACATATCTGTGAAAATGTTCGATTCATGTTCCATAGTTAGTTAAATTCTAAACCTTGGCATTAAAATTACACCCATCACTTTAAAAATGGTCAAATCATATTCAATGGCTTTTATTTTATTTATTTTAAACTTAATGCTAGAATTTTAGGGTGCACACTTATCTGTGAAAATGTTCGATTTGTGTTCCATAGCTAGTTAAATTCTAAACCTTGGCATTAAAATTACACCCATCACTGTAAAAAATGGTCAAATCATATTCATGAACCTACATAACACAATTTTTGAAAATAGCTAAGTATAATGCAGTATTACATTTTGTTTTTAAATACACACTTAAAATGGTTGAATCCGCTTAACACAATTTTCGTGTTTACTTAAAGTCCGTAATTTAATATTAAATGTGTTTTGAACACTCTGAAAACAATTGTTACAAAATATAGCTTCCCCCCAAATAATACTCGTTCGTAACTCCAAGCAAAATGTTCATAACGCGCCGAGCGATTCGAACGCACCCTGAAAATAATCTATCTCCCGTTTACTTTCACGACCTACACTTCGACGATAAGATTCCAAGAAGAGTGAGCCAGCGGGCACAGCGGATAAGACGCTATCCTTGGAATCAAACAGCTCCGGGATCAAACCCCAGCGCTGACAAGTGGGAAATTAAATTCTTTTGGAAATTTAAAAAAAAAATGCCGATAGATGGCAGTACTTCACCAACTTTCGCCAGAGAGCGCTTTAACTACGTCACCGCTGATAAGAGAGTTCACTTCGGCATCGGCCATCACAGAGGAAGGACGTAGCTCCCTCCGGTCAACGGTCAGTCAGCGATTGCGACTCTTCTTTCAATGTTCCTCCGGTCAAAGGTCATCTCCAGATTATCAGATTGTGCAATGCACTCCGGTCAAAGGTCAACTTTCGCAATTGTGCCTCCTCCCCTCTTTGTGCAATACACTCCGGTCAAAGTTCATCCCTCCGAGGTCTCTTTCGCAATACTACGAACGAGGTAGAATTGCGAAATTGCCTCCGCAGTTGGTCTAAAGACCCTCCCCTCTCAGTGAGTCATCCCTTTTTCGCAGTTGGGCTAAAGATCCTCCGCCAAACTCCCTCCTAAGTGAGGCAATCTTCCCCAAAGAGGAAACCCTCCTCCATGAGTCATCGGCTGCTCCTCACCAAATTGGCCCTCAACGCCCCTTTTATAACTATTGATGTATCAGTCGCCATCTTGGTTGGAGCGATTTGGTAGTTGCTCGGTGATGAAAACTGTGGATCAGAGAAGACTTATGTAACCGTAGCAGAGGATCAGAACGCCCCAGACAACTGCTCGAGAGGATCGTGCAGTCAGGAGAGGAGCCACGTCTACCCCAATGGCGTTGCTATTAGCCAATCGAAAGCATTTGTCAAGTATATCAAGTAAAGCAGTATATCATTCGAAGACGACTGGGTGAAGGTGGGATTAAGTGTTGACGTCCATTAACGCGTCTACCACTTACCCCTCAACATAGGTAGAGCCGCCTGGATTGGTGTTTAACTCGGTTGGCCTAGACAGTGTTCGATTAGAGGCATGTTTAGAGACGAATCCCGCATCTCTCTCAGTACTGATGACTGCTGCATAAGTGTGTGGATGAGATCTGGACTTTTTTCACGATTATGCGAAAAAGCATCTTAGATAGGCAAGAGCAGGAGGGGACTAATCCCCCTTAGAAACAGGACCACCATCACCTTACGAAAATAATTTTATTTCAATAATCTATCAAATGTTATTCTCATCTAAATTTATAGCTCTAATTAGTGGTTTAGAAAATGCAATGCTTTACATTTATTTCTACATACATATACATACATGGTACAGCAATAATTTATAATACATAACTGAATTTTGGACTTTATTTGTAATTTCCCTGCACACAAATTATATATAGGAAAAATATTAATGGGGTCGAAAACTGGAATTTTCGACAGATTAATATATGTTTTGGGCATCCTTTAACCGGAATCAATTACTTTTAAAAGGATATCTGTGCGTATGTGAGTATAATGTTAGAATGAATGGAATGAAGCGAATAAAATTTATGATTTTAAAGGGCAAAGAACATTCGGAAAGTCGCAAATTTTCAAACATCTTTTAAATCATAAAAAAAAACGACATCCAAAAATATTAAATAAACAATGTTATATGTAAGTTTTCAGTGGAAATCAAATGGAGCTTACTTTAGACAGCATGAATCGTTCTCGTGCTATTACACGTTTTTCGAGTATATGGATAAAAAATGATGTATAATATTAATAAAAGAGTATTTATATGATATATCTATTATCGACATTCTCGTTGTTCCAAGGCAAATATGGAACATTGCGAATTATGGAGGGAGTACAACCTACAAAGATGGTCCCTGTGCTTCTACTACAATTCATATACAGTTCCCTAAGAGAACACCTGCAAAAGGATGAGCAAGCCATGTTTCAGGGAAATATGGACAGCGATGGCTCAGTTACAGAGGGGCGCACAGCAGGGCGTTCTTGGGGAGAGCTGACCCTCGTCCGGTTCGGCCACACGTGCACCCAGAGTCGTGGGAACCCTGGTCTACCTGCCAGATATTAATTTTGGGGTGATCGCCGTCCTCCTGTCATCACAGCACCCAATAGCTGGACATAATTCTGAAATATCCAATGAAAATACCAGGGGCTTCAATTGGGGGAACCAGTAATAAACCTGGGGTTTAATTGCGTAGGAGGAGACATTTTTCGGATGTTCGAGAGAGTGTTAGATTTTTCAAAAAGAGAGAAGAGAATTGATTTTGTGCTCCGGAGAGAAAGTTCTCCAAAAAGAACGTCTGCAGCGATGACCGGCGTTTCCGCGGTCGAAGTTCCCCGCACCCAGCGACGACCCAACGAAGCATCGACGGTACGAAATGCATGCCCCTTATACTCAGTCTGTTTGATACTATGTTAATTAATTTCGCACTCTCTCGTCATCTTATTCAATTTACACTCGAGTGAAATAATCAGGGTGAATTTAATTGTAAACTTAAATGAAGGAGATTTTTAATTATATACTTTAAATATTCATGATTAAGAAAATGTCAATGGAGAGTGATTATGATTTAGTAAGAATGTTAATTGAATCAATTAAATATGTTTTTATTATTACTTTTAATTTCCTTTTTTGTTAATAAATATATTGTTAATGTTTTATATCATGTCCGTTGTCCTCATTTTCCATTAATTTGAATTTTATGTATTTTTATTCGACACGGCCAATGTCGGAGATTGTTTTAATGAATAATATTACTGAATTATGCGTTCTGACCGGACGTGTGGTTAAAATCCACATAACAAAAAATGGTTCCGATGACCAGGATTCGAAATAGAAATAATTGTTAAAATAACTGAAATTTTTTTTTTTGTGAATAAATTAAAATTAATGTGCGCGATAGGAAAATTTAAAATAAAAGTAACTTAAAATAAAATTTTAAATAAAGTTAACTTGAATTAAAATAAAATTATCTTGAAATAAATTTAAAATAAAAACTTAAACTTTAAAAGTAAACTTAACGTAAGGAAATGAGGACATTTAAGAAAATAGATGTTGTCACAAGTGTTATGCCATATGTATATGAAGTGCTTATTTAAGAAATGTTGTGCATATTTAAGAAAAAGAATGATAGGATTTAAAAAAATATTGAGTTAGGGGAGAAAAATCGGAGAAAATTAATAATGGATGGTAATATTTTTGGGAGCTAAATTTTTGGAAATAAGATATGAGTAGGAGTATGATTTTATGTGTAAGATTTTGAGTATCAATATTTGTATTTTATGTTGAATGAAAAGTATTGTATTTATGTAAACGCGTATTGTTCGTAGGGATAGAAATTTTGGATTAGAAAATTAAGGGAGAACTTAACAAATTTTAAAAATGACAGAAAGGGGGTGATATGACGGTAACGCCTACAAGTAGGATCCCTGGGATTATATCCTTGTTAGGAGAACTGAGCGGAAGCGACGAAAACGAGACTTCCATGTTTTTCGAACAGATGGAATCATTAAGTGAACTAACAAATTGGAACGATTTAGAGAAACTAGCAATTGTTAAATCACTTCTGCGCGGAAACGCAAAAAAATTCTACATCGGCTCAAAGGATCTGCGTAGCGAAACATCTTTCGAGACTTTCAAACAAAAATTTTTAGATTTTTTCACCTCCGAACCTAATGTCACGACAAACCAAATTCTTTTTTCAACTGCGAAACAAACAAAGGGAACAAAGGATGAAAATTATCTTAAAATAAATTTAAAATAAAAACTTAAACTTTAAAAGTAAACTTAACGTAAGGAAATGAGGACATTTAAGAAAATAGATGTTGTCACAAGTGTTATGCCATATGTATATGAAGTGCTTATTTAAGAAATGTTGTGCATATTTAAGAAAAATAATGATAGGATTTAAAAAAATATTGAGTTAGGGGAGAAAAATCGGAGAAAATTAATAATGGATGGTAATATTTTTGGGAGCTAAATTTTTGGAAATAAGATATGAGTAGGAGTATGATTTTATGTGTAAGATTTTGAGTATCAATATTTGTATTTTATGTTGAATGAAAAGTATTGTATTTATGTAAACGCGTATTGTTCGTAGGGATAGAAATTTTGGATTAGAAAATTAAGGGAGAACTTAACAAATTTTAAAAATGACAGAAAGGGGGTGATATGACGGTAACGCCTACAAGTAGGATCCCTGGGATTATATCCTTGTTAGGAGAACTGAGCGGAAGCGACGAAAACGAGACTTCCATGTTTTTCGAACAGATGGAATCATTAAGTGAACTAACAAATTGGAACGATTTAGAGAAACTAGCAATTGTTAAATCCCTTCTGCGCGGAAACGCAAAAAAATTCTACATCGGCTCAAAGGATCTGCGTAGCGAAACATCTTTCGAGACTTTCAAACAAAAATTTTTAGATTTTTTCACCTCCGAACCTAATGTCACGACAAACCAAATTCTTTTTTCAACTGCGAAACAAACAAAGGGAACAAAGGATGAAAATTATCTTGAAATAAATTTAAAATAAAAACTTAAACTTTAAAAGTAAACTTAACGTAAGGAAATGAGGACATTTAAGAAAATAGATGTTGTCACAAGTGTTATGCCATATGTATATGAAGTGCTTATTTAAGAAATGTTGTGCATATTTAAGAAAAAGAATGATAGGATTTTAAAAAATATTGAGTTAGGGGAGAAAAATCGGAGAAAATTAATAATGGATGGTAATATTTTTGGGAGCTAAATTTTTGGAAATAAGATATGAGTAGGAGTATGATTTTATGTGTAAGATTTTGAGTATCAATATTTGTATTTTATGTTGAATGAAAAGTATTGTATTTATGTAAACGCGTATTGTTCGTAGGGATAGAAATTTTGGATTAGAAAATTAAGGGAGAACTTAACAAATTTTAAAAATGACAGAAAGGGGGTGATATGACGGTAACGCCTACAAGTAGGATCCCTGGGATTATATCCTTGTTAGGAGAACTGAGCGGAAGCGACGAAAACGAGACTTCCATGTTTTTCGAACAGATGGAATCATTAAGTGAACTAACAAATTGGAACGATTTAGAGAAACTAGCAATTGTTAAATCACTTCTGCGCGGAAACGCAAAAAAATTCTACATCGGCTCAAAGGATCTGCGTAGCGAAACATCTTTCGAGACTTTCAAACAAAAATTTTTAGATTTTTTCACCTCCGAACCTAATGTCACGACAAACCAAATTCTTTTTTCAACTGCGAAACAAACAAAGGGAGAAAATATTAAAGAATTAACGCATAGAATTACTACATTAACTTTAAACTACGTGGGCGAAACACAGCTTAATGAACATACAGACGCAATTATGGACAAACTAAGCCTAAGTAAATTTTTGGAGGCAGTTGAGCCCGAATATCGGAAAGAAATTGTAAAAAACAACCCAAAAAGCTTTGGGGATGCAGTAAAAATTGCTCAGAATTTAGAAGCGGCTAATCTGACAACAACAGTTGAATTAAGTAACATCTCTCAGTACAGTGATATTCAAATGTTCAAAAAAGAACAACAGTTTAATTCTAACTTACTTGAAAAAATAACAGAAGAAATAAATCATCTTAAAATTAGAGAAAACAGAAATAATTATCAGATAACGGACACATATTCATGCAATTTTTGCGGCAAATTTGGACATTGTATGCAGGATTGCTGGCATTACATTAGAGAGAGAAATAAACAAACACACATCTCATTACAAACCAAACATAGTTTTCCGCGAAGACCAACAGAACATTATGCACGGAGGATTTTCCCCACCCGTCACCAACCAAATTATGCGAAGAGGTTTCCCAATACGACATACAATGTATCCCCAGATAGATTTTACCCCTCACGTACTCAAGACTGTAGGGAGAAAAAGCAAACTTATGGAAACGAATATGTTAATGAAGGAAGAATAGGTAGCTAGAAATATACATATAGGAATGACGAACGGAATTTTGAGGCTCAGCGTAACAGAAATGATTTTCAGAGACAAAACCAAGATAAATATAAATATACGGATAGCTCGGACAGATTCGCCAATGGCAGGAATGATTTTAGACGGAATACAATTTTTAACAGGAACGATTCTAGACGAAATACAAATTTTAACAGAAATTTAAACTAAAAGGGGAGATTGAGAATTATCGTCAACAGAGGCGTAGAAATGGGGTGCAGTCTCCTTTAAATCAAGATAATAAAATCCCTGTTAGAGATAGAAATTACATAGAGAATAATTCAGAAAAGGATTGGTACATAGATAGAAATTACATAGAGAATAATTCAGAAAAGGATTGATACATAGATAGAAATTACATAGAGAATAATTCAGAAAATGATCGGTACATAGATAGAAATTACATAGAGAATAATTCAGAAAATGATCGGTACATAGATAGAAATTACATAGAGAATAATTCAGAAGAAGATCGGTACATAGATAGAAATTACATAGATAATAATTCAGGAAAGGATCAGTACATAGATAGGAATAATTCCAGAGAAGATAGAAATTTAAGGAATAGAGCAGGAATTAGAAAAAGGAATGGTACACAAAATAATATAGAGAACGAGGGACAAAATGTTGGAAAATATAAAATTCAAATTAACAGAGAAAATATTGGTAATAACAGAACCCAAAATAGTGGAGAAAGAGAGGGCATTAAGGACAGGAAGGACAAAATTGAACTTATCGCGTCAGTTGGAGATGAATTAAATACGGAATTACCCACGGTAGAAATTAAATTTCAAAACAGTGAGACAAAAATTCTCTTAGACTCTGGCGCATCCATTTCAGTTTTGGCGAATGATATTTTCGAGAAAATTAAGGAAAATACTACTGTAAAATATGTTTCAAAAGCGGTAACAATCACGACTCTTTCAGGACACAATATCGATTATACCAAGACTGTAGAAATTGGCTTCAAAATTAATAACCAAAAATTTAAACATATATTTTTATAACTAGGTCACTTTTTCCTCATACATATAAAGGAATTCTGGGATACGACTTTATTCAAAAACATTCAGGGGTCTTAGACACACAGAGTAACGTATTAAAAATTGGTAATACAGAAATCCCTCTAAATACCCAGTCAAAAATCACAGAATCAAATTTACAATACTGTACTAAAACCTAACGTAACTAAGACAAACAGAAAGATTAAGTTAATGCCAAACCATACTAAATTGATTTTTGTGGTGCCAGAAACTGAAGTTCAGGAAGGCACAGAAGTGTTATTTGAGCCGGCGGAGAAATCATACGTAAATATGGAATATGGGGTTTACAAAATGACAGAGAAAGGCATTTGGATCGATGTAAAAAATACCACTCAATCAGATATAACGTTAAATTAAAATATGATTTTAGGGTCGCTATCTGAACAATTTGAAATTCAACAGGATCAAAATACAGAAAATAACGAAAAATTACAGGACCATACAGAGATAGTAAATTTAATACAAGCGACACAGGAAATTTTAGAACAGAGGAGGCGAGACATTAAACCTGACGATTTCAATCTACAACGTATGAACGAAAACATGAAACAGGACTTCCAGAAATTTTTAGTACAGTACACGGACATTTTTTCGAAGAGAAATTCAACAATAGGAGCTACGGGCATAATCCAACCTAATATCGAGTTAACACATAACCACGCGATTAAATCCAGACCATACAACATCCCATATTCACTACAAAATACGGCAAAAGCCCAGTTAAAAGATTTAGAACAGGCAGGAATTATTGCAAAAACACAATCCAAATACGCCTGTCCAATGTTACTCGTAAAAAAGAAAAACGGAGAGCATAGATTATGCTTAGACCTCCGACTAATAAATAATATTTCAACTATTTTCCCTTATAATATTCCAAAAATTAATGGCATCATAACAAAATTATCAGGATTCAGATATTTTTCAAAATTAGATTTTAATAGTGCATTTAATCAGGTGGTACTAAATCCGAGCGCACAAAACATTTTTTCTTTTACTACACCTTGGGGAAATTTTAAATACAATAGGATGGTGTTCGGCCACATAAGTTCGGCACCTATTTTTCAAAATATAATGGATATTGTTTTGGGAGATTTATACGAAGAAAATGTTCTGGCCTATATCGATGACATTATTATACCGGCCGATTCATACGAAGATATGAAAAGAAAATTACAACTAGTATTTAAGAGACTCAAAGAGAACAAACAATTTAACGCTGTCACCGAATAAATGTGACTTCTTTCTACACAAAACTAATTACCTGGGGTACGAAATTACAGATAAAGGGATAAGTCCAACGGACAGCAAGATTACAAAAATTACATCTTTCCCGGTCCCAAAAACCTTGAGAAAATTAAAAAGATTCCTCGGAGTGTACAACTTTTACAGAAATTCAATTAAGGATTACGCACAGATAACGGCAGTATTGTCAGATTTGACAAAAAAAGATAAGAAATTTCATTGGAACCCAGAACACGAGAACGCATTCCAAAAATTGCAGGACTGTTTTTTGGAAAAACCCATTTTAATACAACCGAACTTTAACCATGACTTCTTCCTGAACACTGATGCCAGCCTTGTGTCTCTCAGCGCAGTTTTGCTACAGAAAAGAGATGGGATTTTAAAACCCATAGCCTATTATAGTAGAAAATTAAATCCACAAGAGCAGAAATATCCGGCAGTGAAAACGGAACTCCTCGCCATTCATCAGGGGATTCAGTTTTTCAGAAATTTTCTTTACGGCCGAGAATTCTTCATTTTGTCCGATCACCGATCCTTAGGGGATCATTTAAAAATGCAAAATCCCCCCACAATTATGCAAAGGTGGGCTCTCGAAATAGCAGAATATAAATTTAAATTTATCCATCCCCTTATTTAAGTCGGGAAGATTTTTCAAACAACCGCGACGCGAGAAAAAATGCGGAGCAAGCTCGCCACACTAGCCCGACGCAGGAGAAAGGCAGCGAGGAAGACCGGTTTTCGCGTGTCAACAGAGGGGAACACAGCGGATTTGAAAAGAGCGAAATTGTAAATAAACAAACCGGCGGACATTGTATCAACAATGTTGAACACATGACACAGGATGAAAGTAATGGATATGTCAACGCAGAAAGTGTATATATAAATAATGTAAATAAAATGATAGATATCCCCAGTATTCGGGACATTTTGAGAGAACAAGATAGAGATGTAAAAATAAAGGAACTAAGAGAAAATTTGAGGAGTTATAAAAATAAAAACAACAAGAATTATGAGGCATTTTATATTGACGAAGAAACAGGCTTACTAATGCATATAGGTAGGTGGAAAGATCGGCTTTGGCGAGAAGATTACAAGAAAACAATTGTTATTCCGCGGGGGTTGCAAAGGAATGTTTTGGCCATGGCTCATGTCACACATTCGGGGGTAGACAAAACTTTCAAACTGTTAGAAGATCGATATTTTTGGAACGGGATGTACAGTGACACCCATAATTATGTACTTTCTTCTGAGACATGCCGTGCAAGGAAGGGAAAATTACAATTAGCAGTAATGGGCAGAAATCCTACACCGGAAGGCCCTCTACATAAAGTATCAATTGATATATGCGGCCCTTTCAAAACAAGTGTAAACAATAACAAATATCTACTAACTATGATCTGTCAATTCACAAAGTACCTCACAGTATTCCCTATTCCTGACATACGGGCTATAACTATAGCGGAGAGGCTGTTAGAAGGTTTTGTAGACAAAGGTTTTCCCTGGGCGATCCAAAGTGACAACGGCACCCAGTTTACATCAAAAATTTTCCAAGCAATGACAAGGAGGTTACAAATTATATCAAGACTCACGTCAGTTCGCTGCCCATTCGTCAATGGACAAATTGAGAAAACACACCATGCCATTAAAAATACCATATACACACTCACAGAAAACTCGCCTTATTGGGATACAGCAGTCCAAATTCACACGATGACATACAACGCAACAGTACATTCATCAACAGGGGAACACCAAATTTTCTTTTTTTTCTACGGGCGGGACATACCAACACTATTTGAGTCACAAATTTTAAATGAACAAGACACAGCATATCCCAGTTACATTTCAAATAAAATCACTACCATGCAGAATACTTTTAGGGCAGTAACCAAAAATTTAAATCAGGCAAAACACCGACAGGAAGAACAACAGTTTTCCAGAGCCAACATGCAAGAGTTAAAAATAGGGAGTAGAGTGTTTTTAGAGGGGCAAAATGCTGTTGGCACAGCAAAGTTCTCAGGTCCATACCGAATAATAAATAGAATAAACAGGTTCATATACATTATCCAATTATGTGAAAAGCCTTTCGCTAAGACACAAAGAGTCCACATAAATCGTCTGAGAGTTATCATCGATAGGAGGGAACACTTAAAACACCCACAGGAATCAACGAAAATTATTAAATACAAATCGCCACTATTACCCACCCCAAATATAGAACCAATTCAGTCTCTTCAACCTGAAAGCAACAATTCCTTCTCGTATTTCTTATTTGACGAGTTTGAGCCACAAGTCATAAGTAAACAAAACACACGCCAATCGCAGAATGTCAACAACCAACACAATAATGATGAACGAACCTCCCTCCCTCTCCCACGAGCAACTGCACATCCGTTTCTTTGGCTAAAAACCCAGCCGTGCCAGAGACAGAAAATGCGAATGACAGTGGATATGCCATCCCCCCATTCCATGCCAGAGAGAATCAGCAAGGACTCAAGGACGGGGTTAGTGGAGTGCCCAGGAGAGGAAGGATTCCTCCCTTTAAACTCCAGACGAAAAGGAAAAGAGATAGAAAAAGGAAGTAGTAAAAGGTAATTTAATCAACTAAGAGGTAGTTAAGAACTAAGAGAGAATCAGCAACGAGAATGCCATCATTTCCGACCGCACTCTGGACCAGGGTCAAGTGCAACGTGCCGAAATCCCCCCCCCCCCTGCTTGGGCAGGAGAAAAACTCTGAAAATAAAGAAGGGAGTGATTCGGTGCAAATGCGAGCAGTGCAGGAAACTTCTTTCTCTCAATCGCAAGAACTGGTTTCAGATACAAGGGAAAAACAAACACACAGGGATTTGTCCTTAGTCAATTCTGCGCAGGAAGGTTCCAGAATCGGGGAAAGAATACAGGATGAAGAGAAACTTAATAGACATTAGTACATAGGTCAATGCCTTCACACACGTATGCTTTAAGAAGTAAGGTTAAAAGAGAATAAAAATTTAAAATAAATGTAGGAATAGGTATACAAATTTTTTATATTTTAAACTCGGTATTGGAATTGTAAATAAAAATAAGGTTAGGTAAGAATTTGAAGAGAAATATGGTTCAATCTTGGAAACACGATGACAACAAAATTTATATACAAATATATATATATATATATATAAAAGAGCGAGAGAAAATATACATCAAAGGTTGTACGCAATAGCGCGTAAGATGGGGGCGAATGTTAAATTAATATTACATTAATTAGAGGAAAGTTTAAATAAATATTGTATTAATTAGGAAATTTTAAATAAATTTTGAATTAAAAATAGAGGAAATTTTAAATAAATATTACATTAATTAGAGGAAAGTTTAAATAAAAATACAAGGAATTTCAAATAAATGTTACGGTAATTAGAGGAAAGTGTAAATGGACATGAAATTTAAATAAATATTGACTTATAAATAGAGGAAATTCTAAATAAATATTGCATTAAAAATAGAGGGAATTTTAGATAAATATGACATAAATATATCATTTAAGGAAATCGGGTGATACGGAGTAAAGAGTAATATAAAAAAAAATGAATTTAAGTAAGACTTTAACGGAAAACAATTTGCGACATTTTTAATATTATAAGCGAATGATTTAAAAGGAAAACGGAATAAATAAATAAAATATATAGGAATGGATATGGCGAAAATTACTTTTATGATAATAACAAGAATTTAAATATAAGAATAAAGGAAAATTACATTAAAATCAATAAGCGGATAGTAATGACAAGGAATTTAGATAAAGTAAATAAACGTTTTAAAAATAAATAAATAAATAAATAACCAAAGGAAGAATGAGAATAACATGCAATTATTTTAACATAAGGGATAGCAATGAATAGGAATTGGTTATACAATAAGGAAACATATGTAAAAATTTAAAAATACTAACACATTAATATAATAAGTTTTTAAAGTTAAAAATTTATCTTTAAGGAATGCCTATGCGCTTTTGAGTGAAACTAGGGGACTGATCAACCATCCTAGCCGTACTTATAGTATGTTTTGGCTCAAAACCACGGAAAAAGTTCCATGTAAATGTAGCAATACACGATAAAAGTTAAAGACATTCTTATTAAGTTTTAAAAGATAATGGATAAATAAAAACACTTACCCCTTTTCCTCCGGGTAGATAAGACAAAAAAGTGTAATCCACAGAATTAGACACAGTAAAATATTCCTTTTTCTCTTCGTAACACAAACACAGATTTTAAGACAAACACATCTTTATCTATCCCACGAGGTCGGTCAAACATGCGAGATTTATTTTCTACGGGGACACAACTTTAAGGGCACGAAATTCTTTTAAAATAGGGACTGTTTTCCGGAAAACAAGTCTTGACAATCTGGGAAAACTTGTTTCACATGGGCACGTCAGCTTTGGCGGCGAGGAAAAGGGAATAATATTTTCTTTTCGACCCTCTCCCCTTAAGACGTTGACGGAAAAAGTTTATACGTAGGGACTCCGGGGTTTATTTAAAAAAAAAGAAAAGAAAGCTGGCGGATTACAAGAAAGGAACTAAAGGAAAATTTGCAAGGATTTTATGATAAAAATAAGTGTAAGATAATTATAAATTTTGTTAGGAAGTGGTTTATTAAAGGGAAAATTTGCAAGAAATTTATGATAAAAATAAATGTAAGAGAAATATCTTTTTAGGAAATGGTTTATTAAATGAAAATTCAAAACGCTAAGGCGACATTCGGAATACAGAATTTTGGATTATGTATATAAGGGATATATAAAGGAGAGTTTATTGATAATCTGAAGAAAATTATGTTTATTGTGTCTGTACAAATTATGAATTTATTAGGAAATGTAATATGGCATGACAATTCGTGATAATATTGACAAAAATTTATTTGTTTGTTTTTCTTTGTATTTTCAATGAGATAGTATAATGTATTTGTAAATATTAGTAAATGGGTTAAAACAGTGAGAAAATTTCATGGGTAACAGAAATGTTGAAAGAAATGAAAAAAATGAGACTTAGAGATAAAAATAATAATGGGAGAATAATGTTCACTTTGCAGGACTAGAGAATGGATAAAAATTATACATAACAGTGGAATAGGAGAAAATACGGTATTTTGAATATTAAATAATGGTGAATAAAGTAGGGAATTAGTTTTTGTAAAAAAAAAAGTCAGGGACTTAATGTTAAATAGGTATTGTGAGTTCGAGAGAGAGAATTTGTGTCATCAGACTGTATGTATATGTATGCATTGGTATCGACAGAAAGTGTGTGCTAATTCAAGACCTCCAAGTCCACGATTTGTTCCACACGTACCATGAGACTGAAATAGGAAATAGTGGCACGATGTTCACATAAACTTTCAAAGACCACAATTTTCACTTCCATGACAATGATACCATGATAGTGATACGCTCCATCTGCAGATCTCCAAGTTCACGATTTGTTCCACACATACCATGAGACTGAAATAGGAAACAGTGGCGTGATATACACACAGACTCTCTACTACAGTTTTTCGTGAAAGAATTTTTCCACTATATAAAAACTTTGAACTTTGTTTTTTTTACCATTGCTATCATGGACACTCCTTCAACTTTTGGACAGCCAATTTATTGGACTTAGAATTTCTATAGAACTCTGATAGTCATGTCGGACAGAAAAATATTTTATACTTTCTTTTTCCAAGAGTTTAATGACATTGGCGTGCATTATGATATTATTGTGTTTTATATATATATATGTGTGTGTGTAAATGCAGTTACAGGTTTTTAGATAATACTGGCCTATGGCACGCTTCAAACTACAGGGAAGGGGGTGAATGTTCCAAGGCAAATATGGAACATTGCGAATTATGGAAGGAGTACAACCTACAAAGATGGTCCCTGTGCTTCTCCTACAATTCATATACAGTTCCCTAAGAGAACACCTGCAAAAGGATGAGCAAGCCATGTTTCTGGGAAATATGGACAGCGATGGCTCAGTTACAGAGGGGCGCACAGCAGGGCGTTCTTGGGGAGAGCTGACCCTCGTCCGGTTTGGCCACACGTGCACCCAGGGTCGTGGGAACCTTGGTCCACCTGCCATATATTAATTCTGGGGTGATCGCCATCCTCTTGTCATCACAGCACCTAATAGCTGGACATAATTCTGAAATATCCAATGAAAATACCAGGGGCTTCAATTGGGGGAACCAGTAATAAACCTGGGGTTTAATTGCGTAGGAGGAGACATTTTTCGGATGTTCGAGAGAGTGTTAGATTTTTCAAAAAGAGAGAAGAGAATTGATTTTGTGCTCCGGAGAGAAAGTTCTTCAAAAAGGACATCTACAGCGATGACCGGCGTTTCCGCGGTCGAAGTTCCCCGCACCCAGCGACGACCCAACGAAGCATCGAAGGTACGAAATGCATGCCCCTTATACTCAGTCTGTTTGACACTATGTTAGTTAATTTCGCACTCTCTCGACATCTTATTCAATTTACACTTGAGTGAAATAATCAGGGTGAATTTAATTGTAAACTTAAATGAAGGAGATTTTGAATTATATACTTTAAATATTCATGATTAAGAAAATGTCAAACACGAATGTCAATGGAGAGTGATTATGATTTAGTAAGAATGTTAATTGAATCAATTAAATATGTTTTTATTATTACTTTTAATTTCCTTTTTTGTTAATAAATATATTGTTAATGTTTTATATCATGTCCGTTGTCCTCATTTTCCATTAATTTGATTTTTATGTATTTTTATTCGACACGGCCAATGTCGGAGATTGTTTTAATGAACAATATTACTGAATTATGCGTTCTGACCGGACGTGTGGTTAAAATCCACATAACACTCGTATATATAGCGCTTTTCATTCACGGAAAAAGACAAGTCAATTTTGTTTTGTTCAATAATGCTATAAATTTCTGTTTACGTTAATTAATACACTGCTAATATTATTGTGAAATAAATTCTAGGACGTGGATATAAGCGGTTCTTTTTACGTGAATAACATCTATGTTTGGGGTTTCTGTGGAGGGAAAACGAAGAGTTACAAAAAATGCAAACTCTTTGGGCGCTAATAATAATAATTTCAATATTTAGAACTTTTTTCTAGAAAAGAAAAAAGTATCTGTCCGAACGAGTGTTCTTTTTATTTTTGTTTTCATTTTAAACTATAAAATATAGATATAAATAGTGAACGACAAAAATACGTACTAGGAAATTTAACAGAAATCTATATTTGTTATTACGAAAAGCTTTTATAGTTCTCGAGTAATCGACTTGCCAAATTGAAGAAGACTGAAAATTTTCAAATTTGTTACATCTCAAAAATTAAAAGATTTAGCCTTGAACAATAAGCATGAATTTGAAGCTCTTTGAAAGCCCTACAAGTGTATATAATTGGATTTTGAATCGAACTATTTTTTTTTAAAGGGAGAGGGGGGGGGGGGAAGAAAAAAACTTAAACTTTGAAACTTAAAAATGAGTTTTTTTCCATGTTTCAGACTTTCACTCGAAATATCTTCGAAAGTATAAAATATCGATATAATTAGTAAGCGACAAAAATATGTACGAGGAAATTTAGTTTCTAAATTTATATGCATATTTAAAAAACTTGAAAATCGTCGAAATTTTCAAGCTAGTCTAGTTTTCAAGTAATCGTCTTTTGAAAGAAGTTTGAAAATTTGACGTTTTTCAAGTTTGTAATGCTTATATCTTAAAAACTAGAAGTGATAGCTATAAACAATAAGCATGAATTTATTGCTCCCTAAAAATCCTACAATTGTATATGATTGGTCACTTTCCTGGTTTTTGAAGTATAGTGGTTATAATTTCAATATTTTAACATATCGAAATTATAACTACTATACTTCAAAATCCAGGTTTTCCAATGGGTGGAAAAGCGGTAATATTTCAAATGCCATTATTGTTGCAACTCAGTTTGGTTACTTACTCTTTTGTGAAATATTGGTACACAACCACGACATATTTTGTTTTGTTTTAAAAATAATTAGGACGTTAAATGAACATGGGGATTCTAAAGATGTTTAATGATTGACGAGGTTTGAACAGAATAGGTGGAAATATATATATTCAATTACGTAATTATGTGCCGCAAGTTTATAGATTAGCTAGAATATAAAATCTCGTCAGTAAGTTTAATTTTTATACCGCAAATCAAGTTAGTAAAACAATCGAATATATTAAAGTGAAGTCCATGGTCGGAATTTTCATATGAAATCAGGGCAAAAACTAAAAGCGCTAGCTATCTATAAATAGTTAGCTAGTAATTTATATTGCTTTGCAAGCTTGTAAACGAAACATATAAATCTGAAAAAATCGAATAAACTTATTGAACTTTACTGGAATTTTATCTTACCAATATATTATTCACGTAAAACAATTTCAGCTCCATTGGACTGGAGCCACCACCGATTATATTTTTCTGAATTAATCAGAAGTCAGAAGTAACTTACTGCACTGCATGTAGTGCCATGAAAGTTGCCCTCACCATTATTTTTTCTAAAAAAAATTTGAATTTGTAATTGCATAAATCTTATGAATTATTTGTACATCTTAGCAGTGAAACATTATAAACAAATCAAACAAATGATTTCATGAACAAATTAGGAAGGGGGAGAGATAAAAGAAAAGCATTTCAATCCCTAAAAAGCAAAGATATAATATAATAGGACAATTCAGAATTTTACAGGTTATTATCAGCAATTTATTTAAATAGCTAATATTTAAATATTAGATTAAAAACGCAAAAATATTTTAATTTATTGCGTTTATGATTTCGCAGATAAAAACCTGGAATCCTATTTCGAGGCTGTTTGTTATTGTCCATTGCAGCCCCTCTAAAATCTGATTCAAATACTGCAGGGACATAAATACAGAATAATGGAATACTAGCAAAATTACAAGAAAGTTTTACACCTTGACAAATTTAACAGTTGTTTTATTGTATCACTGGAACGAATTATCCAGTGTTGACTGGGATGTAAATAAACCTCCGCTACTTAAATAATATATTTACAGATACTACTACTCAATTTTCTTCAAATCCTAAACCGACAACAAATTACCAGTACGCTATCTGCAAAGCAAAAAGAAAATACAGGCTCTCCGTAACGCAAAAAATAAATGAATGAAAGATTAATAACCTGTAGGAGATGAACGTGGCATTAGGTCGTTACGATAGCTGTTAAATCGTATGGGTAGCTGTTAGATCATATCGATGACTGGAGGTTCAGTAACTGTTAAATCGTGAATATAGCTGCTAGGTCATATCTGTAGCTAGAGATTAACTGATTTTAAAATTTAAAAATTCGTTAAAAAATCTAATTTAAATTTTAAAAAAGGCCTTCGAGATGCATTAGTTCAGGTATAGATGCGACTGTGTGAAGAAATTCAGTGCGGTAGATATTGCGTGGTACTGTGGACAGACAAACAGACAGATTCTTCTTTTTATTATAGATTCACTGGGGATGAAGACGATAGGAATGTAATGTTTAAAATGTCCCTGAGTTTGTGACAAGTGAATGAAAATAAATAAAAAAATGTTAGAAGATATAAAACCTAATCCAAAGGCACCAAATATACTTAAAATAGAAAAGAAGATAACAATTAGGAAGGAAAGGGGGAGGGGAGTAAAAATGAAAAATATTCTATTTTTCTGCCAAAAGATAAAGTGCATCACAAAACTGAGAGAGAGGGGGGGGGGGAAGGAATCATATTTGCAATTATTGGAGGACAAGTTGGTAAAAAACTCAATATTTTTTTAGTAATTTTATAAAAAATAATAAACGAAACATTTGGAAATAATTTAGATACATGGGCCCAACAGAAACACAGGGAAATACCCAAATGATTCCGAATTAATTAAAAAAAAACGGGGGGGGGGTAGAAATTAAAAAATGTGAATTTTGAGTGGGGTAATAAAAAAATTCCATTTTTTGGAAAAGAGGAACGTCAATATTTCATTTTTTCTGGGTTTTGAAAAAAAAATGGACAAAAAAAAAATACCACATATCATTACAATAAAACTTTGTATAGGAATAATAACTTGAACGTTTTAAGTTGACTAGAACATGGGTATAGGGGTGATGAATTGTTTGAGTAGAAATAAAAAAAATCACAATATCAAAATGTATATTACAAATTTTAAGATTGTTTACTTAACATTTTACCTAAAAGAGTATTACATTATAATTATAACTAAAAGTGTAATTATGCAAAAATAAAATAATATTTACAGATTATTGAACGTAGATCTAGACAGAAATTTGTATGCATGAGCAAAAGAATCTGTCAAATTCGCAGACTGGGTCTATAGAATAAATTTATTAATTTGCAAAACAGCTCTAACAATTTAGAAACAACTTTTCTACTTTTATGCAAATATTTATAAAGGAATATTTTGCTTCGCAAAAATCTTTTATACCATTTTTTTTTCGTTTTGCAATGAAACTGAAAAAATTACAAAATTAAGATCATTTTACACCATTGCTTAATTATTTGCGTCTGAAAATTCTTCATAGAACAGCCACGGGGCCTATAGATATTATTTTGGATAAAAACGTGAAAAAAATATTCTTTTATCAGTATTATTCTGGGGCTAATGCCATAGACTAAATTCAGCAAATTTATTTTATTTGTTAAAACACATTAAAAATCAACAAAAGACATAGTCAATTAAGAAATTTTATGAAAATATTTTAAATAATTGAAAAAAAAAAGTTACCTGAATACTTAAAAGAAGCCATATTTGATGAAGATGAATTTGTGAATCTTGCACAGCAGCATAACACAATAGTCTAAATACTAAGAAGTAGTTTTTTACTTCTTTACTTCTAGTCACTGTGTTATCTGCAACTGCAATGGCCTCCTGCTAGGCTCAATTCCCAAATGAGCTAAAATGGTAGATGACCAAAATAATGACTATCTGGACTAATCTCCTCCCTTCCGTCCTTTTAGAAGTGTGATCATAGAGACCGCATCCATATGTTTACAATTTGAATTTGGAAGCAGGAACAAATTCTGAGAATCGCCCCTTGGGTTTTTTCCAGTATTTAGAGGAAACAAGGTCGTCAGCCTCAGGGATTGCAGGCTGCACCTAGCTGCAAGTTGTATAAAATCTAGTAATCTCCTAAGTGTTTGAGCTTAGTACTTTCAAGCAGAACTATACATTGCTTCAAAAAAGATATAATTATGGAAGAAAAATGATTTTATCCTTTTAATGTTTTAATACTATCTAAAAGAGTACATTAATTCATTTATATTAAAATGGCACAAAATTGGTTCAATTTCAAAATTTTTTTTGAATACAACCACAAAAGTCATTCTTACCACACCTAATTTCACTTCCAAATGGCTGCCCCTAATTCGGTTGCCGTGGGCAATAGCCCACTCCTTAAACCATGTCTGACAGCATCCTTGACCAAGGGCGTGCTGGCCCACCGGGACTCCGGGACATGTCCCAGTGCACCCTCCTCTCAAGGCGCCTTTGGCCTTCCTGGATGTTGTTGTTGTTGAGACCCAGACCGTCCGACGGCCTTCCTGGATGACGAAAGCCCAGACCAACCGACTTAGAGTAAGGCCTTCCTGGCCTTCCCGTCCGAAGACTTAGAGTAAGGCCTTCCTGGATGTAAAATTTTCGTTTGAATTGCTTATGTAAAACCCCCCCAAAAATACATCTAAATAATGCGTTATTTAGTTACGTCAGTATGACACTGATTGTTCCAAGAAATATGGTACAGAAGACAGTACGAGCACTCACTGCTTTTTGTATTGTGGAGGTGGTGACTCTGCGCATGTTGAAATGTGAAAAGAAAGAAGGAACTTGCTTGTGCTAAGTTCTAACTCCGCGATGTATTATGAAGTGCTTTGTTGCAGTTTGGGTTTATTCAAGGAGATGGAAAGACAAGGGGGCGCCCTGATAAGGAAGAAATCTCCCTTAGGCTGTCCATCTTGTTTCATTCATGTCCTGCAGCCGTAGCATTGGTGCATATGGTAAGTTTGTGTTTTATAAATGTGTTATATTTAGTTTAATTGCTCTGTTTATAGCAAATTTTGATACCCACATATGAAAGATAACATCCCTAATCGTTTTTTGGAATTATGTTTCCACAAAAAATGAGTAAATTTGGTTTATTCACATTTTATTATTATGGTTAGGTTTGCGAACCTTGAACCCTTATCACTATGACGACCCGAATAAAAATAGTTGCGGGGGAGGGGCTGGTAATTTTTGCTTTTGAATGATAAAAATACAAAAATCTGTAAATATGTAGTCTCTAAATATTTAGTCTGTGGGCTCTCATATGCTAGTATAAGATTTAAGTAAAGTTATTTTTATCTAATGTTTTTACCTATTTTTCTAATACTAAAAGGAAAATAATTTATTTTTAAAATTTTTATCTACTTTTCTTTCAAGATGAGGCCGCTTCTACAGCAAGGCTCCCAGGTTCACCTATATGGTAATTCGGCCCTGGTGCTACTAGGGCACTTTATCTCAAATGTATTTATTTTAATGCCTAAGATTTAAAGGATACTTATTAACAATCAGTATGTACCAAAATATTAAAAAAAAATGTCAGTTTTTTTTAAGGTCATTTCGTTTTGCTTTTTCCTTCTACTTACTTATTTTTTTATTTTTAATTACTTTTTTTTTATTTTTAATTACTTATTGTTTCACTGTTTTCAGAATTCCAACATTGATGAAATAGAAGAGAAAAAAAGAAAGAAAAGCGGCCATGAATGTAGGAAATAGAAAAGAAATAAAACGTTGCATGGATCTGCTAAGTATGCCCCAAAATAACAGCTTTTTTATCAAAATCCTATGATTGTGAAGCAACGCCATCATTCTCAGAAAATGAAGTATCGGGCCGAGGAACGTAATTGAACAATTCAGTTGATGAACAAAGTCTTGTAAAAGAATTTCCTGGAACCTTCTCGAATTCAGACACTGTAGAAACAACACACAAACAATTTTAAGAACCAGGACTATCAATGTCAAATACAAAACCGCATTTAAGCCAAGGAACTGCATTTAATGCACCAACAGAAGATATTGGGCCACAGGATCTGTTTCAGTCACTCAGAACCGTTTTTGAAGATGCCGACATACCGATCAAGAACTGCATTGCTAATGCGTTTGATGGAGCTTCTAACATGGATGGTTATTTTAAGGGATTGACAGCAAGATTATCTGAAGTAATTCCACACCACATTCACACTTGGTGCTATGTCTATATGCTGAACCTAGTTGTAACTGATACTGCCCAATGTATCATTGTAACCATATCATTTTTAATGTACTTCAAGAAGATCAAGTGTTTATGAAGGAGTCACTTAAAAAGGTTACAAAAGTTCATTGATGAAAACTCTTTTTTAAGCTGGAAGCCAAGTGCAAGACCAGGTGGAGGAGTCACAGTAATGCTACGATCAAGATATTTGGAAGGCTAGACAATTGGGATGGTACTGAAAAATCTCACACTACCAAGCTCGTCTACTTAGAATTGGTCATTGCCTTGTTTAAGATATCTAGTTCTCCAGAGTTTAACTCTAAAACAAGAAATGATGCTGAAAATCTTCTCAGAAAGTTTACAAGTTTTGATACAATATTGTCGTTTCTGAAAATTTTTAAGACAACCACTCCTTTGTCTGATTACTTACAGACAAAGAATCTCAATTTTGTTCAAGCATGGAGACTCATCGAAACTTTTCACTTAAAACTTAAAGAATTACGTGAAAAGTTTGATGAAACTTTACAAGCTGCAAAAACATTCGTATTGATAATGACGAGCAATTTAGATGAAAGAGCCAAAAAAGATGAGTCTTTGGAAAGTATTTGCATTGAAATTGAATTTTCCTGGAGAAGATGCTGGTCATGAAGATGTTGATTATACCTCAGAAGTAGATGGTTTTAGAATTTCAACATTTTACTGTGTCATAGATACTCTCATCAATACTATAGAAAACATATTTCTCCAACACAACACTTGCACCTAGGTCTAGCCTGGTTTGTCCCTAAGTGGTTTGGCAATAAAGAGCCCTTACCTCTCAAAGCCCTGGACAAAATAGCGGAGATTCTCCCAGGACTTGACAAGGGAAAGCTTGTTGAAGAACTTACTTCATTTGCTGATGTATGGCTCCGAATAAGTAGAAGTACAATCAGTGAAGAGTATCAAGAAGAAGATCCCACAGAATGTGATTTGTCTGCTGATGACTTTGATGATGAAGAGAACTCAACATTTCAACCTTGCAATTACAAAAAGTGCAATTCTTGCTTAAAGTACGCTTACGAAGTCACTCTTATCAGTATTATGAACTGTTCAAAGTATATAAGCTGCTCTTGACAATCCCGATGACTCAAGTAACATGTGAAAGGGTTTTTTCCAAGCTTAAGATTATTAAAACAAGATTGAGATCTACCTTAAGCAATGACAACTTGGAGAAATTATTATTAATGCAATCCGAATTAGACTTATTGAGCATCATAGACAGTGACACTATAATTGATAAGTTGTGTCAATCGAGCTCTGAAATGAAGCGATTGCTTAGTGTTTAATCACTTAGTATGATATAGGTATCCTTTACTTTTATATTTACCATTTGTTAAATTCTGACAAGTAGCTGTTATATTTTCAGTACATCAAATAAATTCTGTTTATTTCAGGTGATATTAAATAAATATGCATATTGTAATATATATTATAGCAACGGAAATCTTGCTGTCAATCATTTTGTTTACCTTTATTTTTATTTAAAGCTATTTTTTTAAAATACATAATTTTAGGTTCTATTACTTAAGGTTTAGTAAGACAAAACCATGTTTTAAGCACCCCCCAGACCCCCTGGCAGTTGGCATCCCTGTACCAGTCTATACACCGCCCTTTTGGGGGACCTAGCTGTGTAGAGATGAGTATTTTAGTTCACTATAGTAAAAAGCAAAATTTCATAATACAAAAATATCTTTATTACAAACTCCTCAATAAGTAGATTAGTTACTATTGATTTAAACTGTGTGGCGATGTACAAACTTTTTAAAATTCTAAGTATAAAATATAAACTTTTTGAAATTCCTCAACAAGTAGATTAGTTACTGCTGATTTCAACTGCTTGGTGAAGTGTTTTAGAAAGACACAATCTGCAGGAGAGGGCCGAATGTTAGACACTATAAAAATAAACAATGTATCGCAATAGTGTTACGGTTAAAGCTTAAGTAATGAATATTTCTGGTTAACTATTTTGATTACGAATTATTTGTTTAGTGTCTCAGTTGAATTGCATTTGAGTTCTTGCAAATTGTATCTTGGCTGACCGGAATATGCTAATTTTCCATCACTGGAAATTGGCATAATCTGGAAGCATTGCAATAGACACACATATAAATGTCCGGTGCCAGTAAAGGCACAGTGCAGCTCTGGTAAAAGCATGTTAAGCTCTTTAGCTGGTATTTTTATGAAAGCTCATATGGCTTGCTTTTGAGATATCTTTTTAGCTCTTTGATTACAGATGACGAGCTATGTTATATGAATAGCCGAGGTGCAGTGTTCGAAATTAGTGGTCGTTAGTCGTAATTTGTGACTAGAAATTTCAATTTGACGACTAGATCTTTCAATCTGGTCATCAAATTTGACGCCTAACAATGCTATTGTTAAATAAATATAAGTCTTCCCTTTCCCTTTGACTAAATTACGATCCCTAGTAGAAGACTGGACAGAGGTCGAAAAAAAAAGCATTTTATACATGCCAGCAGTGATAAATCTGCAAGTGGTACACAGACAGTAAAATCCCCCTCTGTCTATTCCTTCGAGGAGTAATCAAGTAGAGAAAGCTTCAGTAACCCCAACGAAAGACAGAAACCGTTGTCATTTGACTTCAGGGACTCTTCCCACTCAGAGCATTCCGTTTCCCCTTGTAATTCAATGGGAGAAGGTGAATGGCAAAGTGTCCTTGAAAGAAAAAATATATATTAAGCCTTGGGGGATAAAAAAATTGTAGGAGATATTGCTGAGCTTCATGAAGAAATTATTTTATTAATGCAATTATAAAAAAATGTTCATTAAAACATCTCAAACTGCGTTTTACTACATTTTGGCAATATTTGGCGGTTTTGGAAAAATGAAACTGCGAGATTGCGCACTTTGAATGCGTGCAAGAAATAGTTTGTGTTTCCTAAGATATAATTTTCAGATTGCAATCCAGGGTATTTTTTACATCTTGGGATATCAGAAATTAAATTTTTTTTAATTTTGGTATCCTGCAGGGGTTTATAATTCATTTACTTCGTTTAATATCCGTTTACTCCATTTTATAGATAAAGGTATATTTTAATTATCTTATATTCTGATTTATTTGTCTATAAATATTACGTGTATGTGAACGATAATAGCATGTTGAGATTTTCTTATGACAAACTTTTGGTATAACGGAATTTTGAATATAATGAGAACATTTTTATAATAAAACAATACCTTTTCGCATTTGTAATAAACACTGATATACTTATAAAGAGCATTAAACAATAGTTAACCGTCTGAAATAATACATATGTAATTAGGCAATACAATATATTAAAAAAAATCTAGTACAATGAATGTACATGTGTACTTTGACATATGTACTGGAAAATGTGATTGATTGATATCGAACAAATTGCATATAAAATTTATAAATAAAAACATCCTAAGTTAATAACTGCATTGCATTTGGCATACTGTATAAATTTTATTATAAAAGAAGTTGGTATGCAGTACGTCACTGACTTCCCCTGCATTTTGACGTCTCTATGGTAACAAATTATAGTTTTCAAATCGTAGTTTGGGTATATCGCATTGCTGTCAAAGTCATAAAATAACTCATATCAAGTTATTTTAATATGTTTTTATTTGGTCTGAATCAAAAATAGAAAGAAAAATAAGTGGTAGGAAAAGTATGTTTTAAGACCTCATTAACACAATTAAAACACTCTTCGCAAGATGTTTGAGTTGTGTGCATATATGTATGTATGTGTGCATACATATATATACGATTGTTTGTGTGTGTGCTTATTGTATGTGTTCTTGTGTGTGTGCTTATATATACAGTGTTGTCTTGAAGTGGCAACAAACTCAGAGGGGTGATATTAGACATCAAGAAGAACAAAAATTGCCATAGAACATGGTAGCGCAAACCACATTCAGTCGGTGAAAATCGCAAAAATAGACGTCGTCCTCACACCACTGTCCCCTCGAAAGTTCAACACAAGTTCAGTGTTAACATCTGAGCAGGGATCCTCGGAGATAATCTGTTGGGACCATACCTTCTGTCTGAAAGCCTCAATGGTGCAAAGTACCTTGTTTTCCTGCAGCATGTCCTACCCAATTTTCTACAGGGTGTATCGCCCACAGTGCGGCAGAACATGTAGTTCATGCATGATGGTGCACCAGTACATTTTTCCATTGTGGTACGTAACCACCTCCATGCTACATATTCCAGGAGGTGGATTGGACCTACCGGACCTGTTGCTTGGCCTCCACGCTCCTTGGACCTCAATCCCTAGGACTTCTTCTTTTGGGGACACCTTAAATCACTTGTGTATCAGCCGCCTGGGGAGACACTGGAGCATCTCATAGCACGGGTCTTCATCGCTGCAGCAGAAATTACCAGCATACCCGGTATCTTTGAGAGCGTCTGACAATCGTTACTTCGTCACTGTTGGCTGTGCAATGACCTTCACAGCCGCAACTTCGAACAACTCCTGTAATCATTTCTCTTCTTCTCATTTCTGACATTAAACTGTGCTGCACAGGCTGTACTGTAATCATTCTGTCAATTAAATGGTTTTTGTACTTATTGATTTTAATTTTTTTGTACTTATGTTGTACTTATTATTGTACTTTATTTTGTACAGTACAAGCTGTGTTGTAATCATGCTGTCAAGTATATGGTTTTTCTACTTATTATTGGTCTTTTTGTCCCACTTGACATCACACCCTTCAAAAGTATTTTTGTGATTTTCACTGACTAAATGTGGTTTGCGATACCATGTTCTATGACAATTTTTGTTCCTCTTGATGTCTAATATCACCCCTCTGAGTTTGTTACCACTTCAAGGCAACACCCTATATATGTGTTCTTGTGTGTGTGCTTATATGTATGTGTTCTTGTGTGTATGAGTATATGCAAATGAGTTTGTGTGAGATAATTTATGAACGAATGTACGTACCGGCATGATATTTCATATGTGGATACATTAAGTTAAATAATTGAAGGAGTTGGCATTTGTTTCATATAAATTCCAAGATTAAAACACAAAATATTAGAAGTTTTAAATTTTTGTAACATTATTTATTTTGGCAAGCAATGGTGTGACAGTTGAGTTTAAGCGGAAAAATGATTGTTTGAACTATGGTTGAAATAATGGTATTATAGGTAATTGATAACTAAAGGCATAAGTAAATAAAGGCATTTCACATAATGTACAGCTTATTATGAAACAAGAAGTATACGAAACGTTGTTATAACGACTTTCCTCGCATTTTGACGTTACTACAGTACAACCTCGAAAATCCGAACTCGTCCGGACTTTGCCGATTCCGGATTTTTGATTTTTCTGGATTATAGAATTTGAATAAAATTCAGATTTAATATTAACTACATACACTATAAAGCACTCTTTTTAGTAAAAATAATGGCAAACGCTAAGTTAATCAATTAAAACATATTATTTAATCTAAAAAATAGGGCAAAAGAAATTTCTAAGAAAAAATGTACACTTTAATAATTTAGAATGTGTGAACGAAACGAAATGATAAAAGTACATTTTATCATTTCGTTTAAATATTTGAATTAACATTTGTTATTAATTTTGGTTTATAGGAAAGCAGTTTTCTCTATCCTGTAGATGGACATTATTTGTTATGAAGCTTCTTTGTTCAAACCCTTTAATTGCATGATCGATTGTTTGTATAAGATTATCAATGGGTATTTTTTCTTCTCCACATTTATCGTCGCTACTTTGATTTTTGTTATTTAATATCATATCGCAAATTTTGCCATCACTCAATTTATTTACGATTGGCTCATCATCATCACAGTGCAGAACTTTCGTTATATCGGCTTCGTCTAGATTTAATGAAGTGTCGGAATATTTAATTAAGTGCTGAGATTTAATAAAGATCCAGGATTAGCACTTTTGACGATACATTTAAAGGTGTAAATATGTTTAGACCGTTTTCGCTATTAACAAACGAAAAACAAAAAAATAAGAACTTAAAAGCTTTATTTATTTTCTAGCATCTATATAATGTTATGTTTAAAAAGACTGATAACTCTGAAAAAAGTGAAAACTTTATTAGTACATAATAGTCAAATATGTAAAAATTATCGCAGTAGATAAAATATTTTCCAAAAAATAAAAATATCTGTCCTCTGAATGATTTTTCTAAATTACGATGAGTCATTACTAGGTTGCAGCAGCACCAGGACGTGGAGGGGCAGGGAAAGCGAAGAAAGGAATTTGCTTAGTTCCTAATCGTAAACACAGCCGACCCCTTTGAGAGGTCTGTGTGTTAATGACCTTGTTGCTCGGTTCTGTGCGATACGATATTATTTAGTTATTTATTTCAGAAAAGTTTAGTTGTTTCAGAAAAATATCTTTTTCAATAATGAGAAAAGGAAATTTTGATAATAAAAATTCCGCATTTAAATAACAATGTATATTTTACACGAAATAATTTATCAGGAGTTGCGACTTGAATAAGGGGGAGGAGGAATCAATGCTAACAACATAATTCACACTTCAATCACGAGCCAATCTACAGCCGTCTATCTAAATTTTCGTTTCATTTCCGGGTTCAGAAAGTCGACCGGAAAATACGGTATTTGTTTATAAAATATAATTCCATATAAATAATCTTTCCCTGTTGTTTTAAATCCGCGACTTCGTCAGTCCGGAGGGAATATTAAAAAAAAAAAAAAAATTGGAAAATGTCCGGATTTTGAAGGTTGTACTGTATATGTATACAATTGTTTTAAATTCGCAGCTTAGCTATAGTGCATTGCTATTGAAGTCATTATTGAGTAATTCATATCAAGTTATTTTAATGTTTTATTTGGTGTGAATCGGCAAAAAAGAAAGAAAAATAAGGGATAGGAAAAGTATGTTTTAAGACCTCATGAACAAAGTTCAAATATTCTCCGCAAGATGTATGTATTGTGTGAATATATTTGTGTGTGTGCACGTATGTGTTTGTCTGTGTGTGCATATATGTATGTGTTTGTCTGTGTGTGCGTATATGTATGTGTGTTTGTCTATGTATATGTATATGTATTTATCTATGTGTGTGTGTATATGTACTTGTGTGTGTGCGTATATATATTTGACTCTATTAGTGCGTAATGTGAATATGTACTTGCCTGTGAAAAGATAATTCACGAGCGCATCTATGTATCATCATGAAATTTCATGTGCAGATACATTATGTAAAATAACTGAAAGGAATCCCCTAAATTTTTTATAGTTAAAGGTACAGTACTGCTTCTCATTACATGGAATAGATCAGTATTAGTGGTATACTATGCCTTCTTACATTTTTTAAAAGTAGAAGTATTGTAAAACTAAAATAACTTCATAACAACTAGTACATGAGGCAGGGGTTGATATCATTTCTTTGACTTTTGATGACACGAGTACTAATATATGTACTGCACAGGAATTGGGATGTAATATGCTTTTAAAATAGAAAATGTTTAGCAATTAATAGAGGTTTGTTTACTGTAACGATTTTCTCAAATACTACCTATATCTCGTTAACAAAATGGTATCTATAGATATAATTTATGTTTTAGGATACAAAAAACTGAAATATTAATTAAAAATAATTTGCAATGACAATTTGAAAAAGAAAGCTAAAACAGTCGTAACAAAATTTGAAAATAAATGTGCAAGAAGAGAAAGTGTTGCAGAATCTTAATCCACGCATTTTGAATCTATATTTTAGAGATTTAAAAATACATAGATTAAGATTCTTAAAAAAGAAAGTTGTGTATAACAATGAACAAACTAGCACAATGGCACACTTTTACAATTTTCTGGAACTACTATAATGCGCCGTTCTAGAACGACCATGCCAAATCTGGCGCTCATTTGTAGAACTGAAGGGAGACATACTGGCCATGCTTTAAAGATGGCTATCTTTAGTGATTCTAGCTCTTTGGTCTATTCATATCTCATCCCACCCTTCAAGACTTGCAATTACACTTCTGAAGAATTTATTTGTTTGCTTTATCCTCAGACATTTCGATGTCCGAGACTCTGGGTATTTAACGAGTTTCTATTGCTCCCTTCCCCTTTATCCCCTTATAGACCTATGTATCCCACTTGGTAAAAAAGGGAGTGATCCTGCAGAGTCTTTACATTCTAATTGCTTACTATTATAGAACACACTGCATTCCAGATTAAATCGTTCCAGCATTTTGCAAATTTGGTTAGCTAAGGTTTTGTTATCAGATATTGAAAATGATGTTTTTATAGCTGCCACGTGTTCCGATTTTTATGTACTTCTTCGGTTTTTTCAGTCTTGTTCCAGGAATCCGATTTGGATCAATGGTAGTCCGATTTTTCTTTACCATAATATTTATATTTTATTGTATGCAAATCTGCATAAGAGTATCTACAAGTCATGAAATCAGAAGTAGGTCACGAAATGAGAAACAAAGTCAGGAATTTTAAGATCGATGTTTTCCTGTTTTTTTCATCTAAAAATCCATTTCCATGTGATTGCGTCTGTTTCTAATTAATGTGGGAGAAACACATTTGCATCGACTAAAATTTTTATAATTATTTCGTGTTATATACAAGAAAGCTATTTTTTAGACATATTATTAAAGAAATGAAGAGCTATATTGCACGGGTACCAGGTACCGTGATAAATGGCATTTGTTCGTAATCTTCTTTATATTTCGTTTTATTGTGAAAATACTTCTGAAATCTGTTTGCATCGTCTAAAACGTTTGTAATTATTTCGTATATACTATATCATATAGAAAAACTACTTTTCAAGAGTATTTTCAATGACATGAAAGGCTATTTTTCAGCAGTATCGCGATAAACAGCCTTTGTGAGTGATCCTCAATATTTTGTTTTATTTTGAAAGTATTTTTCCACTTTTACAATTTGTTTGCATCATTTAAAACGTTTGTAATTATTTTGTATATTGTATGGAAAAACTATTTTTCAAACATACTATTAATTAAATAGAAGGCTATTTTGCAGCAGTATTTGGAAAAACGGTATTAGTGCACGATTTTTTCCTCATGCAATATGTTCCTATCCTTCTTTCTGAAAGGTTGGCATCTATGCATTTTTTTATATCAATTCCTGAAATTACTGTGATTCATACTTTTTTTAATTATTACTCAGGCTATCTAGCTCACCCAAAGGGTGTAGAAGACCCAGACCACACGACCAACCCGAAGGCTTATGGTAGCTGTTTGTGTGGCCGGACCCAAAGGGTGTTGTTGTTGTTGAGACCCAGACCGTCCGACCTACCAGAAAGGTGTAAGGTAACTGTATGGACGGCCGGGAAGTGCCACCCAATTTAGACCGGAACCCAGTGGGGGAGGCATCCACAGGGACCGTACCCTCCTTCCCCTACCACCAACCTCTCGGAAGGACTTACGGACCCACATGTTTAACGTGATCGTACTCCGCATGAACACGGCGGCATTTGTGGTAGCGTGCAAATCTAGCGCGCAAACCACGGGGATAGGACCCAAAGGGTGTAGATGAGTTTTATTGGTATGATTTATATTTTGTCAAAGCGACAAGAAAAAGAGTAGCAACTATAAAACAAAAACTTATTATTGACTTGCAAATACTGAACCCTAGCTGCCAACTCTGCATTTCTTCGTGAAGCTCCGATATTTGCATTGACTACCGATCTCCGGACAAATATGCAAATCCCCCCTCCTCTTTTAAAATTTTAAGATGAATATAGTAAACAGATTTTAAAATGAAATTCCATACTTTGACGAAATTGGGCACAATGACTAAATTTTGCTCAAGAGTCCCTTATAATATTTTAATTTTAAATGTGTTTAATTCTTATATGTGTAAGTAATATGAGAAAGATTATATGGAAATGTCACTAAAGTGTGCATTTATACATGATTATCAGTTTATCCTGTTTTATTATCACATATTTTCCATTTTTGCAATTTGTTTTTATCAACTAAAACTTTTATATTAATTGCTATTTTAACTTAGGAAAATTAATTTTCAAGCATGAAATGAAGGGGTATTGGGGCAATGATTGTACAAGATGACTATAATTGAACATTGTTAAATAGAATTTTTTTTTTATTTGTTGTTTTTTTATGTCCTTTTAGTCAAGTAAAAACAAATTAGCAATTTTTTTTATTTATTTTCTCTTAGGTTCCTTTATCAGTTTATTTTAAATTTTAAGAAAATTTAAAACAATTTTTAATAATCTGAATTCTGATTTTTAATAATCTGAATCTAATTTTTAAAGATCTGAATTATTCTTTGTTTATATCTTTAACAAAAATGGATATTTAAAAAATAGGTGTTATTGTTAGAGATGTAAAAATGGCAACTAGCCGTGTCTATTTGGCACCTAGAGTCAAAACTATAGGCATCAAATGATGCCTAGTTCAAATTTTTAATTTCTAACACTGCCGAGGTGTTATAGTAATGTTTACACTCAATGCAGAGCAGTATTGGTTCTGCTGTCTTCTTGTAAGCTGCTCATGATCATCACCTCATGATCATCATAGGAAGCCCTTTGATTAATATGCACCGTTAGCCATGACTTGCATGTGCAGCAGAGGTGCGAGGTTAAGAGCTACTTCATAAACTGCACCTTAAGCCGTGACTTTAGTGTGCAGCAGAGATTATGTCATCGCCAGTTATGTTATGAACTGTACCGTTAGATATGACTCTGCATGTAGCGAAGATATACTATCGTCAGCTACTTTATGGACTGTAGCATCAGCCCTGACTTGTGCATGTAGCGGAAGTGAGTAATCGATAGCTACATTATAAACGACATAGTTAGCCATGACTTGCGCAAGTTGCGCAGATGCATGATTTACAGTTACTTTAAGAACTGTGCCAGTAGGCATAACATGCACACGTAGCTGGGGTGTGAGGACGACAGCTACTTCATGAACTGCGCTGTTAGTCGTGACTTGAATGCATAGCAGAGATGTGTGATTGATAGCTACTTTATGACCTGTATATGTAGCCGTAACATGCAAGCATGTTGGAGGTGCAAGGTTAGCTGCTACTTCATAAACTACACAGATAGCCATGACTTATGCAAGCAGCACAGGTGCTCAGTTGATAGCTACTGCGAGAAAGCTATTGGAAGTTAAAGTCTTTTTCAAAAAGTGATGAGCTAGTCCCCGAAAGTGGTTATTAAATAATAATTCTCTCATATTTCTATGCCGCGCACTAATCAAAATACAACATTTCCTTCCCTTCAATAATTTTGTATTTTGTCAGACTCAACATAAACAAAGTCATCACTCATATAGAAATCATACTGTATTTTGGCAACTCATGTAGATCGCAGTGAAAAGAAGCTTGCACTGTGGAGTGTTGTTTGTTGTTAGTAGTACCGGGTTTGTAAATATGAAATTGGAGTTTGGGGAAAATAAGGATGGGTCCGTGAAAGTTGGGGAAAGGATTTACTGCCAGCTTCGGATAACTTGTTTTTATCTATCGGAAGGAAAATATTCAAGGCTTTTCAAGTACTTTTAAGTACCTTGAAAATGGTCTGCTAATTTTCAAGGATATGTACGAACCCTGCTATAGCAATAATCCTGCCATCCATCTTTCAGCTAAAGCTTATGATTTTGAAATAATAATACAATTTAGAATTACATTGAAGCTACTATTTACTTTTGTTAAAAGTGATTGTTAGATAAGTTATCCTAAACATAATACTTTGGAGTTTTGTTATTAAAGAAAACTCATCTATCTTATATTTATTTAGGCTGAAAATGAGAAACAACATTAACATATATTTTGATTTCCAGTTTTATTGCAGATTATTGATCTCACATATAAATAAGCTGAACAGCCTAACAAGCTTCTTGAAAAATTATATATTATATATTGGGATGGACACAGTGAATTCCTATCATAAATGAGTCTCTTTCTTAAAAGGCATTGGATTAGTTTTAAGAGGTTCTTCATACTGTGCGATGTGATTTGATTTTAACAGCTCAGGATGATTGTTCATAGATGAAAGCTGTTTCACAGGACTACTTTTCACTGAAACTGCCGAAATTATATTGTTGCCTTTATAATTAGGGTTAGTAACAATGCCATTTCTACGAATTCTAGTCTCAGTGGCCCTTGGCATTAGATGATTAGAATCAATAGGGCTGATGCTTCTGGATATTCTTTTAGGTAAATGGGATCTTTTGCACTTGTTAGTCAATTCATGCATAATAGGAGGTATAATAATAGGTACATGTGTTGAGTGGGGTGCAAAGGAACCACTCTCAGTCCCTTCACCATCTAGGTTAATGGAGAGAACTGGCGATAATCTCTGACCTTGAACATCACTTAAAGGACTTAGAGGTGGAGTTGGAGAGGGACTGTGAGGCTCACTTAAAGGTGAAAGCAAGCGACTAATGCGACTTCTATTTCGGGTACATTGTTGCAGTTGCTGAGTAAAAGTCATTTGTGAGCCAACTGATTTCGGTATATCTAATGAAACATGAGATGTAGAACTGGATTCTTCATTTATTTGAGTTTGTTGAAGAAGCTGAGAATGTGTTTTTGAGGTTGACTTGCTAGTTGAATTTGTCAAGTTGCTTGAAGACTTTGAAGATGAATGATTTGAAATGAACGAGCGTCTTTTATCAGCAGTAGATTCTGGTGACTCAAGTGGTGATTCAGCACCACCACTAGGTTGGCATAAAATAGCACTGCAAGGCTTTGTTTCAGCAGTTGATGCTGATGTCAAGGAGGTAGTACTTCCAGAAAAATTGTTAAAATTTCCTACTTTTTGCAGATGAGATAAATATTCTTCTAGAAGATGAATAACATTTGCATGGCCTCCTTTAGAAGCTACCCGTATAGGATTTCTTCCAAACTGATCAGCATGACTAGGGTCTGCTCCATATTCTAACAGAACTTTCACTACTTCTAGGTGGCCTTCTTGTGCTGCAATGCATAAAGAAGTAGCACCCTGATTACAAACATGATCTACAGTAGCATTTCTATCTAATAAAAGGCGAACTACTGAAACATGACCTTGCCAAGCAGCTGATTGCAATGCTGTTCTGTAGTCATTATCAACAGCATTCACATCAGCATGATTATTCACTAATAATTCAACCATATCTGCATGACCTTGCCAAGCAGAAACATGTAGTGCAGTTCGACCTTCCAGATCACGAGCTTCTACATCCGCACCCTTGCACAATAGAAACTCAGCCATATCACTTCGGTTGTCTAGAGCTAGTAAGTAAAGAGTGGATCGGCCATCAGCGTCTTTGTAGTTGAGATCAGCTCCATGGTTTAAAAGAAATTGAGCCTAAATAAAAAATATTTTAACTTAAAACAGAAAAATGTATAAGATGTGTATTATATTATACAATTGTATACAAATGTATATAATGCATGCCAAGAGACTCATATTCTGCTTAGTTACATTAAACCAATATAATTTTGTAAATTTAAATAATATTTTGTAATGTGCACACAAAAAAGTCTGCTTAGCTTTCAGAAGGAGAGCTACTTGAATTTTACAAATAGTACAATAGAAAAAGTATGATGAAAGGTTATATCTAACAGATAAAAAGGGCATATTCATAGTGTCATAACTATAGAGTATCTGAGGCAGCAAAATATAAAGGGGCTCCACACCTGGTCCTTCCAAGAGGTTGGTGGTAGGGGAAGGAGGGTAAGGTCCCTGTGGATGCCTCCCCCACTGGGTTCCGGTTTAAATTGGGTGGCACTTCCCGGCTATCCAAACAGTTACCTTACACCTTTCTGGTAGGTCGGACGGTCTGGGTCTTAACACCTGGACAATGAACCCTAACATAAGAGGCAAAATAGTTCTTTTAATTTTGACTCTAAAATAAAAAAATATACAACACCGCAAGTGGTACAACAAACAAAAGTTTACTTTGAGCAGGAAAAAAAAAATTACTATTGGAAGCTTTATAGGAGTTAAAAGTTATAAAACTAATTCGTTTTCTATTCAGGATTATCAATAGGTCCTCAAATTACTATATACTTTTAGAAAATTTTAGGTTATGCATATTAAGTTTAAAAGTAGTTTAATAAATCCTGTCAAGAAAATTCACAATCAGATAACAGAATATTGAATAAGAATAACAAATTGGAGAATAGTAAAATAAACTTTTAGACACCTTATATGATTCCAAATAAAAAAATTAAAAAAATCTAAAGGTTTTAGAAAAATAAATTTGACAGAAAAGAAAAGTTTTGAATAAAATTCGTGAGTTACTATGTATAATAATAGTGCTAAAAATAAAATGCAGTGTTTGAAACAGATTCCAGTTAACTACAGGTAGCTACATAATTAAAGAATTAATATAAGATAGTTCTTTACTTTTTTTTTCAAAGCTTCCTATTGACAAGAGAACTTAAACTTTTGAAACAAAGCATTCAGGATGTTAGGTTTAAGTGAGTAAAGTCACATGTTTGTTAAGTGTACATAAAAATTCGTGCAATGAAAATACAAACATACTCATGGGCCTAATTAGGGGGGAGGGTCAGGGGCATACCAAAGTACCTCCCTGGAAAATTGTTAATTTAATTAGAAGCCATTCCTCACAGAACATTTTAATAATATTACAAATGAACTTTAATAGAAAGATTGGGGTTCGAATACAATTTCCACAATGTTAAAATAATATGATCTCAAAAAGTTTAATACAAATGTCATGCAATATGAGAGAAAAAAAAATTGCATTTTGAAATTAGAATATTCAGCCACAACTGCGTGTTTTCATTCACATGCTTATTAATAAAAACAATTTAAATTTATAATTAAATGGGAAAACATAAAAGGATTATTGCATTTTGTATGTTTATAAATGTCTAATTTGTTAGTTTGACTGCTCTGTCTCCAGGACTGCAGTACGATATCAAAGAGGGAATATTATTTAAAGGTGGTGCACATTAATTTTTAAAATGTGCTATATACTAATTTTTAAACATGCTGCACACATTAATTTTTAAAATGTGATATTCATACTATATATTTTCATATTTATTTTGTAACAAAACATAGTATAGTCACCCAAATAGGCTCAATCGTCAGCTCAGATGGTGTTCTTAAGCTGCATGTGTTAGTTTATATGAATTTCCTAGAACGCAATGACAAAGTATTGGTTTCCTTTTTATTAGCTTTTGTTTTCCTTTTAATTCTTTAAATTTGTGTTTTACTATTATTTTTTTAATCATTTGTTGCCAAATATTTAATTAATTTCATAGTGAAATCACTATAACTTAATCCTCTTTTCATAATTATTTGCAAAATTTCCAGATGACATATTGTGCAAGTGCACCAGTTTGTACCTCGGTTCCAACCCGTGTTTGTTTTTTTATTCTGAAGAAGCTGTTTTGCCTCTGATATTAAAAGAAATAAATCAGTTGATACCCTTACATTTTTGCTGATGAAGGTTTAATCCATAGCAAACTTTTAAACACAGTTTTTGCAAATAATTATAATAAATGGCTTGTGATTTGTGATTGTTCATAACATTGTCCTCGAAGATACCAGGCTATTTTTTACCATAAGCAAATTAGGCAAATGCTAGAGCCTTGCAATTTTTAAGGGCTCATTTCAGGTGCCTTTTTCTCTGACACCATCAATATTTCAGATAACTTTTGAAATAGTTTTTATCTCGTGTAATAGAACTTTTATTTCTGTGAATGATGCTTTGTGTCTCTCTGTGCACAAAAACATTAAGCAAGTACAATTATGAGTGACTTTCGAATATTTTGGGCACTCGAAAGATAATAGTAGTATTCTATCATAGGATTATATTAAATCCTCCATCCTCCTTTTATCCAGGAAAAAACAAGAAACATACAGATAAGGGAATAAAATAGAATTTTTGAAAAAAAAAAAAAATACTAGTGGAATTTTACGTAAAGGATAGAATCAATTAAATATAATTAATTGAACTATATAATTATATTACAATTAATTTATTAACCGTTAAATAAAAATACTTATGTAAAAAATATGAGAACTGATAAGTTCCATAAAATGGGTAAAATGGGTGGGGAGGGTTAAAAGTAGATTTTTTATGGAAAGTATTCACATTTTCAAATATACAATTTTTTAATACCCCACCTGATTTGATACTTCTTGTTATTTCTTTTATTTTAAACTCTCATGTTCTCTCTCAATCCATTCTTTATCTAATCGACCTGAAGCATATCTGTTATTTTTCATGCTTAGGTTGGAATTCCTAAAAGCTGTTTCAGAATTTCTCATTCATTCTTTCAAAATGTAGAAATAATAGAAAATTTAAAGTTTTTACCATCACCAGTGGTAAAAACTTAAAACTGCAGTAACAAAAAAAAAAAAGTATTTTTCTATATTTTTACATGCCCTTTTCTGCGACATCCTACTATATTTATTTATAGTAAGTGTTTTATTTCTTTACTGATTCTTCTCTCCCTCTCCCCACAAAAAATTTAAGTGTTTCGAATTTTTATCAGCTTATTGTTTATTGGACCTCTAAATCTACATTGGTAGGCCAATTTTCAAGGTTGTTAATGAACAGAATATTTGAATTATTTTTTAAAACTGAAAAGGGGGCTTTGCATGCTAGTGGTCACTAAATGTATAGCAATCAGTTTTTTAGCAAGCTCTGTGCCTACTCATCATCACTCATGTTTAGTGGCACATAAGGCCTTCAGCTTGCATCGCCCCCCTGATCTGTGCCAACTGCAAGGGTACAAGAGCCTCCTTCTGTTGGTCTGCTCCTCTTGTGCAGGCTCAGAAGTCCCAAAGCAGCAAAATTGGGTCCACATTTAGCATGAGGAGGTTGAGCAGATCCATTTCAGATTCGAAAATACAGTGTGAAAATTGCAATAAAATCAAAGCAAGCATCATCTCTCTGCAGGTGACCGAAAACTACCTCTCCATACATCAAAAGATGTTAATTTCTACTCATCCATACTTCAATGTAAATGGTGTCAAGTGACTTCCACTCTCTGTTAAGGAGCAGGAATTAATTCGAATAAAAAGACACAGCAACTTTTCACATGAAAGTCATCAAATGATGAATTTCTCTCTATATTAAAAAAAAAAGCTTGGTGCAGCCGCTAACCAAATCCTTTTAAAATACAGAGATTTTCTGTCAAGGCTAGCATCAGATCTATGGCATCAAATAATTTGCTATTTGGTATGATGATTTAGATTATGTGGCCATGTACCACATGATTTAGATTATGTGGCCATGTACCATGTGTGGCCATTGCCTCCTATTTTGGTTATAATCGAATAGAAATTTCTATTTTTTATACAATTTTGAAGTGAAAAATTTTTTACACTACTTTTTATGAATATTTTATTTTTTTTGTCGTATCTTCAAAACCTAATCTTTCATTGTTGCAAATGCTGTTATCATTACAAAAACACTAATATTTAAATTATTGATTTCAATAATTAGAAATACATTAGTTATTCAGAGTTTCATTTAATTACTTCTTTTGAAATGACAACAACATTTTCAACAATGAATCATAATTGTTCATAACAGTAATGCTTGCAAAATGTTCTCTTTGTTTGTAAGATTATTACACAAATGTAATGAAAGCGCTGGCAAAGCGAGCATTGGCAATAAATGAGCAGCAATACACAGGGGGAGAAAATCCCAGGGCTTGGGGAGCAGTAGCATGCAAGGTATACAAAGGCTTTGAGTGGGCACCTGTCAAGCTCGTGAAGCAATCTCCAGTAGTTGGTGAGCATCAATAATTAGGGGGACAAACCCAACAAGCATATTACATCTGTGTAATAGTCAGTTGCAAAGAGCTTGAGAAACAAGTTCATCTGACAGCCAACGAGTAGGAGGCAAAGCCTCCCGACTCGCAAAGCGAGTTATAGGGGTTAGTGAGCATCAGCCAGCAGGGGGGGGGGGAGTCCCAAGACTTATACATGCATAGCAGTCATGACAAAAGAGCTCCCTAAGCAAAATCGGGCAGTTAATAAGAGGACAGGAGGTGGAGCTCTCGAGTTCCAGGAGTATGCGAGCATAACGCTGTTGTCATTTCAAAATAAGTAATATTTAAATTATTGATTTAAACAAGTGAGACACAATTTTTAACCACAGTACAAGCAGCAAAATATATTATAGCTTGCAAAGAGATATCTGGGATTGATGAGTACTAGCGATTGGGCATAATACATCTGCATAGCAGATGGAAAGAATGAGCTCATGAAGTGAGCTTTTCAAGCATCAGTGAGTAGGAGGTAAAGTCTCCCGACTTGCAAAGCAAATTATGGGGGATGGTGAGTGTGCCGATTATTATTTTTGTTGATTAAAATTGATATTGTCAAAAATGCATTTTACATTAAATTAATTATTTATTAGTATATTAATTATACATGTAATCTGTTCTAACTTACTGCTGTGTACATTGCGTTGGTGGCCGCAAAACCCACCTATTTCTGTGCTTAACGGGATACTAAGTTAACAAACTAAAAATTAAGGTTAATAGTAAAGGAACAAACATTTATTTATCACATACTCAATTTACACTCTTTAGTTTTACAAATTAAATAAATATCACACATAGTGGAATACATCTCAATGGTAGTTCGGGGGGTGTAATGCCAGATGAATTGATATTTGGTTGGAGCACGTGGTGGGATGCATTAATTAGCTTTTCCTTAAAAACACAAATTTAGACAAAGAGGTTATCCTCATATAGTTTAATTGTACGGTACCTGATCTTCTTTCATATAACTTGGGTAACACCGATGCTTTGTCACACTTTACACTTGCAATACCAGATGAACATGAGCTCTCCTTCGAATTCCTATATCAGAGACGCACACACAACTCTTAACTCTGCTACCGTCGCTTCTTCTTGACTAGTCTAACTCCAACAGCCTGCCTTGACCAATTCTGACTCCCACTTCGAGCAACTCTCACTTATATCCCTTTTTCGGTCGGCGGTCCACGTGCTGAAATCTAGAGCTGAGGGCTAATCCGTAGACATGGCGTCGCCGTCTCGGTTGCCGCCAAACGGCTTAACGTGGTATGTAAGATATGGGGCCACCTGTATATTATCGCCCATCTGCTTAGCGTGGGGATAATCCGCCCGCATTCCTGGTTCCATTATTTTTTAATCCTTCCAAATATTTATTACTTTACATTTCTAGCATTACATTCTCACCCCCCCGCGAAAAAAAAAGTCCAAAAGTTACTCTCCCACAGTTTCACCCCAGTGGTAAGAAATTAAGTTCACAATGGTTCCTCGCAAACACATAAGTTCATCCATCGTGAGAAAGGCTGAGTTCCACTTCGAGCAACTCTCACTTATATCCCTTTTTCGGTCGGCGGTCCACGTGCTGAAATCTAGAGCTGAGGGCTAATCCGTAGACATGGCGTCGCCGTCTCGGTTGCCGCCAAACGGCTTAACGTGGTATGTAAGATATGGGGCCACCTGTATATTATCGCCCATCTGCTTAGCGTGGGGATAATCCGCCCGCATTCCTGGTTCCATTATTTTTTAATCCTTCCAAATATTTATTACTTTACATTTCTAGCATTACAGTGAGCATCAGCGAATAGGGGATGGACCCCCCCAGTAATTGTAAAAAAATAACAAAATAAGTTACTAATAAAGGAATTGAAGTTTTGTAGAGCTAAGACATGACACTTTACAATGATAACAATTTGAAGACCCTACCTTCAAGAGTTAATTATTGACCTAATTTTATTCTGAGCATTATATTAATTTGAAATCAAAGTTATGAAATTGTTATTTTAATTTAAAAAAATCTTATGTGTGCAGCACATGACTTTACCTGCAGATTCATATTCAAGTTCTCTTTATTTCTTCAATAATTCATCAAATTGAGTTTATTCGCACAAAATAGCAGCCATAATTATTTTAAATTACACTGAATTTGTACTTTTAATTCAATTTTTATTTTCATTTGGTAACTGGATTTATTTTCAAGGGTGGTGTAGCAAAAATGTGAAAAAACTAAAATATCTCAAGAATGATTAGCTCTAGAGTAATGGGGTTGGTCTTATTCTTTTCTAAGTCAAAAATTAAGTATAAAATAAAAATTTAATTGATATATTTGAACATATGCAGTCTTTTATTTTTAGATTTAACTATTTTTGTGGGCCATTCACAAAGAAAGGCAGGGTTTTTTTCTCCGAATCATACCAAACTCTAATCAACACCAGGTTAACCTACAAATGATGTATCTACCAAATTTCGTGAAATTTGGTCTATTAGTTTTTCAGCTAGAGTGAATAGAGGCAATTTTTGTGAGCAATTTCACAAAAAATGGAGGGTTCTTTTATCCCGAATTGTACCAAAATCTAATCAGCACCATGGTCACCTACAAGGAACTTACCTACCAACTTTTATAAAATTTGGTCAAATTAGAGTGGATACAAAATCTGCACAGACAGACACACGATGTCACACTAAAAATAGTTTTCTCCCTGTTCTAAAGGTCCTAAAATATGTAGATCCATCGAAAACTCGGGTTGCGATTTTCGGCACGATTCCAATACTTTCCCTATACATTATCAAATATTGCAGGGAAAGTAAAAATAACAAATAAAGTTATGACAGAAATTCTCTAGAGGCAAGTCTTGATACTTCATGACGAATGTCGAGGACCGTACCTGGAAAATATATATTTTATTTGTAATTTTGAGCAATATGTCGAAAAAGTATAAAACACGAAGCTTTCATCGAAGCATCTTGATTTTTTTTAATGCTTATAACAAGGTTAGAATTTTTTATTTCAAATTTCAAATTCCTATCTGTAAAATTAGGGACTTTAGAGATTTGTATTTTAACCACTTAGTTGGGCTAATGCTCACTGTCTGACCTTTGTAACTAAACGAACTGATAAATAAGATGGAAGAAATCCTTTCTTTTTCGGAATGATTTTTTTTTGCATCTTTCGGATTTTTGAAAATCTGTATACAAAAATTATAAACTTTATTGGACATCCAGCCTCTAGAGGACCTTTCAAATTTATCTGCCTATCATTAAAACTACAAGGTTTTAACTTCATTTTTGAATGAGGAGATAAGGTTTTCCATATATCCATCTTTTTACCCCCCCCCCCCCCCCGAAAAAAAAAAAGTTAAGTTTTTTGCAAATATTTAAAAATCTATCAAATTTTTCATATTTTCAAAATCTTATGTCCCCTCTTTGGCTTGATACCTATATTTAAAAAAACCTGCATGCTTCTAGGCCGAGTAAGGGCTTTACATTTCACTAACATACACATATCATTGTGTTTTAATAGTAAGATAATTTACCACCACACAATGTATCTCAGAAGTGAATACAAGATTATTTTCATTTCAATGTTATGTCATCTATTAGCTTGCATTAAAGCTACGAGTGGATAAAAACTTAATGACTTTTAATATTTTATGAAACTATTGTTTATTGCACGGTATGTCTGGCCTGATATATTGTAATCAATTCTTACATATTTGTACATACTCCACTTGAAATTTGATCTCTGTTATATACTTCCTTTCATGTGCGTACTTTTTTAGAGGGGGGATAAAATATAGATATCGCAAATCTTCATGATATATTTTGGCAAATTATGCTTTTAAAATGAAGAAAATTATATATAAATATTATAAAATTAAATAGAACTTGGTTTAAATGTTATAATTAAACAGAAAAATATAACTTAACTGTTTCTTTATGCCCTTCTAGAGTAGCAACCCGAAGAGCTGTTTTCCCATCATGAGCTCGACAATCAATGATTGAAGGAGAATGTTGCAGCAGTTTACCCACCAAAATTGCATGTCCTTCTTGTGCAGCCAAAATCAGTGGAATTCTGCCATCATTGTCTACTTCTGTGATTTTGGCTCCTGCCTCTAGCAACAATTCACACGCTTCTGTGTTTCCTTCAAACGCAGCATAATGTAAAGGAGTCCATCCACCATTGTCACGATGCATTTCATCCAAACCACGATCTAGAAGTTGACATACAGTATCTGGGTCACCTTGTGCAGCAGCAATGGATAGAACTGTCCGACCTTCAGCATCTATGGTATCAACTGCAGCTCCCCAGAATAGCAAAAGACTCACAACTGATGGATGGCCCATTGAAGCTGCAGCTACTAATGGAGTTCTTCCATTGTTGTCTGTATGATCAACATCAGCTTCATTTTCCAGAAGAAGTTCACAAACCTAAGAAAAAAGAACAATGCATTAAAAAAAAAAAAATGTAAACACTTTCATACAAATGTTAAAAGTCATTAATATTTTCAACAAAATATAGTGGTTGCCAAAATTATTTAACACTTAATCTATTGACTGCGGTTTCATTGCCTACATGGAAAAGACCCACTAACTTGAGTGCCGATTCTCACCTAATACCAGCTTGGTTTTGCTTATAGTGACAGGGTTCATACTCTTTTGCAAGAGCCCATTTCCAGGAGTTTTTAAGTAGTTTTCAAGGAGGGTTTTGAGCATTTTCTTAGGAGTTTTTCTAAATATTAAAAATAGAAGTGAAACGTTGATTTTACAGATGTTTCTCTTTCACACATGTCGCTTAATTTTGTACCAACTACACCACTCTGGCCATACAAAAATTTGTCTTGGATTACATTATATTGCATCAATAAAGGAAAAGTTTGCCAATTTACACTCCATAATTTATTAAATATCAGTGATGGAACAGGGTTCATTAACAAATTTCTTCTTAACAAAGTCTTTTATAATTTTTCAAATGAATCCAACATCAACTTGACTGGCATAGTTGGTAACCAACTATTTTCTTTTCCATTTCTCCTTATATAATTTCTTTGAAACTCAATGGGTTCTTGGGGAGAGGAGTATGACCACCCCCAAATCCTCCTCCCTCAGCAATGCCACTGCTAACATTTGCTTTTTATTGTTGTATATTGCTGCTTTGTATTTTCATAAGATTTATATGAATAATGGCTGCTTATAGTTTCAGAAATCTAGACAGGAAATTTTCAGTAATCTTTCAGCAATGATAAGAATGGTTTGATTTGCAATAAAAAATTGTTTACAATGATAATCAGAAAAACATTTGATCAAACATTTCAAATGTTTTATATATTTTTTTATATGAAATGTTCAAATTTTAAAACTAAACAAAATATGAATATATTAATCTTCTTTACTAAACAAAAAAGAAATTTCAAAATAATCCTTAATAGAACATGCTTAGCCTTAAACTAAAAATAAGTAGAAAACAGAAGATGCTTAGCTTAATAGAAAACAGAATATGTTTAGCTTAAACTAGATGTAATTGTTCATTTATTTATTTTTAGCTTGTTCTAACTCAGACTTGAATAATTTCTTCCTAAAACATGAAAAATAAAGAACATCTGACATGATCTTTATTTTCTCAAGTAATAAAAAAATGCAATGTGTCTGCACTCAAATTTAGCCTAAAGCCAGCTCCATATTTTCTAACAATACAGAATATACATTTTGAGACAACATTATTATGGAGAATAAATAATATTGCTTTCATCACCAGATAATATTAAATTCTTCTAAATAAACTGTTAAATTTCTCTGGGCAAATTGAATTGTGCAATAGCACTATTTATGTAAAAATAATTAAAAAAATAACCTTAATAAATAACCAAAATGTGAAAAAAATCTAGGTTTGTCAATCTATTGATTAATATATAAAGGATGGAGATAGAAAAGGATACTTGTGGCCTCACACGACTATGCGAGAATTTCCTGAATTGTGCAATTGTACTGAATATGTCAAAATAATTATAAAATGAACATGAATAATAAACCAAAACATAAAGATAAACAAGTTTTGTTAATTTAATATGCAATAATTACAGGATGGAGATGGATGGAAAAAGATACTAGTCAATGCTCGGCATGTACGCGATACTACTTGAATTACACAATTCCTCTATTTACAAGAAAATAATTAAAAAATTAGCCTATATAATTAACCAAAATGTGAAAATAAGCTAGTTCAGTTTATCTAATGACTAATATTTAGAGGATGGGGATGGATGAAAAAGGATACTTATGGGCACCCAGGACTACACGAGAATTAGCTGAATTGCGCAATCATACTGAATGTGTTAAAATAATTAAAACATTTACATGAATAATAAACCAACATAAGCAAGTTTTGCCAATTTAATGTACAATAAATACAGGATGGATGAAGAAAAAAAAAAAGCAATTTTTCGTAATTTAGTAATTTATTAGTTAATCAAGTCAGTAATTTTGTTCAGAAATCCATAAAAATTACGAAAAATTCAATGATTGGTATCTCTGTATTTCCAACATCAGTATTTGTGCACTATCGTTAGTTTGATGGCGCCACCTATTGATTATATTATAAAAAAAAATATCGCGATGTATTTTTGAATTTGCAGGAGTTTTGGGCTAAAACGAAAAAAATAAGGAGTTTTTAACAGCCCTTATAAGAAAAACTTTAAATCCAGGAGTTTTCAAGGATTTCCAGGAGGCGTACAAACCCTGGTGTGAGATATTGCAATAATAATCCCGAATAATATTTTGTATATCCTATAATATCACTATCATCACTGTAATCGCTGCTATCATTGCTAAAAATACAATTAGAACACTCTGTCAAAGAATCTAGAAAAATTTTTTTGCTTTCATTATCAGGATTCATTTTGTCTGGGTTTTGGATCAAGAAAACTAAAAATTATTTAAATCTACAAGAACACGTGGCTAATACTCAGTTCATCTTGAATCCACTAATGAAACTGCACATTTACGCTTTAAAAATTACTGCAAAAACAGCACTCGCAAAAGCCCATTAATTGGCTCATGTTTGATAAGCATTAGCACCTAAAGGCCTATTTTTAGACTTGCAGTAAATAATGCATTCTACAATCTTCTGATATGATTAATTTTGTAGCATAACAGGTATCTGAGACCTATCTCACTTAACTATTTTTAATTGTATGTTCAACAATACATCAGTTGTAAAAATTTCTTCAACTATTATAGGTTATTTGATAATTTGGAAGAATCTACAACTTTTATATAAATTTTAATTGTTTTATTTACTTCTCAGAGAACGATAAAATCATGCATAGATCCAATAACTAAAACATATGATGTATCTAACATAAAACTTTACCAGCAAATAAATATATTTTGATATCCATAAACAATAAAAAAATTAGAACTTCCTTATGAAGCAAATTCACTGAAAGTAAATGGTCACCAATTAAATTAGTACACCTAACATTGATTAAAATAAGTGCACCTAATCACATGGAAATTGTTTAACTCTCTTGAGAGATATTATGCTCATTGTGAGGAAAGTAAAATTTCTAATATCTTAAAAATGGTTTATGATAAATCCTAAATACATTTTCAATTTATTTCCGGTTAAAAGTACTTAAAGTATTCACCCAATTGATAATAAATATCATATTTAACTTTTTATAATTTTTTAACACATAAAAACAAAATCAATATCTGGACGACAGTACATCCTGTAAATGATGTCATTTGCTTTTTAAATTAAAAAAATTCAATATTAAATAACTATTTCTGTACATATATTGGTAATATTATTATTTTGTGTATTTTCAGTTTTAGGTATACATATCTGAAAAAGCCTTCTCTTGGTCTGACTTCACTGAAAATCAATAGGATTGTTATGTTTAGAGGATAAAATAATCGTGCAACATTTTGTTTGATTATTTCAATTTGTTCGAGAGATATTATACTCCCACTTTCCAGATATTATTGAATTACTGGTTTATACGATTTTGGGATGTTTTCAATGAGTAAATTCATCCAAAAATTTTATACAAATTTCCAATACACAAATATTTTACAAGAATAACTTTACAAAACTATATAAAATTCTGATAAAATAAATAACGTATTTAAACATACTTGAATATCAGCCCCCCTATGTTAAACACTTTTTTAATTACAAATAATTAATTGAAGCATTTATATGAGTGATAAAATATTACTGACAAATAAAAACATTTTTTTCATTTCCTTATGCTAAGATTTCATCAACACAAACGGAGCAACTTTGTTTCTAGATGACTTACTCACATGAGCCTTGCGTGATCCCTTGTTCATGGAACATTCTGCTAGATAAAAGGTCTTTCAAGGGTGACCCCTTAGCTTTTAGGATGATATACAACACTCTGCCTTCAGGCATCTACCCAAATAGTCCTCTAGAACCGCAAAAAAGAGTCCGTAGACTGGACACCCTGATGTGTTAATTGCTTTGGGACAAGATCTTATCTCATCTATATGGGAGTGGAAAAGCCCCCTCTAGACAAAGAAATGACCATGGCACAGTGCTCACTCTCTGTGGATAAATCTTTTTTTCTTGTCGTATATCAGGCATTTATTTTATCAGTTTAGTACTTGTAAATTTCAGAAGCTAAATAACAAATAATTATTTTTATTGCCTTGAGAACCAAAGAGGGGGCTCTTTGTTGGGAACTGATGTCTTGTAAAGGATCTTCCCCTCCCTTTAAAGTCAGGCAATTTATGGGAAGTATTTATTGTTTTCTCACCCAGTTTTCCGATCCCTTGTTCATGAGATAGCGTACAAGGCATCTTCTTTGAACGTTAAGGACCCCCATTTTTTTTTCTTTTCACTTTTTTGCAACAAAGGTGGAATCAAAAAAGTAGAACAAGTTCCCTAAAGTATTACATGTTTAATTTCTACAATTCTTTGGTTCTTTTTTTTATTGTTTTAAAAAACTTGTGTTTGCTTTCTATCTATTCTATAATTGTAATTTTATAATTGCACAAAATATGTGATATTGTATCATAAAATAATTTTTATTATAAATTAATATGCACAAACATTAAAAAGTTTTTTCTCCCGGTACCTCCACGGGGCCCAGTTCCATGGTCCAAACTGACCCCCCCCTCCCTTTGTGGGGGCCCTGCCTATGAAAGCCACCTACATCTGAAATTTCAGTTCACTAGGCTTAGGCATTAGCTAAATATTGCACTAATCAAAATTTTGATTAACACTAATACAAATTTGTTTGCTAATTATATACCACACTAATTGCGAGATTACTGTATTTCAAATTTATTCTCAATTTTGCACTAATTGGGAGATTGCTGTATTTCAAATTTATACATCATAACTTAAGACTTAAATATAGAAGATAAAATTAAAAAAAATTGTTGTTTTTGAGTTTTAAAAATGAATTTTATAAACAATTTGACAGAATAATTTTTATTACTGCATATAAAAAAAATAAGCATATATTTTCAGTTTTAAAAATATATTAAATTATGACATTTTTAAAAATTTAGTTTAATCTGTAATAATAAAGGAAGATGTCTATTTATATGTAGTGGAAAATTTAGGTAACGTACGTTTAAGAAATTTGGTACACAGGTACTTCAGGACCCAGAAAAGTGCACCTCAGCATTCATTTTTAAATTCGAATTATGTTTTTGTGTTATTTTATGTTTTAGCATGATATTGAGTAATGTTCACACAAATCGGTTTCTTAGTGACATAAAATATTATTACAAAGTTTCCATCTTGATACTATCAGAAAGATCAAAAATTATCTTTCAAATAAATTTTGATTGGAATCCATATGGTTAATAGACAAATTTCGTGAATTAAAAAATATATATATTTTATAATTTGAAGATGTCTCCAATTTCAAAATTGCAATATAAACTAAATGAACAATAGCTCTTTTAAATATTACAGACTGCTTCAAAACAAAAAAAATCATGATGCCATCTGTTCATTAATTATAATTTTTATAAGATATCGCTAATTTTTGCAAACTTTGGACATGCATGACCGCTGATAGGTGGGGATTGGATGTGTTCTTAAACTTCGGCCAAAAATGTCATGATGTGTGATCATGGTGGGATGGGGGGCATTTTGTTCAAACTGGTTTCATGAAAAGTCGAAATAGAGTTTTCGAAATATAAAAATTATGTTGTTTTTGGAAGAAGATATAGGCAATATATAAATTGATCTAATTGTGCCACGATTGTTGAAGCTAAGATTTAAATTGTGCCTGTTGGTGATTTTAACATAAAACACAGTGTCTCCGCAAGTGACAAGCTTTGGCTTTGTGATTTAAAGGGGGGGTATAATGCCCAATGTGTCAATGTAAATGGATTACATGCAATTTTTACTATTACTTCTATAATAATAAAGGAAGATGTTTGTCGGTGTTGTCTGGAGTGAAAAATCTGAATGTCACATGGTTATGAAATTTTGGTACATAGGTACTTTAGGGCATGGGACGATATGTCTGTGAGATTTCTTTAAAATTGAAATTAGTTTATTTATGTTAAAAAACTTTCTGTTCATGGCACATTTGTGTCACACATCTTCTATTGCTGATGGCACTATCTGGTGCCACCATCCTAGACATAAAACTAAATGGTTCATTAATTAACTTTGATTTTTGCATTTAATGGTACACATTCGATTATGCAGAATGGATGTTTAAAATAATTTAAGTTGATGTAAGTAACGTAATGCCATTGGGGTAAGCTTTGACCATTTTGTGTGTAGATTTTTAATAACTATGAGATTATAACATTAGAATATTAGTGTATCCCAAAAATATAAATTGAAGAGAAAAAAATGGAGTGGAGCCCTCCCTTCATATATTTTAATCTGTGAATAATTGAGTATTTTTCAACAAACAATTTCCTTTCATTTGATCAAAAGGAGAATGTCTTTTGGCATTTGATGCTCAAAATTTTCAACAATATATTATAAAATTGTTAGAGACAGAAAATATAATTATAAATTTTCTATCTTAATCCGATTCCTTAGTACATTAAGCTTTGGTTTGCTATCACTAGATGGTGCAAAGTATTTGGTGATGAATCCGTTCAAAATTACTGAAGAGTGATAATTCGTCATTTCTATCTACCTCTCCCTCTAATCACATTCACTGCATGCAAAAGATTACATCCATTTTCTCTCTTGAGGGGTGACATAGTTTCCTGGAATTCCCAGAATCAAGTTTATCTACTCTGACTTCATAGCTGTGTCTGATTCCTTTGTGAATATATAACTTTTGATTTGGTCTGGCTTACGATGCTCATGCTATGAGCTTTTTATTTCTAGCGGTGTTGCTTACTAAAGAATATAGTAATGCGTGTATATTAAAATAATTAAAACATGAAATATGCAATTCTATATATTTTGATATTTATTCCATAATAACTGAACATATTAATTTACTATAATTTGTAAGTAAATAATTCAAATTTTAAAGAATTTAATTAAAGTTTTATTTCTATGGAAAACAATGATAATTCTATGAACAATGGTATCATATGGGGTCAGACATACAAACAGGGAGGAGAATGAAGTTAGGCAATTTTTTTTTTGGGGGGGGGGGGGGGGGCTGACAGGCCCTGGGCATGCAATCGCTTTCTACAAGTCTGCATAAGAAATATGTTTTAGAGTTTGCATACTTTTTACCAAAATCTCAAATATAAAATATCTCGGAAAACAATACCTGATACTTCGATTTTGACCAACTGATAAGTACCTTTACAGAACTCATACACGTATCTGTCAACTTTTTGCGTAAATTCAAAGTGAAAAAAATAAATATGAATTTTAATAATTTACAAGTTCAGAATTCAAATTTTAGACCATACCATCCTTCCCCAAGCCTCTTGGACTGAGGGTCAAGAAAAGTGAATATTTCAGCCATAGCCAGTTTGATGGCTCTGAAAATTTTATTTACATACACATGGCACAAATACACTCTGGGCCATATATATACATATACAATGCGACACCTCTCTTTTCCTCAATTAGAAATTCTGATAAATTATGTAAAACATCGTCCTCCCCAAGCACCGGGAGAAAAAAATAAAAGAATTCATCCTCGAATAAAATAAATTTATTAATGTGACACCCCTCCTTTAAATGGAATGTAAGAATGTTTTCCTATAGTGGTCAGGAGTCATTATATGTCTTTTCATTAAATTCTTGAATACAAAAATTATTGGATAAATACTTTATACCCTAGACCAGGGTTTGAAAAATGCTGGGCGCCAGATGGCAATGGCAACTAAAAAATTGGAGCTGGCAATCATAATTTCAGCCTGCTGTTTCTCTTTCTAATTACAAGCATGAGATTCTTCCGCAGCTTAGCGAACTTCTGCTTTTGTGTTGGTTTTTATTTCAAGAGTATTTCTGTATTTTTTCTACTAGAGTATTCTTTTTTTCCATGGGTGAAAATATTTTCCTTGCAAATTCCAAAATTTCTCTTCCTTAAATAGCCAGCCCACTGGTCACAAAATTCCAGAAAAAGTTATGAAATCTGTCACAAATGTTCAAAATTTCACAAATTTTAAGATGAGTGCTTTTCTGATTTTAAATCTGGAAATCTGTATCTAAATCTGCGATTCCTTCCTTCTCGAGGGAAGAACTAATGATTATCTTTCTTTCACTTTTGCAATCTATTCGCATCAACTATTTTGTGTTACATAATTGGCTACACATTAGTGATATTATCACATACATTTCGTGTTAATTTTTATAACTATTTCGTGTTATATAGAAAGACTATTTTTTAAACATATTACTCATGAAATGAAGGGCTTTTTTGTAGCATCATCATGAAAAATGGCATTTGCACATGATTCTCTGTATATCATGTTTAATTATGAAAATATTTTCCACTTATGCAATCTGTTTGCATCTACTAACATTTTTATAATTATTAGGAGTTGTATACATGAAATTGTTTCTCAAACATATTATTAATGAATTGAAAGCCTATTTTACAGTAGTATGGTGAAAAAAGGCACTTGTATATGATCTTCGGCATATCTCGTTTAATTATGAAAATATTTTCCACCTAAGCAATTTGCATTCACTAAAATTTTTACAATTATTGTGAATTACACATATAAAAGTTGTTTTATAAACACATTAATGAAATGAAAAGCTATTTTGCAGCAGTACCGTGAAAAAAGGCAATTGTACTCAATCCTCCATATATCTTGTTTAATTGTGAAAATATTTTGTACTTATGCAATCAATCTGTTTGCATATAAAAATGTTTTATAATTCTTATGAGCTGTATGCATAAAAGTTGTCTTGCAAACAGATTATTAATGAAATGAAAGGCTATTTTACAGCAGTATCATGAAAAACTGCATTTGTACACGAACCTCGGTATATCTCTTTTAATTCCCCCCCTCTCACAAAAAAAGAAAAAAGTAGTACAGTATTGTCAAGTATGGTATCAATTGAAAGATTTACTAAATAATTAATTTTCACATTTATAACTTACCCTTTAAAGTGAAGGGTAAGTTATAATTGTGATCATTTGGACTAATGATACAGATTTTTCCAACTTTTTCTAGCAAAATTTGCAAAAGAAAAAAAAAAAAGATCAGAAGTTATTTAAAATTTATTATAAGATGCTTGGCGATGAATTTAGTGGGATATCGCCATTTTCATGACTTTTTCACTTATGAAAACAGAAGATGAGTTTCTTGATAATTTTTTAACAGTGGTTTGATCTAAAAACACTTAGAAAATTCTTTTAATATTGAACAATTATTAGAAAACTGAAGCCATGAAAGACAAATTTCCAAATTTAAGTTCTCTTTAGTAACTGTAATACAAATTTCCACAACTTTATGTGAGAGAGGATTTTCTCACATGAACCCGCTAAAAAATAAAATAAGAAATAGAATGGAAGTAGACAGTTTACAAAATTTATTGATGATAAATTTAAATGGACCTGATCTAAAGAACTTTAACCCTAATAAAGCTGTTGACCATTTGTAATTTTAAAACAAAAACTGTGAGGCATGTCAATGGATATAAAGTGTATATAAATTTTATATTTACCCATTTTGTATGATCTTGTTAGTACCAATAAAATTTCTTAAAAATTATATTGCACGGTTTTTCTGGCTCCCAAGTTTTTCTAGCCTGGTTCCTAACAATTCAAGAGATTTTTCAATCTTTGCTCTAGACTTTGATGGATGAAAAAACTCGTTTTCTGAACTCCTGAACCCATTTCTACAGTAGGAACTCCTGCAACTGTCTAGGAGACCAGACGAATCAAATGGGGGTGCCAGCTATAGAGACCATACCATCCATCCCCAAACCTATTGGATTGAGGGTCAAGAAATTTGAATATCTCAGCCATAGCCATAGTTCAATGTTTTTGAAATTTTTATTCACATACACATGATGCAGATAAACTCTGGGCGATATATATACATATATCTGACACCCCCCCTGTAAATTGAATGTTATTCCGTCACCCTGGGAAGGTACACCTCAGTGTCATTTTTAAAAAAAATTCAAATTAGTTTTTTTAGTTATTTTATGTTTTGGCTCGATTTAGAACAATTTTGGGTGATATTCACATAAATAAATTTGTTAGTGACCAAACATATTATAACAGCGTTTCCATCCTGACACCATCAGAAAGATCAAAAAATTATCCTTTAAACAAACTTTGAATGGAATTCATACAATTACTAGATACATTTTTGTGATTTTTAAAATATATACTTTTTGTGTTAGAAATATCCCTGATTTTTAAATTGTGATATAAAAAAAATGACTAGTGATCCAATTTAACAGCAGTTTCTTTGAATATTACACACTGCTCCAAAACAAAACAAAATTCTGAAGACCTATGTTTATTAATTATAGATTTTATAAGGTATAAATGGGTTGCTAATTTTTGGAGTTTCATAAACGCAGTCACAAATGATGTCCTTTATCACAATTGCCCATGGTGGGCGAAGTAGGGGGTGACCTTTTGGAAGTGAAATTATAGGTGTAGTAAGAATGCCTTTTGTGGACACATTTCTAAGAGATTTTGAAATCGAACCAATTTTATGCCACTTTAATATAAATAAAATTAATGTAATATTTTATATATTATTAAAAAATTAAAGGATTAAAATAACTTTCTTTTCTCCCGTAATTATGTCTTATTTGAAACAATGTATGGTTCTTCTGGAAAATATGTGAGTTCAAACACTTACGAGATTACTAGATTTTATACAACTTGCAGCTATGTGCAGCCTGCAATCCCTGAGGAAGAATTTGTTTTCCTCAAATACTAGAAAAACATGAGGGCGATTCTCATGATTAGTTCCTAGTTTCAAATTCAAATTGCAAATGTATAGATATGATCACACTCTTAAAAGGGCTGGAGGTGGTTGGTCCTGATGGTTATTCTTGTGGTTATCTACCATTTTAGATCATTAAGGTTGAACCTAGCTGGAGTACATTCAGATAACACAGTGACTAGAAGTAAAAAGTTACTTCAAAAGTGTTCAGAGTATTGCATTATACTGCTGTTCAAGATTCACAAATGAATCTTCAAATGGCTGTTATGTCATAATTATCAGGTAATTTGTTTTCAATTATTTAAAATAATTTCATAATTTTTTTTTAGCTATGTCTTTTGTTGTTTTTTAATGTGCTTCAAGAGCAGTGGCGGCTCGTATAGAGGGAAGCGCTCATCTATGTATTTATGTATATATATCCCTCAATTTGTGCCAACTATGTCTTTTAGAATTCAAGTTTGTCGTTTGTCCGGCACTGATAAATTGGTTCTGGCGTTACCTCGAAACAGCTGTATGTCAAATTATTATTTTACTTGTGCTGATATACATTGTGCAAGTTTCCTTAAAATGAATAAGAGCCTATTGCAACCATGGAAATTATTTGAATACATTTCTAAATAAATTTGTATCAAATTTGTAAAAATTAGATACTCTTAGTCGTATGCATGTGTGGTATTTTTTTATGATTAGCACAACTGTTTTTACACCCAAAATGCACATAATTTTTCTCATATACACTCTATGGCTAATAGTTTTGTACCTGATCATCCTTGTAACCCAAACAGTAATATAATTAGAGAGCAAAAACCAACTAAATCTACGGCAGTTCATATATAGAAACGAAACAACTATTTTTAATACAAGTTTCAGAAAGAATTTGGAATTTACAGAAAATTCTTATGATTTATGCTTATCTCTATTCGCCTTTAAAATGATACTAGCGAGTTCTGTCTGCTAGCAGTCACTCGCAGCAACCGGTTTTTATAGCAATAAGTAGTTAGCTCGTTGCGTGGGTGCAACAAAAGTGGATCAAAGTTTAGAGTGATCAGATCAAGAGGAGCCATGGTAAAGTAGAAAATACAATGTGAAAATTGCATCAAAATCGGAGCAAGAGTTACTGAGATAGATAAAAATGTAAATATGAAAAAGAGGGGGAGGGGTCTCCCCTCTTCCACCACAGTTGTTTCATATTACATAATAACAGACAATGTTTGTGTGTCGACGTGTGTGTGTAAGGTATGTAGTGGAAAATGTAAACATTGTACGGCCTTGAAATATCGCACACGGATATTGCAGGAACCAAGGCGATGCATTTTTTGTAAAACCAAAATATGAAATTGAGGTTACTTAAAGTAAAAGTTATGCCCAGGGTACAGTGTCTAGAACTAATAGTGTGCCGACCGCCTATACCTCCCAATGCTGGGAGATGTTCCTGAAAAGCCGCCTCCGCCAGACGGCGTTGGTCTCGAATAAGCGGTCTAAAGCGGAGGAGTTAACATTGAAACTAATGGGACTTTATTGCAAATAAAATGACCGATATCTTTCGAAATAAATGAGGAATCTGTGTGAAATTTGGTGTGATTATTGTAAGTGGTATACACAAAAAGTCATTTGATTTTCAGAGAGATTGAGCTCGGGATATATTCGTATTTTTAAAATTTATTTAACTTGATCTGGTGTTCATTCAAACCTTTGAGGTCCAAAATAATCAGGTTCATTTATCACAGTAACGTGAAATTCATTCTGACGTTTCCTCTTGTGGTACATTTCAATTCTTTCGATTTTGAAGCTTATCGGGCTAGCCCGTCCTGGGTCCGCCATAGGACTTTACCTGGTTTTAGAAAATAACTCGAAAATCAGAGAACGTTGGAAATCTAAATTTAATATATCGTTTTCTTTTGGGGTGTATTTTAATTCTTTCAATTTTGAACCGTACCGGGTTAGCCCGTATTAGGCCTGCCTTAGAAACTCACCCATTTTCGCAGTATAACTCAAGAGCTGGTGTATCTAAAACTTCGAAGTTTAGAATATCCTTGCCATTTGCTGTATATTTTAACTCTTTGGATAAAAAATCTTATCGGGCCAGCCCGTCCTGAGCCCAACAAAAGGAATATATCGTTTTTTGAGAATAACTAAAAATTCGGAGCATCTAGAATGTATAAATTTAATATGTCATTGTCCTTTGGGGTATATTACATTTCATCGCATTTCGAACCGTATCGGATTAGCCCGTCTTGGGCCTGTCATGGAAATTTACTCGCTTTTAAAAAATAACTCGATCAATCGTAGTAGCTAAAAAATGTAAATTTAGTATATTATTTCCGTTTGGACGGATTTTAATTTAGATTTTGAACCTCGTCGGGCTAGCCTGTCTTGGATCCACTGAAGAATGCATTCGTTTTTTAGAAAAAATAACTCAAGAACCAAAGTAGCTAAAAATTCCAAATTTAACATGTTGTTGGCTTTTGGGGTATATCTAAGTTTCTTCGCATTTGAACTTTATCGGGGTAGTCCATCCTGGACCCGACATAGGAATGGACCCGTTTTTTAGAATACCTGGAAAATCGGGGAAACTAGAAAATATAAATTTAGTACATCCTTATCTTTTGGCGATTATTTTAATTCCTTTGTTTTTGAACTGTATCGGGCCAACCCGTTTTGGGCCCACCTTAGAAATTCACTTTTTTTGTGGAATAACTCTAAAACCGGAGTATCAAAAAGTTTCAAGTTTTGAATGTCGTTGTCATTTGCGGTATGTCTAAGCTCATTGGATTTAAAACCTGATCGGGCTAGCCCGTCCCGGTCCCAACAAAAATAATGTACTCATTTCGTAAAAATAACTCCAAAACTGTAGCAGCTAGAATATCTAAAATTAGGTATATCATTGTTTTTTAGGGTATATTTTATTTCTTTGGATTTTGAACCTTATCAGACTCACCCATCATGGGTCCGACATAGTGATAATGACATTTTTCAAGAATAACTCGTAAATCGGAGCAGCTAAAAAATCTAAATTTAGTATATCAATTTCTTTTGGGGTTTATTATAATTTATAATTTGAACCTCATCGGGCTAGCCCGTCTTGAGTCCGTCTTAGGAATGCGATCGTGTTTGATGAATAACTCGAGAACCGGAGTAGCTAAAAATTCCAAGTTTAGCATGTTATTGTCTTTTGTGATATATTTCATTTTTTCGACTTTAAACTTCATTCAACTAGCTCGTGCTGGGCCTGCCATAGGAATATACTCATTTTTTTAGAATAACCCGAAAACTGGAGCAGATAGGAAATCCAAATTTAGTATATTAATTCCTTTTCAGGTAGAATTTAATATTTTTGGCGTATATATAATTATAATTAGTGGCTTAGGCATGGGAGATAGGATATGTGGTAAAAAACCTCATTTGCCGAACAATTACATTAGTTTTCAAACTTGTCCATATTAAAAAAAAAAAATGAATTTTGTACTATAAGCTCCATTCGATCGTCGACCCCCTTTTTTCCTAGATACATAGTTACATCCATATGCAAATGAGCTAAGAAGGGCGAAATTTGTCCAATGCTGATGAAATGTTGGGTCGGTGCACTGGGAGTACGAGTGAAGGTTGCGGTTCTGTATGATCTGACAATAAGGGTTTTATGCCTTCGAAACTGGTCAATATTAGTATTTTGAGTTGTATTCTGCTTTTTACGAAGATAATTTTATTTCTTTAGCAGAAATTCGGACTGCACGTATTGATTTTGTTTACTTGAAATTGAAAATTTTCAAGAATTTTTAAAAGCATTATATAAATAACTTGAATGAATGCTTTAAAAGCAAACTTTTGTTTTTGCATTTTGATACATATTACCATGTAAACCTAAAAAGAGAATGCATTAGAACGTCTAGCAGATATTTTGTTTTATCTCATATGTTCGGCTACTAGGAAAAATGCCTGTCGGTGGCCTTGTGAATTTGGAAGAAAAACATGAAACACCATTGCTGCTTGAACATTAGAATAAGGTGGGGGCTGCCTACAAGTGCTGTCTCTTTGTACGGAGAAAGATAGTGCTGATAAGACTTTCGATTGAGAGGGGACACGTAATCGACCGCTATTTTATTTCGAAAGGCGCGTCTCCTTTACATACGTTTCCGCAAATTGCCACATCTCTTACACGAACAATGCTCAAAAGATCCGCAAATCAGCGGGGACTCAGGAAATGGGTAGAACACCAGGAAAGGACATTTTGTACTGCCTTCAGGGTGGCCTCTAGATACAATAGGAAGTATCTCATTAGCACATTGGTCATCTGAGATCGAATCTGTTTTTACTAAGAACCGTCACATGTACACTATTCTTTTTCGTTCTAAGATTGGACAGGATGGACCCACTCAGAAGGAAATATTTTTCGAAACTATAAGCAGCAAGCTTTCACTCATTCGATGTTTGACGTTGATGTTTGAAGTTGTAATTGACGTTGAAAATCTATATTTTTGTTTCTATACTTGGTTTAAAAAGGGCTGTTTTTATAGCCATATTATATCAGTTTTCTAATAGATCTATCAATATATTTAATAGTTTTTATAGTCGATGAAGCATGTCCTCAAATTCTAAAAAGAAAGTGAATGACAGACACTGCTTCGTACCTGAATGTAAAACAGGTTACAAAAATTTCAGAGGCAAATATTCTCTATATAAAGCTCCTGGCAACGATGAACTGAGAGCTAAATGGACAAAGTTAATTCCTCGTGCAGATAAAGTTCTAAACAAAAACTCTGTGGTTTGTGAGTTGCATTTTGCTAATAACGGGTTTCGCATTATTTAATTCTCTTGCATATAAGTGTAGTCAAGATCTAGGATAAGGGAGGTCGACGATCGAATGTGGGTTTACACAGATTAGGCTAGCCTTTTAAGGTTTTAAATCCAATGAGCTAAGATATACCACAAATGAAAACGGCATTCTAAACTTGGAACTTTTAGATACTCTGATTATAGAGTTATTCCCCTCAAAAAGTGAATTTCTAAGGCGGGCCCAAAACGGGTTCGCCCGATACGGTTCAAAATCGAAGGATATAAAATATTCCCCTAAAGATAAGGATGTACTAAATTTATATTTTCTAGCTGCCCCGATTTTTCAGTTATTCTAAAAAAATGGGTCCATTCCTATGTCGGGCCCATGACGGGCTACCCCAATAAAGTTCAAAATCGGAGGAATTAAAATATTCCCCAAAAGATAAGGATGTACTAAATTTATATTTTCTAGTTGTCCCGATTTTTAAGTTATTCTAAAAAAACGGGTCTATTCCTATGTCGGACCCAGGATGGGCTACCTCCGATAACATTCAAATCCGAAGAAACTTAAATATACCACAAAAGCCAACGACATGTTAAACTGGAATTTTTAGCTATTGCGGTTCTCGAGTTATTCATAAAAAACGAATGCATTCTTCAGCGGACCCAAAACGGGCTAGCCCGATGGGGTTCAAAATCTAAGTTAAAATCCATCCAAAAGGAAATGATATACTAAATTTACATTTTTTAGTTACTCTGTTTGATCGAGTTATTCTTGAAAAGTGAGTAAATTTCTATGGCGGGCCAAGACGGGCTAGCCCGATAAGGTTCAAAATGCGATAAAATATAATATACCACAAAGGACAATGATATATTAAATTTAAACATTCTAGATGCTCCGAATTTTAAGTTATTCTCAAAAAACAATATATCCCTCTTGGTGGGCTCAGGACGGGCTACACAGAGGGGGTTCAAAATCTAAATTAAAATCCATCCAAAAGGAAATGATATACTAAATTTACATTTTTTAGCTACTCCGTTTGATCGAGTTATTCAAGCAGCGAGTAAATTTCTATGGCAGGCCAAGACGGGCTAGCCCGATAAGGTTCGAAAAGCGATGAAATATAATATACCACAAAGGACAATGATAATTAAATTTAGACATTCTAGATGCTCCGAATTTTGAATTATTCTCGAAAAAACGATATATTCCTCTTGTTAGGCTCAGGACGGGCTAAATCGATAAGATTTTTAATCCAAAAAGTTAAAATATACAGCAAATGACAAGGATATGCTAAACTTCGAATTTTTAGATACACCTGTTCTCGAGTTATACCAAAAACAAGTAAAGTCCTATGGCGGGCCCAGGACGGGCTAGCCCGATAAGCTTCAAAATCGAAAGAACTGAAATGTACCACAAGAGAAAACGTCAGAACGAATTTCACGTTACTGTGATGAATGAACTTGATTATTTTGGAGCTCAAATGTTTGAACGACCACAGATAAAGTTAAATAAAACTTAAAAATATGAATATATCCCTAGCTCAATCTCTCTGAAAATCAAATGACTTTTTGTGTATATCACTCGCAATAATTATTCCAAATTTTACACAAATTCATCAATTATTTTCAAAGATATCGGTCATTTCATTTGCATTAAATTCCCATTAGTTTCAATGTTAACTCCTCCATTTTAGACCGCTTATTCGAGATCGACGCCGTCTGGCGGAGGCGGTTTTTAGGGAACCTGTTTTTCAGCTCGGTCGGCACATTATTCCTTCTAGACACTGTACCCAGGGGGTTGACATAATAAGGTTATGTATCTAAGTGATTGCCACCAGCAAAATCTAAATCGCTGAGTTAGAAGGCGAAATAAGAAATTTGGGGAGGGGGGGGGTAACTGAACTGAAAGTTATGCCCAGGGAGCTGACACAATAAATATCTATATCCAGTTCACAAGTACAAATGGTGCCGGGACTATAGCCACTAGAGGAATCAAAATCGCTCAATTAGGAGTCGAGATGTGAAATTAGAGGGGGACTACTTAAAGTAAAAGTTGCACCCAGGGGATTGACACGAAAGAGATGTATATTCAGATGGTACAAAGACTGTAGCTACCACAAGATTCAAAATTGCTCAATTTAGAAAGAGATGTAAAACCGTGTGGGCTAGAAAAACTAAAAGTTACACTCAGGAGGGTTGGAATAAAAAAATATGCATGTCGAGGCGATACACGTATAGATAGTGCAGAGACAATAGCTACCAGTAGATTCGAAATTGCTTAATTAGAATGCGAGATGAGAAATGTTAGGACAACCTTAAGTAAAATTTACGCCCAGGGAGTATAGGAGCAATATTGGTCTTCAATGAAATTAGAAGCAAAACCAGAGGGATTAAGTAGTCGCTGGTGAAGGGGGGGGGGGGGGAGATTTTAAGGAAAACAACGTCAAATCAAAGAATCAAGTATCATGTTGAAATAGCTGAAAAAGTAAGACAGCTGAGTAAGTCAAGAGATCCACCCTCTCAGACAACACATTTCTGAAAGTGTCACTAAAAATATCCACGAGTATGTCACAAATACAATTCTCGTGACTTTTAAATAATTAAGAGGTCAAACGCATTGAAATTCATCACAAACAAAGCATGAAACTACCCTAAATCAAAAATGATCCCCTTTCCGAAGGACAGAACCATCCTACATCAGAAATGACCCCTCCCCCCGGGCACTTATGGAGCGAAACAGTTTCATTAAGTAATACGGCTGGGTGGGCCCAAACTAAACTGAGTGCCCCAAACAATGCATTTTTCTACCGAAGACGAAGAACAGAAACCCCCAAAATACCATAAATAACCCCCACTTATTCAATTAAGTAAAAAGCACAAAATATGTATCGAAACTTTTTTAAATTTCTATTTTCTGTATCTAATGCTAAACTATTTCGTCATGAACCAAAACTGAAAGAACTAGGTCAATAGAATCAATAAAATAAATCAGAATTATATACATAAATACAGTAATTTATTTTCAAATATTTATTTAAACATCCAAATTTATTATTTTAAAAAGAAGCGAGAGAGAGAGAGAGAGCACACATTTATCAAGAAAAATTCAAGGCCAAATTAGCAAAACTTAGCCAATTCGAGTCACTCATTCACAGTATTCGTTTCTTCTTTCGCTTCTTTGGTGAAAGGTGCAGAAACCAATGCAGTTCACATTGGATTGCAATGTCTATTTTTTTAACTCGAATTTCTATTGCCGTTATATTAACATACCATTCATTCTATCAGCCAGAGGCGATAAAGAGAAGTGGCCCTCATTAAAAATCCCTTGTCTTTCCTTATAATGCAGTATTTTCCCCTATCGATTTAATATGGTATAAAAAGGACATAGGAGATTTTTTAAGAGTCAAAGCTTTAGTGCTGCCATCCAGTGACAATTTCATCCCTTATTTCCAATAATTCGACTTTCAGTTTAAATAAAATTCAGATAATTTCCTTAAAAATTGTAATTAACTTATATAACTAAAATAATTTGAAGTGCTTGATCAAGGGAGTCCGTGTGGCCCTTCTGAATAACCGCCCCTGTTCAAGAGATAAAATAAAATTGATGCTGAAATTAGACTATAGTGCTGGATTAATGCTGATAAACAAATAAATTCCTTCGTATTTTTATCTTAAATACCAAAATAATATCTATAGGCCCCATGGCTGCTCTATAAGGATTTCAGAGGCAATGAATTAAGCATGAGTTGATCTTAATTTTGTTATTTTTCCAGTTTCATTACAAAAAGAAGAAAAATTGGTACACAAGTTTTTAACCAAGCAAAATACTCTCTTATGAATATATGGACGAAAGTGCAAAAGTTGTTTTTAAATTGTTAAAGTTGTTTTGTAAATTAATAAATTTATCCAATAGACATAATCTATGAATTTGTCCATTCTTTTGCTCATTCATACAAATTTCTGGCAAGATATACGATATGCATTCAATAATCTGTATTATTTTATTTTTGCATAATTACACTTTTAGTCATAATTATAATGTAATACACTTTAGGTAAAATATTACGTAAATAATCTTAATTCCGAAGAAATCCACATGCATCCTAATAAATATGAAGTGCCATTCATTTGGAAGATCCGGTTTTGCAACCGATAAGCTTGTCACTGTGCCTCGAAGAAAATTTTATCCACATTTTTATATAGTATAATATCTAATGTTATACAGTATAAGTCTAATGTTATACAGTATAACGTCTAATGTCATACAGTATAACATCTCAAATCAGAACATCTGAAATTCAGAATTATATAAAATCCGGACACTAGTAAAAACTTTTTTTTTTAAATTGAATTTTTATTTTATTTATTTATTTTTTAAATTAATAACCCGGCACTTGATCGTCCAACTATTTGCCCATGAACTGTGAAATATAGCTAGACTTTTTGTAAGAAAGAACATAAAAAAATTTTCCCTTCTTTGGAAATGCAAAAGAATTAACTACTCCTACAAAGGAAAGGAGGCCCGGGCAGCCATCTGCTAATGTATTTTTAGAAGCAATGGGGTTCCCACCCGTTACTCATCAAGGAGCGGTCTGTGTTATTGACTTTGGGAAGAAAAGGGGAGGGGTGAAAGAAATGCAATGCTCTGGACATTTACACATTTAGCCAAGATTGAACTTGATTTCTTGCCAGCAAATTGAGTTAGCCTTGGTTTAAAATGATTGGTCAAAAAAAAAGGAAGTGTCTGAAATGAAAAAAAGAGGAATGCAGGGAAGTGCTCATTCTATCATCTATCTGATTTTTGAACAGTAGTGCATGCTTTCAATTCTTTACTTTTGTATTTGATTTTATTCTTTGTTGAAGAGAGCCAGTGAAACCGCTCTTAAAAGTTCAAAAAGAAAGCATAATTTTCTTTCAATTAAGCAGAAAGTAGAACTTCTGAGAAAAATGAAAAGAGGAACTTCAGTTTGCTTGTTGTGTATGGAGTAGTATTTGGAAAAATGACCTAAAATCCGGAAAAGTCCAAATTTGGAATTGCTGAGGTCCGGAGGATTCCGGATTTGAAACATTGTACGGTATTGAGTTTTTAGTAGCTGCAAAAGATATTTAAACTTATAAAATAAATAAAAAATGAATTTGAAATTTAAAAAAAAAATAACGTGGAGGTGCACCTAATCAGGCCTTGAAGTACCTGAATACCAAATTTCATAATCGTAAGACTCTTAGATTTCCCATTACAGACTGCACAGACAGACAGACTTCTTTTTATTACGTACTAGGATGAAATACTTGCCGTTGCCTGGGTTTTAAATAGGCGTCCACTACAAATAAGCATCTGCTGCTTAAATAATGCATTTGAACAAAATTTAAAATAGCTTTGATCCAAAGTTTGCATGAATCAAATTGCCTTTCTGAAAAGGCAAATTAACTGGAATGTGGCTCAACTCGACTTTTTCATACATTATTCCATTTTTAAGTAGCTATTTTTTTTTTCTTTCAAATTTTACAAGTAAAATTTTGAAAATTTATCGTTGGTCCAAATGATTACAATTATAGCTTCACCTTAAAATATAAATTTCTCTTCACCTTAAAATATGTGACAAAATATTCCAATTGATACCAAACTTGCTAATGTACTCCCCCCCCCCGGCAACTTGCTCCTCCCCCCTATGTAGCCAATGAATGGTCACGAACACAAAAATTGCCTCGTGGTTATATTTGACAACAATGTTTGAAACTATTAAGTCTCATAATCAATGATCACAAGCCATAAATAATCCATTTTATGTATGATTGTGTCAAAAAATATTGTAATATGCTGCCATGTTAAAAAAATATAAAATGTTGAATAAATTTTGAATTTTATGCTCGAATTAAAAAAATTCTATCTAGTTCTAGATTTTTTGATAATAAAGAAGGATATAAAGTTTCACAAAAATCCAATAATATTTGGTGCAGTTATCATGTACACAAGAAATCGGCCACAGACATCACTCCAAAAAATAGTCAAAATGTGTTCAGGAGGTCCTAAAACATATATTGACATCAAAATCTCGAATTCGAAAATTTTTGTGAAAACAATACTTTTTCTATAATATCTTTAAGAAATTAGTTTATAAAACATGCAATATCTTAGTAATGGTAGACAAACTAACAAGAATTATATATCTCTAAAATTATAAAGGAATCTGTGTGTGCAGTTTGTAGTGTCTAAGCATCATGCAGCCATGAAATTGGGTAAGCAGGTAGACCTGAATAGGTGCACCTTGGCATGTTTTTTTAAATTTTTAATTAGTAGTTATTTTATGTTATAGCCTGATTGATAACGATTTTGGGCGATATTCATACAATTCGATAATTTAGCAATGTAAAATATTATCACAAGTTTCCATCTTGACACTTTCGAAACATTGACACTTGTCTTGACACCTTTGAAATTTTTTTCTTTTAAACAGAGTTTGAACGGAATCCATACAATTAATAGACGAATTTTCATGATTTTCAAAATATATATACTTTTTGTTCGTTTTAAAATTCCCCATTTTATATAATGATATAAAAATATTGGCATGCAATCTGGCATTTAGAATTTAACAGCAGCTCCTAAAAATACAACAGATTACTGTGGAATAATAAATCATTTTCTCAACACATCCATTGATTAATTATAAATTTTTTAACCGAGTGAATACTTGGGAATTTTTTGACTCAACGGAGCATTTTCCCATGAAGTCTGGACCGTTTTCTCCTACCAGGGATCAGACCCCCTATTGCCCCCCCCCCCCCTAGATGCCATCTATTATCAAACACATTTAATAAGCTTTCTCTCCTATTGGGATTTATTTTATTATTATTTTGTGGAGAAGTGCGGTTTGAACCTTGAATGTATTATTTTAATAGAGGGCTCTTATTTAATTATTTATAAGTAGTGATGCTTAAAACAGGGATTTTGGAAATTAAGTATCGTGTTATATGTATCTGTATTATTTAAGTAGCAGGCACTTATTTATTGGAAATATAAGTTACATAGTTTGTGGAAGATATGGCCAATATATAAATTAGTCTAATTGTGGTAAGATTGTTGAAATTAAAGATTTAAATTGTGTCCATTAATGTAGAACGTAGAATTTCTACAAGTGACAGATTTTGGTTTAGTCATTTGGGGGGGGGGGGGGGTCATGTCTGTCTATTTATTTTGTTATTTTATATAACTACTCTGTCTTAACTTTCGGGCAATGCAAGTATATTTTCCAGTATATATATATATATATTAGAAAAAAAATTATGCACAAACAAGGAATAAATTGAATTTTATTCTTGTTTTTTTTGTCGGAAAACAAAAAATGCACATTTTGTACATGTTATTAAAATGAACAAAAATGTGATTGAAATTGCAGAAATTTTAAATCTCTGGCATTTTTATTTCTTTATTTTCATATATAATCTATTTGAAAAAAAAAAAAAAAGAGAAATAAACAGAAAATGACTGAATATTAGAAAATTATCATTTTTCAGGTTCCAAAAATTTTTTTTTAACTTTATAGTTTCTATGAACTTCTGGTTGCAATAAGCTTTAGAAAATATCTTTTAAGATTTCTAATGGATGATAAAGTTATTATGATTTAATGGAATTTCAATGTATATCAAAATATTTGTATTTTACCATGATAATTCATTAATTTCTTGATTGGTCTACAATAAAAAGAAACAATTCTTAAAGCATTTTTAAGGGATTAATATGTTATCTACTTTTAAAAACAAAAGAAAACATTAAAAAGAAACTACTTACACTGCACAATTCAGATCAAGTCCAGAATGCATTCATATTTTTGATAATCAATAATATTTTCTGCTTTCGGGATATCAAAAAAATTGAAACATTTGGAACTCTTTCTTGAAAGATAAGAATAATTTATGGCAACACAACCACCCATTTTAAATCAAAATTATTTATTTGCCCTGCAACTGACACTTGTCACGGAAAAACAGAGGTAGATGGCAATCGACCACATCACTTGGTGCAGCAATAGCTGATGTGTCAACCTATGTATTTAAGAGCCTTAGAATAGAGGATATTAAGGTTAATACATGGACTTAAGTCATGGGTTTTTCCATGGGCAACTGTATATAAGATGTTCAGGAGTTGGAAGTCTACATAATCTTTTTTGTCTATGCTCCGGCTGGAAAGATGCGCAATATTGTGTACACAGAGGCATGCAGTAATAATATTGATTAGTTTTGAAGAAAAATATTTATACAGAACTAATTTAACTAGTCATATCTTTATCAACTGTTAATAAATGCTATAAAAAGTTTGGCTATGTTTTTTTTCGAGTGATGTAGTGTATATCTGTTAATAGTAAAATAAAAATGATAACAATGTTGCAACATTAATTTTCATTGACAATACTTGTCAATATAGAATTTAATATCATGATTTTTCCTGGTTTAGAGAAAAACGACTAAAACTTGTCCACTAAATCACTTTAAAATTTAAAGTATTTATTATGTCTGGTTTGGAAACTGGGATGGCTCTTTATAACATTTAAATACACAAATATAAAAAATATATAATTTCTAGTACAATAGAAGTACTGCAAGCTGGTTATCTTTGAGCATTACACATCTGAAACAACATTTACAGAGTTACAGTTCTAGCATATAGTTCATCAATACTCTCACAGTTACAGTTAATAGATAGCAGCTTTTCCCACTTACTCAAAAAAATATTTAAGAAATTTTGGAAGATACTATTAGTTAAGAAAAAGTTAAAAACTGTAAATGTAAAGTAGTGTCCTTATTTTATGCAATAAAACTATATAAAAATACTGAAGTAAAGACAAATAACTACTATCTAATACATACTACTACTAAAGACAAATAATGAAAGAAAGAAAAATAATTATAAAAGGCAAGATTTGGAAACAAATTATCCAGATCAGAATATTGATTTGAAAATGACACAATTCAATACAAATACTGTATCAATATTATATTGATACTGAATCTGTACATCACTAAATGATATGCATGGATACTCCATACCTATATGTTAGCTTATTACTATCATAGCTTTTATAAATCAAATTTTTAAAATCATGACCCATCATGAGACAATTTCAAAATTATGGTAAATATTTTGCTTAATATTACATTTCACAAAAATTTCAAACTGCTTACTATAATTGCTAAAATTGGGACAAGAGATAATTTTATATCTATATAATAATACATTAAATTACTTCACTATGGCCTTCAAAAGCTGCTACCAATAAAGGAGTCATTCCATCTTTATCTCTATGATCCACTTCTGCTCCTCTTTCTAAAAGCAAACTAACAACACGAGCATGGCCCTCAGATGCTGGTACACAAAGAGCAGCAACAGATAATGCTGTTCGTCCATCACTATCTTCATGATTGATTTCTGCATTGTGATCTAAAAGTTGCTGAACAATCTCTGTGTGACCCATATAAGCAGCAGCAATCAAAGCAGTTCGACCCTCATTGTCAACTTTATTCACACAAGCCCCATAGTTTAGAAGACGAGATACAATTTCTTCATGACCACCCCAAGCAGCAGCTCGTAAAGCAGTCCTATGATCAGCATCAGCTAAATCAACTTGGGCTCCATTTTCAAGTAGGACATTCACCACCTACAACAACAAAAATGTCAAGTGAAAATCGTATCTTACACTTCGATATTTGCTTTATTAAAGTTTCAATTATACACTCTGTTGAAAAAAACGACATACCTTTAAAAATAGAGTGAGAATTACCAAACTGAGTATGCAAATGCATTTAAGTTAGATAAGCAAATGATGGTCTGGAACACCTCTGGACAAGGTGTTTTCAAAGTGCATGAAAAGATCACATTCTGAAGACTATATAAGGAGCTCCGTTCACATGGACAGACAAATATTACTGGTTTTACTGTTTCCTTGTGTTAAGTAGTCTGTGAAAACACTTCTACAGTGCACTTATCAGCATTATGGACAACTTAGTGAGCAAAGCTCAAGTTACTTGCTATTGCTGTATAAATCAGAATTTTTTTAACTAAATTGACTTACATTTAAGCAGAGTTAAATAAAACTAAAAAAATTCCATCCTGTAATTTTTTTCCCTTTCCCATGAGTTTTTGATGTTAAACAACTCCTATCATTCTGCAGAAATGTTGCAGTTTATTGAATCTATTGCTAATCATTTCAAAAAATTAAATTTACTGTACTGATATTCTCAGTATAAATGTTTGTGATATATTTGTGCAAGATACCAGCTTTTTTCTCCATTTTTAAATTAAAATAAAAAGTAGCAAAATATGACTCGCAAATTTGAAAATTGAATTCATATTTTTGAGTTATAAGAGTCACCTTGACTTGAAATTTTACAAACCAAAAGCAAGCTATGGAGAAAGGTCACATCTTAAGCTTAAGAGAAGTTGGGTGGTTATGCAAACATGTTAGTTGTCATCATGATTGGAGCAATGTGGCAGTAAGATGATGCTGGTAGTAGTGGGTCCAGGAGGGTACAGAAATATCATGAAGCATCTAAATATCCGAGAACAAGTGCTACAGGGGATTGTGCAATGACAAGAGAGCAATAATGACATCAACAATGTTTGTGTCTCCCATCTAAACGTATATAGGTTCCTCTATACATCATGTAGTATCAATACACATCATTTAGCGATGGCTGGCAGAGGCAAAATTTCCTTCTTAGCATTCCATAAGATGTCTACTACCGAATATAGGAATGACAGCTGGAGTAGCATTGAACTAAGAATTCTAGACATCATTTCTCGGGAATCATCTTCTACAACAGCCAGTCTTCACTAGTTTTACTAGAAGGTACTTTGACAGCATGCCTGTATGCAGACAATATTCTGTAGCCAATTGCATTGCCTACACTGTCATTCCTTCCAAGGGCTATTTACCAGCATGATAATGCCAAACCTTCCACAGCGAGACTCTCCCAATAATGCCTCTGTGTGGTTTATACCCTTTTATGGACAATCAGGTTCTCAGACACTAATAAAGCATGTCTGCAGAATGTTAGGATGGGAATTGCAGCCATCATAGAATATGAGTGAATCAGCTCAAAAATTACAAAAGATCTGGCAGAATTTGCCATAGAACATTAGACTGTCATCTGATTCCATGCAACATTGTTGTCATGATCCAATGGGATCAGACATTGTTTTTACATTGAAATAACTATTTTAAATGGGGTTTTTTCCATAATGGAATCAGAATTCAGAGATGCACTCATCCTGGGCAAAAGATGCTTTTTTTAGAAGCAATTCTATGCCGATTTTATAAGTGGAGCTAAATATAGCACATAGATGTCAATGACGTCAAATAAAATAAATATACAACTAAAAAGAAGAAAGGAAGTGACCCCTCTAGCCAATGACTGGGCAATATGGTACCCCCTTTTTCGAGGTATGAAGGTCTGACGAGAGTTCTCTCTCAATTTTCTCTTTGAATACCCTCAAGTATATTGCAACGAATGTGCTACCAAGTGCGAGGCTCCGGCCTGCGCAAAATGACATGAATGCCCATAATTCATCCTAGAAAAACCAAGATCTACAATTGCTCAAAAACCTTGTTTAACCGCGGCAAAACAGCTGCTACAAAAAGGATCCGGATATAATTATTACATCTGAAAAGAATGACTATTTTAGAGAATTATCTTTTTTAGCCAGGCTTAAACCACCACACCATCAAATATGAAGATAACTTACCTTGTATAAATAAAATATAATGGGATAATAAGTGCTTACATTTTCCGAGATGTGAATTTATCAGAAAATCTTAATCAAAGAGATGAGGAATTTACAGGAAATCATCGATGAAAGTGGGTGAACCCCTACTAAGACTCCTTATAGCTCTTCACGCCATGATGCTGGGAAACCTGATTCTCTCTGACACCGGACTGGTTCAGTAGTGGGCCCGTATCATCAGTATTGACGAAATGTCCACATTGCCTCAAAGTAGATCATGTTGGGTACATTGGGTCTCCCAAAAGAAACTATAGAGAATATAGCAATGCTTATAGGTGAACTTTATATAGGAACTAGCACACACCGTGGGTGGAATACAAATTACAAGCATGAATCCGGACCTTTTATCTGTAATGATGATGACTAACAAGCACGTAAGTAACAAATAAAATTCAATTTAGAAATTTGTTAAAATTAAGGGTTAAGATATATCCAATGTGAACTTATAAGATTAGATCAGTTTTGAATAATGACTCTAGGGTAGCAAAAGAAAACTTGCTACAAATTTAAGAATTAATTCCCAATTCCTAATAGATGTAATATAATGTATAACTGTGTACGTTGTGTATAATAAGTAAAAGGAATTAATCGATAATCCAGAAATATATTTACTTTCATCAATATAATGTGAATAATGCCTTTATGGATATTGTGTATATGTATGTACATTATTTGAACAAGAATTTGGATTAATGTATGCAACACTGCTAATGAAATTAAGTACACCAATAAATTGATATTAATGAAAATTATATGAAGTATAACCTTTACAAATCAGTAGGTGGCACCAAAATCACTAAAGTTATAGGAAGATTAATTATTGAATGAGGAAGATTGATTATTTTATTGAGTGTATGTAGGCATGCTACACAAAATAATGATAGAAATTTCGAGAGATAAAGAAAACAATAAACTTTAATTTCTAGTAGTGATATTTGTAAATTATCAATTAAGTCTCATTAGCATTAAATCAGCTTCCTGCCTGGTGCAGATTGTTTTGTTAGATGTTGAACCATAACTTCTGTGAATTATATAAATATTTAGCCTTCAAGCTATTATTAAACTTAATCAAAAATATTAAAAAATTAGAGATTTATAGATTAAATATGTGAGGTTAAGGGTTTACCTAAAAGTCAAATAGTACATGTTTTAAGATAAAGAATTGGTGTTTAATGAAGGGATTTAAATAAGTTGTATTAGCAGCATAATTAGCAAGGGTAATTTAATTTATGATAATCTGAATCTTAGATATAGAAAAGGGCCAAATAAGCACTTCCCTCATTGTGACTATGCAACAATAATTTGTTTTAGGATAACTGATCCTTCCCTTACAAAATTTAAAGGCCACTGTGCATTTTGGGGATGTACAAGTAACCTGATTAGAGAAGAAACAAAAAATACAAATATAAATTTGTCTTGGCTTTAATTAGTGCTGGAATATTTAGCAGAATAATAATCCAAAATAAGTGATTAGACTCAAATGACATAATTGAGTGTTAAAAGAAATGAACCTAAAATAAAATAATGTGCTACACAGAGTATGTTGATAAAATAATGCTGCCTAAAGATATGAATAAGTTTTGGCTTAAATAGAATACTGATACAAAATGATGTGTAAGAATCATAAATTAATTTTAAATGGAATAATATGTAGTGGTAAGGCCCGGTTTCCACTGATCCGTTTGTGTGTTGCCCATCCATTGGGAGCTGTACGTCAATCAATCACAGGCTCGAACGCACAACCGTGCATTCATCCATTGAACATGGTTCAAGTTCATGTTCTGACGGATGCATTGGTCACGTGATGCGTTACAGCTGAAAAGACACCAATGAAAAGGCTTTATTATAAACAAGATGGTCGTCACTTCGATCAGAGGATTTCCAAATGCAAGAATGATTTCGAATATACAGCAGACAATATGAAAAATACTTCGATTGGTGAGTTATGATTTGGTTATTTAAGAGAAACATGGGAAGTTTACTCTTAAATCTATGCCAGTTTGACGATCATTAGATAAATTACTTCTGTGATCACTTGAACGTATAGTCATAAAATTTTATTTTAATGTATACCGATCGCCTAATTTACTAATTTAAAACTGTACAATGACCTGACTCGATCCAATTTAAAAATGTGGCATTATCCCAAAGACCGGTACGGTCTCATATATCTGTGATTAAAGTAATTTCCCCACTTCTAATGTTAAACAATGTAAACTAGTACGCTCTCAATGAATGGATGTTTGTGTAAAATTTATTGTAAATATTTTACAGAAACATAACATATAATCGAACTTAGTTATTCATCATGACCATACCAAATATTTCTATCCCTTCCGGACGTTATCGGCATTTCAAGTTTTGCGATGTCATACTTTTACACATAGTTGTCATGAAGAATCTGTCAGGATGTATATGTGATGCTATTAATAAATTGTTGAAATTCCCTTTAGATATAACAGTTTTTCAATAAATTATAATTAAATTAATATCCGAAAACAATGATTGAAATAATTATTATTTGTATAATGTGTTTAGTATGTTTTTTTGAGTCCTAAGTGTAATGTGTGTTGTTTTTAAGCATTCCATATTTTGTATATATGAATAAAGTAAACAACCCAAACTATATTTTGTTGCAGACTTCACATATAGCATATTTGTTATGTGGCATGCAAATTTGGGAATCTTATACACTTCCATAATTTTTTTTATTGCACAATTTATTCTGGCATTTATATTAGCATCTATCAACTTCAACACAGGGTCCTCATCCTAGCTATGAATATTGTGATGAAATATACTATTGAGACTACTTTACACGAAAGTGAAATATCGGTTAACACGATATGCAGGCTATAACTATATATTTGTTCGTTTCATACAAAATAGTAGTTAAGATGCAGTGGTGAATTAACATACTGGCAAATGCCAGGGATCTCGCTTCAGAGGAGGGCCTCATTTTAACCGAAAAATAAAAATAAAAAATCTTTAAGGAAAAAAAAAATTCTTAAAGATTTTTAATAGTGAAGAAGGAAATAAGGACGAACTTGAAAATGAATGCCAAAGAGTGGATTTAAAGTGTTTGTATTCGTATTTATGTACAGAAAACATAATTCAAGTGTTTCCAAATGTTGAAATAGTACTTCATACTTATCTGTGTTTGATGGTCTCCAAGGCTAGTGGGGAAAGGTCATTCTCTAAATTAAAACTAATCAAAAACAAATTCAGAAGCGTAATGACTGAAAAGGGGCTAAATCATTTGTCAATTCTTAGCATTGAAAACAACCTTGTTAAAATGTTAGATTTTACATATATTATTGATACTTTGTTGCAGCAAAAGCCAGAAAACGTCCAATTTAAAGTACCTTAAGAAGTTTTAACTCTTTCCTTAGTATTGTGCTGTAATATCAATATTTACCGCACAGTTTAACAAATAAAAATGTATAATATTTAAACACTTGCATCGTTTAATATTTTAAAAAAATATTATTATTCTCATGTTATTTAATTTCTGTTGAAACTTTTGGGTGCAAATATTTCAAGTATGTTTATTAGATAAAAAAAAAAGCATAGCAAGATTTGTATAGAACAAGATTCAACATGTTTATTTTTAAGTATTTTTCTTTTTTTATGCATTTCATTTTCGAGAACTTCCTGGTGACCGTTTAAAAATATGTGTGCATGCACACAGCCCATTACCTAAAGAAATATTTTCAAGAAATTAAATTTGCATTTAAAAAATTAAAGTTTTGAAAATTAAAACCTGAATATATTTCATTACAATAATTAACCTGGTCCATTAAAAAGATATAATAATTGCAGATTTTATTGAGATTTTTTAGTTTTAATTTAAATAAAGCAACCTAAATGATATGAAATCCGCTGTAAAAGGGAATGTTTTTAGTGACCAAATTCATAAAAGTTTGTGTGCATGTATTATACATTTATATTTTAATTGTAGTAAAAACTTAACAGGCAAAATAAATAGACCTTTTTTTTCTTTCATGTTTCCCCAAAATTTGGATTCTGAAGTGTTAATTTTTTTTTACAAATTCTCATTTGAAGTGATGGATACGTGTTTTTATATATTTTCTATCAATATTGATAAACAGGAATATTGATAGAAAATCTATTTAGAAACATTTTTCAAGGTGCGTGTGGTATTCAAGTTCAAGTCTGATGTTTATTACCATGAATTTCAATCTACAGCTAGATACCATAATTTAAAAATATTCATTCTAATAGTTGAGTACAAACAATTTTGATGTGCTTTTTTTACCAAGAGCTATAAAGTGATACTAATTCTGATTTAATTTGTTACAGGAATTTAAAGTGTGTAGAAAGAGCCCAATTCTATTTCTTGAAGGACTGAAAAATGTATTGGTAGCTGATGCACACATCCTCTGCTCTGATCCCTTAAGATTGTGAAGAAGTTAAGGTATGTTTTTGTCACATTAATTTCAGTGCTTGACATTTACTATTCCTAGTTGATATACTCTAAATTAGAAATTCTTTAATTGGTGATTAAAAAGTGTAAAGTGGATGAATTTAAGTAAACGTTAAGATGTTGCTACGCCGTTAAAAGTCAAATACTTGTATATAAGACTTTGTGGGGTAAACTGTTCCATATTTATAATATATGCTAAGTAAATTTTTATAATGACAAACACATCTAACATATAAATACTATCTTGCTGTAGTCATTTTAATTCATAATCTGCAATTTTAATCCTCGTGATTCGTTTATCAGTCTCTTAAACACACACATGTGGGTTAGTCATTTCATTTTCAAGGACTTTCCGATGATCATTTGGAAACACCTGACCTGTGTATGTAACAGGGTTAGAAAAATCAAAAAATTTCTACATGCCCTCTGGGCATGTTGTCTAAATAAATAGATGCCCAAGATAAAATTTTACATGCCCAACATTTTTCTGATGACATTTTTCATTGTTGATAGCTCTGGCGCCCATGAAAATAAATATATTAAATATCATTATATACGTAGCCTATAATTAAATATCAAAATTAAAAAATTAGTTACTTTTAATGAAATAAATACATACCTGCCAACCTGGGAAAATTGGAATGTGTAAAATTTTGCGTGAATCACATTTATAATGATTTTTTTTTAACTACATGCGCAAACGACATTTCTAATGAATTTAACTATGTACAAGTACCTGCATTAAAAAAATATTGCATTAAATATCAGGCTTACTGGTAAAATATGAACATTCAGGACACCAATTTTATAAAATTTCAGAACAATAAATTATAAAGCAAAAAATATATAAAGGTTTTATCCGGTGAGAATTACTTTATAATGATTGGCAAAACACAGGTTTTCACTAAAGAGAGTCACAAATATTGATCTTTAATAAAATATATATATATATATATATATATATATATATATATATATATATATATATATATATATATATATAAATATATATATATATATCACTGAATTATATTCCTGCCAAAATAGTTTCTCTTTTATTTGCCTAAATCATTGCTTTAATACCACTTTTTGGAAATATCCCTTCACAGAGTTCATACCCATTTTTTAAATACAAAAATTTATATTTTGCAAATATAATTAAAAAATTAACCTTAATAATTAACCATAATATGAAAATAAGCTAGTTTAGTCGATCTAATATGCAACATTTAAATGATGGAGATGGATGGAAAAAGATAATACCGTACGCTCAGCAATTCACACGAAGTAACTGAATTGCGTAATGGAACTGTTTATGCGAAAATAATTAAGAAATTAACAGTAATAATTAATTAGAATATGAAAATAAGCTAGTTTAGTCAATCAAAAATGCAATATTTAGAAGATTGAGATGGATGGAAAAAGATACTATTGTACTCTCGGCGATTTATGAGAACAAACTGAATTGCGCAATCGCAGTGTTTATGCGAAATTAATGAACAAAATAACATTTTAGCGATTTATGCTGAATTAGACAACCTTTGAAGAAGTATATTTATTACTTTCATAAAATAAGCGATCGAGATCTTAATTTACGTTACACACGGCCGTAAATCTCCGTTAATTTGATTGGCATTACCCTGCATTTTATTATGGATTTGCTACGATCCCAGAATGATAGATATCAGTGCTAAAAAAGCGGTGTTTCCGAGGAATTATACTATGTCTGGTTAATTGATAAATTTCAAACAAAAAAAGCCAGAGAATTTCGCCGGAGATTGATTTCCTAGTAATGTTAAAAAATTCAAATACATGCGGAAATGCGTAAAATATAGTAATATATGCATAAAAGCGTAAAGAGTAGTTAAAATGTGTAAAAGTTGGCAGGTATGTAAATATATCAAAAATGGGAATTGAATACTATTTATGCTAAAACAATTTTTTAAAAATAACCGTTTTGCGATGTATGCCAAATTAGACTAGACAGCTTTTCAAGAAGCATACTTATTGCTTCTATAAAAAAGTGATCGCGATCTTAATATACATTATATGCCCATCGTCATGATTGACATTACCGTGCCTGTGGCCATAAATTTACATTGGCCTAGATAGAAGGGAATTTTTTGTAAGAAACTATGCAAATTTTGTAATTATTATGAGGATGTATCCCATAGAAATTACAGAGATTCCATAGTAATCGGTATCTCTGCTTATCAACACCTGTGCATGTCCACAAATCTACCAAAGTTACACCAGAAACTAAGAGCAAATGAATGAGAGAAAGAAAGAGAGACGAGAACGAGGAGCTGCTTTGGCACTGTGCCAGACGCTCTGCTTGTTTCTTTTAGTGACGTCACTGTCGCCCGTGAAACTTTGTTTTCTCCCCACAGTTATCAACTATTGCGCGGTGAAAGCCATTCATAATCTATCGCTGAATAATTAAGACTTTTCTTTTTCACTCTTTTCTCTTATACGGCTTTGAATGTTGAACATAAAATATTTGCAGTAGAGTACTGGTTACTTGATTGGGACTACCAATTGACCTAATCAGGTTAATGTCGAATAAATTTTTATTACATGCCTGATCGGGCATGTAATAAAAATTAATACATGCCCGGTTGGAATTTTTATATGCCCCGGGCATGTCGGGCAATAGATTTTTCGAACCCTGGTATGTAAGCAGCTCACTGAGTAAAGAAATATTTTAAAGAAATGAAATTTAGCATTTTTGAAATTAAAGTTTTTAAAACTTAAAATTTTAATTTTCATTACAATAATCAATCTAGTCAACTAAAATTTTTTAGAATAAATGCTAATTTTATTCTGATTTTCAGTTTTATATAAGCAAGCTAAACAATTTGAAATCAGCGGTAAAAGTTACTGTTTTTAGATTTAAATTGTATCTTGTGAAAATGACCTGTTTCAAATTAAATTGTAACTATTGTGAAAAGGATACAATTTAATTTAAACTGCATCCGTCGTAGGACCAATTTTAATCTGATTCATATATTGCACATGTAATACGTAACCCATTTGTCTTAAAAAGTTACTGCTAGCTTGGGACACCACCACTATGCATCAACATATCAAGTGCCCACACACAAAGTGTTTATTTAGGATATATGCAGGCTATGATGCCAAGTAGTAGCACAAGCCACATTTTAGCAGGCACATATTTTTAATATGGATAAGCTGCATTTTAATATTTTCTTTGTTAGCACAGCCTATTCCACTGAATAGTGAGTGCATATATTTAGTTTGCACAGGTCGCATTTTATTTTTAGGTAGTGTAGTATAGCAACTTATATCTAAATAAAATAGTGCTCGTATACTATTTGTTTATAAAAGTTATTGCTAAAACAGTGGCTGTCATAGATAGCAATTTTTAATTTTTCAATTCATTAGTTTTTTAATTGGTACACATTTAATGGTTTTTTAAAACTATTTTAACTAATAAAAGAATTTAATATTCCAAGATAAAATTACTTTTACATAGTTTAATTTAGGAGTTAGCGTCTATAATTTTACTAACGACTGCATAGTCCTGAGTGTTCACAATGATCAGTTTGTAAACATATGATGAAAATATTGCATAAAAGGAAAAATTGCTAATGACCATTATATATATAGAAACATAATATGTGAAATATGCTATGCTAATGGGGATTAAGATTTAGCAACTTGTTGCCACTAAAGTTAAAGCTTCATATCATTCCAATATTTTAGAAGCATTTTCATTGTCAATGAAACATTATTTTTTGAAAATGTTTCATATAAACTAAGATAGCAACACTATTTTTAATCAGCTTCTCCTGCATAAAAGTCATATTTGGTTGTAGAAAATTGCATTTTTGTATAACTAGCTGACAGCCAGTGGTTACTTTTTTTATCAGGTACGACTAACGATAGAACTGAAAGCTTCACTTTTGTGATCAAAATCTACTGCTTTATGGTATACATTAATCCAAATGCATAAATTTCAAATCGAATTTTAAAGTTACAAAAAAAAAAAAAAAAAAAAAAAAAAAATATGAAGACATGGGTTGCCCATGTGTGGTTTATGTCAGGCCTTTGCTCATAGTCTATTCATTTAATTTTGTAAAATAGTTAAAAATGAGAATTTTTTAAAACTATATACATTTTATTTTTTACAGGTTTTTCTGAATTCAAGTATGGACTAGAAATTTTAAAGAAAGTTTGACTGGATCTAGTTCTGTTTTAAAAAAATATTCATATTTGTTGAAGATAATCTGTTATAAAATATTTTTATTTCTTATATCTAAAAATTTTAGCTGTATACTTCTGAAAAATAAACAAATTAAATTTATGTATTTGATTTTATTGTTAATTAGTATGTTTTGAATTTATCCATATGTGTGGGATTCAATGTAGGGATAAAAATATCTTAAACCATTAGGCCTAGGAAGTTGAAATTTGGTAGGCAATCAGTTCTTACCCCAAAAGTTGATGTGAATACCTTAGAAATTTTCTCAAGGGAGTGTGCTACCTTTTGAGTTGGGTTTCTCTGTCAGCCCCAAAATATCTCAAATACCATAATGTATAGGAAGCTAACATTTGGTAAGTATTTTGTTCTTACTCCCAAAGGGTGTATGAGTAATCATGATGCAAAGTTTTTCGGAGGGGTGTGTTGGCCCCTATACGTGTTCTGTCTGGTGAAAAATACTGAATAAGACAAGTCTAATATTCAGCTACACTGTTCTTATTAAAACGTTCTCTTTAGAAGCGAAGCTGAATATTAGACTCTTTTTTAGCTATCTTATAACAACGGCTATTCATATTACCATTGTTATAAGCAAACTGTCACTTAACTAAAAGAGCTTGCAGATATTTAAAATATGGAAACTAATATGGTTACACATAAACGAAGAAATATCTCAATGATAAAAATTTATCATACTGCGGTAAGACCCAATAAGTTCAACACTTTTCTGTATAGAGGAAAAATATTTCAGCAATGGGCAGTTGATCAACAAATTTGGAATTCTAATTTAGAAATGTTTTCAAAATTGGATTCACAGTTAATTATATTGGTTTTTAGTTTGGATTCAAATGTGGATTTCAGTTAATTTGCTAAAAAAAAAATTATTAAATATGTGGTTTATACTGAAATATTCTATTAGATTTATTATAAGAAACATCTGTTCTTCTTTTCCATTCAATTAATGTTAATCATTAATAAAAAATAATTATTTTTCCCCTTTAATGATAATTTATTTTCTTTTTTCATTATTCAGTATTTTTCTGGTTTGAGTGGAAGTAAAAACAATATCTGAAAAAATTTATACAAGCACATACGGTATCTTGCATCATTGATTTTCAATGGTTATAAGCTAGTTTTATTATATTGATATAAAACATATAACATTACAAGTTGAAAAAGCATTACTAAAATCATGTTAATAAAATCAAAATGTGTTTTTGTGAGCATGTCAATTACTGAACTCAGCTTTGAAATTTTAAACACATGTATATAAAAATTATCACAGCTCAAAATCTAACAAAATGGGCACATTTTATTTTTTAAACTAAATGTTAATTCTGGAAGTCCAATTGGATTAAATTTTTTTCATTGAATATAATTTGCATATTATTTTGATGTCGATGTGAAAAGAAAAATAGGAGAAGTAGCCACAAGTAAGAACTACTGAGAAATCTTATAAGATGGACTGATGGAGCTGTATCATCAATGATGAGAATTTCTTTTATATTTATAAATACTATTTATTTAATTAAACTATATAAATATATTGATATTGCAACAAACAGCTTGTTACCAGCTTCTCAATCAGTTGCTATATGCACTCGGCTGGTCTAGTTTTCTACAAACAGCCTGTTTTGATTGTTCTCAAACCGACATAATTTTAAAATACACGACAATGTGGATTATTCTTTTCATTTATTTTGTATTTTCCATGAAGTAATGGGAAATATCCTGTAAAATCCTACTTGAAATTGAATGAGGTTATCAAAAGTTTTTACCATTGGCTGGTACTATAAAGTTGTTGGCCTGAAAGCATTCTAAACAGATTAAAGAAATAGAAAAAAAAAATTATAAATGCAAGTGGAAATGTCAAAAGTTACAATATTATGGGAAAATAGTTTTATTTATAAAGGTAAGCTGATTTTACTACTAAAATATATTGGAAAGCTTACTGGTGCTTTATTGGCTATTTTTATCACTCAGATTTCCTTCTTTTTACTTTGAAGAATATGTTAGGTAAAAATATATATTATAAGAAAGAAGTTACTGCAATTTTTTTAAAATGTTAATTTCTTCTTCCATAAACTTCAGCTTACCAAGTTTAATCTGTTGAAGCAATTTAATATTTCAAAGATCAAATAATGATAAGAAGCAAAAAGAATTTGTAGTAATGTGCATTGTTTAATTGAAGATATTAGCGAGGAAGATCATTGGTTTATGTGAGAGTAATAAGCATTTGTCTTGTCCGATTATATTTATACTTAACATAAAATGCTGGCATCTGATTTAATAATTTTTACTTTCCCTGCAATACATGGTAATGTATAGGGAAAGTATTGAAATCCTGCCGAAAATCGCAACTCGAGTTTTCGATGGATCTACACGTTTCAAGACCTCTAGAATACGAAAAAACTATTTTTAACGTGACGTCTGTGTGTGTGTCTGTCTGGCTGTGCAGATCTTATATCTACTTTAACTAATAAACTAATGGACCGAATTTCATAAAATTTGGTAGGTAAGTCACTTGTGGGCGAATCTGGTGCTGATTCGATTTTGGTACGATTCGAAAAAAAATAACCTGCCTTTTTTTGAAAAATGGCCCGCAAAAGCTTGTATCCACTCTATCTGAAAAACTAATGGACCGAATTTCACAAAATTCGGTAGATAAGTCACTTGTAGGTCACTGGTGCTGATTAGATTTTGGTACGATTAAAAAAAAAACCTGCTGTTTTTGCAAAATGGCCCGCAAAAATCACCAAAATCTAAAATAAAAAACTACGTATGCTCAAATATATCCATTAAATGCTTGTTTCATATGTAATTTTTAACGAAGAAAAGAATAAGATCAACCCCATTACACTAGGACTAGCCGTTCTTGAGATATTTTAGTTTTTTTGTATTTTCTCTACGCCACCTTTGAAAAATGTCTAGTTATCAAATGAGAACGAAAATTGAATTAAAAGTGAATTAAATTTAATTAAAATAAAGAGAACGTGGATATAAGTCTGCAGGGAAAGTCATGTGCTGCCCACATCAGATTTTTTAGCACTATTCTCATTAACTATGAGTCAGTTGCTTGTTAATCACATCTATTTCAATATTATTTGCTGACAGTTGCAGAATATAATTGTAAAGTCAGTAAAAGCTACATCATGTTAATATTTGATTGTTCCACATCAGAAAACAGGATTAGCTTAAGTTGGATCAGATATGAAATTAATTTACTGTTTAAAAAAGTAGATTAAATTTTTTGTGTTTGGATAATACTTTTCACCGTCTAAGTAGTAAAACTTAAAATACCTTGAAAGTCTAGGTATTTTGTAAATAGTAATACCTTGGTAGCCAAACAATACTTTAACAAAAAAAACTTCAACTGCTGAATATACAAAAGACACAAAATATGTAAAATAAATATGCATAGAAGAATGGGCACGAAATTGTCATTAAGAAGCACCCAAAATTTGCAAAATGGTAAATCTACTAACATATGCACTAAAATCTCTGAGTAGTGCACAAGGTTCATGAAGTCTTTTAGTCAAAAATTATAAAATTTGGAAAGCAAAATAACATTTATATTTAAGGTAAGTATTCTTCAACTTTACTTTTAAAATATGTAACATATCTGGTAAAGATCATAAACTGGGTGATTTTTCACAGCCAACATACTATTAAAAATTTGAGTTCTTTTATAAGAAAATGAATGGGAATTCAAAAAATTTTATTTTTACAATTATATATATATATATATATATATATATATATATATATAAACCCAAGGCTGTTTATTTAAATTTATAATGACAGATATTAGTTCTGAAGATGTAATAGATGCGAATATATCAATTCCCAATTGTTGCTAAATTGGTGCATTTCGAAATTACTAAATAATTAAGAAGAAATATAATTAAGATTTTTGCAATATTGGCAGAGAGAGACTTTCACAAATAAATAATCTCATAAATATATTAAACAAGAATTATGGTAAAAAATACACAGTAAATGAACATAAGCTCAATTCAAGAATTTACCAAAATAGGATTTAATTTGAAAAATCCCTAAATAGAGAATTTGAAAAAACAGATTTACATATATACTGGGATATGGCCATATCCCGGAAAATATGAGATTGTATCCTTCACCCAGCTCGGGGGAGGGGACACCACTCGAGTGGGAGGCCCAGACCTCCAGTAATTTTTTTAAGCTGGAGATGACATGAAATATTCACAAGGGGAACTGAAATATGAAGCCCGCCATAAAGTTTGTCGGGGACATGCCGGCCTTGTCCAAAGAAATTTACAAATTTAGAACACGTTCCCGGCTCGAAGACCATTAAGTCACAGCCGAAATCATTTTTATTCAAATGTGTTTGTAGAAAGAACTAAGATAAAAGTTTTTCAAACATTTATATTTACATATAGCTAAATTCAACACAATAATTTCATGTACTCTATTAAAATTCACTTAAATTTTTTTCCAACTTAAATACGCCTGGCCCGACTTTCTAAATACTAAGTCTGACCCGACTCACGGGACAATTCGGGCCTGCGCTAATGGACCAGACCACAGCAGAACTCAATATGAATATATTATCATAGAACAGTATAAAAATCAATTGAACAGCTGCTGTCAAATAGTAAACAAATTCTAACCAATCAAGTTGAGCCGCACAAAGATTTCTTCTTTCCCACACCATTTGCACCCCCATCGCCTCATACAGCGTGGAAAAAGAGGAGAATCCCTTGCGCTCGAGATCTCCATGCGTTGACGGATTAGTGTGAATCGATGCTCTGCGTTGCTCCTCTGATGGATAGCCAACACAACAGACGAACGCGTCAGTGGAAACCTGGCCTAAATCTCAAAGGTATTTGTTGAATATTGATAATAACAGTTACGATAAGACAAATAATATATTGAGCCCAAGCGGCAAGTTTTAATACATATCGAATTAGCCCTATGAGGCAAATTAATCAAGGAATTGAAAAATGCATTAAAGTTAATAATTGATGCTAGTGATTATAATGGATGATAGTGTGTAATAAATCGATGTGATACCCTCCTTGAGACCTTTCATTGATTCATTGTGTATTGTTTGTTTATTTACTTTACAGAATGTCAAAGGTAAGCTACATATTAACAGGCAATCCAATCCACCATACAATGGCCAAATCCTTATTGAAACTTAGATGCTGACCAATGGTCAAGCATAAAATAATCTTCATAAATTCTGCCTTTATTTACTTACCCTTCTGACAATTGTATGTATACAGTAGACTCCCTCTAATAAGCACAGCTTGGGACCAGCGGTTGTGTAAATTATAGAATTTTGTGAATTATAGGTCATCACTGCATAAATTAATGTGTTAAAATGTGACATTGGTACATCCTGAATAATTAAATTAAAAATCCCTCTACAATACATTTAAAGCAAAACTATCTAATTTTATTAACTTGTTGCTTGTTTTTAAGGTTTTCAAACATAGATTTGATTATTGTTTGTTTTAGAACTTTTGACTTTTGTTTTAATACTTTTTCTTGTAGTCTATCATCATCATCATCATAACTCATCGTGCCTAGTGGCACATAAGGTTTTTAGCTTGCGTCGCCACCCTGGTCGATCCTGTGCCGCATTCCATGCTTCTGACCAGCTAGCCCATCCCATCAAATTTCTGTTCTGCCCCACCAGTCTCCTCCAAGTAAGCTTGGGTCGACCCCGAGATCTTTTTCCTTCAGCTTGTAGTATATAAATAGTCATTATTTCTTGCTCTGTGATGAAACTCTGTTTCTGTATAAACTCAAGGTATTTATATCCCAGAGCTAAGCCTTGCTCGAAAGTGACTTTTCTCTTTCATCATCAGAATCAGTATTGGAACTAACTTCTGCAGTATTTAGTACACTATCTATAATTTATTTATCAGTCATCTTTCCAGACATCGGCTTCATCCTGAAAAGACATCCGGTCAACTATATTCTCTTCTGTTAAATACTCAGGCACAACAGTTAGAACATTTTTTACAAAAGTTAGGAGTTCTGCAATTTTTTATTTAATATGAGTTAAGTGAAAACCACCGAAATCTGCATTGTCACTTTCAGTGTCTATAAATAATAACTTTGGCCATAAATTATGCCATGCATGTGCTAAGGTTCCATTGGAGACAAGAGTTCCAGGCTTCAGTCAAAAGAAAAATACAATCTTTAATGTTAAATGCTTTTCTGTATTCATTTATTATGTCAGTTGATGGACTTAAAGTTATCAGTCTGTGCAAAAATTTCTTTCTGTAATGGCATTTTATGCTCCGAGTAATCCCTTGATCCATGGGCTAAATAAGTGATGTGGTGTTGAGTGAAAAAAAAAAAAAAAAAAAGGCTAACACATGTTTTTTTAGCATCCCTGGGTATGCTGTACAATTATCAATTAATAATAGAATTTTGCAATTTTCTGGCAAACCCATCTTAGTGCAATGCATACAGGCTTCTTTTATGAAATGGTCTTCAAATCAGGCAGTCATTAAATCTCTAGTAATCCATGCTTTCTTATTACTAGCATAAATGACTGAGAGGATCTTTACTCCATTTAATGCTTGGGGATGTGCAGCTTTGGAAATAAACATAAGTCTGCACTTATGAATACCTGCAACATTACTGCAGATGAGGACAGTCATCAGCAGTCATCAAAGTTTGCCTTGGAAAGAAATTCCAAAAGAGTCCAGTCTCATCTGCATTGTAAATTTGTTCAGGACTTAGATTCTCTTCCTTCACCAGCAATGAAAACTCTTCAATAAATTCTTCTGTAGCTATGTTATCAGCTGATAGCTTTTTTCCATAGTGGATGTCATGTCACTGCTTAAAACTCGTAAGCCATCCTGAAGAAAAAATACAAAGCTCTTCAACTTTCAGTTTTCTATGCAGCTCTTTGGCTTTTCAATATAAAAGTGGCCCGTTATAGTGATATCCTCACTACATCTCTGTTGAAACCATTTGTACAGCCCATTATCCAGATTTTGCAGTACGAATTGTTTTTCTACTTGTAATTCTTGCATTGCAGTCACTGATGACATAATAATTCAGTATTTTTTCTTTGTTTTTCTTGATATCATACACAGTTTTGGGACTAATGTCAAATTTATGTGCTAAAAAGATAACTGATGAACCAAAATCAAGCATCTGGATAATTTCCACCTTTTGCAATATTGTCAGTGTCACATGCTTTCTTTTTTTCTTTCCATCACGAGTGCGCTTAACTCCATTTATAATAACAATTAATAAAATGGTAAAAATACAAAATAATAATAATAAATGGACAAAAATAATAAATTCAAATTGATTTGCAGTGATATAACAGAACACTTTGAATCATAGTGCAATCAAACTTGAAAATTTATCACTGATTGACTTGCCACCAGTGTTGATAACCCTCGGACAAAAAATTATGGATTCTTGAACAGAAAATCTGATAATAAATATTGAATGAAAATTTATTTCAGCAAACTATTATAATTTAAAATTAATATATGGATAAGGAAGAGTATTAATATATGCAAGAGAGGAGTGTCTCGGAGTTGGTTCCTGCACCTACCTCAGAAAAAAAATAATAGGAAGCAGATGGGTCTACACTGTAAAGAAGAATGAAACATCAGAAATTGAAAGATTTAAAGGACGTTTGGTAACTCAGGGGTACATTCAAGAGAAAGGAGAATCACATGATGAAGTTTTTAGCCCAGTGGTCAATTTCAGTATCATTAGAGCTTTCTTCACCATTTTCGTATGCATGCTCGGATGGGTGCATTTCCAACTGGATATCAAGTCAGCATATCTTTATGCCAAATTATAGAATTTACATGAAACAACCAGAAGGTTATATCGATCAAAATCAACATGATTATGTCTGTCTATTAAAGAGAGCCATATATGGCCTTTACCAAAGTGGACGGGAATGGTACATAGAACTTGACACTATACTAAAAAAGTTAACATTATTAAAATTTAAATGATGTAACTGTGCATATTTATACAATGATAATGTTCTAGTATTGATTTATGTTGAGGATATAATCATATTTTAGAGAAATCAAAAGGACATTGATTATGTTGTTTCATTACTCAAAGATGAATTTGATATCGAAATCTTAGAAAAGATTAAAAACTGCTGGGTGCAGAATTCACTGAAATAAATGATAACTTTTATATATATCAAGGTCAATATATTGAAAAGGTGTGTCAGTTGTTTAAACAATTCAGATATCCTATTACCTCACCTTCTACTGCAAAAAGCAATATTCTAAGTAAAACAGATTGTCCAGTAACAAGTGAGAAATTAGTACAAATGCAAAGAATTCCATATAGATGTTTAATTGGATATTTGGCCTTTCTATCCAGTAGGACGAGATCGGATCTATGTTATGCAGTTAACATATTATCTTAATTTCAAGAAAATCCTGAAATTAAACATTGGAATGCATTGTTCAGGGTTCATGCCCATTTTTCAAAATGAAATTCCCGGAGTTTTTCAGGTATTCCCTGTTGTCTTCATCAAAATTCCAGGTACTGTGTACTACTATTTTAGCACCAATTTAAAAAAATAATTTTAGATTTAACTGATATTTACCATGAATACATGACAGTGAGAAAAACAAACATTCAAAATATACCAAAATTTTCTATCTTTGTATACAATTTTATCTGGATATACAGTACAACCTTGAAAATCTGGACTTTGCCAATTACAGATTTTAGAATTTTCTGCATTATAAAGTTTGGATAAAATTCAAACTTACTATCAACTAAATACAATATAAAACATTACTTTTAGTAAAAATAATGACAAAAAGTCAAGTTAACTCATTAAAAAGTATTATTTAATACAAAAAAAAAAACAAGAAAGATCAATCATGCATAAAGCATTGATTATGAAACACTTTCCAACTTCATCGCAATTTCATTTAAACATCTCTAAAATGCAATACATTCCTCGGTAATATTTTTAAAATTATCACAATACTACATTAATTTAATATATTTGAAAACTTAAAACTTCATCGAAAAAAAAAATAACTTCATTCAAATGATGGCATTGAAATATAAATTGCCTGGTTTAAACATCTCTAAAATGTGATACATTCCTCTGTAATATTTTTTAAATTATCATAATACTACAATACTCTATTATATTTGAAAACTTCATTGAAAACAAATGAAATTTATTCAAATGACGTCATCAAAATATAACACGCCTGACTCTCTATAAATGCAGCATTTCATTCACAAATTTTTTCCCATTCATTTCATTCAGCACAAGACTATAATAATTTATTTTATTTAAAAACTTAAGACCATGGAGGTACAAGTAATTACACGCTATGCTTAAAATTTCATCAAAAAAATAGTCTGCTTCTCTGTGTAAAATCAATGAATATTTCATTCATATCAGCTATGTTGCAGACTCCATGAGCTAAATAATTTTGCATTAATAAAATGCAGCAATTCTTATACAACTCATTCTACATCTTTTAGTATTCACATTCTCTCTATGTGAAAATCAGGCTTAATTGTAGAAATAATCAAAGTTGGATGATAATTTAAACACAAATATATTGTAATTGTGTTGTTTCAGTGTATAGATACACAGAATTTAAGCAAAAGTAAAGTGGTTTTAGGATGGATACAACACTAAATATAAATTAAAAAGAACTTTAAAAATCACGATTTTGACACAAGATGGATACCATATTTTATTTTGAAGTAGGTCACGTTATCTCTTCATATAATGGTCACGTGATCACTTCATATAAAAGGTGTAATTATTATTTTAATTTTTATTTATAAAACTACTGAATATATTTTGCTGAAATTTTTTTTATATATTTTATGGGATAATTTGAATATTCCATAAAACTTTCGAAATAATTTGTGAATTTTAAATCTGCCTAAAAAATGTTTGAAAAATTAGGTCCCACAGGGTTCAATGTATTTCCATTTTTTCAATCCGAGTTCAATCCAAAACTATTTGGGTAATATTATTCATTTATATTTCCATAGGTCCAACAGACCTTCTTAACAACATACTAAAATTTAATTTTGATAAAGTCATTTATACGGCATTTATCATGCTAACGGACATACAGACAGAATGAACAAGTCATAAACACTTTTCAACTATATTGTAAAGTGTTAAAAAATGGAACAAAAGAAATTAAAATATATATATATATATATATATACAAGAAAGACAAGAAAGATCAATCATACATAAAGCATTGATTATGAAACACTTTCCAACTGCAATACAATTTTATTTAAACACCTCTAAAATGCAATATATTTCACGGTAATATTTAAAAAATTATCATAATACTACATTAATTTATTATAATTTGAAAACTAAACTTCATAAAAAAAAATTAACTTTATTCAAATGACGTTATTGAAATATAAATTGCCTGGTTTAAACATCTCTAAAATGTGATACATTCAGCAATAATATTTTAAAAATTATCACAATACTACAATAATTTATTATATTTGAATATTTAAAACTTCATAGAAAAAAATGAACTTTATTCAAATAAAGTCATTGAAATATAAATCGCCTGGCTCTCTATGTAAAAGCTGTAAATATTTCATTCATACACTTTTATTTCATTCCTTTCATTCATCACAGTACTACAATAATTTATATTTTCTGAAAACTTAAAACCATGGAGGTACAAGTAATTTAACGATATGCTTAAAGCTTCATCGAAAAAGTTGTCTGCTTCTCTATGTAAAATCAATGAATGTTTCATTCATATCAGCTATATTGTAGACTCCAAAGCTAAATAATTTTTTGTTAAAGAAATTCAGCAATTCTTATACAACTCATCCTACATTTTTATGTGTTTATCTTCTCCATAAGTGAAAATTAGGCTTCGATGCAGAAATAATCAAAGTTTGGTGAACATTTAAACTCAAATATATTGTAATTGCATTGTTTCAGAATGTAGATCCACAGAATTTAAGCAAAAATAAAGCGGTTTTAGGACAGATACAACATTAAATATAAATTAAAAAGAATTTTAAAGATCACGATTTTAACACAAGATGGATGGCATTGATCATTTACACTCAAATATATTGTAATTGCGTTGTATCAAAATATAGATGCACAAAAATTAAGCAAAAATAAAGCGGTTTTAGGATGGATACAACACTAAATATAAATTAAAAAGAACTTTAAAAGTCACGATTTTGACACAGGATGGATGCCATATTTTATTTTGAAGTGGGTCACGTAATCTCTTCGTATAATATGGGTGTAATTATTATTTTAATTTTTATTTAAAAATTACCGAATATATTTTGCTGAAAATTTTTTCATATTTTTTATGGGATAATTTGAATATTTACTAAAACTTTCGAAGTAATTTGCGAATTTTAAATTTATTTAAAAAATGTTTGAAAAATTAGGTCCCATAGGGTTCAATGTATTTCATTTTTTCAAACCGGGTTCAGTCCAAAACTAATTGGGTGTTGGTATTCATTTATATTCCCATAGGTCCCACAGAAAGTCTGAACAACAAACTAAAATTTCATTTTGGTAAAGTCATTTTTACGGCAGTTATCGTGTGAATGGACAGACAGACAGACAGACAGAATGAACAAAGTCATAAATACGTTTCAACTATGTTGTACAGAGTTAAAAAAGAAAAAGAAAGTTTGCATTTTATAAATTTGTTTAAACATTTGTACTAATGTCTGTTGTTTTATTAATTTTGTTTTGTGGGAAAGCAGTTTTTCTTTTATCCTGTAGGTAGGCATTATTTCCTATTTGGTTATGAAGAGTCTTCATTCAAGACCACCTTTAATTGCATGATCGACTGTTTGTACATGATTATCAATAGGCAATTTTTCTGTCAACCCCCACCTTAACCTCACTACACTCACACACACACCTCAATTCATTGGCAAAACGTCTCCATATTTTACTTTCTCATACTATAGGATAAAGTATTGTTTTCATGAATATTCTTCTCCATTTCAAGATTTTGATGCCAATACATGTTTCAAGACTGGCTGAATACATTTTTACTATTTAAGAGTAATGCCCATCTGTTGTCTAGTGTACACGATAGCTGCCATAAATACTGCTGGATTTTCATGAAACTTTATATCTGGCTTTGTTATAGAAAAATCTAGAACTAGATAGAATTTTTTGAAATTCGAGTGAAATTTCATATTTTCTATGGTAGCACGAGACAAAAGTTTGCATAATCATGCATAAAAGGGATTATTTATGACTCATTGACCATGAAACTTAACAGCTTCGATCATTATAGTGATGCCACTCGGCTGATGAAGATTTCAGTAGTGAAAAAGAAAATATAAGTAATTTTTAAGACTTTTTCAGTAGTCAGGTTAAGAAATGAAATATATATGCTCACATAATACAAAATTGCATATACAAAAAATTATTTAAGCATATATATAATTATGCATTAATATATATATATATATTTATGTTTTTATACAGTTAAAAATACTTTACACTGAAAACAAACATTTCCGTTTGATAAAGCACAAGTTTTCACTAATGATAACAAATATTACTCTTTAATAAAAAATGAAATATAGAAATGTATTTATAGATGTGACTATATCAATTTTAATATATCTTTGCCAAAATGGTTGCTTTTTTATTTCTCTAAATGATTGTTTAAATACCACTTTTTGGAAAATGTCCCTTCTAAAAGTTCATACCCATTTTTCAAAATAATTAAAAAAAATTAACCTTAATAAGTAACCAGAATATAAAAATAAGCTAGTCTAGTCAGTCTAATATGCAACATTTAGAAGATGGATGAGAAAATATACTAATGGACTCTTGGCAATTCATGTGAACCTATGCAAAAATAATTAAAAAATAAACCCTTAATAATAGCCAAAATATAAAAAAATAGTTAGTTTAATCAATCTAATATGCAACATTTAGAAGATGGGGATGAATGGAAAATATACTAATGTAGTATCGGTGATTTACGTGAACATATGCGGAAATAATTAAAAAACCAACCCTTAATGATGGCTAAAATATGAAAAAAAGCTAGTTTAGTCAATCTAATATGCAACACTTAGAAGATGTGGAGGGATGGAAAAGATACTATTGGACTCTCGGCAATTAACAGGAACATAAAGTGAATTGCCTAATCACGGTGTTTATGTGAAAATAATTAAAAAATTAATCTTAATAACTAATCAGAATATAAAAATAAGCTAGTTTAGTCAATCTAATATACAATAATTAGATGATGGAGATAGATGGAAAAGATACTAATCGAATCTCGGCGATTTATGAGAACATAAACTGAATTGTGCAATTGCATTGTTTATGTGCAAATAATTATAAAATTAACCGTTCTGCAATTTATACAAAATTTAACAAATTTTAAGAAGTACATTTATTACTTCAGTGAAAAAAAAAGTGATCTTTCACATGCCATGCAGTGGTAAATCATAATTGTCAAGGTGATTTGATTGGCATTACAGTTTACATGACCGTAAATCCTCATTGTCATGTTAATTTGATTGACATTAATGCTACTGTGGCTGTAAATCCCTGTTGTTATGTTGATTTGGTTGACAGTACCATGCACATAGCCGTAAATTTACATTGTGCTTCACAGAAGATAATTTCCCATAGGAAACTATGCAAATTCCGTAATTCGCAGTATGAGGAAGTTTCCCATAGAAATTACGGAAAATCCGTAGTAATAGGCATCTTTGTAAGCAAGTTGGAAAGTTGAAAATTCCCAGAATTTTGGACAAAAAATCGATTTTCGCTACAATTTCCCTGACTTTTTAGTCTGCTTTTAAATTTTTTGTAAATTCCCGGTTTTCCCGATTTCTAGAGAGGACATGAACCCTGATTGTTGAAGTTATTAGGATTCTCGGATAAAACAAGAAATTGCATGTTAAATTTATCAAACATTAATGCATTGTGATGAGTTTAGAAATTCAAACTCACTATAACACTTTTAATTATGCACAGAAATCTACTTTTTTTGCAATGAGGACATTTTCCTTCAACTTTCAGGTGGTTGAGGAAAAAGATTTTTTCCCAGGATCTGAGCAAAGACGTAAGGAGTAAACAATCCTAAACATATTCAGTCCATACTCCTTCAAACCTTTTATTTTTATTTTATGTATCTTGACTAATACGCATCTAGAATAGGAAAGGCAGACCTCCCATGTCTTTTTTACAATCAGGGAATGTTTTACTGTTTGCAACCATTCTAGTTATCAAGATCCAGCAATTAAGACCAATCTCAATGGGATTTATGTGACGGGCAATTCATTTTTATACTTACAGGGTCATTTTATTATATTTTTTTATTTAAACAGCTTCGAGTGAAATCACTTCGGGGCAGTAGAGTAAAACCTTTTATCTTTCCCTTACTATAGGTCTGATCAAGATGACACCACTTTGTCTAGAACCAATCGCAAGTATTGGCACATCCTTCTCCCAGGATCCTTAAAGTAAAGTGAACATTTTTATTATAAATATTTTTTTAGTGAGCTGCATGACTTTTGGCATGTAAAGAGCTTAAGAAGTTTGAAACGACTCCCCCCTTCCCCTGGGAAGGGGGTGGTATTCTTTTTGATAATGTAATTTTTTTCAAAAAATGATATAGTTCAGTTTTTTTATTTGGATCAATGTGAGAAGGATTCCTCTATGGCTGAAAATAGATCAGAGAGTCAACAATAATATGTTGTATGGCTGTCGGAACAGATTATCTTGCTAGTGTTTGTTGAAATAGGAAGATGGAATCTTCTATGATTCATTTTAAAGATTGTTGTCTAAAGGTGACAAATGGTTTTCTAAAAAAAAAGGTATAGAGTTTCTTCTGGGCCCTTGGGAGCTAATTCATTGTGCTGATGCTGTTTCCATTGAATTTTTGTTGAGGTTCAGCTGACATTGAGCTTGCAACAGCGTTTCGGTTTAGTATGGAATTTTTTATAAAATCAAGATCATTTCCTGAGTATTGGTTGGGCACTACAGAGTAATACACGGTGATTCTATTATGCATAAATAATGCAATAGTTATTATCTGTGAATAAACATTGAGAGTATCCTTAGGTGATTTACATTATTTCTTAAGCACGAAATAAAATATGTGTATTAAGAAGTCATACCTCTTCAGTGGCTACAAAAAATATTATAGTTCAATTTATAAATTTTTATCAAGAACTATGAGTGCAAAAAAATATTCTTCATTTTATTTTATTCTTTTTTTCTTACTCTGCATAATTCATAGCTGCTAACCTCCAAATATGAAAAACCGGGAGATTTTTGTACGAAAATATGAAAAAAACGGGAGATTTTGATCAGCCCAATTTTAGACGATGCAGACAGATTGCAAATGTGGAAATTATTTTCACAATTAAACGAAAAATAAGGAGGATCGCGCACAAATGCCGTTTTTCGCGATACTGCTGCAAAATAGCCTTTCATTTCATTAATAATACGTTTAAACAATAGTTTTTCTGTATGAAATACGAAATAATTATAAAAAAATTTGACGATGTTGACAGATTGCAAAAGTGGAAATTATTTTCACAATTAAACGAAATATTAGGAGGATCGCGCACAAATGCCGTTTTTCGCGATACTGCTGCAAAATAGCCTTTCATTTCATCAATAATACGTTTAAACAATAGTTTTTCTGTATGAAATACTAAATAATTATAGAAAAATTTGACGATGTTGACAGATTGCAAAAGGGGAAATTATTTTCATAATTAAACGAAATATTAGGAGGATCGCGCACAAATGCCGTTTTTCACGATACTGCTGCAAAATGGCCTTTCATTTCATTAATATTATGTTTAAACAATAGTTTTGCATGTAAAACAAAATAATTTAATAACATTTTAGTCGATGCAAATGCATTTTTCCCACATTAATTAGATAATCATTGGTCATCTCTCTCGTGACGCTGTGGGAATAATCGCCGTTTGCGAGCGCCGATTACGAGATAGCTGGGAAACGGATTTATAGACGAAAGAACGGGAAAACTTCGATTTGAAAATTTGTGACTTCGTTTCTCATTTCGTAATCTATTTCCGATTCTTTTACTTTTGTACCCTGTAGATACAAATACAAAAATACAAACGTCAATCGCGATCCATTCCTACACCGCGGTAGCAGAAAACTGCACTGCGGAAAACTATTGAAAGTCACGATTTGCATTCGCGTGATTTCTGCCTAGAAAGGGGGGAAATAAGAGCAGCTGAGTGAAAACCGGGAGATTGAGCGACTTACCCGGGAGACTGGGAGAAATAGCAAAAAATCGGGAGTCTCCCGGTAAAACCGGGAGAGTTGGCAGCTATGAATTGGATTTACAAATAATGTTGTATTTACAAAAAAATATTTTCTTTTAAAGTTGTTAAAAGCAATTTAAAATCTAATCTCATATAATTCATGAATGTTGTCTTAGCATAATATAAAGTCTTAATGCATATTTTCATAATATTTATTATTACAGTTTTTTTACATATTAAATAAAGGATTTTTATTGTGCACTTTTTTATGATTTATTATATACTGACTTCCAAAAGTTAAGTACGCAATGCAAATTTTCATTTTTCAAAAGCATATTTGAATTTGAGTGACTGAAAATTGCTACCGATGCAGATGGCAGTATGCAAATATTGTATGTTACAACCAATCACGATTGACTGTCCGGATATATGTTAATTAGGCAGTCGTTGAAGATGCCAGCATTCTGAAGGGTTTTGACCATTCATTTAAATACTGATACGAAGTGTTTATAACTTTTGTAGGATTATTTTTGATGATATTCATGTTTCTATGGCTGAAAGAAGATGAATGACAGATAGTGAGCGCTGGCATGCTATCTGACGTATTGGAGCAGGACAGTCAATCAAAGATGTTGCTATTTTCTTTGGTGTTGATCATTCAGTAATTTCTCGATTATGGAAACAATTCCAAATAAGTCACACAGTTGTCCAGAGGCCTGTGCCCGGTCGTCCAAGGGTTACCATCCCTTCTGATGATCAGTATATTGCTATAGAAGCCAAGCGGAATCGATGAGCGACCTCTACAACTGTTACATTTTTGGTTGCAGCGACACTTGGTAAGACAGTATCTGCCAGTACTGTGGCAGGCCCCACATGAAGGGACTGTGTGCCCGAGTACCACATTTATGTGTTCCACTAACCGTCCAAGCCAGAGGGGCAAGATTAAAGTGGTGTTGTCAACATGTCAATTGGATTGTCTCAGATTGGTGCAATGTCCTGTTCACGGATGAGTCCAGATTTGCCTTGGGAACAGATGATAAGTGTGTAAGGGTCTGGATAGAACGAGGCACATGCAATCAGGCCAAGAACATCATCTAACATCACGCATTCAGAGGCAGGTGGCAACATTATGGTGTAGGCTGGAATTTCAATGGGATACTGCACAGAGCTGCAGATCTTTAAAGGTGGTTCTGTGATGGCTGCACGGTATCAGGATGAAGTCCTAGACCCCATTGCGAGACTCTACACTGCAGCAGTTGGTCCTGATTTTCTCCTTATGCCTGTCCCCATCGAGGTAACATTGTTGACGAATACCTGGAAAGTGTATTTCTCATATGGAGTAGCCGGCATATCCTCCCGACCTTAATCCCATTGAAAACCTTTGGGATGCCCTCAGGGTGCTGTCTCTGCACGTTTACCTCCTCCAGCCAGTCTCAGAGAGTTGGAAACTGCCTTATTGGAGGAATGGCCATTACTCGCATCTATGATGGCTGATCACCTCATTGAAAGCATGGAAAATCGTTGTAAAGTTTGTGTGAAGGTCCAGGGTGGTCACATACTGTGTTAATGTAAAATTTGTTTGGTTTATTTGCCTTTAAACATCATTTTGTTGATGACTCAAATGTGATGTTATCATATAACTTACAAAAAGTAAATATTTTTTTCATCTTTGTACATAATTCTTGTTTTCTTTAATGCATAAACACATTTTCTATCTTCATGTACAATTTTGAGTTAATCAAAGCTTTACTTTTCCATTTGAGTTGATTTTACCATCCATGCTTAACTTTTCGAAGCCAGTGTATATATATATATATATTTCTTTCTTTTAGGTTCTCATGTCAATACCTGGTAATCACTATACGAACAAAAATTATATTTTGATCATTTTATCAAGCTTATTCGGCCAACTTAAATTAAGATAATTGACATAAGAATGTGAACAGTGAGAAAATTGCTGCAGGGATTTCAGGTCAATACCTGGTAATCACTATACGAACAAAAATTATATTTTTATCATTTTATCAAGCTTATTCGGCCAACTTAAATTAAGATAACTGACATAAGAATGTGAATAGTGAGAAATTGTTACAGGGATTTGATTTCAATGGAGTAATTGATTTTTAATAATTATTCATTAAGCTCTTAAAGCAATTACAGTCGAGTGGCCTGGGTTTTCGACATTAGTATGTTTAATTGCTCTATTCAAATTGGTTCATGCAGCACATTTATCACAACATAGTGAAATGAATTTAAACTATTATTCAGACTCTGATTTTGCAACCAGAATGTCATTAGGGGATATGCTATTCCTTATTGACAAAGTACCCATTTCTTGGCGAACCTTCAAACATAAGTGCATCGGCCTATCTACTATGGAACCTGAATATGTTTCTCTTACTGAAGCCACCAAGGAAATGATTTGGATGTAAAATATAATTGAGGAATGTAAAAGGCTAGGGTTAAAATTTAAGAAAAATAACAGGGCAATTTTTTATGACAAACAGGCTGCAATAAAATTTTCTAATTCCACAATTGAGAATAACAGGACTAAGTTTATTTATGATATGTATCATTTCTTGAGAAACCTTGTAGTTGAAGAGTCCTTTAAAGTTAACTTTGCAAACAGTAAAGATAATATAGCAGATTATTTCACTAAACCTATGATTAAAGAAAGGGTCTTTAAAGTTTGTAAAGATATATTTAAAATTAAGTTGAAATCCATTAATTTGATAAACCTAAACTTTATACACAATTTCTTACTTTCCATACAGTACATGGTAATGTAGAAAGTATTGGAATCATGCTGAAAATCGCAACTCAAGTGTTCGACAGATCTACACGTTTTGGGACCTATAGAACAGGAAAAAACTATTTTTAGTGAGATGTCTGTGTGTATGTATCTGTCTGTCTGCAGATTTTGCATCCAACTGAAAAACTAATTAACTGAATTTCATAAAAGTTGGTAGGTAAGTCCCTTGTCGGTGACCCTGGTGCTGATTAGATTTTGGTACGATTTGGGATAAAAGAACATGGCTTTTTTTCCAAAGTAACTAAAAAAAAATGCCTGTATCCACTTTAGCTGAAAAACTGATAAACCAAATTTCCAAAATTTTGTAGAAAAATCACTTGGAAGTTAACCTAGGGCTGATAAGATTTTGATACTATTTGGAATTAAAGCCCTGCTTTTTTTTGAAAAATGGCCCGCAAAAATCATTAAATCTAAAATATAAAAGACTACATATAATCAAATATATCAATTAAATGCTTATTTAATATGTAATTATTGATGTCGAAAAGAATAAGACCAGCCCCATTACTCAAGTCTAACCGTTCTTGAGATATTTTAGTTTTCCTATTTTCACTACACCACCTTTGAAAATAAATCCACTTACTAAATGAAAACGAAAATTGAAAATTGAATTAAAAGTGCAAATTCAATGTAATTTGAAATAATTATGGCCTTTATCTTGTACAATTAAACTCAATTTAATGAATTATTGAAGGAATAAAGAGAAAGTGAATATGAGTCTGCATGGAAAGTCATGTGCTGCGCATATCAGATTTTTATACTTTAAATGTTATATGACATGATATATTATTAATTACTACTCTCTAATTGATACAAGTAAATGTATCGAGTTTCAATTGTATGGTGAATGTTTTTTTGCACACTACAGTTACATTATTTAATCGTATTTGTACAGATACATATATGGATAAATATAACTTTAAATGTCAGGCTGGGGTGTAAGTTGTCTCCCCTCTTATCTCTTGATAATACCTTCAAATTTGATATTAGAAGTACTAAACATACTGTTGGTATCCACTTAGCTTAACATGCTCATGATGATAAAAATAGTAAACTATATACAGCTCTTGCCCAGTATGGTATTAATGATAATTTTCATACTTTGTTTGAAAAAACTTTTCTTTTAATCAGTTGCAATAACCCACGTAATACTTTACTTTATGAATCCCTGTTTATTTATCTGTACCATGATTCTATTTGAAGTTTGATCCTGCTCAGACTTTAAGTTATGCTTGGCGACTCGTTCTCGACTCCATGCATGTCAAACCTTTACATAGTTTTCTGTGACTTTACCTTCTGGTGTAATTTGTGCTTCAAAGACATACTTTTTTATCATGAACCTTCTTCCATTTTATATTTGTATTTAATAATTATTTAAATCTTAAATTTCTTGTTTATAAAATAATACTATGTAATTATTGTAAAAACGTAAATTAAAAATATGTAAATTTTGCATGCTGATTTGGCATATGTGTAGACATTTGTTGGAACTGTATTTTTCATTTCACCACTGATGAAGGGCATGGTGATGCCCGAAAGCACTTTGGCTTTGTAATCTTTTGTGTCAAGAAAGGTGGTTTTATTAAATGACTTTTTAAACTTATGATTGGTTGTCTTTATTTTAATAGTTTGGAGTGTATCCATATAATTGGAGTGTATCCATTTCAATTACATTTTATTCTTGTTATTATATAAGTTATACCAATTTTTTCTACCCACACATGCCAGATTAGTTGTTTATGTGTATGTTTATACTGTGTGGTGATGGACTCTTGAATTTTGTTAGTGTTTTTGTCCAACATGTTGGTATTAATAATACACTGCTGGCCATTAAATTGCTACACCAGGAAGGAAAGCAAATAGCAGAATCTGATTAATTGTACATATACAGTATAATGGGAGGAAAACATGATTAAATTTGCAGGTGGTTTGGGGTACACAACATGCAGAATTCAGTACACAGAGCTGCCACCTCTGGCAGCAACAACGGCTGTAATCCAGCTGGTCATCGAGTTGAATTGAGCTTGGATGACAAATACGGGTATGTCATTCCATGTGGCTTCAACTGTATGCCAGAGTTCATCAATCGTAGTGGCTGGCGAGTGGTGGTGTGCCAGTCTCTCGGCAACCCATGACCAGATGTTCTCAATGGGGTGATAGATCTGGAGAATGTGCTGGTCAAGGCAACAGTCGAATACCTTCTGTATCAAGGAAAGTCAGGACAGCATGGGCAACATGCAGTCATGCATTATCTTGCTGAAATATGGCGTCAAGCAAGCCTTGAAGATAGGGTACAGCCACAGGCCTTAACATGTCAGAAATATAACGGTGGCTGTCTACATTACCGGCTATGCAAATAAGAGATGACCAGGATGTGTAACCAATGGCACCCCATACCACCACACCAGATGCTGGGCCCGTATGATGATGATGAATGCAAGCTGGCAACGTTCATTCTCCTCGGTGCCCCCACACATGGATACGTGCATCATGATGCTGTATGCAGAACCAGGATTTATCTGAAAAGACAAAGTGGTGCCACTCCTGTGTCCAGTGTTATTCATTGCACCACTCGTCTGTCTCTGTTGCAGTGTCAAGGGAAGGCGTAACAATAATCACCATGCTTATAGTCCGTGGTGCTGCAGACATCGTCACACTGTCTGTGCAGATACTTATCATCCGGCAAAAGAGCCAAGTTCCTGACTCAGGGTACGTGATGTAGCTGTACAATCCTGCAAGGCCGAAAGACAACATGTCTCGGGCATTAGTGGTCTGGGGCCACTGAGATTCTGCATGGCACTCAGTATGGCCCTCCTGGACCCATTGATTCCATATTTGCCTGACAGTTATGGGATCCCGACCAACGCGAGCAGCAATGTCGTAAAACGATAAACCACAGTTCCGATAGGCCATGATCCTGCCACGGTCAAATTTCGACATGTACTGGTAGGAGTTTCTCCTTACACGAGGCATAACACGACCTTCACACAAACAAATAACGTTCAAATGTGGTTTCCAAAAGAGAAACCCGCTGTGCAATCTTCCTTTTTATATAGAATGTAGATGGCATTACTCATACCTGCTTTGTGCTCATGCGCTGCAATGTTAATCATTTGAATATCCCAGCATGTAGTACCTTTCATGCAAATATAACGTTTGTTGCACATGCCTTCATGGTGTAGCAATTTTAATGGCCAGCAGTGTATATACCCATTTTTGTTCCGAAATACTAAACTATTTTACCTAAATTCTAAATAGAATATAAAATGATTATACTTAAATTTCTAGTTTAGTATTTATACTTAAAGTTTTAATTTCTTAAACTTAATGCTTATACTAACTTTTTCAAATTTTTAGAAGTTAATAAGTTACACTCAAATCTTACTTTTTATATTCAAATTTCAAACTTGTATTAACTAATGTTTAAACTTTAAAATTTTAAAATTTAATTGCAGACATGTGATTAGCCAAGCAAGAAATTAGCTGAATTTTTTTTTATCTCATAGTGTAAGAAATTATATTCACGTACAGTTGAAGTGTACTCAAAGTTTTGATAATTCGAATTAAAATTAATGTTCCTAACACAAGTTTGCATGCATCGCATGTTTCTATAACTCGAATTATTTTAGATTTGCCTTGGGCTTAGTTTAAAAGTTCAACTGTATACATAAAATTATCAAATAAATTGTTACAGGTTATATATTAAGCATGTCTAAAGAAAAATGTTTTATTTGAAATATTAATATATCGATTATGCAGCTTCTTAAAATTGCAAACTTCTTCAAATAATACCAATATATAACTAAGAGCTATATATTAATCATATAAATTTAATTAGCAACATGTAAAACCAAGATTTGCATTTTTTAAAACTGATTATCAAAACATAATTTAATTTTTTTCATTACAAGAATAAGTAAATATGTTCTCACAAAATTTTTATTAACTTATTTTTACCTTTTATTTATGATTTAATAAAAAATATATATGTTAAATACAACATAATAATAACCATTTGAGAGCAAGAAATATTGAAAAAAATTCCTTAAATTCAAACAGCAGGAGAATGTTAGTTAACTAAGAATCATTTTACTTCCATCATACTTGATCATAAAAGATACTTGTGGACTCTCAATAAAGCCCTAGGATACAAAATGAATTGTGCAATCGCATCATTTATATGAAAAATTATTTTGTTTAGTAAAATATTTATCAATTTATATTAGCACACTATAAAAATAACCTGATATTTAAAATGAGCCACTTTAAAAATATTGGGGTCATTTATGCATACAGTGCACATAAGCAGGAGCCCTAAAGGCAAATGGGAGAAAGTGCTTGTACACTCTCAATAATGCACGAGAATACAAAATTAATTGTGCAAAGGAGAAAAGTCATGAAGTTGCCAACATCAGTATTTTTGTTAAACAAATAATTATTTTTAAAGTCAGATGTGTTTCTGAATCCATTATTTAATGGTTCTGGCATACTTAGAGAAATTAAGCTGGATAAAAAGAGATCGTGATTGAAAGTTGCATTTTAAAATTTAAACAATGTCAGGCAAATATATAGAAACAAACATCTAAAAATAATATTTATATTTTTTAGTTTCAATATAATGCTTGACCCCTTTAACCCCACCAGTTCCACAGCCACAGATATAACTCTTGCTCCCAGCCAGTGTTTTGACATGTCTGACTTAATATAAACACTTGGTGAAAATACGTCTCTTTCTATTTGGTTTCTTTTAGAAGAGGTGAAAGGGGACGTTTTTTTTTTACTCTTGATAATGCTAATGAAGTACATATTTTGGAGTAAAAAGTGTATAATCTCAAGTACTTTGATAATATTTCTCACTGTCCGGATTTCGAAGACCACATTTTAAAGGAAATTTTGTGTCAAAAAAAAAAGGAAAGGAGTTTTAAGATACCTTAAAAACAAATTACGAATTTAAGGGGTTTTTAATGATCATGTTTATTTAATTTTGATGCCTTTTGTGATTTTTAGATGAAACATTTTAAGGCAATTTTTAAAAAAATATTTTTTAGTGGACGAATGCTGTAATTTAATATTTTTTTATGGTTAGGATTAGCCATTCATTTTTTTGGCCATTCCGTATTTTCCTTGAATATTTGTATGGGTAATTCGGGGCAACTTTTATTTATTTTCTTTTTTCCAATCATAGCATTCTGATATTTTTTTCTTTTAAAGCTATAATTGATAATTATGAATTTAATAATAATATTCATAGAGAAAAATCATTATTACGGTGATTTTTTTAAATCTGAAAATGAGAATCAATATAAATTTAGTAATAAAATATTTAATTTCTTAAATATTTATTAAAAAATTTCTAGTATCATTTTCTCAACAGTTTCTCTGTCTGGCTAAATTGCTATTCTGCAATTTTGATTTAATTCCTTCTTTTCGATCTTAACTTTTTATGCAAATGTTAATTCTTCTGATCATAGCATTTTAATATCTTTTCTTGATATATTTTTTTCTATCTGACATGACAAATTTAGTAATATTTAATTGTCTGGGTAAATATTATTATGAAATATGTTTATTATGTTTATTAACTTTACTAGTGATTTGCCAATCTTATTTTTTCTTTTCCTAGTATTTCCAACTTTTCTTGTTTCGTCTAATTCTCGTAATAAAATCGAAAATTTATGGGTAATCAGGGATTACTGATTATTTCTTATTATTTCGATAAAGAACGAGTGAGTGGGGAGAGCAGATGAGATATTATTAAACACTGCAATTATACATTGATGTCTGCCAATGCAAGTCTGTTGAAAACCGAAATGAGATGACATTGAATTTCCATGAACACTAACTAATAAGTGAGTCTGTGTATTTCTGCAATGTTTAGGGTTTTAATCTGTTTATATCATTGGTGTTTGATCAGAGATCGGATATATAACGCAATGTAATAAAAGTGGAAAACAATTCTTAAAGAGAAAATCTTAAGTATCGGTATTTTTTGTAGATTTTTTTATTACACAAAATTCTTGTGCATACATCTAACTGGATCTTGAGATGAAGGTGAACAAAAGGAAACTGATTCCTGAAGAAATTCGGATTACTGTATTGGATACAATAGACTTACGATTTCCAGAAGACAAGTGGTTGCATGTTTATACCGATGGCTCTTTACTTCACAAAACTTTGGGGGCCGGAGCTGGAGTCTCTTGCACAATTCACATTAACTGTTCATCAGCTATTATTCCAGTCAATGGGTCCAGTAATTATATATTGCAGTTTACAGTTGTTGGAAGGAGAGTTTTTGTGTAAATCATTTCAGCATTTTTTTTATCCACTTTCAGATGGTCATTTTCATTTATTGATATGCCATTAAAGAAATTGCAAACACCAATTTGAGGAGTGGATTTTCACTGCGGTTATTGAAAGAAACTGTATCATCAATTGACTTTTGGAAATTTGTCCTTTGTCAGAAAATTTCTCTGTGATTTCCTAACCGAGGATAATAAAAAATAAAATATATTCGCTGAATTCAGACAATCAATAAAATGAAATTCACAGATTTCCACTAATTTACGAAAGAATCACATGTTTGTAAGTCTGTAATCATCTAATATAATTATACTTATATTTAAATTGAAATTTAAAGTTTATGATGATTATACCTAAATTTAATTGCCATGTAAACTTAATTGTTATAAGAGGCGTTGGAAGTCATTTTGCACTGTGGGTGCAAGACTTCGAATAGACATTATATATATATACAATGCTGGACAATTGCTAAGGACCGATGACACTATCACCCATAGCAAATACAAAATGAAAGGAAGAAAAATGTGGAAAATTAGAATAAGTGCGGATACAGTAGGAAGAGGTGTGTGCATGCAAATTTTTCATTTCCATGCCTGTTCGTCATGTGATAGCGCTGATAAGAGATTTAAAGAATTTGACACGTGCGGACAGTTGTTCCAAGTGAAAGTTTTACAGGAAAGATTTAACTAACAAACTTGTAATTTTTGGTATGTCTTCCCGATATCACTTAGATGATTTTATGCATGGCATATTATTGGAAAGATCGAAGAGGGGCGAAAAATAACAGATGTTGTCACTTGTCAGGGAGTTCGACATAACCCACAGCGTTGTTTCACGGCTGTGGCAAGCATTTAAAACAGCTGGAATGTGTAGCAAGAGTCACGGGGAAGGTTGTGTTAGAAGCACGACGCCTGCAGGAGACAGGTACATTGTCCTATCGGCAAAAAGGGGCCGGCACACCACAGCTTAGTAGGTGGCAAATCAGTTTCTTGCTACCACAGGACAGCGAATCTCCTGAAAAACTGCAGTCAGACATTTGGGAGAAGAAGCACTATAGGACCACAGACCTGTTGTGTGTGTCCGATTGTCCAGCTTGCACCGTAACACCCATTTGCAATGGTGTCGTGAGTATCGTAATTGGACCAAACAGGACTGGGCCTGTGTACTATTTTCAGATGAGAGTAGGTTCAGTCTGTCATCGGATTGTAGATGCCAACTGATCTGGAGTGAGAGTGGTACTACTTATCGTCCAGAAAATATCCAGGAAAGGGACCGATATCCGACATGCAGTATCATGGTATGGGCCAGCATCATGATAAATGGCTGCACGCCCCCACATGTGGTTGCAACTGGGACTACGACCAGCCAACGATACATTGATGAAGTTTTACTGCCTCATGTTCATCTTTTCCGTGGTGCTGTCAATGATAAATTTGTTTTCATGGATGACAACGCACCATGTCATCGAACACTAGCTGTTCAGGATTGTCTAGTCAGAAAGGGTATTCAATGCCTCATATGGCCAGCACGTTCTCCAGATCTAAACCCCATTGAAACTGTTTGGGATGCTTTGGGGAGGCGACTTGCTGGTCGAAAATATCCTCCAACAAACAAGAACACCCTCATCTGTGCACTGACAAAGAAATAGGATAACTTGCCTCAATAGCTGCTGGATAATGTTCTGCAAAGCATGATACGAGATGTGGAATGTTGCATCGCATTCCACGGTGGACATATCCTGTACTGACACCTTTCCTAAAGGTGCCTGCTGTCGTTCATATGCATTTTCCCATTTCTCCGTACACAGCATCAAATGAACACTTTTTCCCTTTCAGATGTTTTAAAACCTTCTGTATGAACAGTGTGGCAACAATAGTTTATCCTGCTAGGCCTCCACCCAGGCTTAATGTTGTGCTACATTGCAATTTGTGATCCGTCTTTAGCAACTGTCCAGCAGTATATATATAAATCTCTCTCTATTGATAAAGATTCAATGTCAAATGTAGATAATGATTGTATTCGCAAGATGGACGAATATGCTGACTATATAAATCTACACTTGGGCCATATCGTTACAGGAGACTTAGCAATAGTCAAAGACGAAACGTTAAGAACCATTATGTCATTTGGTACAAAATTCAAGTTACCATCCTGTTATAACATTTTTAAAGTTTTAAAGTCAATCAATCTTGACCTTGATAAATATATTTATAAATTAGCTTCAAAATAAGCTCTACCTTTAGAGGCATTTAATATGTGGAAATTCACTTTATTGAAATTTATTAAAAATACTATTTGTAGTATTAAATTGTCTAGATCTTTATATAATATTGATAATTTAAAACATTCCATTAATGATTTACAAAGATCTTATAATTGAATCTTATATTGATAAAGCCTCTAATAATTATGCTATTATCTGTAAAAAATTCTATATATAATTTCTGTTAGATTATTTAAATAACAATAGTCTATTTAAACTTGATTCACACTCCATTAATAGTATTAAACTGAAAATTATCAATATGTATAGTGATTTAAATATTAATTATAAATTTCTTAAATTTCCATATATAGTGCTAATATTAAAATTTCATAAAAATCTTTTTAAATTTAGAACAGTAACTAGTGGTCATAATACTTTACTCTACTGCTGCATATAAATAACTTCTAAATTATTTAAATGTAATAAATGATAGTAAAGAATTAAAGAATAAATTAACATTACTTGATAAACTAATTGGATTTCAAACTTTTGATTTTAAAGATTTTTAATAATATTAAGATCTCTGATCTTTATGTAGTAATTTTGGCTCTATATAATGCTTATACTATTTATCATACTACTCATACTATATTTACTAAATTTCCTAAACTTCTTCACTTTGTTCTTTTCAATAATTATATATTTCAAGGTAATAAATTATACTTACAAGTCTCAGGAGTTCCACAAGGTGGCTGTAGTAGCAGTATATTAGCTAATTTATACCTTTATCATTATGAAAATTTTTTTACTTCAACAGATTATAAAATTTACAGATATGTTGATGAACTGATTCGTTTGGCCTTTACAGACAACTGTGTCATAGATCTAGATTTCTATCCAGATAATTTGGAACTAATTCCTAATGAAGCCACTATTAGTAATAACACATAAATTTTTTGGACTTAAATCTTATTATTGAACCTACAAATAGCATAGTTACTAATTTATATGATAAAAAAGACTATTTTAACTTATTAACTTATAAAGACTATTATAACATTAATAAAATATTACCTTTTAATTCTTGTAACTCGATTCAATTGTTTAGAAATATTATACTTAATCAGCTTTTTAGAATTTATAGATTATCTGATAAAAAATTTCATGCTATGCATATTAATAAACTTAAAATTACTAGCAAATTATATAAATATCCAGTTTATTTAGCTAGACATCCACTTTCTCTTAAATAAGCATTACCATATATTTACATGTTCTTACTGTTGAATATCACCTTTTATCATCTTTTCGCATTATTGTTATTTCTTTCTCACAACTGGCAACAGCAGTTCTCAACTTTTTATTTTTTGAGATTGGCAACATTGGTCTTTATTCAAGGCTCCAATGGATCAGACGTATGCAGTGTTTTTTCAGGTATTCTTGTTTCCTATTATTTTTCAATCTTTATGCATGTTGTCCAAGTTATTGAAGTTTATAGATATAATCTATCACTGATATTAGAAACATGCATTTTGTGCTCATTTTTATAAAATACTAGCAGCATACCCATTCTTCGTAAGGAGTATATAAAGAAACTTATAATTCGCAATCATGTGCAAATTCTGTTAAAATATTAAATTTATTGCTCCTAAAGAGAAGTTAAAGAATATCTATTCTCACTATGCAAAATTATCTTCACAGGCAGATCTGAAGAATAAAACATCCTGGCCCCTTTTGTAAGCAAATTTACAAAAAAAAAAGGAATTGAATCAATATATGCAACCCCGTACTACTTATATTGTAGCAGATTAGAAAATATGCCAGTGTGTTAGTAGAAGATTACCCGTATTACAATATGAGTCTCAAAAATCTTTGCCAAAATAAAAGATATGACGTAATAAATTGAAAATATCAATAATCCCCGTACTCTTTATGCCAGAAGGTCGTAATTGATTCCAATATATGCCAATATATATCAAAACATATGCCAATATACCTGTACTACTTATATTCTCGTAGATTAGAAGATATACCCGTGTATTTGTAGAAGATTACTCGTACAACGTACAATGTATTAGTTTAAACAATTTTTGTCGTAATAAAACAATTGCATAATAACTTGAAAATATCAATAATCCCTGAATCAATAATCCCCGAAAATATCAATAATAATAACGTTTAAACCTGAAGACCGTAATTGATACTATTCAGTCAAAAAGGCTACCAGAAAAATCAAATCGTTTTTTTCTAAAATATATTTTTATATCTATTTATTTATTATTCAAATCGTAAAAATAATAATTAAAATTAACAGACAGATTTAATTTTATTGCGTTTCTGAGCAACATGATATAAGATAGAATCTTCCTCATAAACTGCAAAATTAAATAACCATTTTGATTTCTTTATACTTTTCATTGTTCAGTAAAAGCTTGTGAAAAATTAACCATGGAGACAGATTTCCCATTTAAATCATGTTTCAAACAATTCATGTTTTCAGAAAGTGACTAATTAGCACAAAAAATCTCACATCAAACTCATATATAAAGTTTTAATTTATTTTCAAACGATTTTCAAGCTTTTTGTTTGGATAAACCACGGAGTTAGAGAGTAGAACTCCTAGGAAAAAGTTTCGTTTTTCATTAATATCTCGATAACCCCTGGTCTTAGATACTCGAAACTTGGGCAAAATTTATGGGGGGCTATTTCAAGGCTATCCACAAAAATTTCATCAAATTCGGTTCAGCCGTTCTCGCGTGATGATGAGACAAACGAAAATTTTGTTTTTCACTAATATCTCGAGAACCACTGATCGTAGAAACTCCAAACATGGACTAAATTTTAAGTGAGACTATTTCCAGGCTACCCACAAAATTTTATCAAATTCAGTTCAGCCATTCTCCCCTGATGACGGGACAAACAGACAGACAGACAGATTTTCAATTTTATTTATATAGACTTGGACTTAATAAAGAGTTTTATCTAAATGAACAATTCATTATTAGGCCTAGGGTTTGTCCACGTGTAAAGCTTTCATGCTTGAATTTCATTTGATATTTCATCGATTCCTTTCCATTGATGTTTTTTATTTGTCTTCAACTTGATGACTAGAGGTTTGCATTATTATTTTCCACTTGATTGATGATTTTCTGTTTGACACTTTTATTTGTAAGGCATTTTGTAATGTTGGGGTATTTTGAGTTGAAACTTCTCTCTATTCTTTCATTGGATTTTTAAACCTTTATTATATTATATATATATATACAGGGTGGCCATAGTTAAACTGACAGTGCTCAGAGTGTTCTGTAGTGCAATCTAATTGCGAGAATGGCACCAAATTTTGTAGGAAGATTAAACAAGACGGGGGACGAAGGAGTCCGCGAAAAAAAAAAATTAGTTCCAAAAGTCACCGCTAGGGGAATATGTGGTGCTGTGTAATAGAAAAGAGAGTTTTAAAAAATGCAGAATAAATACTGAAATGAAATTAGCTTTTATTTAGCACATTTAACAATTTAATTCAAGCTCAATATGGCAACAATTTTAGAAAAGCGAAAAATTTACATAAACACTGATAAAGTCTCTTTATCTGTAATTTCACTTACTGAGTCCCGTAGAAAGCAGCAGAAGAAGTTCTTTATTCAAATTTCACATTACATTCTTTGGCACAGTGCTAGCTTCTTGGGCTTTAAAAGGCAATGTGTTACTATTCGAAACAATTTGATTAAAAGTTATGTGCAATAATATCTCCTTCTTTAGTCAAGCGTGCGTTACTTGTCAAATTCTTTTACCTCAACCAGTGTAATGCGTCAGCCACTCTTCGAGCTTTTAGAACGCACAAAAAAATGCATAAAAGTAACGGTCCTTTGCCAGTTAATGGTTTAAAAGCAATGGTTGAGAAGTTTGAGAAAACAGGTTATCTGAAGGTTCAGTCAGGCAGAGGACGAAAATCTGTACCAAAGGATACAATCGAAGAAGTTGCAATGGCGATTGTTGACAGCCCACAAGACAATATAGCTGCTACTTCCAGCACTCGTGGGGTAGTTCGGAATCTGGATTTGCCTTACAGTACGGTATGGAAAATCTTACGAAAGATTATCCACTTCTATCCATGCCTAAGAGCAGCCGGGTACAAGAGTTACGTAAGTACGACCATGATAAGCGATTGAGTTTTGCTGTCACCTTTCTTGCCAGAATGGAGGTGGATGATGCTTGGCATTGGAAAATCTTATGGGGAGAAGAGGCCCACTTTTACCTGAATGGAACTGTAAATACCCAGAACTGCCGAATTTGGGATTACAAATCACCAAATGCATTCAAAGAAATTCCTTTACATTCACCAATGGTAACTGTTTGGTGTGGTTTCACAGCAGAAATGATCATAGGTCCATTCTTCTATGAGAATATTACCCCAACAGGTTAAGCTGTTCTGTTACCAGAGTGAAATATCGCCAAATGTTAAATAACTTTGTCATTCCGGCACTTCAGCAAAGACAATGGCTGGGGAAAATCATTTTCATGCAAGATGGAGCCCCTCCACACATTGCTTTGCCGGTACAGCAGCTGCTACGACAGAAATTCACAACAGAGTCATTAGCCGCTGCTTTCCAACTGTATGGCCACCATGGTCCTCTGATCTTACCCCATGTGACTTTTGGCTTTGGGGTTACCTAAAGTCTAAGGTCTATCAAGGAGTTATCTAGGACCTGGCTATGTTGAAGGATAACATATCACGGACTGTATGGGAGATTCCTGCTGACATGTTACTTTCTGCTGTTGTGAATGCTGTGCACAGAATGTAATATGTGGTCCATAAAAATGGAGGCCACATTGAACCTGATGTGAATGTGCTAAATAAAAGCTAATTTTCAGTATTTATTCTGCATTTATTCAAACTCTCTTTTCTATTACACAGCGCCACATATACCCTTAGTGGTGACTTTTGGAACTAATTTTTTTTTCCACGGACTCCTTCGTCTCCTCTCTTGTTTAATCTTCTTACAAAATTTGGAGCCATTCTCGCAATCAGATCACACTAAAGAACATTGTTACAAGTATACATCGAAATTAAGATGAACAGATTGCATTTTATTCTGTGTGTGTCTTGGCTCATAAGGTAACATCATCTGCCTTAATTTGGTAATATATTTTTATCGCCAACGCGATAATGTTCATTTCACAAGCTTTGCAACAGATTCCTAAATGCAAAGTAAGATAGAGAAACTGATGATCGAATGCGTGAAAGATGAACAGTACAGGACAAGAAGGATTCTTTTTATGTCCATATTGTTTTGGTGTAACACTTAGTTTCGACACTTTATTCATGTTTAAATTCATGGAGGCTGCTTGTGTTTCTGTGTCCTCCCAAATTTTGTCAAAGTTGGATTCTTCCATGGCCTCAAGCACATTAGTTAGTGTTTCTGCTGATTTCTGAGCCCCAGAAACTGTGAACTGTGGACTCTGTAAAGTTCGAGTCAGCTCTTCGCATGGACTAAAAATATCAATAGACACTTTTAAAGCCAATAAACTTTTAAATTCTGCCATTTTCTTTAAGCTTTGAGGCTTGATCTGCGATCATCGGTTAGTTTGTTCAACTTTTCATGAATTATAATGTGTAGAGCTTCTCTGATCTGACTAAAATCTTGAATAAATCTGTTTAATGCTTTAACATGAACAGTCCAGAGTGTTGGACAAAGGGATAAAAAGGATCGAACTTTCATGTTTTGCAACATATTATCTTGCAAATATGGGGAGAGGTCAATTTCTTCGTAAATTTTGTATCATTTTGATGACTCTAAAATTGCATTGGAAATGTCTGACCATCACAATGGCATCATTTATTAAATTACAAGACCTTGCAACTGCTTGTAATACAAGGGCGAGAGAATGGTTTAAGCAGTGAATGAATGTTGATTTTGGTTGCATCTTTTCAAAGAATTTTTTAATGCCAGAAATATTTCCAGCAATTGCTGCAGCTCTATCAAAACAATGTTCTCTTAAAAAGTCAGGATTCAATCCTAAACGAGTTATTAAATTTTTAATGACATTAAAGAGCACTTCACTGCTTCCTAGTGGTGGATTGTGTAATCCTATAAATATTTTCTCTGCTTTCACAGTAGCATGTTCCACGCACCGCAGGCATATCGTAAATTATTCCAATCCCGAGATATCTGTTGTTCCATCTGCTATAATTGCAAAAAAACATTTACTTTTATGTCACTTAGAAGCTTGCGCTGAAGCGAATGTACCATAATCTCTATAATCTCATTTTGGGAATCTCCAATGAGCCATTTATCCCATTTGAGTAGCCATGATTTTAAAGCTGGAACGTCTTCTGCATGCTCTCCAATAGATATCAATAGATATATACTTTTTCCTGTGTCTGCTAAATGCCCCGAAATTGTTTCAACAGAGAGGACTAAATATCTTAAAGAACTTATAATTGTTCTTAAAGCTGTTAATAACTTAAAATTCTTAATCTTAAAATAGTTCTTCTTAGTTCTTAAAATTGTTAATAACAGAGTCTTTTGTTGCTGTGTGTGCTATTTGTAAATTAAGCTAATTACTGTCTTTCCAGAGTGCTGCAAAATAAAATGTGTACAAGTTTTATGCATCTGACTATGTTCATGGACTCCTAATCTTTCAACAACTTTATTCCAACTATTGAATCCACGGGTCAAACAGCCATCCTTATTAGCTCCTTCTGGTTTAGACATATCTAGTTCTAGAGCTTCAATACATTGATGGCATAGAACATGATCGGAATTTATGTCATAGTGTAGCCATTTGAAATTTTCAAACTACTCATAACAGCATGATCTGCTTGTCTTATTTTTCTTAAATTGATATTTAGGGTTTAGAACAAATTGCTCTTGAATCGGCATAAAATCTGGGTCAGTGATGAAATAGAAATTTCCAGTGTTCCTTCACTTTTTTCTATTGCTGAATACTTGTCTTTAACACATAAACTGGCGCCATTCTGATTTTGATTTAGAATCTCAGCTAAGTTTCCATCTAGAAAGAAGAAGTATAGAGGATATAAAAAACTTTGCTGAATAATAATATATGAATCATAACAACTAATACAATTGCATAAATAACATTTGTATTATATGAACGAAGAAACATACATCAGAACTTGTGTGTGAAAACATATTATGGGAAAACAATTACAGTGTGATCAAAAAGTTATGAACTCAGACTTTAAAATCATATACTCTGTACTGAAAAATTGAAATAGCAGAATTTTTTTTCTCTATTAAATGGCACTAATAAACCCCCAAAAATATATCAAAGCATTGTCTGCTGTTTTTAATGCATCAAATGATAATTAAATATCGCATTTTTATCAATCTAAGTAAGAACATGCCATTTTCCCCAAAGTGAGAGAATTTTGTTTAGAGCTGCATTTCTCTAGCCATTCTAATGAAACTGCTATTGAATATTTCAAGAAGAAATTCCCATGCTTTAAAACTCCTAATAATTCAACAATTATAAGGTAAAGTATTTTCGAGATACCGGATCTGTTGCTGACAAAGCGAGAACAGGTAGGCCTTGCAACTGAACTTAAATTGTCTTAACTAAAGACTGTGTTGCTGAAACTTTTCAATGACACTCTCATATGAATAGAAAAATATTGCATTAAAATAGAAATGTGCGCCTGCTTCCCTTTGTAAAATGAATGAACATTTCATTCATATCCCTTATATTCCAGACTCCAGAGCTAAATAATTTGGTGATAAAAAAATTCAGCAATTTTTATACAACTCATCTTACAATCGCTTAATTTGTTTACATTTTGCATGGGGATAAATTAGACTTCCTTGTAGAAATAATCAAAGTTTAGTGATCATTTAAAATAAAAAATATTGTAATTGCATAGGCACATAATTTAGATACACAGATAATATGCAAAAATAAAGCGGTTTTAGGATGGATGCAACACAATGCATCCATCCCAAAATAAATATAAATGTTCCTTAAAAATCACGATTTTGACCAAGTGAAAAAAAAAATGGATGCCATACTCTATTTTGCAATGAGTCATGTGATCTCTTCATATAATATGGGGTGTAATTATTATTTCAATTTTTATTTAAAAAACTACTTAACATATTTTGATGAATTTTTTTTACCCATTTTACGTGATAATTTGAATATTTCTTAAAATTTTCAAAACAATTTGTGAATTTTATCTCTGCTTAAAAAATGTTTGAAAAATTAGGTCCCATTAGGTTCAATGTATTTCATTTTTGCAACCCGGGTTCAATCCAAAACTAATTGGGTGATATTACTCTTGTACATTCCCATATGTCCCATATGTCTCAACAACACACTAAAATTTCATTTTGATAAAGTCATATTTACGGCAGTTATTGTGCAAACAAACAAACAGACAGACACAAAGAATGAACAAAACCATAAACATTTTACGACTATGTTGGAAAGTGTTAATAAAACAGTAATATTTTCATATTAATAACACGCAAATGTTCAAGTATAAAAATTTCCATTTAAAAATATAAAAAACCTGTTTTCCAAAATCAAAATCATTGCAAAGTATATGCAATTTTCCCCTCAAAAATTAACATAATAAAAAATCGAGATATAATTAATGTTAAAAGGAGGACAATCATGGTTTGTATATAAGCACAAAAATAAAGACTCCGAGAACAGGAAGGAAATTATATGTTCCTATTCAAATATAGAAGGAAATATAATCATCTCAGTAGCTCAGTGGATAGCATCCTCAGACCAATCGTAAGTAAATGGCTCTATATCTTGCCAAGACACAAGTTGTTTACAAATTCATATTTTAGCAGTAAAAATCAAAGAGTTAAATCCACACTAAATTTTTCAAAATTCCTGGAAATTTTTGTTTTTGCTTCGTATAAAAAAATATTTTGTACATTTCATACTTCGTATACACTTAAAGTAAAAGTTTATCGTTAGCCATATATCATTTATGATTAAAAGAAAAATGATCAAATCAATAAACTTACTTGTTTCAGATGAACTTGGAAATGAAGATTGAAGGATAGCATTTGACATCTGATCTTCATTCTCATTTAACTTTGGTATTTTTGGATGTGGGAAAAAATTGTAATATTTTTCATTTTTAAGAATAAAAAAATTATAAAACTATTTTATTCCATAACCAACTCACACAAGATCAGTGCCAACGAATATCAGACTTTTACAGTCTTCTTTAAGACAGTCACCTTGTTCATAATGATTATAGTCTTTTTTCAGAATTTAGCTGCATAGTTTCTATATAGTAGAATTTCACAAAACGCTCGCCCAATTCCTATAGTCGGATTCATATTGGTTGGTAGCTTTAAACATCCTATTTCATACAGAAACACCTTCAATTACCTACCCAGATAATCAAGGGGTTCCAGATAACTGTTACTGTAGTAATTTATATGTACTATAGTAACAGTTACATATAACCAATACCACCTGTTGGAACAAATAATATTAGTACGATGGGAGGTTCACAGTTGTTCACTCCATTTGAACAAGTGTGGAAGAAATGTGTGAAATAAATAACGTGCTTAATAAACTAGTGACTTTTCATCCGACAAAGAAAGAAAGGTTCCGATGTTGAGTCATCACCTTTTACCCTTTCAAAATAGTTTAAACCAATTGTCAGAGTAGTAAACTAGTATATTGATCCCATACCACCCCTAAAACATGACGACCTTCTTAAGATTTTTGGGCATGTGTGTCGTCCTTTGTGCAGTCTTGAATTTCTTCAGGGTGGCTCCCTAGAGTTCCATAAAAATAAATCCTTTAGTGTCCCTTATTGTAAGTAATCAATAATCGAGATTATTGGCATCTTTATAACATACAGAAGAACAGGAAATATGCTTTCTCTTTTCATTTTCTTTTATAACTGTATTTTATAAAAATATGTTTAAATGGAGTCACATAAAGATCTAAGAAAAGTCTGAAGGTGATTCCATAAAACAAAGATGATGAATTGTCATTGCATATTTTTGTGCAATGTGTAGAAAAATATTGGAAGAGGGGAGAAGTCTCTTAAATATCCTTGGCAAATTATTGAGGGGAATTGAAATGCTGATATCTGTAGATACCAGTCCTCTACTGACTGAGACTTAGCTAGAGAGGAAAACAACCCACTTTAACCTCCTTCTAATTTAAGATCAAGACTAGACTAGCCTCTATTACAATTCAACAGTTATATTGAATTTGCTTAATTTTTTTGTTTCGTTTCGGTAGGTTAACTATATGATATGTAGATTAACTACATAGTAAGTTCATTTAGTTTTCTATAAATTTTTCAAGTTTAGATTTAAAATAAAATACAAATATCTCGAGAAAGGTATAAATAAGAGTTTGAAAAACCATGGTATTCCCTTTTAAATACAACATACATATGAAATATTTATTTTTATAACAGGTAATATCTTTTTGCAACAATTATTTCAATTTTCGGTAATTAAAAAAAAAAAAAAAAAAAAAAAAAAAAAAAAACCCAAGTTTCCAAAATTAAGGGCTTTTCCATTTCTCAATTCATTCCGAAAATCAATAGTATTCTCTAATGGTCGCCGATTGAAACAATCATACCAAATGTTCTTCAATATTCGAAAGATATCGTACCTGTAGACAGACATCATTGAAAAAATAGCTATCTTGCATTTAGGAATGCTCAAAATATGTAGATCCTCTAAAATATGAGAGGAGGATTTTTTAACGCATCACAATACTTTCTCTTACTTTACTATGCATGGTAGGGAAAGTAAAAATAATTCACAAATAAATAACATTCTAAAAAATATTTTATCCTTTTGTGCTAGTTCTAGCACAAATTATATGTAATGCATAAAAAAAATATTTGATACAAAAATGAAATACAACTAGTGAAAACTCAACTCCTAAAATCCATACTACTGTGGACCGCCCATACTCTGATAACCAGACTTAATTAATAATCAATTCTTTTCATCCATCCCGGTTTCTGAAATAAACACCATAAAAAGTTGATAAACAAGCCTCTTCGTCAAGATAGACAGATAAGAACTACACAAGCAAAGGTAAAAATGTGTCTATCCAAAGGGTTGGAAGCATTCTTGTCTTTGCTGGTGTGGCAGTTCTGTCCCTCTATTTTGAAAAAGGATGCTGCTTTTTGCATCCGAAATTTACTGATGCTATTGATCACCTTTTATGCTGTTATTAACGAAGTATTTTTATTACAGAGTAATTTTTCATTATAATGGCTTTAGACAGTCTTGTACTCAATGTTTGAAATGTTACAATAAACAGAGACAGGTGTGTGCCCCCCACCCCTCCACATACACACATTACATCCAAAGTTTCACATTTGTAATTAATTAAATTAAAATAAATTATATTGTGAGCTATATGTATGTAGGAAAATATCTATATGTGGCAAATATCTATATCGTACTCTATGGGATAATTATGAACTTCATGAACTTTCTGTTAAGCATTCTTGAATAGAGATTATTCATTTAATTTTTAGAAGTATATTTAATTTCTTTATCATTTTTCCTTTTTTATATTCAAAACATTCCACCTTAGCGTCAATAATTAAATAATTTTGAGACCAGAACACGTTAACTTTAATAATTAAACACTTTCATCTGCTTTTACAGAAAATAATTGCATATAATTAAATTTCTGTATAGTTTTTTAACATTTATGTATGTCTAAAACATTTTTTAAATAAAAAAAAAAAAAAAAAACCATACGTTCGAAAAAATAAAGATTTTCCTCTAGTCCATTTCAGCCCAAAAATGAATAGGCCTCTGATGTTCTTTGATTGAAATAATTACACTAAATTTCATTCTCTTTGAACAGTTTGTTTGAGAGATATCATTGCCATATACTATAACAGACAGACAGACACAAAAATAATTTTAAAATAGTAATTTGTTTTCAAAAATGCACAAAATGTATAAATCTATCAAACTCTCAGATACGAATAGCTGAAACCAAAATAATAATTTCTCAGAACATAAAATGAAGATATTTTATGCGTATAGTTCTAGTCAGGGCTCCTACATACTCATATAGGAATATGTAGGAGATTTAGTTCCAGCCCAGGAATAAGTCAACTCTATTTAACTTAACTTTGTTCCAGCAAGCCCCGTTTTCCTCTTGAGAAATTTTCCCAAGGTTCAACCTCAAACATATTACTAACAGCCCGAGGTGTTGTTATCTGTGGACCAGTCTCAACTGCAAAAACCAGTTTTGAACTAATTGCAACACCCCTTTCTCTGGGAAAAATAGTAGCACCATCCCCAGCTTAAAAAAAGTCTGAAAATGGCTAGCAGTGACACCTATATTTGAAAAATAGAAAATAACAAACCTAAAAAAATATAAAAAATTTGAATCATATTGAAAAATTTGCTTTAAAAATAGAAGAAAACAATTTATATACTTCTACATTCTTTTTAACCAAACACAAAATCGTTTTCAATGGGGTGTATAAGGCTATAGAGATATTGCTGGACAGTTATTTTTTTATGTGAATATTTGTGCAAAATTCAATTCTGTCACAAAATCAAGATTTCAAGATTTCTAACAAATTTATAAATATTTCGCCAAGTTCTTCATACATATAATTTATCATTCTTTTATGTACATTAACATAACTGCATTTTAAAAATTTAGCAATATTTTAAGTACTTGAAAAACTAATTTTCCTGAAATACCATTGCAGCAATTTTTTTGAAATACAGCCTTAAATATTATTTATAGAATACAGAAATCATATCAAAAATATCAAAAATCATATTAAAGCAAAAAGCTGTTCATATTGTAAGGGTGGAATCAGTGACCCAATTTAGAATTTAGAAGCACCACAAATTAATGACCATGAAGATTATACATGCCAAAATATCCCCGGTACACTCCCGCCTGGAAAATAAATCTCCAAGATGACCTGCCTCATTTATTTTAAGTACTTGAAAAACTAATTTTCCTGAAATACCATTGCAGCAATTTTTTTTGAAATACAGCCTTAAATATTATTTATAGAATACAGAAATCAAATCAAAAATATCAAAAATCATATCAAAGCAAAAAGCTGTCCATATTGTAAGGGTGGAATCGGCAACCCAATTTAGAATTTAGAAGCACCACAAATTAATGACCATGAAGATCATACATGCCAAAATATCCCCGGTACACTTCTGCCTGGAAAATAAATCTTCAAGATGACCTGCCTCAAAGAACAACAAATTAAATAAACATAAATAATAAACCATCTTACCTTTTAGCTCATCATCTTCTGGTAGAAATAAATTAATAAATTGAATAATTCAAACATCAAAGATGATCAAAATAAACACACCTTGAAATGAAAGTTAAATATTTTTGTTTATTAAAGTAGTAATTATGGAGTTATTTTCCCCAACATTATTATCAAAATCACCTACTGGACCCAAGCGCACATGAGCTTAGTTCAGTGTCATCAACAACGTGATCTCAAATATAGTGACAACAAATCTTAAATAACAATGCAATGACTGTAATTCTCATAATAAATAGGTATGGTCAAGTTTAAAGAGGGATGAGTACTCCCAAAGAACGATAAGTTAGAAATAATCAAAGATATAAACTTAAATATTAAAAAAATATTTTTTTGTAAAAAAATAAACGGAAGTTGCACTCTTTCAGTTCCATGAGCCAGCAAGGATGTCATATCGAAATTAGGGCGCAGGAGATAGTCTTGAAATTATTCGATGTTGTTGCAGGTCAAGGAGCAGTGTAATATGAATGTCCCACACAAAAAATGAAGTTAAAGGCGCTTACCTCAAACCTTGACGAAACCAGAATGAAGCCGATTGGGCAAGTAGAAAAATCTTTCCGAGAAACAGGAAAGGGGTCTTAAATATAAACGATCACATCTTCAAGTAACTGATCGTCTTTTGAATGAAAATCCAGCACACACATGGATAGCACCTAGGTTAAACATAGCCCGGATTGGGCACCAACACATCATCCTCAGACTCTGCTCCACACTACACTGCTCACTCGGCAATCACTCCATCATCGGTAAGCACCCAACCGGTATGACTTTGGATCATATAGTCAACTCCAAAGGAAAGAAGAGTAGACAGACTGACTACCCACTCATGGACTCAAAGAAGCAGACTGGCTAATGCAAGCATTCCAGAGATCTGCAGCAAGAGGAGTACAACTTTTCAGACACCTCCGTATCTCTCCTTGGTATGCTTCAACTTCTCGCAGACCTCGTCTCAGGTCAAAGTCCAGCCTGCAAAGTGGCCTCCTCTGCCAGCTAAAAATATGGAGTCTTAAAAATAGTGCAAACACTTGAAATACCTATAATGCTGACTCCCAGGAAAACTATAATCAAATGTTTCAGAAACTCTAACAGATGAAATGAATCCCATACAATGAAGCAAAGCTAGACTCACTGACACATCATTCAAGCACCTCTTCAAACAAATCATAAACACAGCTGCAATAATTAGCAGGTAGAAACATGAAGAAAAAGAACTTTTACATTTATATTGCACACAACGTTTCCTAAATTGAAAGTGAAATGAAACTTAAATTGGCATTTCGTGAAGAAAATTATGGAATAAAACATTTGACTGCTCTCTCAAAAATAGTAATTTAGCTTAAGGTTTTAAATGTCAGAATTTACATAAATATAACAAAAATATAAATAATCACAAACAGATTTTATGAGTTTAAATAATTTTGAATAACGTAAATAATTTCACAAACTTTACACATTTTAACACAGTTGTTAGGCTGGACTAAATCAAGTCATAACAATATTGGCAGATTAGAAGAGATGCAACTCAGCTGATGAAGATTTCAGCAGTGAAGAAGGAAAACATCAGTAGTTTTAGGACTTTTTCAGTAGTCGAGTTAAGAAGTGAAATATATATGTACACAATACAAAAAATTATTTAAGCATATGTATAATTGTGCATTATGTATATTTCTATTATCCAGTTATTTTTATCCAGTTAAAAATACTTTATATTGAAAACAAACATTTATGTCTGGCAAAACACAAGTTTTCATTAAAGATAATAACTAAGGTGCGGATTTTGATGAAATCTGCATTTTCTTGCATTTTTTGGAATTTTTTCCTTTTATGGGCATCTTTGAGCATTTTCAGGGAATTTTTAGCATTTTTGAGGCAATATTTAGCATTTTTATAAGATTTCCTATATTTAGGGATTTTTTTTCATTTTTAGTTCTCTTTACTTTCTGTTGCAATGGGTGTTTTTTCTAATTCCCGTCTTAGTATCTTTACAAACAAACCCTGGGGTCACAACACTTCCTCCCATTTTGTGGTGCAAACAGGTATTTTACAATAAAGATAGTCTTCCCCGTCGTAAGGGGCTCTGGTCTTAAATCAACTCCTTCCAAGACAAGAATTTGAGAAATATAATGGGGAAGGGGAACTATTACAATTAATAGGAATTTTCCACTTCAAACTGGGTTGTCCATCCTCTTCACGTGACTATTGCTACCAATCAGAAGTGACATTAACCAGTTTAAACGGGTTTTCAATTTTTTCGAGTTTTTTAAATCGCAAGCTCCTAGTCTCGCCTTGCCACCAAAACCTGTTATAACACATTGGGGAACATGCCTGTTATAAGACGTTGGGGAATGCTTGCATGTACTATTATGAGAATTTCAGAACAGTGAAATCTATTGTAAATGTCTTTGACGCCAATGATGCTGCTTCAATTCAAATTGCACAAAATGTGCTATCAACAAACAACGTAGAAGGAAACTTGGCGTACATAAAATCCAATTTCAGCATTTTATCGTCAGCCATTAAATGCCTAGAAAAACAACACGTAGAACTGGTTGACGTAATAGGTTACATTGACAACGTTAGTGAGGTCATTCAGAAGGCTAAAGGTAAGGTTGGGCATCGTATAATTGCCAAATTAAACAATGTTTTCGGTAAAAACCAGGGCTTCAAAACTTTGAAGAAAATCTCTCTCATCCTAATTGGTGAAGATGAAACTTTTGATATCGAGGAAGAATTGAATGTAAGCGAATTCGTTTTTTTCAAATATGCACCTACCACATCCGTAGATGCTGAAAGAAGCTTTTCATGGTATAAAAACTTATATTCCGACAATAAAAGATCTTCTACATTTGAGAATATTAGGAAACACCTAATAATTCAATATAATTCTGATGTTATCATGGGAAATTAAATTGTCGCAGTTCAGGATAATAAAAGTTTTAAATCAGGTATTTATACATATAAATTTTTTATTACAACAACTTAGATTATTTGCATTTATTCAAAACTTTCAAAATTTGTGTCATGAATTAACTAAATTTATGTTTCATGTCGTTCTTTTTCAAGTTCATAATAATGTAAAACTTTAAGGGCATTTTTTAAAGGCATTTTTTCACTATTTTAAGGGCATTTTTAATGAATTTTTAAAGTCATCAAAATCTGCGCCTTAATAATAACAAATATTGATCTTTACAAAAAATAAAATATAGCAATGTATTTATAGATGTGAATTTATCAATTTTAATATATCACTGCCAAAATGGTTGTTTTTTATTTTCTTAAGTCATTGCTTTAATACCACTTTTTGGAAAATATCCTTTCAAAGGGTTCATACCCATTTTCCAAAATAGGAAAGTATATATTATGCAAAAATAATTAAACAATTAACCTAGTTTATAAGTTAGTTTAGTCAATCTAATATACAATATTTAGACGATGGAGATAGATAGAAAAAGATACTAATTGACTGCTGGCGATTAAAGAGAACATAAACTGAATTGAGCAATTGCACTGCTTATGAAAAATAATTAAAAAATTAACAGTTCCACAATTTATGTCAAATTTAATAACGTTTAAAGAAGCATATTTTTTACTTCCATGAAAAAGTCAATCTTTTACATTCGACACAGCCGTAAATCCCCATAGTCACGGTGATTTGATTGGCATTACCGTACACGTGGCCATAAATCACCATTATCAAGTTAATTAGATTGGCATTAACGTGTACATGGCCATAAATTTACATTGGTCTTCATAGAAGACAATTTTTCATAGGAAATTATGCAAATTCTGAAATCCATAGTATGAGGATGTTTCCCGTAAAAACTACCATGAATCAATAATGGGCATCTCTGGATTAGCCCCATATTATGAACTACAGTAAGTTGGTACTGCCTGGGACATGCAGTCTTAAGAAAGGGGCAGTGCTACCAAATACATAAATAAAATGTCTTCACAGCATTATTTTCCTGCTCTTGATGAAAAACAATACTTACAAACAATGTTATTATTTGGAAGTCTCAGTTGCTTAACCATGGCAATAAATTTAGCAAATTATTGTCAATTTGGCAACTCTTGAAAACTTCTCAAATTTCGTACATTGGTTAAGAATTTCCCAAGTTAAGTAGTTTTTCAAGAATTTTTCAAAGAGGGTCTATAAGCTGGCCATCGTTGTTAGAATGAGTTGGCACGATATTAGTAAATGGCAAGAGTGAATATGTCAATACTTTGAGAATATAATCTTCTGTCTTATGAATCAGTTGAGCATTAAATTGCTGTTTCATTGCATCTGATGGTTTTTTGTTACCTTGTTAGATAGCTAGAATATTATTAGTTGTATACTGTACCTGTTTACACTTACTGGTGCTTTCAATAAAGCATTAGATATCTAGAAAGATGGACCTATTCCTGTATCACGAGAATACACTCACAATTCCAGATGATATGTCATAACAATATTAATTAAGTCTATTGTATTTGTTATATGAAATCAACTGAGAAATCCATTTGCCTATCTCAGTACAATTTGGCAAATCACTAATTTTGACTCATTTACTAATTACTACAATTTAAAAGTGAAAATTGAGTCAATATGTCATATTTCAGGTTCTGTACATTATTTTAAATAACATTTCATTTGATGTTTAAAGTGACAAATATATAAACAAAAACATGCACTTTCCAATGCTTTGTACAGAAGTACTGGTCCAAAAAGATTTTGGATCATGAGGGCTGATAGTTAAGTAACACAGTTTGAACAGAAATGCTACAATGGGTTAATAATAAACAAAACAATATGTTCATGTTGTTTAAACTTTGGTAATAACTTACCTCAGTATGTCCAGCCCAAGCTGCAGATCGAAGAGGAGTCCAACCATCATAATCTGCATGATCAGGATCTGCACCAGCTTTCAACAGCATTTCAACAATGTGAGCGAGTCCTTGGCGAGCAGCTAAAATAAAAGAAGGTGTATACTGTTGCAGTGTTTTAATTAAAAACTTAACTGATTTAGAGTAACTTAAACTAGCTAAGTAATTTTGAAGCATTCATTGTGTTTTTAAATTTAATCTAAATAATTTTTTAAAAGAGAGCAATCTTAAAACATACTTTTAAAAATTTATTTTTTAAAGTAATGTACTTAATTAAAACATTTTAAATTGTTTTAAGGTAATGTGCTTAAAAATTAGAAAGCCACAGCTCCTATGAAAAAAAAGAAGATTATTTTGCAAGTGTGGCTCTTACACTGATGCAACCCATGTGAGGAATGTCATTTCTCCAGTCCCCAGACACTCTGCAGATAACATGACTTTGTAAACCAAAACTAAATAAGTCTTATCATGGTTAGATTGGCGTAACTTCATGCTTAGCTGAATCAGTGGTCCTGGCCATTGGTTTGAGCAAGTCAAGTTCCCAGAAATTGTACATTATGTGACATTTCAAATGACCAATCCACTTGGCTGTCAATTCTCAACACAGTCCCAGATTACAAACTGGCAAGATGAGTGCTAGAAAAACTTCGGTTGTAAACAAGCACGTACGTGAATCGGTCAATGTACTGTCTAAATTCTAAAGTAACTTCATTCTGATTGGCTAATCGCTTGTTAAGAAGTTTTACTCCCATGGTCAGTGATCCTGCAAACTGAGACGTCAACTTCCGGTTTATGCTAATTTCTACTTCAACCGATTAGAGATTAGCATACTCCGGAAGGAAAACATTAACTTCAACTTCAATGATACCAGGCTATTTGAGCTAGTGCTTGTATCAGTGGAGTATCTTCGTGATGCATTCTTATGTTCATGTGAGATCGTTATCTTTATGATAGATCCTTGTCTGTACGCCGGTTAAATGGCGATTTAAAAGGCCGGTACTGTTAGGCCTAACTGCTGTTAAGTCTCTTGATAAAATTGACAAGACTTTGTTATGTTCAACTCTACAATGTTACCATTTCTCGAAATTACAAAAATGGATATGTTTTCTTTGTGTTAACTTTGATGTTTTTAAGTTCGTGAAGAAAAAAAAACTTCGTTATTTTTCACGTTGACTACTTTCACTTCACACCATTGTGACGCTCTGCTACTATCTGTTTTTTTTTTACGAATTTTTCACCAGCTAAAGAATAAATTCCAACAATGAGAAAGCATTTTGATACATCGAAACTATGTATGAGGGTAGGCTGAAAAGTAATGCACACATGCTTGTAGAGTGTGAATGAAATGACCTTCAGAAGCGCCAGCTGGCATGTGGAAGTAACATTCCCCCTCAATACGCATGCGCAGGTTTGAGGTCATTGCGTTCATCCATGCTAGAAAAACTTCAATTGTAAACAAGCACATATGTGAATCAGTCAACGTACCGTCAAAATCCAAAAGTTACTCCGTTCTGATTGACTAATCGCTTTCGGATCGCTTGTTAAGAAGTTTTATCTCCATAGTCTGTGGTCCTGCAAATTGAGACGTCGACTTCTGGTTTATGCTAATTTCTACTTCAACCGATTAGAGATTAGCATACTCCGGAAGGAAAACATTAACTTCAACTTCAAGGATACGGTACTATTTAAGATAGTGGTTATATCAGTTGAATATCTCAGTCAAGATCAGATCAGATCAGAGATCAGGCTGGTCAGAGCTTATCTTATCTTATCCTAGTGATCTGGTATGATCATCTTCATGTTTTCATGTCGTCATGATTGATCTTATATGTACGCCAGTAAATGGCAAAGTGCATGGCTGATGTTGTTAGGCCTAACTAGAATCTAATAGTTAAATTTTTCAAGACTCAGCTTATGTAAGCTAAACCTTATGATGATACCATTTCCTAAGTTATAGAAATGGTTAATGTTTTTTTTGTTAATTATGATGGTTTAAGTTCATGAGAAATAAATTGTGTTTTTTTTCACGTTGACTATTCTCTGTTCATATCCACTGTGATGCTCTGCTATCAACTGGTTTTTACGAAATTTTCACCAATATGAACAGGCCCGGTTTAAGGCGTGGGCGGCGTGGGCAATTGCCCACGGCGGCCGAATTAGGGGCGGCCATTTGGAAGTGAAATTATGTGTAGTAAGAATGACTTTTGTGGTCGTATTAAAAAAAAATTGAAATTGAACCAATTTTGTGCCACTTTAATATAAATGAATTAATGTACTCTTTTAAATAGTATTAAAACATTAAAAGGATAAAAAAAATCGTTTTTCTCCCAAAATTATATCTTTTTTGAAGCAATGTATAGTTCTGCTTGAAAGTACTAAGCTCAAACACTTAGGAGATTACTAGATTTTATACAACTTGCAGCTGGGTGCAGCCTGCATTCCCTGAGGCTCAGGACCTTGTTCCCCCAAACACTGGAAAAAATCCAAGGGGCGATTCTCAGAATTTGTTCCTGCTTCCAAATTCAAATTGTAAACACATGGATGCGGTCTCTATGATCGCACTTCTAAAAGGACGGGAGGGAGAAGATTAGTCCAGATGGTCATTATTTTGGTCATCTACCATTTTAGATCATTTGGGCATTGAGCCTAGCAGGAGGCCATTGCAGTTGCAGATAACACAGTGACTAGAAGTAAAAAGCTACTTCTTGGTATTCAGAGTGTTGTGTTATGATGCTGCTGTGCAAGATTCACAAATTCATCTTCGTGAAATATGGCTTCTTTTAAGTATTCGGGTAACTTTTTTTTTCAATTATTTAAAATATTTTCGTAAAATTTCTTAATTGACTATGTCTTTTGTTGATTTTTAATGTGTTTTAACAAATAAAATAAATTTGATGCTGAATTTAGTCTATGGCATTAGCCCCAGAATAATACTGATAAAAGAATAATTTTTTCACGTTTTTATCCAAAATAATATCTATAGGCCCCATGGCTGTTCTATGAAAAATCTTCAGACGCAATCGCAAATAATTAAGCAATGGTGTAAAATGATCTTAATTTTGTAATTTTTTTAGTTTCATTGCAAAATGAAAGAAAAAGAAATGGTATAAAATATTCCTTTATGAATATTTGCATAAAAGTGGAAAAGTTGTTTCTAAATTGTTAGAGCTGTTTTATAAATTAATAAATTTATTCTATAGACCCAGTCTGCGAATTTGACAGATTCCTTTGCTCATGCATGCAAATTTCTGTCTAGATATACGTTCAATAATCTGTAAATATTATTTTAATTTTGCATAATTACACTTTTAGTTATAATTATAGTGCAATACACTTTTAGGTAAAATGTTAAGTAAACAATCTTAAAATTTGTAATATACATTATAATATTGTGATTTTTTTTATTTCTACTCAAACAATTCATTACCCCTATCCCCATGTTCTAGTCAACTTAAAACATTCGAGTTATTATTATTCTTATATAAAGTTTTATTGTATGATATACGGTATTGCTCTGTCAATTTTTTTTTTCAAAATCCAGAATAAAATGAATACTGACCCTCCTCTTTTCCAACGAATGGAAATTCTTTATTACCCCACTCGAAATTCACATTTTTTAATTTCTCCCCCCCTTCCCCCCTGTTTTTGAATTAATTTAGAAGCATTTGGGTATTTCCCTGTGTTTTTCTGTTAGGCCAATGTATCTCTAAATTCTTTCCATATGTTTTCGTTTATTATCTTTTACAAAATTACTAAAAAAATATTGAGTTTTTTACCGCCTTGTCCTCAATAATTACAAATATGATCCCCCCCCCCTCTTAGTTTTGTGATGCATTTTATCTTTTGGCAGAAAAATAGAATATTTTTTTATTTTTACTCCCTTCCCCCTTTCCTTCCTAATTGTTATCCCCCTTTTCTATTCTAAGTATTTTTCGTGACTTTGGATTAGGTTTTGTATCTTCTAATATTTTTTTATTTATTTTCATTCACTTGTCACAAACTCAGGGACATTTTAAACATTACATTTCTATCGTCTTCACCCCCAGTGAATCTATAATAAAAAGAAGAATCTGTCTGTTTGTCTGTCCACAGTACCGCGCGATATCTACCGCACTGAATTTTTTCACACAGTCGCATCTCCGGCCACACATGAAGCTGCCATAAGCTTCAACACAGTCGCATCTATACCTGAACTAATGCATCTCGAAGGCCTTTTTAAAAATTTAAATTAGATTTTTAAAGAAATTTTTAAATTCTAAAATCAGTTAATCTCTAGCTATCGATATGATCTAGCAGCTATATTCGCGATTTAACAGTTACAGAACCTCCAGTCATCGATATGATCTAACAGCAACCCATACGATTTAACAGCTACCGTAACGATCTAATGCCACGTTCATCTCCCACAGGTTATTAATCTTTCATTAATTTATTTTTGCATTACGGAGAGCCTGTATTTTCTTTTTACTTTGCGGATAGCGTACTGGTAATTTGTCGTCGGTTTAAGATTTAAAGAAAATGGAGTAGTGTTATCTGTAAATGTATTACTTAAGTAGCGGGGGTTTATTTACGTCCGAGTCAACGCTGAGAAATTCGTTCCATTGATAAAAACAACTGTTAAATTCGTCAAGGCATAAAACTTTCTTGTAATTTGGCTAGTATTCCATTATTCTGTATCTGTGTCCCTACAGGATTTGAATCAGATTTTAGAGGGGCTACAATGGACAATAACAAACAGCTTCGAAATAGGATTTCAGGTTTTTATCTGCGAAATCAGAAACGCAATAAATTAAAATGTTTTTGTGTTTTTAATCTAGTATTTAAATATTAGCTATTTAAATAAATTGCTGATAATAACCTGTAAAATTCTGAATTGTCGTGTTATATTAAATATTTGCTTTTTAGGGATTGAAATGCTTTTCCTTTATCTCTCCCCTTTCCTAATTTGTTCATGAGATCATTTGTTTGATTTGTTTATAATGTATCACTGTAAAATGTACAAATAATTCATAAGATTTATGTAATTACAAATTCAAATTTTACTAGAAAAAATAATGGTGAGGGCAACTTTCATGGCCGGCCCTACATGCAGTGCAGTAAGTTACTTCTGACTCCTGATAAATTCAGGAAAATATAATCGGCGGTGGCTCCAGTTCAATGGAGCTGAATTTGTTTTAAGTGAATTATATATTGGTAAGATAAAATTCCAGTAAAGTTCAATAAGTTTATTCGATTTCTTCAGATTTATTTGTTTCGTTTACAGGCTTGCAAAGCAATATAAATTACTAGCTAACTATTTATAGATAGCTAGCGCTTTTAGTTTTCGCCCTGATTTCATCTGAAAATTCCGACAATAGACTCCACTTTAATATAATCAATTATTTTACTAACTTGATTTGAGGTATAAAAATTAAACTTACTGACGAGATTTTATATTCTAGCTAATCTATAAACTTGCGGCACATAAATACGTATTTGAGTATGTATATACGTACGTAAAACTTTCTTGTAATTTGGCTAGTATTCCATTATTCTGTATCTGTGTCCCTACAGGATTTGAATCAGATTTTAGAGGGGCTACAATGGACAATAACAAACAGCTTCGAAATAGGATTTCAGGTTTTTATCTGCGAAATCAGAAACGCAATAAATTAAAATGTTTTTGTGTTTTTAATCTAGTATTTAAATATTAGCTATTTAAATAAATTGCTGATAATAACCTGTAAAATTCTGAATTGTCGTGTTATATTAAATATTTGCTTTTTAGGGATTGAAATGCTTTTCCTTTATCTCTCCCCTTTCCTAATTTGTTCATGAGATCATTTGTTTGATTTGTTTATAATGTATCACTGTAAAATGTACAAATAATAAGATTTATGTAATTACAAATTCAAATTTTACTAGAAAAAATAATGGTGAGGGCAACTTTCATGGCCGGCCCTACATGCAGTGCAGTAAGTTACTTCTGACTCCTGATAAATTCAGGAAAATATAATCGGCGGTGGCTCCAGTTCAATGGAGCTGAATTTGTTTTAAGTGAATTATATATTGGTAAGATAAAATTCCAGTAAAGTTCAATAAGTTTATTCGATTTCTTCAGATTTATTTGTTTCGTTTACAGGCTTGCAAAGCAATATAAATTACTAGCTAACTATTTATAGATAGCTAGCGCTTTTAGTTTTCGCCCTGATTTCATCTGAAAATTCCGACAATAGACTCCACTTTAATATAATCAATTATTTTACTAACTTGATTTGAGGTATAAAAATTAAACTTACTGACGAGATTTTATATTCTAGCTAATCTATAAACTTGCGGCACATAAATACGTATTTGAGTACGTATATTTCCACCTATTCTGTTCAAACCTCCTCGCCAATCATTAAACATCTTTAGAATCCGCATGTTCATCTAACTTCCTAATTATTTTTAAAACAAAACAAAATATCTTGTGGTTGTGAACCAATATTTCACAAAAGAGTAAGTAACCAAAATGAGTTGCAACAATCGTGGCTTTTCAAATATTACAGCTTTTCCACCCATTGGAAAACTTGAATTTTGAAGTATAGTGGTTATAATTTCGATATGTTAAAATATCGAAATTATAACCACTATACTTCAAACTTCAAACATCAGGAAAGTGACCTAAAATCCAATTATATACAATTGTGGGAGTTTTAAAGAGAAATAAATTCATGTTTATTGTTTATAGCTATCACTTCTACCTTTTAAGGTATAAGCATTACAAACTTGAAAAACATCAAATTTTCAAACTTCTTTCAAACTTTCAAAAGACTATTACTTGGAAACTATAAACGGTTTTTTAAATATACATATAAATGTAGAAACTAAATTTCCGCATACATATTTTTGTCGCTTACTAATTATATCGATCTTTTATACTTTCGGTGATATTTCGAGTGAAAGTCTGAAACATGGAAAAACATTTTTTTTTTTTTTAATTTCAAAGTTTAAGTTTGCCCCCCCCCCCCTCCACCTCTCAAAAAAAAAAAAAAGTAAGTTCGATCCAATTATATACACTTGTAGGGATTTCAAAGAGCTTCAAATTCATGCTTATTGTTCAAGTCTAGATCTTTTAATTTTTGAGATGTAACAAATTTGAAAATTAGAAATTTTCCAGTCTTCTTCAATTTGGCAAGGCGATTGCTTACTCGAGAACTATAAAAGCTTTTCGTAATAACAAATATAGATTTTTATGCTAAATTTCCTAGTACGTATTTTTGTCGTTTACTATTTATATCTATATTTTATAGTTTAAAATGAAAACAAGAATAAAAAAAGAAACCACTCGTTTGGACAGATACTTTTTTGCTTTCTAGAAAAATGTTCTAAATATTGAAATCATTATTATTAGCGCCAAAGAGTTTACACTTTTCGTATCGCTTCGTTTTCCCTACACAGAAACCCCAAACATAGATAGCTGTTACTCACGTAAAAAACAAACAAACAAACAAAAAAAACGCTTATATCCACGTCCTAGAATTTATTTCACAATCATATTAGCAGTGTATTAATTAACGTAAACAGAAATTTATAGCATTATTGAACAAAACAAAATTGACTTGTCTTTCCTCGTGAATGAAATGCGCTATATATACGAGAATGTCGATAATAGATATATCGTATAAATACTCTTTTATTAATTTTATGCATCATTTTTTATCCATATATTCGAAAAACGTGTAATAGCACGAGAACGGTTCATGTTGTCTAAAGTAAGTTCCATTTGATTTCTACTGAAAACTTACATATAACATGATTGTTTCTTTAATATTTTTGGATGTCGTTTTTTTCATGATTTAAAAGAAGTTTGAAAATTTGCGACTTTCTGAATGTTCTTTGCCCTTTAAAATCATAAATTTTATTCGCTTCATTCCATTCATTCTAACATTATACTCACATACGCACAGACATCCATTTAAAAATAATTGATTCGGGTTGAAGGATGCCCAAAACGTGTATTAATCTGTCGAAAATTCCAGTTTTCGACCCCATCAATATTTTCCCTATATATTATTTGTGTGCAGGGAATTACAAATAAAGTCAAAAATTCAGTTATGTATTATAAATTATTGCTGTATTATATATGTATATGTATGTAGAGATAAATGTAAAGCATTACATTTTCTAAACCGCTAATTAGAGCTATAAATTTAGATGAGAATAACATTTGATAGGTCATTGAAATAAAATAATTTTCGTAAGATGATGGTGATCTTGTTTCTAAGGGGGATTCCCTCCTGTTCTTGCCTATCTAAGATGCTTTGCTCTTAATAGCTTTCTCGTATAATTATGAAAAAGTCCAGATCTTATTCACACACTTAGGCAGAAGTCATCAGTATTGAGAGAGATGCGGGATTCGTCTCTAAACATGCCTCTAATCGGACACTGTCTAGGTCAACCGAGTTAAATACCAATCCAGGCGGCTCTGCCTATGTTGAGGGGTAAGTGGTAGACGTGTTAATGGACGTCGACACTTAATAACCACCTTCACCCAGTCGTCTTCGAATGATATATATTGAGACAGGATGCATGGGGATGCCAAATGCTTTCGATTGGCTAATAGCGACGCCATTAGAGTAGACGTGGCTCCTCTCCTGACTGCACGATCCTCTCGAGCAGTTGCCTGTCTGGGGCGTTCTGAGACTCTGCTGCGGTTACATAGGTCTTCTCTGATCCATTGTTTTCATCACCGAGCAACTACCAAATCGCTCCGACCAAGATGGCGACTGATACGTCTGTTGGAACAACCAGTTTCCCTTGGGTCAATGATGCAACTTCTCTCAAAATCAGACAACTGATCGTAGTGCTGTCGACTACGTCTCAAAGACATCTTTGTACACAATTTTCACTATTAAAGCAGAAAATCTAGTTCCAATTGTCCGTAAGAAGCTCGGTTGTTTTAAATGCTGCACGATACGTCGTTCTCATGCGCGTTGCATGAGCCCTATAACGTCATTGACTTTGGCAGTTTAATCATTTGCATAACTCTTAAAACGAAATTTGCATGCTCAGTTTCGTGGCTGTAGCTCAATTTATATATAACTATATTCTATCATTGGATTTTCATATTATATATATATATATATGTGTGTGTGTGTGTGTGTGTGAAGGGCGGCCCCAAGCAATTTTGCCCACACAGGAAAATATCCTTGAACCGGCCCTGAATATGAAGTAAAATTTCAACAAACGGGGTTATGGGCCCCTGGCACCCCTAGTACAGCATCCTAGTCAACGAGGTAGTTTTGGAAACATAAAGAAAAAACAAACAATCCTCGAGATGGGGGCCGCAGCAGCATTCTACTAAAAAATGGCGACACTGGACATGGGGAAGCTAAGGAAGGATAATTTCTCCACATGGAATACGGACATAAAGTTCATGTAAATGAATGAAGGACTATATGGATTCATCAAGGGTATGGAGGAAAAACCTGAAGCGGAAACGACCAGGAAAGAAAAGGTGGAATACCACAGACATAAAGAGAAAGCACTTTCAACACTCTATTACAGTCTAGAGGCGGAGTACCGTGATTTAATTTCATCAGTGGAGGAAACCATGACAGCATGGAACATCTTGAAAGACCAATTTGAACCAAAATCCAGGGCTGGACTCATGAGACGCTTTTACAACTTCTTCAGCAAGAAACCAGTGCCAGGAAAACCGATTGGACTGTTCATTGCAAGGATTAAAAGATGGGTATCCAAGCTGAAAGATGCAGGCCACCCAATGGCCGATGTCCTGGTAGCTTTTCAAACAATTAGGCATCTCGATGAGGACTACCGAGGAATAGTGCAAAACCTTTACAGATTGCCGGACAATGAGTTAACTCTAAAACACATCGAAACTGAACTGCTCGCCGAGGAGGACAGGATAGCTCAGCAAAAGCATGACGAGCAACAAAACGGAAGTAAGACTTTAGCATTTAATGTATATAACTAAGTACAAAATTGTCTAAATCCAAAAGTATTACTTCTAAAAATGTAAATTCTAGTAAACAAGTAGGCCCTTGTCATAAATGCAAGGCGTATGGCCATTTGAAAGCTAATTGTAAATCTTTTTACGCTAAGTTAAGTGAAACCAACATGGCATAGAAAATTGTAATATTGAATCGACCTACAAATTCGGTTGGGTTGTTGACACGGCAGCAACTAAACATTTTTGTAATAATCTTGAATTATTTGACAAATGTAAAGAATTAAAAGGAACAACAATGTCCTTAGCTGCCGGTGATCAAGAAAGCCCAATCGAAGGTGTCGGATCGATCAACATGTATGTGAAAATGAAAAATACTAAAAATCTAATTATTTTGAAAGATGTTATATATTCCCCTAAATTAAGGAGGAATTTAATTGCTGCTTCACTACTAGAACAGCAAAATTGCATTTTCACCGGGAAAAATGGTTTCCTTACTTTTTACAAGCCTGATGGCAGTAAATGGTTTTATACCAAAAGACATAACGGCTTGTATTTCATTCGACCTTAATATGAGGCGAAAGCCAAAAATTTTAATATTGAGAAATCTACAGGAAATGTAAAAGCTAGCCTAAAACTAAAAATGTAAAATCTAAAAAGCCTAGTGATTTTAAAAGTAAAAGTAAAAATGAGTCATCTGATTGTAAAACTGAAAATGACGATCATGTTTTTAAAAAACAAAGTAACAAAAGAAATTTTAAAACTTGTAAAATTGAAAATTGTAATAAAAATTGTGATAATGTTCAAAGTAATAATGTAAATAAAAATGCCAGTAAAGTTTTTAAACGTAAAGTTGTAAACTCTAATGTTAGTATTTTTAAACCTAACAAGTCTTGTAAATTTGATATTTTTAAAAGTTCAAGTAATGTAAAATCACCCATTGAAGTTGGGGGAAATACAAGGCTATGGCATAAAAGATTTTGTCACATCAACTTTGAATATTTGCATTACACATGTAAAGTGTCAGCTGTTAGAGGATTGCCAAAAATTAGTGTTCGGAAAATTGACTGTAAATGTTGTAAACTGGCAAAAACAAAACAAAATTTCATTCAAACCCATAGGCAGAATAAGAACTGAAAAACCATTAGAACTAATCCATATGGACACATGCGGGCCAATAGCAAAACCATCGCGTGGAGGTGTTAAATATTTCCTTAGCATAACCGATGATTTTTCACGCAAAGTTACTGTGTATCCTATGAAACGAAAATCTAAAGTTTTTGATAAGTTTAAACAGTTTCAACATCGAGCAGAAAGATTCTTAAATACCAAAATTTTGAGTGTCAGAACTGACAATGGTATGGAGTTTTGTAACACTGAGTTTGAAAAGTTTTTAGAAACACAAGGAATTAAAGCGGAAAGAATAAACACATACATGCCCGAACAAAAGGGGATTTCCGAAAGGTTTAACTTAACTGCTTTGGATTGTGTTAGGGCAATGTTAAACGATAGCAACTTAAAAGATGATTTTTGGGCAGAAGCTTTACTCTGTTTTGCATATGTTAAAAATCGGATATGCCACAAGTTCAAGAATCTGACACCGATCGAGTTGTACAGCAGCAAAAAGCCATCAGTTGCTCACCTCAGAGCATTAGGATGTCAAGTTTTTGTAGGCAAGCCTAAACAACTTAGGAGGAAACTTGATATGAGGGCACAAGAGGGCATTATGGTGGGATATGCTTTGTAAACACGGTGGTATAGGATATGGCTCTTGAATGAGGGGAAAATAGTAGAAACTAAAAATGTTAGATTTGATGAAGAGTGCAACGTAGAGGAAGGCGGTCTGGGACCCAATGTAAATCAGAAACCTAAAGAAAATTTTACTTTGTCATCTCACAAACCCACCTATCCAGATTCTTCTGACGAGGAGTATGTGGAGAGGGATAAAGACGATTCATCAGAGGAAGATCAAGACATTACGGAAAGTAATGAGGAAGCGGGGTCCTCTGATGATAATCGTCCAATTCCCGATCCAGATACTACTTGGATCAGAAAAGTCATTCCGAGAATGACGGGAACAAGAAAAGATGTTTATTATTATTACAAAGGAAAGGGACCTAGGTTGAGATCACTAAAAGATACGAAAAATTTTTGTGGGAAAAATAAAATAAAATTTGATAAAATTTTTTTGAATTTTAAGGGGGATCAAGGGAGATCATGAGATCAGCTAGAAGCTAACATTGTAGAGATCCAAATTCCCAGGAACTACAAGGAAGCGGCTAATTCATCCCAATCCAAAGAATGGAATATAGCCATGGCAGACGAATTAGGTGTCATGAAGGAAAGAGGTGTCTGGGACTTAGTGCCTGCACCTGTTTCCGACAAAGTAATCAGTTGCCGTTGGGTGTATACAATCAAAAGAGATGAAAGGGGTGAAGTTAACAGATATAAAGCTAGACTTGTAGTTCAGGGATTTAACCAGGAAAAGGGACAAACTTACGAAGAAGTGTTTAGTCCGGTAATTAACTTTACAATTGTTAGGATGTTTTTTACTATTTTTGTATGTTTATTAGGGTGGTTCCATACTCAGCTTGACATCAAATGTGCATATTCATATGCCAATCTCAATGAAAAAATATTTATGAAACAGCCCCCAGGATTTTTTGACAAAAACAAAAGTGGATATGTATGTCAGCTAAATAAAGCAATTTATGGCTTGAACTAAAGCGGTAGAGAATGGTATCTTGAGTTAGACCAGGTTCTCAGAAAACTTAACTTCATAAAGTTTAAGTGGTGCAATTTTGCATATAATTTTAACAATAAGGCTTTATTGATTGTTTACGTTAATGACATCATATTATTTGCCAAAAATTAAATGAATTTAAATTCTGTAACTTCATTGCTAAAAACCAAATTTGACATTAAAATGTTAGGAAAAACAAAAATGTTATTGGGTATTGAATGTGAGGAAAAACATGATAGACATTTCATCCATCAAAATCAATACATCGCTAAAATTTGTGACAAATTCTCAAAGTTTAAATATCCTATTTCAAGTTTACCCACAGCTAAAGGTGTAGTTTTAAGCAAAACAGATTGCCCAGCAAATCATGCAGAAATTGAACAAATGAAGAATATACCTTACAGAAACTTATTAGGTTGTTTGTCATTTCTTGCCAGCAGAACTAGACCCGATATTAGCTATGCCGTAAACATCTTATCCCAATTTCAGGAAAGCCCAGGCATTAAACACTGGGATGTTTTACTTAAACTTCTAGGGTGTAGATAAAACAAGGAATTTTAAATTAAATTTATCTAATATTCAATCTGTAAATTTAAATTGTTTTACTGATTCGGACTTTGCAGCTAATGGGGATGATAGAGCATCAATGGGAGGCATGAAATTTTTAGTAGATAGGATACCTATTTGATGGAGGACATTTAAACACAAATGCATGAGTTTATCTACAATGGAAGCTGAATATATCTCATTAACTGAATCGGCAAAGGAAATGGTGTGGGTACAGAACATACTACTTGAATGTAATAAACTTAGCGTTCAATTAGGAAATAGTGTAATATTCTGTGATAAACAAGTGGCCATAAACTTTTCCAATTCACCCATTGAGAATCATAGAACAAAACACATTGATGTTAAATATCATTTCTTAAGAAATCTAGTTGAAAAGAAGCTCTTTGAGATCAAATTTGTAAACAGCAAAAATAACAGAGCTAATGGTTTTACAAAACCTATCACCAAAGAAGCAATCTTTAAATTCTATGAAATCTTTAAAACTTCTTAAGATGTTCAAATTCTAATTTTAAATCTAATGTAAACAAGTCAAATTCATTTTAAATTGTATAGTTGTACTTAAAAAAAAAAAAAAATGTAACTTCAACACTTTTTCAAAACTCGCATTGTGTAGTTTAGTTACAAATGTGTTTATATTGCGTGGCGAAGATTTTTAAAGTTTTTTGATACATACTAAAATAACTTATACATTTTTTCAATCTCTCATGTAGTAGCTTAGATACTAATAAGTTTAAACTCTGTGATGAAGGGGTAAAAGTTTAAGATTTTTCTATATAATATACAAACTTTTAGCATTCCCTCAACATGTAGTTTAGATACTGTTGAGTTTATACTACATGGCGAAGTATTTAAGAGTTCTTGAAACTTGTATCTCCTGTTTTTGACACAGAGATATTTTAAATTTGTATTCTCACGTAAATTGCATCATGATGTATTTTATACTTTTTAAACTTTGTCTTGAAAGATATAATTGCACACTGAAATCTATACATGATATTTTTTTTACTCTATAAAGTAGTATATATTCAACTGAAATTTAAATTTGATTATAACGTATTTTTGTGATTAGACAACTCAATCTGCTGGAGGGGGCAGTTTGTTAGAAAAACTTGAATTGTAAACAAGCACGTACCTGAATCAGTCAACGTACCGCTAAAATCTAAAAGTTACTCCATTCTGATTGGCTAATCGCTTTCGGATCGCTTGTTAAGAAGTTTTACCCCCATGGTCTGTGGTCCTGCAACTTGAGACGTCGACTTTCGGTTTATGCTAATTTCTACTTCTACCGATTAGATATTAGCATACTCCGGACGGAAAACATTAACTTCAACTTCAAGGATACGGCACTATTTAAGATAGTGGTTGTATTAGTTGAATATCTCAGTCGAGATCAGATCAGAGATCAGGCTGGTCAGAGCTTGTCTTATCTTATCCTAGTGATCTGGTATGATCATCTTCATGTTTTCATGTCGTCATGATTGATCTTATATGTACACCAGTAAATGGCGAAGTGCATGGCCGATGCTGTTAGGCCTAACTGAAGTCTTATAGTTAAATTTTTCAAGACTCAGTTTATGCAAGCTAAACCTTATGATGATACCATTTTCTAAATTATAGAAATGGTTAATGGTTTTTTGTTAATTACGATGTTTTAAGTTCATGAGAAATAAATGGTGTTTTTTTTCACGTTGAATACTCTCTGTTCACATCCACTGTGACACTCTGCTATCAACTGGTTTTTACGAAATTCTCACCAATATGAAATAAAATTCCAACAATCCAGTGTATTTCGAGAAGTAGAAGTATGAAGACGTGCTATGTCAATGTGAGTTAAACAGCGTGCTGTTATCGAATTTTTAACTGCTGAAAAAGTGACTCCTACTGAGATTCATCGTCGTTTAAAGGCTGTTTATGATGACGATGCTGTTGATAGGTCTACTGTAAATCGATGGGTAATAAAATTTCGTGGTTGCGAGCCTGGAAACACAACCATCCGCAAAAAAACTTGACTGCGTTTTGGGATGCTCACCGAGTTTATCTGACCGAATTTCTGGAACGAGGGGCAACGGTAAATTCTTCTCAGTACATACAGACTCTAAAACACCTCCAATGTCGAGTTTGTCGTGTTAGAGGCAGTGTTGCACCAATAATCTTGCAATGTGACAATGTTCGTCCACACATCTCACACGCAACTGGAGAGGCTCTGCGAAACCTGAAGTTTGAACCGATTCCACACCCTCCTTATTCCTCCGATCTTGCGCCTTGCGATTTTTTTTTTTTTCCTCTACTCAAGAGAGACCTCAAGGATAATCATTACACCTCGGATGATGAGGTGAAGGCAGCTGTTGTTAGAAAAACTTCAATTGTAAACAAGCACGTACTTGAATCGGTCGACGTACCGTCAAAATCCAAAAGTTACTCCGTTCTGATTGACTAATCGCTTTCGGATCGCTTGTTAAGAAGTTTTATCCCCATAGTCTGTGGTCCTGCAAATTGAGACGTCGACTTCTGGTTTATGCTAATTTCTACTTCAACCGATTAGAGATTAGCATACTCCGGAAGGAAAACATTAACTTCTACTTCAATGATACGGATGGTATTCGGGGATCAGGTCGGATCTGCTTGTCTGATGACTGATCTGGTATTCAATTCTGGATTACCAGCATGCTCGATGTTGATATTTAATGATGTTACTATGAGCCATTTATGTTAGCAGTTGTTCTACATGCATGCCAGTAAATGGCGATGTACGTGGCCAATGTTGTTAGGCCTAACTGTTAAGTCTTATGTTAATTTCAAGACTGAGTTTATGTGATTCAACTTTTGCTGATACCATTTCTAAGTTATGGAAATGGATATGTTTTTCTGTTATTCTAATGTTTTAAGTTCGTGAAAATAAATTGAGTTTTTTCACGTCAAGCCTACTTCATTTACATCCTTGCTACGCTCTGTTGACAACTGGTTTTTGAATTTTACCAATGAATGAAAGAAAAAAAAACAGCTGTCAAGTCCTGGATTCAAGAAAAGTCGGAAGAATTTTTCAGTGACGGAATGAAAAAGCTTGTTATACATTGGGAGAAATGTGATAGCCTTAACAGTCACTATGTTGAAAAATTAATATATGATTTTGAAACTTAAGAATTGTAATTTAATGTACTTATAGGGAGACATCAGTTATTCTGAACATTCCCCATATCTTAGTGCAATTAAGTGTAATGATGCCTATTTAAGTTTCGCCTATCAAATGTAATTTCTTATAAAATTACTTAAGAATAACTCTAGACTCATCTACCGAATTTTGTGAAATTCGGTCCATTAGTTTTTCAGTTACAGTGGATACAAGCTTTGCGTGCCATTTCGCAAAAAAAGGTGGGTTCTCTTATCCCGAATCGTACCCAAAACTAATCAGCACCAGACTCGCTCACAAGTAACTTACCTACCAAATTTTGTGAAATTCGGTCCATTAGTTTTTTAGTTAGAGTGGATACAAAATCTGCACAGACAGACAGACAGACAAACAAACACACACACAAACGTCACGCTACAAATAGTTTTTTCGTATTCTAGAGGTCTCAAAACGTGTAGATCCGTCGAAAACTCGAGTTGCGATTTTCGGCATGATTCCAATACTTTCCCTATACATTACCATGTATTGCAGGGAAAGTAAAAATAGGCATTCTGGTTTTGATGTTACTTTGAATACTGAAATCACGGAAATCAAAAACTTTAGTCCCAACTTTGTTATTTTATCTGCTGACAAAACTAAGCAACTTATTCTTACAAATAAAACTGATTTATGCTAATTCGAAGCAGAAGTGAATTGCCGAGATGAAATGCAATCAGGTCAAAAAACTTCCAATTACGATGATTAATACTAGGATCACAAAACTTAAAAAGTGCACTGAAATAATGCACTCCTCCTAATGTTAAATCCGCTGCTTTTCATACTTCCCGTCAACTTCCTAAAATATTTGGTCAAATTAAACTTCATAAATTAAATCATCCTATGAGTCCTATCGTTTCCAAATGTAGTGGGCCTACTTATTTTTTAGAAAAATCCCTTGCTTATTTCTTAAAACTGTTTTTTAATAATCATATTTTTTCTATTAATTCTACTAAAAATTTCATTAATATCTTGTTTAAATCTATCATTTTTTTCCAATAGTACTCTCCATAGTTTCGATGTCATTTCCTTTTTTCTTAGTTTTCCCATTGACATTGTTATTAAAATTATTGCTAAAAAACTTCAAAATCACAATTTTGAAACCCCCACTATCGACGCAATCACTTCTGCTTTGAATATCGTTGGAGACAAATTATTTTGGCTTCCGCAATGCTATTTACTGACAAACTTCTGGCGCCCCTATGGGTAGCCCATTATCTGGTATTTTAGCTGAAGATGTTTTGCAGGAGCTCGAGAGCGAGGTGTTGCCTTTTTTAACCATTAAACCTATTCTTTGGTGCCGTTACATGGATGATATTTTTATTATTTGGGATCATGATTTAAATGATCTCCTTCATCTCATGAATAAAGAATGATTTTTACCCTTCGATTAATTTTACCGTTGAACATGAATCCAATTGTTCATTATATTTTCTTGATGCTTTGGTTACACGCTCCTCCTTTGGTTTTCAAACTTCGGTTTTCCGTAAACCCACTTTTACTAACTCTTGTATCCCTGCTGATTCTTTTCATCCAATATCCTCTAAAAAAGCCTATTTTAATGCTTATTTTAATTGTGCATTTAATGTTTGCTCTTCTATCCCTACTTTAACTGATGAAATTAATTTTATTTTTAATCTTGGCCATGAGGCTGCTTATTCCTTTGAGTTTATTTATAAGATTTTCGCTCATGTTCGCAGTAAATTTACTCAACTTGATACTAAACTTATTAATAACCTATTAATGATCGCTTAGCTTATAAATTTTGTTTTCCTTACTATCCTAAGATTTTCTGTCCCTTCATTCAATTCTGTCATGATTTTGGTTTCAAACCTGCCCACTCTAAAGTTATTACTTTATTCAATAAGTTCAGTATGATTGAATAAAGTTATTACTTTATTCAATAGTATTCGTTCTGATAAATTAGGGGATATTGATGACTTTAAGAGCTATGCTGGGGTATATGTGGTTCCCGTGTTAACTCCTGAAGGTGACTATAAATTTTACATCTGCAGCACTAAATGTAATATTGGCATCGGTTTAGAGGAACATGCTCATGATGTCAAGAATGGTAAATTTTCTACTGCTCTTGCTCAATCTGTGGTTAGTGATAATTTCCAGCCCATCTCTGAAAAATTTTCCTCTTAATTCATTGTAATAATGCTCATAATATTCTCCTTTAAGAATCCCTTTTTATTTATATTTACCGTTCGTCGATTTGTAATTCTGATCCCGTTCAAATTCTAAGTTATGCTTGGCAACTTGTTTTCGACTCTATGCAATTCAAGTCTTTCATAGTTATTTATAACATCATCCTTGTGAAATGTATGCTTGACTGTTTATTCGAACTTGTACTTTTCTGGTAATGTTTTTGACATATGTCTTTTAAGGAATTTTGAACCTATTTTTTAGGTTTATTTGTATTCATTATTAGTCTATTCAACTTACTAAGTTCAGATTATATTTTATATTTATTTATGCAAATTTGCTACGTATATAGTCTATATATGAATGATCCATGTTTGCTTTTCATGTAGCTACTGATGAAGGGTGTACTAACACCCGAAAATGCTCTGGTCTTGTTTTTAAAACTTTGTACGTCTTTAAGATGTTTTTATTAAATGACCTTCTGTCTAACGATGTTGTGTTCTTAATTTATTTAGTTGAAACAGACGTGATGCCAATTTGATTATTCTATGGTTCTCATCTATTGTTTCATCGTTTCTTGTCCGGCTTTCATTTCTTCATGTCTGGCTTTTATCATTTTGTATCCAGCTGTAATAGCTTTCATGTCTTTTATCAATTCTTCTTTTCCAACTTCATCTTTTTCAATAAACCTATAATAACTTCATATTGTTCCTCCATCCTTCTAGACAAGGGCTTACATGCTCTTCAAGCAAATACCACGTCTGATGCCAATTTGTTATGATGTATCCTTTCAAAATGTGCGTATACTTTCAGGATACAAAAATCAGTCCAAATTTCTGGATAACTAACATCTTTGTTTAAAGCATTAACATGTGGTAACAGGAACATTATACAGTGAATATCTTGATAGCTATCTTACAAGATCACTAAACAACTGTCAGGTACAATAAAACACCAATTAAATGCTTAGCTAATTCTCAAAATAGCAGTTACTATTCTCAAAATAATGAGTGACAAATCTAACAATTCAATTTAACCCATATCACATCAATTCTCTCTCCAACTGAGTGATGAGTCCCTTATATACTTTCCATACAAATTTCTAGAAAGTGGTCGTATCTCTGAAACCACTCGATATTTCAAGAAAGTTCTAGTAGATTTGGAAACTCACCAAAAGTTGCAAAGTTTGCAATATTTCACCAAATTTGGCAACCATATCCAAAAAGTCTGGCAACCCTACTTTCACTTAATAGGAATGGCTGCCTGTTAAAGTGTTTCCCCCTTGTGGGACCTCAGAGACATGAAGGCATCCTACATGTTCATAACAATAGATTTCTGGAATATGAAAAGAGATCATTTTCCTAGCCACATTAAAGTCTCCATCTGTTTTTTGACAGTACCCACAAATAGTGTCGATACCGAATGCCCCTTTACTAAATTAAAAAACCTGTTACAGGACACTAAACACCAAGGTTATTATATCTATAAAGATGCGCCATTTTAGTGCTAGCCAATGAGAGCACGTAAAGATGCAACGTCACTTAGAGTTAAATGTCAGGCACGGCCAGGTAGACTCCAATGTTAAAGGATGGTAACAAAATTAATTTAATTATTTTTTTAAATTTAAAATATGAAATAAATGCTCAAATAATATTAATTTTACTTAAACACAACATAAATATGCAGTACTGGGTTTTTTTTGGAAGGGTACATACATAATAAAACTGTATTTCCCTTTCTGAAAAATATAAATCATCTGAAAGTTTCATTTCGCTTTTTGAAACCAGTCAATGTTATTACAGGAGGTGATGTTATTTTTAATGAATTTTGTTTTAAATACTCAAATTTACAGAAATATGTTCGAAAAGTTTTCTAAACAAGCAATCATTCTAAAATTTTCATTATACACAAATAAACATAGCATAATTTCTTTCTAAATGCATATTAAATAAAGTTATTTTCAATTATGTTATCTCTAATAATTGAAAATCAAAACAATAATTAAAACGCTAACACTAAGAGTTTTATGTCTTTTTAGGGGGGAATGTACTTATGCGTAACTAGTTGTTGTGATAAACATGCTGCATGGACCAATTTGAATGGAGTAATAAAAAAAATTAATAGCAATTGCTTTAAGAGCTTAATGAAAATATTAAATATCAATTACTCCATTCAAATCAAGAACCCTGCAACAAATTTTCACAGGTCGGATTCCCATGTCAATTCAATTAAATCTTAATGGCCAAATAAACAATTAATTAAATTTATAAATTTTTGTATAGTGGTATTATCCAGGTATTGACATGAGAACCTAAAATTAAATATAATGTTAAATGAATTATAGTCATTCATAATAAATACAATCATTATTTAAAACAAAAAAAATTAATTTATTATTTATAAAATATTCATTAGAAATTCAAAAGCAGATACTTAGTAGAAAATTATTTAAAACAAAGAAGTTAGATGTAAACATGCTAAATAACTTCACAAAATGTAACATATTGACAGATAGTGTTCTTAAAAATATAATAATATCAAAATATAAAAGGAAGAAATAACTCACAGTTTGCTATAAAAACTCGTGTGCACATAAAAAAAAAATATTTAGAACTGATATAAAATATCATTAGCCTTGATGTAGCTTATAATGGTATTAACCATTTTTCTTAATCACTTCAGCCATACACCTTATGTGACAACTATTATCTTATTCATTCTAACTAACACTCGTTGAAACAAAATCTTTAACACAAATCTGACATCTTAGCAACACTTATATGCTATCTATGCATATGCATAAAGTTGGAATCACACTCCATTTTAGTCGAAAAAAAATATCTTTACAAAGAGCAACTGAGCTACAAATTTTAACTTTTGAGCACAACCTTTTTAGTAACACATCCAAGAACCAACCTTTTTAGTAACACATCAATGGGTACATGGGAAGCTACACCCGCTTTTGTAGTTAAATCAGTACTGAGATTAAAAGTAGATTCCCTTTTTAGTTTAAATTTGCTGTGTTTTGATTATGTTCCTGTACAACTACTTGTTGTTCATGATTGTTTTGTGTAACAGATTGCATTTGAGGATATATTTGAGAAGGATATGCCCAATTCTGCACTTGTGGAAAAAATGGAACTGCATTTTGCATATTAAAATTTTGGGGAAATCTAGGTTGCTGTTGATAATTAATGTTCCTTGGTCTCCACTGTCTAAATCTTTGTCCCTGTTGTCTATAATTTCTATGATAATTGTTGTTAAAGTTACCTCTTGGTCTAAATTCCCTTTTAGTTTCATTTTTTTGATTAAATTTCCAATAATCTTTACAATTTAAAGTTAAATGTGGTTCTCCACAAATCAAACAACACAATTTTTGTTTAGTATTATCTTCGTTTCCAATATTTACATTGTTTAATTGTCCTAAAACTTCATGTAATACAGCTTCAGTTGCTAACTGTTTGGATTTAATATCCTCAATTTCAGAATTTGAGCTTGTAATATTTAAAATGTCATTTGCTTCCTCACTTAAAGCTCTATCAATTGTTTTGGCTATTTCTAATGCCTCATTAAATGTTTTGGGTCCTCTCTTTTTTACCTCAATTCTTATATCAGATCTCAAAGCTTCAAAAAATTTAGTTAATTTTAAATTATCTACAAAATCTTTAATTTCTTTTTTAGATTTATCTAAATTAGCAGTGTATTTATTGGCTGCTTTTTCAATTTCTTCCCCATGTAGAAATAGACTGATTGACTTTTTGTTTTATTGTGGCAAAGTCTGCCTGTAGCTCTATAAAAGATTTAGTTTTAGTGAATTTTGTTTTTAATTTTTGCACAAAATCTTCAAAATTAATTTCATTTGCTACTTCTTCATTGTTAGTTAGAAATTCCAAAGCTTTTCCTCTCATCAAAGATTTTAAGATAATTAGTTTTTTATTTTCATCCCAACTGGTTAAGTTTACTAAATTTTGAAATTGAGATATAAAAAAATTTAAATTTTCATTTTCGAGTCCAGAAAATGTTTGCATTAATTGTAGAACAGGTAGTGTAATTGCATTATCATTTTGGTCTTGAATTGTAGCGTTTAATGAGTTTATACTTTTTCTAAGATTTATATTAGTTTTTATTTTATCTTTGCAATTATCCATGTTAATTTTTTTTTTTTTTTGTAAATATCAATAATAAAAATATGTATACACAGTTAGAACATCATATATAACAGATTACACAGATAAAGAGTATAAAAAAATATTTTTTTGATAACTTGACATTAATAATTTTCATATTTTTGATAATTTGACATTAAGTGTCTTATATAATAGTTGCAAATTATTTTAAATCAATTTTTATCAAATTTCAATTCAAAAATAAATTTTTATTTTGCTAATGCAATTTATAAATTGGCTGCATACTTAATTTTTTAACTGTTATTCTTATTTTATGTTACTATAAAGATATTTATTTTCAGCAATTGTTTCTTAATTTTAACCATAATTTAAATATTAATTAAATTATTCATATTATATTTTGAAAATTTAAAATATTAAATTACTGAATAATAAATTTACTGCTTCAATTAATAAAATGCAATACATAAAATGCAGTATTTAAAAAGAAACATCAATTGCATGCTATAGAAGTGGGTCACGCACCATAAAACTTAGTTAACCATTATAAAAAAAAATCTATCCAGAAGGAGTGGTCACGCACCAGAAAACTTTAATAAGATGTTGTGATAAACATGCTGCATGGACCAATTTGAATGGAGTAATTAAAAAAATTAATAGCAATTGCTTTAAGAGCTTAATGAAAATATTAAATATCAATTACTCCATTCAAATCAAGAACCCTGCAACAAATTTTCACAGGTCGGATTCCCATGTCAATTCAATTAAATCTTAATGGCCAAATAAACAATTAATTAAATTTATAAATTTTTGTATAGTGGTATTATCCAGGTATTGACATGAGAACCTAAAATTAAATATAATGTTAAATGAATTATAGTCATTCATAATAAATACAATCATTATTTAAAACAAAAAAAATTAATTTATTATTTATAAAATATTCATTAGAAATTCAAAAGCAGATACTTAGTAGAAAATTATTTAAAACAAAGAAGTTAGATGTAAACATGCTAAATAACTTCACAAAATGTAACATATTGACAGATAGTGTTCTTAAAAATATAATAATATCAAAATATAAAAGGAAGAAATAACTCACAGTTTGCTATAAAAACTCGTGTGCACATAAGAAAAAAATATTTAGAACTGATATAAAATATCATTAGCCTTGATGTAGCTTATAATGGTATTAACCATTTTTCTTAATCACTTCAGCCATACACCTTATGTGACAACTATTATCTTATTCATTCTAACTAACACTCGTTGAAACAAAATCTTTAACACAAATCTGACATCTTAGCAACACTTATATGCTATCTATGCATATGCATAAAGTTGGAATCACACTCCATTTTAGTCGAAAAAAAATATCTTCACAAAGAGCAACTGAGCTACAAATTTTAACTTTTGAGCACAACCTTTTTAGTAACACATCCAAGAAGAAAAAAGGAGAAGACACTGAACTCTGAACTTCTAAAATTACACCTCCCCTCTTCCCAGGAAGGGGGAAGAGACAAAAAAAAGCTGCTTCCCAGCTCACATTAGCATGTTGCTAGGACCCAGTAACAGAAGAACAAAATAATTAAAAAAATGACTTCTGGGTAAGAAAGAGACGTACCAATCAACCATTGGTTACTGACCAGTGATGTCACTTTGATCCACGAATTGTAGAAAGGGGAGGAAAAAGTTGTTTCTTCGCATGCTCAATGAATTCCCAGAAAAACCTCTGCTCACAGGGAACTTAGAATTGATGATCTTGCACATCTGTCAAGGATGGTAATTGAATGCACTTGCAATCCATTCGTGCCTAATCGTGGTGTTAATGGCTGCAAATAAATGACAGATTGTAGACAACATGAGAGGTCTCGTTTAGCTTTCAAAATTCTGTTTTTCCACACCTTAAAATGTCACTTAAGGTTTTGAGTGATCTTGCTAAATGCTTTTTTAATGGCTTTAGTGCCTTCTACTTCGAAGCCACTGTGGGAAAAATATTCACTACCTCGGACCACCATGAATTTAAGAAAATGTTCTCAATGCAAAGAATAGTTTTCTGTAGTAAAGTTATAAAGTGTTATGATGAGTTTAAAGTTTTTAAACACATCACAACACTAGTAAACGATTTAAATGATGCTTTTATAGTGAAGAACTTATATTATTGCAAAACACTTGATATTATTAGTTTTTTTAGATCAAAAAGAGAATTTATATCAAACCGAAATTCAATATAAACATATAAAAATATAGAAACTAATCGTTTAACACACACACTATGATATACTTTCAGAATAATAAATTAAATGTATTATAGAGTATATTGATTCATGATGAAAAATATACGAACAAGTAAATTATATCATTACATTTATTTTTAACTTACTATGGTTAAGCATCTTCATCACTTTATCAGACTATAACTTTATATTTTTCAATCTTCAGATATACATCAGACATTTCACACCAGCAACTCAACCAAAACAAAGTAGAAAATTTAAAATAATCCTACTTTAGATCAGTTAATCAACTAGTCACAAGAAAGTCTAGATACACATTTAATTATGCCAAGTTTACAGATCATTACGACCATTCCATTGACTTGTACACACACATCTAAATGCACAAGTTTACAGATCTTTACAACCATTTTATTGACTTGTACACAAACCATCTCCTATACACACTACACAACTTGCATGCACATACATGTACACAACTTGCAATCTGATTTAGAACAGCAGTTCCCAACCTTTATCCCCTTGAAAACCCGCACCTGTTTATTTTCTAAAGTCGTAACCTCAGAGGCCTGGAAGTCAGAGGCCTGGAAGAGAGCCGGAATGCAGAAACAAATTTATAACAAATGGTATCCAGCAGTAAACAAATACATTACAAAATGGTATCCAGCGGTGGGATACATTACAACATAGTATCTAGCAGCAGGAGAATGATAGATTTATTACAAAATGGTGGCAGATGGTGAAGGATCATGATAATTGGACTGTCAAAAACCATCGGAGTCTGAAACGAATGAAGCGCTTTTGGAGTAAAGCTACGGAGCAACACCAAAGAGGTCAATGACCGCAGGACGGACGCAGAATCCGCAGAGAAGGAAGGACTGACTGATTTTCCCACCCGCAACTGAACAAAGTTCCTTAAAGCCGATGTTCCCGCAGCTACTGACAGAGGAACCACACATCCCCGACCATCCAGAAAGTAACCCGACACCAGATCCCTCACTGATGTTTAACAAGGCCCAAAGAATCTACGGTGGGGTGAGTGACGATTTTTTACTTTTGGTTATAGCGTAACTCAGGATCTTGTAACAAAAAAAAAAAAAAAAAAAAAAAAAAAAAAAAAAAAAAAAAAAAAAAAATAGAAAAGGGGAGCTAGGAGATCTTTTAATCGAGCTAGAATTTTGGCAGGAAAATTGGTTAGCCAAAGCTCGGATTAAACTAATTATATTAGGATTGAGCATTTAAGTGAAAAAATATTGTATGTTTTGTTTAATGCAGAGTAATTTTGTTTAATATACTGTAAACTTTAGTAACGCATATTATTTTCATTTAAGACATATTGAGTTCGTTTAAGTTTTAAGTAGAACTGAATACAGGAATATAGCCTCATTAAGAGACTGGTATAGAAAATATTAATACATTATTTTGCATAAGTATAATTATAATTTTATCTTAACGTGGCATTTCTGACACGGGCCCAAAAAGCAGACTTGGCTAAATTAGCGGCCGAACTCGTAGAGGCGGTACCGCAAAATTTAAAAATTGCTGAATTAAGAAAGTTAATTTTGGAAAGCGCGGATTATGAGGAAGAGCTAGCAGAAGGGATGTTAACAGCTATTGTAGCTGAAAGGGAGGAAATTCGAGAACAGGAACAGTTTAAATTAAACTTAGAATCCCGAGAAAGGTTGGAGTTAGAGAAAATTCGGGCGGAAAGTCGCAATAGCACAGAGTCCGATCGTAAGCATAGAGGCAGGGGCGCAGATGAGGTTTCGGACGGTGGAGGAGACGGTCAGGATAATAAGACTGCTAACAGTCAAAGTACCCACACGGTCTGACCAGTGGGCGTATTTTTTCTCAAGTCTAGAGAGGGTATTCGCTTCTGAGAGCATACCGCTTGAATTCAGGGCGACAATTTTGTTAAATTTACTGGGTGACAGAGCAGCGAATTTGCTGACTCAGGTTTCAGAAGAACAATACGGAAATTATGAGGTAGTAAAAGGAGTTGTATTAGAAAATTTTCAACCTTCGCCTCAAGTATGCTTAAAAAAATTCCGGAAAGCGAGCCGTCGGGCGGACAAAAATTTCGTTCAGTTCGCGACTCGGGCGACGTCCATGTGGGACTATTATTGCAAATTAAAGGGGGCAATGGGTTTTGAGACCGTAAACCAATTAGTGGTAGCGGACAAAATTACCCAGGGACTGGACGTCGAGACCTATGCCCATATAGGCATACGGCAAGGTGATGGGTGGTTTAAGTCCAGGGAACTGGCCAAGGAGTGCAATATGTACTTCGCGGCCAGAGGTAAATCATATGCGGCATCGGGGCCAGGAAATGGCAGGGCTAGTGAAAATGAGAAAGAGGAACGGGGTAAATTCTGATCCGAGGGAGAAAGAGCCCGGCCAAATATTGGGGGACCCGTAAATGGAGGGAAAAAGGGCCACCCACAATGTTTAATATGTGGGTCAATGTTTAATATGTGGGTCAAAGAATCATTTTAAATGGGACTGTCCTCAAAGGAGGCAGGGGAGGCCGAATGGTCCAAAGGACACTAGCCGGAGATAGGAAGAGAGACGCGCGGCTGACCAAAGGGAGGCTCCACGAGTTACTAACCACAGAGTCGTAGCCAGGGTGGATGCAGTTAGGGCGGAGTGTCCGGAAGTTACGGAGAGGAGACCTCTATGCAAATTAGAGAGGGTGCCGGTGAGCGTCGACGGTAAGTTGGTGTGGGCTCTAGTGGATTCGGGCGCGGAAATTTCGGTCGTGAGGAGAGACGTAGTGCCAGTCGAATCGCGGACGGAGGCAGCTATATGTTTACAAGGAGTATTCGGGCTGGCCGTAGAATGTCCACTGATAAATATCCTTTTAGGAATGGTCAGGGGGCAGAGCGATAGTGCGCCCCAACAGGAAGTTTTATGCGCGGTCGTAAAGGATATGGTAGAGGAAGTATTGTTACCGCCACAGGTAAAGAGGGAATTAGAGAAAAATTCTAGAGATGGGAAGGCGAACGCCATAGACCCAGGTAGGCGCGAACCGATTCTGGAGGGCGCAAACAAAAGCGAAACATTTTATGAACCCCAGAGAGGGTCAGTTTCGAATTTTGAAGTAGAAGCAGGGGGAGAAGCCGCAAAAGCCGAAAAACTAAAGGGAGCTGAGTTCCAGCAATCGCAGATGTCTGTGAGGGAACAAATAAGGTGTGCAGAATTAGAGGAACGAGCCAAGATATGCAGAGGATATGTAGTTTAAACCGAAAATATGTTAGGGGAGAGAGAGGGCCAATTAGTCGTCCCGAAAGTGAAAGTAACCAGGGCAGAAAGGAGGTGACAAACGAAAGTGAGGCCACTGGAAATTCTCCTGCTACAAGCAGAGACCGGGTGGGGCAACCCCGATAGTCAAGAGGTGAATAATGGACAGGTAGATGTACCGGATGGCGAGAGGAAGAAATATCCCAACAAGATTAGGGACCGAGGGAGTGAACATGCGAAAGCTGAAATGAAGGAACGAGGACTTTCGGTTTCGAAACGGAAAGCTCCGAGATTCCACGAAAGGGCTTCGGTTCGAGAGTACCCCGGCAGCAAGATGCGAACCCCTGGCTATGGCAGGGAAGGGGGGATGGAGAGATTCTATGATTTTTCAGCACGGTGGAAGAGAGGTATGGGATAGGAGAAGGCAGAACCCAGAAATGGGGGAGGGGGAGATTGTTTTGAAAATTGGGTCAAATGGAACTTCCGCGACCTCGAATAACGGAATGGAGGGAGAGTTAGTTCCGATTTTATGTATCGGTGTTTAATGTTTACCGGAGTGGTTATGTGTAGTAGTGTACAAATGTTGCATGAGTTTATTTTATATTAGTGTACTGATTTCTGGTTTGTAGGCAGGGGCGGCAAATAGGGGGCGCGAGGGGGCGCGGTCGCACCCCCAAATTTCTCCTTGTCGTCAATCGACTTCTCCCTTTTCTATCGAATGTCCACTGGTCAGTTTTCTCACTCTATGGTGCTTCAAAAGAACCAACAATCACAGTGAAGTTTTCACTTCAGGCTGGAACGAATCCTTTTCAATTTGAAAAGATTGGGTATGATGTTATCCTTCTCACTTGAAAATTTCAAGTGTCTGATTAAATGTATGTGTAGTTAGTGCATGCTCATCCAATCCTTCTGCTAGAAATGTATTTCAGCAGCTCAATGTATTTCATATTTTCATAGAAACATCATATAAAATACATGCTATTTTTGAAAAGGTTCGCTCATCAACAAATACTTTTCTGGAGGCTCTTCAACTCTACAATCACTAAGTGATACGAGGTGGTCTTCCAGAGTTAAAGCCATAAAAGCACTACTTGATCATTTTGAAGTGGTGATTTTAACACTGGGAGAATTATCTGAAAACGATTATCCCAATGGTGGCAGAGCCGAAGCCCTTTTAACATCCATGGCATCGTTCGAATTTTTTTTCACTTTGTTTGTATTGAACAGTGTTTTTGATCAATACAATATTCTCTCAACGCATCTTCAGTCATCTGATCTTAATTTTTAGACTGTGCAAGCTTTTGCTTTAGCTACCATTGAAACTGTTAGTTCTTTTCGCACTGATGCATATTTCAATCAAGTGTAGAGTTTTGTGACAGAACTTTGCGAAAAAAATTATTATTCTGGACCAAAACTGAAATTGCGTAAAAAGTTCCAAGCAAATTCGGAGACGGTGAGAAAAATCCCCATGATGATGTTAAATCATATCACAGAATCAATATTCAATATGAAATCACAGATTCACTATCGAATGAAATTGAGACAAGATTTAATGAGAACAATATATCTGTTTTGTTTGCCCTTAGTTCAGTATTATCCGGATCAGATGTCGAAAAAGAAAAAGAAAACGTATCAACCATATGCAAAGTATATGACTTCCAGAAAGAGGAATTGCTGTGTGAATTGCGACTGGTTTTATTTTTAATGGTGAAAAATGAAAACATAGACCATCCCAATTTTAAAAGTCGCCTGGATTATTTTAAAGAGCGGAATTTAAAAAATGTGCTTCCTGTCATAACATTATTAGTTGAATTTCTTTTGACTGTGCCAATCAGCTCAGCCAGTTCTGGAAGGTCTTTTTAGTGTCTTAGGAAGCTGAAAAATTATTTTCGCAGTACAATGGTACAAGAAAGACTTTCATTTTTAGCTGTTATAGCTATAGAACAAGATATACCACTGGATTACGATGATATTGTAACAAAATTTTTTCTTCATCCAAACTCTAAGAACCGGCGTTTAAAACTTCAATATAAGGTAAATAAATATAGATATTTGTATTTAGAAAAATTATGTTAACATCAATTATGTTAACACAATTATGTACAAAATTATGCTAACAACAATTATTTTTCTCAACATCAATTCAATTTTGTGATCCCCCCCCCCTATTAGCAAACATTTTATTTATTCCATATTGTGAATTTTCATACATAGAAATCTCGCACCCCCAAATGGAATGCTGAAATGCCGCCCCTGTTTGTAGGATTTTCTTTTATTAGAAATGTTGGAAAAAAATCAATACATCGCGATTCACGTTCCGGTGAACAGGCGTTTATGCAAATTTAATATGAACGACTCTTCCCGTTCACCGGCGTGAACCGTGACGTTTTTCAACATGAGGTTTCATGCAAATCAGTTCTCAATGCGTACGCATCTGATTTGCATATCCGGGGGCGTTTCCGGAACAGTCCATTCTCGGATATATAAGGCAGAGATTTCTTGAAGCAATTATTCAATTCAGTCAGTCGACAGAGAGAATTCTCACTCAGTCTGATCCAGAACGGAGCCGAGAAGGCTTTATAAGACATAGACACTGATGGTCTGATGCAGGTAGACAGAAATGCTTTAGACAGAAGCACTGCGGGATGTCTTATCCTTTGGTTTTCCTTTACCAAGTGTGATACCTTCAATGGTGGCTGCAAATACACGCAAGTGATAGAGGTAGTATAGTTACTTACTACCCATGCTTCAAGGAATTTCTGTCTGGTTATATACAACTGCAAACCTTTTTGTACATAGTATTTTTTGATGTTTTGTGGCATGGAAACCTGGAATGTGTAACTTGCCTAGTTATGTTTTCTCACGAAATAAAGTGAACGATGTGTTTTTCTTTAAAACTGGATCTGCATACTTTCATGACCCAGCCAACACTTATTGACTCTATGCCAGTGCGTACTTTGCTATTTATCTTGCTTCTTCAAATTTTAAATTTTCCAACAAGAAACTTTTATATAGTAGTGTACAAATTCTGCAGGGGTTGGTTATATATTAGTGTACAGGTTTTTTTTTTCTTACCGGAGTGTAGGGAGAGATTACAGTATAGACGGTTCCAAAGTAACTGGGAATTATTTAGGAGGATAGATTAGTTAAACTCACTGATGAGATTATAGATAGATACTGATAGGATGATTAAGTGTATGGTTTATATAGTATAAATTTGATAGAAGATTTTTTGAATGGTTAATTTATATAAAGATATATGTGTCGGGTAGTGTAATATTAGATTATCTATTAGTGTATGATAGTTGATTTTTTTTGTTTTGCTTGTTATGTTATACTATTTGGCCGGGATTTCTAGGAGAGTTATAATGTTGCAATGGAAGTATATAATATGAGATCCTGGGTGGCAGCCAAAGTAAATAGTCACTATATAGCAGGCATATACCCAGCAACCATGTGTTTTACAACCAGTTATGCAGAGGTGAAAAACCCGTGAAAGAATGCCAGAAACTCTGGACTTAAGAAAATTTTATTATGTATGTAGACTCTGACACTCTAACTTTTAGATGTGCACTATAAGAACTGAACATGCATAAACTTTGAGTGCATTCTGACAACAGATTCGGCATAGCAGGAGTGATGTGTGTGTTACGAGCGGTTGCTCATTACCAGACAGTTGTGTGGGGTAATAAGGATCAATGGACCTGTATTCGGACGATCCTCAAAGAGTGCAATGTTGTAGTGTTATTGTAAGTGAATTGCGTTTTTGGAAAAAGCTGGGTATTTAACCCTAGTTTTTCTCTGGGTGGGGCATGTGAGGAACCCATCATTTTTTCGAGTCTATTTTCAGCCATTTTCAGAACAGTTTCAGAGTTCATACACCTTAAGACCGCCTGCATTGCAGTTTTGGGAACAAGGCTATAAAACTCTGTCATCATAGTCTGATTTCGGAGAAATGCATCCATTTTGAGCCGTCATCAGAGAAGGGAGAACTAATCCCAGAGGGGAGCGTTAGGTGGTCTATGAGATGAAGAGCAAGCTTAGTAAGGGTGGTCCTCAAATTTTGAACCAGAATATATACACAAAAGAGACGCCTTTCGAGAGAGGCGAGACAATTTTCGTAGAGACAGGTCGCACTTTTGGTGCTCCTGATGCACAGGTTCTCGCCCTCACCAGAATGTTATTCTGTAACTCTTTGATATTCCTTGTCATGCTATAATAAAAGCTTATTTTCTTTATCAACGATGCCTGTTTTATCTAGACTGGTAGAAAGTCGTTATTTTCATGATCTTGTCACTGATTCGAACTCACGAATTTTGAAGGGAACGGCTACGTGCATTTAGGTCGGCACATTTTACTTTATGTGTGCTGACCGGACTAACGCTACTGAATCAACAACCATGCAGAGGCCTGGAAGAGAGCCGGAACGCAGAAACAAATTTATAACAAATGGTATCCAGCAGTAAACAAATACATTACAAAATGGTATCCAGCGGCGGGATACATTACAACATAGTATCTAGCAGCAGGAGAATGATAGATTTATTACAAATATAGAAAATTATGTTTAAAATTTGAGTTAAGTACAAGCTATAAATAAGTCACTTACCAAGGTTAATAGGAGTTTGTCCATTTTTATCAACAGCTTCCAAATTAGCTTCTTTTTCGATAAGTCTTGAAATTAGGTTATCGATACCCTCATGACATGCACTATGAAGCAAAGTTCTTTGATTGTTATCAGTTTGATTAATATCTGCACCCACAGAGAGCAAGATTTCAAGAGGGTCATCTGGTATTTTGGGACTACTGTCCTTCACAATTTCCCCAGTTGGTAGTTTGGCACCAGCACTGACTAGAAGTTTCACGGTTTGGGGATCTTTTAGTACAAATGTTTTAGCTAAGCAATCTTCTAGAGACAAATTACAATGCATTAGCCATAATGTTATATGATAAGACTGCAATGCTGTACTTAAAGGTATTTTGCTTAAGTGCAAAGCAAAATCTATCATTTCTTCAGCAGAAAGATGAGGAGAAGCTATTGTATATCGCATAGCTATCATACCATGACCAGTTTTGGCATTGCAAAGATATTTTTGAGTACAATGTTTAACATCTAAAAGCCATTCAGCAAAGCTATGATGGAAAAGTATTTTTATTCCTCCTTTTCCTTCAATAAGAATTCTCGACAAAAGTCTCATACGTTTTTGATATTCTTCCCAACTTAAAGTAGTATTATGCGTCCATACACATTGAAATAGCACGTCTTCAGTCAATGGTTTTCTTGATGCAAGAATGACATTTAAAATAGCTTGAACTTTTGTGAATTGCTTTCTGACAAATAACCTTTGACAGAGCCAAAGATACAAACCATTTAATGTTCCAGGGATTTCCCTTACCTCTCTTAACATTATAAAATTTTCTGCAACACCATCTAAAACTTTTTCAAGATACATAAAACATCCATTACTTTTAATGTGAAGCTGATTGAGCATTTCTGCAGTTTCTCTACTTAAGTGTTGTCTCAAAGCTTCTTCTTGATCTAATCGGCAAAGAATATATTGCTGCACATCTCTTACAACATGGGATTTTCTAAGATCATCTAAACTTATTTTTCTAAAACCAGTAAACATACGAGTAACACTTTTGCTTTGCTTTCTTGATGAACAAATTAGAAGTAGCCATCTAGGGAACATATGATGATAGTTAGATAAGAGTTCAGCAATACTTTGACTAGTGTGACTATGCTTTTCAACTACTGCTCCAAGAATAGATTGATCAACGGAATCTACAAGAATAAAACAAGGGTGACTTGGGGGATCAATTTCCAGAAGAGGAAATAACACGCCTTTCTTGAAAGCTTCATCTGGATTTCTTTCACATTCTGTTAGCTGAAGAGCAGCCTCAATGTCTGGACTTTTGATACGGTCACTAAATCCATTAATTAAAGGAGAAGTAGTAAACTGAGTAATCAGATTATTAATAAACAAAGCAAGAGAAAGACTATTAATATCATGAGCTTGGCAAAAATGGTATGCCAATAATTGTTTGCTTAGAAAACTTTGTTTGCCCTCAATGTTTGTAGGCCATACAATTTCACAACATAGTGCTGTTTTACCAGAACCAGGTCCCCCAGTTAGCAAAGTACCACATGTCTTTGATGAGGAGCGACTTTCTAAGCAGTGTTCAATCTTGGCAAACGCCCATTCTCTGCAAAAAAATCTTTTTCCATGCAGAAGACTTTGGGTCATGATTATTTAAGCAAATTTAAGTTTTTATGGTTGGACATTTCACTTTCAGGGACATCAACGCTTTCTGCCCTTCAACCTTACTTCCTTTAGTGCTGACATTCTGAAAAAAAAAAGTATATATATATATACATATATATCACTCACACTTCTAGTACATTCACTAGCAAAGAAACTGAACATAAGAAATTGGAAACTTTTAATTAAAATTTTTCATTTCATTGCATTACATAAAATGTCACAATATGATTTTTGTATTTTCCTCCAAGGTTACATAAGACTAAACACTTCAAAATCAATTCAAAACATACATTAAACATAATATCTACATCTCATACATTAATTTGTTTATAGTGCACATCTTACAGGATAAAATATAGTCTACTTACTACAATTTCAAATCCAAATTTAATCCTTCAGACTAAAACTCAAAATTAAACTTTATTTGAATCTTATTTTACAACAGTATGTTCTGAAGCTTTCTTCAGCATATGCTGTTGTAAAATAAGATTCAAATTAATTTGTGCACATTTAAAATAGTGAAGCTTACATAGTTGAAACTCAAAGAGAATGGTAAAACACATCAAGTTATAAAATAAATATCACAGGATATTCAAAAATGGGAAATTTCCCTAAATTAGCATTTCTCTATAGTTTTATAGTATCTTATCAATAATATATATATATATATATAATTTCTTTTATTTCTTTGTATTTGTAGAAAATTTTGGAATAGTGTATTATGAGTTACTACATACATTCTAACTTTGGATTTAATAATTTTTATTTATATATATATATATATATATATATATATATACAGGGTGATTATAATTAAAGTTCCAGGTTTGAAAATGGTCTCAAATAAAAAGCATTGATCAGAATGATTTGAAATTTTGAGTGGACACTTGTGGAGCAATGGAATTTTATTTGGTCAAGAAAAAAAAACAGTAGTTCAAAAAGTCGCAGCTAGGAGAATAATTGGCGCTTTACTACACTAGAATGCAATACAAAAGTAATAAACGTTGACTTACTCATTGGCTAATGACATAATAAATGTTTAATATGCTGTCCTTCGAATACTGAATTAAAAGTCGATCTTTCATCATCACATGCATGCAAGTAATGAAAAAAAAAATTCATCCATTGAAACAATGTTAAATTCTAAGCAAACGTAAGTCGTATCTTTTTTCACAAAAAGTGGATTTAACTTGTTTTGCATAATTGCTCTTCAAATGCTGCTGCAAATTTGCATAAGACAGTGACGTTGCAATAAACGTTTGCTATAAAAAAGGAAGAGCGGAACTTGTTTCTCATAACTTAATGAAAAATCTCTATCATTCTGTTGCAATGACTCTATTATTAAAAGATCGTGCTCTTCTTGTCAAAATGTTTTATGAGAATAACAGCTCTTGTTTAGTAGCTCTTAGAAAGTTCAGAACGTTGAAAAAGTTAAAATCTGGTCCTCTGTGTGGCAAAAGCGTGCGCAAAATGATTTAAAAATTTGAAGAGACTGGCTCTTTGGACATCAAACCAGGCAGGGAACGGAAAGCAGTCGATGGAGAGATAGTGAAAAATATAGCTACAGCGTTAGAAGAAGAGCGTAACACTAATGCATCAACGAGTGCATGTGGAATTGCCTGATCATTAGACATACCCTCCAGTACAGTGCAAAAAGTTTTTAAACACATTTTGAAATGTTATCCTTACAAACTGACCCATGTTCAACAGTTGCTACCTGCGGACAATGTTGCACGTGAAATATTCACACTTCAATTTCTGGCTCAGATACAAGTGAACGATAAATGGCCCTCGAACGTTTTGTGGACTGACAAAGCACACTTTCATCTCCACGGAACTGTTAATACGCAAAATTGCAGAATCTGAGCAACCGAAAATCTACAGGAACTACGCCAAGTGCCTCTTCATTCCCCCAAAGTCACTGTGTGGTGTAGATTTACAGCAGCGTTTATTATCGGGCCTTTCTTTTTTGAGGAAGTTAGTCCTCATGGCCCTGTCACCTGTTCTGTCAATGGCCATCGATATGAACGTCTTTTGAAAAGGCACGTTACACCCACACTGCAAGAGCATCAGTGTATCGATAACACTATTTTCATGCAGGATGGGGCTCCACCACATATCACAAAAAAAGTGAAGTGGCTACCTCGCAGTCATTTTGGAGATGACAGAATCATCAGCCGCCATATTCCTGTAAAGATGGCTAGCACATTCCCCTGACTTCAATCCATGTGATTTTTGGCTTTGGGGGCATCTGAAGAATGTGGTGTTTAATGACCACATTATTAATTTAGTGGAACTTAAAACTAGCATCATGCATCACATCCACAACACCTCTACAGAAACACTCAAATCTGTTGTTGAACACGCTATTTTGCGCTTTCAGCTTGTTTCAGAATGCATAGGACAGCATATTGAACATTTATTACATCATTAGCCAATGAGTAAGTTAATGTTTATTACTTTCATATTGTATTCTAGTGTAGTAAAGCGCCAATTATTCTCCTAGCGGCGACTTTTGAACTGTTTTTTTTCTTCACCAAACAAAATTCCATTGCTCCACGAGTGTTCATGCAAAATTTCAAATCATTCTGACCAGTGCTTTTTATTTGAGACCATTTTCAAACCAGGAACTTTAATTATAATCACCCTGTATATATAAAAATAATATATATATATATATATATAATAAAAATCCAATGATAGAATAGAGAGAAGTTGTAACTCAAAATACCCTAACTTAAATTATGCCTACAAATTAAAAAGAAGTATTAAAAAGAGAATTATCAATCATGAGGAAAATAAAATGCGTATTTCTAGACATCAAGCTAAAAATAATCAACAAATATCTATGGTGTAGATTCGAAAATAGAAAAACAAAAAATATCCAAACATTAAAACTATATACGTAGATAAGCACAAGGCCTAAAAAATTGTTCATCTCGAAGAAATTCTTTTCAAGTCCAAGTATTTAATCAAAAGAACACAAAATATGCTTGTTTCTGAAATGAGAGATAGATTATATTTATAAACTCTCAATACTTGGACGACAAGCATAAAGATTGAAAAATTATATAGGAAACAAGAATAACTGAAATACACTGCAAATGTCCAATCCATTCATGCAATAAATGAAGAGACCAATGTTGCCAATTGCAAAAGATAAAAGTAGAGATTTACTGTTGTTAATCGTGAGAAATAAATAACATTATTGCAAAAAGGCGATAAAATGTGATATATTCTACTGTAAAAGCTACAAAATAAAAGGTTGTGTAATATAATAGAAAACAAAGAGGCTAAAGTATAAGGGGATGTAAATACATTGTAATGCTTATTCAAGAGAATGTTGATGTTTGGCTAATATAAGATATTAAGGAAAGAATTTTAAGAATATTTAGCTAATCCAAACATTTTAACTATACCATTTATTAAATATGCTGGATATTTATATAATTTACCGGTAATTTTTAGGTTATTAATATGCATAACATGAAATTTTTTATCTGATAATCTATGAATTCTAAAAAGTTGATTAAGTATAATCTTTAAACAATTGAATCGAGTTGCAGGAATTAAAAGGTAATATTTTATTAATGTTAAATTTAAAATAAATAATAATTAGTCTTTTTTATCATATAAAATTAGTAACTATCCCGTTAGTAGGTTCAATAATTAGATTTAAATCCAAAAAATTTATATTATTACTAATAGTAGCTTCATTAGGAATTAATTTCAAATTATCCAGATAGAAATCTATATCTCTGACATATGTACTTATCAGTAAATACTAAACAAATCAGATCATATTATAAAATTTACAGGTATGTTGATGAAGTAAAAGATTTTTCACACACACACACTCTATATATATATACGTGTACGTGAAATGAATTATTTTAATGTTTTTAATATTGATTGAAGTTGTGATAGTGATAATTAAAATTTTATGGTACTGGTAATTTACATGTTTTTAAATGTATAATACCGCTTTTATTGTTTATATGTTTTTAATGTTTTATATGTGTCGTGAATGTATATATAAATGGTATTTTTGAATTATTTAGATTTATTAGAGAATTTTCGAGTGACGGGGATTTGACTTTTCACTTTGAGGTTTTATACTTTGATACTTTAAAATTTGATACTTTTGACTTTTGGATCTTTCATGTTCATTATTCGTGGTCACTATGAGGTTAACTACGGATGCGTGCAGGCTTCTGGGAGTGGTGTAGTGACCGCGCAGCCGGCTGGTAACCGGGACATAAATGAGATCACGATTGCTCATTGGTCATTTTATTGCACTTAGCCTGTATGTTTTCCTTTCGTTCTTGTTTTCATGTTGATCGTAAGGTTTTCAGGGTTATTGTCTTTTGAGTTTATATAATTTTGTGGAGTGTGGTTGCAGCAATAAGCGCATATTCCTCACAATAGGATATATAGTACTTAATGAATTTTGATAGATTTTTTCAAGTTGTATGTAATTTTTAAATTATATATATATATCAGGGATCTTTTATCGTATCTAATAGTTATGATGTAATTGATATTTTAAAACACATGCCTGACAGATTACATTTTAAAAATTATGACTTTACAGATTTGTTTAACAATGTTGATTTAAAGGATTTATATAATATTTTGATCGAAAATTATGAAAGATATGATTTGCAATCTAGCATTACTATGACATGTTTTAAGACTTTGGTACAGTTGGTACTATTCGAAACTGTTCTTTTTAATGGTATAACTTACTACAAACAATTATTCAGCATCCCCATGGGGGGTGGATGCTCATCTATACTAGCACATATATATTTAAATAAATATGAAATGGGTACACATTTGCTTAATGACCTATTTTACGTAAGATATGTTGATGACATATGTACTAGATATTGGGATACGATGAGTAATATTAATTTCAGCTTTTATCCGGAATGTTTAAAGTTAATTGAATCACCCCTAGGAATATATGGTGGAACTATCTATCTGAATATTTGTATAAATTACAATGAAAGAAATAGGATTGTCTTTAAGGTTTATGACAAACAGAAAGATTTCAAAATAGAAATCAACTACATCATAAAATGGAATACTAAACTACATAAAAGCGTATTTCATAACATCATCATTAACCATTTAAAAAGAAATAAAAGACTTAATTCTGATCATATGAATAGAATAAAAATGGGCAAAATATTTATTAAAGGGGCTAAAAAACAGGGACATCCTGTTCCCTTTCTGGCACATTACATATCAGGTTTTTATAAAAACTGGAAGGACATTTTTTAAGCGGAATTGGTATTAAATCATTTCAAGAAGTTAAGCACTGTATAATGGTTCTGAATGAATGTGAATTTGTGTAGTAAACAACTGGAATGTAGAAGTGTCCAGTGGAATGACTTAACCCTCTCGCGACGGTAGCATTCCGGAGCTGTCGCGGCCCAAAAGACGGAGCGCTTCGCTTCCGAACTGGTCCCAAAGGACGGCACATTTTTTTGTGCTAAGCCTAACTCTCGAAAAAAATTCACTAAAAATCACCTATTCAATACAGAAATCTACTTTTTTCAGGAATAAAAGAAATATTTATTTTCTATTTGATGTATATTTTTCATACAAATCTGAATACAAAATACTCGTTAGTTGCTCCCATTCTTTTATCCGAAATAAACGAATAATTTCACTGCCTCTAAAACCCAAACAATAAAAAATACTCTCTTATATTCCTATGATTCACCAACGAAATCATAACGCTGAAATAAAAATAAAAACCGAAACTCAATTATAAAATTGTTGATGCTACGAGAATTGCTCTGTCTCTTTATATTACGAAATGATGTTTCCCGCTCCAAATGGAGAAATAATTCATTCGATCCTCTTCTGCCAAGGTCATGCCTCTGCAAAATACATTGAAGTTAGTTCCATGGACATGTAACGCCATCTAGTAGACAAATTAAAACGTTCCACGTGGAGGCACGTATAAGTGCCACTCTCCGCTTACGGTAAAGTTTCCTCCGTCACGAGTGCGTGCCGTTCGTCCTTGAATGCAAGTTTGCAGCTGGCACATGGGCGTGACGATCGTCGCGAAAGGGTTAAGGATATACAGAATTGATGATTTATCAGATCAAGAAATAAGGCACTATATAAAGGTTCTGAAGGATTGAGGTGTGGTAATGAAAACAACTGGATTGTAGTGAATTTGGCACAGTTGAAGACTTACAGTAGATTGTATGGTAATGTTGTGTTTTGAAATTGTTTTGTATAGTATATATTGTGGTTGAGTGTTTGTAATTTAAGGTGTTCATACACGGGTTATGAAGGATTCTAATGATATGTTTGGTTCGTTTTTCCAATTTTTTTCCATTTTTTGACTGCTCGTTTTACTGTTTACTTATCAGTGGCAGATTATGTGCTACACCAAGAAAGTACTGACCGCCAGGAGTGTTTCCGCGTATTAAAAGTATGCTGTAACCAAGAAATAGGGATCACACACACCCTTGCCATTTTGTACTTATCTTGTTTTGATTCTTTGGTCCATTTGATTATATATATGGCTCTATTATAGAAAGTGCAGCCTTGCGCCTCTCTTTGATATAAATGCAAGTATTTTAACACTATATTTATTAACGTTTTCATCTTTCGACATTATATATATATATAAGAAAAGAAATACGAGGAGAAAGGGATAACCAAATGCTTTGCATATAATGGTTGGGGAGGATTGCGACTTCCCCTCCCGTTTAAAACAGCTTTACTGCCTAGACAACGCTCACGGTACCAATACAAAGCAAAGGTTGGTCCCCCAAACGTGTAAATACGAAACGTTTTCATCTTTTGACATTATATATATATATATATATATATATATATATATATATAAGCAAAGAAATACGAGGAGAAAGGGATAACCAAATGCTTTGCATATAATGGTTGGGGAGGATTGCGACTTCCCCTCCCGTTTAAAACAGCTTTACTGCCTAGACAACGCTCACGGTACCAATACAAAGCAAAGGTTGGTCTCCCAAACGTGCAAATACGAAGGCACCTGGAGACAGAGGATCAGGAACCACAGAACAGAAGGACACAAGACCAAATGATAAACCATCCCTACACACTGTCATTTATATGAGCATTTCGCATGCGTGCATACACTATAGGAATGCATAAACTTTATAAACATACAGAATTAAGAAGTAAACAATCAAAATCCATGTGATCTTTGAAAAAAGAATCATAACAATCCTTTAAGAAATATAAAGGATAATGTTTTTTTAATGCCTCTGATAAAATTTTATAGTTGCTAACATTGCAATCCCTCTTAAACGTGTTGTTGTCCCGGTTTCTCCTGAAGTGTTTGAGTATAATGTTTCTGAAATTGTTTTTTGCAAGACACGTTTTCCAATCGATGATCGAGCTTAATTCTATATAATTCTCGTTTATCATATAATGTTGTATAATGACCGTATAGTCTATGTTTTTTATTGAGATATCCAGAAAATTCACAGTTGCATTTTTATCTCTACTGTTTTCAATCAATTCTAATTCTTGTGGGTAGAAGGTGAAATCAAATTTTGTGGTGTTTTCAAAACACCCCACGAGCACATCGTCAACATAACGGAAATAAGGTATCTCTGACAATATATGAGTTCCCTTTTCAAATGTTGAGAGGTAAATATCAGCTAAGATTGATGAACATGCTCCTCCCATGGGTATTCCTCTTATTTATCGGTAGTAATTGTTTCCGTCATATAGAATATTTTCTTTTAATACCAGTTCTATATGCCCTTTGGGTTGGCGGAGGCCTCAGGTACTTTCCAAAGAGAGTCATGAATAGAGTCCTTAAAAACCACACTGAATACGCACAGGCATACATTGATGATATTGTCATTTTTTCCTAAACCTGGAAAGAGTATGTACGGCACTTGAACGTGGTATTGCAAGAATTGGTAAGATGGGGATTTTCAGTAAGGATCAATAAATGCACCTTTGCAGCCAAGGAGCTTAAATACCTGGGCCATAGGACAGGCAGTGGTAAACACGCCCCAGATGAGGAGAAGGTAGTGGCTATACGGGAACTCTCACAGCCCACCACCAAAAGGGAGGTTCGCTCCATATTGGGACTAATGAGGTTCTATCGGACATACATTCCTCATTATGCCTAGATAGCCATGCCGTTAACTGAGCTAACAAAGAAGAGGGCCCCGAACAAAGTTGAGTGGGGGGGAAGCCGAAGACCGAGCTTTCAGAGAGCTCAAGAAGTGGCTGTGCAAAGAGACAGCATTGGCTACGCCCGACTTTAGTGATGCATTTCAGATTCACTGTGACTCGTCCGATCAAACGATCGGATGTTGTCTCAAGCAGCGCAACGCGAAAGGGGAGTTCCAACCGATCGTGTTCATCAGTCAAAAATTGACAAAAGCACAGAGTAATTGGTCCAGCATCGAGAAAGACGCGTGGGCCATGTTATACAGGCTGAACAAGTTCGACAAATGGATTTTTGGGGGAAAGATAGAGATAATAACTGACTACAAATTGCTGAAATTCATCAGAGAAATGATGCCTAAGAGTCCACGTCTAAAGAGATGGATTTTAGCATTGCAGAGGTGGAACCTAGAAATCTCGCATTGCCCAGAAAAATTGAACAAAGCGCCGAACGCTTTATCTCGTTCACCAAGAAAATCGCTGTCGATGTAACTATGTCACTTAGGAGAGGAAAAAGGGGAAAGAAACGTGAGAGCCGGTTTCACTTTCGGTTTGGTCCACCATTTATCACTCTCTCCATGGCACAAGATGCAGATACAGGGGTAGCTCATTTGTTTATTTATTCATTTATTTTTTTTGCCGCACCCGGTGCAGTGACTTGGAGTAAGTTTTATTTTGTTTTTGTTTATTGCTTCTAGACGACAGGACTGGGGTAGGAGAAAGAACTTTCTCTCTTTATTTTTGTTTTGTTTGGAGGTGTCCTGAGTTTTATAGTGTTTTAAAATTTTTTGTATAGAAAGTAGATGTTGGGTGAGCTTAGGTAAACTCTCTGTAGATAATTTAAGTAGATAAATGTTATTGTAGCATGTACCATAGGTGCATGGGTGTCTCACGCGGCGGTGAGAAGCACCGATTGGGTGAAAGCCACTTACGGACATCCCACGGCAGATATCAGTGCTCAGGTGTGCCTACAGAAGTGTGCGTTTGTGTGTGTGTGTGTGTTCACCTACATCGCAGATGTGGGACCTATAACGGTACCCAGTGGCATTCGTGTACAGAAGTGACAATTGTGCTTTTTATACAATGTAATTTACAATATGAAAAGTTCACAGTGCATGGGAGTTGATGACAGTGACTATTTGCCCAGCCAGAACTTTGGGCGAAATTTGCCTATTGGATAGGCAGAAAATTTCGCTCTTGGTGGGGGGGACGTGTAAGGTTCTGCTAGGAAAATATCCTGGGAATCTACATGTCAATGACCCAGCACTCGATGTGAGATAGAAGTTCGGAGAAAGGACCCCACAGCAACGAAAAATCTCCCAGACTTTGCACGGAGGTTGTATAGTGAATGTGTCATCGTGAGGGCTTAGCGTCCAAAAAATGGCAGTTTGTAGAGATAAATATGTCAGTATTGGGGCATGAGAAACATTAAAGTGTCACTGGTGGGGCTTAGTGCTCAAAATTCATAGTTTCCGAGAAGATGCCACAGCCAGGGGTCAATGAAGTTGATGGAGCATATATACTCCAGACTTTATTATTCGGGATGATAGCAGATACAACAAACGGTCGGGATTTCTGATGCTCCGATGGTTTTCATCATGACCACGCTCGTCTCCGCAACATGTCTTAAAATTTTGAGCTAATGTAATTTTGCTCAGCATCCATTGTCAGGGTGTTGTTGAGACCCAGACCGTCCGACCTACCAGAAAGGTGTAAGGTAACTGTATGGACGGCCGGCATTGTCAGGGTGTGTCATCCTGGGTCATTCTTCCGTAATGTTTAATCTGTAAAATTGCTTGTCTGTTTAATTCGAATAAATTATTGTTATATTTGAAGCAAATCTGCCATGTCAAGTCCAAGCACGACTCCAGGTTTGTTACGCTGATTGTCACGGGGAGCAACTCATGTGCGATTCTGCTTAGACAACGTTACTTTGCTCTAATTACGCATTGGTCCAATTTCGGTCACCCCATCCAAAATATTGGGGAGAGAGACAGATGGATAAAGTGAGCAGTCGTGTTGAAATAAACGGTTTCAACAACGGAACGACATAGGGAACATCTCCACCATTCTTCACTAGTTACGGATAAGGCTCCTGTATATATAGGTTACGGACAAGTTGCAGCAAGGTGCTTTTTTAATGGCATTTCATTTTTTTCTGGGTGTATAGGGCAGAGCACACTAGGCACAAAGATTTCGATTCTCCAAATTCGTTACATTTTCTTTTCTGCGCTTTGTTCTAGGACTTTGATTTTCAGTAAAAGTATTCCAACTTTTCCGCTAGAAATATTCCGATATCGCTAAAGAAATCCTATTTGCTTTGTCTAGGCCCTTGAAACGAAACGTGCCTCACAAAATTTACACTATTTTGCACAATTTAATAAACATTTATTGGAAAAGATGAAGAAAAAAAGAGTCATCAGTGCATTTGTGAGATGATAGAAAGTACGTTTAAGTAAGGAATTCCCGAAATTAATGAGAGTTAACTTTTGCCGAAATGCGAAGAAAAATATAGCAGCTATAAAATGTCATTCAGGATCTTCTGATTGATCTCATTAAATACTTAACTTAAGCAATAAACTTGTCATTATCTCGGGAAAACCCGATTTTTCTTTTTCATCTCCGTGGAAATATACACATCTTCAATATTTAAAAAAACGTTGATGGAATTCCAACATCAAAATCATTTTCAATTAAATCCTATTATTTAGGTGAAAATGTCTATTTTGGACCGAAAATTGACCCTAGCAAAAAGTTCCATTGCAGTATACTTATGGGGTTTTAACGTGTTACATTTATTAATTAGTAATTTATAAAAGACAGTTTAGTAATATTAGGGAATTTTTTTTATTTAAACACAATCGCTGGTATATTTTGCTTTATTTTTAAATATTTTATATTCTTTCAATCTGTTTCCATCCACTAATATTTTTTGTGCTTTTTATGCTTGGATATTATCTTCTAAACATATTGTTGATGAAACTGAGATACATGTTTAGAATAACGAAATTAAAAATTTGTTTATTCAGGCATTTAGAATTAAAGGCTTATTAGAAATACATTTGAAGAGTATAAATTAGAATTTGATATATTTACATCCATAGTTGAATCTCTCATTTTAATTAAAAATGAACATCCTTCTCATCTTTATTTTAATAAAAGTACTTAATATTTTGGAACATATGAAAAAAGGTGCTTCTGCTAAAATATTAGATGAATATGGTGAGGGCCCACTTTAGTTGAAATGTTCCAAAAAAAGACTTCTAATAACTAATCAACTTTATTCAGACATTTTTTATCTTTCAAAAATTTTCTTAATCACTAAATTTGATACTATAATTATAAGTAACTTGCATTTTAGTTAACCACGTATATCTTTTCATATGGATTGCAAAAAATCTTTATTTAATACATGTTTTTAAAATGAATTATAATTTTCCATAACATTTTAGACCATTCCAGTAAATTTTAGGAAAAGTGTTCTGAACTACGTAAAAACCCCTTATCTAGACTGCCTGAAGTCCCAAGCAGCCCGGATAATAGATCCTGTACTGTATTATATAAAAATTGATAATACTGTTGCCCAATTAATGAATATGCAGTTATATACATGGTACAGAATGCTCATCTGCATAAACATTGCACATATTTATCTTAAAATACTAACCTTTAATGAGTGTCCCTGTATTTTGTTCTCAACTCTCAGTAACTAAGGGTTCGAGTTGAGTTGAAATTCGTTGCATTAAGTGCTTTTTAACTCTGTATCAATGTGCAATAAATAGTCAATGTAAGCATGAATTTGGAAAACACTCATTGCAGATAACAGCATTCATGGACCAATTTTGCATGTATGCACTGCACTCATCAGCATGGAATAGCTAATATCTGCAATGGTAGAAAGAAAACTTGCTATATGTTATAATTTTGAAAACCTCGATGAAAAAGTGACAAATTCAGTTCTACCATGTAATTAGCTTCTATAGCTCAGGTTGCAAAGGTCAAGTTCATAGTGACAGAACTCACCTATAGGGGTGCATTTCCAAAAATTAGGAAAACATTCCTATTGCAGATAACAATATGAATACTGATAGCAGCTCATATACAATTTACAACAGATCATATTCACGTGTTCAACCATATAGCATTTCTTTTAATAGCCACAATAAACAGTATTATTAAATCTCAAGGATGTCCTTTCAGCAGGAATGGTTTAAGGCATAGGAGGCAGAAAAATTAGTTCCACACTGAAAATTGAATGTAGTAAGAAATAGTTTTACTATGAGTTCAATTCTCCATCTTAAAGAAGAAAAATTAGAATAAACTAATAGCATAATGTAAATTCCTATGAAATTATCTTTGTTAGGTATTTATCATAAATATAAAATTAACTTTAAATTATTTTAACTAAATCTCTTTAATAAAATGTGGAAAAGAAATGTCTTTGAAGTAAAAATAATATTTAAGATCTTGCAATTCATCAAGTTTATTTTTCCTAAATACTTGAAAAAATCTGTTATTAATAACACTATAATTTTTCTTCAAATACCTCATTTGTAAGAATTTTTTAATTTTTTGCTCATGGCTACATAATATAAGAAAATTATGGTGTGTGTGTGTGTGTGTGGGGAGGGGGGGGGGGGGGGTAGTTCATATAATTTTGTTTAAGAATAAATAATTTGAGCTTTTCTGCGCTTAACTCTCAAAGCGTAGTCTATGATATGTTAAAAACAAAGCCTTATTTATATAATAAGTAAATATGCTTTTAGTTCAGATATCTTAAAAAATTGATTCAGGTTTGATTCACTACACTAAAGCTACTTTTTCATCTGTGAAATCAAAAAATGTATACTTATTTTTACAAAAAAAAAAAAAAAAAAAAAAAATTTTTTTTAGAAATTTTGTTTCTAATTTTAATTTTATGAATATCATCATTTAAACGTTTTTCTGAATGATTTCATCTCACTTTTATGTATTGGTTAATACCATTATTAAAATATTTCTGTGATTGTTTAAAGGTTCATTATCATAGATATATATGTTCGTTCACATCTCCCAAAACATCACTTCACAAGTTGCATATAGTTTCATTAAATAAAATGTTTAGCAAATTTGCTCTTTTTAGCTGCCTTGTAGTTTTAACAGATTGTTCTGTCATTTGACAAATATGTTTGTCATCAGTAGCAGCTTTTATTAAAACCTCCTTTATCCTTTCTGTTAAGAAGTCCAGAATGTGAAAAGGAGCTTTCTAAATTTCAGCGCATTTCAGACATTTTAATTTTGTCAATATTTTTTTGACAACAAAGCCAGATATATAGAAGGTCGTTCACACTTTATGGAAACGATTTTGTATTTCTGTTTCTCTGTTAGCATTTTGAGATAAAGATTTGGCATTTTCAATATAATTGTCTGCTACTGTTGTGTTTTGATTGGAATGTAGAATAAAAGATTTATTTTGAAAATGACTCGAAGGTTTGTGTAAATGCGTTTTCCGAGGGAAAATATTCGAATCAATAAATTGTAAAGCAGTGTAATAATCGAGGTTATTGCATTTCAAAGAAAGGTATTTTTAATATATTAAATTTGAAAGGGAAAAAGCGTCTAGTTGAAACTAAAAATGAAAAAATGGCCGCAAAATCACATCCTAAGACTGTTTGAACGTGGGTAAATATCAAGAAAGTGAAGTCTCTGATCCTAAAAGAAAATCCAACGACTCAAAGATCCATTGCATCGATACTGGGAATGTCTACTGGCACTGTAAGAAAAATCATTTATAAAGATTTGAAGTTAAAAAAGATGTCTAAATCTAAAGTTCATCTGCTTTTACCAAAGCATATTGCGGAAAGAAAAACAAATTGTAGAAAATTATATGAAAAACATCTAGCTGCTGATAAATGGAAATTTGTGGCAACACTCGATGAGGCATGGGTGTATTTAAGTGACTGTAATAAAAAAGAACAATTTCTATTGATTAACTGACGAAAATGACGGTACTAAATGGCTTCGTCAATGTACAGAAAAGTTCCCAAAGAGATTCACGATAGTTGCAGGATTTTGTTACAATGGTAAATTAAAACTTAAAAAAGTCTCAAGTAAAGCTAAAATTATTTCACTTTACTATCAGCAAAATATTTTAAAACCAATTTTTGAAGAAGCAATTCCATCCTTATATGGAAAGGACATCAATAAAGTTGAGCTTCATATGGATAAAACCTCTAGTCACACATCTAAGTCAACTGCAGCAAATTTAGCAAAGGAAGAATAAGAAACAGGAATAACATGTATCCCATTCAATGAAATACTTGTAAAATCACCTGATGCTTCTCCTATGGACTTTTGCACTTTTGGTTTGTTAAAATGAGTCTTAGGAAAACGGCATCCAAGAACACTGAATAAACTTTGGAAAACGACCCAAGAGGAGTGGAATAAAATTGACATGACAGTGCTAGGAAGAAGTTTACTTTTATGGAATATTCGAGCTCAAGCTATAGTCAAGAATCAAGGCTATCAGAAAAAACAAATCGCCACAAGAAATATGCCCTTTATGCAAAAAAATTAATTATCAAAATCATTTCCATAAAGTGCAAACGACCTTCTGTACACTACGTGACAGAGAAAATGAGACACTAAGAAGGAGTTTGCAGAAAAATATGCAAATTGCTGGGTAGCACAGCTCACAGAGTTATGTAAATGATGCAAAATGTGTAGCTATTCTGTGCACGTTAAGTGAGATATAAGGGAAGGAACCTGCAGAATTGGCAATAGTCACGCTGCTCTGTTTGCGGAAATACGAAAAATTTCTGGTCGAATTTCCAGGATGTGGAATTTAAAACATAGTAGTACTTGCAGAGTAGCTGACGAGTAAGAGTGAATAAAGTGATAGTACGAAGTGAGTTAAGAGGAATCCTCAGTGTTTCAAGCTTTGATTATCTATCACTAGATGACGCAACGTATTTGGAGATGAATCCGTTCAAAATTACAGAAGAGCGATAATTCGTCAATTCTATCTACCTCTGCCTCTTGGCGACATTCAAAGCGTCCCAAAAGATTAGTCCCATTTCCTCTATTGAGGAGGTGACGTATTTTCTGGAAATTCTCAGAAACAAGTTTACCAATCTCACAGTTGTGCCTGGGGGGTCAGGGAAGATCCCTTTGTGAATAAATAACTTGGGATCATGAGTGCATGAGTGGTGAAGGCTTTGGGATTCAGTTCGTATCAAGGTGTTCGGATGCTTATGGTACGAACTCATTATTTCGAGCGATGTTGCTTACTAAAGAATATAGTAATGCATGTATATTAAAATAATAAAAATGTGAAATATGCAATTCTATATATTTTAATATTCATTCCATAAATAATTAAAAATATTAATATAATTTGAAAATAAATAATTCACATTTTAAAGAATTCGATTAAAGCGTTATTTTCAATGGAAAACAATGATAATTCTACGAACGGTATCATATGGGGGTCAAACATACAAACAGGGCGATCGAGAAAAGATGGAAGCTAGGTTAATTTATGGAGAGGCCCTAGCCCCAAGGTGACCTCAATCGCTTTCTATGAGCTTGTATATGAAATGTGTTCAAGAGTACGTATACTTTTCACCGAAATCTCAAATACAAAATATCTCGGAAAACATTATCTTATACTTCGATTTTGACTAAAAGGAAAGTGTTCAGGAGTACTTATAACGTATTTTTGCCATTTATGTTGGCCCTATGTTTTAAAAGTGAAATGGTCCCAATCAAAATTAACAAACGTTTTATCAAATGGCAAGTACTCTGTAGAACTCAAATTCAAATTTTATGATTGGTCAAACATAGGGGAGTGTTTAAAATATGTTCAGGAGTCCCTATAACGTGCGAATACGAAAATTGTCAGATAAACACCTTATACCTAGATTTTAATTGATGAATAAGCACAACTCCTGGATTCATGTCTACGATCAGGAACTGTTTTTTCCCTACTCAGACCATCCAAGAAACCAGAAATTGTAAAGTGACTGTTTGGGCGGTGAACCAGAACAGTGTCAGGGATGGCAACTAAAGACCGTACCCTCCTTCCTCTAACCCATAGGTTCTCAACGTTGGTGCTAACGTCCCCTTGTGGGCGTTTGAGACTTTCAGGGGGGCAGTAGAAGACCCAGAGAAAATTAGGGGGCGTTGAGATGGTACAGAGGGGCAGTGGGCAGATTAAAAAATATAGTTTAAAAAAGACAAAAAACACATGCTAATCACGTATTAACTAAAGTAAACTTTAATATTGGTTAATTTTTTTTATTGTATGTATTTTAATCATTTTTATCACGTGTACGAAAATTCACATATTTCGGTAGTTCGGGAAGTGGATGAAAATTGAACTTAAAGATTCCATTACATTCAGATCTACATTAAATTGGATGATATAAAAATTTTTAATTTTAGATTTGAATTAAAAATTTTCAAATCTTCCAATTTCACGTGAAATATCTCATATATAAATATAGGTAAAGTTAACAAAAGCCTGTTAATAAAAAATAGTAAAAAATATGCTTGTAGCAATTCAGTTATAACAAGTTTTTATTAAATAACGTGATTTTCGCAATCCTGCAAGAATTGACAGTATTATCTGTGCTTGTTCTAACCCGCACTCTGCTCCCGCATCACCCTTGCCCCCGCGCTTTACTTCGGCGCCGGGTGTTATAAACGAGTCACTGCATGTTTATCTTATTCCTGTCGATGCGTGTTATATGTCTCCAACCTATATAAAGGCAGTGATTGTTCATTTTATTTTCATTAGCATTATCGCGCGCAATTGATGACAGGGTTTCAAAAGCACACTAATACTACTCACGTATCTGCAAAGTAAAAACCATGTCGGAAGCAAAAAAGAAGAGGCGGCAGTATAGTGTGGATTATAATAAGTACGGATTTATCGAAAATCCCACGAATCCATCATCGCCAATGTGCCTTATTTGTCAAAAAACATTTTCAAATGAAGCGATGAAGCCTTCTAGGCTTCCAAGATCATTTTAATAAAATACATCCGGATAAGAAAGACAAAGATGTGACCTATTTTCAAGACATGAAAAAGAAGTACGAAATTCAGCCAACTGTATCAAAACTTTTTTCATCAGCTTCTAAGCAAGACGATGACGGACTTTGAGCTTCGTACAATATCTTATTGTTGATTGTTAAAACATGCAAACCACATACTATTGGGGAAGATTTAATTTTACCAGCAGTAAATGAAGTAATAACCACTGTGCTCCATAAACCAGCTGCAGATATTATCCGAAAAATTCTTTTGAGCAATAGTTCTGTGTAAAGAGGAATTGATGAGATGGCTGAAAACATTGTAGAATCATTGTGCAATCATCTGCAGACTTGTCAGTTTTCAATTCAGCTTGATGAGTCCACTTTACCAACCAATGAAGCATTGTTATTGTCATACGTGAGGTTTATCAAAGATGAGAAAATATGTCAAAAACTATTGTTTGATACGAATTTGGAAACAGATACAAAAGCAGAAACCATATTTAATACACTGGAAAAGTTTTGTGACGAAAAGGAAATTCCTTTTAATAATATTTTGTCAGTTGCTACGGATGGCACACCAGTTATGACAGGGAGTCACAAAGGCTTCATAGCGTGCTTAAAAAATAAAGTTCCTGACGTGCTTGCTGTGCATTGCGTAATTCATCGCCAGCATTTGGTTTGAGTGAACGCCTCCATACATCACTGCAATATGTTATCAGAGCAGTTAATAAAATCAGAAGTAACGCGGTGACTTACGGTTGTTTTTAAGTAAAATCGAGCCTGATATTAACAAACTCCTTAAAATGAATCAAATTCAACCTTCTCATTAGATAAGTTATAAATTCAATGTCTTTTGAATGTTAATAAAAATACTTTTCAATATAATTAAGTATGCGTTTTAATTGTTCTCATTGAAACAGTCTTCTTTAAACTCAGAAATAGGATAGGGCCATAACCTATCTTACGACTATAGTACATAATATTACACGTTTAAATATAATCGTGGCAATAGTTGTTTCAGATTCGCAAGTAAAAAAAATTGGGGGGGCATTAGGAAAAAAATATTCTCAAAGTGGGCGGTGGGAAAAAAAGGTTGAGAACCTATGCTCTAACCTCTTAAAATAAGGCCCAGCAAAATTTAACATTTTAGCTGTAGCTAGTTTACTATTCACTAAATTGTGATGCATGATACAGCTACATTCTGGGCCATATATATATATATATATATATATATATATATATATATATATATATATATATATATATAAATTCACTTGATTTTTATTTTTTGTCCTTCCACTAGCCAGTAGACAGTTCCAATGGTGTTCATAGGTAAATAATATCGCCATTGTTTGTCAGAAACTGGCTATTCTATCGGTTTTAACTCGAATTGTATGGCTGTCCTGACGAAATATTTTTGCATAGCTGAAAATAAAATCTATCGACAAATTCCGCTGATCAGCAACCTCAAATATGACTGAACTATTTTTCCTCTAACTAATCTTTCGGTTGAAGAGCCACAAAAACATAACTTTTCAATCCTGGCCAGTTAGATGTTTTTTTTCAATTTTCACTAATCAGACATACACATGACGAAGACATACTTTAAAACAGATGTCTATTTATCTACGAACAATGGTGTCTTACGAGGTCAGACAAACCGGACAGACGAGAAGAGGCTGAAGTCCAGTCTGATTAGGGGGAGAAGCCATAGCCTTAGGGCCCGCAATCACTTTTCATAAGACTGCAGCTGAAATGTGTTCAGGAGTTCGTATAACGTGTTTTCTCAATAAAATTTCAAATACGAAATATCTCGAAACTATATCTTAGATCTTGACAGACTGATATGTATATTTCTATAACTCCTGAACACATTTCGAAGACATTTAGAGCCCATCTGTGTTGTATGTTCAAGAGTTGCTATAACGTGTTTCATCGTCAAAATTTCAAATACAAAATTTCTATGAAAACTATACCTTATACCCAAATGTTGATTGACGGATAAGTAACAGTGTACAAAAAGCTGTGTACACGATGTGTAGCGTAGCACAAAAACTATTGAACATGTTGAGTGTAGCAATTATTCAGTAGCGTAGGCAGGAAAAAAATTGGAGGGGAGGGGGGTAGGCGTTTGCCAAATCTTATGTATTACATTTTTTCAAACGTCTTTTTTAACTTCTTAAAATTTTATATAAAAGTAATTTGCATAAAAATTGGAAACGAACAATTAGGGGCGGAGGAGAGGGGATCTAATTAACCGGTGTTAGAAACTTAATCTTCATACTTCCACAGTAAATTCACCACTGAGTAAAACGTCTAGGTGATATAGTAATGACGTCAAATTGATGGCCTGATCAATCTGAAAATAAAAAAGCCTCCGATGACTTTCAGTGGAAATAATCGTATCAAGTATCTTTCAATTTGTTCCAGAGATATCGTGTATACAGTCAGACGTACAGACAATATACACGGACATCATTGAAAAAGTGGTTAATTTCTAGATGCACAAAATGCACAGATCCATCAATATTGAATGGACTTTTACATATATCATGTGTTGTACGGAAAATATATTAAAAGAACATCTATTTTTATATAATATGTTATTCCAAATAGAATGATTCTATTTATATGTTGCCAACTAGGAATGGTAATCCTTGAATCAGAGTCAAAATGTTTATCCTACAATCTAGAGTATAATTTATGAAATGATTTTTTCTTAGTTCTGAAATTATATCAAAAGCGTTGTAGTGAGCAATGTCATCAATGTAATAAATCCACCAAAAAAGTAGTAGATAATTTTTGAAAAAATTGCCGATATCATATAGTATACAATTAAAATTAGTTTTAATTCAAATCAGATATCCTCATGTAAAATTAAAGTAAAAAAATCTGATGTGAGCGGTACATGACTTTCCTTATACAATGCAATGAATTTACTCTTTTTACAGTAAAAAAACAATAAGTTCCACGGTACTGTGTTTTTAACGTTGAATTGTACATTTGGCGATTTTACGAAAGGACAACATGCAAGACTATTTCAAAGTACTCAATAAACTTATATTTCACGCAACTCTATATAAATAATTATCAATATTGATATCATCCTACATAAGTGATAGAGTCCATATATTAAAATATTTTATTAATTAATACATCAATTAGGAGTCATTTTCATTAATTTAGTGTCATTTTTGTAATTTTGACGATATTTTCGTGAATTTAGCAACATTTAAAAAGTCAGCAAGTTGGAGATATTCCGACAAATACTTCACCAAAATTTTGCCAAACGCTACGGACAGAAAATTAGGTTTTTCTTATAGTAGATTCTTATACGCTTTTCAAGATATTGAATTTTAGTCAGTAAGTCAACATTTTCATTGATTAAGTGTCATTTTAACCAATTTGGCGACATTTTCGTTAACTTGTTAATATATAGAAAAGTCGTCAAGTTGGCGTAACTTCGTTGCCAAAATCTCGCTAAGCATTACAGATGGAAAAATAAGTTATTCTTATAGCAAATAAATGACTAATGGTTTTCAAATAAAAAAGTATTGCCCAAATATCTTTTCTCATGAATTGAACGAGCTAGATCCACGGGAATGATGTCACCCAATTTATCACATGATATTATATATGAAAAGTGAACATATTTCACAATATTTAATAACTTTTTGATAAATTCATTTGAAAAATATGTAACATTTCGACAACGGTTTATGCTAGCATTCTAAAGTTTGTGTTAATTGTTTTCTAATAAAAAACTACATAAGAAATAACTATTTGCATAACACTTTATTAAAGGTTTTGATTTTTTCAAAATTTCACTCGACAATTTAGGGGAGTTCAGAACATTAGACTGTGTTTAAAAGAAATAGGCTTTCAGTATTCACGGATTGTAATTTTTGTACTAAATTTCTTTCGAATCGCTCCATTCGTTCGTGAGATATCATCTCCACAGACACATTGACAAACACACATAGACATCACATCAAAAATGTTTGATTCGTGTTCCGGGATGCCTGAAACGTGCTCCCATCGAAAACTCAAAGTCGAATTTTCGATCCCGTCACAATACTTTTCATATACATTATACTATGTATATAAGAAAAGTAATATATTTTAAAATTTTATTCAATATTTCAATTACTAACTGTTTAGTTTGACTTATTAAATGATCAAAAGAAATTTAATGCTGAATATTATTTTATTTGATACTGTTGAAATTTAGAGATTGACTGCTAACAGTGATGAAATAGCACTGTATAGCAACGTAAAATATATTCACAAAACCTGCTGTCTTAAATAATCTGAAATTAAAAATATTTCGTTATTAGTTACAGCATAAACATTTGGTTGAATATATCAATCAATTTCTGAGCAACCACACCAGCAAAGAACTTCTTGCCTGAAGAAGGAGGGTATTTTTTGCTTCTGAAACGATTGATATATTTAATCAACTATTTATGCTGTAACTAACGAATTAATTTTAATTTCAGACTACAGAAACATATTTTTAATCGGTAAAAATATGTTCTTTTATGTATAGAAAGTTTGCTATGGGAAGAAATCTATTACGTTATTATCGTTAAAAATATACCAAAGGATTATGTTGATCCAATTCCCAGTACCGTAGGCTAGCGCAAGAATATATAAAATATATTTAATCAACTATTTATGCTGTAACTAACGAATTAATTTTAATTTCAGGCTACAGAAACATTTTTTTTTAATCGGTAAAAATATGTTCTTTTATGTATAGAAAGTTTGCTATGAGAAGAAATCTATTATGTTATTATCGTTAAAAATATACCAAAGGATTATGTTGTTATGTTGATCCAATTCCCAGTACCGTAGGCTAGCGCAAGAATATATAGAATATATTTAATCAACTATTTATGCTGTAAGAAATCTATTATGTTATTATCGCTAAAAATATACCAAAGGAATATGTTGATAAAATTCCCAGTACCGTAGGCTAGCCTAAGAATATATAGAATATATTTAATCAACTATTTATGCTGTAACTAACGAATTGATTTTAATTTCAGACTACAGAAACATTTTTAATTGGTAAAAATATGTTCTTTTATTATGTATAGAAAGTTTGCTACGGGAAGAAATCTATTATGTTATTATCGTTAAAAATATACCAAAGAAATATGTTGATCCAATTCCCAGTACCGTAGGCTAGTGCAAGAATATAGCCATCCCCCCCCCCCCCTCCAGGTACAGCAAAAAGCAGAAACACAAGTTCTCTGAAGCTGAAGAACTCCATTTTGCGGGAGGAATGGAACAAAGTGAACGAATGGAACAAATCGACTCTTCCTAGGACAAACTTCCACCTCTGTGCTTCCTACCATACCCATTACCTTAGGATGGAATGAACTCATCATTGTATTGCTGTTTTGGCGGTCTAGTGGGTTGCTATACCTTAGTTATACAATTGGCGATTTATAAAACATAGTTATTCATTTTATCTCTAGGTGGCACCACCACACAATAAGCCAAAATTAGGAAAGATACCTTTTTTGAAAATTAATTTGATATATTTACTAACTATAAAGAGTGTTCTAATTGCATTAGAAGATTCAGAAAAGCGTATTTTACAAGCAAAGTAAATTTCAGACTTTCATATTCAGTATTTTTTTATTACTGCTCATTTTTATAAAATTACATTGATGGTATAGGGAGTCAATGAGTGAGACTCCCCCTTAAAGAAATAATAATATTTATTTCTCACAAACACAAGAGTATAAGCAAATCATAAGCACCTGCATCCTTAACTGGGATGCAGCACATGGGGAAAAGTTGACATCAGAAAAAACACCGCTCTATAAACCGAGCGTAGCCACAACCGACAATTCATAACAAGTTACTCTGAAAAACATTGCTCCACAATTTGAAAACTAGTGAAAATTTGCGAACTAGCTTATTCGCTCACTCCGTCTGCCGCTCTACTGACATTCCTAAAAACTGGTATTTATACAAGTTCAATCTCATGATGCTTCCGGAGTATGCTAATTTTCCGGTAATGAGGAAAATCAGCATATTCTGGTTCAGCCATGGTACAATCTGCAGGATCTCAAATGAAAACGGATCTGACACAAAATAAATGATCCAGACTTTAAACAGTTAACAGTAAACAAACTATAATTTAACCTTTAATCGTATCTGTATGATGATACGTGTGTTTACTTAACAGTGTCTAACATTCGGCCCCCTCCTGCAGATTGTGTCGTCAAAAGACACAGAAAAGTATTCAACTTTAAAAGTTTTTATAAATGCAATCTAATTGTTCAAATATATTGTATATCATGCTAAATTTTTAGTGTATAAACATAGGTTACAAACAATGTTAAATCTGATAAACACATGCACGAAACACTTACATGACTAAAATAAAAACTATATACAAAAATATCTCTATGCATATAGCAGGAGATTCTTACAAATTCAATTATATTTCCTCACCACATAGTGAAATCAACAGTAACTAATCTACTTGTTGAGGTATTTCAAAAGTTTATATTTAGTATATAGAAATTTTAAAACTTTGAACATTGCCACACTGTTGAAACTCATTTGCAACGAAACTACACAATGAGGGATTTGAAAAAGTTGTATTTTACTCAATGGACAATTCCGATTTTTTTTATTTAAAAGATCTTAAAACCAATTGATATTTATAGAGATTTTTTTTCTGATTTCAAATATCCAAGTGAAAATCTTTTAAAATAATTATTTATTTAAATATCAAGAAATGAAAAAGTGCAAAATCTACTCAAACACAAAACGGGTTGGGTGTGATTGGGTGTGACGTCACACACCCAATCACGGGCCATCACCTATTCGACTTGTGATGCAACATCCTACTATGTGCTGTTTCTACTGAGATATTTGCAAGTAGTTGGAGTTTAATTTTGTTTACAATTTGTTTATAATTCTTTTGCTCGTGCCTTAGGGCAAGTCGGGTGGTCTGGGTTTTCGACCCATTTCTTCTTGGTCTGCTTGAGTTTAAGTTATGTGTTCCTTATTTTATTTTATTGTAAACATGGATTCTGGGTTTGTTAAAGGGCAATTAGACAATTTGCCTAAGATCGATTTTACTGTGATGGCGCTCTTTTTCAGAAATAATAAATATTTTGTGACAAATAATTTGGCATCACGTCTGATGTTAAAATAGCAAAATCAAACACACATCCATAACAGAAGGTCTTTATTTCACTTCCTTAAGAAATACAAAAGTTTAAAACAGGCCATAGTGCTTTCGAGCATAAGTATGCTCTTCATCAGTGGCTACACGGAAATAAAGTTTGAATCTTTCATATATAGACCAGATATAGTGACAAAATTTGCATAAATACAATCCACAAAAGAATCTACGTCTAGATAAGGATAAACCGTAAACAATTTTTCAAAAATTTCTTTACAAAAAAAGAACAGCATATTAAATTACAATTCAATTACAGAAATCGAAAAAAGGGGGGTGGCAATCAAGCATAATCCCAAAGAGGAAGACGTCAAAGATAACTTTGCAGAGACTTGAATTGCATGGAGTCGAGAATGAGTCGCCAAGCGTAACTCAAATTCATAACAGGGTCAAAATTACAAATGGACTCACGGTAAATATAAATAAAAAGAGATTCAAAAAGGAGAATATCACGAGGGTTATTACACCGAATCAAGAAGAAAGTCTTTTCAAAAAGAGGCTGAAAATTATCTTTAACAACAAATTGAGCAAGAGCCGTAGAAAGTTTGCTATCCCTGACATCCCGAGCATGTTCTGCTAAACGGATGCTAACGGTGCGTTTAGTACTTCCAATATAAAATTTTAAATTACCATAGGTGGACAACAGGGGAACAACATACACCCCAGCAAAGCTTTTAAAGTCATCCCTATCACCCAGTTTATCAGACCGAATATGGTTAAATAAAGAAGAAATATTAGAATGTGCAGGTCTGAAACCAAACTCAGAACAAAATTGGATAAAGGGGCGGAAAATCGTAGGATTGTATGGAAAACTAGACCTATAAGTGAAACGGTCTTTTAAGGCAATAAGTTTAGTATCAAAAAGGGTATATTTACGGCGAACTTGGAAGAAAACCTTATAAATAAACTCAAAGGAGTAGGCAGCCTCACGGCCAAGGCCAAAAATAAATTCAATTTCATCACTTAAAGCAGAGATAGATAAATCAAAAATAAATTTAATTTCATCACTTAAAGCAGAGATCAGCATCACTTAAAGCGGTCCCTGTGGATGCCTCCCCCACTGGGTTCCGGTCCAAATTGGGAGGCACTTCCCGACCGTCCAAACTGTTACCTTACACCTTTCTGGTAGGTAGGACGGTCTGGGTTTCAACAACTTAAAGCAGAGATAGCCAAGGCCAAAAATAAATTCAATTTCATCACTTAAAGCAGAGATAGATGAATCAAAAATAAATTCAATTTCATCACTTAAAGCAGAGATAGATGATTCATCTATCTCTGCTTTAAGTGATGAAATTGAATTTATTTTTGGCCTTGACCGTGAGGCTGCCTACTCCTTTGAGTTTATTTATAAGGTTTTCTTCCAAGTTCACCGTAAACATACCCTTTTTGATACTAAACTTATTGCCTTAAAAGACCGTTTGACTTATAGGTCTAGTTTTCCATACAATCCTACGATTTTCCGCCCCTTTATCCAATTTTGTTCTGAGTTTGGTTTCAGACCTGCACATTTTAATATTTCTTCTTTATTTAACCGTATTCGGTCTGATAAACTGGGTGATAGGGATGACTTTAAAAGCTTTGCTGGGGTGTATGTTGTTCCCCTGTTGTCCACCGATGGTAATTTTAAATTTTATATTGGAAGTACTAAACGCACCGTTGGCATCCGTTTAGCAGAACATGCTCGGGATGTCAGGGATAGCAAACTTTCTACGGCTCTTGCTCAATTTGTTGTTAAAGATAATTTTCAGTCTCTTTTTGAAAAGACTTTCCTTTTGATTCGGTGTAATAACCCTCGTGATATTCTCCTTTTTGAATCCCTTTTTATTTATATTTACCGTGAGTCCGTTTGTAATTTTGACCCTGTTATGAATTTGAGTTACGCTTGGCGACTCATTCTCGACTCCATGCAATTCAAGTCTCTGCAAAGTTATCTTTGACGTCTTCCTCTTTGGGATTATGCTTGATTGCCACCCCCCTTTTTTCGATTTCTGTAATTGAATTGTAATTTAATATGCTGTTCTTTTGTTGTAAAAAAATTTTTGAAAAATTGTTTACAGTTTATCCTTATCTAGACGTAGATTCTTTTGTGGATTGTATTTATGCAAATTTTGTCGCTATATCTGGTCTATATATGAACAATTCAAACTTTATTTCCGTGTAGCCACTGATGAAGAGCATACTTATGCTCGAAAGCGCTATGGCCTGTTTTAAACTTTTGTACGTCTTAAGGAAGTGAAATAAAGACCTTCTGTTATGGATGTGTGTTTGATTTTGCTATTTTGTGACAGCTGAAACTCGAGATGTAAACTTGATACCCTTTTCTTGAATGCTTATAATAATAATGATAATAATAATTATTATTATTATGTGAATTACATTTACGTTTAAGGTATCTGTGGTGGAAATCGGAGCATTACGAAAAATGCAAACACTTTGGATGCCAATTTCTCCGAACGTGATAGATAAAAATGTACATATTTTTTTCTTGTTTCGTTGGTCCAGATTATGAATATATGAAATAATTTTAATACTTTGGAACTTTTTTAGGAAACACTTAAAGCGTCTATCCAAGCAAGTGATTTTTTAATATTTCCTACTTTCACTTAAACTTCAAAAGATAGATATAAATAGTAAGTGACAAAAATATATATTAGTAAATTTAGTTTCTGAATCTACTTTCTGGGGGAAAAAAAGCTAATATATTGAAACTTACTGACTTAGTTTTCGAGTAATTGTCTTGACAAGTTGAAGAAGATTGAAAATTTTTCATTTTACAAGTTTGTAATGCTTATATCTCAAAAACTAAAAGTGCTAGCTATGAACAATGAGCAAGAATTTGTAGCTCTTCTAAAGTCTTGCAAGTGTATATAATTAGGTTTTAGATCGAGTGATTCTAATTTCGATAGCTTAGTTTTTAACCTGGATTTTCCAATAGCTGGGAAGGTTGCAATATTTAAAATATCACAATTGCTGCAGCTCAGTGTCCTTACTTACTCCTAGGGTTGGTCATTTTGCCAGCAAAATGGTATTTTTGCCAGGACAGTGGTAAAAACTGGCAGAAACTGAAAAAAATGGCTGGATTTAAAAAAAAATGTACAAAAAACAATATAATTTTGTACATAATATAATTGAGACTTAAATCAGAATATTAATTAGTTATTTCATTAATATTAATTTGTTTAATTAAAATGATAAAACATAATGAAACATTAATTGATTAATAAGAAGTTGTGAAATCAATCTTCATTTTATCCTTATTTGAATCTCTAGGTATAACTTTTATGAATAATTTATAGAAATAATCTTTTAAAATTCCTACATTTTTTTTTTTTTGTATAAAAAAAAAACATATGGACCAGATAAAGTGATTAAGACTGTTAATGCTAATAAATGGTGGAGAAGTATAGCAAGAGCATGTGATATTTCTAAAGACTTTTGCAAGTTACTTGCACATCTCTAAATATGCCCTTCAAGCAGTGCTGCAATAGAGAGAATATTCTCAAATTTTTCATTTGTGCATTTAAAGATTCGAAACAGGTTGGATATAGATAGTGTTTCAAAACTTGTTTATTGCTATGCAATGTTGAAAAAATGAAATATGTGCTCCGATGTAGAAAATTCAATTGAATTTGATGAAATTTAATTATTTAATTTGTAATTCTTCTTATAATTAAAGTTATAATTTAATATGAGCTATACTTTTTTTTAATATTTATACTATATAGTAATTGATATACTTTGTATCTTCAAATTACTATTGTTCTGATTCTGATAGATAACAAAATTCATACTTATTACTCAGACTTTGTTAAAAATTAACTGAAGAATAAGAATTAGTTGTTTAATAGTTATGACTGTATAAACCAAAGTCAGTGAGTCATTTTATTGTTATTTACTCTCTCCTTTCTCATGTTTTGCATTCATAGTATTAACTAAAAAAGTATTTTACTAAAACAATACAAACTTAATAGCATACGTAACGAACACTCTTTAATGACAGTGGTGAATTTTGTTTACAATCTGGCTTCCTGCACTTCACATAATTTTTCACGAAAAACATTTTTTGGCACAGATTTAAATATTTTATCTGAGGATGTAAAACTAGCAGTCGGGCACATTGGAGCGATACAATACTAATAACTATTCGGAAGTTTGGGACAGAAGAAACAATTATAATTATCGGAACTTTCCGAATATAACCAAACTTATGCATCAATTCTCCAATGAAGGGAGCCGAGGAAGAACCTTGTGACATCACATTCCGTGCATGCCAAAATGGACCATTTTCCCACCACAATCAGAAAGGCAAACTTTGACTGCTAATAAAACATGAAATTTTTTTTATTTTTACCATTTATACCATTGTCCATTTTGAAACATTTCGAATCGAATAAAAAAATTAAAAAAAGAGGCCGGAATTGTCCATTCTGGCAACAATTTTAAACAATCTATAGGTATTTCAATTTACACTTTAAAAATTTTTTTTAATTTTTATCTTTTAAAGATTTCTTCACAAAATTTTAAAATCATTCTTTAGTAATAGGCTTAGTAAAACCATCAGTTCTATTATATTTACTATTAATAAATTTAACCGCAAATAGTTTCTTTTCAACTAAATTTCTAAGAAAATGGTATTTGACATCTATATGTTTTGTCCTATGATTCTCTATGGGTGAATTAGGAAAGTTAATTACTGCATGATTATCACAGTATACAATACTTCTATTTAATTTAATACCAAGCTTTTTACATTCTCCCAAGATATTTTCTACGCATACCAATTCTTTTGAAGATTCAGCTAATGAAATATACTCTGTCTTCATGGTAGATAGACTAACACATTTATGCTTAAAGGTCCTCCATGAAATTGGAACATTATCTATCAAAAATATTATGACTCCTAATGACACTGTCATCAAGGTTGGGTGCAAAATCTGAATTAGGAAAACAATTAAGATTTATAATTTTAATATCTGATAAATTTAATTTAAAATCTTTAGTTTGATCCACATACCCTAACAATTTAAGTAAAACATCCCAGTGTTTAATTCCTGGGTTTTCTTGAAATTGGAAAAGAATATTTACAGCATAGCATATGTCTGGTCTAGTTCTACTTGCAAGAAAAGAAAGCATTCCTAAAAGATTAATATGAGATAAGTTTTTCATTTATTCAGCTTCAAACTGATTAAACAGGACAGTCTGCCTTGCTAAGTACAATCCATTTTGCTATTGGTAGACTAGAGATAGGGTATTTGAATCTTGAAAATTTATCACATATTTTCTTAATATATTGATTTTGGTGAATGAGATATTCACTTTGATTTTCCTCAAACTCAATACCTAGTAACATTTTAATTTTTCCTAAAGACTTAATGTCAAATTGAGATTTTAATAGTGAAACAACATATTGTAGATCCTTTTGATGTTTAGAAAACATAATTATGTCATCAACATATACAATGAGTAAAACATTATCATTAAATATATAAGCACAATTACACCATTTAAATTTTACAAAACTCATTTCTCCGCCTGTCCAGCTCTAAATGCCATTATCGACCACTTTGACATAATTCATAAATTGCTTTCCTTAGTAGACAAACATAATTCCTTTTGCCATCATCAACAAAGCCTGGAGGTTGATTCATGTAAATTCAATCATTTTTTAATTTTGCATACAAATACACACATTTAATGTCAAGTTGCAAATGTAACCATCCTAACATACAAACGAATACAGTGAAAAACAGTCTGACAATAGTAAAATTTATGACAGGACTAAAAACTTTTTCATAAGTTTGACCTTTTTCTTGATTAAACCCTTGGGCAATGAGTCTTGCTTTAAATCTGCCAATTTTACCCTTTTCATCCCTTTTGAGTATATACATCCAACGGCAGCTGATTACTTTGTCAGAAACAAACAGGCAGGGTTGTCCCGAAAGGGTACGTGCTGTATGCGCCGCATACTCTAAAAATTTTTTTGAAAAATGCAGAGTATGTGCCGCATGTTCTTAAGGTCTCAAGAAAGTTTTTGCATTTGCTGGTTTTGGGGCAACTTTCAATAAAGTTCAGCCTTTTTTTTTTGCTAGTCATTTACAAACTTGAATGGAAACAAATGAGGAAATGAGAAAAAAAACCCCTGACCCCCCCCCCCCCCCCCCCCCCCAAGTCTCAAAATAATATCCTGTGTAAAACCAGGAGAGGAATGAAAAACTGATGAAAGTGGCAACTGCCATATTGGGCTTGGTTAGACAACAGACAATCAGTCAAATGCCAGTCAGAGCGACATGGTATAATATATATATATATATATATATATATAATCCAAGAAAAAGAAGATTTAAAGGAACTTGGGATAACCAAATGCTTTGCATTTAATGGTTGGGGAGGATTGCGACTCCCCCTCCCGTTTAAAGCTGCTTTTCCAGCCTAGGCAAACGCTCACGGTACCAATGCAAAGCAAAGGTTGGTCCCCAATGCGTGCTAATACGAAGGCACCTGGATACGGAAGAACAAGACCAACCAAACAGAAGGAAACTGGACCAAAAGTGAATCCTGCCCAACTCGCTATCATATATATGTTCATTTTACGCATGCGTGCAATCTTAGCAGGTACGCATAAACTTTATTTACTTGCAAATTGAAGTAAACTGTCAAAATCTACATGATCCTTGAAAATCGATCTATAGCAATCCTTTAAGAAATATATAGGATAATGTTTATATAAAGCCTCTGTTATGATTTTAATATTGCTATTATTGCAATCTTTTTTAAACGTGTTGTAAATTTGATTTCTCTTGAAGTGTCCGAGTATGATATTTCTGAAAGTATTTTTGGTAAGATTTGTTTTCCAATCGATGAGATGATTTATCTTCATTTTATATAATTCTCTTTTGTCGTATAACGTTGTATAATGACCATATTATATTGTATAATGACCGTTGGATGAACCTATTGACTTTCGGATTGAAGAAACACACAAAAATATAGCCATTATGCTTGACTTAATTAAATTAAGGGCCAGAAAATTTCAAATTAGATTAAAACCCAGAATACAGAACAAGCAAAGTATGGAATATTTTATAACCACATTCCGAAATAAGAAATTTGATGGAATTCCCTTTAAATCGATACTTTACAATATCAAAACTTTCTTACCTGTTCAGGATCTTAAGGTAAAATTGACTTACCGCTTTGTACGCACAAATGGTAGAAGATTCTTCAACTACAACAATATATGTAAAGAATTGGATACTAAAACAACAGAATGCAAATGCACTGATAGCAAACTTAAAGATCCTTATCACAATCACATCATTACAGGTGATCTGGATATTATCTCAGATAAAACTCTAAAAAATATTTTCAAACTCGGAACTAAATACAGATCACAAGAATATAACTAAGTAATCGAAAATTTCAATCAAGATCTAGAAGAATTTATTTATAAAATAGCAGTAAAACACAGTTTACCTATTCAAGCCTTTCATGAATGGAAATATAATTTTTCAAAAGAATTTCAGTTTTATTACATCAGACAAAATAACAGAATTAGGAATCTTTCAATACCTGCAGCTATACAAACTATAAAAGAAAATTTTGCTATAACTTATACTGACAAGATGGTATCACATTTTGCATTTACATGCAAAAAGTTTTACATGGATACACTTCTTCACTGCTATCTAGACAGTACTATGTACACCCCTTTATATAATAATGGGAATGTACTATCCAATAGGATTAAAGCTTTGTACAAACGAATCGGTAATGAAATAAAAACTGTTAAATTTCCATATTTAATCCTCATTCCAAAGATGCATAAAGAGCCTGTAAAATTCCGTACAGTTACCGTTGGCTGTGGATCATATCTGACAATAGCTAATAAACGACTATTGAACATCCTCAAGTTTGTGATGGAAAACATCAAAAAACAGAATCATGTCATGATCAAAAATGGAGTAGAAGTTATCGATCGATTAAAACATTGTAATAAAAATATATGTTTTAAAAGCTTTGATTTCCGCGACCTATTTAACAACATTGATTTATCTAATTTATACTCAATCTTGGAAAAATTACATGAAGAATATGATTTGAAGGATTTTATTACTTATCGAAGATACCTTGATCTTATTGAACTGGTATTAAAAGAAAATATTCTATATAACGGAAATAATTATTACCGACAAATAAAGGGAATCCCAATGGGAGGAGCCTGTTCATCAATCTTGGCCAATATTTACCTCTCAACATATGAAAAAGGAACCCATATTTTGTCAGAGATACCATATTTCCGGTTTGTTGACGATGTGCTATTGGGGAGTTATGAAACCACCACCAACTTCGATTTCACATTTTACCCACCGGAATTGGAATTAATAGAAAATTGTAAAGAAGAAAATGAAGCGGTAAATTTTCTGGACATCTCAATAAAAAAACATGGATTATATGGTCATTATACAACGTTATACGACAAAAGAGAATTATATAAAATGAAGATAAATCATCTCATCGATTGGAAAACAAATCTTACCAAAAATACTTTCAGAAATATCATACTCGGACACTTCAAGAGAAATCAAATTTACAACACGTTTAAAAAAGATTGCAATAATAGCAATATTAAAATCATAACAGAGGCTTTATATAAACATTATCCTATATATTTCTTAAAGGATTGCTATAGATCGATTTTCAAGGATCATGTAGATTTTGACAGTTTACTTCAATTTGCAAGTAAATAAAGTTTATGCGTACCTGCTAAGATTGCACGCATGCGTAAAATGAACATATATATGATAGCGAGTTGGGCAGGATTCACTTTTGGTCCAGTTTCCTTCTGTTTGGTTGGTCTTGTTCTTCCGTATCCAGGTGCCTTCGTATTAGCACGCATTGGGGACCAACCTTTGCTTTGCATTGGTACCGTGAGCGTTTGCCTAGGCTGGAAAAGCAGCTTTAAACGGGAGGGGGAGTCGCAATCCTCCCCAACCATTAAATGCAAAGCATTTGGTTATCCCAAGTTCCTTTAAATCTTCTTTTTCTTGGATTACATTCTGCTTCGGAGTATAGAGCGGCTTGGCGCCTTTTCCTGAGTAGTGCCTTTGATTTTTGTGGATATGCATAGGAATTCTTTTTGAATTTGTTTACTGGATTTTATATGATATATATATATATATATCTATTAATATATGTTCTGTTAAGCATTAAGTTATTAATATTGTGATAAAAAGTGATTTATGGGCTTAAAATTGGCAATTATATGGTCTAAATGATTCAAAAATTTTCAAGGGGGGCATCACCCCCCTTTCACACCCCCACCAGGGACTCCGCCCCTTGGAACCCACAATTTCAATACTTTTTAAATGAGACAGCACTGCATACTCTCAATAATTTTCTTCAGGACAGCCCTGGAAACAGGTGCAGGCACTAAGTCCCAGACACCTCTTTCCTTCATGACACCTAATTTGTCTGCCATTGCTGTATTCCACTCTCTGGATTAGGATGAGTTAACAGTTTCCCTGAAGTTTCAGGGAATCCTAACTTCCACGTTATTTGTTTCTGGTTGGTTACCCGAAGTGCCTTGATCTCCTTTAAAATTAAATAAATTTTCTTCAAATATTAATTTATTTTTCTCACAAAAAGTTTTAACATCATTTAGGGATCTAAGTCTAGGGGGTTCTCCCTGATGCAGTATAACCTTGAAAATCCAGACTCGTCTGGACTTTGCCAATTCCGGATTTTCGATTTTTCCGGATTATAGAGTTTGAATAAAGTTAACTAAAACCTAATATTAACTAAATGCACTATAAAGTACTAGTTTTAGTAAAAATAATGACAAAAGTTAAGTTAATCAATTAGTAGTACAATAGACCTCTGGTCGCTGTGCTGGGCTCTCCTGGAGCCACTCATCTTCATACCAGGCCATAAGTTAATCAATTAAAACATATTTAATACAAGGGTAGATCCAAAAAAAAAAAGTTACAAGCAGCAGCATTTGAAAAGTAATTATTGTGGAGGGAATATTTTTCCCCAGAGTGGAGACAGATGGCAGTAGTTGTCTTAACAATGGTTGTGCGGGTAGGTAGTGTAAGTTCGCAGACGCGTCAGAGCGATTGAAATGATAAGACATTTAGAAAAGTGGTCTCGCTTGGAGGTACGAGCCATGATTAGTTTCTTATGGGCAAAGAATGTGTCTGAGATTCCTGCGGTGTTATTCCATATTCTGGGATTCCTGTGGGTTATCCTGATCGCGTATTTGGTGCGTGGTCATACTGTTACTGCCGATCGTTATTGTGCCACTTTGACAAGGTTACGTGAAGCCATCTGACGCAAACGCCCTGACATGTTGAGTGATGGTGTCGTCCTCCTGCATGACAATACCAGGCCCCATACTGCTCACCAAACTCAAGAATTGCTGCAGAAGTTCAAGTGAGAAGTCTGGAGCCACCCCCATATAGTCCAGATTTGGCACCCAGTGACTATTTCCTTTTTCCGAAATAGAAGGAACACTTATTTGGAACAAGGTTCTCTTCAGACAGTGATGTGAAAACAGCTGCCGAGAACTGGCTCAATTGACAGGGACGTGATTTCTACCAAGCCGGGTTAAACAAGTTGGTCCTGCGTTCAGATAAATGCCTAAATAGATTTGGTGATTATGTAGAAAAGTGATCCGCCAAGTATGCCTCTTAATTCCATTTTGTATTTTCTGTCTATTGTTAATAAATAATTTTTTATTACCCTTGTAACCTCTTTTTTTGGATCCATCCTCGTACAAAAAATGGGGCAAAAAAAATTTCAAAGAAAAATTATACACATTAATAATCTAGAATGTATGAATGAAACGAAATGATGAAATTACATTTTCTCATTTCGTTTAAATATTTGAATTAATATTTGTTGTTTCATTAATTTTGGATTATGGGAAAGCAGTTTTTTTATCCTGTACATGGACATTATTTCTGCTCGGTTATAAAGCTTCCTTGTTCAAGAACTTTAATTGCATGATCGATTGTTTGCACAAGATTATCAATGGGTATTTTTTCTTCTCCACATTTATCGTCGCTACTTTGCTCTTTTTTTATTTAATATCATATCATGAATTTCGCCATCACTCAATTTATTTACGATTGGCGCATCATCATCTCAGTGCAGAACTTCTATTATATCAGCTTTATCGAGTTTAATGAAGAGCCAGAAGAACTTAATGTAGCGCCAAGATTTAATAAAGTGCGAGGATTAGCACTTTTGCTGATATATTTAAGGGTGTAAATATGTTTAAACCGTCTTCACTATTAACGAAACGAAAAAAAAAAATGAGAACTCAAAAATTTTATTTATTTTCTAGCATCTATATAATGTTATGTTTAAAAAGGCAGATGACTCTTTAAAAAGGATATACTTTATTAATTATTAGTAATAGTCAAATATGCAAAAACTATAGCTGTGCTCGAACCAAAACAACTGCAATTCTTCAGGAAATGGCAGTTAAAGAACAAAACAAAATTGTTTCATCATTCAGAACATATTCTTTCTCAGTAGCAACAGTTGGGAGTAATGATACATATTCCAAACTGTATCCCATTGTCATAACTTTTTACAACCCAGAATGTGGCTTAATTAAAATATGTCTACTATCTGTGCCATCATTAGAAGGTGATTCAACAGGACTAGATATTGGAAATCTCCTAGCAAGTACACTTGATTCCAAATATATTCCAAAATCTAGTTACATTGCTCGCAGTTGTGATAATGCATCTGTTATGGTAGACCATAAATCAGATATAGCTGCTGTCTTAAAAAAAGAGCATGAAAATATTGAAGTGATTGGATGCAGTTGTCACTTGATACATTTGGCAGCTGAAAAAGGTTCAGCAAGTATGCCTTTCAAAATTGATGAAGTATTAGTTGATATGTTTTATTATTTTCAAAAGAGTTTCAAAAGGAAAAAGCAGGTTGAAAGATTTACAGTAATTTCACTGTAGTTACAGTAATTTCACTGAAGCATGTTAGTATACACTGGCTTTCTGTTAGAAAGTGTGTGGGAAGAATTGTTGATCAATGGGAGTCTTTAATAAACTTTTCTAAAGAATCAATGAAAAAAATGAACTATCTTCATTGTCATCTTATTTCATCCCTACCATACAAAATATTCAACATATTTCACAAAAATTTAAGGACAAACCTAAATGCGCAAAGACTACACAGAGTCAAAAAAGAAAATCTGAGATTAGTCGGCACAATAATGCTGAGAAGTGAACTCAGTTTAGAAACCTAATTTCTCGAGAAAAAAAGGCTTTTTGTATATCTTTCATACATACTAATGCCAGTTTTGAAAAAACAAATATGATTCTCCAGTCTGCAATTCCACATATTCATGTGTAGGGTTCATTCTAGGATTTCAAAAGGGCAGGGTGCTGACTTTCAAAAAAGGGCATATTGTCATCATAAAAGGGCACATTGCATATGAAAGGGGCACATGTTTTTAAAAGGGCACAATTGTAAATTTTAACCAAGGAATGCATTGCATAATGTGGCCCACACATAAAATGGATACAGATAATTTATCTATTTTACATATTTATATAAAAATAATTAGTGATGCAAATAAAAGTATAAAAAATTAAAACAAAAGGGTACATTGTATTGCTTGATGCTGCTAAAAATAGTATAGTCTTTAGGTGATATCAATATTTTGGCAAAAAGTGACTACTAATGTACACGGCTACTAAGTCTAGTAAGTAGCCAGCGGTTTATCATTTTAGGATTAGTTTATTGTAAAAATTTTAGTTGAAGCAAAACGGAAAGAATTTATATTTAAATCAAAACTTAAGTGCTCCATAAAAAAAATTATTATACATAAACAAAATTAAAACATGTTCCAAACATAAGTGATCCTTCTTAAAAAGTTTTGAGTTCCCAAATTCAAAAATTACAGAAAATATTTTTTCTTAAACTGCATTGTCAATACAGAGAAAAATGAATGATGATAATACATTGAAAAATAAATAATGAATTTTCAAAATTTAAAGTAATATATTAACTTATTAGAAAAACTAGAATTAACACAATCTTATGTAATTTAAATTTATTGCAGACTCAATGTTTACTTTATCTAAACTAAACATACTATGAGCAAAAATGTATGGGTACACATACATAAAAGAAAATACTAAAATTTGCTAATTAAAATAAAACCCATGTTTTACCAGTATAAAATGCTATATAAAATCAAAGACATTTATTAAAATAATTATTTTTAAAAAAGTATATTAATGGTATAAAAATAAAGCAGCAGTGCCCAGAATTAAAATTATACCGGAACCATGGCGAATTAATAAAAAGTTTGAGATATTAAACTTGATATATTCATTTGTTAGGGGTTTAGGGGAGAGTAAATAATTTGCATTATGTTAGGGGATAGGATGTATGCTTGATAGGAAGTCACATAAGAAATGGTAATATTAAATGGGAGGAGTGTATGGCTGGCATGTGTCTGTGGATATTAAGAACGAATCGGGGAATCGATGTGCACCGGTTCCTATCTCCTATGCATGGTCGTGGTGTACTTAGACGGGCGTGGCAAAAAAGCATGTGGCTTTGCTGGTATATGTAAAATTAAAATCAATGATATAATCCACAATATAAGAAGCAATGAAAACATCTAGTTGCATGTTAAGATAGTGGAAAATGTAAATAAATACAAATTGCATATAAAATAAAAAAATAAATAAATAAAAACATAATATATACGTTTCATATAATGCAAGTTCATTACGAAAGAAGGAAAAGCAGAAAACTTGGGATTAAAGAGCACCCTTTTAGTATATAAGTTTATTAAAGTGTATACAACTTAAATGTATGGAAGACAATGAAATAGTACAACCTCGAAAATCCAGACTTTGCTGATTCCAGATTTTTGATTTTCCCGGATTATAGAATTTAAATAAAATTCAGATTTAATATTAACTAAATACACTATAAAGCACTATTTTTAGTCAAAATAATGGCAAAAGTTAAGTTAATCAATTAAAACATATTATTTAATCTATAATAAATAGGGCAAAAGAAATTTCTAAGAAAAAATATACACATTAATAATTTAGAATGTGTGAACGAAACGAAATGATAAAATTATATTTTATCATTTCGTTTAAATATTTGAATTAACATTTGTTATTTCATTAATTTTGGTTTATGGGAAAGCAGTTTTCTTTATCCTGTAGATGGACATTATTTCTGCTGGGTTATAAAGCTTCTTTGTTCAAGACCTTTAATTGCATGATCGATTGTTTGCATAAGATTATCAATGGATATTTTTTCTTCTCCACGTTTATCGTCGCTACTTTGATCTTTTTTTATTTAATATCATATCGCGAATTTCACCATCACTCAATTTATTTACGATTGGCGCATCTTCATCACAGTGCAGAACTTCCGTTATATTGGCTTTGTCGAGATTTAATGAAGCGCCGGATGATTTAATAAAGTGCCAAGATTTAATAAAGATCGAGGATTAGCACTTTTGACAATATATTTAAAGGTGTAAATGTGTTTAAACCATTTTCGCTATTAACGAACGAAAAACAAAAATAAGAACTTAAAAGTTTTATTTATTTTCTAGCATCCATATAATGTTATGTTTAAAATGTCTGATGACTCTGAAAAAAGTAAAAACTTTATTAGTAATAGTCAAATATGTAAAAAATATCGCAGTAGATAAAATAAATATATTTTCTAAAACAGAAAAATATATCTCCCTTTAATGATTTTTTAAAAATACGATGAGTCATTACTAAGCTGCCGCAGCACCGGAATGTGGGTTGACAGGGAAAACGATGAAAGGAATTTGCTTGGTTCGTAATCGTAAACGCAGCTGACCCCTTTGAAAGGTCAGTGTGTTAATGACCTTGTTGCTCATTTCTGTATTATATGATATTATTTAGTTATTTATTTACTATTTCTAGTATGTAAATATGACTTTCTAAATAAAAGGCAAACTATACAGTTGATTTCCAGCAGACAGGAGGTTTGACAAGAATGAAAAACTCGTCAGATATTGAGAGGGGGAATGGATTCTGAAGACAAAGCAGAATACATTGAAGAATGGGCTTCGTACTACGAAGTGAACAAAATAAGTTTCCGTGATCATTAATACGAATTCTCGGGATTTTTAGATTTGATTGAACAATCTGTTGTAAAATGTTACGATAATGTTTTAAAATGTTTAATATTAAAAATTACATTGTTTCAGAAAAATGTCTATTTCAATAATAAGAAAAGGAACTTTTGGCAGTATCAGAATTTAAATAAAAGTGCATATTTTATGTGAAATAATTCATCGGGAATCATGACTTGGGGGGTGGGGGGAGGGGTTAAAACTATGTAATTCACGCTCCAACCACGAGTCCATATATATATATATATCTGGTCTAAAGTTTCGTCTCATTTCGGGGTTCAGAAAGTCGACTTGAAAATACAGTATTTGTTTATAAAATATAATTTCATATAAATAATCTTACCCTGTTATATTAAATCCATGACTTCGACATTCCGATACTAAATAAATAAATAATAATAATAAAAAAATTTGGAAAAAGTCCGGATTTTGGAGGTTTCCAGATTTTGGAGGTCTGGATTTTTGAGATTGTACTGTAATAGTAGTAGACATCTACTCTAGATCCTGTTTTTCTTGGAACTACTTTCTAACCCAAGGAGCACCTGAATGGGAAATCAGGTGGTGATCAACAGAAGACTCCGTTTCCTCACTGCTTTTATCAGTGTCTTAATCTTCCTCTGTTGATTTGCCCGCCTCCCTACCCATATCCCCCTAGTCAGTTGAGTCTAAGTATTCCAATCTTTAGGCCTTAAATGTTACTTTATCAAATTTAACTTTGTTTGTTTTCCAGCTTCTTTGGGTCCCAGACCGCCTTCCTCTGCGTTATTATTATCTTTAAATTTAACATTATTGGTTTCGATTACTTTATTATCGTTTAATAACAAAATTCTATATCCTCTTGTTTTAAATGCATACCCCACCATTATCCCTTCCACAGCTCTCATGTCTAGCTTGCCCCTTAGCTGTTTTGGTTTCCCAACAAAAACTTCGCTTCCAAAGACCTTTAAGTGAGCTACTGAGGGTTTTCTACTGTTATACAATTCAAGAGGTGTTTCGCTTTTAAATTTGTGGCAGATTCTATTCTTTACATAAGTAAAACAGAGAAGGGCTTCTGCCCAAAAATTATCCACTAAATTACTATCATTTAACATTGCTTTTACGCAATCTAGGGCAGTTAAGTTGAAACATTCAGAAATACCATTTTATTCAGGTGTGTAACTGCTTGTGCTTTCAGCTTCTGAGTTGAGAAAACAGCAACAATGGCTGAAATGGAAAAACTTAACCACAGCAATTATGCTACGTGGAGCACAAATATGAAATATGCTCTGATGAGCGAAGGTTGCTATAGCCATGTTGCCAAAACAGCCAAAATTCGAAGAAACACCAACTCGAAAGGAGAAACTGGACTATGATTGTCGAAAAGACAAAGCTATTGCTATGTTATTCTATGGCATGACCGAACAATATCGCGAACTTATCTCAAGTACCGATGATCCCAAGATTGGATGGAATATTATACGAGAGCATTTTAAGCCTAAGTCCCGAGCTAACCTCATGAGACTGTTAGATGATTTCTTTGATGAAAAACCCCATCCGGATGAATCTATCGGAATTTTCATTGCATGAATCAAAAGAAAAGGGAAAAAACTTAAAGATACTGGACATCCGCTAGCGGAATTATACTTGGCTTTCCAAACGATACGTCACCTATCTGATAACTTCCGGAGCATCGTATAAATCTTATACAGACTGCCTGACAAAGAACTGGACAAGATCGAAACGGAATTACTAGCTGATGAGGGCCGACTCAGACAAAAACAGAGGGACCAAGACCGAAATGTAAGTACAGTTTCTGCATATACTGTAAAGGACACTCAAGCCACAAATTTGTATAAAGTGCATAAAAATCCAAAATTAAATGATAACAAAATAGGACCATGTTTTATCTGTAAAAAATTTGGTCATTTGAAAAAGAATTGTAAAAAGTACCATGTCAGTATTAGTGAAATTGTTGAAATTAATTATTCACTTGAAAATAACAATACCGAATCTATCGACAAATTCAGCTGGGTAGTAAACACAGCAGCAACCAAACATTTTTGTAACAACATTGACTTGTTTTCAAAAATTAAAAGATTAGAAGTGACATCAATGTCCTTAGCTGCTGGAGACCATGAAAGCCCAATTGAAGGTGTCGGTACAGTAAAAATATATGTTAATTTCAATGGTAAGAAGAATCAAATTATTTTAAAAAATGTAATGTATTCACCAAAACTAAGACGTAACTTAATTGCCGTGTCAGTTCTAAGAGAAAACAAATGTAGTTTTGTTTGTACAAATGGTACACTTTGGTTTTACACATCAGGTGGAAATGAATAGTTTTATGCTAAAAGAAATGATGATCTGTATTTCCTCAGACCTCAGTATGATCCTAGTTACAAGTGTAGTAACATTGAGAAAGTTAAAAGCAAAAGTACTAAGCCTAAGATTAAAAAATCTAAAGAGATTAGTTATAGTAGTAGTAATTGTAATATAAATGATGCTAAAGGTAATGCTTTTAAGCGTAAAACTGTAAAACATAATAATGATTTTAAAAATTAAAGGTTCAAATGTTTTTAAAAGTAAAACTCTAAACCATGCAAGTAATTTTAAAATTAATAAGTCTAATGATTTTAAAAGTAAATTTGTAAAGTTTAATGCTAAAGTAAACAGGGATGTAGCTACACTGGTCGGCAGTGGTTGGCCCCGACCACCACGCACGATTGCCACCCAGTACTCCACTCCCTTTTTTTTTAACACTAGATAAAAGCAAGATCCCCCCCCCCTTTAATATTCATTACTGCTCTCTTCATACTTTCTGCGTTTAAGCAGCGCATCGTCGGTTCCTCCATCCGCAACTTTTTGCATTTTAACTGGAACGATCGCATAACACTGCGAATAAAGGAGATCGTGACGTATTGTGTGTGATCTGCGTGCCCACACACACACTCTTGGCAGAACGGATAAATAAAACGTCTCGGCAGCAGACCAATAAAACTTGCTAGTGTTTATGCCTCTGTGAATGATTTTAAAGCTGTTGTGTTAATCTTATTACGTTCTATTTTACCATCACCATAGAAAGGCCAGCTATCAGCAAATACCCATTTGATGTAGCTGTACAACACTGGATGCAGCAAAAAAGCCGAAGAATTTGTTTTAAAGAAAATGTGGCAAAATGAAATTAGGCTTGAATACAGTATACGATGCTCAAACCTAAACTTCGTTTTTAGCTTTGTTCTAGTAGGTTTGGTATAGCCTACTTCAAAAGCTGGTGAGATTCGGTATTGTTTTTTTTTTTTTTTCATGTTTGGCTCATCTGAAACGGAATTAATTCATCGGAGTTCAGTGTTTCCGTTTTGGGCATCATATTCTGCAGTTTTGCCAAAAATTAATAAGCCTGTGTTGTGTGTAACTTGTGCTATTTTAAATCAAACCATAGTTTTAATTTATGTTAAAATGACAATTACAAACCTAATAATTCTGCACTTCGTTTCTTGAAAAAAAAAAAAAAAAAAAAAAAAACGGTCACTCCAAATTTTCTAGCTACATCCCTGAGTAAATATTTCAAATGACAAAGTTTTTAAAGGTAACAGTAATTTTAAAAATGTTAATGCTAGTAAGATTTTTAATAGCAAAAATGTAAATTCTAATAGTGCTAAAGTTTTTAAAGATAATGTTAAGCCTTGTAAGTTTGATATTTTTAACAGTAAAATGCAAGTTAGATCCACTACTGAGGTAGGGGGAAATACTAGACTCTGGCATAAAAGATTTTGTCACTTAAATTTTTAATATTTGTACCATACTTGTAAGATGTCTGCTGTAAATGGTTTATCAAGGATAAATGATAGAAAGTTGAATTGTAAAAACTGTAAACTTGCAAAATCTAAATGTCTTTCATTTAAGCCAATAGGTAGAATAAGGTCACAGAAACCTTTAGAATTGATCCAAATGGATGTATTATGTGATCCAATACCAAAATCATCTCGTGGTGGGGCAAATTATTTTTTAAGTATTACAGATGATTACTCTAGGAAAGTAACTATTTTTCCAGTGAAACAAAAATCAGAAGTCTTTGACATATTTAAACAATTTCAGAATAGAGCAAAGATTTCTAAATCATAAAATTGTTAGTGTTCATACTGAACAAAAGAGTATAAGCAAATCATAGGAGCCTGCATCCTTAACTGCAATGCAGCTCATTAGAAAAAGTTGACATCAGAAAAAACACTGCGCTATAAACCGAGCATAGCCATAACAAGTCACTCAGAAAAACATTGCTCCACAATTTGAATATAGCCACAACTGGCTATTAATAAATGTTACAGCCACTTACTGTGAACCAGTTTACTCATTCGCCCTGTCTGCCGCTCTATTGACATTCCCCAAAACTGGTATTTATACAAGTTCAATTTCACGATGCTTCCGGAGTATGCTAATCCTCCGGTAGTGAGGAAAATCAGCATATTCTGATTCAGCCGCGGTTCAATTTGCAGGATCTCAAATAAAAACGGATCTGACACACAAAGCAAATGATCCGGACTTCAAACAGTTAACCGTAAACAAACTATAATTTAACCTTTAACCGTATCTGTCTGATGACATGTGTTTTGTTTACAGAAATCATTTTACAATTTTTTTGTCTCAGAGTAAATGTGTAGCAGCAGAGAATACCAGGCCGCAGCTAACCGAGGCAGTTCCAGCAGATAGACGATTTCACGAGGAGTATGATGATCGGACTCAGAAGAGCAAGTTGATCCATACGTCAAATCACAGAAGACAGCCACCTACACGCATCCAAAGGCATTATCAATGGTGAAGATGGTGAGAACAAGGGAAAGTGGCACATTTGAGGGGTGCCAGTACAGTCAGAGTTACATCAGCATGCATGGACCGATGTATCTGCCGGCAAGTATTGGTGGCCTCGCAGGCCACTTCCGTCGTCCTTTTGTTGCATATGCAGGACACCCTTGATGCTCCTGTATCGACCAGGACCATTATCTGCTGATTGCCCGCAGGTGGTGGCCTGCACTCATGGCATCCGTTAAGAAGACTGTCATTGACCGAACAGCAGAGATGCCTCCGTTTGCAATAGTGTCAGGATAGAGCCACATGAGCAACAGAATGGCACAGGGTGTTTTAGTGTATATCGAAAGATGAAACTGCAGAAAACTTTTGTTTAGAGATAAAATCTTGTGCTTTTGCTGTCATTAGATCTACTGGTTTGACCAAACTTTTGGTGGTCTCAGACCAACGGACCACCAATGATTTCGAACCCTGATATATATACTCCATAACAAAAAAATCGAAGCACCAAGAAGGAGTTGTCTAATTGCAATGAAATTTCATATGCAAAGACATTTTGAGTGAACATGCAAATGAATAAAATTTGGTGTCCAATGAATAAATAGTAAGAGCTCCAGCACATCGGAACTGTGCATTCAGCAGGTGTATATCTGGACAGGTATATATCTGCAGGTGGGTATGGTCTGGGGTGCCATCTCCTTTAATAGCCAGACCCCTTTGCTAGTCATTTCTGGCACACTGACAGCACAGCGGTACGTAAACAATATCCTACGACCAGTTGTGTTTCCGTTTCTTTTGCGACACCCCGGACATACTTTTCAACAAGATAATGGCCGGCCGCACATGGCACGTGTTGCTATGAATTGTCTTTCAGCTTGCCCATCTTGCATCCAGGCCAGAGGTAGACCAACGCCTTACTGACCTCCTCCCTTTGTATAAGGTCAAACTATAAATCATTAAATTGTTCTGAAATTTTAATAGTTTCTTTTTCTATGTATGTTCTTCATATCCATCAATTTTTATCACAATCGGACAACTCCTTCTTAGTGCGTCAATTTTTTTGTTATAGAGTGTATTAGCGATCATAGTAAGTTGTATCAAATTAAATAGTATTGAGCTTTTTTGCATATATTAGTAAGTATTTTAAGTTTCGTCTTTTAGTTAATAAGTCAAAACAAATTGTGCCAAAATTGAAAAAAAAATATGTTAATAATGCTTAATGTTTTAATATGATATGCATTTATGTGCTATAGAAATAAAAGCCAGTAGTCAAAGAAATATTATAAAATTTCTAATTACATGAGTCTAAGCAAGTAGCAATTAAAAAAAAATTTTGGGATGATTCTAACAAAATGCCAATGATTTTCATCCAACTTCGTAAAATATATTAGAGGGCCCAATGGAACTAAATTTTGTAACTTCAAAAAGCCTCATTTAATAGTAACATATTGATAGTTAAAAATGATGTTTAAGCTGCCTCTAAAATTCGTGAGTTTAGGACCGCACAAGGATTTTGATAAGATGGTTTTTTTTTTAAGAATGTACCATATCAACGAAATAGAAAAGGTATAATTGCAAGGTATAACTAACTTAAATGGACCCCGAATGATTTTAAAGTATATCTCCCTTATTTATAATCAGAATGTCACAAATTTATTTTTAGAATATTGTTAACATATGAAATGTATTATGATGACAAAAAAATGATTGTTGTTATTTGAATTCTCAGGAATAATAAGCAACTAAATATGAAGACGATCCCATATGCAAATTAGATGCCCATTTATTCATAGTAGATATTATTCTGAGTCTAATGACACTTTGGTTTGACTGTATGGTCCTAGGAGCTGGAATAACATGCAGTGTTTGGATCTTTTTTTAAACCTGCTGCCCCACTATAGACATGTCAAGTGATGATGGATAGCAAAACGCAAATAGGATGTCATGAATTTTGTTTACTTTCTTTCAACCATCAATAAAAGGGCTCTAAAGAACACCTGTGAATCCATTGTATTATACAATGCAGGTCAATGGTAGATGTCATACCAAGATCTACTAATGATTGTTAGTGGATGAGGCAGTCTTTTCATTCTGTTATGCATCTTGTGGGACCAGAGCCATACTGACATAAGGTTCTATCTATAGACATCTACTGCTGCACATACTGTTTAACAGTACTGACTGTATAACCAAGATGACTGGTTATGCAATAGGCAGGCCAACAAGACCCATGTACTCATTCTATGTAGCTCAGTACAAATAGATCTAACTGTTGGTTATAAACTTTATATGATACTTTGGAATACCGCAGAGTAACATCTATTCAATATCAGCATCAGTAACAGCCTTGTTGCCTGTTACATTGACTTTTAGAAGGAGAATTGTGACTGATATTGTACTTTACATGGCTTCTTGCTATGATGCTTATGTAGTGTAATTTGCATAATGTTTTTACTATTACAACATACGTCTAGACAGAGGTGTAGCCAGAAAATTTTCCTACAGAGGATAAATTTTCAAAAGTCCTACCCATAGAAATGAAGATGTTTAAATAAAAATGTTTAAATTTAAAATTATGCTAAAAATATTTAGATTTAAGTTAAAAAATTAAAAATTTTAAGTTTATAATTGTTTTTCTTAGCTAATTTGTGAGTGCATAAATATATTATTGTAAGATATTAAAATAAAATTGAGTGTGATAGAGATGTAGATGTAGCTAGAGGTAGGACTTTAAGAAATTATTATTTTGATTTTATATTGTATGCAGTGCTATTTCCAATTCAACTACAATAACTTTATATGTAATTTATCATTAAAAAACAAATGAAATTGATTTTTAAACACTGGCAAGAACCCTCAATTAAGTGCTTTCTAGATAAAGTAATAAAAAAAGAAAAAAGCTGCACAATGGTTCTAATTGGTCTGATTTAAGCACTCTTGGTGCCTATTGTTAGCCATAGCCTGTCCGCATAGCAGACATTTGTAATATCAAATTGTTTTTTAATCAGTAACTAGTTATAATTTGAAGCTGATGTATGACTGGAAAGAAATTTTGTGGGAAACTAAGGTTTCTTCTTTGATGAAAATATAAATGGAAGCCGTAGTATAACTTACCTGTAATATATCTTATATATCATATCTTGAACTGGGTTCATTCTAATAATTTAAATACTTGCTTATATAGTATTTTTTTTTTATGGAATATAATTTTATTGGTAAATATTTTCAAAAAAATCAAATTTTTCTTCTGGGAAGGGTTTTAAACTCTAAACCTTCCTCAATGGCTTCACCACTGTTTCTAGACATCACCAAAATGGCTCATTAAGTTTATGTCCAACAGTGTATATAAATTCTAACTTGCAAACTTTGAATTCACCAAAAAAAAAAAATGAAAATGAAATATTTATGATAAACAAAACTAAACATAAATCATGCAATAAAAAAAAGAGAAATTTGATTACCTAATTGAGTAAAAATAGTCATACCTGTGTCAAAATGTTTTGCAAGGCATACAATCCAATGACTCTCTTGAAACTACTTAATTGGATTTAATTTCACTGTGTTTGCATTTTTGTTCTTGTTGGGCATAAGTGACATTTTTGTGCCACATCTAAACACATAAAAGTATCTTGATCTAAAACAGTTATAGCTGTTATAGCATCCTAGGTATCCTAAAAAAATTAATTGAAGTTTCAGGTTGCACTTTGAAGTGTTCCAAAGACAGGACAAAGTGGGAAAAATTCTTGACTGAAATATAAACTGAAATTGCTTCTTGTATTCCAAAGTGAGAAACAAAATCCATGATGAAAAACAAAGATGACTTAGATATTTAAAAAACAGTGTAAAAAATTATTTGATGAAAATAAATAAAATAAATATCAACAGTTAAGTTCATTCCAGTGACTGGTTTTATGATTTTTAGATGCACTTTAAGCAATTAATAGTCCAAACTATGACTAGACATTAATCAAATATGTGAATGTTATAGCATGTAGGAGTGTTATAAAGATGGGTATATCCTGATGAATACTTGAGATTTTCCCAAGACAATCTTCAAATTATATTTCATACCTATAAGAAAAAATATCTTTAAATAAAATAATAGAATCTAATATTAAATATTATTGGTTCAACTAATATATGTGTGCATACATCAAATTTGTTAAAAGAAAGGTTAGCAAATGGCTTCGAGTTCGGAAAATATCACCCAGAAGACATACCATTTTTCCACCATTTCAGAAGTAAACAGAAAAGCACGGGTCATCGAGGTAGGATATATGGAAAGAGCTTAAGGGTTGCAATCATCGTCAAAGATAAAGGCAGGTGTTGTACGGACGAATTTTCCGAGAACACGTTTTCTCCCGACTGTGACCCTATATATTCCAACGGCGATTTCAGACCAAGAGAGTACTTGAGAAATATAAATGGTAAAATAATGGTTATGTACTGTTGTACTTATGGCTGCAAGTAAAAGCATGTAAAAGGAGGGCTTTACTCTTTTCATGGATAAGATTTGTTTTCATTATATATCTTACAAATATAGCTAAAAAGTAATTTTGCTAGATTTTAGCATAGTGCATTTCATATTGCTTTTAATGCTGTATAATTAGAAGTTTTGCTTTATTTTTGGTGTTTGTGATATTGCAAAAGACTTATAATGTCATTCTAACACTTTAAAAAAACATTTGGAGTACTTTGCTGATAGTTATAATGTTATTTTCGGTATCCTCGTATGTTTTCCCTTCGAGGTAGAACTTGGCGACAGTTGGCGACTCACAAGATTTGGTGGCTAGGGAAGGAAAATAGGAGTTTAGATAATGAGAGTAAAGCATGCATACAATTTTTCCACATACTTTTTAATTATTTTTAAATTCTTCAATTTGTATACTTGTAATCCATTTCATATCATATTTTATTTGCAATTGCTTTGTAGTTCAATTTGTTTTACGGAATTGACTTCATTAACAAAATTATTCTTTAGTAATAAAATTTTTTGGTAATAAAATATTCTAATCCTATTTCGTATTTTTCTTCATATTCTTTAAAATCCTATAACACATATAACAACTTCCCGTTTCCCCTCATCCTCTAGAAGTTAAAAAAAAAAACAGAAGGTATACTACACAGTTTAGGCAATAAATAGCCAAATCATGAATTTTCTTCTCCTCCGCGACCAACTACACCTGCTCTATGTTTGACCATGTTACTAACATGGGGGAGATTGGATCGTGCTCCCTCAATATATACTAACTCGTTGGAACGGGTTATATAAACATTAAATGCAAATTAAGTGACAGGTTTATTTAAGTAAAAGGTTTATTAATTTCATTAAATAAATCATGATAAATTGTTTTAAGCTATTATAATGAAAGTTTATCTGATTTATAAAATCCAGTTGAACCAAGGAATTCATTTCATTAATACAAGGTTTAGCTATGTCAGATAACTGTAACTTTATGATTGTAGCTGTTAATTGATAACTGTAAATGTCACAGTTGTTGGATTTTTACATAGAAACAGAGGTCATTTTGTTGGCATGATTAAGCTCTGATATTGTAAATAACTTGTTGTAACATAATGTATATAAATGTGCTAATTATATATTCTGTGTTTTCTTATATTTAACTCGTAAGCACCACAAGTTATGACAGTGTCAGGAGTAAAAGGATGTACATAGATTGTGCATCGTGAATAGAGATGGGTTGCTATTAACTTAGCAAAAAATTTAATACAGCTAATGCCAAATAGCAGTTGCTAACAGTTTACATCGATTCCATCAAACTGCTAAAAATAACATGATTTTTCTTTCGGTACTGGCAGATCCACCCATTGCTTACTACTGCTCACTAACAGCTAGAGCTCGCAGATGCCTTTATTAGGTACACACTCACAAGCCTTCACTTAGTCATTATTTTTTAAAAACAAGTGCATTCCTATGCCAGGTCAAGTAGCTGCTTTGGTATCAAGTTATTCCACCAAAACGAGTACATTCCTTCGGCGGGCCTGCAACGAGCAAGCCCAATTTGTTTAATAATCCAAAGAATTAAAATGTACCACATAATATGACATACTAAATTTATTCCTTCTAGCAACTCCAGTTCTTGAGTTATTCCCCAAAATGAGTAAATTCCTATTGTGAGCTCAGAACAGGCTAGCCCGACAAACTTGAAAATCCAAAGAATTAAAATATACCACAAAAGACAGTGAAATACTGAATTTGAAGTTTATAGCTACTCCTGTTCTCGAGTTATTCCCTTTGTATGGGAAACCCAACGTGAGCTAGCCCAATAAGATTCAAAATACAAATAATTAATATATACCACAGAATAAATAGAACGACATACTAAATTTCGATTTTCTAGATGCTTTGTTTCTCAAATTATTCCCGAAAACGAGTGCATTCCTATGGCGGACCCAGGACGGGCTAGCCCAATAAGGGGTTAGCCCGAAATTTATTATCTATCATCGTAGTTTATAGCATGCATCTAAATTTAAAAAATCCCAACTTACTTCAACAAGAAGTAGGTTGGGAAATTTAGTAAAGCAGTGCAAAATTTAAGTGTTCGGAAATTTAGCTAATCACTTCTCTCCGAAACTAAAAATTATTTAGCTGATCATTTCTCTCCCAAACGTTAATTGCTTCACAACTGCTCGTTTTATTTAAATCCCATGCTTTGTAGTGTTGTTACAATTTCTGTTCGCAAGTATTTCTGCTGGACATGTTTGCAGGTTAACAGAATTTGTAGATGGACTTTTAATATTGGCGATAATATTTCGGAGGTTTTTGTTGTCGCTTTTCTTAAGACTCTGGAATAGGGTTGTCGATATTTTATTTTTCAGGCTATTTTTTCTATGAGAAAGAGGTTGGCGTGAAAAATCGGTAGCACAGTGTCATGTTAGTGTTAAGAAGAATAGCAGAAATTGCAGATGGGAAGTTTATCGCACTTATTGGCATTAATATTGCATTATTAGGTTTTCGCTCAGGTAATAGCTGCTTTGTTAATGGGAATGGCAGGGTTCATTGAAAGTTTATTAATCATCCTCGTTAGTACTAAAATTATACCCCTCACAACAAAGAATGTCACATGTGTGACAGTGACGCTGTAGTCACGTGGCACCTGGGTCACAATGTGACATCATATTTGTGACAGTGATGTTGTAGTCACGTGGCACCTGGGTCACAATGTGACATCATATTTGTGACTTCTATGCGACGTTATGTATTAGTAACTTTGTAACTTCATTGTGACTATATTCTGTGACATTTCCACAATTTAATTAATACGTAACAGTGTGATGACATTACAATGGCAATTACAATGTGACGTCACAAACGACCATGAAAATGACCAAAATGACTTCGCTGTGACCTCAATATGACATTGCCGAGACGTCCTTTGACATCCTAAAGTCACAGTGTGACATAAATCTTACATCACTGTGAAAAAAAATGCTGTTAGGGACGTTTGGGTCAATTTTATTTAGCCTACTTGCGGTACAGTTGGCATTGCTTTTCATTTCCATCTCACGGATTAAAATAGAATACTTTGCTTCTTTCAAAAGTCTTGGAGTAAAAAGACATGTATTTGGAATTTGTTTTCAGACAGTGGGAGAAAAAAAAAGTGACATGTAATATATGTAAGCAGGTGCATTTATATTTCTTTTCGTCAAAGTCATTTGCAGTGTTAATAAGGCTGGGCAGTTAATAAAGCGTAGGTGCTCGTGAGAACTTATTTTCAAAAGTATGGTATTTTCAAAAGGTGTAAACTTTGGGGCTGGACAGCTCAGTGGTTAGTGAATGAGGATTGCAATCAGACGACCTGAGTTCGATTCCAGACTCTGCCCAAACTGTCCCCGTGTTCATGCGATGTAAGGGTAAGTTAAATATGTTGCTCAGTAAGTCCTTCAGAGAGGTTTGTGGTAAGAAAAGGAGGGTACTGTTCTTGTGGATGCCACCCACACTATGTTCTAATCAAAATTGGGTGGCACTTTCTGGCCATCCAACCTTACCTTATACTTTTTTAGATACCTTAAACTTTTGGGTAGGTCGGACAATCTGGATCAAAGAAGGTGTAAACTTTGCATTAATATTAAGGAATAGGGAGTAATGACTCCATACGATATATAGCTTGGTGAGATATTCAAAATTACTTTCCTTATATGCATAATGTATAAGGAAAGTATTGTGATGGGGTCGAAAATTAGAATTCGAGTTTTCGATGGGAGAGCACGTTTCAAGCATCAGTGATCACAAATCAAACATTTTTGAGGTGATGTCTGTGTGTGTGTGTGCCAGTGAGTCTGTGGAGACGATATCTCACGAACAAATAGAGCGATTCAAATGAAATTTGGTACAAAAATCACAATCTGTGAATACTGGAAGCTTATTGTTTTTAAACGTAATTGAATGCTCAGAACCCCCCTAAATTTTCGAGTGAAATTTTGATAAAATCAAAAAATCAAAACCTTTAATAAAGTTAAGCAAATAGCCATTTCTTATGTAATTTTTCCTTAGAAAATGATTGACAAACTTTAGAACGCTAGCATGAACCGTTCTCGAAATATTGCACATTTTTAAAATAAATTTATCAAATCCCATATATTAACAAAAATATATTAACTGTTAAGAAACATGCTCACTTTTCATATGTAATATCATGCGATACATTTGGTGACATCATTCTCGTGGATCTAGCTCGTTCCATTCATCAGAACAGATACTTTGAGTAATACTTTTGTATTTGAACGCCAATAGTTATTTATCTGCTATAAGAATAACTTATTTCTCCATCCATAACGCTTGGTGAGATTTTGGCGCCGAATTTGGCGGAATGTCGCCAACTTGGGGACTTTTTTAATGTTGCCAAATTAACGAAAATTTCGCCAAATGGATAAAAATGACACTAAATCAATGAAAATGACGACTGATGAAAATTCAATATCTTGGAAATATCTACTATATAGGAAAAACCTATTTTTTTTGTAAAAGAAGTAAATTTATTGCATTATATAAGGAAAGTCATGTGTTGCCCACATCAGATTATTTTTTTATTGAAATTGATGCATATTGAAAATTATAAAAAATAGTATTTGCTAAAAATAGCAATTAAAATTACAGCTAATAAAATTTAATGTTAACATTTAGCACTACTAATGAAAAATAGCTATAATTCCTATCACTAATCATGAGGCAAGCACATGTTGCAGTGATCCCTCACTTATACGCGCTCTCTTTTATGCGAGTTTTTCACTTATGCATGCTTTTTGCGTGGTCCCGGCCAGGGATATAGGAAAACAATAATAACTCTTATTCATTTATGCACCGCACTGAAAAAGCAGCTCTCACTTATGTGTATCACAAAAAAACATTTTCTCAGTTCAAAAAGTAGGTTTCTCAAGTAGTCAGGTGTTGCTTATTGCAAGAATTTTACCCTTTTTGTTCTGCTTCTAAGAATGAATCCCCTCGCCCTTCCCCTATTCAGATTCCAGGAACACATTCCTCTACCTTATACACTGGGGTGTACGTGGGAGGTTCTTATGACTGATGTCAGTAAAAGTCACAGCCAATTAGAGAGGTTAGTACGGTACGTTCCACGTGGCATTGATCACTAATGAAAGAACAATCTTTGGAATTTTGGTTAGATGGTTACGTTTTAAAATGGCGAAAAGAACGAAATTGTCGCTTTCGTTTAAAATGGATGTTATTAAGAAATTCGAAGAAAATCCTTGCACCTCGAAAAAAGCTTTAGCGGAGCATTTTAATGTCTAAGAATCGACATTGAGAGGGATTTTAAAAAATCGGGAGGCGATAATAGTAGCTCATCGAGAATGTGGAATTCAGTCGAAGAAAAGAAGCAGAATTCAAGGCGGAAAGTACGAAGAATTTGAGAAAGTTTTGGTGCTATGGTTTAAAGAAGCTCGTGCTTCGAACATTCCTGTTAACATTGAGCTTCTAAGGGTGAAGGCCGTACAGTTGTCAAAGAGTTTTGAAATGGAAAACTTTTCTGCATCACATGGATGGATTGAAAAATTCAAAAATAGGCATGGCTTAGCAACTCGTGTCCTTTTTGGGGAAAGTGTGAGTGTCAATGAAGGAACTGTAGAACAATGGATAGAAGACTTAGCTACTTTAGTAAATGGATATGAACCGAAAAACATTTACATTTGTGACGAAACTGGTCTTTTTTATAAAATGATGCCCGACAGAACCATTCAAGGGAGAAAAATGCCATGGTGGGAAAAAAAGTAAAGAAAGACTAACTGTCTTGCTGTGTTGCAACGCCGATGGTTCAGAAAAATTCCCGCCATTGGTCATTGGCAAATCAAACAAACCTCGCTGTTTTAAGAACATGAAGAAGCTTCTTTGCGACTACACTAGCAACAGAACGGAGTGGATGACATCGCACATTTTCTTGGACTTCCTTCATAAATTCGACAGGAAAATGGAAAAAGAAACACGGAAAGTTCTCTTATTCATGGATCAGTGTCCTGCTCACCCACACGATCTTAATAAAATATTTGAAGCAAAAATGCTGATTGTATTGTAAAAAGAGCTTGTTTAAAAAACAAACGAGAAAAGTACATCTATGAAACTTTGCTTATGTTTAAAGTTTAAGGATATAAACTCACAAATTATGGCAATATTATATTAATATATTTACTGTCATTGTTACCTCAATCACTTCTTTCATATAAAATGAATCTCGAAGATACATGTTAGGATGACACATACTATATTTCAAAATTTAATATTACCTTAATCAGCTTATATTTTAATAATACTGTAAATAAAGATAAACACAAAAGTGTCATATCTGTATATTTCCCGTTTGGTTTTATAAGAAAATATAAATCTGTTTTTTATAATGCAATCAGCAGTTTTGTTTCTAATTTTTCTTTTATTAGTTACAAAGCAATTAAAGATTTTAAAAGGTTTACTTGTGTAGTAAAATGCAATATTGATATTTATTATTTACTTGGTTATTGGTTAAATTTAGCTAATCATCAGAAAATAATGAACGGTTATATTTGAATTTTTGTGTGTAATCATCAAATATGACATAAATATTTCAAGTTTTCTGCTATAATATTGAATGGAGTGGTTGGAAATGCCAATGTAACAAGTTTTAATATGTTAAATCTATCTTAATATGTTGTTATACAAGTCAGAGGTATGAAACGTAGATGTACATGCATAGTCTGTATGTGAAAACTTCCAAAATTGTAACTAATTTTGCAGACAAAATAAAAATTATCTTTTCAATTTAACATACGCAACAATCACATACTTATTTTGTCATATTTGAAACCTATTTGCAAATAATTACATATTTAAACATTTTTATTTTATAAGTTATCTAATAGTCTTATGCACTTCAAAAGTTTGTGATATATTTTTTTATCATTTATCATTTTGTTTTGGTGGTTCTGTAAACAGATACAATTTTATTTACAGTTAGATATTATTTTATATTACTCTGTATGTTATAGTTTTCGTAAAAAGCTTTTTATTTTAATTTTTAATTTGCTTCTTATGTCTCCATTCTCAAAGTTATACTTTGTATTTTTTGTGCTTGGTATCGCAATTTCATCATTTATTTTCAAAATGAAATTTTTTGAAAACAAGTAGCGGTTATACAGGAAAGTCATAAGTATTTTATGTTTCTCCGGGATTTACTTAAATTTATAATTTCTTATTACAAAGTTAAATTTAATTGTACAGTTAAAATTGTATTTTATACTTATTCTGCACACTTATAATAATGTAACATTTTTAATATGTTTCAGAAATTTTAGCTCCCAGTTATTTGTAATTTTATTCTGTTTACTAGTAAGGTTTTTTATACAACATAAATAGCTTAGGTGGTATAAATTCACTCTACATGGAACAAAACTGAAACCTGAAGAACCCTTTTAGTTTCGAGTTTTGTACCACATCTAGCTGCATTTATACATTTTAAACATACGTGAATGAAATGTCCTTCCATATGTGATGGAAAATCTTGTGGACATGTGCCTATAAACACTTTATTTAAAAAAAAAAAATTATTTTTATATTTGGTAGGATTATTTACAACATATTATATGTTAAATATTGATAGTTTTCTAATTTCTTAACTGAACAGGTAGGAACTCTGTCACCTTCTAATCCTGACCTCAATTACTAGATTCCCAAGCTCTAATGAAATAAAGGTAAGCTAATGTATACAATTTTTTTCTTTTTCTATAGGGAACCTTTCTGATGAAAGGTCCACTATACTGCTTTTTTCTGTTAAGAAAATACACTGTTGCAAAAAAAATTCAGCTACAGTCGTTAAACATGGCATGCATTTTGTTTTATTAAGTTTTGTAAATGATCAAACTGTCAGTGCCAATGATATTATAGGGCTCATTAAAAGGACGCAAAGTGCAGCATTTTAAATGACCAGTGTTCTCACTCACAGGCAAATGAAACTTTATTTCCTGCTTTGATACTGCAAATTGTGTACAAAGATGCTATTGAGAGATACTCTATGGCTCTAGAAACAGTTGTTGGGTTTTGAGAGGAATCGCATCATAGGCCTAAGGAAAACTGTTTGGACTAACAGACGTATTAGTCACAAAACTATAACTGGCATTTTGGTAAACTGACAAATTAAAAATCAGCAACAATTTTGATTTAGCTGTTTAATCCTTTGCGGACGGTAGGCGCATACATGCGTCAACTGTGAAACTGCATTCTAGGACGACAGTCATGCATTCGCGTCCAGGAGAAATTTACCCTAAAGGGCGACTGATACCAATGTGCACTTTCATGTGGAACATATTCGTTTTAATTTATTTGAATACTAGATGGTGCTAAATATCCATTCTAACATTCACAACATATTTTGCAAATATTTAACCTTGGTATAGGGGGTCCCTATGAATCATCACTTCATCTAAATCGGTAAAATATGGTTTTGTAATATAAACAAACAAATCATTTCTGCCAAACTCTTGCTAATTGAGTATGTGTAATTGAGTATGTGTTCTCGTTTCGATTTTAGTTTAATGATTGCATTGGTGAATTATTAGAATGTAAGAGAGTATTTTCTTTCTAGTTTGGGTTTTAGCGGAATGTTCGGTAGTGAATTTATTAGGTTATTTCGGATAAGGGAATGGCTATGTCAAGACATTTTAATGTATAGAAGAATATACTAGCATGGTAATCGAACAGAATAGTCATAAAAGTAATGCAGATAGTGAAGAGTGGTGGATATTTGATATTTATGATGAGCACACGGACAGTTTTTATAAATGCAAATTTTGCAATGATTGTCTGTGTGTGAATTCATGTTTGAAATACATTATGAGTAAAAGGCGTATTAATCAGTAACAAAGCTATTTTCTTCCTAAAAATTGTACATAATCTCTATTAGTTGTGTAAAGTATTAAGTACAATCATTTTAATATTTTTCCTGCGTAACAAGTAACAATTTTAATCAAGTTAATTAATCATTTTTAATCATATGAAATTTTAATATTTAAATAAAAGATAATTTGCATGTAACATATGCATCTAATGGAAAATAAGTATTTCCTTTATTCCTGAAAAAAGTAGAATGCTGTAACGGATGACTTTTTTTTCTTTTTTAGTTAGGCTAAGTGCAAAAAATATGCCATCCTTTGGGAACAGTTCGGAAGTGAAATGCTCCATCCTTTGGGTCACATCAGTTCTGAAAAACCGCCATCCGCAAAGGGTTAAAAGTAATATAGTGGTGCTAGGGTTAGAAATTAGGAGCCGGGTATCAATAGTACCTAATTATTTTTACTCAGGTACCAAAATGTTCTACTTGAATGCAATTTTGAAGTTACTTATTATGCGGTCACTAAAATAAATTACTTTTTATTAGCAGCACTCACTGCGCAGACACATGTAATCCATGATGTGCATTGGTTAGGTTGTTAGAAAGAAGATATGTCAGAATTTCTGCTGTACATGGGAGAAAAAGCAGAAAAGTTAGACAGAGAAAATGATGATTGGGTCTAAAATCTTGATTGTCAAAATAAAATTTGTAGATCCAAAATACTCATTTCAACCTAGAGTGGAGCTTGCTAGCTCGGATGTTGTAGCAAACTATTGGTTATTGCGAATTTATTTTTCTGTCACCTTAAATCTTCTATACTTTTATAATGTTAAACAAAACATATTGCTTATAGCGAACAATTAAATGCATGTATGTTGGATATTGTGAAGTTTTTAGTTTGGGAAAGGTAAAAAATGTGTTTTTTTTACATTACTTCTTTAAGTAAAAGCAAAATCTCAGGAGCAACAATAAGTTTGGTGACAAAGATTCATCCCCAAAGACATTAAGCCCAAACATGTAAAGATTGCCTGTGGATGTTTAAATTATAACAGACGTGATGCTCATCTGAAAACAGTAAAGAGAACCAACAATCCATTTCAGATTCTGCTTATGAAGATACTTCAATGCAAAATAGGTTACAAGAAAAAGGAGTTTTGCTAGGTCTTATTTTTGACGATTAGGCTGCAAGTGATGATTGTGTTGAAATAGAATCATAAGAAGTCAGTATTGCTACAGTTGCAGAAAATATGTTTAATGAATTAAAAAATAAATTGATTTAAAAAGAGATAAGTCAACCTTACTATATTCTATATTGATTTTTTGTTTTACAATACGCAGTCGGATAAGTCATTCTTATAATATTGCTTATCACCTAATTTTTTTATCATTTATTACAGTCTTTGAATTGATTGACAGCCATTTGGGCTATTCTGACTTGACTATGAGGATGTATTGGGAGCAGTGTAAAAATATTTATCTATGAGTGTAATTAAGGAAATTGTTTTGTATATTATGTTATATAAATTTTTGTCTAGCTAAGAAACCTTAGCTTTATAACATTAACGTTCTGGTGGTAATACAGTTGGCCCCACTTATGTAGGTATTGAATAATAGCATAATTATGTGCAAAGAATATTGCAAAATAAAAAGAAATCCCATTGTAGTAGTAATACTAAATATGCTGCTTTATTGCTAGGCAGCCCTTCATTAATTGTATAAAAAGTGACTCTGTCTTCTCTAATTCCTGATACTGAATCCTATTTGCCTCAATTTATCAAATGAACTGTGAGGAGTTATGATTTTAGTCTGCAATTTACTGCATATGTAAATTTTTAGATTTCATAGTATGCAATTAAACTGAATTAACAGTAAGTGATTGCAGTGATGGGGAAATACCTGCATATTGTCGAAACAAATCTATTCCCAATAACGAAAGCTATGGTGAAAATTGGAATTCTTATCTATCTATATTAAATGTAAAATAAATGCTTAACTGTTATTTGTCGTAACTTTGAGAGAAGTGGGGGTGAGTATAATCTATTTTATGCCTTGCAAAAAAATTTTTAAAATGTAATACTAAAACTTACAAAGTAAACACCATTAAAAGATTACTTATAGGTACACCATGAGTGATGTAAATAAATTAATATATAGTATTATGTAATATTTCTAATATTATAGTAACTTTTAATTTGTAAAAGAAAATATTTCTTTACATGAGCATTTAAATGCCTGTGGTATATGTTAAGTATTTTTGTTGTTTTTATTTAAATTCACATTTTTTCTGGAAAAAAAAGAGAGAGGGGGGAGGGGGTTATATTATTGTACAGTAAGAAGTTATCATAATTTACTTCATTGCATATTCTAAAAGAGTGTATGTGTTTAAGCAGTGCAGATTCAGCCGGTCATCCTAAAGTCTATCATGATTGTTTTTCATACTGATGGTGTACTCCTTATAAATAACATCTACAAAAACTACTAGCTTGTTTATAGTTCAACTTCTGGAATTTATCTGTCAAACTGTAATATAAATTCCATGGACATCATATTGCTTTGGGGAATGTCAGGTTTGGAAACTGGCATCAACACATTTACTTGTTTATTTTTGCACACGGAATCACAACATGTGAAAGAATATAGTGAAATGAATTAAAGATATAGAATGTCAATATAACTTTAATTTACAACTGATTTAAGTTAAATATGTTTTGGATCAAAGACAGAGTTGTGATTTCATTGTGTTTTAAATTGGAATTGTCATTTAAAATGAACTCGCCTTTCATTGGGTATCCCTATTGGAATGAACTCAAATATAGAATCCCTATACTGTTTTTTGAAGTGTGGAACATAATCATTACGTTTACTTGTATATACACTTATCGTTATTACCTGTATCGTTACCGTTACCTGTATGTAAATTCTATAGACATAATTTTGCTTTGAGAGAAATTATGAAGACGTCATTGAAACCTACATTATTTCTTTAATTTATATTCATAATGCAAATATTTTTAGAAAACCAATTATGCTAAGTACTTTTCTGAATTTATCTAATATATATGATTATTGTCTTTTTAGATATATTGCCACGAAGACAATGGATAAACGGAACATTCATTTACCGCTGAAGATTGGAAATTTTGTAGAACTACGTATAATAATATAAATTGAATTGTGTATATTAGGTTTTTATTTATTCTATAATAAAAAATGTTTTTATGTATTGTGTATATTAGGTTTTTATTTATTCTATAATAAAAAATGTTTTTATGTATGTATGTATGCATGTCTTAATGTATCATACCAAAAATTGGTCCATCTAATAAAGTAAGTATAAAATAATTTAAATAAATTCCTTAAAATGTGGGACGTTTTGCATGTCTCTCTAGGGCAGTATTTCATAAATTGTGGTCCATAACTTATACAGATGGACTGTGAATAAATCAAATTATTAGAATTCTCTATAGTATATCACTTGAATTTTGCATATTTGTTTTCAGATTAACAGATTATATCACTAATGAAATATCACGGTAGTGGAGGTGATATTAATTTGACCAATAAATAACATTCTTTTATGATCTAAATTACTTTTACATTTATTTATTGAAATACACAGAATGTGATTGAGTTTTTTTATTTGTAAATGACAAAATTTTATATTCAACTGTAAAAATATTTTACCACTAAAGGAAATTGATAATAGCTGATAGATGGGTCAGAATTTTTGTGTTATAAAGTGGGAAGATTTCATAATTTTCTCAGTAAATAGTTATTTATTATTCGTGGCAAATGAATTTTTGCCAGTAAATCTTATGAAAAAGGATATATAAATCAATGATTCAGAGAAGTATTTAAATACACTCAATGTTATAGAGTCAGTGCACACTTTATAAATAAATGAATACCATTGTTTTCATGAGTTATTCGTCAGATATTAAAAGACATTACTTTTCAACATGCAGCTATATTTCAAATATGAATAAATCAAAATAATTTATAGAAAGTATATGAAAGTTTTACTTTCTAAGCACATGTTTTTATTTTAAATTAAATGGCATCATTTATGACACTCAAGACATTGATATATTGCATTTTTTTTTAATTTAAAACTGAAAAAAATCAGAAAATGTAATCCCATGAGAGATTCATTCACGTGACACATATTTGGATCAAAATGGACTAAAATATGAGGAAATAGCAGTATATCTGTATTCCAAGGTTTAACTGAAAAAATATTAGTAGAGAGAAGGCGACAAATGTCTTCCCTAGTAACAAGAAAACATTGACTATTAACACTACAAATAAGTTGATTACTTTTACATGAATACTAGTTTTTGTCATCAAATAAATGAAATTTGGATGTCATAAATATAAACTATATTGACAACTGGATTTCTTTTATGATAATTCGAATGTTGTAATCTTAAATGATCTATTAAGATGATATTCTTTTTCTAACTGCTTGTTTCTTTTTTTTCCCCCCCATGTTAACCTATGGGAAATAGTCTCTAGCTTTCCTGTTGTCTATCAATTGTAGATTTAGAAAAGAGAAAGGTTTATGCTTTTCTTAAAAAATCTGCAAAATTAAAGTATTCTCTAGTATGTTTATAAAAGTAATGTGCATTCATTTTACAAAAATATTAGAAATACTTCTATTTTAACAATTTTTAAACACACACACACACATTTCTATTCTCAGAATCTATGTTTAATAAACACATTTCTATTCTCAGAATCTATGTTTAATAAACACATTTCTATTCTCAGAATCTATGTTTAATAAAAACATGGAAAGAGATTAAAAAAAAAAATAAGCTAATTAGTGATTTAGGAACTGTTTAACATGGGGAAAATAAAACAAGTAGCTAGAGGAAAAGCATCCTGAAAAATCCAAAATCCTCCTGTAATGTGCTAGAACACGTCCCATAATATCCCTGAAGAAACCTATAGAAAACCTAGAACCACTGTCAATCCTCCTAAAATTAGCTCCAAAAGCCTCCAATGATATGCATAAGACATCCCATAAGTCCCGAAAGCCTTCAATGGTATTCCACAAAGCATCCCGAAAGTCTCCTGTGATATGCTGAAATACGTCCCACAAGTTCCTGAATATTCCACTAAAAGCCTAAACACATACTGAATAGAATCTCCATAGGCTCCAGTTACATGCTGTAAGACATCATGTATGTTCCAAAAGCCTCCTGTGGTATGTCGCAAGACATCCTACAGGTTCCTAAAGAATCCACTAAAAATCTAAACACATCCTGAAAAGTCATTAAATTATCCTAAAATGGATCTCCACAGGACGTAAAAAAAAGAGACATTTGTATCTCTTATGGACCTCCTCAAGACGTGTCTAGGAAAATATAGGACTTCCTTTGGAAGTCCTGAAATCCTGCATAGGACTTCCTCTGGACTTATTGTGGACGTACTTGTGTTGTGTGGGTCCAATTCAAGGACAAAAAGAATATTATTGTTTTGAATGATGTAATGTTCTCACCTAAACTCAGAAGAAATCTTTCAGCGGCTTCTGTTTTTGAAAAACAGAATTTTAGCTTTAATGGAGCTAATGGGGTGTTATGGTTTTTCACTCCTGAAGGCAATAAATTTTTCTATGTTAAAAGGAAAGATGGTCTATTTTTCAAAACCTCAGTATAGCACTAAAGAGCAAAACAATAATGCGGAGGACCATAAACATAAAAGTAAGGATTTTAAAGGGGATAAGGATTCTAGCAAGGATAGAAAACTCCAAAATAAAGAAACTAGGTTAACTAAAATGGAAAGTAAGATAAAGTAAGATAAAAAAGTAAGGAACTAAAATTAAAAGCTAACCTGATTCTGTAAAGTCAAAAGATAAACAGGGAACTGATGTGGGCAAAAAGAAAGATAAGCCAAGTAATTCAGCAACTGAGCTGAAAAATGATACTAATTTATGGCATAAAAGGTATTGCCACATCAATACTGATTATTTGTATCAAACCAGTAAAATTTCTGCGGCTAACGGACTCCCTAGACTTAAGTACAGTAAATTGAACTGTCATCACTGCAAATTGCCTAAATCTAGGCAAGTGTAATACCAGCCTATAGGTAGGATAAGGCCCACTAGACTATTACAGTTACTCCATATGGATGTCAGTGGTCCCTTACTTACAAATTCTTTAGGCGGAAATTGATATTTTTTATCAATTACTGATGATTATAGCAGAAATGTGTTTATTTTCTAAAACAAAAATCAAATGTGTTCAAAGCATTTAAAGATTTTCAAGTTAGTGAAGAAAGGCAAATAGGTAAAAAGATTGAGTATCCGGACAGATTGCGACATAGAGTTTTGTCACAACCAGTTTAAAGTCTATTTAAAGAATCAAGGAATTAAAGCAGAGAGGACAAATAGTTATGCACCACAACAAAAGCACTTTAACTCTGAGCACTTTAACTATACAGCACTTGATTGCGTAAAGGCTATGTTACATGAGAGTAAGTCCGATGGCAAATTGTGGGCAGAAGCCACTTTGTGTTTTACCTATGTTAAGAACCTTATCTGCCACAAATTTAAGAACTCCACACGAACTCTACAGTGGTAGCTCAACTCAGAGTCTTTGGCAGTAAGGCATATGTTGGCAAACCAGAACAACTCAGAAAAAAATTGGATATGAGGGCTTAGGAAGGAGTCATGGTTGTTTATGCCACAGGTACCAAAGGATGCAGGATTTTGATCTCCCCCCAAAAAGTGTAATCAAAACCATTAATGTAAGGTTTGAGGAGAGTGATGAAACAGTGGAAAGCATCCTTGGCCCTATTTATCTCAGTACTATCACCTTGAAGATATCTAGACTTAATAATAGAGATAATTGTTCTATAAATTCTGAAGGAGAGTTTCCGAAGGGGAAATCAGAAGAAGAGAGTGAAGACACTGGTGATAGCCCATCTGAAACCAGTGAGGACACGGACTCTCCTGTGGATTATGATCTGACTCCTTGCTTGGATATTGCTTAGGAGCAAAAAGTCGTACCAAAAACTGATGACAGCAGAACAGATATTTACTATTATATCAAGTGGGATAAGAAAAGGCTAAGTCCAAATATGATCAGCACTTATTTAATTTTCGGGATAAGGAAAAGATAATTGAGACCAGAAAAAGTAATAAACTAGAAGCGAGCAACGTAGAACTCCAAATACCTAAAATTATAAAGCAGCCATAAAATCACCTCAGTCTGAAAAATGGTGTAAGGCCATGGATGAAGAAATAGCCATAATGCAAGAGAGGGGTGTCTGGGAGTTAGTTCCTGCACCCACCTCATAAAAGTTAATAGGCTGTAAATGGGACTACACAATGAAGAAAGACAATAAAGGGGAAATCAAGACTTAAGGAATGTTTGGTGGCTCAAGGGTATAACCAAGAGAAAGGGGATTTATATGATGTTTAGCCCAGTAGTCAATTTTAGTATCATTAAGGCTTTTTTTCACTATCTTTGTTTGAATGTTCAGCTGGATGGACTTTCAACTTGATATCAAATCAGCATATCTTTATGCTAAGCTGAATCTAAAAATTTACATAAAACAACCACAAGGTTGTATCAATCAAAACCACTATGATTATGTCTGTCTGTTAAAGAGAGCGAGAGCCATATATGGTATTCATCAAAGTAGAAGGGAATAGTGTATGGAACTTAACACCATACTAAAGAAGTTAAGCCTTTCAAAATTTAAATGGGGTAACTGTGCATACTTATATAATGACAAAATGCTAATGTTGATGATATAATTCTTTTTCAAAATATCAAAAGGATATAGATCATGTTGTTTCTTTACTTAGTAATGAGTTTGATATTCAGGTATTAGGAAAAATTAAGAAACTGTTAGGTATGAAATTCAAAGAAATGAATGATAATTTTTACATGCACCAAGGTCAATACATTGAAAAGATGTGTCACATGTTTATGCATTTTAAGTATACTATCATCTCACTTCCTATTGCGAAAGGCAATATTTCTAAGTAAAATAGATTGCCCACTGTCAAGTGAGGAAATGGTTCAGATACAAGATTCTCCTTACAGAAGTTTAATCGGATGTTTAGCCTTTTTATACTGTAGGTCAAGAACAGATTTATGTTGTGCATACTGTCTCAGTTCTAAGAAAATCCAGGAATTAAACATTGGGATGCATTATTGAAGTTATTAGGATACGTAGAGAAAACTAAAAGTTATATACTGCTAAACACTTCAAGTATTAGTGAACTAAACTTTTAACTGCTATTCTGACTCTCTGATTTTGCAGCAAATAAAAATGACCATATGTCACTAGGTGGTATGTTATTTTTTATTGATAGGGTACCCATTTCTTGGCAAAGCTTTAAACATAACTGTGCCAGCCTATTGACTATGGAAGCTGAATATGTTTCGCTTGCTGACCAGCCAAGGAAATGATTTGGATGCAAAACATAATTGAGGAATATAAAGGGCTAGGGTTAAGATTTAACAAAAATAACAGTGTCATTTTTTGTGAGAAACAAACAGCAATATATTTTTCTAATTCCCTAATTGAGAATAATAGGACTAAACATATAGATGTTAAGTACCATTTTTTGAGGAACCTTGTAGTTAATGAGCCATTTAAAGTTAATTTTGTAAACAGTAAATATAATATAGCAGATTACTTCACTAAACCAATGACTAAAGAAAGGGTCTTTAAATTTTGCAAAGATATACAGTACGCGATCTCTTATCCGGCGTTCCAATATCCGGACTCTCCCAAAACCGGAATACGGCAAAATAATGCCAAATTCTGCGCCAACAAGCGATTATTTGCTAAATATTGTGCCAAATAGCGATTTTTTGTTTAAAATCCCGCCAAATGCTTTTTTGCTTTAATTAGCAATATCAATAAAAAAAAATGCATTGAAACCTACTATTTTAGAGGGTTTGAAATAGGAAGCGCAAACCGCGCACGAAGTTCAAAATTCCCACGCAGAAAAAAATGCCGCGCGCACTCGCCGCCGATGATTCTTCTTAAATTTTGAAAACGAACACGAGGAATTCTCGCGATAGCGAATGAAAATATTCCGTGGATCATGTTTTTTCCGAGAAGTTCCACAATTCCTCTTTTCCGGAAAACATCCGAAGTAGCAGCGTTTTCCCCAAAAATTTCCTAAGCGGCTGCATCCGGCTGTCACCCCCGATAGTAGCTCTCGGAGGTGACGATCCGGCACGGGCGAGACCATCACATTGACGGCGAGACGCATCATTCCATTCTTCACTAGTTTCGGATAAGTCGCCGACTTGTCCGTAACTAACTCCTGTATAGTATAATACAGGAGTTAGTTACGGACAAGTCGCGGCAAGGTGCATTTTTAATGGCGTTTCATATTTTCTGGGTGTATAGGGCAGAGCAGACTAGGCACAAAGGTTTCGATTTTTCCGAATGCGTTACATTTTCTTTTCCTGCTTGTTCCGGGTCTTTGATTTTCGGTAAAAGTATTCCAACTTTTTTGCTAGAAATATCCCGATATCGCTAAAGAAATCCTACGCTCTTCAAACGCGATGTGCCGCGCAGAATTCACACTATTTTGCACAATTTAATAAACATTTATTGGAAAAGATGAAAAAAAAAAGAGTCATCAGCGCATTTACGAGATGATAGAAGAAAGTACGTTAAGTAAGGAATTCCCAAAATTAATGAGAGTTAACTTTTGCCGAAATGCAGAGAAAAGTATAGCAGCTATAAAATGTCATTCAAGGCCTTCTGATTGATCTCTTTAAATACTTAACCTAAGCAATAAACTTGGCATTTTCTCGGGAAAATCCATTTTTTTTTTTCATCTCCGTGGAAATATACACATCTTCAATATTTTAAAAAACGTTGATGGAATTCCAAGATCAAAATCATTTTAAATTAAATCCTATTATTTGGACCGAAAATTGACTCTAGCAAAAAGTTCCATTGCAGTATATTTATGGGGTTTTAACGTGTTACATTTATTAATTAGTAATTTATAGAAGACAGTTTAGCAATATCGCGACATTTTTTTTATTTAAACACTATCGCCGGTATATTTCATTTTATTTTTAAATATTTTCCATTTTTTCAATCTGTTTCCATCCACTAATATTTTTATATTTTTTGTGCTTTTTATGCTGGGATATTATCTTTTAAACATATTGTTGGTGAAAATGAGATATATGTTTAGGATAACGAAACTAAAAATTTTTTATTTATGCAGGCATTTAGAATTATAAGGCTTATTAGAAACATTTGAAAACATACATTACGTTTGAAGAGCATAAATTAGAATTTGATATATTTGCACCCATAGTTGAATAATCTCATTTCAATTAAAAATGAACATCCTTCTCATCTTAATTTTATTAAAAGAACTTTAAAATATTTTGAAACATATGAACAAAAGTGCTTCTGCCAAAATATTAGATGAATATGGTGAGGGCCCATTTTAGTTGAAATGTTAAAAAAAAAAAAAAAAAAAAAGAATTCTAATAACTACCCAGAATAATCAACTTTTTTCAGACATTTTTTGTCTTTCAAAATTTTTCTTAATCACTAAATTTGATACTATAATTACATGTAATTTGCATTTTAGTTAACCCATATAGATTGGAAAAAATCTTTTTTTAATACATTTATGTTTTTAAAATGAATTATAATTTTCTATAACGACATTTGAGACCATTCCAGTAAGTTTTAGAAAAAGTGTTCCGAATTACGGAAAAACCCCTTATCCAGAATGCCTGAAGTCCCAAGCATTCCGGATAATAGATCCTGTACTGTATTTAAAATGTAATTTAAAAACCATTAACTCTCAGAACTAAACTTTACACTTCAAATATTGTGATATGATATAGTATTATTTACTACTCCCTCATTAATACAAGTAAATGTATCTTGAGTTTATATTCTGTAACGATGAATTTTTGTATATTACACTTATACATATATATCCATTTTTTGATTACACGCATAATGCAGTTTAGTTGTTTACATGTATAAAATGTGTGTTGATGACATGTCACTTTTATTCTTACTGTAATCTATAATGCATATTAAACTTTTTCTATCCACATATGACATATTAGTGGTCTGTGTGGTTATACTGTGTGGAGAGGGACCTTTTATATTTTTGTATTTTCGTCCAATTTGCTGGTATTTTTAATGTATATCCATTCTTGCACCAAGGTGCTAAATGATATTTACTTTAATTTTAATAGGAATGTAAAATGATTATGCTTAAAGTATAACATTTATACTGAAATTTTTCAAACTCTTAAATTTAAAGTTTATACTCAAATTTTTTAAACTCTTAAATTTAATGCTTACACCTAAATTTAAAGTTTTAAAGTTAATGTATTAAAGTTAAATATCCATTTCTTTTAACTTTCATAGCAAATATTTGTACTTAAAATTTAAATTTGAATAATGTAATTATACTTACATTTTTGAAGTGAACTTACAGGTTTTCTATGATTATACTTAAATTTAAATGTCATTTAAAACTTAATGGTTAGTTTTACTACTTAGTTTTTAAGATTTAAATTTTTGCTATTGCTGATACTTCAGTAAATTTTAATCTTTTATGAACTTCAATTTTTGAAATGCTTACACTCAAATTTGAAAATTATGGATAAATGTGCTTTACTCAATTTAGATAATGGTGCAATATTTACACATTTTCAATGTCATATATAATTATACTCAAATTTAATGTTATAAGTGTTTCTACCTATATTTAAATTTGCTTAATGATGGGATTACATGAAATTTAATTTCTTTCATCATGCTTTCAGTAGGATACTGGGGGTCTTGGCATTTATTAATATGTCATGGTTCTTAGACTAAAATTTTATCTATTTGCATATGTGCAGAGACTTAGGGATTTGCACGAGGGGACCGATTGTTGGAAAAACGTAAGTAAAAAAACAATCATAATTCACGATTCCCTTGAACATTGTTCAACTAATAAATTTCTTTTAAACGACTCACTTCGGTCTCGGGAGTGAATCACAACATTTTTCTGGCAAGCGAATCATGTACTCGACGTGTATGCAAATCATTTGCATATCCGGGGGCATTTCTGGTTATGATCCAAAACAGTCCCATCTTCGGATATTTTAAATGGCCCAGTATTCGATGAAACTTCGAGCTTCTTAAGCTCAGGATCTGTACATATAGTTATTACTTTACCAAATTGTTTAACCAAGTGCTGTAAACTGGTAATGGATGTCTGATTCAATAAAAGTGATTAGATTTTTACTGTTTAACTTTTCACTTCATAACTAAAGGAAAAATCCACGCACTATTCTGCAAGATAAACTACCATATTCACGTATTAAGTATTTATGAACTGTGCCATTAGCCGTAACTTATGCACAATCACCAGCTACTGCAAAAAATGTTAGATGTTAGAAATTTTTATCCGTGTCGATATGTGAAAACTTATACGATATCATGGATCGGCAGTGTTTTTTGCAGAAGGTAATGCACAAAGTGATTCAATTCAAGCAACACAGTAAGTAAAATAAAAATGATATTTATTACTCACTAAAACATAAGATAATCAAATAATAAGAGTATGCATCGTTAATTACGATGCAGCTCACAAAAGGCAACAGCAGACACAAACATCGCTTTATCAACTGAGCGTAGCCATAACAACTCAGCTATTTGCAGGATAGCATAACATTAACTATAAATTTAAAGGTTATCATGAACTTCTATAACAAGCTCTACTATCAAAGACATAGCCAGAAGTCACATTCTGAACAAACTAGTCACAAGTTACAAACTGTAAGCTTTAACAACAACAACCTGCAAGCTCTAGCTTTTGCACCCATTACATTAGTGCCATCCCCAGCACCAGGCATTTAAACTCTTTATCTGTTATGCTTCTGGAGTATGCTAATTTCCAGTGATATGGAAAATTAGCATATTCCAGTCAGCTATGATATAATCTGCAGGAACTCAAATATAAATAAAATCGGACAAAAAACAAATGATCCGGAATCCAAACAGTTAACCGCGAAAATTCAATACTTTAAATTTTGACAGTATCTTTATTGCGATACGTTGTATGTTTACAGTATGGTATCTAACAAAAAATTTATTAAAAGTTAAGAGCTTTTGCAAAAGGTAACAGAGCTAGTCACTGGAGGTGGTAAGTAAATAACATGAGGCAAATACGTTCTTCCATATTTCATCAAAGCCAGCAAAGATCAAAGTTACTGAAAAGGGCTAATCTACATAACTTTTCTCTCCTCCTTGAATCATCCAGTATTTTGGTAGACTCAACATAAACACACACATGTTCCTGGAAATGACGACGCAATTTTTTTTTTAAATATTAGTTTTAGAGCAAAAATTCTTACCAAGATCATTCAGAACATTTTACACAATTTGAAAAAAAAACGTAAATAAAAACAACTTTGAAAGCTTTTATCTATTGCAAGAGGGAATTTATTTGTTATATCGAATTAATTTAAAACTAAACATGGATGGAAATAGATGTTTCAACAATACACGGGAATACAATCTATACACGCAATATTGCAAATAAAAAATAATAAATATTTTAAGAAAATAAGTATTAATAATGAAACATAATACAAAAAAATTAATATTGTAAATTTTTTAAACGAAATATGGATGGTAATAGATGCTTTTGGATGTTTCAGTATCATAATATTCTATATGCGCGATACTACAAATAAAAAATAATCAATATTTTATGAAAACACGAATTAATAATAAAACATAGCATGAAGAAATTATTGTTGGTGAAATTTTTAAATTAAATAATTTGAAACTAAACATGGATGGAAATGGATATTTTTAGATAGCAATACAACAGATTGGAAATATGAAAAATCATTAGTAAATAAAAAAAAAATAGTGCCAATGATGCAGACAAAAATAACATGACAATTTTGCAAAAATAACATGAAAAAGGATTGATTTTGGCGACGTTAAATGTTTTTTAGCTTGATTTTTACATTTTCCTATGAATGTAATCACAAGTGAATATTGATAAATTATTTGTATATCCGGAGTGTCAGTAAAGTGAAAATAACTTTATACAGATGCGAGATAAATATACAGAGAAATCAAAAAGGCGTTGATAAATTTTCTCTAAATCCAAAATGGAACAGTATTCCGTAACATTTTCGGGCATCTCCGTAACAAACTCGGGAAGTCAGTAACTGTAACAGAAAATCCATAACAGTTTGCATCTCTGCATGGGCATAGATGGGATTGATAATATTTAAATGGTATGCCAATGGTTTTTAAACTATTTGGCGAGTTTGACTTGGACTGTATTAGACTTGCTTTGAATCAAACTTTAAAGGGTTACAATGAAGTTCTGTTATGGAAATTAAATGTTATTATTATTATTATTAATATACATATATATATATATATGTATATATAATGCTGGACAATTACTAAGGACGGATGACACTATCACCCAAAGCAACCACAAAATGAAAGGAAGCAAAATGTGGAAAATTAGAATAAGTTCGGGATACAGTAAGAAGAGGTATGCATATGCAAATTTTTCATTTCCATGCCTGTTCGTCATGTGATAGTGCCAATAAGAGATTTAAAGGATTTGACGCGTGTGGACAGTTGTTGTTCCAAGTGAAAGTTTTACGTGAAAGATTTAATTGACAAACTTGAAATTTTCGGTATGTCTTCCCGATATCACTTAGATGATAGTATTATTGAAGGCATATTAGATGGCAGTATTATTGAAAAGATCGAAAAAGGGTGAAAAATAACAGATGTTGCCAGGAAATTCGGCATTGCCTACAGTCAGAGGCAGATTTAACATGCGGCACACGGACACTTGCCTACTGAGCCATGAAGAGATGCCGCACGGACCCAGCCGACGATTTTTCAGTTTTCAGAAAACAAAAGGAACAGGGACGTTTGCGATAATATTCGAATTAATATTTAGAACATCGAATGATAGAATCCTTCAAGGATTTGTTTTAACTATGCTGTCCACTCACACTCGGGTGTTTTACTGAAGATCAATTTCGAAATTAAAATATATTTTAAATAAACTTCGTAATAATTGAAGTCAATGTTGTTTGGAAGCATTTATAAGGTAAAAATCTCAAACATGGAACATTCGTGTCCTCGGCCTATAAATGATAATTTTCACATATAAGTTTTTTTAAAGTAAAGTTTCTATATAATATGGAACATATTCTATCAAAATATATGTTTAAACTGAAGCAAGTAATTTACTTTAATATTTTTAATCACTGTGAAATCTCCTAAAAGTCATGGAGGTCCAGTGTCCCACTTCCGATTTCTTTTACGGTAAAGTTATAGCCAGAAAACTAAAGAAGCTACCGTATATAAAATTTAAAGTTACATTACCAAGTATCTCATTTTGATTCAAGAACACTCCAGAACACACCTTTTGAACTCTATTTTTCAAAATTTTATCAAGGCTCCACCCAGAACAGTAGCTCTGCACTTTGATCACTTGTTCCTGGTATTAGGCAGTGGCGTAGGCAAGATTTCTTTTCAGGGGGGGAGGGGGGGGGCACTTAAAATATCCACTTAAAAAAATAAAATCAAACCGGGGGACCCAGCCTCTCTGCCTACGCCACTGTACTAGGCGCCACTAAGATTTTTGCCTATTACACCATTTCCCTTAAATCCGCCTCTGCTTACAGCATTATTTCACAACTGTGGCAAGCATTTAAAACAACTGAAATGTGTAGCAAGCATCAATGGAATCCCCCCCCCCCCTATTTTCTAGGCAATAGAGTCTCAACACTAAATTACAATTTGAGAACTGAACATCTTTTGTTTCAGTTAGCCCCCTCAAAAATTTCTCTGTTTATGCCACTGATGTTTTTTTATTCACTGGCTAATTTTTTTGTCCCCATTAGCAGGATCAAAAAATAGAAAAAAAAAAGGAGGGAAACACCCTTTTTTCACCTCTCCTGAATAAACAAAATTAAGTAGAAAAAGACTGGAAGTCTGTTGATTTGTGTAGTGTACTTCCCTTCTGATAAATTACTATAAGTTACTTTTCTTTACAAAGGTAAACTTTTGCTCAATTATTATTAGTTTGAGGTCAATTTAGAGTAAAAAGTTCTGAAAATTGGAACTCTTTAAGACAGAGTTTTCCCCAGGATTAAAAAAGGACAGGGTGCAGTTACCAGAAAAAGGGAACTTCTTACAAAAAAAGAGCACATATTTTTTATGTGAATAACATTTATGCTTGGGATTTTTATGACGAAAATCAGAGTGTTGCAAAAAAATCTAAACACTTTGGTAGCTTATACCTCCAAGTCTAATAGACAAAACTGTAAATATATTTTCTTGTTTTGTAGGAAATAGGGTCCAGATTGTGAATATATAAATATAATTTCAATTTTTTAATATTTTGGAACTTGTTTTTTGAAAAACTTAAAAAAGTATCTGTCTGAGCAAGTTTTTTTTTTTGCTTATTTTCATTCAAAATATCTTCGAAACCATGAAAGACAGATATAAATAGTAAGGGACAAAAATATGTATTAGGAAATTTAGTTGCTAAATCTATATTTATATTTAAAAAATTCGCTTATAGTTTTCGAGTAATCGTTTTGACGAGTTGAAGAAGCGTGAAAATTTTCTCTTTTTCAAGTTGTAATGCTTTCTCAAAAACTAAACCTGTAAACAATTATGCAAGAATATAGATAGCTCTTTGAAATCCCTGCAAGTGTATATAATTGGATTTTGGATGAGCTCTTTGTTTTCGAAGTATAGTGGTTATAATTTTGATACTTTAGTATTTTAACCTGAGTTTTCCAATATGTGAGAAAGCTGTAATTTACTTAAAATGTTACTGTTGTTTCAGCTGAATCTGTTACTTACTCCTTGGTGAAAAATATTTGTGCAATCACTTATTTTGAGCATATTTTAAAGAAAATAATCCTTCATTTTTATGTAAACAGCAAAGGTGTGCAAGTATTGTTTAACTAATTTGAGATTTTAGCAAAATTAAGATGGTTGGAAAAGGATGATTAAACTTACACAGGAATTTAATCTATACACGCGAAATCACACTTAAAAAATAATAAATATCTTACAAAAATATTAATTAATAATGAAGCATACGCCAAAGAAATAAATTCTGTACATTTAATTGACATAATTTGAAGCTGAACATGGATGAAAAAAGATGTTTCAACATCACACAGAAATGTAATTTAAACCCGCGAAATCATACTAAAATAATAAATATTTTATGAAAATATTAATTAATAATAAAACCTGCTACAAAGATGAATGTTGTGCATTTTTTCATTCACATAATTTAAAATTAAATATGGATAGAAAAGGATGTTTCAATATTACACAGCAATGTAATCTACAAGTATATACACGAAATGACTCTTATTTGAAACAGTATCCACCAATAAAGGGAAAATGATGCAACTTAGTGCTGGTACTAGGTTCATGCATGGAAGAAACAAACTGACGGCAGCAGTTTTCGATCAAAATTCCCTTTAACAGAGAATTTTAATAGAAACATCCTTAACTTTATGGAATACTAATAGAATTGATAGAAACAGAGATTCTCATTAAAAATTGAGAAACCAGGAGAAATCATCAAAAACTGGGAGTTTCCCGGAAAAACCAGTAAAGTTCGCAGCTATGAAACACCCTTCAAGAAAAGGGGTAAATTTCATCTATCAACTTTTACATTTCGAGTTTCAGCCATGACACGAAATATTTATTGTTTCTGAAATAGACCGCTTACAGTAAATTGATCTTGGGCAAATTATCTGATTGCCCTTTAACAAAACCAGGATCCATGTTTACAGTAAAATAAAACAATCAACAAATGCAGACCAAGTGTAAAATAATTAGAATTTGATTATAAACATGATGAAACACCAACTAACTAGCAGATATTGCCACAAACAACACAGGTCGAAAGGTGAAAATGAAATCACAGCCAATCATGGGGTGTTTTGTGTTAGAACAATTTTTGAGTTTTTTCATTTCTCAATATTTAAATAAATAATTTTCAATTAATTAAATAAATAATACGAGATTTTCGCTTGAATATTTGAAATCAGAAAGAAATTATTTATAAATACGAACTGATTTCACAAGTTTTTAAAAAACACTGGAAAATTGCCCATTGCAGCACATAACAAGTTTCTTTGCAGCTAGTGCAGTAATCCTGTTGTTGGTACTGAAGAACACTAAAAAGTGCGAAGCAATGCTAGTTACTGCCATGGCAATGATTCATTTCAGAGATTCGTTAGTACTCCTTTTTTTTCCTTAAAGGTGCCCCATTTGCTCTGAGAAAATATTTTATTCATACACACTTATTATAAAAATACAAAAATAATGGCTATGCCCCTGCCATACTTGATAATTTTTGATGTGCTTATCAAACTTCAAATTCAGTAGAAAAAAACTCAATCCACATTACATGTTTACATAGTGAAATACTCAGGCCACACACTTATCAACAGTAAACCTTCAGGTCTGTCGTGTGGTCTGGGTTTTCAACATAGTTAAATACCACATTACTTGTGTATTACACAGAATATTGTAATAGGAATCAAGGTAAAGACATGGTTTTAGCATAAAAAAGGTTCATTAATATAGTTTGTTCAAAGTTTGTACATTTACGTTGTTTTTGAACTATGTATCATGAGATTTTGAAGGCTAACAGTCATAGTCAAAATATCTGTAATTTTACAAATACATAAGACAAACGATGAATTATGCTTCAAATAAAAAAAAAAATCTAATACACGATGTCATCAAAAACGTCCGAGAACTTTCTTTTCCTCTGTACAGTTGGCAGGAAGACGAATATTTTGGTGCATAATGTATATTAATTTACATTGTTTTAGTACAGAATTTATAAAATTAAACGGCATATTTGTAAATAATTTGTAGGATTATTTATTATCTTTTAGGATAATGTAATAAACTGGTATATACGTCAAATTCTTTAAATGCAAGCATGTATAGATAATTTTGTAAATATAAACAAACCGGCAATCCAATACTTTTGAGAAGTGTTCTACTTCAATTAGTAAATTTATGAAAGGAAAATTACCGAATATTTCTTTCTTTGAGGCTACAACAGAAGAAAGTAATATAAATATTCCATCAAAATTACTTGTAAACACAAATCACAACAAACAACACTGAAGTTTGCAGATACCAAGGAGGGGGAAGGAAAGGAGAAGCACATATCCTTTCTCATTTCGGTGTCAGTCAAAAGACAGGTCAGTCAAAAGACAGCACAATAAACTCCGGGGACATTCAAGTTAGACCCCGCCCTTGCAAATATATTGATACAGAATGCCTGTGTTAAGTATGGGCGGTACCGGAATCGGGCCATTGTGACATTTAACTTATGCATATATTGATTTAGTGTATCCAAATTACTACTTACAACTGCTCCGCCCCTGACCTCGCCCATAATGAGAGGCACGGTGGAACATATATTGAAAGAAAGTATTGAAATGACTACTTTCCACAGCTCCGCCTCCGTCCCACCCATACTGGGGATGGACCATTGAGACGTAAAACCCAAACGTCACTTCGCTTCTCAGATATCCTATTATATTTCTTGTCTCAAACTATGCATGCATTCAAGCCATTATAGCTAGGTATAATTTTTTAACCAATTTAAAGAGATTTTATGCAAGGTTTTTATATCTATAAGGTTGCGCCACTTCAGCTCAAGCCAATGAGAGCACGTAAAGACGCAACGTCACTTCGGACCGGTAGACTTCAATGTTAAAGGATGCTAACAAAATTAATTTAATCATTTTTTTAAATTTAAAATATGAAATAAATAGTCAAATAACATTAATTTTACTTGAACACAACTTAAATATGCAGTACAGGTTTTTTTTGGAAGGGTACATACATAATAAAACTGTATTTCCCTTTCTGAAAAATATAAATCATCTGAAAGTTTCGTTTCGCTTTTTGAAACCAGCCACTGTTATTACAGGAGGCGATGTTATTTTTAATGAATTTTGTTTTAAATACACGAATTTACAGAAATATGTTCGGAAAGTTTGCTAAACAGGCAATCATTCTAAAATTTTCTTTATACACAAATAAACATCCCGTAATTTCTTTCTAAATGCATATAAATAAGGTTATTTTCGATTCTGTTATCTCTAATAATTGATAATCATAACAATAATTAAAACGCTAAAACTAAGAATTTTATGTCGTTTTAGGGCGGGGGGGAGGAAGGGATGTACTTATGCCTAACTAGTAAACGATTTAAATGATGCTTTTATAGTGAAGAACTTATGTTATTGTTAAATACTTGATTCTATTAGTTTTTTTAGATCAAAAAGAGAATTTATATCAAATCGAAATTCAATGTACACATATAAAAATATAGAAACTAATCGTTTAACACACACACTATGATATACTTTCAGAATAATAAATTAAATGTATTGTAGAGAGTATATTGATTCATGATGAAAAATATACGAGCAAGCAAATTATATCATGACATTTATTTTTAACTTACTATGGTTAAGCATCTTCATCAGACTATAACACTATATTTTCAATCTTCAGATATACATCAGATATTTCACACCAGCAAATCAACCAAAACAAAGTAGAAAATTTAAAATAATCCTACTTTATATCAGTTAAGGGTGAGCGTCAGTAAATTTTCTGCCCTATCCGCGCTTTGTTAACTTTCGCGGCACACATATTTCGCCGAAATTCTGCTCAAACAGTTGCGAAATATTTTCTGAAAGATAAAATGCAATGCTTAGATTATATTAAAACTAAATTTAATGCCCCCAAAAACATAGAATATATTTTTTATTTTAATCCAAAATATTTTTGGTGCTGCCATCTGTTGTCGTAATTTAATTCATACCGATTATTTTTATTTTTTAATGAACATTTTTAAATATCTATTCCTTCTAATAGTGTTAAATACAACAACAGATCATATATAATGATGCCACAATAACGGAAAGGTAATTTATCATTCTATAAATTTGATAAGGGATCTGAATGTACATCACTGAGGACTGCAGTTTTGTCTTCAAGTTCCTTTGTCTTCAAGTCCAAGTTCAATTACGTTTCCGTGATTATTGCATTATGTATGATCTGTTGTTGTATTTAATAGCGTATTAGAAGGAATAGACATTTAAAAATGTTCATTAAAAAATAAAAATAGTCGGTATAAATTAAATTACGGCAACAGATGGCAGCACCAAAAATATTTTAAATTAAAATAAAACATATATTCTATGTTTTATTGGGTATTAAATTTAGTTTTAATGTAATCTAAGCATAGCATTTTATCTATAAGAAAATATTTCGCAACTGTTTGAGCAGAATTTCGGCGAAATATGTGTGCCGCGAAAGTTAACAAACCGCGGATAGGGCAAAAAATTTACTGACGCTCACCCTTAATTAACTAGTCACAAGAAAGTCTAGATGCATATTTAATTATGCCAAGCTTACAGTTCTTTACGACCATTACATTGACTTTACAAACCATCTCCTATACACACTATACAATTTGCATGCACATACAAGTACACAACTTTCAATCCGATTTAGAACAGCGGTTCCCAACCTTTATCCCCTTGAAAACCCGCGCCTGTTTATTTTCTTAAATCTTACACCCCACCTCCATTTTTGAATGTAATAAAATTTAATTAATAAAATGTAATGTAATAAAATTCAATTAATATAAAATGTGCGAGATTAAATCCTGTTAGATTTTTCAAAAATTACAAGAACATCATTAGAAAATATATAAAGATACAAATAACTTGCTGTAAAATAAAATGAATACAGAGTATGCTGTACTTCCGTCTTTAAAGATTTAAAAATCCTACATAATTGAACTTAATGAATGAACTAAACTAATGTTTCGTCTTAGATTTAAAAATCCTACATAATGGGACTTCATTAACTACAATAATGTTTCAAGAAAGAAGTGCATTTTCCCAAATTAATATAAATTTTACAATGTTGACTACTTTAAAAGAAAATTTTTTATTAAAGTTTGCATTATTCAACCATAAAAAAAGAATATAAATAAATTTTGAAAATATAAGTATAAATCTACTTTTAGTCATTAATTTCTTAAGAAAAAATATCTTTGGTTTAATAAAATAATTTAAATGAGTCCTATTCTTCAATACTGAAATTTTTGCATGTATCTGAGGTTGGGAAACGCGACTCTAAAATATACATTATATTACGAAAATAACACTTACTTATTCCCATAAAAAAACTAGCATTGCCTGGAATTTAAAATGCAAATCTTTGATTAAAATTCTAGATGAACATGTAAGACGTCAAATTTTCAACAACATATTTAAACCTTGCAAACATGAATGTCAAATATTTTTATTCTGTTTTTAATGCTTTCTTGCTACAATTACAAATGACAATTAGTAAATACTACTGCATGACTCATGTACGTAGTTACAATATTTCACAACTGCCTAATATTTCACCAGATTTGGGCAGTATCGAAAATACATGTATTTGAAATACATTTTGAAAATACATTTGTATTTTGTATTTTAAACTGAAAAACTTCAAGTATTTTGGTAATGTATCGAAAATACATTTTCAGAGTACTTTGTATTTTCAAAATACTCAGATTACATTTCTGCAGGTTTCAAACTATTGTGTTTAAACCGCAGATGAATGATTCGCAAAAGAGGAAATGGCTAATGTGTATTCTGTATTTTGTCTAGTCATTGAATGCATTTCTAGGAGTCAATCTGAACAGCCTTTTGCAAACTGTTGCCGAATTAATGAAATGTTTAGTATCTGTGGTGGACTCTGAAAAGTATAGTTTCTGCAATAAACTTTACGTTCATATGAGAATCATATAATGATATTGTTTGGTAGATGTCTCTTTCCTGTCTATATAAAGAAAAGGGGCATTCTTTGTGCAAACAGAAACACAGGCAATTCCAGCTCTGCTATGCATTGTATATATTTTTTTAAGTAAATTAAAGAGATGTAATGCAGTTAGTTATTGCAAAAATGTGAGAAACGATGGAAAATACTGCCGCACGTGATGCAAATGTATTTTGGGAAGTATTAGATGAAAAATCTTTCAAAGTTATATCATGATAGGCGGAATGCCAATTATGCAAACCAAAATGTGCAGTTATAAATAGGACTTTCGAAGCCACAACGAAATTTAAACTAAAGGTAAGATTTTAGTTTTGTGTAGCAGTCCCTCGATTTAACGAGTATGTATGCTAGGCCCTTGGCATTTGTTTAAATGAGGTAGTGCTATATTATGTAATAAGTTTTATTACTGACAAACATTTGCTATACTATATTTTTTCAGAAAAATGCTTCCTTGAAACATCTCTTTCTTGGGATCTGCTATAGAAGCTCAGATGATGACTGATTTGAAGTTAGAATCATATTTCGAAGGGGTTGGAGGTTCACTATGGATTTCTCCCCCCCCCCCCCTTACAGTTCTTCTTTCATTTCCGATTCAAAAATTATCATTTTGCTTGAAATGTCTATATCTCAAAATTGGCTATAGATAGAGCTTAGATGATAACTGATGATATGGATTCTGCATCAAATTCTAGAGGGTGTAGGGTGGTTTACTAAAAATTTGCACTTCCGGTTTCATTTCCACATCTGGTTCAAAAATTTTCCATAAAATATCTAGTTTTCAGAATTGGTTATAGATAGGGATAACAAGTGATATGGATTCAGCATCAAATTCCGGAGCAGAACGGGGGTTTACTAAGGATATCCACCTCCATTTCTTTTTTCACTTCAGGTTAAAAAATGTTTTTGACACTTTATTTCTTAAGCTTAGTTATAGATAGAACTGAGATGGTGACTGATAGCCAGGCCAAGACGCTTACTTTCGGGCTACCATGGGACCGAAGGTCCCTTACGCCCACAGCAGAATATACAAATGTCTCTGTATGTAGTTGTCTCATGGAGTTTTGATAGCAATATGCACACATCTTTATGGAAGGGCGCTGAGTAGAAGTCAGTGGCGGCCGATGGTGTGCCGCCTTCGTCTTGGAGTGGCTGTATGGCAGAGTACTGAGCTGTGGTGGCTGAAAGAGAAGGGGAGGGCGGGGCCAAGGACTGACGGGCCAATTGGAAATCCTGCAGAAGTGCAGAGCGAAATTTACAGTTTTACATAAAGAAATTAAAGTTTACAATAATAAATTAAAGTTTACAAATACATTTAGGTTTAAAACTTAAGTTTAGACAATAAAAGTGTAAATTAAGTTTACAGAAAAAGTTTACCAGTTTAGAATTCAGAGAAATACACTTTAAAGAATTACGATTGCAATTTACAAATTTTACAAGAGAGTCACTCGTGCTGCGAAAAAAGAAGGCCCTTATCAGGCACACAATACAAATAAATTAAACAGTTTAAATAAAAATACATTTCAAGTTATTTACAGAAGCAACAGTGCTATCCAGAGTCAGCGTTTGCTGACATACAAGAGGACCGGGCTGGCATCAAATACGCGGGCAAAGCAAGGTATAACAAAGGATTGAGAGCTCGCCGGGGAGGACGAATCAGGATTCTCCATTTCACTCCAGGTTTGCCGAGGCATTCCCAGGGTGTAATGGTCGCCTTCTCCGCCGTACGGCAAGCAAAGGTTAGGAAACACCTGTCTGGGGCGTAGTATATCTGGGGCGCCGTAGGCCCGGAAAAAAGGTGTCTAGGCCTTCTTTTTCCAAGGTAGGAGGATGTGGAAGTGTCGTAGCTACTATCTACGTTTCTCAGGCAGGGCTTGCTAGAATTCTTCCTGAAAAAATTTAGAGAAGTTTTTCGAATATGCCCAGCAACGTGTGGGACTTTAAGATCATGATGAATCACCTCGTTCTGGACAAACCAGGGTGCATTTACAATGCAGCGCAAAACTTTCTTCTGAAACACTTGCAATTTCCCAATGTGCATTTTTGCAGCCGAACCCCAAACAGGGCAGGCATACAAAAACGCAGGTGCGATGATTTGTTTGTAGATGATCAGTTCAGTTTATTATAAAGGGACAGGTGGTCTCAAGGACGGGGTTTTACGGAGTGCCCAGGAGGGGAAGGAATTCCCCCCTTTAAACTCCGGACGAAAAGGAAAAGAGATACGAAAAAGGAAACATAAGTGAAAGAATTTACATCTGAAGGAGCGCTTGGGGGGGCCTCAACCGAAGTCGGGCCCTTCCCCAAGTCTACAGAGGAGGAGAAAGGGCTAGGGCCCAAGCGGGCGCCTAGCAAGATAAAAAGTAGGGGTAGAAGAGGGGCGCCCCGAAGGACGCAGGGCCTTGAGCTTGAGACAGGGGGGGGGGGTACCGAACATTACAAAAAAAGTTTAAAGGTTCGTCGAACAACGCGAATTCCCAAAAGCAAGGGAGGGGCACGGTTATAACTAGAGTTCTGATGTCACAACAAACGGGGGGGGAGCTGCAAAACAATGCTAGATGCGGCGGCCCCGTTGGGGGGCGCAGGAATGCATCCTTGGGGCGACGCCACGGCAACGCCCTCGGGCGCTTACGCGCCTTTGGGTGTGTCGGGTTATACCCCGGAATGCTATCTAACGTGGGATTGCTTACTCCACTGAGACCTCTGAGAAAATTTTGAGCTAAATTTTGAATATGTTCTAAAAAAGGTTTAATGTTGAGGTTTCTATGCAGAACTTCCAGCCGGACGTAACTCGGCAACCTGACAAACGAACGAAGTGCAATATTTTGCACAACTTGAAGTTTCCTAAGGTGAGTCTCCGCTGCGGTTCCCCAGATAGGAGATCCGTACGTCATAATTGGACGTACGCAGGCTTTGTACAGCAATAACTTATTTCTTGTTGACTGGGGGCTGTTTCCAGCCAAAAGGGGGCGCATAAGGGCGAGTGCAGACTTCACTTTCCGGCATGTTTCAGAAATGTGAAGTTTCCACGATAATTTGGAATCCAAGTACACTCCTAGGTACTTGTAGCTAGATTGCCAGGGAATGGGCTCGTTGTTTAAAGTTAAATTAGTGACGGGGGCTCGACGAGGGGGGGGGGAGGGACAGGTGAGACTTTCTACCGAGAAGTGGGAGAAGGGCTACAAAGGTTTTATTGGCTGTTACAACCTTATTCATGATGTGCTCTGCGAAAGTTAATTTGGCGTCCAATGTGACACCCAGATACTTTGCGGACAGTGAAAAGGGGATCGGATCATTGAATATTTTAAGGGAGATGTTAAGACTAAGTTCTCGGTAGTTAGGACGAAATATGACGATTGCACTCTTGGTCGGATTAATTTTGATTCTCCAGGTCACGAGCCTATGTAGCTTTGGAGTGTATTGATAGCGTTGTGTAGTGAAGAGCTTCTTGAAATCAGTGCCGTGTCATCAGCAAAGATGGCCAGCTGTACCTGTGGGATCCTGGGTATATCATTGATATACAGATTGAAAAGTAGCGGGCTGAGGTTACCGCCCTGTGGAACCCCGGCTCTGATTGGCCGATGAGAAGAGTAAGAATGTTCAACTCGCACGCGGAAAGAACGATTAGCAAGATACGAGTTGATGAGAGCCAAAAGTTGTGTTGAAATACCAAGTCGGACCAGCTTGGTTAGCAGACCCGGGATAAATGCTTTATCAAAACCCTTACTGATATCGAAAAACACTATGCTGGTATACTGCTTGTTGGTAGAGTTTTTGTGAATAATTTCCACTACACGCATGAGTTGGGAATGCGTGGAAAAATCAGATCGAAAGCCGTGCTGTTCAGGAATTAAAATGTCTTTCGATCTGCAGAAACTAGTCAAACGTCTAAGCAGCACTAACTCAAAAATTTTGGAGAGGCTAGAAAGAAGACTAATGGGTCTGTAGCTTTCTCCTAATTTAGGATTTTGATTAATTTTGATCAGAGGGATAACATCAGCAGTTTTCCAACTCTGGGGAAAGTAACGAAGATTCAACATATGATTAAGGCGGTTTTCGGTCTTATCAGAGCCGGGTGATTTCTTCACTTTGAAGCTGTGTATGATGTTATGAACTTCAGCCAAGTGTATGGACTCGAGGTCGTTTGGTGCTTGTACGTTAAGTGCATTCTGATTGGTCTGTTGGAAATCGTGTAGAGTGCTTGTGTAGAGATGGCTGAAGTTCGGGTATTCGTGTAGTGAGAATTGGAGTTCCAAGCTATCTGCAATTGCATTAGCTTCATCCTCCGCAGTCTGGGCGAGAGAGTTTGGGCCATTAATGGGCGGAATTGTTGTTCTCGTGGTTGTCATGTTTTCAGCTGTTCGGAGATGGTGACTGATATGAATTCAGCATTAAATTCGGGAGATGGTTGGAGATATACTAAAGATTTCCATTTCTGTTTTTGTTTTCATTTCTTTCTAGTTTTATGTGTTTCCACTTTCGATTCAAAAAAATTTCCGTGAAACATCTATTTCTAAGGACTGGCTATAGATAGAGCTTAGATGATGACTGATATGGATTCAACATCGGGGGAGGGGGGATTCACTAAGAGTTTTGATTTCCAATTTTAGAGATGTCACTACCAGTTTTCCTAAAAATTCGAATGACTGTAAAAAATATGTATGAAAAAGAGAATTAAAATGCTTAATAGTTACGTCAAAAATGAAATATACAAACAATTTGTCACCATATGACTGCTTCTTTATAAATTTCTTGTTTATTATTACATCTTTGTCTGTTATATAAAATGTGTTCTCCCATACATTCATTTATTACTTTCCTTATATAGTACATAATACAATGTATGAGAAAAGTATTGTGACGGGGTCAAAAGTTCGAATTTAAGTTTTCGACGGGAGAGCAAGTTTCAAGCATCCTTAAACACGAATCAGACATTTTTTAGGTGTATCTCTCTCTCTCTCCCTCTGTGTGTGTGTGTGGAGACGATATCTCACGAATCAATGAAACGATTTGAAAAAAAAATTGGTACAAAAATTACAATCCGTGAATATTGGAAGCATATTGTTTTTAAACGCAATCGAATGTTCAGAACCCTTCTAAACTTTCGAATGAAATTTTGAAAAAATCAAACCCTTTAATAAAGTTACGTAAATAGTCATGTCTTATGTACTTTTTCATTAGAAAACGATTAATACAAACTTTAAAATGCTAGTATGAACCGTTCTCGAGATATTGCGCATTTTTCGAATAAATTTATCAAAAAATCACGTAAAATAAAAAAAATATTAACTATTGTAAAATATGTTCACTTTTCATGTAATATCTTTCGATTAATTTGTTGACATTCTCATGGATCTAGCTCGTTCCATTCATGAGAAAGGATTCTTTGCGGAATACTTTTGCAGTTAGACGCCAATAGTCATTTATCTGCTATAAGAATAACTTATTTCTCCGTCCATAATGCTTGGCAAGATTTTGGCAACGAATCTGCGGAATGTCACCAACTTGACGACTTTTTAAAGTATTGCCAGATTAAAGAAAATGTTGCTAAATTGATAAAAATGATGGTAAATCAATGAAAATGATGACTAATTGACGAATATTCATTATCTTGGAAAGAATATAAGAAACTTCAAGTACTATAGGAATAAACTATATTTTTATCCGTAACGTTTGGATAAGATTTTGGTGACAAATTTTTCGAAATATCACTAACTTGGTGAATTTTTAAATGTTGCCAAATTGATGGAAATGTCACCCAATCGATATAAATTATTCGTCAAATTGATGAAGCTGATGCTGAATCAATGAAATAACAACTAATTGATAAAAGTTCAATATCTTGGAAAAAACATAAGAATACGCTATAAGAATAACCCATTTCTCGATCTGTCCGTCCATAACGCTTGACGAGAAATTTAGTGTGACATCGCCAACTTGGCAAGTATAGTGCTAAATTAACGAAAATATCGCCAATTGATAATAATGTTTAGCAAATTCTGACTTTCGTCATATGATGGGCGTACATTCTAATATATAAGAAATGCTCTTCTCTCGGTTTGTCTGTAACAATTGGTGATGTATATGGCAAACTTGGTGGATAATGTAGTTATCAACTACTTGGCGATCTTTTCTCCCAGGTTGACGAAAATTTCGTCAAAATTGCAAAAATGACGCTAAATTAGTGAAAATGACGCCTAATTGATAAATTAATTATTGAAATATTTTAATACATGGACTATATCGTTTATTGAGGATGCTATCAATATTGATAATTGTTAATTTAGAGTTGTGTGAAGTATAAGTTAATTAGGTACTTTGAAATAGTATTGCATGTTGTCATCCGGAAAATCGCCAAATGTACAATTCAACGTTAAAAACACAGTACCATAGATCTTATAGTTCTTCCGAAAGATGCAGTCCCTGTAGATACTGCCCCCACTGGGTTCTGGTCTAAATTGGATGGTCTAATTTGAATATTAATAGAATTTTTGTTGGAAAAAGGGTACTTATCGGTTATACGGACTATGGGTTACCGACTACTTTTCCGAGTTATCGCCAACACGAACGTTGGCGATATAATCCGATACGAGAAATTCACTGCAAACACAATGATTACAATTTTAATATATAATGGGGTTTGATCAACTTTACTTAACAACAAAATATTGTGTTACATTGAAATTTGTGGCGGCCTAAACTCAGCTAACATGAAGTCAAACAAGGCAACACATAGCGATCATGCCAAATTCTGGTTTATACCGGTTAATGATATTATAAATAGGTGGCTGTTTTCATATATCGTGGCTTACACCGGCTTTCAATATTTGAAAATAAACCATGGATATAACTTCGTGGATCTTGAAACCAGGACTCATACGCAGATCATAGAGACTCTGGGGATCCACGAAATTGCGTAACAAAAAGCATAGAGGCACTGCGAGACAGCCCTTGGACTCATATCTCACAGAATTTTTGTGACAAAGCATTACCGGTAGTGATAAATTTAATAACATTTTATCAGCAATAGCTGAGTTTTGGCCGTCACAAATTTCAATGTAACATAATACTGTTTTCTTAAGTAAAGTTGATCAAACCCCATTATATATTAAATTGTAATCATTGTGTTTGTAGTGAATTTCTCGTATCGGATTACAGGTGAACCTCGATATGTCGAACCTTGGTATCTCGAAATTTTCAATATCTCGAAATATTTTCATCTCCCTTCACGCACGGTATAAAACTAATGTAAAACAAACTCTTTAACTCGACATTTTTTAATCAAACTCTCAATATCTCGAATTTTTTCATCTTACCATTTGGATCATCTTACCATTTTTATCTTTTCATTTAAAAAAATACGATCCAAAAAATGTGTTTAATGCAGATAAAACAGGACTATTTTTTAAGTGTATGCCTGATAAAACTATGACTATTAAAGGCATGTCATGGCGGGAAAATCCGTAAAGAAAGATTAACTGTGCTATTTTGCACTAATATGGATGATTCAGAAAGGCTCAAACCTCTTATGATAAGTAAATCTGCTAAACCCCGATGTTTTTCAGGAATGAAATCTACTCCAATGACTTATTTTGCGAACAATAAGGCTTGGATGACTGTCGAAATTTTCACTAATTGTTTGAAGGAACTAGACAGAAAAATGTTCCGTGAAAATCGCGATATTGTTCTTTTCTTGGACAACTGTACAGCGCACAATAGCGAGTTGTAATTAAAATCCGTGAAAGTTCATTTTATGCCACCAAACACAACTTCTGAGTTACAGCCTTTGTACCAAGGTATTTTTCAGAGTTTTAAAGTAAACTATCACCACAAAATGAAGCTCATTTGGATCCGCCTTGCTCATTTGGAAAATGTGATAGATATTGAAGGATTCAGTACCTGTAACCAAACTGTCATAGATGATTATTTTGCAAGTAAAGAAATGCAAGATTAAATTTTAATAATGTATGTACGTATATAGTATTACATGAAATGTGTATCCAATCATTTCAAGGTTCGCTTTATTTGTTGTCAGCATTTTCTTGGGTAATACACAGTTCTCTATCTATAAGATAAAATAAGTGATTTTTTTTAAAAACTGTGTAAAGTATAGAACTAGGATGTATATATTCATTTATGAATTCCTTAAAATTTTTCAAATTTTTGATATCTCGAATTTTTTTTTCTACTCCCTTCAAATTCGACATATCGAGGCTCGACTGTATATCGCCAACATTCGTGTTAGCGAGAACTCGGAAAAGTAGTCGGTAACCCATGATCCCTATAACCGATAAGTACCGAAAAAAGTTATTAAGTTTATATTTCACATTGTTTTTTAATTTTCTTATAAAGTCTTAATAAAAATAATTTGAAATATGTAAAATATTTTTGCCTTATTTTTGTATCTATAAACTTATATTTCATAACCATATTCACCATAACATGGCACTCTAAAAATAAAATTTTATATGACGTAGAATGAATCAGTCTGATTTATATGTTCTGAATTCCACTTAATGCGGTTTCTGTATAACGCAGTAAGAATTGTTCCGAGTTTCTTATAACGCGATATGCGGTTTCCATATAACATGGTACGAATGAATCTGATGTGCACTGATCTGAGTTTCATAATATAAAGCGGTATGAAGTAACACTAGAACGACAGAAGTGGTCAATTTGACCGCATAACTACTTCGAGAAACGATTCCCCCAAAACGACTAATCCCAGCCCATTGAAATTTTATGTCTTTTCTTATTTTCTTTACAAAAAATGTATCAAAGAAACATCCTAAATGCTGTAACTATGATGTTGTGGTTTTGAATTAAAGGTATGTTGTACTTTTTCTATGGCGGTCAAATTGACCGCTACCCGTCATTCTAGTGTTAATCACATTATGGGAGGGTTGACTGTGCTGTTGAACCCATTTGTACATTAATTCCAATCTTCTACTTCTTTTGCAAATGCATTAATAACATTTTCGTGGAAATTAAGAGTTCTTATTTCTCAAATTTGAAGAAAACTTTTTAAAATACAACAAAAAAGTGTATCTTTGCTATTATTAATTAAGATTAATTTGATCTTGGTCACCAATGATCTATCATCAATCACCGTTTGACAAATTCTGCTGAAATAGTATAGTAAAAAATGTTTATTTGTTTTAAACTGATGTTAGGTAACAATGCTTACATTGCTTCTATGGTCTGCATACCACTGGACAAAATCTAACTAAAACAGATAATATTTGGGAAACAGTTGAAAGAGTTTCTACAATTATGACAGGTGACCACCAGTTATGATTAAAATACGAAAACTTTTTCATAACCACTGCCATTTAAAAACTTGTTTCGGTCACAGTGTAGTTATAACCAGAATGATCAAGGATTTTCTCAATCAATGTTATATGGTCATATGATACACAGAACACGTGTTTTGCTTGAAATGCTCTCTAGAATCATGCAGAATAAGTTATTCTGAATAACCATGCTGTTTTTTCTCTGATGAGTGGCTTGATAACTGATAAACAATTGTTAACGGATATGACCATTCAGTTAACTTTTCAAACACACCCTTGACATGTGCAAAAGTTATACAATAAAAGCAATGCACAACTCATTGATTGTTTCAAAGCTGGACCAAGTCTTGTTTAACATAAATGATAACAGAAACTGAATATCGCAACAAAATTACTTACATTTACAAAAGAAAGTTTGTTAAATGAATGTTTGTTCAAAAGTACATACAAAATTAGTTAAAATATATTTCTACATATGTGTATGCCTGCACTGTGTAACTATTTATTACCAGGCATTTGCTGGTTTGTGTAAAAAGATGCTAGTATGAATTGTTATAAAGATTGGCAAATAATTGATCAGTTACACATGCAATATAATTTTTACATATAGATATCTTTATTTGGCTAGAAAAACACTGGAAAGCTTGCTGATATTTTATAAACAGCAAAAACTTCATTGTGTTCATCTAGCCTTTCCGAGGTTTAACAAAATATGCAGTCTTTTAGTGTTGTTGATGAAACCCAGACAGTCCGACCTACCAGAAAGGTGTAAGGTAACTTCTTGGACGGTCGGGGCAGTCTTTTAGTGTGTACTTTTATACACGATTAACAAGAGTTTGATATTTTGTAAATAATACATGAATTTGATATAAAACAATCTTGAAATGATGTTAAGGCATTATCCCAAAGACCGGTACGGTCTCTAATTTGGCGACTTTTTTGGCTCCAATTCTCCTACGGCTCTCGATGTTATTAGAGCCTGAACACGAATGTAAATAAACAACCTGCGTAGTAGAATGCGCAGAAACGTAAGTGCAAAGGAGCATTATTTTTACCATAGAGCATAATGGTAAACTGACGATGATGTCAAATAAAAATTGAAATTAAACCCATTGAACATCGAATTTATCTTTGTGATGAATATTAGTTATTTAGAATACATTAATAACAATGTATATTTAAAGATTTCATTTGCTAAAGTGCGTTTTAAGTGATTATACACTACTACTAATTTTTACTGTAGTCACTAAGTAGCGTTCTAAAGATGTATACATTTATTAGAAAATTCTGCAATGTATATGCGAGTGAGGAGAAAGATATATAACGATTTTTCGCAAAAAACTCGTGCATATATTTTAATGAAAGTTAATATTTTATTTCCCGATTAATTAAGAATATCCATCAAAGAAGATAAATTTAGATATATCCTACAAAAATTAGAGGTTAAACGAATGTAAGTTTCTAAAGTAATGTATGTGTCGTGTATTTGTATATATATATACATATGTATATATCGTAATTCAATGTATATGTCAGAGGTCGCACGTAGCAACAGCTGTTTGTGTAACAGGTGTTCTGTGGCTCATAGAGTGATGTAACAATTAGAGCATGGATCTACGTCCGCTTCGCGAGCTAACCTCGCTATGCTCGCCCGCTAAAAAAATCACAGAATCCGGTCCCGCTGGCTGTCGGAGGTCGCACATAGCAACAGTTGTTTGTGCAACAGGTGTTCTATGGCTCATAGAGTGATGTAGCAATTAGAGCATGGATCTACGCCCGCTTCGCGAGCTAACCTCGCTACGCTCGCCCGGTAAAAAAGCATCACAGAATCCGGTCCCGCTGGCTGTCGGAGGTCGCACGTAGCAACAGCTGTTTGTGCAACAGGTGTACCATAGCTCATTGAGTGATTTTCATGTTACGTCCGCAGCGCGGAAGTAAGCCTGTGCTCTGTGAACCATAGAACACCTATTACACAAACAGATTTTGCTACGGGCGAACTTCAATATTCAGCGGGGCTGGATTCTGTGTTTTTTTAGCGGAAAAGGTAAGACCGCGAAGCGGTCGTGGATCCATGTTCGAATTGCTATGCACCAACTGTTGCCAACACATCTATTGTCGTATTGTGGCCAAATCTGACTGTAACCCCGTTAACCGAGAAATACCAAACTTTGATTAAAAAACGATACCACGATACCCCAAAGTACCGAAATTTGATAAAAAACGATACTTATAAATTCGATAAAACACTTCTCACCTTCTACTTTCCTCCTTTTTTTTTAAGGCGTCTTTCCTCTATTTTTCTCTTCAGGAGGTGGATCCATCATGTCAGGAGGATAAATTTTTATTATAGCCCCTAAAAACGACTTAAATAGCTCCTGATAATTTTCTTTGTGGTAACGACGCCACATGAAATCGGCCGGGGCGCGGTAGCCCATTGGTTAGCGCGCTGGAGTTGCACTCGGTAGGCCCGGGTTCGATTCCAGCCACTGCCAAAACTGCCGCCGTGTTCACGCGGAGTACGATCACGTTAAACATGTGGGTCCGTAAGTCCTTCCGAGAGGTTGGTGGTAGGGGAAGGAGGGTACGGTCCCTGTGGATGCCTCCCCCACTGGGTTCCGGTCTAAATTGGGTGGCACTTCCCGGCCGTCCAAACAGTTACCTTACACCTTTCTGGTAGGTCGGACGGTCTGGGTAACAACAACAACAACATGAAATCGGCCAGGTAGGAATCAAACTGATCCGATCCTACGCAATGGCGGTTACCACGCTGCTGTCCTTTAATCCAACGCCACGTTCCTTCGATAGTATTTGTGTGCACCCCTGTTACCGGGTCCTTAAACGTCAGACTATGATTTACTGACTGGTGTACGAACCCTTCATCTGAAAGGCAATCGTACGCCTTCCAGCAGTCTGATATTATTGTTGTCCCCGGTTCAACATACTTTTTTATAACATTCAACTACACATCCTTACTTCTATTTTCAACCACTTCAAAAAAACAACTCACAGACCCCCTTTCAATTCCTCCAAACAACCAATTACTTTTCACTTGCTTGCCCCTATTATACTTTCTTTTGCCAAACATACTCGCATCAATCTCAACAATCTTACCAGGTCCACCAAGCATTCTACTTTCACTCACAATCACTTCCACACATACCTCCCTACAAAAACTCTTCCAATCCGTTATCGTGTTTTTAGACATATTCATCTCATCCACCATCCAATCATGCGGAGTCTTTTTCACACACAGCCATGTCATTTTCAAAATCTCAATCAAACTCAATCTAGAATACTCAAACCACGTACCATTCCTTATACTCCTATTCACATAATGCGCATTCGCTCCAAAAACACGGCAAACCCACGTATAACCATCACACTCTTCCGTACTATCATTTCTCTCACATAATCGCATAGACGATTTACATTTAGGACATTCGTTCCCACTTGCAATCAACCCCTGATTCATACACCATTTAATCACATTCATTTTACCACTATCTATCAAACGATCAAACAAAACAATACTATATCTTTCACTCTTCACAGCCATTTAGCACACACAAAACAAATCAAAGAAACTTCACCAATACTTGTACGTATTCCTTCAAAATACGCCACCTCTGAGATCAGCACCAGATTAATAAAATAAATATAGAAAAACTTTCAATTCATCCAAATGATTTACTTTTAAAAGATCAGCAGATTTATAAAATAATAATAGAATAAATTCCAATTAGACATCTAATTCTAAACATCCAACAAACACTAAAGACCAGCATAAGAATTAAGTAAGCATAGAATAACACAAGTTTAGACAGTTGCCATAGTAACCAACTCGCAAGGTTACCATGATTATGAAGAGTTAAAAAGTTCACACAATATAGCACTCCGCTTATCGCCAATTTGGCGCGATAAAAAAAAAACGACCGTACCGGTCTCTGGGATATAGCCGATGTTAGATTATTGTTAAAAGGAAATCTGCGTTGTTATACATATTAAAATATAACACTTACTTGATACTTCGTTAAAATATTATATCTAACATCATAATCGTCACCTTCGAGATCTAAAGTTAGTTCACGAAGGTGACGCATCATAATAGCATTATAGCATAAAGACATAGAGTTTCGTCCAGAAGAGAGCACCAGCCGCGAGGCGCCTTTAATCTCCAATCTCTAGGTGTGATTCTTATCTTCATACTGTGACATTATTTCATTGGCCCATAGTTGGAGATTCGAGGTTTTTGATTTACTGTTTTTATTATTTGACCTAGCTCCTAGTGTGGCAGTTTGTTGCACATTTAGAGTTTAAGCAGTTTGGGGGGTTGATGCAGATCTAAGGGTTCCCTAGCATTTTAGCAGTTTAGGATTTAAGACATTTTGTAGTAAAGCAAAGATCGCGTGTTTTATTTAATATCAACTGATTAAGATGGGACGTTCCTAGTCCCGAATATCAAAGTTAAGTACCGAGCAGGGTCTCTTACGAGATTTAGCCTTGCGATGATCATAGTCATGCAGATTAAATAATAGTTCATTTGGGACAGATGGCAGATATTTGTAGAATTTAAGCGCTAGCTTTTTAATTTGGACTCTAACAGTTTTTATTTTGAAGTATTTCCTAATTACCGAGTTTCTTAAGTATCTAGGGGCTTTCCTTATAATCCTTAGGGTTTTGTTTTGTCTTGTCTCTAATAAGTCTATGGTAGTTTTACAGGCATATCCCCATACGGGTGCTGCATACAGCATTCCCGGGCGGATGACATATTTATAAATTAGGAGTTTATTTTGATAACTTAGATTTCCGTTTCCTATCATTGGGTATAAGGCTCCTATGGTTATATACGCTTTTTTTATTATGTTCTTTACGTGCAGTTTCCAAGTTAGGTGGGAGTCTATCGTTATACCTAGGTATTTAGTAGATTTTTCCGCATTTAGGGCATGGTTGTTTATGTACAGAGGAGGCGGAGGTTTACGTTTTCTAGAGAAATAAATCCAATGACATTTATTGGGGTTTAATTTTATTCGCCATTTTTCTACCCATGTTTGGAGCATGTCTAAGTGTTGTTGTAGCTGTCTGTGCATTACTGAGACGTAAGGGTGTTTTGCAAGTATCGCGCTGTCGTCTGCATAGAGTGCCAGCTCCGTGTCTGGGGTCCTGGGAATGTCATTTAGATGTATGTTACAGAGTATCGGGCTCAGGATGGATCCTTGCGGTACACTACTTTTAATGAGCTTTGGTGTAGATAAGTTATTTTTTACTCTGACTTGAAAGTGTCTGTTATTTAGGTATGAAATTAAAAGTTTGACAAGTGCGTCAGGGACTTTTAGAGTGATCAATTTGTAAGCTAATCCACAGTGCCACACTTTATCAAAGGCTTTTTAGATGCCAACAAAAATCGCAGCTGTGGGTGTCTTATTATTAAAACCAGAAGAAATGTACTCTACCACTCTCAGCAATTGATAAGTGGTGGAGTGTTTTGGCCGAAATCCAAACTGCTCCGGAATGATAATGTCATTCTCACTAAGGTCCGTATTCAGTCTCTTAAGAATTATTTTCTCAGTAATTTTAATAAGTGTCGGTAACAAACTGATTGGTCTGTAGTTGGCTGGAATTGAGGCATCCTCACCAGGTTTATGGATCGATATAATTATCGCTTCCTTCCATTCTTTGGGGAAATAATTTAGTTCTAGTATTTTATTTATTAAGATGGTCAATTAAATTTTATATTTAAGGGTAGGTTTTTTACCGCGATATTCCTGATTTTGTCGTGCCCTGGGCTTTTACGGTTTTTAAGGTTTTTAATAATCTCTACTATCTCTTGCGGAGTGGCTGGGTTAATCTCAGACGTGACTGGAGAGTTCCTGAAATTGTTTAGAGTTTGCCTAACCATTCTTAGGGTGTCCTGACACATTAGATCGTGGTTTGGTTCAAATTGCTTTTCGTAATGCCTAGCAAGCGCCTCTTCGTCTTTTCTTCGTCTGAGTACGCGATATTAGCGCCATTTATTAGTGGCGGGAGTTTAATTTGAGGTTTTCTGAGTATTTTAGCGAATTGCCAGAGCGATACGTCTTCCTGGCTAAGTGATTCCATTAATTCTTTATACTGTTGCTGCTTTTCTGCGACAATTTTTTCACTGACTTTACACGTGAGTCTATTAAGCTCCCTTTTAAGGGTAGGTTCTCTGTTAGCCTGCCATGTCTTACGCATTCTATTTCTCTGTTTAACTAACTGTTTGACATGGTGGGAAAGTGTTGGCATTTTTGGTGACTCACGATGTGTTGTGGTAGAGGCAATAGCTCTCCTGATTTCTGTTGTAAGTGTGTGCGTGGCAGAGTCAATATCCGCCGATCTCATAATGTTGGGTACTGCTAAGTGCGGCTCGAAAAGTGCTCTTTTGAATACGTTCCAGTTCACCCTCTCTTGTCCCAGAGAGGCTGGAAGAGGAGTGTTCAAATCGAATGTCACCAATACCGGTATATGATCAGAGTCGAATTCATCCAGGGTATCAATTGTGTGAGCGTATTCTATGTTTCTCTTTAGGACTAAGTCTATGAATGAGCCGTTGGCGCCTGAGAAGCAGGTTGGTGTCGACGGTGCAATAATGTTGGTGTTTGTCGTGTTCAGCAGTCTGTGTATCTGTGTACCGCGTGAATTGGCTCTCCTACAGACCCATGCTCGGTGGTGTGCATTGAAGTCGCCCGCGAGTATTGTGTTTGGATATCGCGAGAAAAGCAGTTCCAGCTGCGCAGCTACATTTGTACCACTCATGTTTTTGACATATATTGAAGTTAGGATAAATGGGTTTACATTATTTATTTTAATTTTTATACTAGTATTTTCTATACCTTGAAGATTTACGTTGTTTATTTCCTCGTGGGGAATATTACTTTTAATATATATTGCTGTTCCTCCATGGGGATTTCTAGCAGTTATATTTGAGCTAAGGGTATGATAGCTATTATACTTTGCTATATTTAGTTTTCTGTTTTCTCTAACTTTAGTTTCCTGGATGAGCAAGGCATCTACATCATTTTCATTTACGTAGCTCCTAAGTTCATTTATTCTTGGAGATATGCCGTTCGCATTCCAAAATATTATTTTTCGCCATTTTCCGTCATTTTTCGCCATTTTTTCTCGCCATTTTGGATTCGTGCTTTTTCAACTTTGGAGTGCCACGTGTGTTTTTCCCACGTGGTAGTACTATTGCTTGGATCGTTTCTACGCTGACGACATGGATTTGGATGTATTCGACACGGAAGCTACTCGCTGACTTGCTGGTGAGCTAGACGAAGATGGACTGCGGCCTCTCAGGGATGCCATGATTGAATATTTTGATACCCTGTCCAAGGATGGATTGATGCCCGGTTGGAAGGAAGAAGTCAAAAACGCCGTGAACTTATGTGCACTGGCAATCTACACTCTGACGCTACACATCAGGGAGCTACTGACGAATGGACTACTCGGACAGGACGAGGACCAGGTCTTCAGGATTCTGGGTTCGTTTCTTTCTGTAAATTCTGTTTTGTTGGTCCAGAATTTGGATAGGTTTTATGCTAGTAATTTAAATTAGATTTATAACTGTGAAGGAAGTAATTCTAGTGATGTAATGAAATGAAAATGATAGAACTAGGCTTAATTAAGGAAATTAAAGATGAAGATAAATTTAAAACTGTTTAAAATCCAAATAAAAAGAGGAAGATAGAGGGGCAATTCACTATGGATGCTCCTACTACAAACCAGAATGGAGAATTAAACTTAAAATCTAATGACCAGGATAACATGGATTGTAGTGAAAAAATTGATAATGATGTAAATGATAATTTTAAAACTCAGAGTTATGCTGAAATTGTCGCGCAACCTGTAGTGTTCAAAAGTGCACCAAAACCAAAAACGATTCAAAATAGTGACAGGCAAAATAGTGTAGAGGTTGAGAAAAAAGACCCAAAAGCGGAATGTTTTTTCATCAAGTTTAATGACAATTACCAGGCTCTCCTTAAAAAATTAAATGAAATCTCAGGTAATAAAATATCTGGAAAGCTCACAGGAGACATGCTAAAATTGATTCCAAATGACGCTGACGCCTATAGGGTTGTACAACGCCATTTATCTAGTGAGAAAATCCCCTTCCACAGTTTAAACTTAAAGACGGAAAGGCCCGAAAAGGTAGTTTTGAAGGGGCTACCAACAAACTATAACATTGAGGATATAAAAATCACTCTAACATCCGAAGGATTAGATGCAGTCCGGATTTCTCAACTGAGAAACACAAGAACGAGATTGTCCCTGCCGATCTTCTTAGTCAGCATTAGGCCTACGGAAGACTGGCAGAGGGTATACAGACTCACAAGATTAGGATACTTGGCTGTGAAGGTAGAGGCCTTCAAAGCACGGGGCTTCAAAATCTGTTACCGGTGCCAGCAGTTCAATCATTCCTCTGAGAATTGCAGCATGCCACCAAAGTGCGTTAAGTGTGCTGAAGAACACTTCACACGGGACTGCCAAAGACCAAGGACGGAGAAGGCAACGTGTGCTCACTGCAATGGAGACTACCCGGCGAACTTCAGGCAATGCCCGAAGAACCCCTGGAACAGAGGAAAGGCACCGGGGTATGCTCCCCTCTCCCCCCAAAATCAGATACCCCCTTGGAGGCAAAAGACCCTCGATCTAAACCCTCAGGCACCCCATCAGGGCTCCTCGTACTTTGTGCCACAGGTTAAAAGAACTCAAACTTCAGCATCTACCAGATCGGTGCAAGAGCAGGCCCCTAAACCGTCGATCTCCTGAGAAATGACTGTGGAGGAAGTGAGAATAGCTCATGAAGACATACAACAGAGGACGGCAATTGATAAAGCCGCCAAAGAGGCAAGAGAAGCAAAACTTAGATTAGAAAACAGGTTCAGGAATGGCAGAAAACTAAACGCGCCCGAGAAGAAGAGCTCGCGCAAACACAGCAGTTAGACAAATCGGCTGAAAAAAACAAAAGCCTACCGAGGTCCAAAAGGATACTCACAAAACAGATCAAACCGCGGTTGAGGCTGAGGAAATTGTAGCTGTGACTGAGGAAATGGAAGCTGAGGCTGAACCTGCTGGTAAATCCAATAATGAAAAGATGGACGAAATCCTCAACCTCGTCAGAGGATTTATCAGTATGTTCAACCTAGACGATATAAAACATCTGTTGATGCAGCTCGCTGAGTTAATTAAAAAAAGAGCGATCCAATGCAAATGGTCTTTGAGACTTTTAAAATAATCGCGGAATTTAATAAAAACAGTGAGAAACAAACCCGCTATGAATAAGTCCCAAAAAGAAAGTTTTAAAATAATATTTTGGAATGCGAACGGCATATCTCCAAGAATAAATGAACTTAGGAGCTAAGTAAATGAAAATGATGTAGATGCCCTGCTAATCCAGGAAACTAAAGTTAGAGAAAACAAAAAACTAAATATAGCAAACTATAATAGCTATCATACCCTTAGCTCAAATATAACTGCTAGAAATCCCCATGGAGGAACAGCAATATATATTAAAAGTAATATTCCCCACGAGGAAATAAACAACGTAAATCTTCAAGGTATAGAAAAATACTAGTATAAAAATTAAAATAAATAATGTAAATCCATTTATCCTAACTTCAATATATGTCAAAAACATGAGTGGTATAAATGTAGTTGTGCAGCTGGACCTGCTTTTCTCGCGATATCCCAACACAGTACTCGCGGGTGACTTCGATGCACACCACCGAGCGCAGGGCAGCAGGAGAGCCAACATACGCGGTACACAGATACATAGATTACTGAACACAACAAACACTGACATCATTTCACCGTCGAGACCAACCTGCTTCTCAGGTGCCAATGGCTCCTTCATAGACTTTGTCCAAACGAGAAACATGGAATACGCTCACACAATTGATACCCTGGATGAATTCGACTCGGATCATCTACCGGTATTGGTGACATTCGATTTGAACACTCCCCTTCCAGCCTCTCTGGGACAAGAGAAGGCAAACTGGAACGTATTCAAAAGAGCACTTTTCGAGCCGCACTTAGCAGTACCCAACATTATGAGCACGGCGGATATTGACCCCGCCACGCACACACTCACAACAGAAATAAGGAGAGTTATTGCCTCTGCCACAACACATCGTGAGTTACCAAAAGTGCCAACACTTTCCCACCATGTCAAACAGTTAGTTAAACAGAGAAATAGAATGCGTAAGACATGGCAGGCTAACAGAGATCCTACCCTTAAAAGGGAGCTTAATAGACTCACGTGTAAAGTCAGTGAAAAAATTGTCGCAGAAAAGCAGCAACAGTATAAAGAATTAATGGAATCCCTTAGCCAGGAAGACGTATCGCTCTGGCAATTCGCTAAAATACTCAGAAAACCTCAAATGAAACTCCCACCACTAATAAATGGCGCTAATATCGCGTACTCAGACGAAGAAAAGGCAGAGGCGCTTGCTAGGCATTACGAAAAGCAATTTGAACCAAACTACGATCTAATGTGTCAGGACACCCTAAGAATGGTTAGGCAAACTCTAAACAGTTTCAGGAACTCCCCGGTCACGGTTGAGATTAACGCAGCCATTCCGCAAGAGATAGTAGAGATTATCAAAAACCTTAAAAACCGTAAAAGCTCAGGGCACGACAAAATCAGGAATATCGCGGAAAAAACCTACCCTTAAATATAATATTTTACTTGACCATCCAAATAAATAAAATAATAAAACTAAATTATTTCCCCAAAGAATGGAAGGAAGCGATAATTATAGCGATCCATAAACCTGGTGAGGATGCCTCAATTCCAGCCAACTACAGACCAATCAGTTTGTTACCGACACTTAGTAAAATTACTGAGAAAATAATTCTTAAGAGACTGAGCACGCACTTTAGTGAGAATGACATTATCCTTCCGAAGCAGTTTGGATTTCGGCCAAAACACTCCTCCACTCATCAATTGCTGAGAGTGGTAGAGTACATTTCTTCTGGTTTTAATAATAAGACACCCACAGCTGCAATTTTTCTTGACATCCAAAAAGCCTTTGATAAAGTGTGGTACTGTTGATTAGCTTGCAAATTGATCACTCTAAAAGTCCCTGACGCACTTGTCAAACTTTTAATTTCATACCTAAATAACAGGCACTTTCAAGTCAGAGAAAAAAATAACCTATCTACACACAAGCTCATTAAAAGTAGTGAATCGCAAGGGTCCATTCTGCGCCCGACACTCTTTAACGTATATCTAAATGACATTCCCAGGACCCCAGACACGGAGCTGGCACTCTATGCAGACGACAGCGCGATATTTGCAAAACACCCTTACGTCTCATTAATGCACAGACAGCTACAACAACACTTAGACATACTCCAAACATGGCTGGAAAAATAGCGAATAAAATTAAACCCCAATAAATGTCATTGGATTTATTTCTCTAGAAAACGTGAACCTTCGCCTCCTCTGTACATAAACAACCATGCCCTAAAAGCAGAAAAATCTACTAAATACCTACGTGTAACGATAGACTCCCACCTAACTTGGAAACTGCACGTAACGAACATAATCAAAAAAGCGTATATAACCATAGGAGCCTTATACCCAATGATAGGAAACGGAAATCTAAGTTATCTAAATAAACTCCTAATTTATAAATCGGTCATCCGCCCGGGAATGCTGTATGCAGCACCCGTATGGGAGTATGCCTGTAAAACTACCATAGACTTATTAGAGACAAGACAAAACAAAACCCTAAGGATTATAAGGAAAGCCCCTAGATACTTAAGAAACTCGGTAATTAGGAAAGACTTCAAAATAAAACTGTTAGAGCCCAAATTAAAAAGCTAGCGCTTTAATTCTGCAAAAATCTGCCATCTGTCCCAAATGAACTATTATTTAATCTGCATGACTATGATCATCGCAAGGCTAAATCTCGTAAGAGACCCCGCTCGGTACTTAACTTTCATATTCGATACTAGGAACGTCCCACCTTAATCAGTTGATATTAAATAAAACACGCGATCTTTGCTTTTCTACAAAATGTCTTAAATCCTAAACTGCTAAAATGCTAGGTGACCCTCAGATCTGCATCAACCCCCCAAACTGCTCAAACTCTAAATGTGCAACAAACTGCCACACTAGGAGCTAGGTCAAATAATAAAAACAGTAAATCAAAAACCTCGAACCTCCAACTATGGGCCAATGAAATAATGTCACAGTATGAAGATAAGAACCACACCTTGAGATTGGCGCGCCTGGTGCCCTGTTCTGGACGAAACTCTATGTCCTTTCATTATATGCCACGGAGGAGGGCACAATATGACGTAACACATAAAGGTAACGAGATATGTCAATCTAGAAGGAGAGAACCACCCCACGCCATTATTTAGCAAAATATAATTTTTTAAACAATTTAAAGTTATCTGATGTATTTCAGAAAGAGGTTATTCATAAATTCCCATTTATGTGTTCTAAGACACGGAGATTTAATATTTTTTTGTCTTCGTCGTATTACGGATGGATATCTTTTTCTATTTACGTATGTATAATTATCGAAACTCATTCAAACTACGATTCGTATTAATTTGAGCACTTAATGTAATTTTTGAAGTATTTCAGCGAGCTGGGTATTTTTCTTTGGATTAGGTGGATTTTAAAACATCTGATTCTTTGTAAATTTAACTTGCTCGCATTTTTAAAATCATATTTAAAGCTTGCAAACATGAATATCAAATATTTTTATTCTGTGTTAAATGTTTTCTTGCCACAATTACAAATGATAATTAGTAAATAGTATTGCATGATTCATGTATGTAGTTACAATGTCACACATTTACCTAATATTTGACGACCCACTGCCTTTTATAAACAAGTGGGGGGGGGTCATGGCCCCCACTATGACCCCTTAATCTCTTGTTTGTAGTACACTCCAAAATATTTAGTATAATATACCATTAAAGTATTATTTAAACTTTTATGTCAGCTTTATATGTTCATGGCTGCAGTTATATTATTTATCTGCAATGAGAGTAGGGTGCAAAATAAGTGGTATCGCATCGCAAATTGCGATAGAAAATTCGTGTTTTGCTATATAAAAATAAATTTGAATTGCATTTTAAGACTTAATTTTAAAAATCACAACAAATGATTCATAACGGTAAAAAAAATCTCACCGCAAGCGTGCATAACTCTTGCAATATTCATGGTAATAGGAGCCGACTAGGGGGGGGGGCGCTGAACGAGCCAGAGGATGGGAAATTTCAAGAATTTTTTCTAACTTTATATTTTACTAAATACCAAGAAATGAGATTTTTTGAACTTAAAAATAATTGAAAGCAAATCCTATCAACATAAATGCCACATTTCAGTTCAATCTTGTTAACATCTTCCTTATCATAGCTCCCTAAACTATCTCGCACACAAACCAAGCTCATCTTTACTCCGAGGAAACATGTTTACGCTAATGACAAAAACACCTGGTTACCAGAACTTTTTTGACTGACCACCTAATTCAAAGAGAAATGAAATATTTACATCCATGCAATTACATGTTATTGGCATTTCCAAAAAATAGCTGTTTCCCTCCAGTAATAACTATACATGAATACCACGAAGTAGAGATGACTTATTTTGTCTACCTAAAGAGATCTTATCTGTAATTACTCCTGTATTCTGTATACCAGTGCTGTCTTTACAGGTGGCATCCATTCCGTTTGAAGCTGCAAAACCGCTTTATAAGACTATCGCGTTTTATGAATACTGCCTCATGACAGGGCTGCCGCAATTTTTGCTCCACATATATAGAATCCGCATTATGAGAGTACCATGATATAGAAGGGTTGACTGTAATATATTTTTTCTTTTGTTTTTATATACCAAAATTAAATGTTGTGTTTGCCTAAAGCAAAATATCGCTGCTCACCACTGATTTTATCATTTCATTTAAAAATCAATTCAGTAACCTTGTACGTTTATATATGTAACATGTTACAATTTTGTTTTAAGTTTTTATAAAGAGTTAATTTTGTAGAAATATTTTATTTATTTTGGTTTTATGGCTGACAAGGGAGATAACATCTATCCAAATAATTTGTAAATAAACAAAGTATGTTTACTTTGTCTAGTAAAGCAAGCGTCAAGCGGATTTTCAGGAGTGACGAATCTATCTCTGTCTACCGACATCGGACGATATTCCATTGGAAATGGAACTTAAAGAAAATATGCACACAATTTATACTTGAGCTACAGCAAGTCTTTGATAGACATGTCTAAGCTATAAGGAAGTGGCTGTTTCCTTAATAGTTAATAAGAAATTTGACTTCGAATATCCTGATGTTTTAATTTATTCAATTTCACCTTACATTCTTTGATATTTATTTATTATTTGCTTCAATTTTTTTGTATAGTAGCATAGTTGTTTATAGAAAAGAAATTTTTAAGTCTATGTATTAAGGTCAAGGTAAAAAATTCTTATGGAAACCAAATCAATCTTGAACGAAATATACAAATATACATCTGGAATTGTTCTTGATTAAATTTTTATCAAATGAAAAAGTAAAGCTTGATAAGTGGTCTATTTATTTTCTTATATATTTTCCTTGATTTTTATATTCTAATTAAAATGGAGTTTTCCTTGTATTTTGCTTTCCTGCATATAATGTTTGTATTACAAAACCGGGGTTTCACTTCAATAAATTGTAAATATCATTAATTTATTTTAATTGTAATTCAGTTATTACCGAAACATTACTTAAAACAGTATTACATACCTCTCAAACCGCAGCCTAGTACAGAGGCATTTATAGGTAAGGCAAAAGAATACTTTGCATAGGGGCCTGGGAGCTTTCATTTTTTTACTCAGACCATCTGACCTACCCGAAGGTGTAAGGTATATGTTTAAATGGCCGGGAAGTGCCATCCAATTTAGGCCAGAACCCAGTGGGGGCAGTATTCACAAGGACTGTGTCTTTCGGACGAACTATAAGATCGATGGTACTGTGTTTTAACATTTGGCGATTTTCCGGATGACAACATGTAATACTATTTCAAAGTACCTAATTAACTTATATTTCACACAACTCTAAATTAACAATTATCAATATTGATAGCATCCTCAATAAACGATATAGTCCATGTATTAAAATATTTTAATAATTAATTCATCAATTAAGCATCATTTTCACTAATTTAGTGTCATTTTTACAATTTTGACGAAATTTTCATCAATCTGAGGTGAAATATCGCCAAGTGGGTGATACTTTACTATATCCACCAAGTTTGCCAAATACATCACCAATTGTTACAGACAAACGGAGAGAAGAGCATTTCTTATATATTAGAATATATGCCCATCATATGACGGAAATCAGAATTTGCTAAACATGATTATCATTTGGCATCATTTTTATCAATTGGTGACATTTTCATTAATTTAGCACTATAGTTGCCAAGTTCGCGATGTCCCACTAAATTTCTCGTCAAGCTTTACGGACGGACAGATGGAGAAATGGGTCATTCTTATACTGCATTCTTATGTTTTTTTCCAAGATATTGAACTTTTATCAATTAGTTGTTATTTCATTGATTCAATATCAGTTTCATCAATTTGACGAATAATTTATATCAATTAGGTGACATTTTCATCAATTTGACAACATTTAAAAAGTCACCAAGTTAGAGATATTTCGAAAAATTCATCACCAAAATCTTATCCAAACGTTACGGACGAAAATATAGTTTATTCTTATAGTACTTGTAGTTTTTTATATTCTTTCCAAGATATTGAATATTCGTAAATTAGTCATCATTTTCATTGATTTACCATCATTTTTATCAATTTAGCAACATTTTCTTTAATCTGGCAATACTTTAAAAAGTCGTCAAGTTGGTGACATTCCGAAGATTCGTTGCCAAAATCTCACCAAGCATTATGGACGGAGAAATAATTTATTCTTATAGCAGATAAATGATTATTGGCGCCAACTGCAAAAGTATTCCTCAAAGAATCTTTTCTCATGAATGGAACGAGCGAGATCCATGAGAATGTCAACAAATTAATCGAATGATATTACATGAAAAGTGAACATATTTTACAATAGTTAATATATTTCTTATTTTACGTGATTTTTGATAAATTTATTTGAAAAATGCGCAATATCTCGAGAACTGTTCCTACTAGCATTCTAATATTTGTATAAATCGTTTACTAATGAAAAAGTACATAAGACATTACTATTTACGTAACTTTATTAAAGGGTATGATTTTTTCAAAATTTCATTCGAAAGTTTAGGAGGGTTTTGAACATTCGATTGCGTTTAAAAACAATATGATTCCAGTATTCACGGATTGTAATTTTTGTACCAAATTTTTTTCAAATCGCTCCATTGGTTCGTGAGATGTAATATCCACACACACACACAGAGGGAGAGAGAGAGAGATATCACCTCAAAAATGTCTGATTGGTGTTCAAGGATGGTTGAAACTTGCTCTCCCGTCGAAAACTCAAATTCGAATTTTTGAGCCCGTCACAATACTTTTCTCTTACATTGTACTATGTACTATATGAGGAAAGTAATAAATGAATGTATGGGAGAACACATTTTATATAACAGACAAAGATGTAATAATAAACAAGAAATTTATGGAGAAACCGTCATATGGTGACAAATGGTTTGTATATTTCATTTTTGACGTAACTATTAAGCATTTTAATTCTCTTTTGCATACATATTTCTTACAGTCATACGAATTTTCAGGAAAACTGGTAGCGACATCTCCAAAATTGGAAATCAAAACTCTTAGTGAATCTCCCCCCCCCCCCCCCCCCCCCGACGCTGAATCCATATCAGTCATCATCTAAGCTCTATCTATAGCCAGTCCTTAGAAATAGATATTTCAAGGAAATTCTTTTGAATCGAAAGTGAAATAAATGAATAAATAAATAAAACTAAAAAGAAATGAAAACAAAAACAGAAATGGAAATCTTTAGTATATCCCCAACCATCTTCCGAATTTAATGCTGAATTCATATCAGTCACCATCTCAGTTCTATCTATAATCAATCTTAAGAAATAAAGTGTCAAAAAACATTTTTTAACCGGAAGTGGAAAAAGAACTAATGGTGGATATCCTTAGTAAACCCCCAATCTGCTCCGGAATTTGATGCTGAATCCATTTCAGTTGTTATCCCTATCTATAACCAATTCTAAAAACTAGATGTTTTTGGAAAATTTTTGAACCAGATGTGGAAATGAAACTGGAAGTGCAAATTCTTAGTGAACCACCCTACACTTTCTAGAATTTGATGCAGAATCCCTATCATTAGTTATCATCTAAGTTCTATCTACAGCCAATTTTGAGATATAGATATTTCAAGCAAAATGATAATTTTTGAATCGGAAATGAAAAAGAACTGGAAGGGGAGAGGGGAGTAGAAATCTATAGTGAACCTGCAACCCCTTCGAAATATGATTCTATCTTCAAATCAGTCATCGTCTAAGCCTTCTATAGCAGATCTCAAGAAAGAGATGTTTCAAGGAAGCATTTTTCTGAAAAAATATAGCATAGCAAATATTTGCCAGCAATAAAACTTATTACATAATATAGCACTACCTCATTTAAACAAATGCCATTTAAACAAATGCTCATTAAATCGAGGGACTCCTACATAAAACTAAAACCTTACTTTTAGTTTAAAATTTGTTGTGGCTTCGAAAGCCCTATTTATAACCGCACATTTTGGTTTGCATAATTGGCATTCCGCCTATCATGATATAACTTTGAAAGATTTTTCATCTAATACTTCCCAAAATACATTTGCATCACGTGCGGCAGTATTTTCCATCTTTTCTCACATTTTTGCAATAACTAACTGCATTACATCTCTTTAATTTACTTAAAAAAATATATACAATGCATAGCAGAGCTGGAATTGCCTGTGTTTCTGTTTGCACAAAGAATGCCCTTTTTCTTTATATAGACAGGAAAGAGACATCTACCAAACAATATCATTATATGATTCTCATATGAACGTAAAGTTTATTGCAGAAACTATACTTTTCAGAGTCCACCACAGATACTAAACATTTCATTAATTCGGCAACAGATTGCAAAAGGCTGTTCAGATTGACTCCTAGAAATGCATTCAATGACTGGACAAAATACAGAATACACATTAGCCGTTTCCTCTTTTGCGAATCATTCATCTGCGGTTTAAACACAATAGTTTGAAACCTGCAGAAATGTAATTTGAGTATTTTGAAAATACAAAGTACTCTGAAAATGTATTTTCGATACATTACCAAAATACTTGAAGTTTTTCAGTTTAAAATACAAAATACAAATGTATTTTCAAAATGTATTTCAAATACATGTATTTTCGATACTGCCCAAATCTGGTGAAATATTAGGCAGTTGTGAAATATTGTAACTACATACATGAGTCATGCAGTGGTATTTACTAATTGTCATTTGTAATTGTAGCAAGAAAGCATTAAAAACAGAATAAAAATATTTGACATTCATGTTTGCAAGGTTTAAATATGTTGTTGAAAATTTGGAAGTAATAGGAACTCAAATTCAACACAAAATAATACTGATGATTAAAATGATTTTAAAAATGCGAGCAAGATAAATTTACAATGGATCAGATGTTTTAAAATCCGCCTAATCCAAAGAAAAATACCCAGCTCGCTGAAATATTTCAAAAATTACATTATGTGCTCAAATTAATACGAATCGTAGTTTGAATGAGTTTCTATTATTATACATACGTAAATAGAAAAAGATATCCATCCGTAATACGACAATGACAAAAAAAAATTATATCTCCGTGTTTTAGAACATATAAATGGGAATTTATGAAAATCCTCTTTCTGAAATACATCAGATAACTTTAAATTGCTTAAAAAGTTATATCTTGCTAAATAATGGCGTAAAGAAAATAGGAAGTACATGTACGGGAAGAGAAGTGTCGTTTGGGTTCGACGTCACAATGGCCCGCCCCCAGTATGGGTGGGACGGAGGAGGAGTCGTAGAAAGTAGTCATTTCTATACTCCCTTTCAATATATGTATGCAACCAGGGCTGACTAGAAAGCCAAGCTTGATCGCTGAATCATATGTGACAAGAAGTAACGTCATTTGACATGGTTCGATTATAGATATCACAGACTAATATTATATAGTATTCTGTGATAGATATAATAACCTTGGTTCGGTAGATTCTTGCATGATCTATGCTATGAATATGAAGCTTTTTCGGAGAGAATTGAAGTAAGTTTTCTTATTTAATTACATATTATGTTGACCTCATGCCTTAAACATTAATCTGGCAACATTTAACAATTTTTTTCTTGAAATATCATCTCTTTCTTGCCGGTTTTTCATAAGCCTGAAACGTATCATTGGTGGTTATGCATTGACTTTTAAGATTTGTTTCCTTTATTTTTATGTTATCTACGCTTCATATATACTTGCATGATTGTATTTTTATTTCACATAATGCTTTTAGAAGGAGTTTGTATGTCACAAAAAGGCTAAATGAGCACTAGATGAGTTATGCTGTTTATCAGCGAACTTACTAAGTGTTTTTTCTCGGAAATCAGAAAGAATTGATATTACTTGAAATAATACTTGAATTTGATATAAAACAATCTTGAAATGATGTTAGATTATTGTTAAAAGGAAATCTGCGTTGTTATACATATTAGAAGTGACGTTGGGATTTAGGTCACAATGGTTCGCCCCCAGTATGGGCGGGAAGGAGGCAGAACCGTTGTAAGTAGGAATACGCCACCAGCCTGAGGCCGCCATTGCTTGCAGCCAAGCCAAGACGTTTGCTTACGGCCTTCTTGGGACCGAAGGTCCCTCACGGCCACATCGAATGTATGAAAGGCCACTATAGATGGTTTTTTAAGTAAAAGCAATATGGAATTGCATTCATCTTCGAGAGTTTGCTGTGTAGGAGTCAGAGGCGGCTGGTGTTGTGCCTCCTTTGTCTTGGAGTGGCTGCTGATGGTTGAGTGCTGAGCTGTGGCTGCAAGAGAGGGAAGGGCGGGGCAGGGATACGAGCGGGCCAATAGGAAATCGCCAAGGTATTGGTGAAAGAGAAGTCCAAAGTTTACAGAATTAAAGATACAACTGGAAGTACAAATTTGAGATTACTTAAGAATTTAAAGTTATTAAAATACAAGGTTAGGATTAAGAAGTTAGGATAGAATTACAAGTTTAAGATTTACAAATTGCAGATGCAGTCAGAGATAATTAGAAGTTTACAATGAAAGTTTAATAAGTTACGGAGTTATTAGATTTACAGTTAAGTTTATTAAAGGCCCTTTTCAGGCACACATATTTACAAAATTTACAATTTAAACACAGTTATTTGTTTAACTAAAACTCCCTATGGGAGTTAACATGGGGCGAAATTTTAGACGTTTATAAGACCCCTTTCATGTATATTTAACGGAAATCCTTTGAATCCATGATTGAGAATGAATCAAACTATTAATTACACTGCAAAAATATACTGTTAATACTATTTTTAGCTTAAAAATAGCAATTTTAATGCTTTTATGTTTTTCTTGAGTGCCAAGGGGCGATTTTCGAAGAAAACTGGTACCGGTATGACAATCATAGTAACCTTTTACAGCAACCTCCCTCACTGTATCGCCAAGAAAAACTGGGTTTCTTAATGGCGGACACTGGTGAATGCCGATAGTGTTATGGAGTAATTTAGGAAACATTTTTTTGCTTAAGCTTATAATTTGCTGTAATTCAATTTAATATACAATCTTTACGATAAAACGAGTTCATATGGAGGTGCATACTCTATGAGTTCTAATTCAAAAGTTGTTGAGTTGATACTTGGCATTAGCGTTTTTTTTTAATATTCAGGACTCTTATGTTTGACTTAAATGAGGTAAATGTATTTTCTTTAATTAAATTTTTAAATTTTAGACGTAAAGTACATTCGTCACAAGCTAATTGACGCTTTCAGAATTGCTAGATGATTTTAAAATTTTAGTTTATTTTGAAAGTGTTTGCTAGCAAGATGAGTGTTAATGATAGAAATTATTGCGTTAATCTGTATGAGATGCAAAACCTCATTAAACAACATATATACAAATGTCTAGTCGAAATGGTCTTGTTTGAAACTGTGCTTTACGATGGAACTGATTTCTACAGACAGCGTCCGATGGGGGGCGCTTGTTCATCTATTCAGGCCGATATATACTTGAACAAATACGAGGAGGGAACTCATATTTTAAACGAAATAGTATACATACGATATGTGGATGACATATTATATGCATGCCACGATGACCGGGATCACTTAGATTTTACTTTTTTTCCTTCAAATTTGACATTAACAGAAACTTCCCGTAACATTGATAATAGTATTAATTTTTTAGATTTAACTTTATATAAACTTTCTAATGGTAAAGTAGGTTTTAAATTATATGATAAAAGAAAAGCATTTAATTTTAAAATAAATTACATTATTAATTGGCATTCTTGTTTGCATAGAAATGTTTTTAGGAACATTATCATAAATTTTTTAACAAGAAGCAAACGTTTAAATAGCAGTGTTGAAAATCGTTATATAAGTGATCTGAATTATCTAGAAGAAGCAATCGTAATGGGTTACCCTCTACGTTTTCTCTGTGATATATTGTGTAAATTTTACGGCATAACCGTAACCGAGTGTTACGACTTGTATTTGAGTGGAAGAGTGCTTTCTGTCTGAGATAGTATTGGACAGCGGCTGCATTGTGAAGGTCATGGTTGACTGTCTGAGGGAGATCATTAGGTACAAAGTAAGAGTCTTTTACATTTCGGTGAGGTGTATGCGTGGCTTGTTTTTCTTGATATATTGGTATTGGATGTGGGTCATTTTTGTAGTATTTTGTGTTTCTGTTTGGATGTAGTAAAACGCGTAGTCTTTGTATAGGTTAGGGAATGTATAGGTTTTTCAACTTTTTTCTTTTTTACATTTAAAGTATTAGTATATGTACTTGGTTGGCGACATTGTATCCGCTTCCGGGAGTGTCGTCATGACATAAAGCTGGCTAAACCGGGAAGTGGGGGTCACAATCCCCCCCGGCGAAATTTTGATACAATGTCATTCTTCTTTTTTCTTTTTCTAATTATTGAGTTGTATAGAAATGTACTTGTCTGAGCAGCTTGGCGCCTTTGAGTATATTTTCAATTGTCAGTTTTTAGATGTGATTGATGTAATATTTATATGTATATATATATATATATATATATATATATATATATATATATATATATATATATATATATATTATACATTGTTTAAATACATAGTATATTGTAAAAGTGTATTGTGATATGTATGGATATGAGTTAAATATTGTGATTGTGTAGAAAATTCTAATTCAAGTTTTTGGAAGATTTGTATGGTTTGAGACTTGAACATGAATCATACATTTTTGAGGTGATGGGAGGGGGATATTAATTTGTTACTTGAGATTTATATGTGATATTTTGACAAAACAAAAAATTTAGGCTAAAAATTTTATTAATGTAATTTGGGTTGGATGTTGGAAACCCAGACCACACGACAGACCCGAAGGTTTACTGTAGCTAAGTGTGTGGCCGGGAACTTTATTTTTGATTCAAGTAATTACAACACATATAAAAAATGAATCACAACACAATAAGTTACAAGACAAGCAAAGATACAAAAAACACAAAAGCATAAAAGAACACATAAGAAAAACAACAGGTTTAAGCAAAAAGTAACTGTGAAAATTTTAAAGGACAAAGCAATAAGGCTGCACAGGTTTACCAAAGAGACCCTGGAGGGATATTTAAAAAACTTTAAATTTACTTAAAAAAAATGAATAAATGGAATTAAAACAACCAGGGGAAGTTACAAAAGGGGGGGGACAAAGAGAGACCAGGGCAAAGAACAGAGGGGAATATACAAAAGGAGGGGACGAAAGAGAGAGCAGGGCGCATAAAAGAGCAAAAAAAAGAGTTACATAATGCCAGCCAGGACAATAATGCTGGACAAAAATAATATAGACATTGAAGGATATTTAAGTAACAGAAATATAAATTATCTGTTAATGATACAAAAGTAAAACCTTTGTGTTTGTGGACTATCTGTATAATCCATAATTTACAATATTTATAGATGTGTACAATATTTACAGATGTATAATTTGGAAGTAATATATGAGATTATAAATATTTACAGAATTAAAGTATAAATTAACAGAAATGTATATAAATGGGGTGATTATAATTTTGTTGTTATATTACAGACAGATATGAGTGATTATGACATTGTAGATGTATATACAGACAGAGACACAATTTTGTATTGAGAATATATGTACAAAGGTATCACTTCAAAGTGTAAACATTTTACATTTCCATATATAAGTCGCTTATTCACATTGTTTGGCAGGTTTGTATAACAAGAACAAGACTATACCGTTTTCAGGTGGTGACGAGACAGTTAACACAACGATAAAAAACAGCAAAACACAAAAATAAAAACAAAACAAAGGGGAACCCAGGAACAGCAAGGGGAGGGGATTGATCACCAGAGACACGGGGATAGTAGGTACTCACAAGCTTTTCAGCGAACACGGTTCGAAATATCACGGGCGACGAGAACACAGTTCTTGAGTTTATTAAGTAATGTCGGATGTCGGCAAACCCCGGAGAACCAAGCTGCACGGGAAGCGGGGACAGGTTTAATTAAATGGTATTCTTTAGAAAAGGGACAAGAGAATAAATAATGGTCTGCATCACCATATGCGTTGCAAGGGCAGTTGGAGGATGATTTATGTTTAAAAAAGTTAAGGTAATCTAAGAAAGGGCCATGGCCGGTTATAAAATATATGAGGTATTTGTTAAAGATTTGAATTTCGGGGCTAACAATAGGTAGAAATAGAGAAATACGTGAAGGGTCATGAGTTCGGGGTGAGGCGTAGTTGTTTAGAAGATGTTGCCAGGAATTCAAAAGGGCGGATTTGCAGAATGAAGTAAGAAGGGAATAAGGGAAAGGGACGGAAAGAGGGGTACCAGAAAGGGTAGCATCTTGGCAAATTTGTCTGCAGTTTCGTTTCCAAGGTTGCCAGAATGGGCTTTAATCCATTGAAGGTTAATTAAATTTAAATTTTTTGCCGAAAGTGCCAAAAGTTTTGTTTCACAAAGGAGGTGAGATTTGTTTTTAATTGATTTGAGAGCCAGAATAGAGGATAAGCTATCAGAGTATATATTGATTTTAGTTGAGTTATCTAATGCCCATTTGATTGCAAGTTTAATTGCTGCAAGTTCTGCTTGAAAAACTGTGTTCTCATCACCGAGCTTATACATGAAAGTCTCAGCCAGGCGTTCACCTCTAAAAATGCAGATAGAAAGGCCTGTGTGATTATCTAGTTTTGAACCATCTGTATAAATGGAGATGTCAGAAAAGGATGAAGGGTTAACAATCGGAAGGGAAACTATACGATTAGAGGGAGGGATACTGGAGAGGGGACAGTTGTGATCAAAAAGGGAAGGGGGAGGGAGGGAGGAATCAGGGAAGAGGTTGGTTTTTAGATACCAGAAATTAAATTTTTGTATAGGTTTTGTACTACTAAATGAACAGGGGGGATGCCAGTAATTGAGTAAAGAGAAATGCTCGAAGTTGTTCTAAAACCGGTTGAAATTTTTAAAAGGAAAATCCGTTGCAAAGATGTTAGTTTAGCGATATGATTTCCGGTAAGACGTTTTCCCCAAATTCCAGACCCGTAAGTAATAATTTTTTCGATAACAGTGAGATACCATATTTTAAGAAAAGATTTATTAACTCCCCAGTTATTACCCGAGATTTTCCTGAACGTAGAAGAGAGCTTAAAGCATTTCTCTTTTAAATAGAAGACATGGGGACTCCATGTTAGGTTGTCATCGATTATAATGCCTAAGAAGTTAAGGTGGCGGGTAATTTTGATGCTTTTGTTGAGAATTTTAACAGGTGGGGTATATCTGCGTTTAGCTTTAGTTCGATTAAAAATAATACATTTGGACTTTTCAGCGGAGACCGAAAGAGAAAGGGAAGAGAGGGAGGAAGTAACGGAGGAAAGGTTAGAAGTAGTTTTACGGGAGATGAGGGGAAGGGGACTTCCAGAAGTCACCACCGCCAGATCATCTGCGAAGGCCTGTATGTAAAGATCGTCACTATTTAGTTGTAAAATTTTATTGAAATATATGTTCCACAGGATAGGGGATATAACCGAACCCTGTGGAGCCCCAATTGATAATGTTTTTTTAGTTGAGTAAATGCCATCTGAATAGGTTATTGATCGGGAGTGAAGATAAGAGTAAATAAATGTTTTATATTCTAGTGGAAGATGTATATTATCTAGGGTAGAAGGCAGAATGTTCCAGTTCAGATTGTCAAATGCCCCGCAGACGTCCACGGTGGCGAGAGATACGTACTGGCCGGGCCTGAGACCCTCAATGGTAGAGATAAGCCCGTGAGTAGCTATTTCACAACTGGTCAATTCTCTGAAGCCAAATTGCAGTGGATGAAGAGCCTCCGAGGAGGAAAGCCAGAAATTTAGTTTATTAACAAAGAGTTTTTCAAGAATTTTGCCGAAAGTGGGGAGAAGGCAGATGGGGCGGTAAGAGGTAATGTGGGCGGGATCTTTACCAGGTTTGTTTAAGAAAAGAACTTTTGCAGTTTTAAGACAAGTAGGAAAATAACAGAATTTAAAACAGAGGTTAAAAATTTTTGAAAAAAGGAAAGGAAAGGAAGTAAAAAGAGATTGCCAAATCTTAAAGTCTATGTTATCAGGGCCAGGAGCCTTACCAGAGGGGAGACAGTTAAAAACAGAGGAAAGCTCTTCATCAGAAATTTGGCCCAGACCAATGTGGGGGGTGGGAGACCAAGGGAAATCAGTGAATGAAGGGTCATTTTTAAAATAGTGGTCCAAAAGACGTTGTATCTTAGAGTCATAGTCTAAATTAGGTTCATCCGAAAATTGTAATGATATGTTATTAAATTTATTGTGCTTTTGGAAGGCAAATTTAAACTGAGTGCCGAATTTTGAAGAACAGTTAGTACAGAATTTTTTCCAGGATTCAAGTTTAGCATTGTTTATTAATTTTTTGTGTTTGGCACGATTCAGTTTGTATTTAATTTTGGCCTCGGAAATAATGTCCGAGGGGGCAGAAGTTCTCTCAAGTGATTTAATGCGTTTGTAAAGGGCGGTGACAAAATTACGGAAAGTGGCAAGATTTTTGTTCCACCAATTAAATTTAGGGCGGGAGGTTGATTTTTTCTTTTTAATATAGGTAAAAGCGCAATTTTGAGTTATTTTAATAAAGTTTTCAATAAAATTATTCAGCATGGAAGGAGTTTCTACCTGGTCCAGAAGGAGAGAGAGGGGTTTTATGTTAGATCTAAAATTAAAAATGAATTTACCAAGGTTATATTTAGTTTTAAGAAAAAAGGAGTAGTCAATAAGGGGATCTATATTAAGAGAGATTTTAATAAGAGAAGTTTTACAAAGAAAAATCCCCTATCCAGTTATAGGGGATTTTTCTTTGTAAGGGTTTATGACGCTTATTTCGATGCTCTGTCTTTTTGATCCGTGGATGCGTGATTCTTCGTTGTAGTTGTTGAGAAGTGCTTGTTTATCGTTGTCCTTTCCTTGAGCTTCATTTTGATGCCATTTGTTCTCTTCTGCTCGGCCCCTGTGGTGAGATGTATTGATTTTGAATCTGTGAATGTTCTATTATTGAAAGCCATTATCGACGCTGCAATTGTAATGTGGAATCATTCTCGATGTGTCCAAATTGGGTACATCATACACCTGTAAAACATACTATATCCTAATATTTTTTTGTGTTTAAAGTGTATACATATATATTTTGATGATCTGTTATTGTTTATTGACAACTTTTTTGAACCCAGGCTCAGTTTAAATATGTGTATTTTACATTTTGAAAACATCTGTTTTTGCATTTTGTACTTTGGTTTCCGCGCTCCCCCCCTTTTTTCGTGGTGAGCCTTTCCCTGTAATGTAATTTGGGTGTCATTTTTGTGTATTATACTGTGCAATAGAACTGAAATCAATGCTTTATAGAAAAAAGAAAGTGCAGAAGCTCCGCACTTTTTTTAACTGTAAAAAAATCAGGATTATCAATAATGTTATATAAAAAATCATTTAGTTTGCAAATTATTGCAAGAAAATGAATAGCACATATTTTAGAATACGGATGTGAGTGGTTCTCATACTTGTTATAAATTTGTCACAAGTTACATAAAATAAAAGAAGTATTGTTAAAAGTAAGTCAGCCATGCAAATATATTATGATAAGTTTATTGATATCATTCTTGTAGATTAAGCACATTTTATTTGCAAAAAAAAAAACCCCACTAGATTTGTATTTCAATGATTCCAACTAACTCGCCTAATTTCACTTGATATTTATTAAGCACCAGTTCTTAAACATGGGTTATAACTAAGAAAAAATTTTGAGCTAAGATATGGTATAGCAAAGTATTTTTACTTTTCCCACTAAAGGGAAGCTAAAAATTTGAGTTAAGTGATATTGTTAAATACTAATAAATGCCCTAATAAAAAGTCATTTTAATCTCTTAAAAATTTAGCAAAACATTTTAAAATTTAAATTAGTTAAAATTAGAAAGCAAATGTGGTGATTGATTTTAAAATTTCTATGGGATATGATCTCCGTGTTTATTCGGAAGGCCAGTGATTTTGATTGAGACCTTTTTAACAAATAACAATTTATGAACTATAAAAATAGATGCTGTGTGCAAACCTTTTATTCCATGCATGTTGATTACAGGTATAAGCAAAAAATAAATAAATAAACACGTTATCAAAAATATAATTGTTAGCAGGTAGAGCTAGTTAAGTAGGTAAATATTCTTTGATGCAGTGCTACAATATATTTTACTCAGTTGTACTGTTATTTTGGTGATTGGATTGTAAATCAGCTTATTTTTTCCTTCATTTAAGTCTTTTAACTGGAAAATGAGTTTGTAGCAGATCAATAAAAGTTTCATAGCAGTAGATGGAGGGGCAAAATTCCACTTTAAGTAACTGATAAATAACAAATTGAAATAGTAATATTTAATAGTGTGGTTGCGGTTTCAGAACCAACTTGTGGGAACAGATTCCGCTACACACAAAGCCCAATGTGATCGTAAACATCACAGCAAAAAACAACAGAGTAATTAAAGTGGTTAGTGTCATTTTTAACAACCCAGGTATTATCATTTATGCAAAGATTCCCCAGTCTAGAAGAATTGAATTCTAGATGGTAAACAGTGAGAAAGAAACATGAAGGGATACTAGATTGAGAACACATTTATCAATTAAAGAAAATCTATTTATTCAATCATAAAGCATTACTTTCAATTCAATATTCATTAAGTATTTTATCCTTTCATTAAGAGCCATTTTTTTCTCAATAATATAGTTAACACATTAAATACATGCTCATCATAGAATTTTAATAAACAACAATTCAATTCAAATTAGATATTATAATAATAATTCTCTTAACAATTTATGTGCCTGTTTGAATCACTAAACTATGACTACCTTGGAACTCTCAGTTCCAGAATTATTTCAGCGGGTTACCTTATACCGGGAAGATGCACTTAAAGGAGTTTCTTTAGATAATCCAAAAAAAAGTTCAAATGAGCTTCGCAAGAATGAACCAGGAAAGTTCCAAATGAACCAAGATATGATCCACAATCCGTCTCGAAAGGCACAAAATCCTCCATCAATAAAATATCGGACTCCCGAACAAAACCATCACAAAGGGGTTAGGAATCACCGGAATTTCCTAAAATAAAAGAATAAAATTTAGAATTTGGAAAAAAGAAAAATGCAGCTCATCAGGATCCTCCGCTTCTTCGTCCAGGATCTTCAAATGGTTTCTTAACAGAAACAACGGTACGGCCATCGAATTTTAGCCATTTCGGCCAAGCCTTTGTCTTAAAGTTTTAAGACAAAAATTCAATGCTTCTTCACATCTCGGTGTCCACGCCAGAAGAGCCCCCGAGACGGAGCAAAAGCGAAAAACTTCTCCAAAAAGCCGCTTCCTGATTGGCAGGCAAGCGAGCGCCCAGCAACATGCGACGCGACGTCACTCTCCGGCAGAGACAGAAATCCTCCTTCAAACCAACGGTTCCGAACGAAACACGATTTCTCTTCGTTCAGCAATCCGGACAAGGCCTAGCAAACTTCAAATACAGGCACAGGCGAGAAAAGAGAGTTTCTCTCTCGGAAAACACAAAAAGGTCATGGCGCACAGAATGGCGACATGATAATAGTATACATTGTTCTATAGTTCAGTAATGCTATGTAATCCATTTGCACTATTTACGCCTTTGAATAAATTGTGTGATTAGTTGTAATTAGGGCAGTTCTATTATCGTCTTGCAAATTTATACAATATTTTTCACTTTTCTTTTAAAGATCATGATTTTAAATCTGAGTTTTACCCATTTAAGTCAAATGCAGAATGCACAATTTATCTAACCCTTTAATCATTTTGAATGATACTTAAATAATAAGCTTAGTATTTATTATTATATATTTTTTTTTGTAACATACACAAAATCTACTAAAACACATATTTTTCAAGGTATGGGATTTTACAATAAATGCAAAATGTAAGAAAATTTATTAAAATGTTTGCAATTTTAATTATTGCATTGAAAAAATTTATAATTTGAAGTTCATTCACTGTGTTGGAATTTAGTTTAACTTTTTATGGAATATGTATGAATTTTTGGAACTTTTAACGAATGTTCTAACTTTGCTCTGTATTCTTCACGAATTCCTGCCCTAGTTACAATATGTAGCACAGTAACATTATAAATTATTACTATTATTGTTTTTAAAACCTTGAACATTGTGATTCAATTGACAATGTGTGTGTGCGGGGGGGGGGGGGGGGGGTAAGATGCATTTTCACATGGCCTGTTTTTTAGACCAGGATTCACCACTAACTATATGATAACATTTTGTAAACCTCTTCTATTGTGACAACTATTGGATCAATCAACTTTCTTCAATATTCAAGAAAATTGAGCTCAGGCTGCAATAGTAAAGTTCAACGTCAGAGAATTCACTTATAGGGGTGCCAAAGCCCCAATGCAGTATCATGCCCCAGTGCAGATACTTGCATTTTGTTGCTAATTTAATAGCACTTTTCAACACAGAATAGCAAAAAAACTTGCTGTGTGCTACAATTTTACAAACTTCTGTGGTAACAGTCAGTCCTACCATGCAGCAGCCAAGTTTATACTCACATACACATTATAATACATATAAAATCAGACAGTCAATTTTATATACTACTATATATTTTTTGAGAAAGTATGTGGAGTGTGTGGCGTCACTCAGCTTTCCCTCCATGACGTTTATGTCCACATTTATTATTTATAAGAATTTTACAACCTGAATGACCTTTCTCAACCAGCTGTCTAAACAGGTACCTTACAACACTTTTGAGCAGCTCGAACGGTCTAAATAGGAACATATAATATATAGCAATATGAGAGTTGTGAACAATTATTTCCTAAATTATCGTGTTCACACATGCAAATATACATCTTTCCAAAAATGTGTTCATAAGGTTTTAAAACATCTTCAGAGCTAATTGCCCGTCTCATAATACCAAATAAGACTAGATGGAACTCAATGCATTCTGCCGTCGAACACATATGCCGGTTCCTGAAGGAGAATGAGGATTTGATTTGATTTGATTTGAACACTCTCTCTAGAGTGTAAGGGTGGGACTTGGCACTCCGCCTCCTGTCCCAAGGGGAAATAGAGACCCAAAAACAAAGAAGAAATGAAAAAAGGAATTAAAATCTGTTAATCTTAGAAAAGAAATACGACAGTTCATAACACAAGTCTTTCGAAAAATGCTTCATGAGATCAAAATAAGAACACTGTATATTATGCAGGGATAAAAACGCCAAAAGATTCTTGCGAGCTTCGCGATATGTCGGGCAAACAAAGAGAAAATGATCCATAGACTCCACACTCTTGCATCGTAAGCAATTCGGGGTATCCACAATGTTCATCTTATGAAGGATAGGGTTCAAAAACAGGGTTTTAGCTCGAACGTTTTGAATGAGTACTTCTCTCTCTCTCTCGTTCTTTCTATTAAGAATCTTGTCATTAAACCACATCTTCCTAGGGTCAATATGTGGGAATTGATTATGTTTTTTGTATTTATACCAGTTTTTACTGTTATTTTCTTTTGTTTTGTTACACATGCTTTTTATAATATCTTCTCCCGCTATACCAGAAATAGTGTTATGAAGTTGCGCCTGTTTTGCCACTGCATCTGCTTGTTCGTTGATGGAAATACCTTTATGGCCCGGTGTCCAGATGAGTAAAATGTTTTTTCCGATTGCTTTTTTCATAAGTATTCTATGAATATGTAGTATGATGCAAGGGGAGTCTTTTTTAATATTTTTAAGGCTTTTGAGAGCACTAAGACTATCAGTGCAAATAATGTAATTTTTCCCATTGCTAATCCACTCCTAGCGAGAGCCTCTATTGTAAAAATAGAGTTGTGGCTTGAGGTCGTATAACTACTATTGATATGTATAGGCTGCGGACTACTATTCCAATGGAGCTTCCTCTTTCAGTTTTTGATCCGACAGTTCCTATAAAAGTATATGACTGATGATTTTCGGCGAAAATCTTAAAAAAGGCTTGAATTATAAGGTCCGGGAGATTTTTGCACTGAAAAGTTAGTTCATTTGTTAAAATCTTGTAGTTATTTTTTCCGATTGGCGGGATCCAATTCTGGAGATCTGTTTTATACAGCCCCATCTCTTCAAATAAATTTTTCATTTTGGCTGTGATAGGTGCTTTTTCATTTTTCCAGTTCCCGTAAATTAGGGACAGGGGGTTCTAAATGATTTCATGCAGAGGGGACCAGCTTCCCAAGTAAACATTTTTGATAAAGAATTTTTTTGTTAGGGTAACGTGTCGCTCTTGAAGGGGAGTAGAGTTAGTTTCTGCAAAAAGAATATTGAGTGGAGTGCATTTCGGAAGTCCAGTAGCTATACGTAACATATTATTATATATAGGATTTATTTTTTTGTACTGTGCTTTACTTGCTGCGCTAAAAATCGGGCATCCATATTTGTATTGACTCCTGATGGTTGTATTTCCAATTTTCAGAAGATGTATAGTGTTTACTCCCCATTTTTTGGAGGAGATAAATTTAAATCCATTTAAAGCTTTTGCACTTTTTTGTTTTAAATAATTAAAATGTTCCTTCTAAGTAAGGCTTTTATCAAATATAATTCCTAATATTTTAATTTTGTTAACTTCCGGTATCAAGGTGTTACTAATTTTTATCTCACATGGTATCTTCTTTTTTATTTGTAAAGTTGATAATTTGACACTTTTCTGGATTGATTGAAAGCTTCCATTTTTTGCACCAATTATTACAAATGTTAACTGCATTTTGTAGATTTCTTCTTACTTCCTTTCTATCTTTATTTTCACTGTACATAATAATATCATCGGCGTAAATTAGACACGTTACCTCTTCTGGTATATGTTGGAAGATGTCGTTCATATATAGCATGAATAGAAAAGGGCTTGTAATACACCCTTGAGGGAGTCCTTGATTACTTGATGCCGACTTTGAAAAGGTGTTTTTCCATTTTACTTGGTTTGCTCTTTGGTTAAGGAAGTTATGGATCCACAGGCCTATTTGTCCTTGGATGCCCCTGCTTGCTGCTTTTATGAGTAGTCCATCTATCCAGATTGAGTCATACGCTGCTTTAAGATCAATTGATATACAAAAAATGTGATTTTTATTCTTTCTTGCCAAAAGGATGTCATGTTGTGCTCTCACTAGTAGCGCAATGCAACTCTTGTGAGGCAGAAATCCGAAATTATTTTCATGGAAAAGCTTTTTTTTATAATAAGTATCATTGATTAATCTTTTTAGAATCATTCTTTCAATTATTTTGGCTATGGTCGGAGTAAGAGCAATCGGACGGTGTGCTTTGGTGTCGTTGGGGTTTTTGTGGGGCTTCAGAATCGGGATAATTATTGTGTGAGTCCAGTCAGCTGGAATTCTGCCCGTGTTAAAACTTATATTAGAGATATTCCAGAGAGAAATCAAATATTCTTCCGGAAGACTTTTTATCATTTTGATTGTTATTCCATCATGTCCTGGCGTCGATTGTCGGATACATTTTATTGCGGACTTAAATTCAGCCCATGAAAATTCTTTATTGAGATGAGAATGCAAGGTGTCTACAAAACTAATCGGCAAGTTCGGGTACTCTTGATTTTTATTATACTGTTGACTAAAAAGGTTGGCTTGCTCTTTTGCCGAAGTTATTGTTACATTGTTGCTACTGACTTGGTTTATGCATTGGTTAGGAGAGCTGGTGCACATTTTAAGCTGCCTGATAATTTTATAAATGTTATTATTTTCTGCTGTTTTTTTGCATGTGCTTGCCCAATGGTTCCTTCTGAGTAATTTTAGAAAATTTTTTAGTTTGTTTTTATATTTTGTGTATTCCTTTCAGTCTTCACAGCTTGTGTGTTTTTTTGCTTTATTGAGATGTTTCCTCATTTTAGCACGAAGGAAGCTGCATTTCATATTCCACCAAGGGACCCTCGGAGCTGGTAGTTCCTGAAGGGATTTACTAGTACTGATTGCCATTTTTATGATCTTGCAAAAATTATCCGGTTCTTTCAATTCTTCCTCATATTTCTTGATTTCATCATAAAAAATTTCCCAATTAAAATTTATTCTGCTGTAAGTTTCTTTTCCATAGGAGCTATTGATCATTATTTTGATCGGGAAGTGATCACTACCCAGACTATCAGGGAGAACATTCCAAGAAATGTCTGTAGCAAGATCAGAACAGAAAGTCAGGTCCAGGGCTGACAAAGAACCCTTCCCATCTATCCGAGTCCCCGTCTTGTGATTCAAAAGTAATAGCTGATGATTATTAATCCAATTTAACAGTCTTTCGCCACTGTAGTTAGTAGAAAAGCCCCAGTTGCTATGTGAAGCATTGAAATCTCCTGCAATTAAGTAGTTAGTGTTGTTATCAATCTTGATTTCCTTAAGAATGTTGTTGATCCTAATCCCTCTTCTACAGTATACATTATTTATGTTAAATTTGTGATTTTGATTGTGGATTTCCATTTCTTGTATTTCTATGTCAGGGAGTATCTTTTGATTGATAATCTTCGCACTCGTGTTTTTCTTTATTGCAATAAGCAGGCCACCTCCTCCCCAGTGGTTTGGACGATCTAATCTGAACACTTCTTTGCCTTTGAGCGAGAACGGGTGATGTGATTTGAAGAAAGTTTCTTGTATATTTAAAATGTCAGCCTGGCTGAAGGTCAGAGAAAAATTTAGGTCAGGCCGGCGCTTTTTAGCGCCACAAATATTCCATTGAATGATGGATAAAGCAGAGAACACAAACAGGAGGAAAAGCAAAAACACGCACCAAGCAAAAGAAAACAAGAAGACATTATATAACCATTTTTTCAACGTGATTTTTTAAGCTGTTCTCTTGATCATTGTTTTCATATTTTTTTTTATTGTTATTATTTTTCATAGGCGATTGATTCATCATTAGTTCGTTTGTTATTTTGTTGGCTTTTTTCTTTTTGTTTGTTATTTATTTCAGTCTTGGTCTCTATTATTTGTTCATATCTCATATTTTGTTGTTCTATGCATTCTTCTCTCTCTTGGTTATGGCTTTTAATTTCATTTTCCACAGTTTCTTGTTGTGTATTTTGCCTATTTACAAGTTGCAGTATTATATTAGTTTGAGTTTTTATTAATTGATACATATCTTCTATCATGGGTTTTATCGCCTTTATCACAATGTTAGCTATATTTTCTATTGGGATTTCTAAGCGAGGCACATCATTTAGTGTACTGTTTTCTACTTGTTTTGATCTAATTTTAACTTTTTTTGCATATAATGAGTTCTTTTTGTCTTTTGCATCTCTGTATGTCCTTTCCCCCTCTCTTTTTAATTTTAGAATACTTATTTCCCTTTGTTTAGCTTCACAATTCTCAAAATCAGCTGTATGATCCAATTTACAGTTACGACATTTTAGTTCAGTTGGGTTAGGGCATTCTTTGTCCTCATGATTTCCCGCACATCTTTTACATATGAGTTGTGACCTACAGTTGTTATTTCCGTGTCCGTACATCCAGCATTTCCTACATTGTCTGGATTTTTCTTCAAATTCTTATATGTAGTGTATTTGCATTCCTATATGAACTTTTTCCGGGATATTCTGCCTTAAAGTTGGAGTGCGAAACTTTATGGTTTTTAGTGATACTATTTCATTTTCAATTTTTTTTTTAACCTACAAATCTCAAATATTTCAATATCTTGATTTCTCAGGTCTTGCGTTATTTCCTCCAGTGTAATATCTGTGTCAATGTTGCTGATGACAAAGTCAGATAGGATGTTATCATAACTTAATTTCACAATTATTGGAATGTCTTGAATAGTTTTTATTTCCATAATTTCCAGAGCTGCTTTCTTCGTAAATGCTGTAAGGACAATATTTCCTGCTCTAGTTTTGCAAGGAGGAGACACCTCAGATGGGTAAGAGAGAATACTAGTAATATGATTTCTAAGAACATAAGGATTGCCTGCCCTAAACGGAGACGAGGGAATCAAGAAAAATGTAAAGGAATGGCATCCCATATCACTTGCACATTCTATCAGGCTGTTCGAATCCAAGACTACGAGAGAAGCATTCCGCCCCAAAGGAGGGAAGGTTCCCACCATACTCAAAGACAATTACACACCTAGGCAACACCGACCTAGAACACCAAACAGGAAAGAGAACAAGAAGGCTCACTTACCGCCGGAAATCCAGAAAAAATTTTAAAACAGGAAAGACACTACCTGAGCTTCACCAAAAATACAAAAATCACACCCTGGAAGATAGAACGTCAGAATTCCCCAAGGAGACAGCGCGCAAGCACCACCCACGAGGTCCACCGACGAAAAAACGGAGAATGAGGAGAAACTACACAAGGCTTTCGATGCTGCAGGTACAGTGCCTAGAAGTCTAAGAGCCGATCCCACCAACGTCTGCTAAATAGTGCTAATGTCTGATTAACTAATCAGTCAGTAAATTTAACGGCGCACTAAAGGATGCTTAAAAACCACCTCGTCCCACTAAGCTATACGACTGTTAAAAATGTTCCGGTTAGTTAATCAATGGTTAAAGCGATTTCTAGATGATACGAGCTCTCTGATTGGTCCGTTATTTCTATCTCTAAAATACAACTTCAACATGTTTACTTCCTCACTTCCCGTAAGAGAGCCATTTGCTTATTTTCGTGTTATATCAAATTTGTTCTACAGGAATAATATAAACATTATTCACGTTTACACAATATATATACATTATGAGAAAAGATTTTATTATAATTTAGCTGGAATTCTTTCCTTTTTAAGAAAATACGTATTTGAAATTAATGCATATATTTTTAATTTAAGAAGTTACCCAATTAAAAAAAATCTATCTTTTTAATTGTATTACGATCAGTATATAGTTTCTTTAATTCGCACTATAAATACTATTCCAATGTGGTAGATTTGTATGAATGGTACTGCCAAAAATGTAGAGAAATGTGTGTGTTGAATGGAAACAACCATAAATGTAATTTCATAACTTGGGTTGGGAACCAGTGATTAGTATGCTCTGCTATGTGACACAATGATGCTATTAATTAGATCATGATGCAAATCCATAAAAAAGTGCACAAATTGAAAGAAAAATATATTCCTAATAAACTTAAAAGTATATTATGCTTTTGTTTCATATATAATCCTACAATAGGATAGGTATAATACTAGGTATAATAATACATACTAGCAGGGTTGTGGAGTCAGTAACTCAAACCGTGGGCTTCAACTCCTCTTTTTTTTCCTACTGTCTGACACCGACTCCTCCTATTTTCTAATATCAGACTCCAATACTGATATAAATAGCAATTAGTTTTATATTTTTTATATCAATAGTTTTTTAATTGTTAAACGTTGGATGTTTTCTTAATTTATTGCCTAAAAGTCTCTCTATATTAAAAAAAAGTAGCTGACTCAACCGCTGTTTGACAAATTTCTCGTTTCTCGAGATTCTTTGCTTCGTACAGCAAAAACTATTACATATAAAAATATGAAATTTAATGCACTTGTTGAAAAAGCTATGGGAAATAGGCTGAAATAAATTGTTTCTTGATATATATTGTAGTTAAAGAAATATTTAATATCAAAGTCAAAGACAAAATATTTGAGCTGCGAGTTCATGTCCTGGATAGACTAACTATAGCAAGACCACAAATTTTTACAGGCAGGCACCTACATGGGTGAATTTTCCCCCATCTTTCAATTTTGGTGTAGTTTAAGAAATATTTTACTTTTTATGCACTTCTGAAGTGAACTTTTTTTCGTATCGATATAATAAACAGATCGGCCGAAATATTGCAGTACAAGTTTAATTCTTTTCCAAGACTTCAAATTTTATAATTTTAGCATAATTCAAAAGCGTGCATTATGGTTTAAAAAGTTAAGAAACGTGTAGCATAATATAAACGAAATATATGCATTATATACCTAGTAGTGTATTGTAAATACTTCCAAATGTCTTTCAAACTTTCACTGACTTCGATAAATAAGCGAAATCGGCTTTATTTTCCCTATGTTGTAAAAACTTTCAAACTCTCTTCAGGAAAGAAATATAAAAGAATTCCATCGTAAATAAAATGTTATCTTAAAATACAGAACAATGCAGAAATTGCCGCCATCTTGTTCGGCTTTTAATCAACTGTTAAATATTCAAATTCGGCCACTTAAATTAACAACACTTTAGTGAGCTCTTTAACGCCGTTAAAGTGTTGGTGGGACGCAAAAAAGTGCTAATCAACCGTTAAACACCTCTGCTATATTTTAACTTATGTTGATGGGATCGGCCCTAAGCACTGTACTGCAGGGATTAGAAAAGTCTCATGATGTTAATTTTTTATATGAATATATTCAGATGTGTTATGACCTAAAAGATCCTGCTAATCTGATTGCAACTTTGAGATGTAAATTCTACTAAAAATGAAGAAACATGTTTTTAAACTGCACCACCTAGTGTCATCACCGGCCCTTCTCTGGACTCAACTGACGCCTCGCCCACTCTGGGCAAGGCTATCTAAAACATCTAGGTGCCCTTGCTCTGGGGCACTCTCGTGGACTTATCGAGAATTACACAGCTAAGGTCAAAGGTTCATACATCTAAACCGGAAACTGAAGATATAGATGCCTTTTGGTGTCAGGTGCTTCAGGACTATAACGACCCAACGGATAGAATAAATAGTTCTTACTTTTGTTTTATTTTATTGTTTTCAGAAATGGGTAAACGCATAAAGATTGATAAGTTGATCAGTAAATTTTACTTATTTAGAATAAGTATGTTAAATTACTACGGTATATCCATATCCTCAATGTTTACAATCCTTTGTGTAAATTGAAGCTGTGGCAAAATTTGTCTTATAAATTATTAATTACATTTGTCATAAAGTAGTTGTAGTTAATTACATTTGTCATAAAGTAGTTGTAGTTAATTACATTTGTCATAAAGTAGTTGCAGGTGTAGCTTACTACAGAAAAAAAGTAGTTTTTCCAACCACTGTGTGTAAGTATGTATACATGCATGCATGCATACATACATACATATGTTTAAGTATGTATACATGCATACATGTATACATACATACATATGTTTAAGTATATATACATACATGCATGTATGCATACTTAGAATGTGAATAAATTAAATGTGTTAGTGAGGAAACAAGAAATAGAAAAAAAATACGGTACTTATCGGTTATAGGGACTATGGGTTAGCGACTGCTTCTCAGAGTTGTCGCCAACACGAACATTGGCGATATAATCCGATACAAGACATTCACTACAAGAAACACAATGATTAAAATGTAATATATAATGGGATTTGATCAATTTTACGTAACCAAAACATACTGCATTACATTGAAATTTGTGGCGGCCCAAACTCAGCTATTGCCGATAAAATTTCATTAAATTTACCACTACCGGTAATGCTTCGTCACATAAATTCTGCGAGATATGAGTCCAATTTATAATATCAGCAACCGGTATAAACCAGAATTTGGCGTGACCCCTACGTGTTGCCGTATTTGATTTCATAGTCTCTGAAACTGATAAGTACCAAAAATACTACCAACATGAAAATTAATACAGGATATACATGATATTGAATTTTAGAATTATGCCTCATAAGCAAACAGCACCATAGGGTCGGGCCTGCTGTTATTAAAATTTATCAACAATGAATTGTCATTAAACACACTCTGGTAATGTCAAAATAATCATTTACACCATATATCTAAATTATAGGAAAAATGGTTAAACTTTATGGGAGTTATTGTTGAACAATGAATGTGTGTATACAGACAGACAACAGCAAATCATGTCCAACTCAAAAGTAAGGAACATAGTTATCTAGTTCTCTTGCTTCATCAGCACAAGAATATTATTATTAATATAATTGTTACAATCCAATGTTTCTATTGAAACAGTGGCATGGCAAACTAAATTTATATGTACACAGATGTCATTCACATATGCATTATTATATTTGTATCTATTTGATTTGGAGATATAAGCATACAAATTGCTTACATTTTTCCTAACGTCCCAATTTCAGCCAGAATACCCCAACCATAGATGTTAGTTATATCAATAAGTGGTGATATGCTGTTTTCCTAGAAACAATGTCCTGCATACAGATTTATTTCGGATCTAATATAACAATGAAAATGAGTAATAAAAAATGAACTATAATAATATATTTCAGGATTTCATACAGAAATTAGTTAAAATTGCATTAAAAAATGTGGAATTGCTTTAACTTTACAGTTTGAAATGTTTTGTAAAATTTTACTTTTTACAAGTGTGAGAATATCACTTTTAAGCTAAACCGTTTGGTTCTTATTATAATAAATTATAATAATAAATGCATTACCTATAATAATAAATTTTTGTTTATTTTTATTAATATTTAAAATAAACGTGTAGGATGCCATGAAAAAAAATTATAAAATATGCAATATGGACACATGCATGTTCATCCACTGCACAAAGCATATCTTAAGTACATACTTAGTTTATAAAAACTACTTTCATTAAATTGCATGTAATGTAGTGGAGGGATATTTTAACCATGCTGAAAAGAAAGAAATGCTTCTAGTGGAAGAGTTTCAATTTGAAATATTACTATATTTATATTATAGGGTGCGGTAGCCCAGTGGTTAGCCCGTGGTAATTGCACTCAGTAGGCCCGGGGTCGATTCCCTCTGCTGCCAAACCTGCTGCTGTGTTCACGCAGAGTATGATCACGTTAAACATGTGGATCCATAAGTCCTACCGAAAGGTTGGTGGTAGGAGAAGGAGGGTATGGTCCCTGTGGATGCCTCCCCCACTGTGTTCCGGTCTAAATTGGTTGGCTCTTCCCGGCCGTCCAAGCAGTTACCTTACACCTTTCTGGTAGGTTGGACGGTCTGGGTCTCAACAACAACTATATTTACATTAGGCTATAGGCTATGGGAACAACAAACACTTTGCATGCATGAAGACCATCTGAGGGCAGAGTTTTTAACTGTTAATTGTAAATAAATATTTTTTTTTAATGTTTCTCTTATGTTTTAAGTTGTAGACATGCATGATTTTTTCTATACACGAAATCACTTGAGCAGGGGTCCATAACCTTATACTATCAGCAAGCACCAGAATATGATAATTTTTCTAGAAAGCACCAAGTAAAGGAAATATTGCAGTAAATAATATACTTTTAATCACAGGAGGAATATGGTGTTCGGTAACAGGTTACGGATGTTTATTTTATTTACATGCTGTACGGCATGATGTTTTATTTATATTTGTGCAGATTGCAAATTTCTATAAAACAGTTGAAACATACTAAAAATTTCTCATATACCTTGTTTATACTGACTGCTCCAAAGTATAAACAAATCAATACTCTCCAGAATTCTGCAACATTTTCTTACATCACTTGATTAAATCTTTCTTGAAAACTTACTTTGAGGAATAACTTTTAAAATGTCATATTTAAAACATAAATGTTATATGTTAATTTACATGTTTAAATATATATATATATATATATATATATATAGTATATTACTTTAGCAAGTAACATTTAGTACAACAGTTAGTACGTATGTCTATCACTTTAAGTTTTATGCATATAAAAAACATTTAACTTCATTAAACACTTTAAAGATTGAAATTTTTAAATCTTCAACTTAACAAGACACTTCCTCAAAAACTATAAAAGCTTTGTAAAAAAATTATTAATTGAGAAACTGGATTTTCAACAGAATGTTTTTATCTTTTACTGTTTATATCTATTTTCTGTAGTTCAGAAGATAATTTGAGTGAAAGTAAAAAAGTGAAACAAAATCTCACTCGAGAAAAATTGTTTCAGTTTTTTCGAAGAAAAAAAAGGCAAAAAAAAATGTTTTCATATATTTATAATAATCTATATATTAAAAGCAGCATTCTGAAGTTTTAGGTTGCATATGACATCAGATGCTGAAAACAAAGCTGGATATTGGACTCACTTTCAACAATGAAGAATTCTGAAGCTTTACATTGCATATGACATCAGAAGCTCGACATTGGACTCATTTTTAATTGATTTACAACAATGGATATTATATTACCTCCTTTTGTATTGTGGCTATGCAGGCAGTGCTGTATTGTCTTTTATTATATTATTCCATAAATTAACCTGTTTTTTAAATTACTTTTAGGTAAAATGCCCGCGGTCCACATCAGTTCATTCTGAATATAAAAATTATTTTTCTGCCACATTTCAAATAAAATAAGTAAAATTTCTTTACATTTTAACCTATTAGTTTTGGAAATATAAACGTCCAACATGTTTACATATTTCATAAGACTCTGATTTCAGTCATAAAGAGATATCCCATCAATGTGTTGCATATAACGATGAAAATGAGTTATAAAAAATAAAACTAACTGTATTAATATTTTAGAGTTTCATACAGAATTTAGTTAAAATTCGATTTAAAAAATGAAGTATTTCAACTTTAAGGTTTGAGATGTTTTGTAAAAGTTTATTTATTATAAGCATGATAATATCATTCTTAAGCTCAACTGTTTGGTTCTTATGACGCATGCAAACTCCAACACAAACTTTGCAAATCAATTTATTAATATAAAATCTTGGTTGGTATCGATTTTCAAGGAGATCAATTGAATAAAAATAGTCACAGGGAATGGCACAAGATAATGTACAAGGAAAAGGTGTAAGGTTTGCGTATTTTTGAACGCATATACTCTAATCGACACCAAATTATAAAATATTTTAAAATTTCAATATTTAAATATATTTTAAATTTTAAAGTTTGATTTTAGAATACATTTAAAAATATGTAAAAATGAAAAATGAAGCGGCTTCCTTTTTAAGGAAACTAAAAGACATGACGCAAAGTTTCGGATTTATGCTGCACAATGGAACAATTTGGTCACATGAAATATTTTAGTTATTGCTGTTCTTGACGGCAATCTTGTTCAAAATCAGAAATTTCAATTATGATCTCTGGATAGAAAATCATCTGACCAGTACATATAGCAATTATACTGTTTATACAAGTATAAAAATGAGTACATTTAAGTACAAAACTTATCTGAATGAAAACTGAAATTTCACAGAATTAGCGAAACAATTTAATGTTATTGAATTTCATGCCATGAACATGTTAAATTTACAATGTGTCCTGTGTCTATATAAAGTATTAACTTGCTTGATATCTTTTTACAGAAAAACTAGCAAAATTGCCTTCTATGCCAGAGATTTTAATTATGATCTCTGGACAAAGAAGAAACTCAGCTAGCCAGTATATGTAAATATTCTACAGTATATACAAACTTAGAACATAATCTTTTCTATAAAACTAATATCGAGAAATAAAATGACAAACATATTAAATGTGCAAGGTATTTATTCTACGCCTATTTTAAGTAAAAAAATAAGTACATATAGATAAAAGTTTAAAACATACAACGATATCTAGATATAATTGCATGAGTAATGATTAGCGTGTCACGATTTTGCACATCTTTATTTACTACAGATAAAATGTACATACGATAAATATTTGAATAAAAAGTAACACGTACCTATAATGTAAAATGTTATCATCTTCTTTATCCCCAAAATAAACATTCAACATATAAAGTAACCGGCACACGTTAAATTGTGGGTAATTTAAATACTTCCATAGCCTTTTATCCTTTCATACTTTTCTGATTTTCATGAATATATAACTTTCTGACAGTATTATTCTACACATCGGCCATGTTTTCATAGCGTTTCGCCAAACCAGAAAAAGAATAAAATTAGCGATAAACGGCCATTAACAGCAACCATTCACCCCGATCCTCCCTGCTCAACGTTAGGAACGCTGGCGAAAATTGTGTCAGCGTTGGCGATAACTGTCAAATTTGTTCGCCAAGCATTGACAAGGAGTCCGTACATTTTAGTCTATAAAAAATTCCTAGAGGGAAAATATTGCATAACAACGATTTTTAAAAAAAGTTTATGCACTTAGGATGCTAAATATTGAGTTCCTGAGAAATACATTTCGCACATTATTTCGTCAGAAGCTTTGAAAATATCACTCTATGTTAAACTCCATAGAAGCTATCCGAAAAAGTCTCAAATGGCCGCCGTGACGTCACACGCCGGTGGCGTATTACCGATTTGTCTTTCAGAACAGAGCACCAGGCGCAAATGGTTCGTATCATCATACTGTGACATTAATTCATTAGCCCATAGTTGGAGGTTCGAGGTTTTTGATTTACTGTTTTTATTATTTGACCTAGCTCCTAGTGTGGCAGTTGGTTGCACATTTAGAGTTTAAGCAGTTTGGGGGGTTGATGCAGATCGGAGGGTTACCTAGCATTTTTAGCAGATTAGGGTTTAAGACATTTTAGTAGAAAAAACATGGGTCGCGAATTTTATTTAATTTCTGCAGTTTGTAGTGGGATATTCCTAGTTCCGAATATCAAAGTTAAGTACCGCGCGGGGTCTCTTACGACATTTGGCCTTGCGATGATCATAGTCATGCAGATTGAATAATAATTCATTTGGGACAGATAGCAGATTTTTGTAGAATTTAAGCGCTAGCTTTTTAATTTGGGCTCTAACAGTTTTTATTTTGAAGTCTTTCCTAATTACCGAGTTTCTTAAGTACCTGGGAGCCTTCCTGATAATCCGTAGGATTTTATTTTGTTTTGTCTCTAAGAAGTCTATGGTGGTTTTACAGGCACATCCCCATACGGGTGCTGCATACAGCATTCCCGGGCGGATGACCGATTTAGAAAATAGTAATTTGTTTTGGTAACTAAGATTTCCGTTTCCTATCATTGGATATAAGGCACCGGTGGCCGCATGCACTTTTCTGATTATATTTGTTGCATTTAATTTCCAGGTTAGGTAGGAATCTATCGTTACACCTAGGTATTTAATGTTCTTTTCCGCACGTAGTGCATGGTTGTTTATATACAAAGGCGGCGGGGAGTTTATGCTTCCTAGAGAAGTAGATCCAATGACATTTATTGGGGTTTAATTTTATTCGCCATTTTTCCAGCCATGTTTGGAGTATGTCTAAGTGTTGTTGTAGCTGTCTGTGCTTTACTGAGAGGTAAGTGTGTTTTGCAAGTATCGCACTGTCGTCTGCATAGAGTGTCAGCTCGGTGTTTGGAGTCCTGGGGATGTCATTCAGGTATATGTTAAAAAGTGTCGGGCCCAGGATAGAACCTTGTGGTACACTACTTTTTATGAGCTTGGGTGTAGATAAGTTATCTTTTACTCTAACTTGAAAGTGTCTGTTATTTAGGTATGAGATTAAAAGTTTGACAAGTGCGTCAGGGACTTTTAGAGTGATCAGTTTGTATGCTAATCCACGACCCCATACTTTATCAAAAGCTTTTTGTATGTCAAGAAAAATAGCAACTGTGGGTGTCTTACTATTAAGTCCAGAAGATATGTACTCCACCACTCTCAGCAATTGATGAGAGGTGGAGTGTTTCGACCGAAATCCAAACTGCTCCGGAATGATAATGTCATTCTCACTAAGGTGCGTGTTCAGTCTCTTAATTTCTCAGTAATTTTACTAAGTGTCGGTAGCAAGCTAATTGGTCTGTAATTGGCTGGAATTGTGGCATCTTCACCAGCCTTTTAAATTGCTATGATTATTGCTTCCTTCCATTCATTGGGGAAATAGCTATGTTTTAGTATTTTATTTATTAAGGTGGTCAAGTAACATATTATGTTTAAAGGTAGGTTTTTTACAGCTAAATTCCTGATATTGTCATGCCTTGGGCTTTTACGGTTTTTAAGGCTCTTGATAATATTTGCTATCTCTTGCGGGGTAGCTGGGTTATTCTCAGCCGTAACAGGGGAGTTCCTGAAATTGTTTAAAGTTTGCCTAACCAATCTTAGGGTGTCCTAACACATTAGATCGTGGTTTGGTTCGAATTGCTTTTCGTAATACCTTGCAAGTGCCTCGACTTTTTCTTCGTCTGAGTACGCGGTTTGAGCGCCATCTATTAGCGGCGGGAATTTAATTTGAGGGTTTCTGAGTCTTTTAGCGAATTGCCAGAGCGAAGTATCCTCTGGGGTAAAGGATTCGATTATTTCTTTATACTGTTGCTGCTTTTCTGCGACAATTTTTTCACTGACTTTACACGTGAGTCTATTAAGCTCCCTTTTAAGGGTAGGATCTCTGTTAGCCTGCTATGTCTTGCGCATTTTATTTCGCTGCTTAACTAATTGTTTGACATGGTGGGAAGTGTGTGCATTTTTGGTGACTCACGATGTGTTGTGGCAGAGGCAAGAGCTCTCTTGATTTATTTCAGTTTTGAGTGTGTGTGTGGCGGAGTCAATATCCGCCGTGCTCATAATATCAGGTACTGCCAAGTGCGGCTCAAATAGTGCTGTTTTGAAAACGTTCCAGTCAGAGACGGACTGACCCACCGGAAAACCTGGAAATTTCCCGGTGCGCCCCCCAGATCGCGATCCTTCGCCCCCCACTCCTCTTCTTTTCTGTGGGAAAATACATGGACGCAACATTCTAAAATTATGTAGAAGTGAATACAAAATAAGTTCTAGACATGCCCTAAATTATATTTCAATCGATGATGACTGTAATGTCGATAAAGATATTTAAATGGACGCAAATTTCACAACACCGTTTCTAATGGTAACAGAATATCATGCTTGTTTGTTCGCCTCGTTGTTCTCTCTCTGTTTCAAAAATTTATCACTAAATGACGAGCATCGGGCTGGAATCGCGAATACGCCAAATTAGTCGACCGCTTGGACCTGACGTCACGCGCAGTCTCGCGCTGACATCGACCAAGCTGCGCGCGTCCTCTAGCCTAAAAGATCAATCCATCGAGGACTTCTCGCACGCATCTGGCTTGTTTTTCTTGAGCGGAGAGATCGAGCTTGGCTGCTCTCTATTTGTTATTCTAAATTTTCTGTCCACCTAAACACCACCAATGAATGGGTGAAGTGACTTTTCAGGTTTAAGTTTCCGAAAAAAATCCGAATAATGAACTTTAAAAAAAAGTGGAGCCCAGCGAAGAAAGGAAAAAAGAACAGCGGAATGATTAGCATGCGCTGATGATCCGAAATAAAGAAGAATATCTTTCGGAATCAGTTTCCGTACCGGTGATAGCAATACTGCCGATTGACCCGATACAGACAGCAATAGTGAAGATAAATCGGATAACATTGGGGTAAGTATATTTAATGAAAAAATGTATAATTTGTCTAAAAATGTCTAAAAAAATGTGAATTTTTTACAGCCTTCGCCATCTTCAATTGGACAGGAAGGAAGTGAAGGAACGTGTTCGCGAGCCGCCATCATTCCTGAAGATTCCCTGCTTATAAGCTTCGACGAACACAATTCACGGACATCACGTACTATAATTTTATCAGAAAGTGACGTTTCTCCCAGCACCTCGACTACAAAAGGTAATGTTTGTTTTCAAAGGCTCTCAAACAGTGCACCTGTAAATGAAGGATTGTCACCTATGAATAACATTGTCACCTATGAAAGAAAGCTTTCAGAAAACAAGTATGTGAATCGTCTTTGGATTTCTGTTAAAGTGGAGGATCGAAAAGTAATTGCAATTTATTGTAATGTCTGTTTGGCTCTTTCTGATATTGACTCAACGTTTACGAAAGGTTTTACAAGGTTTTCCCACATATATCAATCAACTGAAGAGCATGAATGCAGCAAATCTCACAATAATGCTGTTACAGCATATCTCAGCTGTGAATGTAAGAAAGATATTGGATCCCTAATTAATAAAGAAATGGATAATCTTCGAAGGCGTCAAGTACTCGAATCTCTCGAGGTACTAAAAAGAATTGTTGAAGTGATAAAATTCATTGGCAAGCAAGGACTTTCTTACAGAGCACACCGCAACGAAACACTCTGCACTTTAGAAGACAGGAGTTTCGAACATGGGAACTTCTTAGAACTGATCCTACTGTTGGCACAATTTGACGTTCCCTTGAGCAATCATCTTGTTAAAGCAATAAAAGCTAGCAAAGAAAGACGTGAAAAGCTGCGTCGAACGGGTAAACCGTCCAGTTCCGGAAGAGGAAGTCTCGTGACAATGTTGTCAAAGAGCACTGTTAACAAGATTATAGCCGGAATTCTATTTATCATGAAAAGTACTATCGTCAATGAGATTGGTGGTCGTAAATACAGTGTGCAGATGGATGGAAGTCAAGATGTGTCTGTAGCCGACCAGGAGACCATAATTTTGCGCTATGTATTAGATGAAGATGTGAAGGAACGACTTTTTGCAGTTAAAAGAAGTTCGGACACATCTGGTTCGGCTTTATACCAGTTATTAAAAGAAGCGCTGGAGATGTATGGGTTAAAAATGGAAAATATCATAGGCGAATTATTTGACGGAGCTGCAAATCTGCGTGGTGAATCCAGAGGTGTTCAAATATTCATCAAAAAAGATTCTCCAAACTCTGTATACATTTGGTGTTACGCACATGTGCTAAACCTGTGTGCAGCAGATGTCGTCCAAAATATTCTTCCCATCAAAAATTTCATTGGCCTTTTACAATATACCGCTGTTTTCATTTCGGATTCCAGCAAACGTATAACTATTTGGACCGAAGTAGCAAGAGAAAAAGGAATTGGTCCATCTAAGCTGAAGAGGTTGCAAAAGATAGGAGAAACTCGTTGGTGGTCGAAGCAAGCGGCTTTAGAGAAAATTTTAGAAGATTTTAACAATCCTGAGGTGGAGAATTTTTACGTTCTCCTTCAAGTTTTCCTTAACACCAGGGAATCGCCAAAATTCGATGCCAAAGCTACATTTGAGGTAGATGCTCTTTTACAGAAGTGGTGCCAGTATGAAACAGTTTTAATAGCTTTCCTACTTCTTAATATTTACACTGTTTTGAGACAAGCATTAAAATACTTGCAAACCCAAGGAATTGATTATCCATCGGCTTGGCACTTGGCATCTGCGAAGGAGAAACTTAAGCGTTCCGAAAAAAGTGTCTCTTTTTGTGAAGGAAATAAACGACTACCTTTTGAAAAATGATGTGGATGAGATAGAAATGGAGACGGAGTTACGTCAAAGAAGAGTATCAAAGAAGAAATTACAGTCTGGAGAATTAGCTAAGGATTCTAGACCAATACATCCTGTTACCCGCTTCAGAAGTGAGGTCTTCCGTACGGCTATTGACCAATTCAAAACGAGTATTGATGAATGGTTTTCCACCAACAAAAAACTTATAAAAAAACACCGCATGCCTGAATCCACGACGTTTTAAAGATCTTGAGCTAACTGGCATCCCTGAAAACTGTCTTAATAAGATTGCCCAACTGACTGATCTTAAAACTACCCAACTAAGATCCGAGTTGTCAACTTTCGTCCGAGATTTTGGGTTTCTTTCAAGAACACTGAAGGAAGAATTCCAACAGCCTGATTTTGAAAAACACGGAAGATCCTAGTAAGTTTTACGATTCTGATTCGGATAACAAATCTCAATTTTCTGATAAAATTGATGAGGACATTCATTCAAAGTTGGATGCGAATCAATTCGCACAAGAACCGCAAACTCCGTTTAGTCCTTGCAAAGGATCATGTAGAAATTGCTTGAAATGCTGCTATAAAATCCTGTATAGGTATTCATTGAACGTCTCGGCATGCACTAATCTATTTCAAGCTTACGAATACTTGTTAACGTTATCGTTCACACAAGTATCGTGTGAAAGAGCCTTTAGCAAACAAAAGATTGTCAAGACGCGATTGAAATCAACTTTGACGGATGAAAGATTGAAGCCGTTAATGTTAATGTGTTGTGAAAAGGATATCTTGAATTCGGTTCGTTTTGAAGATATTATTGAATATCTGTGTAAAGATTCATCGATTTATACTAAAATGATTCGATTGTAAAATAAATTGTTCTATGAATAATGAAACCAGTTGTTTTAAGAATATCAGAAATCTTCATTTTTCACTTTAGACCTAAAATGAAAAAAATTATTTTCCCGGTAAATGTTTTCGGACCGGTAAATTTTTTCCATATTGAATTTTAAATCCTAGTCCGCTCACGGTCTCTACTATCTAGAGCTATGCTTTCAGTGCTTGGTGCTCGCGCCCCCTTGGCAGGTTTCCCGATAGGAATTTTTGTTCCAGTCCACCCCTGGTTCCAGTTCACCCTCTCTTGTCCCAGAGAGGCTGGAAAGGGAGTGTTGAGATCGAATGTCACCAGTACCGATAGATGATCCGAGTCGAATTCATTCAGGGTACTAATAATGTGAGCGTAATCTATGTTTCTTGTTCGGACAAAGTCTATGATTGAACCATTGCCGCGAGTAAAGCAGGTTGGACTCGAAGGTGCAATAATGTTGGTGATTGTTGTGCTCAGCAGTCTGTTTATCTGTGTACCGCGTGTGTTGGTTCTCCTACAGCCCCACCGTCTGTGGTGCGCGTTGGAGTCACTAGCTAGAATGGTGTTCAGGTGTCTCGAGAAAAGCAGTTCCAGTTGCGCAGCTACATTTACTCTATTCATATTTTTGACATATATTGAAGTTAGAATAAAAGGGTTTGTGTTATTTATTTTTATACTAATATTTTCTATACTTTGAAGATTTAAGATTTCCTCGTGGGTAATACTTCTTTTGATATAAATTGCTGTACTTCCATGGGGATTTCTAGCAGTTGTATTTGAGCTAAGGTTATGATAGCCATCATAGTTCGCTATTTTTAGATGTTTATTTTCTCTTACTTTAGTTTCCTGAATTAATAAGGCGCCTACATAATTTTCATTTACGTAGTTCCTAAGTTCATTTATTCTTGGAGATATGCCGTTCGCCTTCCAAAATATTATTTTAAAGCTTTCTTTATGGGACCTAGACATGACGGCTTTGATTCTAACTGCTATTTTTAAAATCCGCGATTATTTTAAAAGCCTCATTTTAAGAACTTTTGCATTGGGTCGCTCATATTTTGTATTAGCTCTACAAACTGCATCAACAGGTGTTTTATTGCATCTAGGTCGAACATACTGATACCTGAACCCTGATGAGGATTTCATCCATCTTTTCACCATTGGTTTAACTAGCAGGTTCAGTCTCAGCTTCCATATCCTCAGCCTCAACCGCGGTTTGATCTTTTTTGTGAGTATTCTTTTGGATCTCGGTAATCTTTTGTTTTTTTCCGACCGTTTCCTCTGTCCGCCGTGTTTGCTCGAGCTCATCTTTTCGGGCACGCTTAGTTTGTTGCCGTTCCTGGACCTTTTTTTCTAGTCTTAGTTTTGCATCTCCTGCCTCTTTGGCGGCGTTATCAATTGCTAACCTCTGCTTTATGTCCGCGGTAGCTATTTTCACTTCCTCCACAGTCATTTCTCTGGAGGTCGATGGTTTAGGGGTCTGCTCTTGCACCGATCTGGTAGGTGCCGAAGTTTGAGCTCTTTTTACCTGTGGCACAGAGTGCGAGGAACCCTGACGAGGTACCTGGGAGTTTAGACCGAAGGCCTTTTGCCTCCAAGGGGTATCTGGCTTTTGGGGGGAGGGGGTATACCCCGGTGTCTTTCCTCTATACCAGGAGTTCTTCGGGCATTGCCGGAAGTTCGCCGGGTGGTCTCTATTGCAGTTTGTACACGTCGCCTTCTCTGTCCTTGGTCTTTGGCAGTCACGTGTGAGATGTCCTTCTGCAGACTTAAGGCACTTTGGTGGCATACTGCAGTTCTCAGAGGAGGGATTAAACTGTTGGCACCGGTAGCAGATTTTAAAGCCCCGTTCTCTGAAGGCCTCTACTTTCACAGCCAAATATCCTAACCTCGTGAGTCTGTAGACACTCTGCCAGTCTTCCTTAGGCCTAAGGCTGACTAAGAAGATCGGCAGGGGCAATCTCGTTTTCGCGTTTCTCAGTTGAGAAACCCGGACTGCATCTAATCCTTCGGATGTTAGAGTGATTTTTCTTTGCTCCATGTTGTAGTTTGTTGGTAGCCCCTTCATAACTACCTTTTTGGGCCTTTGTGTTTTTAAGTTTAAACTGTGAAAGGGGATTTTCTCGCTAGTCAAATGACGCTGTACAAACCTATAGGCGTCAGCGTCATTGGGAATCAGTTTTATCATGTCTCCTGTGAGCTTGGCAGATACTTTGAATCCTGTGATCTCATTTAATTTTTTAAGGAGAGCCCGGTAATTGTCACTAAACTTGATGAAAAAACATTCTGCTTTTGGATCTTTTTTCTCAACCTTAATACTTTTTTGCCTGTCACTATTTTCAACCGATTTAGGTTTAGGTGCACTTTTAAACACAACAGGTTGCGCGGCAATTTCAGCATAAGTCCTAGTTTTAACATTATCATTTACATCATTTTCAATTTCATTTGCATCATTATCAATTACATTTACATCATTAACATTTACATCAATTTCAATTACTTCATTACAATCCATGTTTCAGGGTCATTAGATTTTAAGTTTTATTCTCCAGACTGGTTTTTAGTAGGAGCATCCATAGTGGATTGCCCCTCTATCATCCTCTTTTTGTTTGGATTTTCAACCGTTTTAATTTTATCTTCATCTTTAATTGCCTTAATTAAGCCTAGCTCTGTCATTTTACATTTAATTTGATCACTAGAGTTACATCCCTCACATTTAGAAATCTCATAAATATCACATTAAAAAAAACCTATCCAAGTTATGGGCAAATATAAAGAGTTCACAGAAAGTAACGAACATAGAATCCTGGAGACTTGGTCCTCTTCCTGTCCGAGTAGTCCGTTCACCATCAACTCCCTGAGGTGAAGAGTCAGCGTGTATACTGCCAATGTGCAGAAGTTCACAGCATTCTTGACCTCTTCCTTGAATCCAGCCATCAATCCAGCCGTCGGCAGAGTCGCACAGTAATTCATCATGGCACCCTTGAGAGGCCCGAAATTGTTCTCATCCAGCTCACTAGCAAGTTCGCGAGTAGCTTCCGTGTCGTTTCGCTCCAAATCCATGTCGTCAGAGTAGGAAAGATCCAAAAAATAGCACTACCACGAGATAATAACACACGTGGCACTCCGATGTTGAAAAGCACAAATCCAAAATAGCGAGTCCGCCGTACACAACAAGCTGAAAAATTGCTTAGCCCGACGTGCTCTATCGTAACTAGATATAACACGCCCAAGTAAAAGCAAGAGAAATCACCACAGTGAAGGTGGCGTATTTCTCGTTGTGTTGGACACGGTTGTACGGAGCCCCTAGCCTCTATGGGCTGTATCTCCTGGGGGATATGCAACCAGCCAATAATTTGTCGATAGCAGGGCGCCTGGAGCAGAGCTCCGAATCCCTAGTCAGGTAACATATATGTGGGTCACAGTCTTCCACTGAACCTAGTCCTTCAATAGGGGCCAATAATGATGAAGAAACAAGTTAGTAGTAAACAAATAATACTGTAAACAGTGATCTTATGTGATCTTAGTGTATGAAGATAAGGAGGGTGGGGAAACAGGCGAATATCCCCTACTGAGATGCAGAAGAGATTCAGTCAGGAATCAGCATGGGACGTCTAAATCGGGATTTAGGATAGCTCTGGGTCTTTTTGGAAATTCACGGAAGTCGTAGTCGGTCATATTATAGATCAGTTCGTTGGGGATCCTAGCAAGGTTATCATAGAAATTGTTAGAGAGTTTTCGCATCTCTTGCTTAATAGTTTTAATTTTAAAATCGCGATGTATTACAAAGTTTTTCAAGTATCTTGGGGCTTTTCTGATAGAACGTACGATTTTGTTCTGAATGATTTGGACTGTTTTTTCATTAGATTTCGCAGCGTAGCCCCAAATTGGGGAGGCATAGAGAATGATGGGACGGATAACTGATTTGTAAAGTAGGATTTTGTTTTCAATACTGATATCATTCGAGTACAGGAGGTAGCTCAGTTCTGCTTTTACAAAGTTTATTTTATCTTTGAGTTTTGCAATGTGGGGTTTCCATGCTAGTCTGCTGTCAAGAGTGACACCGAGATATTTACATGTCCTCTCAAAGCAAACTGGCTGATTGTTAATTATGATTGGTTGGGGCGGAAAACGTTGATGTGAGAAAAAAGCAGTTTGACATTTATTAGGGTTTATTTTGATGCGGCATTTCTCTAACCAGGGTTCAAGAGTGTCCATGTGATGTTGTAAGTAACGGTGTAAGTAGTTGGTGTTGTGGTGTGTGGCAAGAATAGCAGTGTCGTCCGCATACAAACAAAGTATAGTGTTGTTGGTTCTAGGGATGTCGTTTATGTAAATGTTAAAAAGAATGGGACCAAGTTTACTGCCCTGAGGTACTCCAGACAAGATATGTTTGGTGTGTGAGTGTGTCTGGTTCAGACGGACATGAAAGGTTCTATCGCTGAGGTAGGAGTATAAAATATGGGTAAGAGAGTGTGGCATACGAAGCTGAATGAGTTTGTATATGAGTCCGATGACCCACACCCTATCGAAGGCCTTAGCGACGTCAATAAGTATTCCTCCAACTGCTGATCGGTTTTGGAGTCCATCAGAGATGTACTCCACCACGCGGAGCAGTTGGTGTGTTGTAGAGTGAAGCTGTCTAAAACCAAATTGCTCAGGGATGAGAATGTTGTTATTAGCAAGGAAATTGTTGATTTGGATGGCGATGAAATGTTCAACCAGTTTGCCAAGAGAGGACAGCAGACTAATGGGGCGATAACTTTTTGGGGAGTTTAAATTTTCATTTGGTTTAAGGATTGGAACAATGGCGGCCCGCTTCCAGTCGCGGGGGAAGTAATTGAGATCGAAAATGGAATTGATTAAAACAGTGATGTAAAAGATTATGTTAATAGTGCAGGATTTAAGAGCTTTGTTTGAAATATTGTCAGGGCCGGGGATTTTCTTGTTTTTGTGAGTGTTGATGTAGTTAACTATGTCAGTGGGGAAAATGTGGGGATGAGGGGAAGTATTTGGAACACTAAGGAACTGCTTCACGGTATCCTCGGCTTCCTCCATGAAATTTGGGCAGAAAATATCTTCATGTGGTGTGAATTGTTTTTCATATACATCAGCAAGTAGATTAGCTTTGTCTTGTTCTGTGTAAGCAGTGGTATTATTGTGAGTGAGTAAGGGAATATTTTGTGCTTTTTACGAATACGTTTTAAGAAGTCCCAAAGTGAATGATCAGTAGGGGAGAGAGATTCAACATATTGCTTCCATTTGGGTGATATGCAAGATAATAAAATACCGGTTGGTCAGAATTAAAACACCCCTACTCTGAGCTCTCTATACATCGAACTACTCAGTGTAAAGGCTCCAAAATTGTTGAACCTACTATTCAAGACATGGGGAAAGGGGTTACGCGAAAAAAAAATTAGCTCCAGAAACACCGATAGGTGGCGCTGTACAACAGAAAATATGCTGAAAAGACACAAAATAATCACAAAAAAACAAACACATGCGATATGGAAATTTTCCTTTCTAATTTCTTTTGCTGATATGAAAAAAAAGAAGATAAAAAAGTGAAGAAACTTAAACTGTCATTGTAACTGCAATTTCGCACTGCTAGCACAAAAATTTGCATAAACCCTTGGTTTGCAGCTACTATGTTCTGGGCATAAAACTGGGAAATTTTCATTCTTATCAGCGATGGCTGTCACACTGCCAGAACGCGCTTTGCTTGTGAAGCTGTTTTATGAAAACAAAGAACATGCTGCAGCTGCACTTCGAGAGTTTCGTCGACTTAAGAATTTGCGCAAAGGACCATCACTTCCACAAGCTCTCAGGAGAATGATTGCTCGATTCGAGAAAACTGGACATCTTGGAGTTCAGCCAGGTCGAGCACGCAAATCGACTTGTTCAGATGTCGTTGACTATGTTGCCACCGCTATTGTTGAACAATCAATGTATAACGTTATACGTAGCATTCCCTGCATCGATAAGGTCCTTGTGATATGAATGTTTGGTACGTTCGAATAAAATGTGTTACAAATGTGTATTTTGTGTCTTTTCAGCATATTTTCTGTTGTACAGCGCCACCTATCGGTGTTTCTAGAACTAATTTTTTTTCACGTAATCCCTTTCCCCATGTCTTGAATAGTATGTTCAACAATTTTGGAGCCTTTACACTGAGTAGTTCGATCTATAAAGAGCTCAGAGTAAGGATGTTTTAATTCTGACAACCCGGTACTATGTGCTCCCGAAGGCAAGATGGGTGCTGCTCAATATAGAACAGACTTTTCCATACAGTTCTCCTAGGAGAACAGGTTAATGCTGATTGGCTCCCATGTGGGAGTGGCCAGTTTTTTTTCCCACATTGAGTTTAAGGGAGGAGGTTCAGAAAATGAGTTAATTAAGGTTTCTGTATTGCATTATGCCAATAAGTTCAGGTTAATTTTAATTTAAGTTTTAATTTTACTTTAAATTAATTTTAATTTAGTATAGTGGTCGCTCTGGGGCGTTTTCTGAAATTCCACTATTGTGGGTCATACATTTTTAAATTTTGCAGATCTTGATTAGGTATTAAGGGGATGTTATTATAAAATGTAGTTGCTAATTTTTGGATTTCTTTTCTAATGGTTCTCACACCAAAGTCCCGGTGGATGACATCATTCCTCAGGTATCTGGGGGCTTTCCTTATTGATCTAAGGGTTCGGTTTTGCTTAGTTTGCAGCTTCTCCATATTGGTCTTAAAGGCAAAACCCCAGACAACGGTTCCGTATAACAGGACTGATCTTAGCACAGTTTTATAGAGGGTGATTTTGTTTGTGTAGTTAACGTGTGGGGAGTGTAGGATTGTATATAATTTAGATCTGGCGATGTGATATTTTTTAATTGCATTTAGAATGCGGTGTTTAAATGTTAGCTTTCTGTCAAAGTGTATACCAAGGTATTTACATGTGTTTACGTAAGGAATGTTACTGTCATTAATCTTGATGGGGAGGGAAGCTTTTTCTTCATTTTAGTGAACAGGATGCTGGCGTATTTGGGCACCCCGTATCAATACATGCGTAAGGGTTACCGCATTGTTTTTCAACCGCACTGCAAGTGCACCAGCGAGCATTGGCACGTTATCGGGATTTTCGTCAAGGACCGATGTCAGCGTCACCTGGCGGCCTGCTGGAAGGGGTTCTGTACGCACCACCGATTCTGAATACGCCGCGTTTCCTTTTCCATGCTATGGAGGGGATTTCAGTTGAATTGGAGGCTGCTTTCAAGGATCTCCCAAGGACAAATATGTCCAGCGCCATTTCGCCAGTAGATGACTCTTCCACGCGCTCAGAGACAGTAAACATGGACTCTACTGATCTTGTGAATAGTGTTATTGCTAATACAAATTCTATCGTGGGTGAATATATCAAGAAACTGGTATCCAGTGTCTGTGCTAATAATGAAAATCTCCTGGATTACCACGACCATTTAGTAAATTCGCCAAAGGAATTCCGGACCCTAATTTTATGGACTTGCTGAATAAACTAAGAGATTTAGGACGTAATGGATTACTGATTGAAAAAAGACAGTAATTGAGAACCTCGTCAAGCTTTCCCTAATGATCTTCCTAGCCCAAAACAGCGATCAACAACCAGGTGAACTCCACGAGCTGAAAGCTGGATTCAAAGGTGTATGCGATCATATTCTGTTACTGATTTCTAGTCCTTCCCCTGCTAACTTGACTCATTGTATTGACAATATAGCTAATATTGAACCCAATTTTAAATACTTAACTGATGACCTTTTAAAATTCAAAGATGCTGATAAACGTGAGCACGGTGGTAGTGATATCCCCACCCAAAGTAACAAAGGTAAATATGTTAAACATTCAAATTCTGAAGATACTCAAAAAGTTGAAAATGTTACTATTGAAACCAGTAACAGACTTAAATTACTTACTAATGAAAATTCTAATGATGTTGATAATTCCAATTTGATTACAACTGATAACCCTAGTGTAAAGAATGTTGACAATTCTAATGCAATCAATGATACAGCCAAGTCAATTGATGCTGAAAAATCTAATGTAAATAATACTAAATATACTAACTGTCCTGTTGACTATGACTCTAGTAATGACCAATCCCCCTCCCAGCCCTCTAAACCGGAACCTTTCTACATAAAGATGGTAGAAAAGTGGAAGGCACTCTTAAACAATGCCACCAAAGACTTAATTTTCGAAAAAACCCTCCAGATGGCAGGCGAGTACGACAGACTAAAACCAAAAAATGTCGAACAGTATAGAGCGCTACAAAAATACTTGTTAGCAAATAAAATCCAATTCTATAGTATGATCATAAAATCAGAAAGGCCCAAGAAAATCCTCTTAAAAGGAATTCCCATTGACACTAATGGCCAAGAAATTAAAGAGGACCTTAAGGGATTTGACATCCAACGTGTGTCCCAACTAAGGAAATTCAAAACGAAAGAGCGACTTCCAATATTCCTTGTAAATATCTACAACTCCGATAACTTTAATGAAATTTATGAACTAGAGGAAGTGGTTGGCTTCATTGTCAAAATAACAGATTACGACCCCTTTCCCTGGTTTCAGTGTTATAACTGTCAATCATGGGGACATAGTTCTGACAATTGTAACCTCCCTCCCCCGCCTGTCTAAAATGTGCAGAGCCCCACCAAACCAAACAATGTACCAAATCAAAAGACCTCCCAGCAAAATGCATAAACTGTAAAGGACCCCACTCGGATAACTATTTAGGATGCCCAAAAGCCCCAACCAGCAAGGGACCCTCCCCCCAAATCCAAACTGCAAGTACCCTCAGCAATAAAAATCAAAACAATCAACCTGGACCCTCTTCCCATCAAAACTCTAACTCTAGTATCACACATACCTATAAACAATCAAATCCAATTGCTCCCATCACACCAACTACTTCAGTGCAGAAACCTTTCTGCACTCCCCCTCCTTCAGAGCCCTCCACTAGCACGGCCTGCCCTGAGCTAGAACCCTTTTCAGTCATACATGAAAGGTATAGGAAAAGAAAACTTGAGGAGAAAGAAAAAGAAACCCGTGAACTTAGCTACACAGAGAACCAAAACAAGCCTTATTTTGCAAAGAGCTCCAACTCCACTGTCAAAAAAGCTAAGCCCACCTCTTCTTCTTATGCTCTGCCTCCTGTTGAAAATAACCAGCAAGCTTCACCAATTCCTGTAGCTCTCCCACCTGAAAATAAAAATAAATCAACTAATAATTCTATAGCAAACAATAATACCAAATCGACTAACCAAACTAGTAAATCCATTCAAAACAACCAATCATATAATCAAACTAACCAGCGAAACCTGCCATCCCCCACCCTCCCAATGGAAGTCGTGGACATTCACGAGGAAGCAGCAAGTCCGCCCTCCCTCGGAGGAATCAGTGAAATTATGAACTTAATCACTGCAATTCAAAAAATATTCTCAAAATTCAATATTCAGGACGTAATAAATAAAATCACATTAGCTATCACCGATATGGAAAAAGTTGAGAGTCCCCTCAACAAACTATTTGTATTTATCCGTGCTATTGAATCCATCTTCAGTGCCCAGATAAATCCTACCAATTATAAATAGACACCCATCCAAATGAAATATCCTTTGCTGGAATGCTAACGGCTTATGCAATAAAATCGACGACCTAAGAAACCACTTAACTGACAACCCCGCTGACATCATTCTAATACAGGAACTTAAAACAAAACGCCCAGACCGTTTAAAAATTCAAAACTTTACTCTCTACTACTCACTAAGACAGCAGGTCAGCCACTATACGCAGGTCAGCCACTAAGATATGGTGGAACAGCCGTTTACATCAAAAATCACATCCCACACACACACACATCTTCCAAGTTCAAACACACATCGTCTTGAAAACACATTGGTGGAAATCCTACTTCCTAGGCAGCAGAAACTCATAATTGGTTACATTTAGAACAGAATTAACTCTCTCGACCCCCTTTATAACGATCTTGACCTCATACTTAAACCCCCATCTCCTACCATCTTAACAGGTGACTTCAATGCGCACCATCCTAGATGGAATGTACGCAGGACTAGCCGGGTAGGAAGAGAACAACTTTTGTATTGATAATAATTTAGACATTAAATTTCCTCCCCTCCCCACCAGACATAGTAATCCCACTAACCCTACCACCTTTGATATTGCATTATTAAAAAATTGTCCTTTCCCAACCTCTATAAATATACTTAATCTTTTTACCTCGGACCATCTACCAATCTTATTAACGCTGCAACTAAATACCCCTCTTCCCACCCCTTCTCTCCCTACTAAAATTAACTGGAAAAATTTTGTTAAACTTCTAAACGAGTCCCCCATCCTCTTCCCAACCATCACTTCCACCGAAGATGTTGACAGGGCGATCAAAACACTAACCCAAACATTTAGCTCAGCAGTTTCCGACAGCACCTCCACCTACATTCCACAACTCTACCAAAAACTCCCATATTCTATCACTAGCCAAATTAAACTCAGAAACCGCGCTCGCCAACATTAGCAACACACAAGAACTCCTGCCCACAGAACTAGATACAATCACCTGACGGCACAAATAAAACTTTTTATTTCTAACTATAAACAAGCCAAATGGAAGCAATACGTCGAATCTCTCTCCCCTACTGATCATTCACTTTGGGACTTCTTAAAACGTATTCGTAAAAAGCAAATAATAATTCGAAAAATATTCCCTTACTCACTCACAATAATACCACTGCTTACACAGAACAAGACAAAGCTAATCTACTCGCTGATGTATATGAAAAACAATTCACACCATACGAAGATATTTTCTGTCCAAATTTCATGGAGGAAGCCGAGGATACCGTGAAGCAGTTTCTTAGTGTTTCAAATACTCCCCCCCCTTCCCACATTTTCCCCACAGACATAGTTAACTACATCAACACTCTCAAAAACAAGAAAATCCCCGGTCCTGACAATATATCAACCAAAGCTCTTAAATCCTGCACTATTAATATAATCTTTTACATCACTGATTTAATCAATTCCATTTTCGATCTCAATTACTTCCCCCGCGACTGGAAGCACGCCGCCATTGTTCCTATCCTTGAAACAAAAGAAAATTTGAACTCCCCCAAAAGTTATCGCCCCATAAGCCTTCTGTCCTCTCTCTTGGCAAACTGGCTGAACATTTTATCGCCATCCAAATTAACAATTTCCTTGCTAATAACAACATTCTCATCCTAGAGCAATTTGGTTTTAGACAGTTTCTCTCTACAACACACTAACTGCTCCACGTGGTGGAGTACATCTCTGATGGACTCCAAAACCGGTCAGCAGTTGGAGGTATACTTATTGACGTCGCTAAGGCCTTCGATAGGGTGTGGTGCATCGGACTCATATACAAATTCATTCAGCTTCGTATGCCACACTCTCTTACCCGTATTTTATACTCCTACCTCAGCGACAGAACCTTTCATGTCCGTCTGAGCCAGACACACTCACACACCAAACATATCTTGTCTGGAGTCCCTCAGGGCAGTAAACTTGGCCCCATTCCTTTTAACAATTACATAAACGACATCCCTAGAACCAACAACAAACACTATACTCACTATACTTTGTTTGTATGCGGACGACACTGCCATTCTTGCCACACACCAACTACCTACACCGATACTTACAACATCACATCGACACTCTCGAACCCTGGTTAGAGAAATACCGCATCAAAATAAACCCTAATAAATGTCAAACTGTATTTTTCTCACATCAACGTTTTCCGCCCCAACCAATCATAATTAACAATCAGCCAGTTTGCTTTGAGAGGACATGTAAATATCTGGGTGTCACTCTTGACAGCAGACTAACATGGAAACCCCACATTGCAAAACTCAAAGATAAAATAAACTTTGTAAAAGCAGAACTGAGCTCCCTCCTGTACTCGAATGATATCAGCATTGAAAACAAAATTCTGCTTTACAAATCAGTTATCCGCCCCATCATTCTCTATGCCTCCCCAATTTGGGGGCTAGCCTGCGAAATCTAATGAAAAAACAGTCCAAATCATTCAGAACAAAATCCTACGTTCTATCAGAAAAGCCCCAAGATACTTGAAAAACTTTATAATACATCGCGATTTCAAAATTAAAACTATTAAGCAAGAGATGCGAAAACTCTCTAACAATTTCTATGATAACCTCGCTAGGATCCCCAACGAACTGATCTATAATATGATCGACTACGACTTCCGTGAATTTCCAAAAAGACCCAGAGCTATCCTAAATCCCGATTTAGACGTCCCATGCTGATTCCTAACTAAATCTCTTCTGCATCCCAGTAGGGGATATTCGCCTGTTCCCCCACCCCCCTTATCTTCAAAACTGTACAATAAGACCTCTTTTTACAGCATTCTTTGTTTACTACTAACTTGTTTCATCAACATTATTGGCCCCTATTGAAGGACTAGGTTCAGTACTGTGACCCACATATATGTTACCTGACTAGGGATTCGGAGCTCTGCTCCAGGATCCCTGTTATCGACAAATTACTGGCTGGCTGGCCTAAAATGCAACTCACTACAATAAAATGTCTCGCCAAGGAAATAAAATGGCTCGCCAATTTCCAAACTTCGCCAAATCACAGACTAATAGAGCTGTTTCAGGTGACGTCACGCCGCCAAGATGCCACTTAGCAACCGTTGCTGGTAGACATACATTGCATGTTTTTCGGTTGAATTTGTAAATATACTGATGTGCATAGCGTTATAAAAACTTATATTTGTTATTATGCCCCCCGTTTGTGGTGCTTCGATATCCGGAAATCGCTCTGATAGAGACAGAAAATCTTTTTTTAGATTCCGTGCTGCATTAATTAGAGGAGATGAATCTGAAAAACGTCTTAGTGAAGAGCGCAGAGAGAAGTGACTGTCGGCCATCAAAAGAGCTGAACTTATCGAAAATATAAAAATCTAATGTGGGCAGCACGACTTTCTCTACAGTCTCATATTCACGTAAAACAACGTACATATTCACGTCACACAAAATAACACCCATAATTATTTTAAATTACACTGAATTTGCATTTTCAATTCAATTTTCGTTTTCATTTAGTAACTGGGCTTATTTTCAAAGGTGGAGTAGCGAAAAAACGAACTATACTAAATTCTGAATCATACCAAAATCTAATCAGCACCAGGGTAACCAAAAAGTGACTTATCAACCAACTTTTGTGAAATTTGGTCTATTAGTTTTTCAGCTAGAGGCGATATAGACAATTTTTACGGGCCATTTCGCAAAAAAAAGACAGATTCTTTTTATTCCGAATCGTACCAAAATCTAATCAGCACCAGGGTAACCCACAAGTGACCTATCTACCACATTTTGTGAAATTTGGTCAATTAGTTTTCCAGCTAGAGTGGATACAAGTAATTTTTGAGATCTGTTTTGCAAAAAAAGACAGGTTCTTTTATCACAAATCGTACCAAAATCTAATAAGTACTAAGGTCACCCACAAGTAACTTATCCATAAAATTTTATGAAATTTGTTCAATTATTTTTGAGTTAGAATGGATACAAATACTGCAGAGATAGACACACACACAGACGTTACGCTAAAATTAGGTTTTCGTATTCTAGAAGTCCCAAAACGTGTAGATACATCAAAAACTCGGTTTGCGATTTTCGACATGATTACAATACTTTCTATGTATTGCAGAGCAAGTAAATATTGTTGTATGTGAAGATTACGTTATTTCAGGTAATTATTACTCTTTTTATCGTCACTCCATTTATTAAGAGAAAATTAAGAATTGTTTCTTCTTTAAAGTAATCATGAGCGTTTATGTTGTCAACTTAAAATGCTCTCAATGATATATGAAACAAAAATAAGTGTGTGTTTGAAATTTTGAAGTGTTACGTTTTGAATACGTATTAAGTTTTACACATTGAATACGGATCTTTGTTTTCTATTGATGCAATCTTTAGAACATATCCAGCTTTATATCAATCATCCATACCTTAAAAATATTTAGATAACATAAATATTACTTAATGTTTAAATAAATATTCTTGACGCAACGTACAACGTGTATACCAATGGGCGATCTAGGGATTGTATGTCTACCAGCAAGCGTTGCCAAGGCTCGTTACTAGGGCACGTGGTTGAAACAGCTGTATTATTCAGTGCGCCAAACGATCCCAGAATTCTTCGCTTTATAGTTTTCGTCACCATTGTGAATAATCTTTAGTTTACGCTGGTGACGTCCAGTAATGTTCTGGCTGTCTCTACCCACGCTTCCGACCTCCGTCGTACTGTTTTGTTTTGATAGAGAACGGCATGGCGTGTACATGAAGTTTTAGGTAATCGTTACAATTGATTCCTATATTTAGATGTATAGAAGTTTCTTTTAAAAAAAAGTTTGTGATTTGAAAATTAACTATTAATTCTACTTATTATCTTTCATCATTCATGTTTAGTTTCTATAATTGTATAAAGTTTTGATTTGGCGGGAAGCCAATGTTGAATTTGAATTGATAGTTGTAGTAATAAATGAAAAAAAGATTCGATAAATCGTCTAGTTCTAGTAATCGGAAAACTGTATAATACTGTTCTAATTGTACCTGTTCCTCAAATGTGTTCAGTGCCATTTTATTTTAGTAAAGATATGAGGCGCTTAAATCCAAACCGATAATAAATACATTTTAAAAACATAACATAACTCTACATTTTAATATTCTAATTTTTTTTTCTATTAATATTTTAACTATGGACGTGAGTTTTCTTCTTTAAGTATAAATACTTTAAATACAAGAGGAAATGTATTTTGTGAACCCAATAGCAGATTTAACGTTATGAAAATTAAAATTTAGATGTATTTCATTACAATGCTTAATTTATCCATCCAATTAAAAAAAAGAAAACCAATAAAAAGTGAGAGACCTCTGCATTTGGTTCTTGTTTATTGCTTTATATTAATACTTTAATTACAGATGCAAATTTATTTATTTAAATACGCAATAATAAATCGGCTACACAATTTGTACTGAAGGCTATCCAGCATTTTATTTTAATACTTTAAACTAATAAATGCTGATATTTTTTTTTAAACACACTGTACTGATTGCGTGTATCATTATTAAGATTAGTGGACAACAAAGCCTCTCATCCAATACATATTTTTAGTTCATTTATTCAAAAAAGTGATTGCAAATGCAGTGAATGTTATCTGTATGCATCGCAGTTTGTGACTACTACCTAAAGAAATTTTCTATACTTTTAGGATACTCATCTGCAGGACCCGCGCTAGGAATTTCAAACTGTTAGCCAACAAATTAGCCAAATTGAAAAATCATTAGCCAAATTACATGATTATTAGTCAAAGTTATCGTTGCCATCGGTGAAAAAATTTCTACTTTTAAACCATAATGCAGCTAATAATATTAATTTCATTCTAAACAAGATATAAAGATAGGTAGATTTCATTTCTTTAATCATTAAATAGGCTATTAGTAAATTAAACTTGTATTTACCAATGAAAGATCACAATGAGTTACAAAAATGACAAATTTATTTTATTATTCACATAGTTTCATTATCACATAAACCAGTCAAGCGTCGAATTTTTGTACTATACACCCATTTTCAAAAGCTGCCTTAAAGTTAAAATCTTTCATATCTGGCCCTTCACTATTTATAAGTATCAAGTCACTGAGATTTTTTACTCTGATGCTACTACTTAATGAAATTTATGTTCTGTTTACTAAAGCCTCTTTCAACGATGGTTGTTGTCATAGGACATGTGAAACCAATTCTTGCTACAACTATAATATTTTTATATGCAGTATCATTATATTTCTTTAAAATTAGGCACCAAAACTATTTCAGGCAGGCGTAAGGATCGCATAAAAACCACAAAGATGATGATGAAGATGAAACGAAAACAAGCCAGGCAGGCTTAAAAATTCGTAATAAAAACATAAACTACGATTCAACTTATGACAAAAACAGCAAACCGCAAGTTGGCATCTGTGATAACAATCAGCAGTGACCTTTTTTCAGTTGGTTTTAACTAAAATGAAATGCTTTTTTATTTACCGTATATACTCGCGTAAGTCGAGAAATTTGTGACAAAAAAAAATAAATAAATAAATAACGCTTCAAAGTGGGGGGGGGGGGGGGGGGGTCGATTTATATGCAGAGTCAAAAAAAAAAAAAAACATCGTAAGTCTAAAAGTTATTTTTCCCCGCAAGACAATCGATCCTAAAACGATGCGGTAGTAATTACGCAATCGCACACTCCTAATTTCTCTGCCCTCCAGTTGCTCCGGACTACCATTGTATACGTGTCATCAAAAAATATACATACATTTTCGTTCGATGTTTATCACTTGTTTCTCTGATTACGGCTGATCGTTTTCGACAAAAAATGGCTCTTTTCAGAAATAATTTTGTAACACGGATTGTTTAAAACTATAATGCAGGATTTTAAGTTGAAAGTGTTTTTTTGTTTTGTTTATTGGAGAGTATCTAATAACTGTGTTGGGGGGTTAACGGTTGTGCGATTCAGAGTTAACGAAAAAAATCGGCTCACATAACGGACGGAATCCAGATAATGTTTTGATTGCCGCGGTGGGTCAAGGATGCTTGAGAGACAGGAATGCGCTCGCTGTCTGCCGTCCGTTTTGAGGAGCTGCGTGCTGGGAATTAAAGAATACTTGGAGTTTGTCACACGAGAACGAGCGTCCCCAAAACAGACGGGAGACAACGCTCGTATGTCATAGGCCTACTTGTCTGGAATCTGACTTTTATTCCATATAACTTCCCAAAAAAATATTTACGAAATTTTCACAGTTTCCAAAAAATCATTCGCCATTTTTTTCGCCAAAGTATTTTTTTTATCGCCAGTTTTGCGATCTTTTTGCATTTGGCGCGTAGGCGAATGGCTAGCGCGGACCCTGCATCTGCGGGGTTACAACGGACCAAATGTGCAGGGTTACTATGTACCCAAAATGTGTTAATTGCGAGGCTGAACATCTATTTTATGCCCGCTCATGTCTAAAATGGGTTTTTGAAAAAGAAGTCTAAACTTTAAAAACAACCAGTAATATTACCCCTGAAGTACGCAAACTGATAGAAGCAAAAACACTAACAATTAGTAGGGTCAGGTGGAGTAAAATAGTTATAAAAACAGCAGGTTTTCCATTTGCACATAGTTAGCTTAAAATACATTATTTCCTTTGACAAAAAAATTAAACAGGATATACAAATGAGTTTTTCTTGTAACATTTCAACAGTAATTTCAGTAAAAAAAAAATTCAAATTGGTATTGATAATGCAATTTTAAAACATGCTATCTATTAATTATTTTACCCCATGCTGTGGAGTGAAATAGTTTGTGCATGGGATAAAATAAGTATACCTGATTTTAGCTTATAATGCACTTTAATTATACAAATACGTGTACATTAGGATGAGGAAAGAATATTTTAAAGTGTTTGCAATGCTTTTAGAACATATCTAGTGAAAAAAATAGTGTCCTCTATGGTCCATTATTGGATCAGGAAGAACTTTTATTATCTGCGATGTATCAACTGCAGATTCATTATGTCATTCTCTGGAAATATAAAATAGGAACTTCCACTTTTTTTTGCGAACTTGACTGTATATTCCTCATCATGGTGAGAAATAATTATTCTATAGAACAAATGGCTCGTTGTTTTCTCAAGGAATGCTACTTCTCACCCATTGTCCAGTTTTGAAGATTTGTTTGTTACTGTTAATCGAACTCTCTAGACAAATTTCACTCTTTTAACCCTTTCGCGACGGTTGACGTGCCCGTGCATTGGCTGCGAACTTGCATTCAAGTTCGACGGTCACGTATCTGCGTTCGGAAAAATTTACTCTAAAAGATGGCGGCCACACACACACACACCACGTGAGAGTTTTTTCATATGGACCGTTTTCATTTGAACTTATTTGTCTACTAGATGGCATTAAATGCCCATGCAAATAACTCCAAGGTATTTTGCAGATACTTGACCTTGGTTAGGGGTGGATCCAATAAATTATTTCTCTATTTGGAGTGAAACATAATTTTGTAATATAAACAAACAGAGCACGTCTTGCAGCATCTACAGTTTTATAATTGAGTTTCTGGTCTCGTTTTGATTTTAGCTTAATGCAGGGTGCGTACGCTGCCTAGAAAACCATGAAAGTCCTTGAATTTCAATTTCATTATTTTTTTTCAAGGCCTTGAATAGCCTGGAAAATTGGGTTTATTTAAAAAAAAGTCTGGAAAATCCTTGAATTTCTCATTTCCAATTCAAAAACAGCAATTTTCCGGTCGTACTAGAATTCCTATGTCACATATTACGTCACATTCTCAAACCAGTTCTCTTTCCCTGGCGCTGTCAATCACAGTTGAATTGGTTCCTCCTATTATTTGTTTTCCGCGAATGGTGGCCTTTCGTTTCATTATTACCACGTGGTTTGCATTTTGTGCCGGCGTGTCACGTTTCCTATATCCTGTTTTGTTTCACGTTTGCTTTACGGCTCTCGCCATTCTCAGAGATGCCAACTTTTTTTGGATTTTCCGTAGTTTATACGGACTTTTACTTCATCTTATGGTTTTACGAACATTACTCCCAAAACTACGGAAAATCCCGTGAAATCCATGCATCCCACCATTCAATTCATATTCCCTGCTTTGCTGAGAGTCTAAAATTATCAGTTTGCATCCATTTTCTTTTTCTAATGATTTCATATTAGAACAATAGACCTAATTTATTTTTATACTGCGAGTAAAAATAAAGATATATTTGACTAAACAAATTATCTTTCACTTAAATAAGATTGCACAATTCAATCTTTTTTTTTTTCGGGTTTTGCTGAAAGTACACAATTGCCTTTTCTGTCAAACTTTTCACATACTTTTTCCATCTATCTCTGTCCCCTTATTATTGCACATTAACTTGACTAAACTAGCTTATTTTCATATTTTGGTTGATTATAAAGGTTCACTTTTTAATTATTTTCATATAAATAGTATGATCGTGAAATTGAATTTTGTTTTCTTTTTGGCCTTTGCCGAGATTACGCAATTATCTTTTTCCATCGATCTCCATCTCCCTAGTGTTGCACATTAACTTGACTAAACAAGGTTATTTTCATATTTTGGTTGATGATAAAGGTTAATTTTTTAATTATTTTCACATAAATAGTACGATCGTGAAATTCAGTTTTTTTTTTTTTTTTGCGGGCTTTCCCGAGAGTACACAATTATCCTTTTCCATTGATCTCTATTTTCCTATTGTTGAACATTAACTTGACTAAACTAGCGTATTTTCATATTTTGGTTGATTATAAAGATTATTTTTTTAATTTTCACATAAATAGTACAATCATGAAATTCAGTTTTTTTTTCGCGGGCATTGCCGAGAGCACGTAATTATCCTTTCCCATCCATCTCCATCCCCCTATTGTTGCACATTAACTTGACCAAACAAGGTTATTTTCATATTTGGGTTGATGATAAAGGTTAATTTTTTAATTATTTTCACATAAATAGTACGATCGTGAAATTATTTTTTTTTTCACAGGCGTTTCCAAGAGTACACAATTATCTTTTTCCATCGATCTCCATCTCCATATTGTTGTACATTAATTGCACATTGCATGATTTAGAAAAATAATTGAATAAAAAATTAGATGTTGCTAACAATACTAAGTAATATAATAACATTTGTTATGGTTTATTATTGATTCATTTTTCTATCAATTCAGAGATGACGTATGGGATAAGTCTGACATAAATATTTAATTTAATGTTTTTTGTTTTCTTAAATTTTTGAAAATGCTGATATCAAATTTTGTTGCAGCTGTTCAATAATAAAATTTGATAATTATATCTTTGATTTGAATTTCTAACTATTGGTTAAAAATATATGGCACTAGAATGAGAATCTATTTTGCTTGTGTTTAGAAATTTTTTCAAATATTTTGTGAAATAATTCTAAAATTAAGATTTTTAAATTGTACTATAATTATAAACTTAAGATAATTTTTTATATTTATTACCCCATTCATATATAGTATATAAACATATTTTTAAACTGTAAGAGGTATTAAAGGATGGGTTTTTTTTTATCTTTAATACGGTCAGATTTTTTCAAGAATATCAGTGATAACAGATAATTCATGCATTATGTCAATAATTACATATGGTTGCATCTTTTCTGTTTAGCAATATATTTTTATATTTAAAATTTCTTATAAATTCATTAATTTAAAAAAAAACAACTTTAAAATGCAATTTTTGTACTGACTCAATTTTGTGCAACGGTAAAATAGGTCCTTGATTTTTTTGTAAAGTCCTTGAAAAAGGCTTTAAAAGTCCTTGAATTTCACTTTCAAAAAAGTGCACGCATCCTGTTAATGATTTCTTTGGTGAATTATAGGAATGTAAGATAGTATTTTTTTTTTTAGTTTGGTTTTTAAAGGAATGTGTGGCAGTGAAATTATTAGGTTATTTCGGATCATGGCTGGGCCAGGATGTTTTTTTTCTGTGGAAAAATATACTTGTATGATAAACGAACTGGGCAGTAATGAAAGTGATGCAGATAGTAAAGATTCGTGGAACTGTGGTATTTCTGAAGATGAATATCAAAATGCAAATGATTCTTCAGATTGTACAGTTAATAAAGCACTAATGTAATACATTAGTGAATAAATACCCTGAAATGATCCAAAAGTTAAAAACTGTAACTACTTTCTTTTCTTTTGTTAAGCCTAACAGTATAACTATATTTTACCCCACATAGGTTTTTTTGCTCCAGAATATTAATTTATCATTATTTTGTAACAAAAATGTAGGAAATTTATCATGAATAAGTGTTTTATGCAATATGATATAAAATTTTTCTAAAACTTATCTCTAATTTACTTTAAATCCAAAGTTTTTCTCACCAATTGGTGAGAAAAACTTTGGATAGCTTAGTTGTATTGATACAACTAAGTTACCACAATAAGAAACTTCAAAATGGCTACCAATCCTAGCAGTACAGAAGTGATTACTTTATTCTGCATTGAAAATGATGACTCATACCTAAAATATCTAAAACTGACAGAACAATAATAAAAAAAGTTTATTTATATATTTTTTAAAATTTATTTTTGAAAGTTACCTATTTAACCCCATTACTTATTTTACCCCACCTGACCCTATGTCATACTCCGTTGTTATAAGAAATAAACACGCAAAATCTATTAGCATACAAACTGAAGTTATATTAGTAGGCATATAAACTGAACCTGACTTGAATTTTATGCAGTTAATTCCTAATCAACAAACTAACCAAACCTAACTCTTCTGTAAACACTGCTGTATTAAGTACTAAACTAAAGCAAAAAACTTCAGTACCATTAGCCACTTACAGATCTGCTTGCATACAACAAAAAACAGTAAGCACCAGTGTGAAAAAGGAATTAATACTTTAGAAGGGAAAACAAAAGTTAAAAAATACAAAAGACAGTCCATTGGGGAAAAAATCAATAAGAAACAGACATCCCTAAAAAAACATAGCCAAAATGATGACGAAGTACAAATATGTGCGGAGGGTGAAGGGATGCTGACAGATGTGTCATCCTCTTCGTCTACTAGAAAAAAAGAGACCACTTCTCATAGACCCAAGAAGAAAACCTCATAATGACTTTTCTGCTTTCCTGGAATTGCGTTGGGTTGCAGAACAAGTTTGTGGATATCAAGTCTTTGATTAATACTTTCCATTCTATTTGTATCTGTCCTCGAGAGACTATGCAAAAATCTAGCAATACTTTTAATAAAAATTTTAATTGTATCTGTAAAGATTTCGATATGAATAGTAAAGTATCTGGGGGAGTTGCTTTGTTAGTCTCTCAAGATTTTCCTACTCCCATATTACATCTCACCACAAATCTACAAACTGTTGCTGTTCGTATCCATGTAATGGTGTTTATTACATGGAGCAATTTCTTCCAGCAATTTTTCAGCAACACCATACATTTCAATGGGAAGAAATCTTTCTGCTGAATTGCTGCAATTTATTCGCACTTGACAATAAAAATTGCTCAATTTCTGAACTGTGAACCAATCAGAGGATGATAAAATTGAATGCCACTCTTCTCCGCCTTTCCTCTCCTAATTTGCATTCAAGATGGCGACTGTAAAGCAAGCACCTCGAAGCAGCTCAATTACTTTAGAATCTGTATCTGGAGATGGAAAAAAAGATCCAAATTACAGACATCTGTGGGATATAAAAGATCCAAATTATACGAAAAAACACACTGAATAATGCTTCCTGAAATCGGCAGCATTAGAGATTAAAGGAGGGACTTAACGTATCATTGCGGGGTGGAATTCCTGAAGCCTGGAGATGGAAATATAATAATAAAACTTTTACCAAATTACAGACATCTGTGAAATATAAAAGATCCAAATTATATGAAAAAAACACTAAAGAATGCTTCTTGGAATGAAATCGGCGGCATTAGAGAGGAGGGGCATGTTATAAAGTCGGGAGCCTAAAGTATTATTGCCGGCGGACATGTGAAAACCGATTCTTAAAATTTGAATTATTTTTTTGTTATTTAATGTTTTATGCGATTTTTACCTTTTTTTCTCCACTATCCAGACGTTGTAAAAAAAAACAAATCACACGACCGAAAAGAGCAGACAATTGCGAGTAAAAATATATCAATTTCAAATCTCAGGGACAAATTCTAATATTTTTTAAAGATTTTAAAACAAAAGTCACTTTCGACTCAAAAAAACGAACTTTTGTTTTTAAATCCTTGCATCGGGAAAAGTACTGAGAATTTCAACTAATAATTTACATTTTTAGAAAGCTCAAACATCAGGCATTCTTACAAGCTCAATCTGGTCCAGAAATAATTAAAAATAGCCGCACAATCCAGATTTTGAAGAAGAAATGATTTTAAATTTTTCGGCAAAAGGACCAAAGAAGTTCCGATTTTTCACCCACATGCGCGTGCAAACTCATGGCGTTTCTATGGCGACGATTTTTAGCATGCAAGAAAATTACATTATATTTTAAATGATGGAATTAAGAGCTTAGCATATGGTTATTATAAAATTTAAATGATTGAATTGTGATGTATTGAATACATCGGGTGGTGGTAACAGTATACAGAGTGAAATTATTATTTCACTCTGAAATTAAGAGCTTATGATTGAATTATGGTTTTAACGTCATTAAACTAAAACAATGGTCATTAATATAATTGGTCATTATAAAATTTAAATGATTGAATATATAATAAATATGGTCATTATATAATTTAAATGATTGAATTATGGTGGATTGAATTGTGGTGATGTATTGTATACATCGGATGGTGGTAACAGTATACAGAGTGAAATTATTATATTTATATGAAATTATTATATTTATTAGAAAATTACGTTATATTTTAAATGATGGAATTTAGCAGGGATTGCATTCGTCCTAAAATTCCTAAAAGTTTTGAAGCTTCCCTTGAATTCCTAAAATTAACCTAAAATTTTTCAATCATCCTAAAATTTTGTAATGTATTTGCTGCGGCGTCAAATTTACTCAACTATCCCCCGAATACATTCCATTCATATGGCAATAGATGTTAAAAAAGACTTCAGAATATAAAACGTTGTTCAAAATAGTACTCTATCTTTTACAGCGACAACAAAAGTGTCAATCACGCCAAAACGCCGATTCTCAATGGTTAAATCCTCTCCGTCCGTGGGCGGTTTTAGTGAAATACGATCGCAAGACGAATGGCGACCCACGTGATCATTTACAGACCGGAGTTTGGGGGAGATTCTTTTGTTTGTGGGAGTGGGAATCTCCAGCGCAAGCTAACAAACCTAGAAGCCTTTAACCTCTTAAAGAAATGAAATAGAAAAAGACTGGTTTGATTGTTGAATAGTGTGCTTCCTCATATTTACTAGATAAATCACGAAGTTTCTCTTTCTTTGCAAAGTTAAAATTTTGCTCAACTATTCTTTGTTGGGAATCAATTGTGTACAAAAATTTTGAAGAATTTTAGGTCTAAATCCAATAATACAAATATAGTTTGTCGGATTATGATTCTCTTACGCCCCTCATTACGTAATATTTGATCAACATCATGTCAGAACAGGAGGGTAGAGAAGGAATTTTTGTCTGCTGTTAGCAACCTCTCTAGGTATTGATGATATTAAAGGATATCTCTTCAAAAGGATGCATTGCGTAGGGGCCGGACCACATAGCAGTTTATGAAGAAAAGCAAAGGATAAAATAAAATACGGCATAGTAGGGAGGTCCCGCAATTGGATTGCCATGCTCCCCATAAAAAATAAATTAAAAATAATGAAAGAGCAGAAATATGAAGAATGTTAAATAAGCACATTCCCACTTCCAACAGATAAAACTTTTAAACAATTTTCATTTCTTTTTAAACTTAAAATTTTGTCAAATTATTCTATGTTTAGTATGCACCTGGGATGAAAAGTACCAAAGATTTGAACTCTGTAAGAATTTTTGCTCAAAAACCAATATTTAAAAATATAGTTTTCTGGACTACAGTTTTTTTGAGCCGCAGGAACTTGTGCATGTGTTTTTGTTGATTCTATCAAAGCAGAGGATGATTGAAGGGAAATAGCTGTGTCTAGATTAACGTGTTGCAGTAGCTTTGATAAAATATAGGATAACTTATTTCCCTCATATTATTTAATTATTCTCTTCGGCGACCAGCCCTATTGTTTTTAAAAAAGTTTTTAAACTTGCAATACCTTTCTTGCAGTAACTGTCGATCGCACACCTACGTTACGTGCGCAAGTCACGGCTGAGTGTGCAGTTTATGAAGTGTTGATCTTGTACCTCAGCTACACGCGCAAGTTACGGCTAACGATGTAGTTCATGAAGTAGCTGTCGATCGCACGTCTCCGTTACACGCTCAAGTCATGACTAATGGTTCAGTTCATTAAGTAGCTGTCTATTGCATACCTCAGCTACATGCATAAATCGTGGTACCGGTGCAGTTCATGGAGTAGATGTCGATCACACGCCTTCGTTACGCGCACAAGTCATGGCTAACTGTGCAGTTGATATAGCAGTTGTCAATTGCACACCTCAGCTACGCGGCCAAGTCACGGCTAACGGTACAGTTGATGAAGTAGATATCTATCTCAGCTACGCGCGCAAGTTACTGTTAACGATATAGTTCATCAAGTGGCTGTTGATCACACGTTTCCGTTATGCGCACAAGTTATGACTAACGGTGCAGTTCATGAAGTAGCTGTCAATCGCACACCTCAGCTACGCGCGCAAGTTATGGCTAACTCATTAAGTTGCTGTCAATCGCGTTTCCGCCCGCAATGCGGGCACACGGGTAATGATACAGCTGCTGCGTATAAAAACGTCTTTTATTAGCGGGTGCATGCAATCCACGTACGATATATGCAATAACGACAATTCTACTGCATGTAATAACGATATACACACTGTGCGGGCACATGCAATCTGCATAGATTTGAAATATCTGTCAATTGCGTTCCAGCCCACTACGAGGGTTCAAGGCTAACAGATAAACACTTTTCCCAAAATAAATTGGCTTTTATTAGCATTATTTGCTTTAAGCCCGCCCGCTGCGTGGGTGCATGCAATTCTTGTACATTACATGCAATAACTACTAACTTACCAGCTAGATTTTTGCTCTTATGGCCGTATTTTATTTTACAATTCTTCAAAAATTTTAAATATGATTTTGAGCTTTTTGGATTCTTTTTTTGTTAATTATATTCAGATTTTCTTTTTCTGTTTATATAAAGTTTGAAAACTAAACTAACATTTTTCTAACATACATATATATAGTGTGTATGTATCTATATATTTACACAAAAAATACCTGTGATAAAGTGGCCACTGGATACTAAGTGATAATTTGAATTTTTAAGTCTACAGAGCATTAAAATGAAAAATGAAATAGGAAAAATATTCAAAAGTGTTGGAAACTTGGTTCTGTTTTCGTCGCGATTCTCGTTATCGCGAGAACGTGTTTACATTTTTAGAATGGTTTCACCGTTCTCGTGAACGACTCGTGACGGGAACAGAACATGCCATTCATGCAAATCGCCTTCTCACCGCGCACGCATCCTGTTTTGCATATAGTGAGGGCGCTGCCGTCAACGGTTGTGTTCCGGAGCGTACCCATCACGGTGTATATATGATAGGACACATTCTCAGTTATTCAGACCTTATTCAGGAGACTTTACAGACCTTAGAGATCTCGTAGTTATTCGAGACTTAAGACTCGACGCTTAGTCAGATCGATCAGACAGTGATCGACGGAGAAAGACCTTTATGGAAGGCAGACCTTGATCGGTAGAGAGTAGTCTAACTAGTAATACCATGACGTGTGACCTGATGATGGTGGCTTCATTAACGTGCACAGCATTTGTGGTACAGTAGCTGTTTTTCTACTTACCGATGTTAAAGTAACTGAGAGTGTGTGCCTAGTCATAAACTGTTTACAAACCCTTTTCATGAGCTTGCTAGCTCATTGTATATAGTTTTGCTTTGCAACGAATGTTACAGTGTTTTTTTGTAACTTTATATTGTGCAATGGATCTCACAACAAATAAATTGTGTTTGTGTTTAACGAACTTGCTTTCTTGAGAAAACACATCACTACTGCGTATCATCTGCTACAAAAATTTTTCTACCAGCACTTCAGATATGGATATGGCCAAACACTGCTAAATCTGCAAATGACTTTCAAATTTTCTAGTCTAGTCGCTCAGCTAACATAGCAAATAGCAGCCGACATTTGGTTATGGGCCCTAGTATGGCAAGGCCATAACTTTTATCTGTGATAAAGCAGCAGTGAAGAGTTGAGAATTCCATCGACGGGGGCCGCGACCGGCGCCATTTGCATCAAGCAGAAAGGTAAACAAAAACACTCTAGTCACAGTTAAAGACTATGGAGGTGAGCAACGGCATAGAAGCGTTAAACAGGGACAATTACGTCACCTGGCGTAATGAAATTTCGTTTATCCTGAAAGGAGAAGGATGTTACGGCCACATCAACCGTACTGCGTTGCCAGTCGACGAGTCTACGTCACGACGCGAGCGAGAGGAGTACATGCGCAGCAGCGACCGCGCACTTTCCACCCTATTTCGAAACATCTCGGCGGAATACAGAGAACTGCTAGACATCAACGACAGCCCGGCGGATGCATGGGAGAAGTTGGAGGCGCATTTTGAGGCCCCAACGCGCGCTAATCTAGTTCATCTGTTGGACGAGTTTTTCAGTCTTCGCCCAGAAATCGAGGAACCCATCGACATATTTTGTACGAGGATAAGGAAAGCTGTCACCAAGCTCAAAAACGTGAATCATCCCGTAGAGGACGTGTACGTAGCGTTCCAAGCCATCCGGTATTTGCCAGATTCTTTCCAGAGCATCGTCCAAATCATCTACCGTTGGAGTGATAAGGAGTTCAAACTGGATAAAATTCAAAAAGAACTTTCTCTGGAAGAAGGGAGGATTAAGCAGTTGAAGAGGGATCATGACAATAACAATGTAAGTTCCAATTCATCTGTATATTTTTCTAATGTTAACGCTAAAAGCAAAAATGTCACCAAAGTTAAAAAGTCTATTAAGGTCATAGGACCATGCTTTATGTGTAATAAAAATGGTCATGTAAAGGCACAATGCCCAAAATTGAAAAAGTCGACTAGCTCTAATATTATTGAAGTATTTTCAAATATTAATGTTGAAGCTAATATTGTTGATAATCCTGACAATAGGCTCAGCTGGGTGATTGACACCGCTGCTACGCGACACTTTTGTAATGATATTAAAATGTTTTCTAAATTTGATAAATGTAAGGATACATCTATGTCGCTAGCAGTGGGTGATATGGAAAGCCCAGTTGAGGCTATTGGAACGGTGAATATGTATGTTAAATTTAAAGATCATACAAATAATATTGTGTTACAAAATGTTATGTATTCACCAAAATTACGGCGTAACTTGTTGGCTGCATCTGTATTAGAAGAGCAGGGCTATTCTTTTAGTGCAGCCAAAGGTGTTCTATGGTTTAAGACTCCTGAGGGAGAAAATTTCTTTTACGCTAAACGTAAAGAAGGGCTTTACTTCTTAAAACCACAGTACTCAACTAAAAGTTTAAATAGTAGTGTTGAGGGCCGTAAAGGAGATCAGGATAGGGACAAAAATTCTAAACAGGTCAGAAAAACCCCTGCAACAAATAGTCAAAGTCAAAGCAAAATTAGGCCTAACTTGAATAAAAGAAAAAAATCTGATTTAAAATCAAAGTCAAATAAAATTAGTGGTTCAACAGTTGAAATTCTGAATAAAACTGAATTATGGCATAGAAGATATGGCCATATTAACTCAGACTACTTGCACCAAACAAGTAAAGTTTCCGCGGCAAACGGACTCCCAAAATTAAAATATGCAAAAGTAAATTGCATTCATTGCAAACTTGCAAAATCTAAAAGAGTTTCGTACAAACCAATAGGCAGGATTAGATCTACAGAACCTTTGCAATTACTGCACATGGACGTTTGTGGTCCAATGCCTGTAGCTTCATTGGGGGGAAACAAATACTTCTTGACTATTACAGATGATTTTAGCCGTAAGGTGTTTGTTTTTATTTTAAAACAGAAATCAGATGTATTTAAAGTTTTTCAGGATTTTCAAGCTTGTCAGGAGAGACAATTAGGCAAAAAGATTTTTTGCATCCGTACTGATAACGGCATGGAATTTTGTCACGGTCAATTTAAAGCTTTTTTGAAAAAGTTAGGGATAAAGCATGAAAGATCTAACACTTATACACCCGAACAAAACGGGGTATCTGAAAGATTCAACCTGACTGCATTAGATTGTGTCAAGGCAATGCTTAATCAAAGTAAAGTTGGTGACAAAATGTGGGCAGAGGCAATCCTATGTTTTACTTATACAAAGAACAGGATTTGCCATAAATTTAAAGTTAAAACTCCACACGAATTGTATTATGGGAAGAAGCCTGCTGTATCCCATCTCAGAATTTTTGGATGTAAGGCTTATGCTGGTATAGCAAAACAGCTTAGGAAGAAGCTAGACCTAAGAGCTCAACTGGGAGTTATGGTAGGATATGCGGAAAATACCAGGGGCTATAGAATTCTTCTTGTGAAAGAAAGAAAAATAATAGAAATAAGCAATGTCCGTTTTGAGGAGATGGAAGCAGCGGAAGGCGTCCTGGACCCTATTCGACCTAGAAACTTCACCCAAAGGAAATCGGGTTTTACTCGATCATCAGTTTCAGGATCGGGATGTTTGGATAGTGAGTCGGAGGAAGAAGCAGGTGAGAGCCATGACACTAGTCATACTAGTGAGGAAGAGGACTCTCCTGCTGATTCCGGTCTGACCCCCTGTTCAAACATCGATTGGGAAAGGAAGATCGTACCCAGGCCTGATGGAACTCGAACTGATGTTTACTACTCAGTGAAGGGTGATAAACAGAGACTGAGAAGTCATAATGATGTTAAAAAATTCTGTGCTAAGGCTAACATACATTATGACCAAAATTTGTTTAACTTCAGAGAAAAGAGAGATATCAAATCCAGGCCAGAGGCAAGCAACATAGAAATAATAGGTGATATTGATCATGCAGTTTCTTTGCTAAAGGGAGAATTTGATATCAAAACTCTAGGGAAGGTCCAAAAACTGTTAGGTGTGGAATTTGCTGAAATCAATAACAAAATTTTTATACATCATAGGCAGTACATTAATAAGATTTGCCAAATGTTTGAGGAATTTTAGCATTAAATTTTTGTAATCAAATTTTCAAAAAACAAAAATGATTAAATTTGTAACTTCTAAATTTTTTCTTTCTTTTACAAATATGGTTAGGATATCGTATAATTTACTCCTCCCTCTGTGATGCAGATACTTGTATCTAGAGTATATATATGTGTATTGTTTACAATGAACTTTTTAAAATTTTTCACATTACACTGAATGTATATATATATCCATGTTTTCAATTCTCGCATAAGACAATTATGCTTATGTGTATTACTTTGTGTGTTTACTCCTTGTTATCATGCACTTTATGATTCATTGACAAACCACTTATTCAAATTTGTATATGAATACAACACAGAAAGAAAAAAAAATCTTTCATTATCTGTGTCACTGCTATTAGTATTAATTAAGTATACTGGTCTTGGACAGAGATAATGAACAGCTATAATTGAATTCGATATTTATAGTGAAATTTTTAATCTTAAATGTTAAATTTAATAATTATACATAAAATTTTCTACATAATTGAACTTGATATTTATAGTGAAATTTTTAATCTTAAATGTTAAATTTAATAATTATACATAAAATTTTCTACATAATTGAATTTGATATTTATAGTGAAATTTTTAATCTTAAATGTTAAATTTAATAATTATACATAAAATTTTCTACATAATTGAATTTGATATTTATAGTGAAATTTTTAATCTTAAATGTTAAATTTAATAATTATACATAAAATTTTCTACATAATTGAATTTGATATTTATAGTGAAATTTTTAATCTTAAATGTTAAATTTAATAATTATACATAAAATTTTCTACACAACTTGAATTTGATATTTATAGTAAAAAATTTTTTTAATCTTAAATGTTAAATTTAAATCATTATACTTAAATTTTCTTGAAACTTAAATTTTGATTGACTTAAATTAAAGTTTTGGAACTTAGTGTTTCAATGATATCTAAAATTTTTCTTTCAATGATAAAAATTTTTTTGCTCAACATGAAAAGTAATGTATATACTTTATGTTTTTGCTGGATACTAAAGAACTTGACATTTTTTCTGTTATGTTTTTTTTTTAGAGTAACTTCATTGATTGATAGCACGTGCGCCGAGATTTGGGGTTTTGCATGAGGGGGCCGATTGTTGGAAACTTGGATCTGGTATCGTCGCGATTCTCGTTATCGCGAGAACGTGTTTACATTTTTAGAATGGTTTCACCGTTCTCGTGAACGACTTGTGACGGGAACAGAACATGCCATTCATGCAAATCGCCTTCTCGCCGCGCGCGCATCCTGTTTTGCATATAGTGAGGGCGCTGCCGCCAACGGTTGTGTTCCGGAGCGTACCCATCACGGTGTATATATGATAGGACACATTCTCAGTTATTCAGACCTTATTCAGGAGACTTTACAGACCTTAGAGATCTCGTAGTTATTCGAGACTTAAGACTCGACGCTTAGTCAGATCGATCAGACAGTGATCGACGGAGAAAGACCTTTATGGAAGGCAGACCTTGATCGGTAGAGAGTAGTCTAACTAGTAATACCATGACGTGTGACCTGATGATGGTGGCTTCATTAACGTGCACGGCATTTGTGGTACAGTAGCTGTTTTTCTACTTACCGATGTTAAAGTAACTGAGAGTGTGTGCCTAGTCATAAACTGTTTACAAACCCTTTTCATGAGCTTGCTAGCTCATTGTATATAGTTTTGCTTTGCAACGAATGTTACAGTGTTTTTTTGTAACTTTATATTGTGCAATGGATCTCACAACAAATAAATTGTGTTTGTGTTTAACGAACTTGCTTTCTTGAGAAAACACATCACTACTGCGTATCATCTGCTACAAAAATTTTTCTACCAGCACTTCAGATATGGATATGGGCAAACACGGCTAAATCTGCAAATGACTTTCAAATTTTCTAGTCTAGTCGCTCAGCTAACATAGCAAATAGCAGCCGACATCAAATAGCATCGGTAAATGTTAGTTTAGTTTGAAAACTAAACTAACATTTTTCTAACATACATATATATAGTGTGTATGTATCTATATATTTACACAAAAAATACCTGTGATAAAGTGGCCACTGGATACTAAGTGATAATTTGAATTTTTAAGTCTACAGAGCATTAAAATGAAAAATGAAATAGGAAAAATATTCAAAAGATTACCTTTTTCTTTCAATGATGTTTGTTTTTTGTATCAATTCTCCTTTAATTAATGAAAAGAACGGTAATTAAACAGTACTAATAATAGAAATAATTAAAATTTTGAAAAAAAATCCTTAAATTCCTACCTAAAATTTTTAGAAAATCTACTATGATCCCTGGTTTAGCATATGGTCATTATAAAATTTAAATAATTGAATTATGGTTTTAACGTCATTAAACTAAAACAAATTTTGTTAACTCCATGAGTATGATCACATTAAACATGTGGGTCAGCAAGTCCTTCCGAGAGGTTGGTGGTAGGGAAAGGAGGGTACGGTCCCTGTGGATGCCTCCCCCACTGGGTTCCTGTCTAAATTGGGTGGTACTTCCTGGCGTCATTAAAAACTTTAAATAATTGAATTATGGTTTTAACGAATTACGGTTTAAAATGGTTTAAACTAAAACAAACTTTATTAACTCCACGGGGTTGAGGGCACGGTAGCCCAGTGGTTATCGTGTGGGAATTACACTCGGTAGGCCTGGGTTCGATTCCCTTCACTGCCAAAACTGCCACCGTGTTCACGCAGAGTCGCAGAGTATGATCACATTAAACATGTGGGTCCATAAGCCCTTCCGAGAGGTTGGTGGTAGGGGACGGAGGGTATGGTCCCTGTGGATGCCTCCCTCACTGGGTTCCGGTCTAAATTGGATGGCACTTCCTGGTTGTTCAAATAGTTACCTTACACCTTTCTGGTAGGTCGGATGGTCTGGGTCTCAACAACAACTCCAAGGGGTTATGGTGCCAGCGAGTTTGCCACGGTCAGAATTTTCAAGCTAGTAATAAATAGTAATAAATATGCGTCTTCAAATTCAGCATAAATCGTTAAAATGTTATGTGTTTCATTAATTTCGCATGAACAGCACAATGGATTCAGTTTGTTCTCCTGAATTGCTGAAAATACTTTGTATCTTTTTCTATCCATCTCCATCTTTTAAATAATGCATTTTAGATTGACTAAATTAGCATTTCTCCATATTCTAGTTCATTTTTTAATTATTTTTGTATAAACAGTACGATTCTTCAATTTAGTTTTTCTCGTGAATTGCCTAGAGTTCATTGGTATCTTTTTCAATTCATTTTCTTAATATTGCATATTAGGTTAACTGAACTAGCTTATTTTCATATTCTGGTTAATTATGGTTAATTTCTGAATTATTTTTGCATAAACCGTGTGATTGCGCAATTCAGTTTTTTCTCATGAATTGCTGATAGTACGCTAGTATCTTTTTCCCATTTATCTCTATGTTTTAAATCTTGCATATTAGATTGACTAAACTAGCTTATTTTCATATTCTGGTCAAATTTTAAGGTTAATTTTTTAAATTATATTTGCAAAATACAAATTTTTCTATTTTGAATAATGGGTATGAACCCTGTGACGGGATATTTTCCCAAAAGTGGTAAAACAATGTTTTAGGCAAAAAGAGAACCATTTTGGCAGGGATATAATTCATTGCTATATTTTTTTTTAATTGAGATCAATATTTTTTATTCTCTTTAGTGAAAACTCGTGTTTTACCAAACATAAATGTTTGTTTTCATTATAAAGTAATTTTCACTGGATAAAAACTTTATAATATTTTTGTTTTATAATTTCTTGTCCTGAAATTAGTGTAAAATTTGTGTCCTGAATTTTTATATTCTACCAGTACCACCCATGGATGTTTTAAATGTAATGTTTCTGTATATATTTTATAAAACATAGTTGTCTTAATCATTTTTCCGAAAAATTTCCAATTTTTTTTTTCTAGTATGCTATTTAATATCAAAATATCCTTATGCTGATTGCTTATATATCTAGCAATATTTTGCAAAATTATCATAGAATTTCATCCATTCGCCCTCCTCATGAAAGCGAACTTCTTCCCTTTTTCTTTTCAATTTGAAATTCTGAAAAATGCAATCCTAAGCATATCGGAAAAAATGAGACTCGATTTACATGCGGAGTCGAAAAAAAAAAACATCGTAAGTCTAAAAGTTATTTTTTCCCGCAAGACAATCAATCCTAAAACGATGCGGTAGTAATTATGCAACCGCACACTCCTAATTTCTCTGCCCTCCAGTTGCTCCGGACTACCATTGTATACGCGTCATCAAAAAATATACATACATTTTTGTTCGATGTTTATCACTTGTTTCTCTGATTACGACTGATCGTTTTCGACAAAAAATGGCTCTTTTCAGAAATAATTCTGTAACATGGATTGTTTAAAACTATAATGCAGGATTTTAAGTTGAAAGTGTTTTTTTTATTTTGTTTATTGCAGAGTATCTAATAACTGTATTGGGGGTTAACGGTTGTGCGATTCAGGGTTAACGAAAAAAATCGGCTCACATAACGGACGGAATCCGGATAATGTTTTGATTGCCGCGGTGGGTCAAGGACGCTTGAGAGACAGGAATGCGCTGTCTGCCGTCCGTTTTAAGGAGCAGCGTGCTGGGAATTAAAGAATACCTGGAGCTTGTCACATGAGAACGAGCGTCCCCAAAACAGACGGGAGACAACACTCGTATGTTATAGGCCTACTTGTCTGGAATCGGACTTTTATTCCAAATTAAATCCGACTTTTATTCCATATTACTTCCCCAAAAAATATTTACGAAATTTTCACAGTTTCCAAAAAATCATTCGACTTTTTTTTCGCCAAAGTATTTTTTTTATCGCCAGTTTTGCGATCTTTTCGCATTTGGCGCGTGGGCAAATGGCTAGCGCGGACCCTGCCCTTGTACTGTGGGACTACTGAAAAAGCATGCATTACCAATCATCTCAGAACAGGTTAAAGTGAATTTTGAGTTACTGACTAAGCAGTTTTTCACAAAGCAGGTTAAAGTTAATTGTACAAAGTGTTTAACTGTTAGAAGACATGGAGATGATGAATTATTTAGAAATGCTGGAGTATAATCTGTCAATATGTTGCTGTAATTGTTGCAAGTTTTTTAATTTAAATTTAAAATGTGTTTTAATAAAAGAAAAAATAAGGTTAGGCGGGTAGTTATTTTTGATAACGGTGTGGATAAATTTATGAAGATGTTCTTTGTAGTAACATGGTGTGCTTAACATTTTGATCCTTAATAACTGGTTACTAATAATATTTCTATATACAGATTTTGATAGATTGGAAGAGAAATGTTGAAGTTTATTTACTTTGAAGTTATAAATTTCTGTTTTGTCATAGATTTTAAATTTTATTGTATATGCATTTTTAATTGTTAAACTAACGTCTAGAAAATTGATCCAGTTGGATATATATACATTTTCAATGAGTTGTAGATTAGGTGGATAGAAATCAAAATTTAATTCATTGGCCTCATTAGTAATTCCAATAATAAGATCATCAGTATATCTGTACATTATATGACTGTTAAAAGGGCTCCGCGTTTCGTAAAAATGTAGCTAAAGGTTGGCCAGTATTGTGGATGATTTACCTTCCTGTGGTATTCCCTTATTTAATTTGTATATGCTTTTTCCTTGAACTATATACTGTTTGAACAAAATGAATTTTAATAAAGTTTTGAATTTTGGAAATGAGATGTTTTTTGCTTGAGTGAATTGTTCATATAAATGTAGTAAGACTTTATATAAATCATTAATGCCTATATTATTAAATAGGTCTTTGAATATATATATATATGTATATATATATATATATATATATATATATATGTATACAGGGTTCATTCTAGGATTTCAAAAGGGCAGGGTGCTGACTTCCAAAAAAGGGCATATTGTCATCATAAAAGGGCACATTGCGTATGAAAGAGGCACATGTTTTTAAAAGGGCACAATTATAAATTTTAACCAAAGAATGCATTGCATAATGTGGCCCACACGTAAAATGGATACAGATAATTTATCTATTTTACATATTTATATAAAAATAATTAGTGATGCAAATAAAAGTATTAAAAATTAAAACAAAAGGGTACATTGTACTGCTTGATGCTGCTAAAAAATAGCATAGTCTTTAGATGGTATCAATATTTTGGCAAAGTGTGTCTAGTAATGTACACGGCTACTAAGTCTAGTAAGTAGCCAGCATTTTATCATTTTAGGATTAGTTTATTGTAAAAATTTTAGTTGAAGCAAAATGGAAAGAATTTATATTTAAATTAAAACTTAAGTGCTTCATTAAAAAAAAAAATTATATAAACAAAATCAAAACATGTTACAAACATAAGTGATCCTTCTTAAAAAGTTTTGAGTTCCCGAATTCAAAAATTACAGAAAATATTTTTTCTTAAACTGCATTGTTAATACATTAAAAAATAAAGGTACTTACGTATTATCGCAACCATGACAAAACGTAATTGATGTATCGTCCAATAAAGGCCCCGATCGATTCCAAGGACAACATGCAACAAAGTGATCTGTATGAGAACCCACGTTCGAGCGGGCTCGAACTGGTTGGGGGACGTACGCACCGCTGGAACTGTGTCGTCAGACAGGCCGGCTTCGCCGGACCAAGTCACAGAGCATACTAGACTCGCTTCTGGGACTCGCTTCTGGGTTTTTCTCAACCAGTTCGAGCCTGCTCGAACGTGGGTCCTCATACAGATCACTTGGCTGCATGTTGTCACGGTCCTTGCGCCGTGCGACGGTCCCAGAAGCGAGTCTAGTATGCTCTGTGACTTGGTCCGGCGAAGCCGGCCTGTCTGACGACACAGTCCCAGTGGTGCGTACGTCCCCCAACCAGTTCGAGCCCGCTCGAATGTGGGTCCTCATACAGATCACTTTGTTGCATGTTGTCCTTGGAATCGATCGGGACCTTTATTGGACGATACATCAATTACATTTTGTCATGGTTGCGATAATACGTAAGTACCAAAATAAATAATGAATGTTCAAAATTTAAAGTAATATTATATTAACTTATTAGAAAAACTAGAATTAACACAATCTTATGTAAGTAATTTAAATTTATTGAAGATCCAATGTTTACTTTATCTAAACTAAACATACTATGAGCAAAAATGTATGGGTACACATAAATAAAAGAAAATACTAAAATTTGTTAATTAAAATAAAACCATGTTTTACCAGTATAAAATGCTGTATAAAATTTAAGACATTTATTAAAATAATTATTTTTAGAAAAGTATATTAATGGTATAAAAATAAGGCAGCAGTGCCCGGAATTTTAGATGCAAACCTCTGATTAAAATTATACCGGAACCATGGCGAATTAGTAAAAAGTTTGAGATATTAAACTTGATATATTCATTTGTTAGGGGTTTAGGGGAGAGTAAATTATTTGCGTTATGTTAGGGGATAGTATGTATGCTTGATAGGAAGTCACAGAAGAAATGGTAATATTAAATGGGAGGAGTGTATGGCTGGCATGTGTCTGGTCTGTGGATATTAAGAACGGATCGGGGAGTCGATGTGCACCGGTTTCTATCTCCTATGCATGGCCGTAGTGTACTTAGATGGGCGTGGCAAAAAAGCATGTTGGCTTTGCTGGTATATGTAAAATTAAAATCAATGATATAATCCACAATATAAGAAGCAATAAAAATATCTAGTTGCAAATTACTTAGTAATTCTAGAGATTTTTAGATTTAATTGAGCAATCTGTGATACAATATTACAATAACGTTTTAAAGTGTTTAATATTAAAAATTACATTGTTTCAGAAAAATGTCTTTTTCAATAATGAGAAAAGGAAATTTTGATAATAAAAATTCTGTATTTAAATAACGATGTATATTTTACGCGAAATAATTAATCAGGAGTTGTGTCTTGAATAAGGGGGAGGAGGGATTAACACTAACAACGTCATTCACGCTCCAACCACGAGCCGATCTAAGGCAGTCCATCTAAACTTTCGTTTCATTTCCGGGTTCAGAAAGTCGACCGGAAAATACGGTATTTGTTTATAAAATATAATTCTATATAAATAATTCTATATATATATAATGTAAATATAATTCTATATAATTTCACCGCTGTCTGGCGCTTTGATTTCCCGCTATAGAAGAAACAGACATATACAGTTAGTTCATTCAGTCATTAAAAATTTCTCAAGAAACTCTTCACATTTTGTTCTTAAGGATCCCTTAAAACTCCCAATTTTCTACTGAATCTCCGATCCGAAATACAAAACGAAACCGGGCTGACGATGAGGCCGCAACCTTCAACTGTAAGGTATATTATCAAAATATTAGAGATTGCTATTGTCCCCCCCCCCCTCCCCCCACTCAAAAAAAAAATTACGAATTTTATTAACAAGATCAAAATCAGAAAAGAAAGAAGGCAAAAGCACCTCCTTTCACCTTTCCTAAAAAAAGTAGAAGACTGGAAAATTATTTATTAGTGAACTCTTTTTCCTATATGATAAATTATTGCAAGTTTCTTCTTTTTTTTTTTTACAAACTAATATTTTTAAGTATAATTATTTGGGCTACGATTGCCATACACTCCTCATTAGCAATATTTCCTCCCCCCCCCCCCAAGTGTTTACTATTTATGTTACATCAGTCAATTCAAAACACTGTTGAACTAGAGTTATGTCTGTGATTAGTGGTCTCTGCTAGGAATTAATGGGATTAAAGAGGTCAAGTGTCTAATGAGATTGAAATCCATATAAATAAAATTGAAAATCTGTCTGCATATGTGTTTGTATTTGTTTCAACATCACCGGGAGAAGGACTGCACCTGATTTGATGAAATTTTCGGCGTAAACTTGAAATAGCCACTTAAAATTCAATCCATATTTGGAGATTTTATAGGATCTGGGGCTTTCGAGATATTAATAAAAAATGCACAATTAAAGCAGTGAATAATTTTCTGAAAATTAATCAACTGAAGCAGTAAATAGTTTTTTTAAATAATTTTTCGGGGGGGGGGGGGGAGAAAAGAATTTTATTGTTGATATCATTTAATCTTTCAATATTAATGCAACTGTGTTAAAATATCAGTAAATTGCCCATTGAAATTCAGGTGCCCAAGGTCGGCTGCATGTTTCATTTTCAGATTTATACACATTTTTATAAAATAATTTCAAAGAATAAAAACAACTTATCTGTGCACTAAAGAAACTTGTCAATTTCATGCACTTTGACGCATCTTGTCTAAGCTGGCGATCATTTTCTCTCTCCCTTCTATGTATGTTAGGCATTATGTCTGAGCACTTGCAGTGGACAACTAGGTAAATTTTGAAACTGTACCTTACAGAAATTCGTAAAAGAATAACTTCTTCCTCAGTATCTGTAGTTTAGTAAGAATTGCACCCCACCTTTTTAAAAATTCCCCCATCTCATGATTGGATAGATGCTTTTGCTAAAGTGTTTATGTGATTTTATAACCCTTTAAAGGCAACCTAGGAATTCTCTTCGAATTTTCTTTGAGGGCGGCCGTGGAAGGTATCTATGTGGGCACCGGCTTTCAAGATCAATATAATTTAAACGCCTTTGAGTTATAAGTGTTTATAAAGGGTTCATAAAATACTAGTGACAGCAGCCCAAAAATTATTTCCAGATCTGTGTGGGAATGGTGCCTAACAACCTTGCTTTAAATATTCATATGTCATGCAAGTGATAATAGACATTTTTATGATAGGAAGCAACTAGGAACTTTACTGAGAAGCAATAAAACTCATTGTTATCAATGCCTGGGCTGGGGAGAAACGAATGTTTATCTGAGGAGTGGGGAACAATAACTCCTGGAAGGAGAAACCTTGAGAATGACACTCTCCCGGGTATATAACTTATCTTGGGTCTCAGGGCTCAGAGGGATATGATTTCACCCTGTGGGGTGGAAGTTGCCCACAAAGGGTGGAAGTTCAGCCAGTGGTGTCCAGTTATATTGGTACATTTCCCATTCATTTGGCTGTCAGTATTGTTGTGCAGCTTTAATAATGAATTGGGAAAAAACTTCGCACAATCACGGATGTTTTGAAAATTTGACTATACATGATAAGGCCCCATTTTGGAAAAGGGCATGCAGGGTGGTATTTTTCGATGTCAGGGCGCAAAATTATAGTACTGGGGCAGGCGGGGCGGGTTTTTTCATTTCTGAGGGCAGCGGGGCGGGCCGCCCCGCGAAAAACACCTAGGATGAACCCTGTGTATATATATATATATGTATATATATGTATATATATATATATATATGTATATATAATAGAAGTTTGAAAATCCAATGAACAAAAAGTAATGTATATGTATATATATATATATATATATATATATATGCATGTGTGTATATATATATGTATATGTATATATATATATATGTATATATACATATATATATATATATATACATGTGTGTATATATATATATATATATATATATAATAATAATAGAAGTTTGAAAATCCAATGAACGAAAAGTAAGAAGATGTAACACGATAAACCTAACTTTTTAAAGCACCCACAGAATAAAATATAATACAGCAAATCATCAATCAAATGGTTAAAAAATACAAAACACAAGCTATCAAGTTACAGAAAATCAACAAAATTAAAAGGTATGGAAACATAAAAAGAAAAACTTAAACTAAATTCAACTATCTAACTGGCTTACAAAACAAAAGTAAAAATCAACTAATCCTCAAGCAAATGGAAAAAAATAAATAAAATAAATATCGAATCAACAAGTCAATGAAATATATATAATACTAAGGTATGGAATCGAAATAAGTATAACAAACGAAATCAAGCACAAACTCCATACACGTGGACGAGGCTCTAAGCCTAAATCATGAATTGTTAACCTCTACAAAAATCTAATCATGTCCAAGTTTTTTGTAGAAGCAAACACAAAAATGTATGTTTCTGAAGAAATAGATAGATTATATCTATAAACTATTTCTACGTGGACGACATACATAAAGAAGGAATAAAAAAGAAAAAATGAATACCTGGAAAAAGCACAGCGTATGTACAATCGAGTCGATACCCCCTGCTGTGAGGTCGGTTCTTCGCTATTGGCTACGTTAGATGACGTCATGGGCGGAGCCTAGTATATACTTTGAAGTTGTCGTCTTCGAGATTATACATGGAAAAAAATGTTTGTTATTAAATCGGGAAGAAAATTATGATAGAAAGAAATAGTGAAAAGTTATAACGTTGTGTGACAATATATGGAGATATATACACGTTCGTAAAACAACAAAAATGTCTTAAATTTAGGTAAGTAGTATATGATATATTTATTACAATTTTTGCGAGTAAAATGTTGACACTGGAACGTTATACCTTCTACATCTGTAATAATCCGATTGAATGATTTTCTAACTTATTTTTTTATAGTACTTAAATTTAGATAGAAGATACAGGGAACACTGATAGAAGAGACCAGTGTTGCCATTCGTAAAGAAAAAAGAAAAAACCATTTACTGTTGCCATTCATAAGAATTGAAAAACAGTTAAGCGAAATGTTAAGAAAAAGTATTAATATACAAAAAGAGCTACTAAAAGGAGGGGCAAATAATAGTAATACTGAAGTGGAAGAGAATGTAAAAAAAAAAAAAAATACAGGAGAATGGAGATGTCTGGCTAATATAAGATACTATGAATAGAATTATATGATACTATGAAAAGAATGATAAAAATCCAGCTATTTTAAATTTTTTAACAATACTATTTACTAAATAAGAGGGATATTTATATAAATTACTAGTAATTTTGAGATTATTGATATGCATAGCATGAAATTTTTTATCAGATAATCTAAAAATTCTAAAAAGCTGATTGAGTATAATATTTCTAAACAATTGAATTGAGTTACAGGAATTAAATGGTAAGATTTTATTAATATTAAAGTTATAAAAGTCTTTTTTATCATATAAATTTGTAACAATTCTATTAGAAGGATTAATAAAAAGATTTAAATTCAAAAAATTAACATTTTTACTAATAGTAGCTTCATTAGGAATTAATTCCAAATTGTCTGGATAGTAATCTATATCTATGAGATAATTTTCTGTATGTACTAAGCAAATCAGATCATCAACATATCTGTAAAAAGTATAATCTATTGAAGTAAATGACTTTTCATAATGATAAAGGTATAAATTAGCTAGCATACTGCTACTGCAGCCACCCTGTGGAACTCCTGAGACTTGTAAGTATAATTTATTTCCTTGAAAAATATAATTATTGAAAATAACAAAGTGAAGAAGTTTAGGAAAATTTATAAATTTAATTTGATTTGAAAGATGTGTAATATAAGCATTATATAGAGCTAAAATTACATCATATAGATCAGATATCTTAATATTATTAAAAAGATCTTTAAAATCAAAAGTTTGAAATCCTATTATTTTTCTAAATGATGTTAATTTATTCTTTAATTCTTTACTATTATTTAAAATATGGTAATTATTGCTAGTCTGGCTTAAACTATTATTTATTAGATTTAAAGAATTTAGTAATAATTTACTCGCAGTAGTAGAGTAAGTATTATGGCCACTAGTAACTGTTCTAAATTTAATAGGATTTTTATGAAATTTTGGAATAAGCACTATATAAGGAAATTTAAGATATTTATATTTAATATTTAAATCACTATACATATTGATAATTTTCAATTTAATACTATTGATGGAATGTAAATCAGGTTTAAAAAGACTATTATTTTTTAAATAATCTAACAGAAATTGAATATAAAATTTTTTACAGATAATAGCATAATTATTAGAGGCTTTATCAACATAGGTGATAACAAAGGATCTTTGTAAATCATTAATGGAATGTTTAATATTATCAATATTATATAAAGATCTAGACAATTTAATATCTCTAATAGCATTTTTAATTGATTCTAATATAGTAAATTTCCACATATTAAATGCCTCTAATGGTAGAGCGTATTTACAAGCTAATTTATATATATATTTATCAAGATCTAGATTAATTGATTTTAAAATTTTAAAAGAATTATTACAAGAAGGTATCCTAAATTCAGTGCCAAATGACATAATGGTTCTTAACACATTGTCACTAACAATGTCTAAATCTCCTGTAACTATATGTCCCAAGTCTGGATTTAGAAATTTAGCAAATTTGTTTAATTTACAAATACATTCACTATCTACAATTGACTGAGAAGAATGATCAATAGAGAGCGATTGTGAAACTTCATTATAATTAAATATAGACCTACCAATAGGCTTGTTGTATTTGAATGTCTTTGAAACAAATAAATCTTCAATAGGCAATAAATGTTTAAACTTGTTAAACAGATGTCCAAAATTTATAGAATTATATATAGGATGTTTGAAAGAGATAACACGATAAGAATTAGTAGTTGTATTATTATAATGAAATTGATTTAGTTTTAAATTTAAAAACTGTGATCTTGTAATAAGCAATTTAAAGAGAATATGATTAAAATGTTCATTAGCAAGATTTAATTTTAAAAAAATGGCATAAACCTTATTTAAATGTTTTTTCTTTACCGTAAGAACCCAGGATCTTATGAATTTCCATTGAAAAGTTCTATTAAATTGATTATGTAGAGTTATAATCTCAGATTTATGATCATTTAGTAAGGAATGTCCCTTTCCTCGTTTAAATCTTTTGAGTTTGATTGATTCACTATCATTTAAATGGGGTTTCAGAAAAAGATGATTAAAAATAGAATATTTATTATCTACAAAATTATTTTTTACAACATTACCATTTAGATACATTTGATTTAATCCATATGGAAAAAGAGTACACTGTGATTTAATATAGTAGTTTTCAAAATAAATCCTATCTGCTGATTTTGTTTTTATATCTAAAATATGTATAGTAATATTTTCAAAACCGTGTTTGGCAAAGTGTTTTATATATATATATATATATTTGCGCAATAAATTAAATGTATTTTGCATTTTCAATCCATTTACTTAATATCTTTAAATTCTTTATTTAATCATATTTGCATAGTATCTTTCATATTTTAGTAAGCTATAGTATCTCTCTCTCTCTCTCTCTCTCTCTCTCTCTCTCTCTCTCTCTATATATATATATATATATATATATATATATATATATATATATATATATATATATATATATATATATATATATATATATATGTGTGTGTATGTGTTGAAGGCCCAGACCACATGACCAACCCTAAGGCTTAAGGTAGTTTATTGTGTGGCCGGTTATATATGTGTGTGTGCTTTCAGAAAAATATCTTTATAATTAATATACGACAACAAACAATTGAAAAACATTATTAACATATTTGTCACTTTGAGCTCATTCACACCTCATTGACGAATGAGAAAATATCAAAAAGCAATTTAATATTCTCCTTTGTACATTTAATAAATTTTAAAATTATATAAAGTCAATAATTGTAATTGTTAATGAACACAACTGCTTAAGACTATAAAATTTTTTTTTATGTGCAAATAGCTTTTTTCAATGATAAATTTTTCACAGCAAAAAATTCAATTTAAGAGTGCTCAGTAATTTCATGCTTTCAATTTTTTAAGTACCCTTTCTTGTATAGCAGTACCCTACCCTTTTTTAATTCTTGGAAACTTTTAGGATGCAATCATTCATATGAGTTATCATCAATTATTTTTCTTTTTCCTGTATGGTCTCATTTTTGTCCTTTTTTAAATTGAAAATTGTTACGTTTTGGTTCTCTTTTAAATTGAAAATGGTCCCTTTTTTCCCCAGGAGCATAAAAAAAATTTGTGAGCCCTGTTCAACTCTTTAATGTACACACATACAAGAGGAGGGAGTGCCATAAGGAAGTGATTTGAGTGTGACACTCTTTAATATAAAAATAAATAGTCTTTTAAACCATTTACCAGTGTCAGTTCATAAAAGCCTGTATGTTGTAAATCTGCAAGTTGCCTACCAAGCTCACAATATGCATACAGTGGAAAGGCAATGCCAAGCTGCTGTGAATAACATTCTACGATGGGCAAATGCAGGTCTCATTCTAGGATTTCAAAAGGACAGGGTTCCTTCCGAAAAAGTGCATACTGTAATCGAAAAAGTACCCAATTATAAATTTTAGCTAAAGGATGCATTGCATAATATGACCCACAAGTAGAATGTTAAGCATATACAGATAATTTATCTATTTTTATATATTTATATATAAACTAGGTGTGAGGCATCATGTCTGTTAGCAAGGAAATCTCCCCTTAGCGGATCTATTTTTGTAAGATCTATTATTTGGCTGTTGAGGCAGAAAAGAGGGATTTTTGAGAAAATTTAAGAGATTGACAAAATACAAAACCTATTTTTTCTGATAACACAGACGAATTTCCAGAAATATTTTTATTTTTTAATGAGGAATATTATCAACATGCATTTATTATTGCTATCTTATCATTATTGACATTAAATAAATTTTCAAAACTTATTTTAAGTGTTTTTCTAAATCTGAGTTTTCCCCATAAGTCATTGTCAGTATCCCCATCTTTTCCATTTCAAGTTTTCAAAATTTAGATTTTTCATTTATCCATTTTTTGAATATTTTAAACATTTATTATTATTCTTTTTTTTTTTTTACCTTGTTTTAAGTTTTACCAATGTTTTCCTTTATAGGACTTTTTAGGTGTTTTACAATTGTTTTCAAGCTCATCATAAAAAAAAATTCATTCACCATGAAGCATTCAAATACTTTTGGGCCCCCCTCCCATATAACACTTTAATTAAAGATTATTTGCAAATACACTCAAACCTGTTTTTGTGCGGTCTTTTTTTGTGCAATTTTTTATTTGTGCGATTTTTTTTTGTGCGGTATATGAAAATTTCAATCAAATTGGAACATGACAGCAGATAAAATCTATGCAGGACTCCAACTTTGCCATAAATTAGAATGTCATTTTCTTGCAATCGATGCCAATTCTGAAAGAACTTCAAAATTCCAAAAGGAGCTTCAATCTTGTATATCTGGCTTCCGAGACATATACAAGCGTCTAGTGAAACAACAGTCGTCGCAAAATCTGATCACCGACTACATGGTAACTGAAAAAAAATCAACTCTAAACGAGTGCGAGGTAGTATCTTCAAGTGACGAAAGCGATTTTGTGAACCAGTTTACCACAAGAAAGTTCGCATATTGTCAGACTATGAAGGATAATGGTTATACGTTTTGAAAAGTTTTGTATGTGTAAAATAAGTACATATGTAAATAAAATATTTAAAAATGTTCGCATGTGTATTTTCTAAACCAGATTCCAAAAGGTTTGGCGAGATTCCAAGTAGCTGCCAAGCCTCATGTCTTGATTTCATTTAAAAAAGCAATTCCTAGTTATTTCGTAAGGTTTTGAGTTATTTTCTAAGAGACTTTTTTTATGCGGTCCCTATTCACCGAATAAAAAAAATACTTTTTAATTGTGTTGCGAAAAATATTTTTTATAGCTACTAGTTTTGTGCGATTTTTTTTTTTTTATGCGTTTTCTTTTATGCAGTCCCTATCCATCGCACAAAAATAGGTTTGAGTGTATACCTGATCTTGATATTTTTATTTTTTTATTTTTTATTTTTAGAATTATTCAAACTGAAGCATTTACTATTATTTATTCCTTTTTTTTTTAAAGAAGGCTGGCCACTCATTTTTAATTTATGGGGTTTTACCAATGAGTTGAGAAATGAATGTTAACCCTAGGCATGGGACAATGAAAACCTTTACAATAACACGGAGTGCATCGCTTATCTTGAGTAGGCAAGGTCAAAGGGGATGCAATTTTATCCTGCGTGGTGGAGGATTTCGACAAAGGGTGAAGGATGCTGCTAATGGTGTTTATTTATATTGGTACACTCCCCACTCATTTGGTTGTAAATACTACTGTGTGTTTTGAATGGCTTTAATAAGTAATGAATAGGGTAAAACGTCACAAATTTCTCTGTTTTGAAATCTTAAGAATATGGAGAGGTGTCATTATTAAAAGGGGGTGCAGCATTTTTTGATGTCAGGGTGCAAAATTATAGTAGTGGGGCATGCAGGATGGGTTTTCTGATTTCCGAGGGCAGCGAGGTGGGTTGTCCCATGAAAAACACCTAGAATGAACCCTGGGCAAATGTGAATGGGTACAGTTTTTCCACCCAGAAGACTTGTGTTCACTTCACCAGAAAAAGTGGTATCCACTCACCTCCAGAAATCTTTCTGGGAGATGTAAAGATTGCTATAGTAGAGGAAATAAAATTCCTAGGGCTTTGGTTTGATAAAAAGCTTACTTTTTTGCTACACATTCAGAGACTGCGAAAGAAGTGTCGAAAGCCCAGGCTGACCGACTCATCCGAAGACATAGAGTAGCTTAATGGACGGCCGGTGCGAAAGTGTGAGAAAGCTCTTAACATCTTGAAAGTCTTTTTAAATACCAAATGGGGTGCAGATCTTACATGCTTTGTATCTACAGAGCTGTTCATTCAAAGCTTGACTATAGTTCTGTGTATGGATCAACACAAACATTTGTGCTAAAGAAGCTTAATCGAATTCACCATAAGGCTTTACGTATATCTTTAAAACATCTCCCTTAAAACATCTCCTGTTCAAAGCTTATGTGCTGCCATCTTTAGAATTAAGGCATGAACAACTGACACTGAATTATTGCTTCCGGATCATGTCCTTACAGAATCATCCTTTGCAACGATCATTTCTTGATAAGCATTATGATTGACTGTCTGACCATAGACCTTCAGACATCCCTTCTTTTGGCAAGCGACTACACAGTATTGTAACAAGCAGCAACCCCGCTAATAGGCCTTTATGTTAGGAAAACTAAGTTTTTTAAAACACCTCCATGGCATGTTACAAATTAACCTTTCTCAACCCATTTTGGAATTTTACTAAGACTAACACCACTCAGGCTATTTATGTGCAATTGTTTGTAGAACCTAGGAATCACCTGGCCGTCCAAACAGATACCATACATCTTCGGGTAGGTCGAATGGTCTGGGTCGAAGAACATAGGAATCTGTATGAGGAGTTTATTCCTGTTTTCACAGATGGTTCCAAAGCAGGCAATTATGTAGGTATGGCTTATGTATCTAATAATACTGTAAAACCTTTTAAACTGCATGGGGCTTGCTCAATATTTACTGCTGAGATTATGGCAATATACCAGTCTCTGATTTTCATCTCTTATCAAAATTATAAAAAACACATAATTTACACTGACTCTTTGAGTATGCTACAGCTCTTATCATCTAGGATGGCTTTGAATCACTCAATTGCCTTTGATATTCTTAAGTATGAGCGTCGTCTGAAAGTACAAGGAGAGAGAGAGACAACAAACTGAATTTTATTGTGTCCCTGGACATGTTGGTATTGGAGTAAATGACTTGGCAGATATTACTGCTAAAACTACTCAAACCTTAAATCTGACCATTCCTTTAACTGACATCAAACAATTTGTTTTAAAAAATATTCATGACACATACCTGCTAACTTTTACTCATTATGCATAAAATTTACGCATTATTTTAACTGCTCCTTATGCTTTTACACATATATTGCTATATTTTATGCATTTCCGCATTTATTTGAATTTTTTAACATTGCTAGGAAATCAATCTAACAGATGGTGCCACTAATCATCGGAATGTCAATTTGACTAGGGGAATTCCCCTTCTCGGAAGTGGGAAACAGTGTTGCCAACACTAGCGGTTTCCTTATCTCATCCCTTATCTTACGAGTTCAGTTGGCTAAGTAAACTTCTGTTGGCATACAAGTGCAAGCAGTTGCCATTTTTTCAACTATTTGTCAACTTAATCATCACCTCGCTTGCTCGCCTTGCCTCGGAAAGTTTTTCACACGTGGTTGTGCACTTTTCGTATCGTTTTTGCCTGTGTAAAGTCTTTTTCATGAAACTCTTGTTTGGGATGGCTCTTAGTAAAGGTAAAACATATTTTCAATCATTCAAGTAGAGGTATTCTGAAGATTTTCGAAAAATTTGCCTTTTGTGAATTATGTCGGTGTGACTTTATGATTTCACATGCTAGAAAGTATGACATTTCTCGCGATGTAAAATCAGAAAACATTTAAACTCTGTTAAATGTAGTAACAACAACGTCAAACTTCATAACTTTTTAACAACGTCAAACTTGATAGCAAAAATGGCTATCTAGTGTTATTTGAGCAGAATTGCTCTTTACTGCTTTTCTAGTGGAACATAACGTGCCTCTTGCTGCTGCCGATCATGCCGGTCCACTCACTATTCCAGAAAATGTTTCCCAAGTGTGATATTGCCAAGCAGTATAGATCTGCATGAATAAAGACGACTGCCTTAGTCAAAGAAATGGCATCGAATCAAATTGAAGGTCTAATAAAGCAGATGCAACTTGGCCCATTTTCTGCAGCCTGTGATGGTGGCAATGATACTGACAATAAGTTATATTCTATTGTTGTAAGTTCTTTTTAATCCTGTTGAAGGTTTAATTAAAAATAATCTCCTTTCAATACTGAATTTAAAAGGAGATGCAACTGGGGAAAACATAAGTATATTAATTTTAAATGAATTTCAAAGAGTAAAGGTGCCTCCTGAGAATTGTATAGCATTCATGGCGGATAATGCTTCAGTTATGCAAGGCAAGAAAAAGGGAGTTGTTGCATTTATAAAACATAAACACGAAAATGTAATAGCTATGGGCTGTTTTTGCCACTTAGTGAATCTTGCATCTGATAAAGGTGTTGCTGCTTTACCAGTTAAAGTAGATGAATTTCTTGTTGACATTTTTTATTACTTAAATAAAAGTGCAAAAAGAAAGGAAACTTTAAAACATTTCCAGGCGTTGCAAGACAAGAAGGCTCAAAAAATTCTAAAACATGTCTGCCCTCGTTGGCTTTTTCTCTGTCGAAGTTTGACTCGTTTCGTTTATCAGTGGGATCCACTATTAAGTTTTTTTAAAGATATAGCCAAAACTCAAGCATGTAGAGTATCTTTCGGTTTGTCAACTTATCAGATTCCGAAAAAAAAATTCAAATGATTCTTCAAAAATAAATAAGGTACCTTCCCACTCACCGCAACGCAACAGTAGACGGTTCACGGCAATGCTCCAGGTACATGCAAGTCTTTGCGGCGAAGTGAACCCCTTCACACTGTTGGTCGACGGCGAGGAAATGCAGCCAATCAGATGCAAGCGCAGAAATTTCTCCTAGTTCAGCGGCCATGTTTACAAACCATCTCTTCCAAAGCGATTTTATATACATGAAATATTATATAATAAAAATTAAGATATTATTACTAATATAATCTCTTTGGTCTTTTCTGATTCAAATTTATATTTACCAGCGGCTTGCTAGTTTACAGTATTGACGCGTTTCAGAAAATTCGCCTTTCTGTGAATTTAAACAAGAGCTCACGCGAGTTTGCTTTGGCGATATATTCATCAGTTTTCTAAAATAAGCTAACTAAAGTGATTCCATCACAAAACACAAAGAATCCTAATTTAAATTGTTTTAGAATATTTACTACACTATGGCAATTTCCTCGTTTTAACGAATACAATTATGTTTCCTTTCTCGAATCATTAAAACAAAACATCCGACAGAATTCAGAAAATAAATTTTGATGTATGTTCTCCATAGACTTTTTTTTATCCGTCCTAAACCTAAACAACCAGCAATCCTAAAACAACTTGAAAACATATTCTGTTTACTCTTTAAAAAAATATTCTAAAATAGCATTAAATGCTTTGCATGATATAATTTGTTAGTACATTTCAGGTGTGAAGTTTTGGCTTGGGTGGTAGAGAATCAGCCTCGCAAACGAGTAGGTTTTGGTTCGAATCCAAGTGAATCTCAAATTTTACAAGTACTGCCATCTGTTGCTAAAATATTCAAATACAGTTTTTCATTAACAATCTGCAGAAATTTTTTGTTTTAAATTATTTTAAGTTCTATATTCAAAATAACCTTATATCAGTAAATTATTTTTAAGTTTGAATGCTTATAAAAATTTATTTCGAAGTTACTTTGAAAAATATCTTGAAGTATACTTTATACCAGCTATAGATGGAATGTACTTTTCTTAATTAAAAAAAGTGTTTGTAGAAATAGCAAATATAAAATGTGTCTATAAAATTAGACAGAAATCATCGAACATCCTTATACAAGTAGTAGTTATCTTTCGACATGTAATTTTGAACATTTTAGATTGGAATAGAAACAAAAATCAAACTACTTTGAAATTTTAAAGAGGTTGTATTTTAATAATTTGGCGCTAATATTTGAAGAATTTTTTTATTATTTTAAATGCACATAGACAATTAGAAATTTACAATACATTTGAAAATCCTTTATTTTTAATAAAATAAATAAGTTTACATGTAAATATGAAAAGTTTACTCTTTTAAGCTTGAATGCTTATAAAAATTTATTTCGAAGTTACTTTGAAAAACATCTTGAAGTATACTTTATACCAGGTATAGATGGAATATACATTTAAATCTATTTTAAAACATAATTACTCAATAAATATAAATGTAGATAAAATAATTTTTAAATTTAAAAGTTTACTTTAATGAGAAATATTTTAAACGTTATAAATGAGCAAAGAACATATTCGGATATTTAATATAGATACGTATTTGAAAACCTTTGAAATCAAATATAAAATGGTAATGAACTTGAATTTGTTTAGGACATAATATTTTAATAACGGCATTCTTGAATTTAAATACTTTTTACGATTTTTGTTTCTTGGTTTGTTTCATTTCAGTCAATATCAGTAATATCGCTTTTTAAACTAATTTTGTATCTTAAAATAGAGTGAATATTTTTCAACAAATATTTATTTGCTTTTTTATACGGATGCGTGACAAATTCAAATATTCTTTAATGTTCATTCATCTGTTTAAGCTTCTGATATCTAAAGTAATCCATATAAAAAAGATCAAATCAAAAATTTACTATACGAAATATTGATTTAGCAGTAAAAACATGATCTACGATGCTATTGGCTGTTGAGTTGCCGTCAACCGTGCGGTACGCATTGAATTCGGTTTCATTTCGAATTTAGCGTTGCGGCCTGAGGTCACCGCGGACGAGAACTTTCCCCCACTTTTTCATCGTACAGCGCATGCGTGAACTCAACCGTCCTGTGCGTTGCATTGCGTTGTGGTGAGTGGGAAGGCACTTATACTGTAAAAAATGCTTCTACATCTTCTAAAAGGATAATAGATAGCACCAGTGCTGACATTGAAAATCCATCAAAAAGGCAAACCACAAGAGAAGGATGTAAAAAAAGGATGCAAAATGTATCAAAAGTTCTAAGTAGGGAAGAACATCTATTTATATTTCTGTCTTAACAAAGCTTACTGCCTATTCTTGTTAAACGTTATACCGACATTTGAAAAAATAAATACAATATTACAGTGTGCATCTCCACTTATACACAAGCTAAGAGAGATTTATCTTGAACTATTAAAAGCACTATTTTGTAGGTTCTTAAAACCTTCTGTTGTCATAAATAAAAATCTATTAAAGATTAATTACCACACAAAAGAAAACCAAAAGGAATTAAAAGATATCACTGTTGGAAGTTCAGTGTCCCCTCCAGACTGACGAAGTCATCGCGGATTTAAAACAGGGTAAGCTTATTTATATGGGATTATATTTTTATAAGCAAATACCGTATTTTCTGGTCGACTTTCTGAACCCGGAAATGAAACGAAAGTTTAGATGGACGGCCGTAGATCGGCTCGTGGTTGGAGCTTGAATTCCTTTGTTAGTGTTAGTCTCTCCTCTCCCTTATTCAAGTCACAACTCCCGATGAATTATTTCGCGTAAAGTATACATCGTTATTTAAATACGGAATTTTTATTATCAAAATTTCCTTTTCTCATTATTGAAAAAAACATTTTTCTGAAACAATGTAATTTTTGATATTAAACGCTTTAAAACGTTATCGTAACATTTTATCACAGATTGTTAAATTAAATCTAAAAATCTCGAGAATTCACATTAATGACTAAATTTATTTTGGAAATTTATTTTATTCACTTCACAGTACGAATTCCATTCTTCAATGCATTCTGTTTTGTCTTCAGAATCTCCTCCCCCTCCTGATATCGGACGATTTTTTCGTTCTCGTCGAACGTGTCAGCTTGAAATCGACTGTATATTTTGCCTTTTTTGTTTAGAAAGCCACATTTACATACTATAAATAGCAAATAAATAGCAACAAGGGCACACAGACTTCTCAAAGGGGTCGGCTGCGTTTACGATTAGGAACTAAGCAAATTCCTTTCTTCGGTTTCCCTGCCCCACCATGTCCCGGTGCAGCTGCAACCTAGTAATGACTCATCGTAATTTAGAAAAATCATTGAGAGGAGAGACATTTTTCTTTTTTGGAAAAGATATTTATTTTATCTACTGAGATATTTTTTACATATTTGACTGTTAGTAATAAAGTTTTTACTTTTTTCAGAGTCATCAGCCTTTTTAAACATAACATTATATAGATGCTAGAAAATAAGTAAAACTTTTAGGTTCTTATTTTTTGTTTTTCGTTCGTTAATAGCGAAAATGGTTTAAACACATTTACACCTTCAAATATATCGTCAAAAGTGCTAATCCTCGATCTTTATTAAATCTCGGCACTTCATTAAATCTTCCGGCGCTTCATTAAATCTCGACAAAGCCTATATAACGGAAGTTGTGCACTGTGATGATGATGTGCCAATCGTAAATAAATTGAGTGATGGCGAAATTCACGATATGATATTAAATAAAAAAGATCAAAGTAGCAACGATAAACGTGGAGAAGAAAAAATATGCATTGATAATCTTATGCAAACAATCGATCATGCAATTAAAGGTCTTGAACAAAGAAGCTTTATAACCAAACAGAAATAATGCCCATTTACAGGATAAAGAAAACTACTTTCCCATAAACCAAAATTAATGAAATAACAAATGTTAATTGAAATATTTAAATGAAATGATAAAATGTAATTTTATCATTTCATTTCGTTCTTACATTCTAAATTATTAGTGTGTATATTTTTTCTTAGAAATTTCTTTTGCCCTATTTTTTACATTAAATAATATGTTTTAATTGATTAACTTAATTTTTGCCATTATTTTTACTGAAAATAGTGCTTTATAGTGTATTTAGTTAATATTAAATCTGAATTTTATTCAAATTCTATAATCCGGAATCGGCAAAGTCCGGACGAGTCCGGATTTTCGAGGTTGTACTGTATCACTTTTATTCTGTTTCAACATTTGGCTAAGTACAATATATGAATTATTTAACCAAACACAGTATATGAATTTATTGACTAAACACATCATGAGATTTTGCCAAAATAAAACATATGAGGTACTAAATTAAATATTAATATTTAAACCCGAAAGCTGTAATTGATGTAATCTAGCTAAATATGAAATTCCTATGATTTATAAAATTTTCTTTTATATCAATTTCTTTATTATTTAAATCAGAAAAATTTTAATAATAATTGTCTGCCTAATAAAGACATTTGATTTAATTGCGTTGATAAGCATAATGATATAATTTTCTTAATAAATTTGCGGAAAATATATCATCTGCATAATGCAATTTCTATGGAAGGTTTAATTGTGGGATTTTTATTCATATCTCGACAATCCCAGGTCTTAGAAACATGGACTAAATTTTAAGTGGGGCTATTTCAAGGCTACCCACAAAATTTTCATGAAATTCAATGCATCTGTTCTACTGTGATGATGAGATAGAAAAACACCAGACTGACAGATAGACAGACAGATAGATGTATTTTCAATTTTATTTATATAGATAAAAGAATTTCATTCTTTTTTAAGATATTGTCAATAGTAAGAAATTGTAGCAATAAAAATGCTACACTAAAGTTATGAAAGTAAAATAATAATGTAAAACATAATATTTCATACATCAAATAGCATATTTTTAATTGTTTGACAAGTAAGTAATTGCATGTAAAATATTTAGTATCTTAATATATTGCATGTACATTTTGTACTATTTGTTATGGTATGCTGAAATTTTAAAACAATGGATTAAGAAGTCATTTGTGTTTCTGTTGTGCACATTTTTTTAATGTAACAAATAAACTGTTATGCTATTAAAAATTGTTAAAATTATTTGGAAACAAGTAAAGTAACCAACTTACAATTTCAAGTTACCATTGCATATTTCATTATATTAGTTAATGTTATTTTAATAATACAAAGCTAATTTAATCTTTCTTACATTTTCAGTTCAATGAAATTATGAATGAAATATTAATGCCAAAACGTTCTATTATACAGCTTTATTAAATTTGTAAAGCCTGTGACGTATTTCAAACTCTATAATTAAGCAAAGTTGTTTACTATTTGTTAATGTGTGGTAGTAAAAAAAGGAATATAAGATGTACTATATTAGAAAACCTTAACTTCTGCAAATTATAGTCAATAGGTTAATGAATGACATTCAATTAGTATTTTATCTTAATTCTAAATCATTTTACAATTTACAACAATAAAAAAATATAAATAAAATAAAATAATAAATAAGCATATTGAAAGTTAAATTCTGAGTTTATTTGTATGATTATCTTATATTCAAAGAAAAGGATAATATTCAGTAATCATTTTAGTTTCAACATACTTTAGCTGTAAGTGAATGTACTGAAAAATTATTTTAATAAAATCCTTATCCATAATTAGTGAAGAATGAAATGACGCATCTCGCCCGTGCCGGAAGCAGCCGCTTAGGAAATTTTCGGGAGAAACGGTGCTACTTCGGATGTTTTCCGGAAAAGAGGAATTGCGCTATGGAGATGCAGATCTTCCCAGAAAAAACACAATCCACGGAATATTTTCATTCCTGCTTTTCATTCGCTCTCACGAGAATTCCTCACGTTCATTTTCGAAATTTAAGTAGGATCAGCAGCGGCGAGTTTGTGCGAATTCCCGCACAGCATTTTTGAATTTTGTATGCGGTTCGCATGTTCTATTTCAAACCTTGGAAAAATGTAGATTTAAACTCATCATTTTTTTTTTTTATTAATATTGCTAATGAAGGCAAAAAAGCATTTGGCGAGATTTTAAACAAAAATTGCTATTTGGCGCAATATTTGGCAAATAATTGCTTGTTGGTGCAGAATTTGGCATTATTTTGCCGAATTCCGGTTTTGGGAGCATCCGGATATTGGGACGCCGGATACAAGGTCGTGTACTGTATTATCAGACATTATAAACTTAGCAACCATTTTTATTGTAAAATTTCGCTAATATGTTTATTTCATAATAACTAAACTCTTTATCCTTTTGAAGAAATTTGATGTTATTTAATATTTGGACATTTCTGAATTTAAAAAATATCAGTTTGTATCGCTAAAAACATAGGCTGTTTTATTGTTTTACTCGAATGTTCCAATCAACGGGATGGGGTATGAACCAACTTTGGCTACAGATAAGTTGAAAATCAAGCCGATTTAACTTTAAATTGATAATAATTGTTTAGAATGAAATGAAATGAGAGACGGGTGGCTCAAGAAGAGCCCAGCACAGCGACCAGAGGTCTATTATACTACCCCAGACAGAACAGATCTCTACGAAAAGAGACCAGTAGCCGAAGCAAAGATGAGCAGGCACTTGACAGGAATGTCATTCAGCTCCCAAGGTTCAATCACATGTCGACCAATGTGTTCGAATCTGTGAGCAGAGTAAACCTCACATTCACAGAGAATGTGAACAGCAGTTTCTTCGCTGTATTTGCAGCCCCTGCAAAGCGAATCTTTAGTTACACCCATAATGTTGAGGTGTCTCTTGAGGGTGCAGTGCACAGTAAGGAGTGCAACAGCCCTCCTGATGCCAGTTCTGCTGAGCTTGAAAAGTTCCTTTTGATGTGTACTAGGGCAATTGCAGTTGAGAATTTTAGCTTGCCTTTGACCCTTAATATTACGCCAGTTCTTACATTGAAGCTTCTTGAAGATGTCATACACAATTCTTCTGGTAAGATCATTGGGAATACCTAAGGCTGGCTCAGGGCCAACAAAAGGAGTACTTGAGCCTTTTCTAGCTAATACATCAGCCAACTCATTTCCAGGAATGCCCGAATGTCCAGGCACCCAGTAAAGAATGACTTCGTTATTGCTAGCAATTTCACAGAGTGCATTATAGCACTCTCAGACAAGAGAAGATGTCATAGTGGACTTCCCAAGAGCCATAAGAGCAGCCTGACTGTCGGAACAGATAAGCATTTGATTGCTCTTATACTTCCTGTCGTAGCAAATTCTACAACACATAAGAATGGCAAAGACCTCAGCCTGAAAGACAGAAGCATAACTGCCAAGCGGATAAGACAGCTCTGTGCCATCATCCAGACAGCACACACCAGTACTTGTGCCAATCTTTGAGCCATCCGTATACCATACAATACAATTCTGTTTATTGTAGGTGGGAGTCCTCTTCCAGTCATCCTGCGAGGGGACCTGAATTTCGTAAGGCTTGTCAAATGTATAATTGACATGAATGTCATCAGGTGGCATACAGAAATAAGGATGGCTAGCAACATTACTGTTAAGATCACTCCAAGATAAATACCTTGAGTAATCTTTCCAGTGTTTCAGATATTTAAGTCTGTTCATGCAAATGAGTGCCTCTGCTTCAATACGCATGTAAAGCGGGTGCAATCCAAGTAAATGTTCAAGAGTTACAGTGGGAGTAGTTTTCATGCATCCAGAGATTGCAATACAGACCATCCTTTGAAGCCTAATTAATTCTAATTTAGCAGTTTCACATCTTATTCTAGACGACCAAACAATGAAGCCAAAGGAAATGATAGGACAGATTACCATCGAGTAAATCCAATGGATAGCCTTGGGATTTAAACCCCAGGTTTTCCCAATAACATTCCTACAAGACCAGAAGATTCTTCTGGCTTTAGTCATGCAGTAATCCAAGTGTTTCTTCCAGTTGAGTCCCTTGTCAAAATAAATTCTTAATTTAACCTCCTTGGAGCAGGTAAGCTTCTGACCAAAGAAGCGAATGTCTCCAAGATTAAAAATGTGTTTTCTGGTTAACGCAACCATAGCAGTCTTTTGCGGGTTAACAGAAAGTCCTGCGTTTTTACACCATGTCTTAACCCTCCTAAGAGCAGTGGACATCATGTCAGAGGCAGTGTTGTCAAATTTGTCCCTGGCAATGATAACAACATTGTCTGCGTAACCAACACAGGAAACACCAGAAACATTGATGCTTTCCAAAAGAGAGTCCACAACTATACACCAAAGAATTGGAGAAAGCACACCTCCTTGCGGATAGCCCGCAAGTGCATGCACCATCATACTATCACCAAGTAAAGATGCACATATATACCTATTAGATAACAGGTTCTTGATCCAATAAGAGATCGTGATATCAACACCTTTCCTATCAAGAGCATCAAGGATGGTATCAATGGGTACCTTATCAAAGGCGCCTTCAATGTCGTGAAAGGTTGTAAGAGCAACTTCCTTAGCATTAAGGTTTCTCTCCAAAATAAAGGAAAGACTATAGAGGCAGTGTCCGTGGATTTACCCGGTTGATAGCCATGCTGAGAGCTTGATAGGGGCTTAGTAGCCAGAATCACTTCTCTTATATACCTATCTATAAGCTTCTCAATAGTCTTTAGAAGAAAAGATGTAAGGCTGATAGGCCTAAAGGATTTGGCCTCGTAATAATTACCCTTTCCAATTTTTGGAATAAAGATTACCTTAGTATGCCTCCAGGCAGATGGTACATGACCCAAGGCAATACAGGCTCTGTAGATACTGCAGAGAATGGGAGCTAGCACCTCAATTCTTTCCTGGAGAAGAATTGGAATAATGCCATCAGTCCCCGGAATTTTATAGGGTTTATGGGAATCAATTGCCCATTTAACCCTATCCAGAGTAACCACACTCCTAGCAATGCTCCAACTTCTGTCATCACAGGTAGACGTGGAGCAGGCATCAAGTATGCCACTATGACCATACGGATCAGAAACTGGAAAATGGACCCTGAACAGCTCAGCCAGGGTTTCTTCCCCAGTAACAGAGAAGTCACCATTTGACTTCTTGACAGTATTCAAATTACAATTCCTGTCCCTTGCCATCAGCTTAGCAAGTTTTGCCGTACCAGAAGCATCATTAATGCCTTCGCAGTAAGTTCTCCATGAGTTTCTCTTGGAGTCTCTGACTGCCTTATTATAGGAGGTAAGAGCAGATTTATAAACCTGCCATTCTCCACTCTTTTTAGATCTATTAAAAAGCTTCCTGCATTTCCCATGCAAACGGCGACCACCATTCGACCACCAAGGAACAATCCTTGGGGAGTCAGCATTTGTGGTCTTGCAGTTTTTGTGGAAGGATTGGATTATGGTGTGTTGCACAAAGTCAACAGCCAAATCCAGGTTTTCAATAGAAGGATACTCACCAGTATGACTAGCCATACTCGCCAGAAGATCTTCTTTGTAGGAACCCCAATTTGTTCTTTTTGGGCTCCTACCCTTCGCTGTTATAGGTTTCACAGGACCATTAACAGAAAAAGAGATCAGTTGGTGGTCAGACAAGTATATGTCATCTGAAACCTTCCAATTGAAAACACTTTCATATGCAATACTGTTGCTTATGGTAATATCAATAACTTTGTGACAATTAACTGTCACGAAAGTAGGAGAGTTACCCTTATTAAGAATAAAATGGTTAAAAAGTATAATCTGTTCGAAAAGATCATCACCCCTATGGTTGCAATCACTACTGCCCCAAACAGTGTTATGGCCATTTGCATCACAACCAATAATCATTCTTTTGCCATTACAGTACTCAATTAGACTAGTAATGACATTTGAAAAGGTTTCCTTATCTTTGTAAGGAAGATAGGCCAAAGCAAAGATGTATTCTCTCTTATGCTCATTGGTTTTAAGATTCACACTGATGGCAACATTATCACCATCAAGGAATTTTACAAGGTGAACAGCATTGAGTCTGTTGCTGACAGCAATACAGGCTCTAGGTCTGATACAGGATGTATCATAAAAGACATTGAAGCCCTTGATCCCAAGACCCAAAATTTTTCCATTGCAGGTCCAGGGCTCCTGAATAAGAGCAATATCAGCTCTACCATTTATCAGCCTTTTGCTAAGAATAGCAGAGGCAGATCGACTATGGTGCAGATTGATTTGCACAACATTAAGACAATCCAGAATGCGCCTCCTTCTGCACCTCTGCTTTTGTGAGTATTTCCTGCGTCTCAGCCATGGTTTCAGTGTGTCGGTCACCAAGGCTCGCGACTCCACTTCCTTCCACAGCCAGATTACAGCTTTCCTCCTTTTTGCCAAGATTCAACCCCAGAGGGGTTGTCTCAATGGCTGACTGGGATTCACCCGAGGGTGTACCCAATCCTTCAACGCTTTCTCTGTGGTGGCATGAAGAACCAGGGAATGGAGCATCTGATTTCTTCATGCTGTAACCACCAATAGCATACCTGCCAAATCTCCCGATTTTTCCGGGAGTCTCCCGAATTTTGAGGCAATCTCCCGAACTCCCGAAAAATTCCTAAATCTCCCGAATTTTTACAATAATTAGAAAAAATCCCTACAAAAGGGATTTTCCTAAAAAAATCCCTATGCAGACGTGCCAACTCTCCGGATTTTGGTCGGAGACTCTGGATTTTTCATTACTTCTCCGGATTACTAACGAAATTCTCCGGCGTTTTTTGTTGGAAATTTATCAATTAACCAGACATGGTATAATTCCTCGAAAACACCAATTTTCCGCATTTTTAGCACTGATTTTTATCATTCCCGGGATCGTAGCAAATCCATAATACAATGCAGGGTAATGATAATCAAATTAACGGAGATTTACGGCCGCGTATATTGTAAATTAAGATCTCGATCGCTTATTTTATGAAAGTAATAAACATACTTCTTCAAAGGTTATTGAGCATAAATCGCTAAAATGTTATTTTGTTCATTAATTTCGCATAAACACTGCGATTGCGCAATTCAGTTTGTTTTCATGAATCGCCGAAAGTACAATAGTATCTTTTTCCATCCATTATGGTTAATTTCTTAATTATTTTCGCATAAATAATGCGATTGCGCAATTCAGTTGCTTCGCGTGAATTGCCGAGAGTAAGTTAGTATCTTTTTCCATCCATCTCCATCATTTCAATGTTGCATATTAGATCAGCTAAACTAGCTTATTTTCATATTCTGATTAATTATTGTGGTTAATTTCTTAATTATTTTTGCATAAATAGTGCGATTGCGCAATTCAGTTACTTCGCGTGAATTGCCGAGAGTACGTTAGTATCTTTTTCTATCCATCTCCATCATTTAAATGTTGCATATTAGATTGACTAAACTAGCTTATTTTCATATTCTGATTAATTATTATGGTTAATTTCTTAATTATTTTCGCATAAATAATGCGATTGCGCAATTCAGTTGCTTCGCGTGAATTGCCGAGAGTAAGTTAGTATCTTTTTCCATCCATCTCCATCATTTAAATGTTGCATATTAGATTGACTAAACTAGCTTATTTTCATATTATGACTAATTATTAAGGTTAATTTTTTGATTATTTTTGCATAATACAAATTTTTCTATTTTGAAAAATCGGTATGAACTCTGTAAAGGGATAGTGAAGAATTTTGTAAGGAGTTCTTAAAAAAAGCAAAAAGAGCTACTACTTTATTTTTAAGTAATAAGAAGGATTGAATTTGACATTTTTTAATTATATAGAACTTTTACGTGCTGTATTTTTACTTACCAAAAGATTTCTTTTATTCAATATTTTATCTGCAGAGAAGTGTTTCTGTGTCAAAGACATGTGAATGATTATTAAACAGTAACCAATGACATTTTTCTTTATGCATCATATTCAGTGTAATGAACATTGTTATAGACTCTGATGAGAATAACTCTATCAAATGTGCTTATTTTTTAAAAGATGATTTAATTCTTTTGTATTCATTGAAATTAAATTGTGTTTATAGATACAATACAGATTTTTTATCATATTTGTCTATTTTTTATGGTGCAGTTTTGTAGTAGAGGGAAAAAATCCCTATTCTGTCTTGAAAATTCCCTTTCATGCTTTCTGTAAAAAATGAAATTGTTATCGCGCTGTGCGATTTTTCGATTTTTGTCGCGAATTGCAAATATTTAAAAATCTCCCTAATTTTCATTTTCCAAGGTTGGCAGCTATGCAATAGAGAAAGACCACGGATTACTTCCAGTTCGATCGGAGCCCCCGCTAGGCTCCATCTTCCCACACTTTTTTAACGTGAAAAGTGTAACCGCTGGAGTCATTCGCAAAGCTAGATGATGAGGAACGGGCCATAACGTGCACCAAGTGCACAGGGCCCAAGGATCAACAAAGATCCAAGGGGGATTTCTCGATATAAAATGCGCCCTACCATGTAACCAACTCACCAAGGGACTCAGCCTCTGGAACCGTTTACTACAAACGTTTCTTAAAAGCAGTAATACAGATGCACACCGCTTTACCCTTTTCGCAACACAACCACATGGTCCCGTTCCCGAGCCTAAAAGGGTATACCTTACGGCAGAGGCCGAAGGGTGGTACTAAGGCCCATAGAGCAGAAGTGATGTTTACTAGGGGCTCAGCATTGATGCAATCTGCAGCTAGGAGAAAAAGATCGCTCGTATACCTCGGGATTGCAACACCCGTATCCACAAAAGAAATGGACCCCTGAGGATTTTACAGAGTTGGGCTAAGTGCCTCACTTACAACCCCCAACTTGGAGGACCAGGATGCCTCTTTTTGTCTGGAACCTCACCTTTGCCCTGCCCGGCAAGGGAGACCCTACCAGTAGCGAAAGCTACCGCCGGCATAGCTCGTAGGATCATCAATACGCACAAGCTTCACCACCACGACAAGGCACAGGCACCATTTAGTGAAGTAATAATTGTTTACCGTTGGCACTACTGAAAACACAACTAAGTGGTAAACAGTTTCAGAATACAAACATTTTTAGTTTTTTACATCATCAATGACAGATTAGTTACTTAAAACAGGGTATCATCTATACCAGGAAATGTAAAATTTCTCTGATCGAGAAACTATTTTGTGCCAAAACTTTAACAATTGCAAAAATCTTGCGATCTATAATATCTAGGCAGCATAGAAGCCAAACACGCTATTTTTGCCATTGTCGTTCATATGTAATGTATGATCGTTTATGGACCATACACATGTAAATGTAAGTTGAAATAGAACAATACATAATTTCGCAATACACTTATCCCCTGATTTACACGGCACTTGTTTTACACGGTTTATAAATTTATAAACAGTTCTTTTCTGTTGCAATGCTTCTGGCGATTATATGATGAAACCATTGGTGATTAACAAATCAAAATCACCACGATCATTCAAAGGAAAAAATATCAAAAACCTTCCTGTCTATTGGATGGCTAATAGAAAAGCATGGGTCACTGCCATAGCTTTCAATGAATGGTTCCATAACTTCTTTGTTCCAGATGTCAAAAATTATTTAACTAAAAAGGGATTGCCTTTTAAGGCTCTTCTATTAATTGATAATGCACCAGGTCATCTTCCAGATTTACAACACGAAAATGTAAAAGTTGTTTTTTTACCAAAGAATACAACTTCCTTATTACAGCCGTTAGAACAAGAGATAATTTCGACTTTTAAAGCACTGTACATCAAGCAAACTTTCAGGTATATCTTAGAACAAATGGAGAATGATGAATCTCGTACTCTGATGGATGCTTGGAAGAAATTTACAATTTTAGATTGTGTTAAGCATGTTGGACTGTCATACAACTTGGATGTTTTGTTATCTACTCATATATGTATGACTCTATGTGAAATTGAAGCTCCCCCAGTTTTATTAGCTTTTTATTTAAAAATTTAAAGTTTCGAGAATGTGGTAATTTTTCATGATTCTTGACATATTTAAATATCTGTATATTTTGATCTAATCAACAGATTGCACTTTAGGTAGAGTAAGGTTTATTTTGTAACTTAAGATATGATCTATTGATCTTTTTTGTGATGTGTCACATGACCCTGTAATAGGGCCAACGGCCGTACCGTGCTGAAAACACCGGTTCTCGTTAGATCACCGAAGTCAAGCAGCATCGGGCGCGGTTAGTACTTGGTGGGTGACCACCTTGGAACGCCGCGTGCTGTTGGCCATCACGCTGCCACAAATGCCGCCGTGTTCATGCGGAGTACGATCACGTTAAACATGTGGGTCCGTAAGTCCTTCCGAGAGGTTGGTGGTAGGGGAAGGAGGGTACGGTCCCTGTGGATGCCTCCCCCACTGGGTTCCGGTCTAAATTGGGTGGCACTTCCCGCCCGTCCAAACAGTTACCTTACACCTTTCTGGTAGGTCGGACGGTCTGGGTCTCAACAACAACAACAACATGACCCTGTAATAGAGATTTGTCTTTAGATATTTTAATAGTGAGTACTGGCCACTAAGAACAAATTTTTAGTGGCCAGCCAAAAATTTTTTGATAACAGTTGTGTATAATCTAGTTTATATTGATATATATTATACACCTGGCTATTGAAGTAATTTCACGGATTGAAAATACCTACTGGATACTTATGGATTGAAAATACCTACTGGATACTTATGGATTGAAAATACTAATGCAGTTATATACACTCTGTTGCAAAACATATATGCACCCATAAAAAATTGAGGTTCTGCCACGAAACTTGGCATGCAAATGCCGTTTTAAGAGTTATACAAATTATTAAACAGTCAGTGCCAATGATGTTATAGGGCTCATGCAACGAGTATGAGAGCAATGCATTGTGCAGCATTTGAAATGATCGGTGTTGCACCGTGTATATCGGTGCAGTATTTAAAATGACAAATACATTGTGCAGCACTTAAAATGACAAATGCATTGTGCAGCATTTAAATTGACATTAAAATGACCGGTATGCACTGGCAATTGGAACTGGATTTTTTACTTTGACACTGCAACTTATGTACAAAGATGCCTTTGAGATGTATTCGACGGTGCTATGAACAATTGTCAGATTTAGAGAGAGGCCGCATCATATGCCTAAAAGAAGCTGGTTGGTCCAACAGACGTATCAGTCGCCATCTTAAGAGTGATATGGTAGTTGTTCAGTTTTGGTAACATTGGATCAGAGAAGGCACATGTAACCGTCGCAGAGGCTTAGGATGCTCCCAGACAGACAACTGCTTAAGAGGATTGTGCAGTGAGGAGAGGAGTCACATCCACACCAATGCCATCGCTATCAGCCATTCGAAGGCATTTGCCATCCTCCATGTATCCTGTATCAAGGGATACTATTTAGAGACGACTGGAAGAAGGTGGAATTGGGTGTCGACATTCCTTAAGGTGCCTACCATTGACCTGCACTGAGCTCGGTCAGCCTGGACAGTATCTGATTAGAGGCATGTTGTCTTTAGTGGTTTATATATATATATATATATATATATATATATATATATATATATATAATCCCACTTCTCTCTCAGTGTTAATGACCACCGCAAATTAAAGCTTAAAATTCCCAATTTTAGTTAGTAGCCATTGGCCGATAGGTCCATTAAGGCCAGTTGTTGACAGCTGCAAAATGTGCAATGTTTTTTTTTTCAATTTGCTTAATGTTATGCAAAATTGTGTTTAAGTATGTTATATACTAAATCAGGAATTTGCTGTTATTATTTATTTATTTATAGATTTATTATACAGTAAACATAAGTCACTATATGTCTGTTGGCAAGAAAACTCCCCTTAACGGATCTACTTTTATACAATCTATTATTTGGATGTTGAGGCAGAGGAGGAGGATTTTAAAAATTGGGGAAAATTGAAAAAAAAAAGAGATTGGCAAGATACACAATTTTTTTATTATTATTTGATAACAACACAAGACAAATTCACAGAAATATTTAAATTTTGTAATGAGTAATATTATTAATGAGTAATATTATTTTTTAATGAGCAATATTATTTATTATTGCTATCTTCTGATTTTTAACATTTAATAAATTTTCAAAACTTATTTACTATCCCCATTAATGATCATTTGCAGTCTAAAGCTAGTTTTCCGTACCACCCAAAAAAATTTCGTCCCCTTATCAAATTTTGCACCAAGTTTAATTTTAGACTCTCTCACTCGATGGTAACCACTTTGTTTAATCGTATTCAAACTGATAAATTTAGGTATAAAGATAACTTTAAGAGCCATGCTGGGATATGTAGTACCTCTCCTTTCTTCAGATAATGTTTATATGCTTTATATAGGTAGCACTAAATGCACGGTTGGCTGAACATGCTAGGGCCATTGAAAACGGTAGGCAGTTGACTGCTCTTGCCCAATTAGTGATTAATGATAACTTTCAACCTCTTTTTGAAAATTCTTTTCTTTTGATCAGCTGTAATAACCCCCGGTCTATTTTACTTTATGAATCCCTCTTTATTTATCTATATTGCACCTCTATCTGTAATTTTGACCATGTCCAAGTTTTAAGTTATGCCTGACGACTCATTCTCGATTCCATGCGAGTCAAACCTTTACAAAGTTACCTCTAAAATAAAGTATTTAAAATTCTTTACTTGTGTATATTTGTGCTTGAACTGGATTATGACTTTTTGTCTTTCTTGTATTTATAATTTGTTATTTTTAAATCTGTTTCTGGTGATTTTGTGTGGATGTATTTAATGTGTTTAATAGTGATGCCAATTTTGTAATATGCAAATTCAACTTGCTGGTAGTGGATAGTATTGAAGCATGTTGGCATAATTTTTTATTTAATTCCACTGAGGAAGGGTATGATGATACCCGAAAGCACTCTGGCTTTTAAATTATATGTACATCACATGGATGTTTTAATAAAATGGCGTTTTAAATCTAATGATTTGCCATTCATTTATTATTTAAATCAATTAATAAATATTTATTGAAAAAGGTGGAAAAAAAATGTCATCAGTGCATTTGCTAGATGAAAATTTGCTCAACTAAAATTTAGTTACCAAATATAGAAAGTATGTTTTTTAACTATTCCCGAAGTTAATGAGAGTTAACTTTTGCCCAAATGCGAAGAAATGTGTAGCAGCTGTAAAATGCCATTTATGGCTTTCTCATTGACCTCTTTAAATACTTAACCTATGCAATAAACTTGTCATTTTATGGAAAAAAACCTGATTTTTTTTATACACTTCTTCAGTTTTTTAAACAACTTCGATGGAAATCCAGCATCAAAATCATTTTCAACGAAATCCTATTATTTGGATGAAAATGGCTATTTTGAACCGAAAACTGACCCTAGCAAAAAATTTCATTGCAGTATATTTATGGGTTGTTAACGTGTTTCATTTATTAATTAGCAATTTGTAAAAGACAGTTTAGCAATATGGTGGAAATTTTTATTTAAACACAATCGCCAGTATATTTTGTTTTATTTTTAAATATTTTCCATTTTTCAATCTGTTTGCATCCACTGATATTATATTTATTATGCTTTTTATGCTGGGATATTATCTTTTAAATATATTGTTAATGAAAAAAAAATATTGGATCTATCGATTTATCGGCTTTCAAATATTAATTTTTCGTTATTACCAGGAAAACATCGTTATATCGGCAAAACTGATAATTGGTTTCGGATATCTTAATACCCCTAATTTCAATGCTTGGTGACTATTGTGTTTGCTGTATGAGTTTGAATTCCATAAGGCAGGATGACACATCATTTGGCATTAATTTTGAACATAATATTTTATATGTTAAATTTTTTTCCTGGTAGTTTGGTAACAAATAGCACAGATTATTTTCAGGGATTGATAAATGATGCTATTTCCGATGTTCTGTAAATATTTTTATCGGAACAAGTCTGCATCCTACAAGCGTGAAAGTGCCACATTTTTATGCCTTCTGTCATGAAAATTTGCATAAGTCATGTTCTACAGCATAAACCCCATTTTAACCAGTTTGATTTGGCAGCCAATTGTATACTTGGGAATAAGTTCAGTTGCCACACATCGCAGAAGTAAAATGATTCCTGAAAAATTTTGAATTCCAGAACTAATGACTTACTGCAGAAATTTTTATCACTATGAGCATAAATTTGTCATCAGTAGCGACCTGGAAACCTGGAATTTGCATTTCTACTGCTAAATTTGGTAGAGTTTTGGCTGATAAATATCTTAAAGACACTAAACAGGAGTATTTTTATTAGAATCACCCTGAACATACATACTTAGGAACATATTTACAGCCATGGTTGTACTGGCTCTGAACAGTCGTATTATAATTATAATCACCCCAGGGTTCCCACTAACTTAAAAGAATTGAGTGAGATTTTCTCACTATAGTAAAACAATTTAGTGAGAATTTAAAATTTTTAGCTCCAATGAAACAATTTTAATTTATAAAAATTTGCATGATATTACAATTAAGAAAAAATGCATTTACAAAATATAGAAAAACATAGCAAATATAGTGTAAATGACATAACTTTAGCGAAATGAATTTGTATCTTGCAGATACAGCAAGTCTACTTTAGCTAAGGTTTAGTGTTTGCAGAAATTATTCAGGAGTTTGTCTTAAATCACATTTTACAGCCACTAATCGTGTTTTTTTCTCAGCATTTTTGCTAAATTGAATTTCAGGGATCAATTAAAATACCATTTTTTATTTTTTTTATAACAAGATTTTATTAGTACGTAGATGATGGCTCCCATGAACACAGAACTTGCTGGTTTTCTTTCCCTTGGCATTTTGGTGAAGCATAACTCAAATAAATTTCGGAGGTAACAAAAATTTTGCCGGAACAAATTTGTTTCCTGCAGACACTGGAATTGCGATATTTTTTCTCGGCATTTTGGCAAAAGATAACACATGTAAATTTCGGGAATTAATTAAAATATACAGTTTTCGATGTTTAATAACAAGATTTTAGCAAAACAAATTTGCCTCTCATGGATATCGGAATTACAACCCTTTTCTGCATATATCGACAAAATGTTATGTGGGTTACTCGGAATAGGTTTTATAAATTGTAGGGATATCTCTCTAAAATTCTATATATAAGGAAATTTTATAGAAATCTGCAAAAAATTGGATTATTTGCACTTTTTTATCAAGAAAACGGAACTAACTGTGATCTTCTATAAACATTATAAGACTAGTAATTGCGCAATTGTAATAAAAGTGATTGAAATGTAATTCTGCTTTATGATGTCAGTGTGGTAAAAATGTCTGTGCTCTTGCAATGTGAGATTCCACTCTCCTCCTGGGAGAAGAATGGGGTTAGATCTGTTAATTCCTCTGAATGCAACTATCTGTGAATAGAGGCTGATTCAAGAAAGGGGGATGAAAGAAAAAAGGAACCCGGCGATTATGGCTGAACACATAGATGTAAAAGACAATCAGTGGGTAAAATCTTGCACAGAAAGAGAATCATAGCAAGTCGTAATTTTTTTTGCTGAGTAATCACTGGATTCAAAGGGAAATGAAGGGAGAGGTTGAATAGAGGGATCTTATATCTTACTTCATACTGTGATAAAACTTCATACAGCAATTTCTATTGTGCGAGATCTTTGCGGGTTCACACTCTTAATTGGAACCTTGTTGTACATACAAACCAGCATTTGAAGTCATTGGTAGACAGTTGTTCCAAGACCACCAAAAGCTTGATTGGATCAGAGGAATAAAAATATTGGTGGCCCTTGAGACCAGTCGATTTATTGACCGCAAAAGAGTAAGATTTCATCTCTAAACAAAAGTTTCCTGCTATTTTATTTTTGGAATACGCCAAACAACATCACAGTCCACAGAGACGAAAGTCTCGTCTGTACTCGGACTAGCGCCAAAGTGCCTTACTTAACCAGCTGTCAACTTTTCAGTGGTGTTGTAACTGGTCACGTGCTTGTAGGAAAAGGAGCAACTTCATCTTTTGCTATGATCTCACTTGCTAGATGGTCCGGTACACTAGTTATAGTGCCTAACATACTATGTATTCTAGGCAATGTAGCCTAGTTTCACCTCCTTGTGTTTTGCTTGAAACGAAGTTTGGAAAAAAATAATTTTAGCATTTCATTATGGATTTCTTATCCATTCTGTCTTATTTTGCTGGAAGAATGTAAACAAACTTCATGATTCACTATTCCATTGAACGAGGTTCAGAAACACAACCTAATTTTTGAATCACCTACTTTGTTCTCGTGAGTGACTCATGGCATTCTTTCAGCAGAAGTCTTAATGCAAATTGAATATCCAACATTTTCACAAACTTATTTGCATATTTAGGGGCTAACCCCAGACATCGTAGTATTCCAGTAGGTACCAATCCTTTTGTATTTAAGGAGTTCACATTGGAAACATCATTAGATTCTTAGGATTTCAGGAGATCAGTAGTTCTTGGATCTCAGTTGATTTTAGGAGATCTGGAGACCTATGGATCTGGTTATAGTATGAGGGCCTTCCAATTGAATGTCTCTGCTAAAAAGGCAACTTCCGTGTTAAAGGTTACGCAGTTGTGTTAATCTGTGTGTGTGTGTGACAACTTTTGTCACAAAAGTTTTATACCGGTGATTTATGCTTTTAATATTGAGCATATGCACGACTGTTCATAAGTACAAAAATTATCTAGTCATCTTGTGTCAAAGTGAATTGTTAATGTTCTAGTATGTGACCTACAGAAGGTGAAAGTCGAATGACTTTTAATGGAAACGAAAAACTCATCACTATCGATGTTTCCATTGAGAACTTCTTAAGTTTTTTTTTCAACTCTCCAAACAAACCATGTATATATGTTTAGCTGCATATATCTAAAGCAGCTAGCTTTTGTAATAAAGCAAGATTATGTGTTTTGAATAAACATAGACTTTGTTATTAAGCCTGACTCTTGAACTTCCTTTTACTTTGACATTACACTACTCTGCTCATGACTTAAAAGATTCTTTTGCTTAGGTCATACATATTTATCTAGAATTTTAAATAAAAATTGTAAATTTAAGTGATTTTTTTACTAAAATACAACTTTCACTACTTTATAATAACATTGCACTTTATCACTTTTAAATGAAATTGCAAATTTTAGCACTTTTAATAAAATGTCAAATTTTAGCAATTTTACATAAAATTACAAATTTTAGGGCTTTAAATCATAAGTTTTAGCAATTTTAAATATAACTGCAAGTTTTGCACTCTCATAAAAATCGCGACTTTTACCACTTTTAAATTAAATGATAAATTTTAGCTAGCACTTGTAAACACAATCCTAAAATTTAGCACTTTTACATAAAATCACTAATTTTAGGGCTTTTAAAATAATTGCAATAAAATCGTGAATTTTATTTAAAAGCTCTAATTAGCTAGTTATAGCACTTTTTGATATAAATAACAATTTTTAGTGCTTTTTATAAGAATTGCAAATTTTAGCACCCTGGCTAAGGTAAAAAATCACAAATTTTAACGCTCTTTTAAATCGTGGTGCTTTTTTTTTCAAAAATCAAGAATTTCACAGATCTTTCTTAAAAATCCTAATCAAGCAGATATATTTTGTTATCTATACCTATTGACATAGAGTATTTTAGTACAAGTTAAAAATGTTTAATGACCCTTAAGTGCAGCGTTTTAGCAAATTAGAACTTTGAATTATAATGTTTGCTCATGCTTTCTCATAGTAAAAAATTATAAATTATGAAATAAAAATAATAGTGATATTAAAATAAGATGACAAAATTTAAATATAAAATGGTGGTGAAATTTACTTTTGGCGTTGCGGCAGCAAAGACATCTATCAAAGATGCCACACGAGCAAAACCCGAATTATAAGAACAGAGGAAGAGCTAGCTTTTGCTCAGTGACTATAATGTCGGTCTACGAAGCATCAGGTCCCTGGTTCGGGACCACGGCGACGCACAATCGCCACAGCGTCCTTAAAATCTTAATTTTGGCTTTTTGAAAGATAATGATTTCTGAGAAAGCACAAATGCACTATACATATTAAACATGAAAGCATTTTGGCTGTTGTAGATGTGTTGTTTTCCATTTCATATACGTAAACTGAAGTTGAAAGACACTTCAGACATTTATACTTAAAGTAAAAACCGACTAGAGAAACCAACTAAGTGATATAGACCTCATGAGACATTTGAACACACCTAACATCGAAGCTTTTGATCCTGTGCCTGCTGTATCATCCCTTTGGTTGGAATGGGGCACAAGATCGAAAATGGTTGCCAATTAAGCCTTATAACAAAGAGACTGTTTAAATCACAAATTTTAAAAATTAAAAAAATCTATTTTGTAAGCAAACAACTTAATAAATTTAATTTATATTTTTCAAAATGACACACACACACACAAATCCAGAATTCTGAAAATGGCACAAAAAAGTAATTAGCAAAAAATTTGGAAATCTTGTAGTTTTTGTTATTATTCATAGTTATTATTAACTGATTTGATAATTATTTAATTATTTAGGACAATTTGTTGTACACCTCTTTAAGAGTAAGTCAAATTTGCACCCTGCATATCATTGTGTTAAATATCTGAGTATTTATTTATACATTGTTGCTATGTTGTTTGTAATCATAGCAGACTAGTCTTATAATGACTGCGGATGAGTGTTTTTTTTTTTTTTTTGTACTCACTTGTCCTGCAGACCAGTGACTGTTATTGTTAACTTCTAATGCTGCATACTTAGAAACACACTTATTACCATGTGTTTTAAAGTGGATTTTTCTCACAAATTCAAGAATTAGAGTTTTTTCAGTATAACTATATTTTTATCATTTTCAATTTCGTTATATGCAGGACTTGGTTTCATTTTTTAAAATCAGTAGCAAAATTTGCTAGGGATCAAAAATGCTAATAGCAAAAATATTTTTTAACTAGCATGAGCAAGTAAATAATTTGATGACATGGAAACAGTCAATGTACCTGCTAAAAGGGAACAATGATTAACATTTTTGGGAAATTGAGAGATTTTCTCACTCTAGCCAGACATTTGAGTGATATTTTTAAAACTTGAGTGAGAATTCAAAAATTTTTGTTCTAATGAAACAATTTTAATTTTTGAACATTTGCATGATATTATTATTAACAAAAAATGCATTTAGTTAACTAATATACAAAAATATAACAAATAGTGTAAATGACAAAATCATAGCGAAATGAATTTGCATCCTGTTAATGCAGGAAGTCTGCTTTAGCAAGGGTTTAGTATTTTCAGAAGTTTGTCATAGATCACATTTTACAGCCTCTAATTGATTTTTTTTCTTTGTTTAATTTTTGAGAATTTTGGTGAAAGATAGCTAAATTAAATTTCGGGGATCAATTAAAAGGTCATATTTTTCATGTTTGATAACAAGATTTTAGTAGCGATTGTGTTTTTCTCCTTGGCATTTTGTTGAAGCGTAGCTCAAATAAATTTATATTAATTCAATTTAAAAATACTATTTTTAATATTTAGCAACAGGTAAGAAGATTTTAGTGGAACGAATTTGTTTCCTGCAGACACTGGAATTTGTGATATTTTTCCTCAGCATTATGACGAAAGAGAACTTAAGAAAGAGCTTCGGGGATCAATTAAAAAATGCTATTTATGATCTTTAGTAACAAGAATTTAGCAAAACAAATCTGCCTCCCATGAATACGAGAATTAAGATCTTTTTTGCGAATTGCACAAAATTGTGCGTGACTTACATATTATTTTTATAAATTGTAGAGATATCTTTTTCTAAAATTCCATAAATAAGGAAATTTTGTAGAAATCTGCAAAATATTGAATTATTTGCACTTTCTTCTTCGAAAGAACGGGACATATTGTGATCTCCCTTAAAAATCGAGAGACTAGTAGTCATGCATTTGCAATAACATTGCTAATGAACTAGCATGTTAAAATCATTGAATGTCATCAAAATTACTGGAACATTTCATTATTAGTCAGCAGATCTACCTCAGATACGACTGGGTCCATTGAATTAATTTTTTTCCTTATCAATACTGTAGAAGACCCAGACCGTCCGACTCGTCCAGGGGACTAAGAGCACCTCTTATCAATACTGTGTAAGATGGATCGAAGTTGAAAGGACTGATCATAGTCCTTTTTCCTGGGCCAGATTCAAATTTATAGCTCTAATCTTGGCTCTGTCAGAGAAATTTAAAATGCAGATAGGATTGACTGCTTACAAATGTAATTCCATTCCTGCTTTATGGTGTCATTGCAGATTAGCTAGACACTCAATAAAAATGTCTGCACTCACAATGTGAGATTCCACCACATTCCTCCTGGTAGATAAATGGGGTTAAGGGCAGTTAACGCCTGGATGCAATTATCTGACAATGAAGGGTGATTAAAAAAAAGGTGGATGATAGAAGAGGGAATGCCGGGTGACGGGAATCGAAAGCAAGTCATAAATTTTTGTGTCGTGGTCTGTAATCAATGGACTGAAAGGGGAAATGTGAGGAACATTTGAACAGAGGGAAATATCTTTATTCATACCACACGAAAACATTGCACACTAATTTCTATTGTGTGAAATTCTCTAGAAAAGTACGAGTTTCTCATTCTCTAATGGGAACCCTAGGAAAATGAATAAAAAATTGATTTTTTTTGGGGGGGGGGGGGGGGGGGAAGGATGCAAACGAACCAGAAAAGGTTACTAGCAATCTTTGCTACCACATTTTTCTGTTACTAGCATTTCATTTTTTTTACCTAGTAATTTGCTACTTGCTATTAGACGAAGTCACACCCTGTTCATAAGTGTGTGTGACAAAATGTGAGAAATATATAGGCATTATTTTAAAAGTTGAAAAATGACATTTAACCATATTTTCTTATAATACTATTTAACCTTTAACCTAGTCTTTCATTTATAGATTTTGCATCCTTCTGCTATTTATTCATTCTGTTTCTTTTGTCCTTGGATTTTTCTTTTAATAGTTCTTCTGACTTCTATTTTGTTATATTATTTTATTCTTATGTGGTATTGCAGTGATTTAATTGATGATTTCTTTGTAACAGCTCCGTTTTCCCTATTCCCAATAAAAAAAAACTAGTTTTTCTCAATTTGAAAAACCAGTTGATTTTTATTTTATACTGCTTTTATAACAAAATATTTTTTACTTATAACTTTTGTTGTAGTTAGAACAATATTTTTATATATAGCTGTTTAACATTCAAATTTTTTATTATAGTGTATTAAAAATGGAAAGTGTTGAAGAAGTTACTAATCTTCTGTCAGAGTGGGAAGAAGCAGATAATGCTGGTAGAGATGTTACACCTATTTTAACAAAGTATGTAGACTCAGATTTTTATATCATCCAATGTGTTGCATTAGAAAATAAATTCCATAAAATAAATAAATAAACACATAAGTTACGGCTTCGCATTAAGTACATAAAGTATAAAGTACAGTTACTTCTGAACACCAGTAACTCAATGATATTACTTGCACATGTCTCAATAGGTTGCTTCATAACATTTTGCAGGGCTGCCATAGGCGACTATTAGCAACTATTTTTTGCCCGAGGTGACTATGGCGACAATTTTTAGCTAAAAAGGGTCAAAAAGCAACTATTTTACACAAGTTGCTATTTTTTTTCGATTATTGCGACTATTTTAAAGAAAAGTTCAGGTAAAATTTTGTTTTGTTTTTCCATCCAACTACGAGACACTTTTTTCCTTTCAGATAATTCAAAACCTTCTGGTATAGTCCATATCAATTCCGGTAGGGGGGATTACCTTCATAGTCTCAGATGTTTTTTAATTTAACATATGTTAAAATTCAGGAAAAAGTAAGAAACCCGTATTTTTTTGTTTTGTTCAAAAGAATTCCTGGCCTGAGATACAGGCTGCCGAGGATGCACCTCGGGCGCCATTTCTCACTTGCGATTTTCGGAAAAATTTTGAAACGCTCTTATCTCTGGAACAGTTCAAGATATTTTGTTGCGGGTTTTTTCTATTTGAAAGATAGCCCACACTACATAAGTACGTCCACAGTACCAGAGGAAGTCATATGCAGGATTTCAGTACATCCTAAGGAAGACCTGTATTTTCCTAGAGACTTCCAGAGGAGGTCCTCTGGAGATACAAATGTCACACTTTAGGACCTACTGTGGAGATCCATTTTAGGATGAGTGCATGACTTTTCAGGATGTGTTTAGGCTTTTAGTGGATTCTTTTAGGAACCTCTTTGATGCCTTTAGGCATATCACAGGAGGCTTTGAGGACTTATGGGATGCCTTCACGCATATCACAGGAGGCTTTGGGGACTTATGGGATGCCTTCATGCATATCACAAGAGGCTTTTAGGAGCTATTTTAGGTTAGTTTATGGTGCCATAGGCTTTTTATGGGATTCTGCAGGAATACTATGGGCTGTATTTTGGCATATTACTGGAAGATTTTAGGATCCTTTTCCTCCAGCCACTTGTTTCATCATCCCCATGTTAATTCATGGGAAATAGTCCCTAAAGTTTTAGTTAGTTTACTTTTTTGAATTTTTTTCTGATGTTTTTGCCAAGCATAGATGCTGAGAATAGGAATGTTTCTGTTTTTTTTTTTTTTTAATTCTTAGTATGTATAACAAAATAATTAGAAGTATAACATTTTTGTAAAATGAATGCATTATTTTTCAATACATATTATAAATACTTCTATTTTACATATTTTGTTAAAAATGTGTAAACCTTCCTCTTTCTTTAGGATTGGCAAAAATCAGCAGGAAAGCTAGTAGTTAGGGGCTATTTTCCATAGATCAATGTGAAAAAAAGCAGATAAGCAGTTGGAGGGAAAATAATCACCTAATGAGTGATTTAAGATTCAATATTCAAATATATATGTATCATAAAAAATAATCAATATAATTTATATTCACAACACCCAAATTTCAATTGTTTAATGACAAGGAAACTAGTATTAATTTAAGAGTAACCAACTTGTATAAATACATTTATTTTCTTTAAATATTGAGATGTTTCCTTGTTATTATACAATTTAAATTCAGGCGATAAGAATATAAGCCAAATAAACTACCAGTGCATTTATGATATATATTTATTAACACGTTCGCTGCCAACTAAGAGAATACTCATAGTTGGCAAACTGAGTTTACTTACCAACTAAGAGAATACTCGTAGTTGGCAAACTGAGTTTACTTGCGAGCTACGAGATAACTCATTATTGATCGCCTTACCTAAATCACAGAGTACAAGTATTGCTGTAGTAAATGTATGCAATGTTTAGGTGTTTGGCATACAGGAAGGGACTAAATAATACTCTTGGTTTACTAAAATGGATCAATATTTCTCAAAACGTAGATACAATGACTAAATGTTTAGAACTCATAAACATATCTATTCACGATATATTTTAAAGGACACAACAAATAAAAAATATTTTTATTATATTATGTTGAAATTTTAAAAAGTATAATGAAACAAAATTATTTGTGATAAATTTTGAAACAATTTTCCATTCAAAGTGCTGTTTTTCTTCACATACCTGGCAAAAATATCTTGTTTCATACTTTATCTTTTGTCCAGTACAAACTCTACATGGCTTTGTAGGTCGAGCCTTTTTCTCCGTTAAAAATAATTTAAAAGCATAAAAATGCAGATAGGTTCTTTGCGTGTTCGGACGCACCATATCAGCTTTGGCAGTGAACGTGTTAAGTGCAATATCTTTTAATTCTGAAATGTGTTCAAAATCTTAAATGCAATAATTTAACTCAACCAGATAAATTTGTAACTCCATTTAAAATAGGTGCATTTCTAAATTCATAAAGAAATCATATTCGTATATAAAAATGATTATTCTCCAAAATAAATTAAGAAAATATGTATAACCTGATGATTATAAAATAGACATGCAATGTAAATAAAATTTGTATTAAAGTTCTGATTTTTTTTAAAAATAATTGCTTAGTTTAAGTTTACTATGAATAAACTAGGACCATATTATACCAGCTATCTACTGAGAAAATTATGAAATCTTTCAACTTTATAACGCAAAAATTCTGACCTATCTATTTCAACTGTTGTCAATTTCCTTTAGTGGTAAAATATTCTTACAGTTGAAAATAAAATTTTGTCATTTATAAATAAAAAAAAATCAATCACATTGTGTATATTTCAGTAGATGTAACTGTAATTTAGATCATAAAAGAATATTATTTATTGGTCAAATTAATATCATCTCCACTACCATTATATTTCATTAGAGATATAGTCTGTTTAATCTGAAAAGACATGCAAAATTCAAGTAATATATAGAGAATTCTAATAATTTGATTTATTCACAGTCTACTTGTATAGGTAGTAGACCACAATTTATGAAACACTGTCCTAGAGAGACATGCAAAACATCTCACATTTTAAGGAATTAATTTAACTTATTTTACACTTACTTTAGATGGACTGATTTTTGGTATGATACATTAAGACATACATGCATAAAAATATTATTTTTTATTATAGAATAAATAAAAACCTAATATACACAATTCAATTTATATTCTTATAGTTCTACAAAATTTCCAATCTTCAGCGGTATTTTACATGAATGTTCCTTTTATCCATTGTCTTTGTGGTAATATATCTAGAAGAACAATAATCATATATATTAGATAAAATCAGAAAATTACTTAACATAATTGGTTTTCCAAAAATATTTGCATTATAAATATAAATTAAAGAAATAATGTTGGTTTCAATGATTTCTTCATAATTTCCCTCAAAGCAAAATGATGTCCATAAAATTTACTTACATACAGGTAACGATAGAGGCAATAACGATAAGTGTATATATAGCAAGCGTAACGATTATGTTCCACACTTCAGAAAATAGTGTAGGAATTCTATATTTGAGTTCATTTCAACAGGGATACCTGATGAAAGGTGAGTTCATTTTAAATGACAATTCCAATTTAAAACACAATGAAATCACAACTCTTTGTTTTTGATCCAAAACATATTTGACTTTTCATTTCACTATATTCTCTTTTTCACATGTTGTGGTTCCGTGTGAAAAAATAAACAAGTAAATATGTTGATGCCAGTTTCTAAACCTGACATTCCCCCAAAGCAAAATGATGTCCATGGAATTAATACAATTTGTCAGATAAATTTTCAGAAATTAAACTATAAACAAGCTAGTAGTTTTTGTAGATGTTATTTATGAGGAGTACACCATCAGTGTGCAAAACAATCATGATAAACTTTAGAATGACCGGTAGAGTCTGCTCTGCTTAAACTCGTATACATTCTTTTAGAATATGCGATGAAGTGAATTATGATAACTTCTTACTGTACAATAATATAACCCTCTCTCTTTTTCTCTCTCTCTCTCTATATATATATATTTCAGAAAAAATGTGAATTCAGTAAAAAATACAAAAATACTTAATATATACCACAGACATTTAAATGCTCATGTGAAGAAATATTTTCATTTTCAAATTAAAAGTTACTATTATATTAGCAATATTACATGATACCATATATTAATTTATTTACATCACTCATGGTGTACCTACACGTAATCTTTTAATGTTGTTTGCTTTGTAAGTTTTAGTGTTACATTTTAAAATTATTTTGTAAAGCATAAAATAGATTATGCTTTCCCCCACTTTTCTCAAAGTTACGACGAATAACAGTTAAGCATTTATTTTACATTTAATATAGATAGATAAGATTCCATTTTCATTATAGCTTTCGTTATTGGGAATAGATTTATTTTGACAATATACAGAAATTTTTCCATGACTGCAATCACTTACTGTTAATCCATTTTAATTACATACTTTGAAATCTAAAAATTTTAAGTATGCAGTAAATTGCAAACTAAAATCATAGCTCCTCATAGTTCATTTGATAAATTGAGGCAAATAGGATTCAGTATCAGGAATTAGCGAAGACAGAGTCACTTTTTATACAATTAATGAAGGGCTGCCTAGCAATAAAGCAGCATATTTAGCATTACTACTACAATGGGATTTCTTTTTATTTTGCAATATTCTATGCACATAATTTTATGCTATTATTCAATACCTGCATAAGTGGGACCATCTGTATTACCACCAGAACTTTAATGTTATAAAGCCAAGGTTTCTTAACTAGACAAAAATTTATATGACATAATATACAAAACTATTAATTTCCTTAATTACACTCATTGATAAACATTTTTACACTGCTCCCAACACATCCTCATAGTCAAGTCAGAATAGCCCGAATGGCTGTCAATCAATTCAAAGACTGTAATAAATGTTAAAAAAATTAGGTGATAAACAATATTTTAAGAATGACTTATCTGACTTCGTATTGTAAAGCAAATAATCAATATAGTAAGGATATGAAAGAAGTGATTGAGGTAACAATGACAATAAATATATTATTATATAATATTGTCATAATTTGTGAGTTTATATTCTTAAACTTTAAACATAAACAAAGTTTCATAGATGTACTTTTCCCCGTTTGTTTTTTTAAACAAATTTTTTTTACAATGCAATCAGCATTTTTGCTTCAAATATTTTTTTATTGAGTGAATTAATTAGAGGTTATGAATGGTATGTTTATTAGTACAATGTAGTGGGTTAAAAATTTTGAATGCAGTATGTTGAAACAAGGATAATAAAATTTAGATAAGTACACTTTTTGAGAGCTAACAATTCTTGACAGGGTATCACTTATTAAAATTGGATAAAGTATTCGTGAGTTTGTTAATAGTCATCAGTCAAGACGATTAATGCATGGCAACACTGATAGATTCAGGGGGGCTAGAAGGCTAAAGTCCCCAAAATTAAATAGTCTACACTAGATGAAATGATATTTTTTCCCATATGTACCTTGTACAAGGTTAAAAAAGACTTACCCCCCCCCCCCAAATGGTAGAAATAAAATTATAAAACGAAGATTTGTAACATTTTATCCATGTATGAATAGAAAACTTGAAACATGTTAATAAATCACATGCTTATAGACATGTTTACATAATTAAAATTAAAATAAATTAAGAAATTTATAACATTCTAAACTTTATTTTTGTGTTCCGAGTATTGAAAAGATTCAAACTACAATATAATTTATTTTTTACCCGTTCAATTACATGTCAAAAAAATTGAAATATTTTGCTATGCAAGTGAAATTTCATAAAAACTGAATAATCAATCCTGATCTACCAATTTCTGTCGGAAAACATTAAGTTTTTCCTAGGCGGATATCAATATATTGATGTCGAACTAGGTTTTGATTAATTATAGAACATTTGTGTCAGTAATTAACATATTAAAAGAGAAACAAAATTGCTTACCAAATACACGTGAAGATATTTTATTTATCCAAGATTGACGCCGAAAGTCGTTCTTCACAGAACGGTTGACTGACGAAAGACGCATGGTGCACCCTCTAGGTCAACGGAAGTTCCAGAAGACGTCATAAAGCACTTCAAATGGAGTACGATTGGAACACATTGATTACACAGTAATTAACATATTAAAAGAGAAACAAGATTGCTTACCAAATGCACATGAAGCTGGTTTATTTATCCAAGATTGACGCCGAAAGTCGTTCTTCACAGAATGGTAGACTGACGAAAGACGCATGGTGCACCCTCTAGGTCAACGGAAGTTCCAGAAGACGTCATAAAGCACTTCAAATGGAGTACGATTGGAACACATTGAAAGATGGTTTTGAGTAAGACGTCTGTGGACGTCATGCTTAGGATATGACAGCTGTAGGATTTACGGAAGCTTTATTGGCTGTCCACTGGAAGTCTATGGTTGTGTGGGAATATTTTTCTGATTAAAATGATATCCTCCATTTGGAAATATGTGTCCAAGTTCTCTTGCTGTAGCTTTCTGAATTTTTTTGAAAAATCAAAAATAATTTCTTTTTTCAAAAATTTTGATTTTTTGCCTGTTGATCAGTACCATAGAGTACTACATTCCCTGAAAAGGAGAACTTCCACTTCTGAGTTTAACAGGTTTTATAAACAATGTTCATGTTTTAGCTTCCGTGGCTAATTTCTTTATGCATTTTTTTTTTAAATTTATTTTTCTCAAAAACACCTTTCTGAAAAGGAGAACACTCCACTTTGGTTCTGAAATTTTTCATAATTTTGTTTTTTTTCAAGAAATTCATTTTCGGACCAATGTGATTGAATAAAAATGATAAATTATGCAAAGTTGGAACTGGTGAAATATTTTTATTCTTCTGGATTTTCTTTACATAGAACCTTACAAATCATTAAAGGTCTTCTGGTAAAATGTGAAAGCTTCCAGATAATTCCAGAATGTAACAGTACCTTCTAGAACAATCTGGAAGCTTCCAGATAATTCCAAAATGTAACAGAACCTTCTAGAACAATGTGGAACCATCCAGATAATTCCAGAATGTAACAGAACCTTCTAGAACAATGTGGAACCATCCAGATAATTCCAGAATGTAACAGAACCTTCTAGAATAATCTGGAACCATCCAGATAATTCTGTGTGTTTGGCCTAGCATATAAAAGGGAGGACATATGAATTCACAGTTTAGTTGTCAACAGGCAAACAAAGAGAGCATTTCACCAAATTTGTGGTCCAACAGCACTTAAGTAAGCTTTTGTGAGGATTCTGCTGATTGAGTTGTATGGTGTTTTGTGGAAATTACTGAGTTTGAAATGTCTTCTGACTGGGGCCACAGGAGAGTGAAGTGAGCTGGCTATTTGCATATCCATAAAAGAGAGATATATAAGACTAGCAAAAAAAACAGACTTTCTTCAGGTTGGGAATAAGAGTGCTCATTTCAAGACTCTTTCAAAGTCAAGATGTTTCCAGTGATGACTTTCTGTGTTCTAAATGCTTTGACAGAATATAAAAAATGACACTAACTGAACAAGAAGTCTCCCATGGTGTGGATGATGTAGATTTTGTATCTGCAGAAGAAGAATTAGATTCCCTGATTCAGTCAGCTGAGAAAAAATCAGCCAAGAAAGCTCAGAGAAATTACTGAAGCTGTGGGTGAGTACACCAAAAGAAAACTGACCGAACTCTTTAATGTAGAAATTCCATCTTCAGAAGAAAATGAACCTAAAGAAACTTACTGTGAAACTTACCAGGAATTTATATCAAACATCAATTCAGCTGTTGAATTGTGTGAATCCTACAATGCAAAGTGCAAGTTGTGACAATTATCCCAGTGTCCTTTTCAAAGGTACAAATTTTGCACCACATTCCATCTACAACAAAATACATGGTGGACAAAACAAGAAATGTGAGGTCCGCAAAAGGAGTGTTTGGAAAACCGGATCCCTATTATGGTCATCCTATGACTGTGGCTCATATTCAAATTGTACAGTCATTTTATCTGGAAGATAAATTGGACTGTTCTCGCCAGAGCGCTAACAAAAAAGACACTATCACTATAGCAGTTGCAGAAGAAAAAGTGATGAAAGTGAAAAGATACATGACCCTCAATATTAAAGAAACTTTCGCCATATATAAGAAGGAACATCCTGTATTCCACATTGGAAGATCAAAATTTTATGCACTGCGACCAAAGTGGTTGGTTCCACACCCACCTAGAAATGTCTGTTTATGTGTATATTGTGCCAATTTCAAACTTTGCTTGGTAACTTTGAAGAACTTATTTGAAGATATGGACATATTACACCTTGGTTCGATGTGTGAAATGGTTAGTAGTCTGTGATGTAGAGCTAGAGACCTGCTTGTTTCAGGAATGTGGTGACTGCCCTGGAAAGGGAGGACTCTCCTTACAGGCACTCGGTCTGGAAAACATAGCAGAAGACTCTTCTGAAGTTGCATATGCAACATGGGAGGAAAATCAACTCATTAAGAAAACTGTTGCCATTGATACCTTCATTGACGAACTTGGGAAATGGACAGTGAAAGCATTAACACACCAATATCTGAAGAAATTGCAACAACACATTGCAGAAGTGAAGGGATATGTAGAGACTGAACAAGTATGTTTAGTGCTTCACTGTGATTTTGCTGAGAACTGGTTTGTAATTCTGCCACAAGAAGTACAAGGGTACCACTGGAGTAATAACCAAGTTTCAATTTTTACAGGAGTCACATATTTTCAAAACAAGACCACAAGTGTTGCAGTTATAAGTGATGACAGAGGACATGACTCAGCACATGCATTGTTGGCAATACACAAAATTCAACAATAGCTGCAATCACAGCCAGAAAAGATCGTCATTATTTCTGATGGTGCCCCTAGTCACTTCAAAAGCCATTACCAACTGTTTGAAGTGACTAAGTCGCTTGTGCCAATGGAGTGGATATGCAGTGCTACTGGTCATGGGAAGAGACCTTGGGCTAGTGTAGGAGGCCTTCTGACGCACCATGCTACAATACATAATCTTTCGAGCCCAAGTACAGCTGCAATTCAGAATGCCGAGGATTTTACAAGAGTGGTGAAGTCATGTACATCAACAGCCCTCATCCTGTTGCCCAAAGAGGAAGTTGAAAGAATTCGACCAAACAGAAAAAAGAAGAATGATCAAACCAAACTGCCCCTGTGAAAGGAATTCAGAAGGCATGTGTGGACTCACAGTGATGGGTTAACCTATATTGCATGAACTTTAAAGAGCAAGAAAGAAGAAATTTTATTTGTTCAACCAAGATCTCAGAAATGACAGAATAATATTCAGATTAACAACCTACAAAGAGGGATGTGTGTATGACTGTGACTGGTGGATTGCACAGGTTATAGATATCAGCTGTGAGTTAAATGAAATCGCCTTGAACTTTATGCTGTCACATAGAGCGGCTGCTGGATATAGATTTCCAGCTGCAAAACAGCAACACCACCACCACCAGTGCTCACTTCCAATTCACGATGTTTTAAAGATTGTTGGTGCCCCAGTTCCTATTGGTTCAACATCACTCAATATCAAAGGAAAATACTGATGCAGTTGAACAAATTTTTAGTTCATTAAATTGCTAATTTCAGTTCTAAGCAGAGTGCACAGAAGTGGTATGCTGTGTAACCTGTAATATATTTTGGAACTTGCACATATATTTTAGAAGCTTTTATATGTTTTGAAAGCTGTATCTGTTACTTATCTTTACTAAATTAAAATGCCATGTCAAATAAGACTACATTTTGATTTCATGAGACCAATATGCGACGAGTATGTGGTAACGGAAACCGGTTTAATATGTGGCAAAATATTCAATTGTTTATAAAACCTGTTAAACTCAAAAGTGGAAGTTCTCCTTTTCATGGAATGTAGTACTCTATGGTACTGATCAACAGTCAAAAAATCAAAATTTTTGCGATTGGCATTTTTGGAAAAAGAAATATATATATATTTTTGATTTTTCAAAAATAAAAAAAATCAGAAGGGAAGAGAACTTTGACACATATTTCCAAATGGAGGATATAATTTTAATCAGAAAAATATTATATTTCAAATAAAAGAACCGCAATAAAATATCTTGAACCATTCCAGAGATAGAACGTTTTAAAATTTAGACGAAAATCGCAAGTGAGAAATGGCGTTTGAGGCACCATCTTTGGAAACCTGTATCTTGGGCCAGGAATTTTTTTGAACAAAACAAAAAAATACGGGTTCCTTACATTTTCTTGAATTTTAACGTATGTTAAATTAAAAAACATGTGAGCCTATGAAGGTAAGATTTTTTCTTTACCTGTCTGAATTGATATGGACTTATTGTTCTGGAAAATACAGAAGGCTAAATGATCTTTATTCTAATGTCTGAACAGTGTGGCAACAATATTTTATCCTGCTGGGCTTCCACCCTTGCTTAATGTTGTGCTACATTGCAATTTGTGATCCGTCCTTAGCAATTGCCTTGATACATAGTCTATCAGAAAGTGAGTGTATCTATAGGCAATATTAATGTATTGCAAGGCCATGCATCAATATGCCATCACTAAAATGTATACACAGGGTTCATGTGCACTCTGGAAACTGGGAATTTAAAAGTGGACTAAAATATCAGGGAAAATGCATTAAAAATCTTTTTTTATTCAAATTTCTGGAAAAAATTGGGGAATTTTTAACTTGCCAATCTGCTTTAATTAAAATGAGTAAAGGGGAGGAATAAGGGACATGTTACTCCCCAGGGGGTACATTGTCAAGCATGGTAACAATCGAAAGAGTTTTTAAAATCTTTTAAGATGAAAGGTAACAGCATAATTCTGATCACTGGGACCAACAATACAGATTTTTCGCATTTTTCTTGCAATATTTGAAAAAAAAAACTTAATTTCATGATCGTACTATTTATGTGAAAATAATTAAAATAATTAACCTTTATAATCAACCAAAATATGTAAATAAGCTAGTTTAGTTAAGTTAATGTGCAAGAATAGGGAGATGGAGATAGATGGAAAGGATAATTGCATACTTTCGGTAACGCACACGAAACAAAATACTGAATTTCACGATCGTACTATTTATGTGAAAATAATTAAAAAATTAACCTTTATAATCAACCAAAATATGAAAATAAGTTTGTTTAGTAAGTTAATGTGCAATAATAGGATGATGGCGATCGATGGAAAAGGATAATTGCGTGCTCTTGGCAACGGCAACAAAAAGAAACATTAAAACTGAATTTCACGATCGTACTATTTATGTGAAAATAATTAAAAATTAGATTTTATAATTAACCAAAATATGAAAATATGTTAGTTTAGTCAAGTTAATGTGCAACAATAGGGAGAGAGATCGATGGAAAAGGATAATTGCGTGCTCTCTGCAACGGCAGCAAAAAGAAACATTAAAACTGAATTTCACGATTGTACTATTTATATGAAAATAATTAAAAAAATTAACTTTTATAATCAACCAAAATATGAAAATAAGCTAGTTTAGTCAAGTTAATGTGCAACAATAGGGAGATGGAGATCGATGGAAAAGGATAATTGCGTACCCTCGGTAACGCTGGTGAAACAAAAAACTGAATTTCACGATTGTACTAATAATGTGAAAATAATTAAAAAATTAACCTTTATAATCAACCAAAATATGAAAATCAGCTAGTTTACTCAAGTTTATGTCGAAAGCCCAGACCATCTGACTCGTCCGAGGACTTAGAGCAACAAAATGGATGGCCGGACTCAAGTTTATGTGTAATAATACGGGGATGGAGATGGATGAAGAATGGCAATTGTGTACTCTCAGCAAAGCCCGAAAAGAAAGACTGAATTGCGCAATCTTATAATTTAAGCGAAATATAATTTGTTTAGTAAAATATTTCTTCATTTTTACGTACACTATAAAAATAAATTGGGTCTATTTTTCTGATATAAAATCATTAGAAGACGAAAATGGATGCAAACTGATAATTTTGGACTCTCAGCAAAGCAGGAAATATGAATTGAATGGTGGAATGCATGGATTTCACGGAATTTTCCGCAGTTTTGGGAATCTGTAAAACCGTAAAATGAAGTAAAAATCCGTATAAACTACGGAAAATCCTTAAAAGTTAGCATCTTTGTAGACGTAGTATCATTTTCACGCACATTATTTTCATGAACTTTGTTAAAATAACTAAATAGGTTGGTTCTTTCCCTGGATTACCTTTCTACTCATTTTAAAAAACACAAAGCAAGATTACTCTACGAGACATTCAGAAACACATAGCATAGAACAAGACTATTTGGCAAATTATTCACTATTTCATTCCTCTATGGGAAAAATGCACAGCGTCCATTGTTTAATGATGCCCAGCCACTGTGTTTTGACTTCGGCGGCATATATTTATTGGCGTGGCGCCATTACGGAATGATCAGAGAATTAAATTTTCTTTTTTTAAAGGCGTTATTGGCTCAGATGGTAGGCAAAATATTATGCTGTCAGTGGCTCTTTAATCCGGCTCCAAAGATCCTTACTAAAGTTAGTGGCTTCGCAAATTTATGTTGGTTAATAAAAACTTATTTTTTATATTTGTTCACATTCGTTCGTTTTTTTTATTTTTTACTTTTTACATACGTTTTTCTTAGATTGTCGGCCAGGCGGCTCGTAAAAACAGCCGGGTGGCCCACCCATTCAAAAGATAAGAAGGGAGGAGAACCCTGCTCTTGCTTTAAAATATAATCCTTATAAAAAAATTTTGTAACTGCACAAATTGAAGTGAAGATAATAATTAGAACCCTCATATAATTTGTGCTGCTTGCTTAAGATCAGAAATGTAGATAGAAATGCTCATTATACCATCATTTTATATATACACAAACATAAATTTTTATATTATGAGGTGAAAACATTTATACCGGGTTCATAAAAGAACAATGATGGTTATTTGAAAGTTATTTCCAGCTCTGTGTGGCAATGGTACTTAATATTCCTGCTTTAAATAAATATTCATGTGTCATACAAGTGCTAATACACTTCTTTATGATAGGAAACAACAAGGAACATTAATTAAAGGGAAGCAATAAAACCCATTGTAAACAATGCCTCTAAAGTTGTTGACAACTGAAAAATGATTGATGTTCTTTTTCAACTTGTTTGATGTTATGCAAAATTATGTCTAAATATTTTATATAATTAAAAAAAATTACAGATATATTACACACACTTATTTACAGGTTTATTATATGGTAGACATGTCGAACAACCGATCCTTCTCTCCATACCTTGAGTTGGCGAGTACTTCAGTTAGATGCAAGGCACTACTATGTCTGTTAGCAAGGAAAACTTTCCTTAGGGGATCTACTTTTGTAAAATCTATTATTTGGCGAATGTGGTGGGGTAAAAATTAGTGGAAACTTAGAAGATTGACAAAATACTAAAGTTATTTTACTAATAACTCAAATTCACAAAAATATTTTAAAGTTTTCAAAATTTAGATTTTTCATTTATCCATTTTCTGAATATTTTAAACATTTATTGTCACTATTACTAATACTAATGGTGGCAACATGTCATATCTTCAAATCGATTTAATTAATAAATGAATGACAAATCATTAGATTTTAAATGTCATTTTATTAAAGCATCCAGCAAATGTACATATAATTTAAAAGCTAGAGCGCTTTCAGGTATCATCATACCCTTCCTCAGTGGCATTAAATAAAAAATCATGCCAACATGCTTAAATACTATCCACTACATTAAAGTTGAATTTGCATATTACAAAATTGGCATCACTACTAAACACATTTAATATATCCACACAAAATCACCAGAAACAGATTTGAAAATTATAAAATTATAAATACAAGAGAGACAAAAAGTCATAATCCAGTTTAAGCACAAATATACATAAAGAATTTTAAATACTTTATATTTTAGCGGTAACTTTGTAAAGGTTTGACTCACATGGAATCGAGAACGAGTCGCCAGGCGTAACTTAAAATATAGACAGGGTCAAAATTACAGATAGACGTACAATATAGATAAATAAAGAGGGATTCATAAAGTAAAATAGACCGGAGGTTATTACAGCTGATCAAAAGAAAAGAATTTTCGAAAAGAGGTTGAAAATTATCATTAATTACTAATTGGGCAAGAGCAGTCTATTGCCTACCATTTTTAACGTCCCTAGCATGTTCTACCAACCATGCGTTTAGTGCTAACCATACAAAATTCATAAACATTATCTGGAGAAAGAAGAGGTACAGCATATACCCCTATTACAGCTGATCAAAAGAAAATAATTTTCAAAAAGGAGTTGAAAGTTATCATTTATCACTAATTGGGCAAGAGTATTCGACTGCCTACCGTTTTTAACATCCCTAGCATGTTCAGCCAACCGTATACCAATCGTGCGTTTAGTGCTACCGATATAAAACTTATAAACATCTGGAGAAAGAAGGGGTGCAACATATACCTCTAGGTAATGATTATAAGTTTTATATTGGCAGCAGTAAACCCACGGTTGGTATACATTTATTTGGCTGAACATACTAGGAACGTTACAAATGGTAGGCAGTCGACTGTTCTTGTCTAATTAGTGATTAATGATAACTTTGAACCCCTTTTCGAAAATTGTTTTTATTTGATCAGCTGTAATAACCCTCGGTCTATTTTACTTTATGAATCCCTCTTTATTTATCTATATCGCATCTATATTTATCTATATAAGTTACACACAGCGACTCTTTCTTGATTCCAAGTGAGTCAAACCTTTAAAAAGTTACCTCTAAAATATAAAGTATTTAAAATTCTTTATGTATATTTGTGCTTAAACTGGATTATGACTTTTTGTCTCTCTTGTATTTATAATTTGTAATTTTTAAATCTGTTTCTGGTGATTTTGTGTGGATGTATTAAATGTGTTTAGCAGTGATGCCAATTTTGTAATATGCAAATTCAACCTGCTAGTAGTGGATAGTATTTAAGCATGTTGGCATGATTTTTTATTTAATGCCATTGAGGAAGGGTATGATGATACCTGAAAGCACTCTGGGTTTTAAATTATATGTACGTCTGATGGATGTTTTAATAAAATTACATTTAAAATCTAATGATTTATCATTCATTTATTATTTAAATTTGTTGTCACTCCTTTTTATAAACCTTGTTTTAAATCTTACCACTGTTTTTTTGTTACAGGTCTTTTTCCGTGTTTTATAATTGTTTTCCAAGTCATCTATAAAAAAAATTCATTTACCACTAAGCATTCAAATACTTTTGGAAGCCATTTAAAATTAATTTTCTCCATAACACTTAATTATTCAAAATCTTTTCAGCTTTAAATTTTTGCCAAAATTACTGATTATTTCTGAATATGCCAGTTTCTTAAGTTTTTAAGTTCTCTCATCTTGATATTTTTTAAAGCCGATAAAGCATTTATTATTAATATTTATGCCTTTTCTATTCTTAAGAAGGCCGGCCACTAATTTTTCTTTAATTTATGGAGTTTTACCAATGATTTTCTGTGATTTTTAATTAATTTATATTCTTTTTTCTAACTTTTGATCACTTACTATGTAATTTTTCAATCATCTCGATCCCCATATTTCTGTAATTTTTCTTAATATGTTTATTTCATAACAACTACATTCTTTATCCTTTTGAAGAAATTTTATTTTATTTAATGTTTTGGCTTTTCTGAATATAAAAAAATATCATTTTGTATCGCTAAAAACATAGACCCTTTTATTGCTTTACTTGAATTTTCCAATCAACAGTATGGAGCATGAACTAACTTTGGCTGCGGATAAGTTAAAACTCGAGCCGATTTAACTTTGAATTAACAATAATTGTTTACTATTGGCACTATTAAAAACACAACTAAGCTGTAAACAGTGTAGGAATACAAACATTTTTTTACATCATCGAAGCAGATTAATAACTTAAAACAGGGTATAATCTATAACAGGCAGCTTATAAAATACTTTTTTTTTATTGTATAACACTTTTGCTATACCAAAGGAATTGTGTGTAGCAAATACTAATTAATATGTAGCATTTGTGATGTAGCATTTGTGGAAAAATAGAGTCTTTCCATACCCCACAAAAGTTTTCATGAAATCTGAAGCTTTACACACTTATGCGTCCTAGTTGACGAGCCGGACGGTCTGGGTCTTCAACACTTATAGCCACTGCTCATGTCCTCGGACGAGTCGGTAGTTCTGGGCTTTCGACACTTATAGCCAGCCCGGGGCACGGTAGCCCATTGGTTAGCGCGCTGGAGTTGCACTCGGTAGGCCCGGGTTCGATTCTAGCCACTGCCAAAACTGCCACCATGTTCACGCGGAGTACGATCACGTTAAACATGTGGGTCCGTAAGTCCTTCCGAGAGGTTGGTGGTAGGGGAAGGAGGGTACGGTCCCTGTGGATGCCTCCCCCACTGGGTTCCGGTTCAAATTGGGTGGCACTTCCCGGCCGTCCAAACTGTTACCTTACACCTTTCTGGTAGGTCGGACGGTCTGGGTCTCAACAACAACACTTATAGCCAGCCCAGCCACTCAAATAGCTGATATAAGCCCTCTGGGTGCGTCGAGTGGTCTGGGTCTGCAACACTTATAACCACAGAATACTATATTAGTCTGTGCGTATAGCCATCTCTCCCGGCCACTCAAACAGCTGCTGTAAGCACTAGGGCCAGTCAAGTGATCTGGGTCTTCAATAATTATAGTCATAGGTGCCCATAGGGGCATTCAAAGTCACAAATGTAGGTATCAATATTATACTTCTCATCCGTGAGTTTACCCTCTGGAAGACGTTCTATGAGCACCCATAGGGAGCGCGAGGGGGCACTTTCGCTCCCGTGAACGTTCAAGGTCAGAAATGTAGGTATGAAGTTAATAGATATTTTCCTCTCATCCTTGAGTTTGGCCATCTCAGGAATAAGTTTTATGGGCGCTCTTGAATCCTACTTGTTCGAAACAAGGTCGACTTCTCCTGCAGTTACCACACTATATTTTGACACACACACACTCTTTCTCTCGCTCTGTGTCTCCCTCCCTCCCTTTCACCCGTATTCTAATCATGTTAATTACATGGTGATCTACATAATTCTAATTTTTTCAGAATGCAGATACATATAGATTTTTGTGGCTGTACATATTCTCACTAATTTAATATATCTAATTTCGAATAATGTTTTAATCCCATTTATTTCAAAATATTCTACCTGCTTCTAATTTTCTACAGAATGCATCTATATATAAATTGCCATAGTGATACGTGCATTTGCACCCCCATCCCACCCCACACACTGATGGAAATATATCCCAAAATGTTCAAAATGTGTTCATGATGTCTTTAAGTGTATTTTTTCGTCTAAATGTCATGATTATCCATGAACTTCCTCTATACAATAACATTAGAAAGTAATAAAATGATTCTTTAATTGAGTCAATACTGAATTAATTTAATTCTAATCTAAGAGATAATGCTTTTAAAAAGTGTCTATATTGCTTAATTGTAAGTTATATATCCACTTCTTTAATCAATATTGAATTAATTTAATTCCAATCTAAGAGATAATTCATTTAAAACATGTCTCTATTGCTAAATTGTAGGGTTGCACCGAATATTTGGTTCGAATAGTAAAAACAAATTAAAATATTCGACAATTGGTAAAGCATATTTTTTTATACAATGAATGAAAGTTATAGTATCATAGTACAAAATTAATTCAAATTGCAAAATTAATTAAATACAAATTAATTAAATGCAAATAAATTTAGAATGTTAAATGTAAATGCATTTAAAAAAGGCACAAAATAGAAACATTTTCTATTTTAAATTGGCATAAAATAGAAATATTATCTTTAAAAGAATTTAACCAAATATTCGGTATTCGGCTGAATATTCAGTTAGAATTTTAACTGAATATTCGGTATTCTGTATTCAGCAAAAAATGGTATTCGGTGCAACCATACTAAATTGTAAGTTATATATCCTATAAAAAGATAAACCAAATTGCGGGAGTCCTTTCTCATGATGTGGCTATTGCTTAATTGTAAGTTATATATCCACTTCTTTAATTTAATCAATATTGAATTAATTTAATTCCAATCTAAGAGATAATCCATTTAAAATGTGTCTCTATTGCTAAATTGTAAGTTATATATCCTATGAAAAGATAAACCAAATTGCAGGAGTACTTTCTCTTGAGGTGGCTGCTATAGTAACCGTGAGAGAGAGAGAGAGCACTCCTTCGCGCATCAAACTGGCGATATAACGGCGTTTAGCGTCTGATTTGAAAGAAGACTTTCTGGCTTAGTATAGTTTTTGGCTTTACGCCCCCCCCCCTCCCCTATGGTGAAACCCTAGTCTCAGGGGCAGATCAGGAGAGGAATTTTAGGAAGGAACTTGTATTGCCCAATCAACAACGGCAATGATGATAGTTGCTGCCACTACCAACGTAATGTTAATTGACTGATTTTGAGGGTGAAATTTCCCCTATCCCCCACCCATAGATCCGCCCCTGCTAACCTCGCCTAAAGAATGTATAAATGGCATTTTGAATACAGAATAGGCTACTAGTCACAAGGTAAAATTAAAATACTTTGCTCAAACTTTTCATAACATAATACCACTTTTTATTGAAACAGGAAGCTACACAAATCAAAGTTACTTTGTAATTAATTTATTTCATTTTGAACTGGCTCCTGGCTGTGGTTCATCAACCTCATTATCACCAGTACATACTAAATTTGAAAGTTCAAGCAAATTGCATTTTGACCATTCATATTTTTTGAAAGATACAATCTTCTTTAAAATCAATAAATCTATGGAATTATTTTTTACTTTCAGTGATATAAATATTTTTTGTTGATTATTTTTTTTGCTTGTTTGATTGCTTACCCCAGGCATTATTCTAACCCCTAACCAGACACCCGGACTCACCTCCAAAACCCGGACTGTCTGGGAAAATCCCGGACATATGGTATACGTAAGTTTAGGTACACTTCCCATTCATTTGTTATCAAATACTGCTGTGACTTTTGTGGGGCATTAATAAATAATGAATGGGAAAAAGCGTCGTACATTTCTCGATGTTTAGATAATTTGAGAATACATGGTAAGGTGTCATTTTGAAAAGGGGCTGTATTTTTCGATCTCACGGTGCAAAATTATAGTACTGGGACAGACAGGATGGGTTTTTTAATTTCTGAGGGCAGCGGGGCAAGCTGCCCTGCAAAAAACACCTAGGAACCCTGTGAACCTTGTATACATTAGAGGTCTACACAAAAATTTCAGATCTTCCTTGGCCTGCCTTGACTAATCACAGCCCATATATCACTCATTATTAGCCCAAAATTATATTTATATCACTGATTATTAGCCCAAAAACATTCTACAACTTGAGAGTCCAGCCCAAATAGTTATTTTTTTAGATATATATAAAATTATAAATTGAAGTCATATATGTACCCAAAATTGTGTGAAAAGATCTTTTTAAATCGGATTTATCTACATTTCTGTTATTAATAAGTTTTCATACATTTGTTTTGTGTAAATATGTATACATAAATTAAGATATAGATCAAGCCTGGCCCAGTCTGCCCCAAAATTTCCTAAATTCGGTATGAGTCTGACCCAGCTGAAAACATACCAATATAAATGTGACTGGATATAGGCCAAAATTAGGCCGAAGCCTGTGAAAATAGACCTCATGTATATTTGTGCAGTTTATGTAAATCGTATAATAAATACTTTATAAAGCATTTGATTTTAGTGATGTAATTGTACTTAAAAATTCTGCAAATGCACATTAAAGTCATATAAAGTATATTTTAATGTTTTGTAGGTTAGCTGAAGTGTTTGAACTGGAAACAAAAGCTTTTTTAAAACAAGATCCAGATCCATTTGATGATCGCCATCCAATTAAGTATTTTTAGTTACTCTAAAAATGTGTAACTGTGATTTGCTAATTAAATTAGGTAGAATGATATGTTTTAATCATTTACTTGTGTTTAAATTACCCTATTTCATGGTGTATAAGTCAGGGTTGTAAAAGAAAGAAATCTTTAAAAGAAAATGATGCGAACAGCAGACGTGTCGATGCGTTGACAGTGAAACTGCATTCAAAGATAGTATTCACGCATTCACGTCCAGATGCATTTACCTTAAAGGACGACTGACGCCAATGTGCTTTTTCATATCGAACATTTTTGTTTGAATTTATTTGACTACTAGATGGCACTAAATGTCCATTCTAACATTTACAACATATTTTGCTAATACAGTACAGGATCTATTATCTGGACTGCTTGGGACTTCAGGCAGTCTGGATAAGGGATTTTTATGTAATTCGGAACACTTTTTCTAAAACTTACTGGAATGGTCTAAAATGTTATAGAAAATTATAATTCATTTTAAAAACATGTATTAAATAAAGATTTTTTACAATCCATATGAAAAGATATACTTGGTTAACTAAAATGCATTATAGAATCAAATTTAGTGATTAAGAAAATTTTTGAAAGAAAAAAATGTCTGAAAAAAGTTGATTATTCAGGGTAGTTATTAGAAGTGTTTTTTTGGAACATTTCAACTAAAGTGGGCTCTCACCATATTCATCTAATATTTTAGCAGAAGTACCTTTGTTCATATGTTTCAAAATATTTTAAAGTACTTTTAATAAAATTAAGATGAAAAGGATGTTCATTTTTAATTGAGATGAGAGATTCAACTATGGGTATAAATATATCAAATTCTAATTTATGCTCTTCAAATGTATTTCTAATAAACCTTATAATTCTAAATGCCTGAATAAATAAAAAATATGTAATTTCTTTATCATAAACATATATCTCAATTTCATTAACAATATGTTTAAAAAATAACATCCCAACATAAAAAGCACAAAAAATATAAAAATATTACTTGATGGAAACAGATTGAAAAAATGGAAAATATTTAAAAATAAAACGAAATATACCAGCGATCGTGTTTAAATAAAAAAAATTCTGCGATATTGCTAAACTGTCTTTCATAAATTACTAATTAATAAGTGTAACACGTTAAAACCCCATAAATATACTGCAATGGAACTTTTTGCTAGGGGCCAATTTTTGGTCCAAAATAGCCATTTTGATCCAAATAATAGGATTTAATTGAAAATGATTTTGATGTTGGAATTCCATCAATGTTTTTAACACTTTATAACAAAATTAAAAAGTGTTTATGACTTTGTTCATTCTGTCTGTCTGTCTGTCTGTCTGTCTGTCAGCACGATAACTGCCTTAGAAATGACTATCAAAATGAAATTTTAGTATGTTGTTCAGGCGGTCAGTGGGACCTATGGGAATATAAATATATAATATCACCCAATTAGTTTTGGATTGAACCCGGGTTAAAAAAATGAAATACATTGAACCGTATGGGACCTGATTTTTCAAACATTTTTTAAGCAGATTTAAAATTCACAAATTGCTTCGAAAATTTTAGGAAATATTCACATTATCCTGTAAAATATATAGAAAAAATTTAAGCAAAATATATTCAGTAGTTTTTTAAATAAAAATTAAAATAATAATTACACCTTTTATATAAAGTGATCACGTGACCATTATATGAAGATATAACGTGACCCACTTCAAAATAAAATATAGCAACCATCTTGTGTAACATCGTGATTTTTAAAGTTCTTTTTCATTCATATTTAGTGTTGTATCCGTCCTAAAACCGCTTTATTTTTGCTTAAATTCTGCGCATCTACATACTGAAACAAGGCAATTACAATATATTTGAGTTTAAATGATCATCCAGATTTGATTATTTCTACAACAAAGCCTATTTTTCACTTATGGAAAATGTAAACAGCAAAATATGTAGAATGAGTTGTATAAGAATTGCTGCATTTCTTTAAAGCAAAATTATTTAGCTCATGGAGTCTGCAATATAGCTGATATGAATGAAATATTCATTGATTTTACAGAGAGAAGGATGATTTTTTTGATGAAGTTTTAAGCATACAGTTTAATTACTTGTACTTCCATGGTCTAAAGTTTTTAAATAAAATAAATTATTATAGTATTGTGATGAATGAAATGAATGGGAAAATGTTTATGAATGAAATGCTGCTTTTATAAAGGGAGCCGGGTGTGTTATATTTCGATGACGTCATTTGAATAAATTTCAGTTGTTTTCGATGAAGTTTTCAAATATAATAAATTTTTTTAATATTATGATAATTTTAAAAACATTACCGAGGAATGTTGAAGGCCCAGACCACACGACCAACCCAGGGGTTTATGGTAACAAATTGTGTGGCCGGTTACCGAGGAATGTATCGCATTTTAGTTAAACCATATATTATTTATATTTCAATGCTATCATTTGAACGAAGTTCATTTTTTTTCGATGAAGTTTTAAGATTTCAAATATAATAAATTAATGTAGTATCGTGATAATTTTCAAAATATTACCTAGGAATGTATCGCATTTTAGAGATGTTTAAATCAAATTGCAATGAAGTTGGAAAGTGTTTTATAACCAATGCTTTATGCATGATTGATCTTTCTTGTTTAAAATATTGACGATGAGCATATTTCCACGAAGATGAAAAAAATATCAGGTTTTCCCGAGAAAATGACAAGTTTATTGCTTAGGTTAAGTATTTAAAGGGATCAATCAGAAGGCCCTGAATGACATTTTATAGCTGCTATATTTTTCTTCGCATTTCGGCAAAAGTTAACTCATTAATTTCAGGAATTCCTTACTTAAGCGTACCTTCTATCATATCACAAATGCGCTGATGACTTTTTTTCATCTTTTGCAATAAATGTTTATTGAATTTTGTAAAATAGTATGAATTCTGTGCGTTACATCGTGTTTGAAGGGCGTAGACAAAGTAAATAGGATTTCCTTAGCGATTGAATTTTGCAAAATAATATGAATTCTGTGCGTCACATCATGTTTGAAGGGCGTAGACAAAGTAAATAGGATTTCTTTAGCGATATCGGAATATTTCTACCGAAAAAGTTGGAATACTTTTACCAAAAATCAAAATCCCCGAACAAAGTGCAAAAAAGAAAATGTAACGAATTCGGAAAAATCGAAAGCTTTGTGCCTAGTGTGCTCTGCCCTATACACCCGGAAAAAAATGAAACACCATTAAAAAAGCCCTTTGCCTCGACTTGGTAACTAAGACTCCTATATATACAGGAGTCTTATCTGTAACCAGTGAAGAATGGAATGACATGTCTCGCCTGTTCCGGATGCAGCTGCTTAGGAAATTTTCGGGAAAAACAGTGCTACTTCGGATGTTTTCCAGAAATTCCGCCGGATAAGAAGCCGCATACTGTACTACTTTGGTATAGGAGCGTCCCTATGAATCAACACTTCATCTAGAGTGGTAAAACGTGGTTTTGTAATATAAACAAACGGATCATTTCTCGCAAACTTTGATATGTTATAATTGAGTATGGGTTCTTGTTTTGATTTTAGTTTAATTATTGCGTTGCTGAATTATTGGAATGTAATAAAGTATTTTCTTTCCAAGTTTGGGTTTTAGAGGAAAGTGCAGTAGTGAATTTATTAGGTTTTTTCGGATAAGAGAATGGCTGGGTCAAGATATTTTTATGTATAGAAGAATACAGGGTATCTTAAAATGTGCTTTAATTCTTTACCTGTTGGAGATAAGTGGGCAATGTAATTTTAAAAAATGTTGAAGGTAAGGTAGGAAATAAGACTACATTAATGAAATAGTCCTCCCATTAATTTTCAAAACGTTACACTTTTTTAATTTTTATACGACTCCCTTAGATAAATTTGGTCAACAACAAAATTTTATTTTTCATGCAACAAGATCATTAAAAAAACCTCGCACATCTATATCTTTAAAATCATCTGAATTATGATAAAGGAAAAAATCTGACTTATGCCACTTTTCTGTACCATGTGAAAGGCTGTTTCATCAATGAAAATAGGGATCATAAACAAATTGATGATAGAAATTGTTTAGATCAAAAATATGTTAATATATGTCAAAAATTTTTATCACAAATGCATCTAAATAAAGCATTACACAGACAGAGGTCATATAAAGCAGTGGTACTCACTACGCAGTTAGGTATCCTATGTATTATCATCCAGTTTTATCTTTTTTGTGATATGTCACAAATTTACATTTCTAATTTGATATATGGTCGTCATTCGCAATGTTCAATTTTCAATTAAATATAACTCATTCAATTTTAAAGATACAGATATGCAGTTTTTTTAATGATCTTGTTGCATTAAAAATAAATATTTTCTGATTGACCAAATTTGTCTAAGGGGGTCGTATAAAAATTTAGAAAGTATAACTTTCTGAAAATTAATGAGAGGACTATTTCATTAACGAAGTCTTATTTCCTACCTTACTTTCAATATTTTTGCAATTTACATTGCCCACTTATCTCCAACAGGTAAAGAATTAAAGCGCATTTCAATCTTTTTGGGACACCCTGTATACTCACATGGTAATCGAACAGGATAGTTATGAAAGTAATGCAGATAGAGAAGATTCATGGAACTTTTGATATTTCTGATGAGCACACAGACAGTTTTTGTGAAAATGCAAAGATTTCAATGTTTGTCTGTGTGGGAATCCATGTTTTGAAATACATTAGATATGAAAGGCTAACAAATCTATTTTCTTCTTAAAAAATTTACATAATCTCTATTATCTATATAAAGAATTGAGTACAATTACTTGGAAATTTTTCCTGCACAACAAATAACCATTTTAATTAAATTAATTAATCATTTAAAATTATTTAAATAAAAGATAATTTGCGTATAACGTATACATCTAATAGAAAATAAGTATTTCCTTTTTTTCCTGAAAAAAGTAGAATGCTGTGTTCAATGGGTGATTTTTAATGAATGTTTTTCCAGAGTTAGATTTAGTACAAAAATGCACTGTCCTTTGGGAACAGTTCAGAAGTGAAACGCTCCATCTAAAGGATGGAGCCACAGCAGTTCCAAAATGCCGCCATCCGCAAAAGATTAAAGGTCATATTGCCAGTTATATTTCATGTTATTCAATGAAATAACTTTGACTTTTTAATTATTTGACTTTTTAATTATTTTACCTAGTTCATTTCCTGAAAGATGAATTTGAAACCATTTTGCTCTTGAAGATCCATCTCACTCTTACCTTGAGAGTTTTCTCTATCATGAATGGAAGTCTATTTTATAAATACAATCTCAATTCCAGAGGCACTACTTTTTAATTATTGAGAAATATTTCTACATTATCAACATAAAGCTGACTGGAGTTTAAAATAAAATTTAATACTTTGCAGCTTATTTTCGGAATCTTGCTAACCATATTTATATAACTAAACTATTTTACTTAAAACCAATCATTTGTACTTGATTTTTGAAATACTAACAAATTTCTTAATAATATGTAAGTATGTTGTTTCAACCTCATGTACAATTTCATTAAATAGATCTTAATCAACTCAGTTTTATCACTTTTGCTCCCAGACATCTAGTTGTCTGTTGCATTGATATTTCCTTTTATAAATCTCTTCAGAGTCATATTTATAAGTTATAGTATCTAATTTATACAATTTTGTTTCAAGAGGATGCAAAGAAACATTTCTGTAAATTATTTATTAAAAATTATAAAATGCCAATAAAGAGAGCTTAAATAATCAAGAGTTTAGTTCACGATTTGCATCTGCTTGCAGAAGATATGGCAACTTTCACCAAAAGTTAGCAATTGACGTTAAAAATATTATTTGTAATTTAAGTTTTTCAAATCTTTTTTATTGGGATTCAGAAAGTTAATTAGAAAATAGTAATGAATATGTAAATTATAATATATATATATACATGTACAGGGTTGCCAACTTCTCCGAAAATTCTGGAGTGTATCCAGAATTTATGTGATTAGTATGGAAGTATGGAAAGCAATACAAATTCTCTGGAAATAACAAAATATCGATTCACGTTCCCTGAACTTCATAGTGCCGAGCGATAAGATCGGAGTTTTGCGTTCTTACATCTAAAAATTTTTTTGCTCATGACTGCAATATTGACACTCTCGGATGGCGATTTCTATAATGTAACGAAAGAGATAAACAGTGATTATATTTCTTGAATTCATTGAATTTGTAGCGTTTCTTGAGTGAGGCTTATTGAAATATGAAGAGACATCTTTAACAACATAAATATTTATTAACAAACTTAAATACCTATCTTAGGTTACATAATAAATTAGAAATCACGTCCTGCGACAATAACATTTGATAGTACTTATCAACCATCATACTGCTTTTTCCCTCAGCCATTTGCATCAGTCTGCCTCATAACCATTTATATCATCCTCTTTTATACCAACACTTTCTCCCTTTACAGTTCGCAGTTACAGCTTTTTCTTAAAGTTAATTTACAGTTAGATTAAGTAAAATTATTTCCCAACAAGACCTCCCATAATTTTGCTTCAGTTAATATCTTTACTAATACAGAAACACAACATCTTTACAAATATAGAAATATTAGATAACATTCAGTGTTTGCTTAAATCTTGACAGTGTATCTTTACTTACAGCTTTAGTTAACATATCTGCTGAATTATCATTACTTAATACATAACAAGTTCAAAATTTTGAGATTTTAAGTTCTCATTTACAAAACTTACTTTACGGATAATGTGATCTGATCTACTTGAAGTTACTCCGCTTTCACAAATGAAAATCGATGATTTGTTATCACAATAAAGTTTTACATTCACTAGAGTCTTAAGTAAAAATTCGTCATAAAATAATTGTAAAGAAAGTGCTCTTTTCATGTGGCTTACCAATGCAGATATTTTACCATCATAAGTAGAGATACAGTATCTTGTGATTTAGAAGTCCAACTAATTATATTTTGACCAAATTTGTAAAGAAACCCTGTTGACTTCTGATTTGGTTTCTTATATCTCCAATTAGTGTCTGCATATCCTGAAAGAGTAAAACCACCTTTAACATATACCATACTTTGGTTTTTAGTTCCTTTTACATATCTGAGCATCCTCTTGACGGCAGTCACATGTATAACTCTTGGATCCTTATTGTACGAGGCATGTTTTTTATGTAAGTACCGTTTTGCGATTCCGCCGCCGCAGCGCTACGGTCGGCGTTCCGCGCATGCGCGCTGGTTACCTACATCTCTTGTCTACGCACTGACGCCATTACAGTCTGATTCTTCATTGTATACGTTGTTTACTGAGTGTTTAAGATGCCTCCGACAATCGTGAGTCCCGCCGATTGTGAAGTACGGGCTGTTATACGATTTCTTAGTGCTAAAGGCGTAAAACCGATCGATATTCATCGTGAGATCTGTGAAGTTTACGGACAAAACATTATGAGTGATGGAATGGTAAGGAAATGGGTGAGAGCATTTAAAGATGGCCGCACAAATGTGCATGATGAAGAACGGAGTGGGCGTCCTTCGGTCTTTAATGAAGATTTGGTGCAGAAAGTGGAAGAAAAGGTGAGAGAAAACAGACGCTTTACAATTTCATCAATGTGCGACTGGTTTCCTCAATATTCTCGTAGTGTTTTGTATCGCATTGTGACCGAGAACTTGAATTACCGGAAATTGTGTTCACGTTGGGTTCCAAAAATGTTGACGGATTTGCACAAAACCCAACGTTTAGGCAGTGCATTGACTTTCCTTGAGCGGTACCACAATGAAGGTGAAGATTTTTTAGACCAAATTGTTACTGGTGACGAAACATGGGTGGCCTACGTCACACCAAAATCAAAACAACAATCCATGGAATGGCGACATTCATCATCACCCAAAAGAGTGAAGTTTAAGCAAACAATTTCTGCCCGGAAAATCATGTGCACAGTTTTTTGGGACAAAAAAGGAGTATTGCTAGTGGAGTTTCTGCCTCGTAATGAGACAATCAATGCAGCGTCTTATTGTGAGACATTGAACAATCTGCGTCGTGCAATCCAGAACAAAAGACGTGGCAAGTTGAGTAAGGGTATCGTTTTGCTGCATGACAATGCCCGTCCACATGTGGCTAAGACCAAAGATCTCATCAAATCTTTTAAATGGGAAACTCTAGATCATCCTCCATACAGCCCTGATCTGGCGCCCAGCGACTACCATTTGTTCCTGCACTTGAAGAAACACCTGGGTGGTCAGCGTCTTCAAGACGATAACGAAGTCAAAACAGTTGTGATACAGTGGTTAACAAGTCAGGCGGCAGAATTTTATGAGGAGAGTATTCAAAAACTGGTGCCACGTTATGACAAGTGCCTCAATATTCACGGAAATTATGTAGAAAAGTAGATTAAGGTACAGGCTTTCATGTAGAAATAAAATTATTGCGATATCTTTGCACGTCTTTTTTTAATTCCAAAACGGTACTTACTTAAAAAACATGCCTCGTACTTTAACAAGGTTGCTAAAGCGTACACGATGCCCACTCTTGATTTTAATCCAAGGTACATTAATGAACCAGAAATTTCCTGACATTTGTAAGGGTCACACTTCTCTGAAGTTTCATAATTATCAAGTCCACATTTATGTCCATTGGGGTTGCAATGCTGTTACAATCTTGCATTTTAAATCTCTTTAATATTTCATCTACATAAGCTTCTTGTTTGATTATCAATTGATTTTCTTCTATTTCTAATCCTAGGAAATTTTTTATATTAACTTTTTTGAGTTTAAAATTTTCTTTCAATTTTCTAATTACATGATCCAAAATTTCATCATCAGAATTTATAATTATCAGATCATCTACATAAATCCCAATGATTAATCGAGAATTTCTCTTCTCGTAGTTGAAAACACACTTGTCAGATTTAAAGACTTAGAATCCACACTTTAGTAAGTGATCAGATAAAGTTTCATACCACACTGTTGAATTATGAAATAATTATGTTGTTGAATTATGACAATATTTTTCACTACTGCAATCTGTTTGCATCGACTAAAATTTTCATAATTATTATGTGTTGTATATAAAAAAGCTATTTTTAAAATATATTATTAATGACATAAAGGGTTATTTTGCAACAGTATCATGAAAACATCATTTGTATACGATTGTCTGTGTATTTCTTTGACTGGTGAAAATATTTTTCACTTCTGCATTCTGTTGGCATCAACTAAAATTTCATAATTACTAAATGTTATATATAAAAAAGCTATATTTCAAACATATTACTTATGAAATGTAGGTTTTTTTTTCAGCAGTATCGCGAAAAACTGCATTTTTATGCTATCATCAGTATATTTTGCTCAATTGTAAATATATTTTTCACTTCTGCAATCTATTTGCATCTACTAAAATGTTCATAATTATCACATATTGTATATAAAAAAAGAGCTATTTTTCAAACATATTATTAATGAAATGAAGGTTTACTTTTGCAGCAGTATTGCAAAAGTAACCCTTATGCGATTTCAATTTATTATAATTACATTTTTATGCGTTCATCGATATGTTTCCTTTGTGAAAATATTTTCCACTTCTACAATCTGTTTGCATCGACAAACATTTTTGTAATTATTTCTCATTTTATACAGATAAACTATTTATCAAACATAATTTTAATGAAATGGACTATTTACTGAATACCTATTTAAAACAATAATTTAGGTATCATTTCAGAAGCATTTAATGTAAAAGAATTTGATGTATTTTCAACTAAATTGAAATCTTTGGAATTTTAATAAAAGAAAAATACATTTATTTCATCCTTTATTTTAAATTAAGATAGTAATCCTAATAACATTATTGTAAATGAGTTCTGAGAATAATAAAAATGTAAAAAAGTAAAGCAGCCCGTAAATTTTTTTCGGCTTTCTTTTTCTTCTTCCAAAAATGGACTGAAATTTTTTATTGTCTGAAAAAATTAAACTGATTTCTGCTCCAATCTTTCAAATAAAGTATTATCAAGTCTTTTGTCCAAAAAATGAAAAATTTAACAAAACAATAGACATACTATAGTAAAAAATTTCAATGGATTTATTAAGTTAGCTAAAAGTGCTAGTTTCAAATCATCACTTGATATAAATGTAATTAATTTATAATTTATAAAATTTTATTACTTGAAAATGAAAATTAATGAAACTGTCCTGAAAACTCTCCTGAAATTTCCCGTGTTGACTCTTGAAATACTTCCTAAAACTCCTGAAATTTACCATAACTCCTGAAGAGACTCATTCAAGGTTGGCATCTCTGTACGTACATGGTAATTCAAATAGGTGGTTACTGGATTTATTTCTTTACATAGTAGAGATAAATAATGGAAATAGAAGAAAAAATTCAAAATAAGGTGAAAAATCATAACAGCACAGTTTGATCTTTCTCTCTCTCTCTCTCTCTCTCTCTCTCTGTGTGTGTGTAGGGGGGGGGGTACTTTCAGAAAAATTCAAAATGTAAATTTTCAAGCTATTCCTCTTAAATACCCAATTAGAAAAATATCCCTCACTCTATAACCAAATAAAAAAAGTTCTGTACATTTGTTTTCATGGAAATATACAAAGACTTTATTAGAATACTTTATTAGAATATATAACTTTATTAGAAAGTTGTATAAAAAATAGTATATGTAATTTCTGTTAACTATTTTATGTGCTGTGTATCCTTTTAGTATTTAGGTTAAATAATACTATAAATTCTTTCTAAAATGCAAATTGAAATTTCATACATTGTGTGAGAGCATTCAGAAGTTATTGATCTCTTATAAAGGCAATTAGAAACAAAGTAATTTTGAATCCAAATTCAAAGATTTCATATAATGCAGATAAAATATGTATTTACGTGGCAGTTTTAAAATGTCGGACCGCAACACCAATATAAGACTGTAGTTTTCTTAAAAGTATTTCTTAAACCAAATTATAGTTTGTCAGTCATAATGTTTTAGTACACTAAAAGGCTCTGCCCTGTTAGCTAACCGCCATAACTCACTTCGTGACTTGGGAAGCTTCACCTCTTACTCATAAAGCTTGCTTCATGAGCTATTTCAAACCAAACTAAAGTTTAAATTGGTAAATGGTTTATTTCATCCTGTTACTTTATTATTTGTGTATAAATGTACCAAATCTCATATTTTTATATGTTATAGTTTTTGTGGTACGAGAGAGAAAGAATCTATAGAGGTGCCTATACGAAAGAACATTTTTCACAAGTGCATAAAAAGTAAAATATCTCCTAAACTACATCGAAATAAAAAAAGGGCTCCGCCCTGCAAAAATTTGGATAGAGTAACAAAAGTTGTTAGTCTATCCAGGACGCAAACTCGCAACTCAAATATTTTGACTTTGACATTAAATATTTCTTAAACTACAATATGTATCGAAAAATGGTTTATTTCAGCATGTTCCCCAAACTTTTCTCTACAAGTGTACTAAATTTTATATTTTTGTATGCTATAGTTTTTGTGGTACAAAGTAGAGAAATAAGAAATTTGTCAAACAGCGGCGGTGTCAGCTAGTTTTTTTAGTACAGAAGTCTGTTAAATTTACTGAATGTGTAACATACTCCAAGGTTTGAATTTGACCTCACAAAAAGGAATCTATTAGGGTTTAAATTTGGAGACCTATTAGTCCATTCTTCTAAGACCAATCCACTGGTTAGGAAAGTATGTATTGAGACAGTTACTATATACTTGACATTGGTGTGGTAGTGCAACATCTTGTTAATACCAAACATGATTGTAGTTTGTTAATGGTAAATCTTCCATAAAATCATGGTGTTTAAGGTAGTTATCACCTTTAAGTGTACGATGATAAAAAAAACAATCCCAACTATTCTATTTAACCAAACATCACACACACACATACAGAAAATCACTGTTGATGAATTTCTCAAATGAAAAATGGATTTGCATTGCTTTAATAATGATCATTCTGACAGTTGATCACTCCATCTTCCATAAATTAGCATTCTTCTGTCCACAGAATATTTTCAGGAAATTTGGATTCAAATCTTGTTGAATAAGCAGATACCATATATTTGCACAAATTATCTTCTAAACTGTAGTAGCAGCAATACCCAAATCAGCTTGCTGCTCTTATATTTGCATGTGAATTTCTTGTAGAATATGAGTGTGCAATATAGCAATTATTTGGTTGTTAATGCACTAGTGAATTCTTCCTGGTCTTGTATGTGGGTAAAAAGATCTTGTGGTTTGCAAATGCCACATCAGTTGATTAATCAATATATGAGAAAGTTAGTGTGAATTTGGAAATCAATATCCAAAATCCCATGCAGTTTCAGCCAGGCTTTGGGAAATCGGCAAAATCTAGCCCTTCTGTGAGGACGGCTAGTGAAATGTTTTACTCGTCCTCGAAAATTTTTACCTGTCCTAAGAATTTTTTTTCACTTTATATTCATTAATATATGTGCTTAAATACATCGCACAACAATAATAAATTGGAACCAACTGCCTCGCGATGAAGTGCGATAACTGCATATTCATACACCACCCCCACAGCGCTTAACCGCCACAATCAAACCCGCCGACGAGGAGTCTTCGATAAAGAACCAGACCTGCAGAATTCCGTTATATAGGGGGGGGGGGGGGCAGAGGGGTAAGATATGTAAGGAATCTCTCTTTTTCCCAATGTTTGGTAACTTGAAGGCATGGTAAATAAATAATATAAATCCTCTTGTCTCTAAGCAGTTTAAACCTTATTTGCACTCTTAATTTCTAGGGCTAGGGAATGTAGTCAATCAAGATTAAAATCTTCAGACTGAATAGATGTTTCACACCTGAACTTCAGTTGTCAAACAATTGGATCAAATGCCATGAATGAATTTTAACCGTTTTAGTTTTAAAGTTGAAACCAAAGAGGGGAAGAAAATAAAACACTTCTGGCTGAAACTAGAAGAATCCATTCCAAAAATTCAAACTTGTTACTTACTCCCATCTATTGCAGCAAATGGAAATTTTATAGTTTGGGTTTTAAAGAGTTAAAAAGGGATTTGGGCTTGAGTTTTTTTTTTTTTTTTTTAAATATCCGTTACGACCAGGCCGAATATATTTATTTTGAAAATTTTTAAAATGGATTTAAATTGAATACATGAACTTATTGCTTTTATTTCAGCTACGTAAAGATAAATGTTTAAGATAACAAACTAAATTCTCCGTACAAAATTTTGACAAATTTGTTTTTAACATATTTGAATACAAACCACTTCGGGTCTGCTGAGACGCAGTTATCTTCAGGCTGAGTTCATTCTACATTTATAAATTTCTTCGGGTGTGGTCCGGGTTTAAGTATTGGTATTATCGGTCATGTTAAAATCCGAAATTTTGGTACATGTACACCCACCTCGAAAAGGAGAACAGAACATGTCACTTCGACCGTGAGCACTCTATCGCATTTTCGTTCGGTCATCGGATTCACTGAGTGGAGGATGAGGGGAAAGAAAATAGCTAGCGCCTGTGGTTACAATGCGGATCTGACGGCTCGCCTAGAAAGAAGGCATTGATAATGCACACTAACTAAGTTTATAGGGGGGGGTGGAGGTGACGACATTTCAATTTTCATTCATGGCACAGGAAATGGCGGCTTTCGCCATAATTTTACGATGACAACAATTTGTTTTATTTATTTTTACGGAATCTAATCTACGGCAACTTCTGAAAATTGATCGTCCTCGCCGAATTTTAACCCGGCGAGGACGGGCGATTTCCAGAAGCCTGGTTTCAGCATTATTTCTATTGCATGCTAAGTAGACCATAAAATAGTTCCAACTTGGCTAAGAAGCCTTAATCTAAGCCAGATTACATAAAATGGTTAATAGAAATTTGCGTAGTCTTATTTTTATAGAAACAAAGTAAGTTCTGAATGTAACTTCGTTGACTTTGACTCAAATCTGATTGTGTGTGAAAGTTTCGTTGTCATTGACATAATAAAACTCAAACCAATTTGAATAATATTTTGAACATAGTTGGAGCTAATCATGGTTTAGGTTATGACAAAGCCTGAATTTTAAATTTTGATATGTGCACTGAGATATCTGGGGTCAAAGGTCAGATGTTAAGTCAATGAAGAAATATTAATTTCAAAGCATTCGTGCAACAAATAGAATTTTCTATTTGTTTAGTATATAGTATATTTGTTTGATAGAAGTTACTAGGCTATTTTGTACATTAATTATTTAACAATTTAGTTTTAATATTTTACTGCTTTCATGAAATAAATGTCTGAGTTATTAAACATGTTGTTAGATGCTCTTCTTCATTTCAGGTTTGGGTCGTGAGAGTCAGCCTAGTACTAATAAAGCATAAAATTTTTTAACTCTGTATGTCTCCATAAATTTTGGAGATAAATGTACTGAACTTTTTACTTGGTTGTTAGAGAGGGTGAGGGATATTTTTCTAATTAGGTATGTGTCACTGGAGAGACTGTATGCATTTTATGTTTTGAATATTTGTTTTTCAAAATACTTCCTCCACCGAGATCAAACTAACTGTATTGTTATGATTCTTCACCTTATTTTGAACATTTTTCAATTTACAATATCTATCTAACTCAAATAGGTAAAGAAACAAACCTCGTAATCACCTTTTTAAAACATCCTGTATATATATTACACATTATTTTTCATGCAGGTTGAAAGAATTTTCTTATAAGGTATACTCTTTGAATTACATATTTTTATAAGCTTATTTATTTTTTTTTATATCTAGGTCGCTCTCAACCTGATTGTACTTTAGGACATATATTAAAAGTTGTCTTTCGCAATCAAAGAATTGTTGATGAGGTAAGAAAAGTTTTTCTCTTCTCCAAGCCATCCTCCTCTCCCCCCTTCTAAGTAGTGCAGTAGGCACCACTTATTGTGACCATAGATAATAGAATGATCTGGTTATTGTTATTAGATTATCAAAGTTTTGCCTGCTTGTAGACAAGTTATATGCTATAATTATCTGTTATTGTAATTGCAATTTGGGGATAACATTCTTCGAGATAGGTAAAAAAAAGAAGTTGACAGAGATAGGGAGGGGGGCATACTGGAATAGAAATGTGAGGAGAGGGAAAAAGCGCAATCAAAATTACCGATTTTCATGCTGATGAAAGAAAAGAAAACCATTTTTTCTGGGCTCAAAGAGAAGAGTCGAAAGCCCAGGCCGTCCGACTCGTCCGAGGACTTGGAGCAGCAAAATGGGCAGCCGGTCAATGAGAAGAGTGCCTAAACTGGAGAAATACCAGTTATAATTTCAGATTTGAAAATGGTAAAGATAGGGAAAAAACATTTGTCAATTGAAAACAATAGTTAATAAGACATCCTGGTTTTTGCAATGATGTTACAGAAATGTCAAAATATTGTTCTAGAAATTAGATCTTTTTGAAACAAGTGTCTTATTATCAGCCATTACTGAACTGTGCGGCTTCATAACAATATACAATAAAGATTCCGAAAAATATGAAATTTATGAGAAAGTATACACAGGTGCTTAGATGAGTGAAGCACTCCATATATAAAGATTCATTTGTATAGCTTAGATCTCGGAAAGAGGGATTATTACTGAAACTTTACAGTGCTGAATTTCATTTTCTAATATGGACCCTATGGAGAATTAATATACATATTACATGAATGGAAGAATACTCCTCACCTCCCCCCTCCCCCTTCCCTTGTTTATGTTACTGTTCAAATTAGGAGACATCTCATTAGTTAGATAATTTTCAGAAGTACTTCAAATTTCTGCATTTTATAAATAAACTTCTGAAAAGTTGCAGGAAATTTACTGTTAATGAATTTTTCTGAAAATAAATTACAATAGCTGGCATCGACTGTATATTAGGTCTTTTATTAGGTGTATAGGTACTATATATTAGGTCTATATGTATGAACTTTTCAAAAAATGTCTTTTATATGGAAATAATTGTTGAATTTTCTATAAAATCAAAAGAATAAAAAAGTATTTGATAAAAATGAACCAATGTTTTAAAATTATAGCTTATGTAATTATAAATAAATAAATCTCTCCTATCAGAATAGTAGTTGAGGAACACTTTATAAAAAAAGTTTTTTTTTCTATGTTTTTTTTTTATAATATCCTTAAGGGGATTCCTTTGAAATGCTCGTAATTTGTTATTCTTCAGAAGTTGGAACTCACTACTGGTTTTACTGGCAATCTCCCGGTTTTTCCCAAATTTAGATGAAAATCTCCCAGTTTTTGCCACTTTTTTTTTAAATTCCCTAAAGCTAGGGATTTTTCAATAAAAATTCTCTGCTAAAGGGAATTTCTATTGAACTTGCGGCCACCATTTTATTTCTTCTGTATATAAACCTAGTACCAGTATTAAGTTACATCATTTTCACTTTTTTATTGATAGATACTGCTTCAAGACAATTTCACGTACAATGTGATTTCATGTATATAGATTACATTGCTGTGTAATGTTGAAACATCTGTTAAATTTTAAATTATATGAATGAAAAATACACAACATTCATTTCTTTGTAGTAGGTTTCATTATTAATCAACATTTTCATAAAATATTGATTATTTTTCAAGTGTGATTTCACGCGTATAGATTACATTCCTATGCAATGTTGAAACATTCTTTTCCATCCATGTTTAGTTTCAAATTATGTGAATTAAAAAATGCACAACATTAGTTTTTTTGCAGTATGTTTCATTATTAATTAATATTTTTGTAAAATATTTATTATATTTTAAGTACAATTTTGTTTGTCTATATTAAATTCCCGTGTAATATTTAAACATCCCTTTCCATCCATCTTACTTTTCATAAAATCTCAAGTTAATTAAACATAAACTGTACTTTCATATTTTTGCAGTTTACATACAAATGAAGGATTATTTTCTTCAAAATTTGCTATTTTCCCCTTATTTTCTAGGTAATAGAGTTCCAAAAGCAGTTTCCTATCCATATTTAACTAAATTACAACTGAACATCTTTTGTTTCAGTGAGCCCCTCCCAAAAATTTCTCTTTGTTTATGTCACTGTTTTTTTTCTATACACTGATTATGTAAAAACATTTTTCTTATGCAGTAGGCATCTTCAATGTTATAGTGAGTTATCATTTTTTGAAAAAATAAAGCCCATACATTTTTTGTGGGATGTTAAAACAAATCCCTATTTTCCCCTAAGTGATTTTTAACAGGTTATATGCTAACTTTAGAGTGCTGTAAAGAACGCTCATCATGCTATCTACTGGATTTTTATTCTCCAATGTTGGCAGGTATACGCATACAGGGTGTCCCCAAAACATTGACCTCAGCTTTTATTCCTTAAATACTGATCTTAGACATATATAATAAATTACAAAGTTGCGTAAAACAAGTATAGAATTTTATGAAATCGATTAAAATTTTCACTGGAATTAAATTTTAAGAAATACAAAATTTAAATTTTTATACGGCCTCCGTGTAAAAACATTTCCAATGAGTAAAATGGGCCCCATACACTAATACGGTGATGTACAAAATTTCAGCATTTTATCATAGAAATTCCCAGAGATATGAAAAGACAAAAATGTTGACTTAAACCATTTTTCGATGCATCGACATGGGTTCTCCAAAGGAAAAAATCATATCGGCAGATTGCTTGTCAAGGGTCATACACAAATTATGAAAGAAAACAATGATTACATAAATAATAATTTTGCTATTGGTGCAAAAGTATCTACACTGTGTAGAAATAATAACTTTACACAAAGATTACAAAGCTTGTTCAAAATGTTTTCTATCCATGCCAAAAATCCATTGAAGATAAGAGGTAGATATTATTTACCTATGATGCATTTTTGTGTTGCGTGATTTGCACTCTTGCTGTAAACATTTACATTTTAATTTGTGATTAATCCCACACCAACTTTGTTTAAACATATCTGGGACTTTTTATGATAAAATGCTGAAATTTTGTACATCACCTTATTAGTGTATGGGGCACATTTTACTCATTGGAAATGTTTTTGTATGGGGAGGCCGTATAAAAATTTAAATTTTGTATTTCTTCAAATTTAATCTCCTGAAAATTTTTATTGATTTCATGAAATTCTGTACCTTTTTTATGCAACTTTGGAATTTATTAAATATATGTCTAAGATCAGTATTTAAGGAATAAAAGACAAGGTCAATGTTTTTGGGACACCCTGTGTATGTATATATATATATATATATATATATATAAGATTCATATGAAAAAGAGAGGGGAAATGACCAAATGCAAGGCATAAAATGGTAGAGGGGGATGGCGACCCCTCTTTCCCGTTTAAAAGACTGCTTTTATGCCCGGGCAACACTCACGGTATCAATGCCATGCAGAAGCCATACTTCCGTAAATGTGTCAAATCAAAAACACTCGAAAAAGTGCAAAGAAAACAAATAGGAATCGACCAGGATCGCAAGGGAAAGAATGGAAATGCAGCAAATGCCCCTGTCGGTTAAGATGGAGTGCATCATATATAACAGAAGTCCACGCATGCGCTATTCGTTATTTTCACTTTCATCGTTCTATACCTCTGCCATATCCTTTAAGTAAGCATTTTCTCCCTTTTTTGTATTAAATAGGGAATTATAATAACATTTCAGGAAACCAATTGGATAATTACGTTTTATTGTACATCTCTAGCATACATCTCTAGCAATACATCTCTAGCATATCTGTTACAAATGAGTAACTATAGGCCAAGACTAAGGATAAAGATAGAAGGTAACATATCACTACAATGGAAAGGGGGATGAGAAGAATATTAGGATTCAAAAATCACAATTAAAAGTATATAAAAGTAAATAAAAATAAAACTTGGCAAAAATGAGAATAGGCAATAATAATCAGCTCAAGATAAGAGATTAAGAATAGAGAACAATCAATTGAAATTACACAAAAAATGGCGGTTAGTTCGAAATTGCATTCTCATCAGGACAGCCATACAATTCGAATTAAAACCAATAGAATAGCCAGTTTCTGACAATATATATATATATATATATATATATATATATATATATATATATATATATATATATATATATAGAGAGAGAGAGAGAGAGAGAGAGATAGATGGTATTGCAGAAACATGTAATTTATAAGCTTCAACAGCTTCTTCTGGGCTGTTAAATCTTTGACTACACATTTTATTTTTTATTGTTAAGAACAAGAAAAAATCATTGGGTGCTAAATCAAGTGAATAAGGAAAATTACTCATCAAATAAATTTTTTTCATGATTAAAATAAATAATAGTTTGAAATACAGTGTATGAACTTGAATTGTCATGAAGAAGAATGATGCAATATTTTGCACTATTTTTTCTGATTTGAGAAACTATTTCTGGCAAACAAATTGTTTTATACCAATCAGCATATATTGTTCTACAATCCTCCAAGCCAATGGCTGAAACATGGCCGAATTTATCAAAATATGAAGCAACCATTTTCTTTGAAACACTTGTTCATGAACAACTTTTGTAGGATTTGATTCATTTTGAAATACCCAAACAGTAAATTGTTGTTTTGTTTCAGGTTCATAGGAATAAATCTACGTTTCGTCACCTGTTACAATGTCAAAGACATGTTTTGAGGAACCAAAGTTGAATTTTTTTAGATTTTTCTTGCACCATCCGATACGAGCATCCCTTTGAGCTTGAATTAAATTGTGTGGAATTTATTGCACACACACCCTTTTGACGTTTAAATGATCGTGTAAAATTGAATGCCCTCGGATCCTTGAAATGTTTAAAGATGCCTCAATTATCAGCCTCAATTAATAGCCAAATCTCTCGATAAAGGACATCATTGCGACCAGAGGTTTTGTCCGATAATGGGGTCTGCTATTGGGGAGATAACTGTAAACTGATTTTCAGGATAGCTCAGTCAACTGTTCTAATATAAATTTAACCTTGCAAAAGTAAAATATATAAGTGAAACAATACGAAGGGGCCTCATAATAGCATGAAAGAAGCTCTGTATATTCACTTTAATTTAAATTAAATTTTATATATGTAGTATAGTACATTTTATATTGAAATATTTAAATTAGTTAAATTTTAAAATCTTACCAGTTGCATTAAATATTGAACAGAGCAGAAATAAATTTTAATGCTATTTATTCAATCACTGAAAGAAATCTGTTAAAACCATTTGTTTCATGTGTTTTCCAACAATAACATTTTTCTGGAGATGAATTTTCAATTTACTAACAATATTGAACCCATTGTGGTCTCCAGTGTCCATGACATACTTTTGTAGTGCCTCTGTACTCTTCAGTGCATTTTTACTAAGGCGCGGATTTTGATGACCTAAAAATTCACTAAAAATGCCCTTAAAATAGTGAAAAAATGTCTTAAAAAAATACCCTTGAAGTTTTACATTATTATGAACTTAAAAAAAGAACGACATGAAAAATAAATTTAGTTAATTCATGATACAAATTTCGAAAGTTTTGAGTAAATACAAATAATTTAAATTGTTGTAATAAAAAATTTATATGTATAAATACCTGAATTAAAACTTTTATTATCCTGAACTGCGATAATTTAATTTCCCATGATAACATCGGAATTACATTGAATTATTAGGTGTTTCCTAATGTTCTCAAATGTAAAAGATCTTCTATTGTCGGAATATAAGTTTTTATACCGTGAAAATACCTGTTTGCACCACAAAACGGGAAGAAGTGTTGCGGCCCCAGGGGTTTGTTTGTAAAGATGCTACGACGGGAATTAGCAAAAACACCCATTGCAACAGAAAGTATAGAAAACTAAAAATGAAAAATATCCCTAAATATAGGAAATCTTATAAAAATGCAAAATATTGCCTCAAAAATGCTAAAAATGCCCTGAAAATGCTCAAAAATGCCCATAGAAGGGAAAACTTAAAAAAAAAATGCAGATTTCATCAAAATCCGCGCCTTAATTATTACTATTCTGCACAATGTCTTTCACGTCAGTTTTTATTTCGTTTTCACCATCACATTCTTCATCATTGGTTTCGTCTTCTTGGTTTTGATTTATGAAACTGTTAATGTCCGTTCTCTATCTTCAGTCTATAAACCGCCGTCCACAGCAATACATTGCTCTACATTGACAGAAGAGTCGAAACTTTTGACTAAAGTGAAAACTGTTTTCTTCATTGTGGATTTCAATTGTTCACTATTAACAAATCGGGTTTTCTTGGGACATTTTGCATGCAGCTGGAGCTAACATTTCAGATTTCCAAACACTTCAGATATCCAAATGGCCGCATCCAGAACTGTGACATATTTTACTTTATTTTGAAAACCGCAAGCATTAATACTGCAAAATTAGCAAACTGCTTTATTTTTGCATATTTTCTGTGCATCTATATTCTGCGCCAATGCAATTACAATATTTTTGAATTTAAATGATCATCAAACTTTCATTATTTCTACAACAAAGCCTAATTTTAATGGATGCAGAATGTAAACAAATGATTGTAGGATGAGTTGTATGAGAAATGCTGAATATTTTTCGTGCAAAATTATTTAGCTTTTGGAGTTTGGAATATAAGTGATATGAATGAAATATTCATTGCTTTTATACAGAGAGCCAGACGATACCATACACCTTTCTAGTAGGTTGGACGGTCTAGGTCTCAACAACAGAGAACCAGACGATTTATATTTCAATGACATCATTTGAATAAAGTTCATGTTTTTCCATGAAGTTTTAAATTTTCAAATATAATAAATTACAGTAGGCCTATGATAATTTAAAATATATAAGCTCTGAATGTATCCCATTTTAGAGATGTTTAAATAAAATTGCATTTCAGTTGGAAAGTGTTTCATAATCAATGCTTTATGTATGATTTATCTTTCTTGTTTTCAGTTGCCTTTATTTACCTTCTTTCAAGGTTGTGAAATAGTCACAAAGTACCCTTTTGCATCTATTTTCATCTTTTAATTATTCCACAGTAGGGCAACAAACTCATATTTTTATAGTGCGAGTAAGTAAAAATAAATAAATATTAAATTAAATAATTTTCACATAAATAGTGCGATTGTGCAATTCAGTTTTTATACCTATGCATTGCTGGGAGTCCACAAGCATCTTTTTCTGTCCACCTCGATTCTCTAATTATTGCACATAGGCAGACTAAACTTACTTATTTCCATATCTTTGGGCACTTTTAATGACATATTTCATATAATTAACTAAATATTATGAGATTTAACTATTATGGAGATGATTCTTATAGATGATTCTTATAGTTAACATTCTCAAGCAGCACTTTGAATCTAAGCCATTTTTCTTAGTTTTAAGACATTTCATATTTTTAAATGATAAATTTGTATTTATTTAAGTGATGTTTATGCTAAAATGTATTTTTTAATAGCATATTGACCAATATGTAAATTAAAATGTTTTTATTGTGTGGCTGAATTTCTGATAATTGTCAATTTTCAAGTTCTAAAAAAAATTTTTTTTTTTCATAGTTTCTAGAAACTTTTGCTTGGAATACGTTCTTGGTAATGTTTTTTAAGATTTGCAATAGATGATTGAGCTATTCAGCATGATTTAATGGAATTTTAATGCATAGTTTGAATGTAAACTTGATAAAAACATCATTTTGGTGACACTTCTTTTTTGTGTCTAAAATGTGTAAAATATCAAAATACTAGATTATATTGCACACCAACTGAAGTAAACAATGCAAACATATAATTTCTAATGATGTAAATATTACGTAAATTTATGCCTCGGTCTCACAAAGGTTGAGAAGCACTGCTCTATAGTAACTTATGTATGTAAATGTTGAATAATGCATTTTTGAGTTTATTTTACATGTATTAAATTCACTGGAAGCTATGTTCTGAAACCTCCCCCCTTTTTATTAACATTTTTTAGATGGTAAAAGTTTATTCCCAGAGGGATGTTGTTGAATTGAACACTGTTGTATGCCGTTTTTTGCTAGATATTTTGCCTGGTTTAGAAAGTGTCATCTTTCATGAGGTTTGTATTTTATTTTTATATATTTATGTATTTCATATGAGTTTTTGTCTGGGCTTGATCAGTTATTTCAAAACTTATTTATCGTGTGCCAATAATGGGTTCTTTATGATTAATGAATATAATTTTATAATTTGAGAATTGTTGTAAATATTGTATGGTTGTAAGTATTACTTTAAGTTGAATATAATGAAATATTGGAAATTTTGCATTAACTTCACTAAATTTTGTAACCTGTTCTATTTGCATATACAGTACAACCTTGAAAATCCGGACATTTTCCTAATTTTCGGGGGTTTTTTTTTTCCCCCCTAGACTGACTAGAAGTCATGGATTTAAAACAACAGGGTAAGATTATTTATATAGAATTATATTTTACAAATACCGTAACATACAATACCGTAACATACAATACCGTATTTTACAATACAAATACCGTATTTTTCGGTCGATTTTCTGAACCCCGAAATGAATCGAAAGTTTAGATGGACGGCCATAGATCGGCTCGTGGTTGGTGCGTGAATTATGTTGTTAGCGTTAATCCCTCCTCCTCTTATTCAAGTCACAACTCCCAATGAATTATTTCGTATAAAATATACATTGTTATTTAAATACTGAATTTTTATTATCAAAATTTCCTTTTCTTGTTATTGGAAAAGACGTTTTTCTGAAACAATGTAATTTTTAATATTAAACACTTTAAAACGTTATTGTAACATTTTATCACAGATTGTTCAGTTAAATCTAGAAATCCTGAGGATTCATATTAACACTCACGGAAATTTATTTTGTTCACTTCGTAGTATGAATCCCATTCTTCAATGTTCTGTTTTGTCTTCAGAATCTCCTCCCGATATGTAACGATTTTTTCATTCTCGTCGAACATGTCAGCTTGAAATCGACTGTATATTTTGCCTTTTTTGTTGAGAAAGCCATATTTACATATTATAAATAGCAAATAAATAACTAAATAATATTGCATCGCACAGAACCAAGCACCAAGGTCTTTAACACACACCTTCGGCAAGCATCGGCAAGCATAAGCATCGGCAGTTCAATTCTTCCTTTCGAGAAATTGGCTAGAAGTCCAAGTGCAAGAATTTTTAAAAAATGACTTCGTCTTCGAAATTCCAGAGGTGTGTTTTTCGTGGACAAAAGTAAAATCCTGGAATTTATACCACAAATATTTAAAATTGAAAATAATATAATCATATGCCATCTATTAGCAACTCTAGCTGTGCTGTACGCCACGGCTATCTCGTCTACTACGTCCACAGCTCCTTTAGTCATATTGTAGAACCTTATGATTTCTGGGTTTTTTGCATCGCCTGTTTCTATATTCATTTTATTATCATTGTGCATCGTTGAAAGAAGAATAATGCTTTTATTCTTATTTGGCACGTTCGAAACGAGTGTGTGTTTTTGGAATCCAAAGGAACTCGAATGCACTTCTCTTTTTTTTGAGCAAAGGAATTCTGGCGGCAATTCTCTTTTATTTTTTCTGATTGTGCCAACAATTGTTATTCTTTTTTTCAAAAGATCCTTCAATAATCCATACGAAGTATATCAATTATCCGTAGTTGAATTTCTACCAGAATTAAACAATGGCTTTATTAGATGCAGTACAATCTCTTTTGTACTATTATCTACTTTATAGGGTTCATCTGGTTGCTTTCCTGCATATATTTTCATTTTCTATGTATAAAAGGTTTTTGAATCAACTAGTGCAAAAATTTTAATCCTGTATTTCGCAGGTTTATTTGGTATATATTACCAAAATGCTCATCTTCCTCTAAAGGATTCTAACTTTCCATTGATTGTGACTAACTCTCCAACGTTGTACATCATACTGCAATTTTCAATGAACATTTCAAAAAATTCCCAGATGAGTACTACTTTGTCAATTTCCCTCCTGCTTTGACGAGAATTTACATCATCGAACCTGAGATATCCGATGATGAAAAGAAATATCTTATGTGACATAGTTCTTGGGAAAATCTCTAAGCCTGTGCCATCATTATTCCATATATCTTTTACATTTGCGTGAGATGACTTGTGTAATCCACACAAATAAAGCAATGCAATGAATGCTTTCATTTTTAACACAGATGTTTTTTTTGCATCCCTCTCTCTGCTAAAATTTTCTTGAATGCTATCAATATAAATGTTTGTATAGTTCTCTAAATGTTCTATCGTTTCATTTATCAAAAGTGACCAAGATTATAAGGGTGTAACCACATTTTTTGAGTCATTGGTATTTCCAGGTAATTTCTTGACAATATTTTTTGCAGGAACTCTTCCGTGGCATGGAAATGGTTTTTAAACCATTTTATCTCTTTATCTCATCCAAGGAAATAAGGCTTATCATCAATTTCAACCTCATTTCCAGAATCAGTGTCATTTTCAGTATTCGTAAAATGATTGCTGAAATATTCTGCATTAGAAATTTCTACCTCTTCTTCACTAATAGTTTCTATGTCCGATGAAACATCGTTTAACATATTTTGTAAGTGTTACATTTTTTCAGCATATGAACGTGAAACTTTAGAGCAATTAGCATAACGCGACATTTTGACTTACACACACAGCGACCACAAGCGAAATACTACTAACGCGAGAATGCGTGCGGGGTGTGTGACGCCCCAACCCCTGATTTTACAGGGAACAATTCGTGGAATTTTCTGTTTGTCACCCTTCCCCAAAAGAATGTGACCTTGAAGTCAACTAGAACTAGTTTGATCAGTTTCAGAAGTTAGGATGCACGAGTTTCTTCACAAATTGTAACTCATGAGGTGCCGAACACTCCGCGATCGTCCTCGCGGGTTAAATCTGAATTTTATTTAAATTCTATAATCTGGAAAAATCCGGAATCGACAAAGTCTGGATTTTCGAGGTTGTACTGTATATATTTTTTATACTTTCCCCTAGAAATAACTAATAGTTAAGCAGCTAGCAATATTTTAACAAACCATAATGTGTTTTCATGATGAGAATAGGTAGAAAAATAACTCAATTCAGAACACAAGCCACTTAAATATTTTTTAGAGCACATATTAAGTTTTAAAATGTCATTTAATTTCATTTGTCTAACTTGATAGGGTGGTTTTATCAGCAGTTGAACTAAGCAGCTTCTTAAAGGATTCCGGGATGGCTCAATATATTGTTATTTTCCCTATATGCATACAGTACAACCTCGAAAATATAGACATCTAAAAACCTCCAAGTCTGGTCATTTTTTAAATTTCCAGTGTTTTTTTTAAATTTATTTATTTATTTATATTTTTAACTATTTGACAGATAAAGCCGCAGATTTAAACAGGATAAGATTATTTATAATGAATTATATTTTATTGGCTAATTAACTTATAACATTTGCTGTATTTTCGGTGCTTAAGTCAATAAGTCTCAAAAACTCGACTTAAGTCGGTGCTTAAGTCGAGTTTTTGAGACTCAAAAATAAGACTAAAGTTTAATGGTTGACTTATACACCAGATATAAAAGTGGATGCCCAAAATTGGCTTATGTATGGAGTGAGAATTATGTTATTTAACAGCTGCTCCCTTATTTATAAAAGTCATGAGTCTCGAAATATTTTGTATAAAAAGTATACATTCTTCATAAAATAGCAAAATTTTTTCAGAATTTCCTTTTCTTATTATTGAAAGAGATCACATTTTCCTAAAATAATATAGAATTTAATGTTAAATGCTTTAAAACATTATCATAATATTTTATCGCAGCTTGTTCAATTTAATTTTAAAATGCTGAAATTTGCTGTCGAATGCAAAATGCTTGTAGAAATTTAATTCGTTCACTTCATTAGTATGGATATCATTCTTCAATTGATTCTGTTTTGTCTGCAGCTTGAAATTGACATTATATTTGTTTGGAAAGCCATATAGACTACTGTAAATAACAAATAACTAAATAAGATCCTATTGCAAAGCGCAGAGCAACAAGGTCATTAACACTCTGATCTCTCAAAGGAGTCAGCTGCATTTATGAGCTGAGCACATTCCTTTTTTTCCTTATGTTGCTGAATCTATATCAGTCATCATCTAAGCCCATTCTGAAAAATATAGATGTTGCAAGGAAATGTAAATATTTTAAATGAAAGTGACATCTCCACACCAAGCAATGACACCAAGCAATGGTGGACATACAGAAGTACATGCTATTTGATTGTTTAAGAGTTTTTATTATATAATAATGCCACCGTTTTGCATCAGGGTGAAGTCCTATATAGAAAATTCTACACTTTTTTAACCTGGGCTATTATTTCTTATATTTTGTAAATAGACCCTTATGTTTTACTAGAGACTTTTTTAGTTAATTAAATGTCCTGATATTTACTGTGCAAAATAAAGTTCAGTTCTTTTGTAAATAACTCTTTTGCATTTGACATAAAAATATTTCTCTGTGTTATACTCTGCCGATATCATAAAGGATAAATTCTTCCCTATATCCAATTTTTGATTGACAGCTGTTGATTATGCACATCCGCTATGTGCAAAAGTCATGGTTACTGTTGCAGTTCATGAAGTTGCTGTCAATCGTGCACTTACATTACTCACACAAGTCATGGCTAATAGTGCAGTTGATGAAGTAGCTCTCAACCGTATATCCGGCCTCTACACAGGCTCATCGCTAATGATGCGACTGTTGTGAAGGTACATTCAATTCTGCTCTGTAACTTAGTGCCTTCCATTATTTTAAGTGCTCTTTTTGGGTAATAGCATCTTAACATGTTTCAATTCTGGGGAAGACTGATTAGCTTAGCTGCCAACTCCCCTGGTTTTTCTCTATATCTCCTAGTTAAGCCGTTCAATTTCCCGGTTTTCACTTAGCTGCCCTTATTTCCCTTCTCTCCCCCTTTCTATGCAAATTTAATGCGAATGCAAGTTATGTGACTTTCAGTTGTTTTCCTCATATCAATTTTCTGCTACCGCGGTGTAGAAATGGATCATAAGTGACATTTATATTCTTTTTTAGGCAAATCTACATAAAAGTATTTACATGTCATAAAAGTAAAAAAATCAGAAATAGATCACGAATGTTCGAATGTACCAAAAATGCTACAAAATAAGAAACAAAGTCACAAATTTTAAGATCAAAGTTTTCACGTTCTTTCATCTAAAAATCCGTTTCCCAGCTATCGCGTAATCACGCTCACAAATAGTAGTTATTCCTGTTAGAAAAACTTTAGTGTAAACAAGCAACAAGTACATCAGTTATAGTACTGTCTAAATCCAAAAATTACTGTGTGCTGATTGGTTAATCACCTTAGGTCAGATAGTCACAAAGTTTTAACCCCATGTTATGTATTCCTGCAGATTGAGACATCAACATCCAGATTATGCTAATTTTCTACTTCAACCCATTAGAAATTAGCATACTCAGGAAAAACATTAACTTCTACTTCAAAAAACATTAACTACAACTTCAAAAAACTTTAACTTCTACTTCAACCACACAACACTATTTAAGCTGGTGGATGTGGCAGTAGAAGTTGTCATTTCTTGACTTGTATTTGGTCTTATGGTTCTGTCTCTGTTCTGATGACTGTGTTCAGTTGATCTGTATTATGTGGTCTGTTGTTTGAGATAGTGATAATACTGTTCAAACATTATCTATTTTCTAGAATGATGTTGTATACATTTGCCGGTAAATTGGCAAAGTATGTGTCCAGTTTGGTTAGGCCTAATTTCTCTGTCTCAAGACTCTGTTGATATGATCTGTTCAAACATAGTATCAAAGTGAATGATACGTGTTGTATTTATGTTTTATTATTTTGATTTTGTGAAAATAAATTTAATTATTTTTCATCTATTGACTCTTCACCGACGTGTCTAGATAATGTCCACCACTACTTCTGCAAAAGTCTTCATGGCAAAGTGCAATATTGAATTTTATATGCTTTTAAATTTTTTAAATATTTGTACATGCCAACAATTCCCATAGCGTCACGAAACAGAGAGAAGACCAGGGATCGCATTCTACCTAAAATTCCTATTAATTTGAAGCTTCCCTTAAATTCCTAAAATTATACCTAAAATTTATTATTCATCCTAAAATTTTGCAATGTTTTGCTGCGGTGTCAAATTTACTCTTCTATCGCCCAAATATATTCCATTCATATGGCAATCGATGTTAAAAAAGTCTTTAGAAATTAAAACGTTGTTCAAAATAGCACTCATCTTTTACAAAGACGACAGAAGTGTCAATCACGACAAAATTGCCGATTCTCAATGGTTAAATCCCCTCTGTTCGCAGGCAGTTTTAGTGAAATACGATCACAAGATGAATGGCGACCCACATGATCATTTACAGACTGGAGTTTGGGGCAGATTCTTTGGTTTGTGGGAGTGGGAATCTCCGCAGTATAGCTTAGGAATCTCCAGTGCAAGCTAACAACCTCTCTCAAAGAAATAAAGTAGAAAAGACTGGTTCGGTTGTTGAATAGTGTGCTTCCTCATATTTACTAGATAAATCACGAAGCTTTTCTTTCTTTGCAAAGTTAAAGTTTTGCTTAACTATTCTTTATTTTGGAATTAATTTAGTGCAAAAATTTTGAACTTTTTGCACTAAATATGATATAAATTATTAATATAAAATTAAGATATTGCAGATATTTTGGTGCACTTGAGAAATTTTGCAGTACACTAGTTAAGGATCTCTTCTCAAGATGTATCACATACTTGTTTGTCAAATGTTCCAGCCCTCTCCCCTTTAGCTTGTTCAGTAGTAGTTGAACTGCTGCTGTATTTTCAGAAATTACAGTGCTGTATTGAAGTGATAAGAAGTCTTAGTCACTGCATAATGCTGATAAAGGGTATGTGTCTATGTTTCCATACTTCATAAGTTATTTTGAGTTTTTTTTTTTTTCTGTAGGAAAGTTTTGTTACAAGGTTATTCCAGTGGGCTGAAAATGGTCCCAATCCCCTGCAATCCTATGCCACAGGTCTACTGGCTGCAGCAATGGATGTTCCTGAAATAGCTTCAAATTATCGTGATAAAAATGCTTATTTTGTAAGTAAATACTGTGATTTGGGGAGCAAGAGCAATGGCTTATCGGATTTTATTTCTGAAACTGCAGTGCTTAATTAAATGCTGGTTGTGAAACTGATATTACTGATCATATTTGTTCAAATATGTTTTGCAATTATTTTTCCTATTGTTTGCGCAGCTGGTACCAGATGGTGTGTCCAGTGAGAATCTGAAAATTTTCAGCCCGTCCCACAAGGTCAGTGACATAGAAAACAAATCTGTTCACCCTCCACTTTCTATCCATCCCTGACACATTGCATGCATAATATGCCGTTATTCCAAATTAAACTACTAAAGAAAAGTTGAATAAACTTACACAATTTGTAAAGCTTCATACTTCCTTGGATTGAGACTGGAATAAAAGAATAAATGAGACAGCAAATTAACCATAGGCTTTTTGCACAGAGTTGGATAAAATTTAAATAAAGTCCCCAATTTCCATATGAATTTGCTAAAAAACTTTAAACTAGCTTTTAAAGAACATTTTTATGCGATGCCTCTCTCTGATTACTTCAGACTGGCACTCCTCCATCTGTAACATACTGCTGTGCACATATTTAAACAAAGTTCTAGCAGACAGCATGAGCACAGCCAATGTGATAATTCAATCAAGAATCTTTTACTTTCCTTACTCTAGAGTCAACAATTTCACACTGCATCCATTTACTATTTTCAATTTAATACAACATGCGATAAATTATTTACCGATTACTTTATATATGTAAATAAGGGGATTTTCACTTGTTTGTTATTTACGTGTTCTAAATCATGAAGATTCGATTTTTTGTCTTACTTCATTGTATTCAGAAACATTGCTATGCAAGTAAAGCATCTTTTTCTATTTACATATGTATAATTATAGAAATTTATTCAAATTAATATTCATATTTGAACACATAATGTAATTTTTGTGATATTTCAGCGAGCTGAATGTTTTTCTTTGGATTAGTTGGGTTTTAAAAACATTTGATTCATTGTAAATTTATCTTGCTGGAATTTCTAAAAGCATTTTATTCGTCAATATTATTTTGTGTTAAATTTGAGTTCCTTTTACTTCTGTGTTTTCTCCAACGTATTTAAAGCATGCAAACATGATTTTCAGCTATTTTGAATCTGTTTAATGCTTTCTTATTACGATTACAGATGACAATTAGTAAATAGTATTGCACAACTCATGTATGTAATTACAATATGTCACAACTTTATTTGATATATATTCCACTGCATTCTATAAACAATGGACCCTACTATGATACCTTAATCTGTTGCTTCTCGTATATTCCAAAATGTTCTATATAATATACCATTAAAGCATTAATAAGTATACCATTTAAAGCATTGATAATTTAAATTGCTTAATAAGAATGCTTTTGTGAATCAGCTTTTGTTTATATGTTCATGATGCAGTTATTTTATCTGTAACGAGAGCCTGATTCTAACTTTGGACTTTGGGAACATCCTCTATAGACAGAGTTCTCTGAAGAGTTCAATCTTTAATAAATTTGGAGTCGGCTATGTGGTTACTTTCTTTATCTGCCCTCATAGAGGTTCATATTATTGTGACATTTAGCAAGTTTTCTTGCTATATGCAGGTGTCAACTATTTTAAGTAGACAGCAAGTTTCATTGCAGAACTAAGCAAGTTTCGTTGCAGGTATCAATTATTCCATGATTAGAAGTGCATAACATTTTTTAAAAAATAAAATAAAAATATCCTTCACATTACGTTATACGAATGAGAAAGATATTGTACCCAAATATTTGTCAGAAATTATTTAAAAACTGCGATTCATGTACAAGGATAATTAAAACGCATGGATCCATGAAAGTAAGAAAGTCAAATGTTTTTTTCAAAACTACACTAAACATTTGCATCCATTATGATAAAAATAAAAAAGAATTTTGTGACAATTAAGTTGTAAAAATTATGTATTTCATTACAAACTAATTTTTTGTAGGAAAGCAACAAATAGATTCTTAGATTTAATCTTCTGAATATGCATCTTGAAATTGCTATTTAAAAAATTCCTATCAATTTCATCTATCCCAATTCTTTTAAGACATAGTTAGATATGTAAGTCAGAAAATCCCCCCCCCCCCACACACACATTTTAATAGATTTGAAAATTAACTCTTGTCACATTCTTTTTTAAAAAACAACTAACATTACACGTCTTTAATCATTTAGGTTTCTAATTTTCAGGAGGACGAGAACCAGTGATGTAGCAGCCATTGAGGCTCAAAAGCTGAGCCTTCCTTGTTTAAATAATAATAGAACCTCTAATTTAAAGATACTTTTATATATTATATTTTTTAAAATTACTTTGCGAGTATATATGTATTTTTTTAGAAAAACTTATATTTAGAAGCTAAAATCATCTAGCTTTTATGATGTTCTGAAAGAAGCATAGCATTAGAAATGCCCAATTGTTAAACTCCACCCTCCCTTGATAAGCTAGAACTATAAGCTAGCTTCCAGAAAGATGTAGTTATTGCTTCCCCCATTTTCAAACCTTTCTAAATAGTGTAACTTAAGATAATGATTGGATATGGAATGTGACATTTCATGAACAAAAATTTCTTGAGCAAGGCTAATGGATACGTCATTTTGGATCAAACATGGTTCTGTTAATCTTCGCAGAAAGATGTCATATGTAATACAAAAAAATATGAGGCATTTTCCATGAATAACATGACATTCACCTAAATTTAAACAATATCAAGATGTAGAAACACACTAATAATGACTACCATTAAACTTAAGTTGTTTTTGAACTATGGTGTTTGTAAATAACTAATATACAAATTTATTTAAGGACCCTGTTGACTACAGTGATTTTCAACTAAGCTTGTGTTCCAGCTATATTTCTCACCCATTTTCAGTGCATTCTTTTGAATTGCTTTATTTCGTTAGTTCTAGCTGTTTATATTTATGACACTAATATATTTTTTCTATCATTCGCTAATAATATTCTAATATATTTTTACTTCATACCTAGGCATTTGTAAAACTTTTTTCGGAGGGAGGGAGGTTCAAACTCAAGCACATGATGCACAACGTCCACTGGCTTGATGCTCGCTTGAATATCTCAGGGGGTGTGTGACCCCACTTTGCCTCCCGGATGGGCTTCATATTTAATAAAATGATTGTAAAAGTTCATCTAATTTAGAAATAAGAAAACATTTAAAATGTTAAATCTTGTATCTGTTCATCTTACATAGGTAACATTTTAATCTCGTGCATTTCATCCACTTTTTGCATTTTTATGTAAAATTATTTTATTCACCAACAAATAAAACTTATGAAAATGCAAATGACAATATAAATTTCACTTGTAATACTAAATTTTTTGCCAAATTTTCAGTCTCCCAGATGTGCCAACTCTCGGGATTTTGGCCGGAGACTCCGGATTATTCATTAATTCTCTGGCTTTTTTGTTTGAAATTTATGAATTACCCAGACATGGTACAATTCCTCGGAAACACCAGTTTCTGCTTTTTTAGCACTTATTTTTACCATTCTTGGGATCGTAGCACATAATAAAATTTTATTTGGGGGGGGGGGGGAGCTATTTTTCTTTTGTTTCGAAGCCAAATCGGGACCAGGGAAATGGCGCGTTTCATCACTACAGACAGTGATCTTTGACAGCAATAGCCAGAAGTATGCGAGACCATAGCACCTCTGGAGTATTTCGGATTGAGGAAAGGTGGTCAATTTGTTCCTCGATGGTAACGCGCTAAGGAGAAATATGGATATCAGACAGTGATAGGGGAGAGAGATAGGTAGTAAAAATTTGATGCGCAAGATGAGGCGAGGCACGTGGTGTGTTTTCTTCCAGGAGCAATTATAGCTCTTTGTATGTTTCGTTATGAGTCAGGGTTGTTTATTTTTTATCTTCCAATACTGCCAGCGTCTCGGAAAAATGGAGTACACAAGCTGTTTTGATTGCATGTCTGTTTTTCATTCTCTGATGTTCCTATTTTGGTTTAATTTCTTCAGATGTGATAAGCAAGTGTTTTGTTTCAACAATTTTTTATTTTAACCATCTTTTTCATAGACTTTTGTTTCTTGAAATCAATGTTTTTAGTTCAATTTTCAGATTTTTATTTAAGCCGTTTATGTAACAATTAGAATATTAGCAGATATTAGAGAATTGGCAGATACTGTTTCTGATAATCCGAAATTACGCGGCATACATTAATCATCTGGAACAGTGTATTTCAAAGTCTTTGGGTAGCGAAGACGTATTGATTCAGTTTGTTGGCAGAACTTTAAAATGAGAAAAAGTGCATTATGGTCCACATTATGCATTCAAAAGAAACTAGCTCATCTCAGATCTAGAAATAAATTAATTTAGTGGTTAACAGAGTCTAAAATTGAAATGTGTTGGTTGGTGACTGCATAGAAAAATAGATGTGATTGGAAAAGTTAAGAAAAGTTAAGAATTTACTTTGAGATTTAATGTTTTATTCAAGAATTTTGTACATTGATAATGTATTATTCAAGAATTTTTATATTGATATTTCAGGTGTCGTACTTGTTTGGAAAAAATATTTGTTTCCTGAAATGTTCTTATTTTTTACGTGCCATCCTGAAATTTTACATATTTCAAAAGCAAAGGTGCCGATTACTACGGATGTAGTTCCGATGGGAAACATTCTCATCTCATACTACGGATTACTGAATTTGCATAGTTTTCTATGCAAAATTGCCTTCTGTCTAGGCCAATGTATATGCATGGCCGCATGCATGGTAATGCCAATCAAATTAACGGAGATTTGCGGCTGCATGTAATGTAAATTAAGATCGTGATCATTTGTTTTATGATAAATATACTTCTTCAAAGATTGTCTAATTCAGCATAAATTGCTAAAATGTAATTTTTTTCATTAATTTCGTATAAACTGCTGGTATACAAGGTACATAATATTCTAATTTAAACAGATTAGAATGTATCTCATTGAAGTTAATGAGCTACGACTTCACTGGTATATTCATGACGTTGATTAGGCCCATTAGTGTTGTAGATTGGTCATGAAAATTTTAATGTAACCATGAAGTTATTTAAGCAGAATAGCAGTAGTAATGATGTCAAAGGCAATTGTAAACTAATACAAACTAATCGTAGAGGTGTCGAAAAAAGCAGTTCCAATTTAAGTCAAATCACTTTTTATTATGAAGTGAATCCATTACGTTTGCTTACATGATACTTCAGTAATTGTAACACAAAGCAAGCATACTATGTACAAGCATTTGAGTTCTCAAGCTCAAGCGTAAGATTTCTGTATAGTTCCAAACTGAGACACATTCCTTTTAAGCAATCCGTTGAAATACGCAGGTAAGTAGAACAAAAGCTTTTTAGACTTACGTTAACTTCGTGCATTTCCCTATGCCACCAATAGCTGGTCACACGCTATGGCAAAAACTTTAAACTTCACGGATTAACATTGCACTGAGTCCACAACACGGAACAACATGGTCTCGTTGACTGAGAACCATAAAAACATAAGATCCACCCTTACTTGGATCAAACATCCGCGTCTAAGATAAACGTTAGCGAAACATTCGACATCTCCAAACTAGACTCTAAATTAGACAACAACCTTTACAAGGTTTGACGGCTAAATCCGTCTGAGTGATCTATCCGTGATTCGATCGATCAAAGTGTTCTCGATCCAACCATCGATCTGCCTGAAAGTCGATTTTTTAAACCAAAAATGTGTCCAGCATTTATATCCGACGATGGGTACGTTCCGGAACACAATCGTTGCCGGCAACGCACCCTGGATATGCAAAGCAGGATGCGTGAGTGGCGAGAAGGGGATTTGCATGATAAGCCCAGTTTGTTTGCATCGCGATTCGTTCACGAGAATGGAAAAATCATTTAGGAAAAATCATTTTTTAAGAGTAAAGAATGGATCACTGGAGAAACATGGAAATTTATTGAGCATAGAAGGAAAATAAAGAGTATTCTCGACAGTACTAGATCTGAAAGATTATATCAACTTTACAAAGAAAAATACAGAGAGGTAGATAAGAATCTCAAAAGAAGCTCTAAGAAGGACAAAAATAAATACTATGATGATCTAGCTAGTGAAGCACAAAATGCTATTAATACTGGACGGACAAGAATTGTTTACCAAATAATCAAACAAATAAATAGTGAAGTTAAAAAACATGAATGTGGAGTCAAAGATGGGAAGGATAGACTTTTATCTGTTGAAGTGGAGGTTGAGGAAAGATGGTGAGAACGTTTTGAAAATGCACTAAATGCTTATCGACACTAATGAACAGCCAGTGGTCACATTTGATGTGCCACCTACCTTAAACATTTCTACAGAGGAAATCTCGTTGATCGAAATTAAAAATGCTTTGAAGGCGTTAAAATCCAATAAAGCCTGTGGAAACGACATGATTGCTGCAAAAATGCTTAAAGTTAATGTTGAAGAGACAGCCAAATATTTGAAAAATCTGTTTAACCTTATCTGGAAAACTGAGAAAGTACCAGAAAAATGGAAAGAAGCAACAATAATTAAAATACCTAAGAAAGGAGATCTTTCTTCCTGTGAGAACTGGAGAGGTATCACTTTAATGTCTATTCCAGCTAAAGTTTTTGGAAGAGTCATGGTCAACAGATTAAAGAATGAAATTGAGAAGGTTTTGAGAGAGGATTTCGAAGTGGAGCTGGAACCACTCAACATATTTTTACTTTGAGAAATATCATTGAGTAAAGCATTAAACATAATGCCAAATTTAAATTGACAAAGATATGTTGTGAAAGATACTTGATAGTTATGGAATCCCACAAAAAATTATTAATATTATTAAGGAGCTATATCAAAACAGCAGTTGCTGTGTTGAAGTAAAAGGAAAACTGACAGAGCCTTTCCAAATTAAATCAGGTGTAAAGCAAGGATGTGAGATGTCAGGTTTATTATTTAATATAGTTGTTGACTGGATCATGAAAAACACCATCAAAAACAAGAGAAGAGGCATTAGGTGGAAATTTACATCAGTTATAGAAGATTTAGATTTTGCAGATGACATTGTTCTTTTGGTCTCTAAATTTTGTGATCTACAACAGAAAACTAATAGCCTTAACAAGTTTGCTAAAACTACTGGTTTACAAATCAATAAAAGTAAAACAAAAGTCTTAAGAATTAATGAAATAACTTCTGAAAATGTAAAATTAAGATGATGAATCAATTTAAGATGAAAATAGCTTCACTTACCTTGGTGTACTTGTGAACAAGGAGGGTGGAACAGATGAAGAAATCAAAATAAGAATTACAAAAGCTCAGAATTGTTTTAGAAAGCTAAATAAAATATGTAGAACTACTAACCTAATTTAAAAACCAAAATCCCCTTTTTAATTCCTAAGTGAAAAGCGTTTTACTATATGGAGCCAAAACATGGAAATTAACAAGGGGCCAGTACAACAAGTTCAATACCTGGCAGACTAAATGTCTGAGGAAAATTGTAGGAGTATTTTGACCGTATGTTATTACTAACACTTTTGACCTCATGCTATTACTAACTCTACAAGAGTACTGGACAGGAAGCAATTGAGAGAGATGAAAATAAAAAAACATAGATGAAAATGGACTGGACATGTTTTAAGAATGCCACAGCATATCATCCCTGTTGTGAGACTTACTTGGGCTTCTGAAGGAAAAATATCTTGGGGTCAACCCAAACTAACTTGGAGGAGACTGGTGGAGCAGGAGAGAAATTTGATGGGATGGACGAGCTGGTCAGAAGCAAGGACTGTGGCACAGGATTGACCAGGGTGGTGATGTAAGCTGAAGACCTTATGTGGCACGACGAGTTATGATGATGATGATGATGTTTAGGACTTCAGTGGTGCCAGATTAGCAGATGTCGAACTAAAATGTGGTAAAAAATAAAAATAATTTAAAACAAAATATTGAACAATAAGTGTGATATTTTTTTCCAAAAGCATTACACACACTGGATTACACTATACAGTATGTGAAAAACATTTAAATTAATTTAAATATCATAAGGTAAACTTCAATGAACAGAAATCTGCATACAAAAGCATTTAGCCTTACAATAAATTTACTTTAGTACAGCTGAATGGACCTGAACATAGCCGCCAACAGACATTTTGGTCCCCCAGTGTAACAAATGCATAACCCCCCCCCCTCTTATTTTACAAATTATTGACTTTTTCATAAACTGTTTAGGCAACAGGGCTCCAAGCTTCCGGGCTCTTATACAAAGTATTCTTTTTCCTTACCTATCAGTGCCTCTGTACCCGACTGCAGTTTGAGAGATGAGCCAGATTGTTTATTAGGTAAATTTTCTGTAATAACTGAATTAAAATAAATTAATGACATTTACAATTTTATTACAGTAAAACCCCTGTTTTGCGTTTAAAAACATTTGTTGGGTTATACCTTTGGATATTTAATTATTTTAAGAGTTTTGCTTTTTGTTTAAATGTGTTCAGGGGTCTTATTTACATGGTCATTCTCTTTTAGTTATTCATTTTCCAATTGTTTAGGTTTTTGATATTCTTCTGTTCCAAATATATTCTATTCCATAGGTTTTGTGTTAAAAACGGCGAAAGTTCGTTCTTTTTAGGTTTTAGCAATTTAAATTTATTTAAATTGGCTAATTTGTGATTCCATTTATTGCCCTTTTTATTCCCTTTAATTTGATTCCAAATTTATTGCCCTCGGTTAAAAATTGGTTAATTCATCGCAATTTTACAGTTCTATTCTACTTTCAGTTTTTTTAAATATTTCAGAATCGTCCATATTTAAATTATTGCCGAATTCGTATATTTCCAAATCGTTTCACTTCATTTCTTTTTAATTTTCGTCTGCTCTGAAATTCCATTTCTCTTCTTTAAAATTTCGAGTTTTTAATTGGTTGATCGTAATATTAAAATCGTCTGTCATTAATTATTTTATCGTTCATCGATAATTTTGTTGACAGTCTGTGGCAGCGATGTTTCGCAGTATATAAGTAAAATCGCGTGTTTTTTCGCTTCTCTTCTCTTCCCTCTGAACTCAAGATGTGATCTAATAAACTGTTGTTTTTAGCGTTTCGGCGCGAGCCGAACCGAAGTGCGAATTCGAAATGCGAATTTCGTTTTTTTATTCTCAACTAAACCTGCGTTGAGATTTCTCCGAGATGAATTCCTCTGTGTTTACTGTTTAATCAACATTCTTCTGCTGTTTTTTTTTTGTTTAATTGATTCCTCCTTCCGTGCTCTCTGAAAATGTTTCGTCTGGATGATGTGGGAGCCGGACGTTTGTTATGTCTAGACGGACGGAACGATTGGAGGTGTTATTGGTCTCCCATCCTCTAAATAGAGTTTCTGCGATGTCAGCGGAGATGAGTTAACACGTCAACTAAGTGTTTGGTTCTCCCGGGTTATACTGCTCTTATTATGAAGAACTGGAGCATCATTTTTGGTGAAAAGCACCAGACATATGCTATGCATTCAGTCCTGATGTCAAAGATCCGGTGTAGCTGTGTGGAGAATTTATTTCTTCGTTACTAAACGTCCTATTTGGAATCTTTTGGAATTCGGATCCGGCCGGAGATTTTCCTCACCTCTGATGGACATAACCCTCCTTTGCCGTGTTTGCCTTTCAAGAAGTGTCCTCTGGGAACTTTGGTGACATTTTTGCTGTTGGGTCCTTTCCTGCAGATCTCAGAAGCTTATCTTGGAGCCTTGGTGATATAATTCTTTTTCTTCAAATTTTAGGCTAATTTACTTTTGCATTATTTAAAATTTAATTAAACTAGCATAGAATAAGACCCCTTTAGACTTATATATTTTAGGTCACCTGAACCTGAGGTTAAGTTTAACTTTTGTTCTAAATTTCCCTTTTGGCTAACTTATGTTCTTTTTATTCCAAAACAGTAAATGGTTTAAGGTAAACAAATTGTATTTAGAATTTTATGATAAATAAGTTTTAAAAATGTAACAATGACTAACAAACAAATATAGTAATTACATTAATGTGGTTGTAGTATGACATTTTTTCCCCCAACTTTCAAAGATGTTCTTACTGTCCAGTTCTAATGAGTCCAATGTTTGTTTCTGAACTGACTATCTCAGAGACTAAAAAAACATGGATATTTTTATCAGCAAATCATCAATTTATCAGAAAATCCCAGATGAATTATGGGATCAAAATTTGATTCATATAGCATTATAGTAATAAACACGGAATGCGATATTTCGAAAACTTAAAAAAAAAAAGTAGTGTCATATTTAAAATCAGCATATGAAAATTAGTTAAAAACTAGTGTCACATCCAAGTCAGCAGAGATTTTTTTTTTTATTATTATTTGTGTCGGCCTGTGTTATTATAGCAAATTACACTTGCACTCACTTTTTTAACTTAATCGTCTTATCTAAAACATACATTTAGAAATGAAAACTTAGATATAATTAAAAAAAATATTAAAAATATTAATTTGGAGGTTTTAAAATCTTAGAAAGTTTTTAACTGTATTTGATACATAAATAAAATACAACATAAATTTTCATTTTTGTAAAATTGCATAATCAAAAAATGCACAGTACCAAGTTTCAAAAACAATTTTAATAGCTGAGCTTTAAAACTCTTTTGCAAGATAGGAAAATTACATTTAAAAATTGAAGATGTATATGGATGCATTCAAAATTAAGAATTTTTTATTGTTTTCTACCTTCATCTACCTATAATAAATATCTACTTATAATTCAAAATTAATTTTTCGTAAATTTTTTTAATAAAAATTTTGTTAATATAGCAGTATGCACTATATTGAATTTTGCTGAAGACAACAGGGTAAATTTGAAAAACTATGGGAATTTCACTTTGAAAAATGAACAGTAGGTTGAACAAACACATTTACTGTTTTGTAAATTGAATGTGCCTGTAAATGTTCGGTGTTTGGCCAACATTGTCATTTTCTTGCTCATATTTTGCTAATGTACTTGAATGTATGCAGACTTGTTAAAATTTTTAAAAACACTTTTACACAGATAATAAGTATGTGTATAGACATTTTAAATTTACTGCTCCTAAAGTTTATAAATTTGCTGCTTCGAAGCATTTCATGCTGCTCCAAAAGTGAGTTTCATACCGAAGCATTTCTAATACAGTACAGGATCTATTATCCGGAATGCTTGGGACTTCAGGCATTCTGGATAAGGGGTTTTTCCGTAATTCGGAACGCTTTTTATAAAACTTACTGGAATGGTCTCAAATGTCGTTATAGAAAATTATAATTCATTTTAAAAACATAAATGTATTAAAAAAAGCTTTTTTACAATCTAGATGGGTTAACTAAAATGCAAATTACATGTAATTATAGTGTCAAATTTAGTGATTAAGCAAAATTAAAAAAAAAAATGTCTGAAAAAAGTTGATTATTCAGGGTAGTTATTAAAAGTCTTTTTTTTTTTTAACATTTCAACTAAAGTGGGCCCTCACCATATTCATCTAATATTTTGGCAGAAGCGCCTTTGTTCATATGTTTCAAAATATTTTAAAGTACATTTAATGAAATTAAGATGAGAGGGATGTTCATTTTTAATTGAAATGAGATATTCAACTATGGGTGCAAATATATCAAATTCTAATTTATGCTCTTCAAATGTATTTCTAATAAACCTTATAATTCTAAATGCCTGAATAAATAAAAAAAAATTAATTTCGTTATCCTAAACATATATCTCATTTTCACCAACAATATGTTTAAAAGATAATATCCCAGCATAAAAAGCAAAAAAAAAATAAAAATATTAGTGGATGGAAGCAGATTGAAAAAATGGAAAATATTTAAAAATAAAACGAAACAAACCGGCGATCGTGTTTAAATAAAAAAATTTCGCGATATTGCTAAACTGTCTTCTAAAAATTACTAATTAATAAATGTAACATGAAACTTTTTGCTAGGGTCAATTTTCGGTCCAAAATAGCCATTTTCATCCAAATAATAGGATTTAATTGAAAATGATTTTGATCTTGGAATTCCATCAACGTTTTTTAAAATATTGAAGATGTGTATATTTCTACGGTGATGAAAAAAAAAGGATTTTCCCGAGAAAATGACAAGTTTATTGCTTAGGTTAAGTATTTAAAGAGATCAATCAGAAGGTCCTGAATGACATTTTATAGCTGCTATACTTTTCTCTGCATTTCGGCAAAAGTTAACTCTTATTAATTTCGGGAATTCTTTACTTAAACGTACTTTCTATCCTCTCGTAAATGCGCTGAGATGACTCTCTGTTTTTTCATCTTTTCCAATAAATGTTTATTAAATTGTGCAAAATAGTGTGAATTCTGCGCGGCACATCACGTTTGAAGAGCGTAGGATTTCTTTAGCGATATCGAGATATTTCTAGCGAAAAAGTTGGAATACTTTTACCGAAAATCAAAGTCCCGGAACAAAGGGCAGAAAAGAAAATGTAACGAATTCGGGAAAAATCGAAACCTTTGTGCCTAGTGTGCTCTGCCCTATACACCCAGAAAAAAATGAAACGCCATTAAAAAAGCACCTTGCCGCGACTTGTCCGTAACTAACTCCTGTATTATACTATACAGGAGTTAGTTACGGACAAGTCGCGGCTCCTATATACTATACAGGAGACTTATCCGAAACTAGTGAAGAATAGAATGACGCGTCTCGCTGCCAATGTGATGGTCTCGCCCGTGCCTGATCGTCACCTCCGAGAGCTACTATCGGGGGTGACGGCCGGATGCAGACGCTTAGGAAATTTTTGGGGAAAACGGTGCTACTTCGGATGTTTTCCGGAAAAAAGGAATTGTGGAACTTCTCGGAAAAAACATGATCATTCGCTATCACGAGAGTTCCTCGCGTTCGTTTTCGAAATTTAAGAAGAATCAGCGGCGGTAAGTGCGCGCGGCAATTTTTTCTGTGCGGGAATTTTGAATTTCGTGCGCGGTTTATGCGTCCTATTTCAAACCCTCTAAAATAGTAGGTTTCTATGCATTTTTTTTTAAATTAATATTGCTAATTAAAGCAAAAAAGCATTTGGCGGGATTTTAAACAAAAAATCGCTATTTGGCGCAATATTTAGCAAATAATCGCTTGTTGGTGCAGAATTTGGCATTATTTTGCCGTATTCCGGTTTTGGGAGAATCCGGATATTGGAACGCCGGATAAGAGGTCACGTACTGTATTAATACGAAGAGCAAGTAGGTGGGCAACATACCTGCAAATGTTTAAATACTCAAAATCTCTGCAAATTAGTTTATACACAATCAACATTTTTTATATCTGTTTTCATGGGAAATAAATTTTCGGAACGTGTTCAAATACTTTTGAACAGATTCAAAATAATGATTTTGAATCTGTTCAAAATGTTTTGTATTTTTGTATTCTCCTTAGATAAACGTAAGTTTATTGATAATTGTATTTATGCAAATTTGTCACCTTTTCTGGTCTATATATGAACGATCATTTCTATTTCCCATGTAGCCACTGATGCCAATTTATTTATTCTTAAAATGATATTTGCATGTCGCATTTCCTGGCTGTAGCCCAATTTTTTATGTGTGCATATATATGTTTTTGCAACAAAGTGTATTTTATGATCTGTTTGCCACAATTCCGAATGAAGAATTATATTACAGTATTCTAGATACAGACTAGCTGCTGCAGCCAATGGTTACTATTTTGTAGCAGTCACTTTTTAACTAACCTTTTTTAAAGTGATCTCAAATTTCTTTTGCTATTTTCTATGCAGTGCTCAGTATTTCTCTTTCCATAACAATCAACCAGGTTAGTAATGAGTCCACATATGAGCAAAACAGCAAGTCCCCCCCCCCCTCCCCTGCTTTTTTTGGTGCAAATTTATTAGTACTTTCAATTTGTAACTTAATTACCAGAAATCCTTAATCCTATTAAAAACATAATTTTATTAAGCATTATATAATGTATTTTGATGCTGATCACTTTGGAAGATCAGATTGTGGTAAGTTTTGTTGATGTGGTGATTTTAAAATGAATAGCATATTCAACATGCACTTGTTTCTTATTATATTATTTTACTCTATCCATTTAAAGTTCCTTAGAAAAAGCCTTCTTTAATCCTTCGTCTTAAGACAAACTCTGCTATGATATTTTCAATCTGTATGGTACAGAATAGTGTGAAATTTGCACAAAACTCCACTTCAGCATTAAATAATTAATATATTCTTTTTAATTTTCTAATATTTGGCAGTGTTTCATTGGACATCAAAAGCCTTCCAAGTGAATGTAGCCTTTCATTTTGAGTGATGCATATAACTTCTCAATAAGTAATCTACACGTTTACTGCAACTTACACAGAGCTTATAATTTCAGAATTTGGCGATTGGGACCTGTCAGTCCACCATTTTTGAAGCCGGCTGTGTGGTACATCTAACTTGGTCACTGCAAATTGTGATACATAACAAGTTTTTTCTAGTATTACAGTGCTAACACCTGTTTGGTGCTCATGAGTTCCAACAAAATTAGAACTGTTCCATAGATGTATGTTGCAGCACTAGCAGCATAATTCAATGTTATTTGAATATTTAGAATGATCGGAAGTTGTTGGTATTTTCTATCTTTCTGCTGTTTCTGATTCACTGATTTTCAACTTAGGTTCCTTTGATGTTAAGAAGACTGTATGAACTTAGTAAAAGTTTTCTTCAAGACAAGTCCTCTGATGGTAAAATGTGTTCATCCCAAAATGATTTTGAAATTTATAAGACAAATGAAGAATCAGATATTTTATCATCTAACAATTATAATAAAAGTAACAATAGATCTTCTAGAAAGAGAAAAGTAGGTTAATCCTTTTTCATATAGTCAGTTTTCTTGTATATAACATGTTTTTATCTATGTTTGTATAACTAAAATTTTGATAATAATTCCCCCCCCCCCCCCATTATTTTCACATATATAACAAATATACACACACAAATTCAAGATGGGGTTAAAATTGGATTTTTGGGTAAAAAAAAGAAAAAACAGTGTGATTTGGAGTAGATTATAATTTGAATTTTCAAACTTTAGTGAGGTATTACAACTTTGAATTTTTCAGTCAAAACACAATTTTCAGAATCTTTTTTTAAGAGTAGAATTCTCAACAAACTCGAAGTGGCAATCTCAAGTCCTGTGAAAATATACAAAAAAAAATAAACAAAAAAAAAGGTGAAAATATTATGAGCCCTGAGAAGTCTCATGACTACTTAAAAATTGAGAAAGCATAAACAAGAAGGGGGGGCGGAAGCACTCAGAAATACAATTTTTATGGAATATAAAATGTCAGAATTTTCAGGAGTACATTTGAGTGAAAGATATTGAAATTCTATGGAAATTTACTTCATAAAATTTCTTCGGGGGGAGACAAAATCGAAAGTTTATCTAAACTCATAATAAAGAAGCGAATTGTCTTGAAATAAAATAATAAATGTTACTGAATATAATGACAAATCTAAACAATCTAAAAATTCTCTGACTGCTGTTTGAATAAAACTACAAAATAAAAGCTTCGTTAGACACAGCATGGCTTTGTTGGTACTAGTACCCTATCTCCCTTGTGTTTAACAAAGTTTTTATTTTTCCGTTTTGCAAATCTGAACAATTCAGTTGAGCTACACTTTTCAGTGTTAACTTATTAAATGGCAATTTAAGCAACACTTTTCAGTGTTAGCTTATTAAGTGGCAATTTAAGCAACACTTTTCAATGTTGGCTTATTAAATAGCAATTTAAGCAACACTTTTCAGCGTTAGCTTATTAAATGGCAGTTTAAGCTTTTGCTATGATTTATATTTTATCTTTAATTTATCTAAAATTTGCCTAATACAGAGTCTAGAAATCATGAATTCTTTGAAAAAATCACCAAATGTTTCTTTTTACTTCAACGAGTCAGATGGATCTATTATTGGAAAATTGATACTCATGAATAAATTGTGTAAGAAAGTCTAAAAGCAAGTTACAAATTTTAAGATTTCCAATCATTTAAAACTGGTTCTTCATTTTTTCCCCTAGAAATTGAATTTATTGGGGATTAAATGCATGAGAAGACACATCAATTTGACTGTTTATGTGCTACTGCTGCTTCTGTAGAAAATCCTAAAAACCGATAATAATCAAAAGATATTTTTTTCTTGTCAATATACATATCTTCATTATAGTGTCTGGATTAATAAAAGGGTACCCTTATAGGAAGTAAAATCCAAATTTTGATTATGGTTAGGAGCCTGTATAAGAATCTAGTCTTGGATGCCATGGTTTATTATAGCAGTCACCTGAATTCTCAAGGGAATCCTTTTGAATAAAAAATTTTGGAAATCAGTAGAAATATAGAAAAGTTAACCAAACAAGGTATTGTCACAGAAAAATGTAGTTTGCTAATATGTAAAGATTTCTAAAATGAATGGAATTTATATTTGACAATATTTTTAAGAAGTTGGAAAGTAATAAATATTACTTCTTTGAACTGGGAGCCACTATTCAGGGATCGTACGCCTGTGCCATTTGTGTCCATAATAAATTAAAATAACATACTTTTAAATGCCCATAATGAACTAAAAAAAATCATGATTCTGAGAAATATAATCAAAATATTAGAGATTGCAATTTTATTTTTCTTTCTCCCCAAATCTGTATTTCATTAGTCAAATCAAAAGCAGGAAGGCAGGATGCAAAGAAATCCCCTTTTACCTTCTTTGGAAAAAAAAAAGAAAGAAAAACTGGATTATTGTGTAATAGTGCCTTCACCTTTCTGTCTGATAAATTACTGTATGTTTTTTTTTTCTTTCAAAGCTAAAATGTTGTTCAGATTATTCTTTATTTGGTGTAAAAAAGTCTTATGAATTTTTTCTCTAAATTCAATACAGTGCTGGATCATTTATCTGGTGTCCCGATATCCGGAATGCTCCCACAACAGGAATTGAGCAGGATGATGCCAAATTTTGCACCAACAAATATATTTTCACCAAAAATTGGTCAAAATAGTATTTTTTTTTTTAAATCTAGCCAAATGATCAGGAGTGTTATTTTCCATCTTATTTCTTTGTAGTTTCTATGGAAAACGTCTTTATAATACAAATTATGGGTTTCCCATGTTTTCCTATGGAAAATTGCCATCGGATTCCAAAAATTTACAGTTAGAAATGCTGTCAATCCACACAACAACAGAACTTTACGCCCACATAGTTCATTAATCAATGCCTGGTTTTTTTTTACATAATATGTGTTTCATAAAAAGTTTCTACCTTTGGCATAAATTGCAAAACGGGCCATCGAGAAGTTTTCGCGCTATAGTGCATAATTTATGCAGATTTCTAAGTGCAATTCCATGTTTGTGCAGTGCAATTTTGGTTCGATAATTTTTTCTTTTTATCGAACGTTTAAAAAAGCATTTTTAAATCCCGATTTTCGAAATCAATTTGAGTTGTCCTGCTCCAAAATGCCGAGAAAAAAAAAATTAATAGCTGTAAAATGTAATTTAAAACCAATCTTTTTTTGACTTCTTCAGACAGTGACAAACCATTTTCTCATGAGATCCCGATTTGTGCACTTTCTGGTGATTTTCAGATAAATATGCAAATCTCTTGCTTTTTGAAGTGTTTAATGAGAAGTTTCCTTTTTTTTTTTAATGATAAATAGGTCACTTGGCAACTATGGCTTACATTTGGCCCAAAATCTTAAATTCATATGTTGATAAGTTTTTAATATGTTTTATTTATTTGTTGGCAATTTGGAAAAGATTCTCTGGCAATATCATGAAAATAAGAATTTGCATACGATTCTCGTTATATTTTGTTTTACTGTAAAGACATATACAATTTTTGCAATTTGTTTGCATCAACTAAGATTTTATTAATAATTTTATGTTTTATGTGGGAAAATTACTTCGTTAATTACAAAATTTCAAGAAGAGATAATCCACAGATTATATGTATAATCCTTAACCCGAGAAAATAGCAACGTGAAAATCAAAAAGCGAAGTATTTTAAAAGATTCAATGATTATTAATTAGTATAAGATTCTTTGGTGCCACAGCATCGAAAAGCAAAGTCAGTGCTGCGATACAAGGAAATCACAATATACTGTTACTAATAATACTGGGAATTTGTGCACTTGTGAGATGAAAAATCACACAGAAATATCAGAATCATTATAAAACTCAGCGGTGGCGGTTTTCACCAGGAAATCATGCATACGCTAAGAAAATGCCAAAACTGGAATTATTAGTCTCAAGATCGCACTAGCTATGTCTGATATTAAAATATCACAATATACTGGGATGATGACACCTGAAATTTGCGCATGCACTAAGGAAATCCCAAACTCGGAATCATCACTCTCAAAATTGGTGTTTAGTACTGGATATGAACATCAAGAAATTGCAATGTATCGCCGACTTATAAATTATGAAACCAGTATGATGGCATCGACTTCATACATGTTTTTTACGATGTATCGATACATCGCCCAAGCCTATAAACTATGATGGAAATAAAATGATTCATAATTGATAACATTATCATGCAGTGCTTGCTTTAAATCTAGATGTTTATTATTATTTTTTTTTTTCAGATTTTTAAATTTTGATATTGTATTTATTAAGCATTTATTTATTCCTGTATAGAAGAAGTTAAAATTAAACATTCTCCATTTTCTGAATTTCAAAATTTCTCATCTTGTATTTCTCTTTAAAAATAATGTCAAATCTACTGTTTTGTCTTCTTAAGGTTAATAAGGCTTCAAGTATAAAGACCCACTTTAAAATTCCTGAAGGGTCGTGAAATCCAGAATTTTCTAATAAATGCTAAATTTATTCTACTCATTGAAAATCTAATATAAGATGCAGAATTTTTCATATATGTAAATATGTGACAAAAAGACAGAATGAATTTGCATTGATACAAATTATGCACTGGTCTGCAATGAAACTGATACTAAATTTAACTCTAACTGCTTCAAAACTTGTATGAGTCTTAATTTTACCTCATATAAAGGTAATATGAATAAACCTAGTAGGAGCGTGATCCCTGCATTATGGTATATGCAGGACATAGTCAAAATCAACGGACTGATGGTATGATTCAATTTAGTTTGTTTTAAACTATAAAAAAATAAAGATGATATAAAAGAAATTTGCAATAATTGAAGCTATTAAAATAAAAGGGTATTTATTTTTTACAACGATTAAAAGAATTCCTAATTTATTAAATATCCTTTTCATGTTTTAATGTGTGATTTTTTTTAGTCATGAAAAGCATATAAAAATTTAAAATGTATAATTATATTTAAATATGATTTATTGGTTTGTTGAGTATTCATGTCAACTGTATCTTTAAAGTGGGTATCAATGAAATGTTTGTAAAATCTTGAAAAGTCTTGGATTTCTGTTGGAAAAACCCAGGTAAATATCACGTTTCCAATGAACGTGCATTCATATAATTCCTGGTAAACAACTCACTATGTTCTCGGGCTTGAACTGTGATGTTTTTCCCACATGCATTTTCATGCAAATCAAGTACTCAACGCGTACGCAGCTCATTTGCATATCCGGGAGCATTTCCGGTTACGATGGCATTCCAGAACGTTCCCATCTTCGGATATAAATAGCAGAACATTGTTGAAGCACATCACTTCGATCAGTCGGACTATTGAGCCAGTCATGTAGTAGTCGTTTGGTCTAGTAGTGGAATACACTAGTGGACGGAGGTGTTGAATGAATAACACCAACTTGTTTAGGCAGTATGACAGCTGTTTAGAATCACTTCTAAGTTTCGTGTAAAATGACCTTATCAAAAATAACTAAGTTAATAGTTATGTTTTCTTTAAATTAAGTAAAGTGAAGTCGTGAGAATGTTTATCGGTGTTAAAGTATCAATTTCAATGGAACTTTTATGGCCAAGTATGCACCAGCTATGGTAGCTTCAAGTGCAATCAAAGAAATTAGATAATATAAGCATTTTACTACTATACTGATATGTGCTTTAAGAATATTCCACTAATTTCAAGAAAAGCCAATATGGAGCTTTTTAGCTCAAGTTGTGTACATAGTATTGTTTTATTCTGCATAAGATTACCCAGTGTGTAATATACCTAAAATGTCTACATTCACAAAATAAAAGTGAAATGATTTTCTAACCTGCTTCGTATTAATTTCGCATCAATGCACATGGACATCCCTCGAGCTGCCATCTCACTTTACTATTCAATATATTAGTGTTAATCACTAAAATTCAGATTGCTGATGAAGTGTTTTTAGTCACGTCATCAATTTTCCAACAATTTCCCTCCCTCAAAAAATATATGAATCCTGTATATATATATAGATATATTTAAGACTGCACAGCCTGTTTCATACAGACGTGCCAACTCTCCGGAATTTAGCCAGAGACTCTGGATTTTTCAATAATTCACTGGCCTCCAGATTACTAGCAAAATTTTCTGGCTTTTTTGTTTGAAATTTATCAATTGCCCGGACGTGGCATAATTCCTCAAAAATGCCGATTTTTGACACTTATTTCTACCATTTCTGGGATCATAGCAAATCCTTAATAATTTTTCTTTTTTGGGGGAAGGGGGGCTATTTTCTTTTGTTTCGAAGCCAAACCGAAACCAGTGAAGTGACACGTTTAATGATACCAATAGCGATCCTTGACCTCCCCCAGGCATCAGTGCCGGAGACCATCATAGCATTACGAGAAAATTTTGCAGGAAAAGCAGATATGCTGATTATTACAAATTCTATTCTCTGTAGTCTCTATGAGAAACATACTATGGAATTGGCATAGTTTCCTATAGAAAATTGCTTTGTGTCTAGGTCAATATAAATTTACGACCTTATGCACGGTAATGCCAATCAAATCAACATGATAACGGGGATTTATGGCTGCGTGTGATCTAAATTAAGATCGCAATCGCTTTTTACATGGAAATAATAAAATAAATATTCTCCTTAAAAATTTTTCTAATTTGGCATAAATTGCTAAATGGTTATTTTTTAAAATTATTTTCTGCGATTGCACAATTCGATATATGTTCTCGTGAATTGCCGAGAGTCCATTAGTATCTTTTTCCATCCATCTCCATCTTTTAAATATTGTATATTAGATTGACTAAACTATCATTTTTTCATATTCTTATTAAGTATTAAGATTAATTTTTTAATTATTTTCGCATAAACTATGATCACGCAATTCAGTTTGTTCTCGTGAGTTGCCGAGAAGACATTAGTGTCTTTTTCCATCCATCTCCATCTTCTAAATATTGCATATTAGATTGACTAAACTAGTTTATTTTCATATTCTGGTTAATCATTAAAGTTAATTTTTTATTTAATACAGTATTTTTTTATACATTAAGATTTAATAAATTAATCAAGAATTGATATTATTAAGTTATTTTTTTTAATGAATTAATCAAGAATTAATATGAAGTTATTTTTTAATTTTTTATTGTGTTACTAACACTATTTTATACAGATGAATTTGAATTCAAAGGATAGCTCATGGTTTTTTTTTTAATATATATATATATAAATTGAAAGATTTTAATCGAAAATTATGCATAAACTACTGTATGCACAAAAAAAACCCATCTCTAGCATATCTGTTACAAATGAGTAACTATAGACCCAGACTAAGGATAAAGATAGAGGGTAACATATCACTACAATGGAAAGGGGGATGAGAAGAATATTAGGATACAAAATTCACAATTAAAAGTATATAAATATAAATAAAAAAATATATAAAAATAAAAATAAAACACGGCAAAAATGAGAAAAGGCAATAATAATTAGCTCAAGATAAAAGATTAAAGCATAGAGAACAATCAATTGAAACTACACAAAAAATGGCGGTTAGTTCGAAATTGCATTCTCATCAGGACAGCCATACAATTCGAATTAAAACCGATAGAATAGCCAGTTTCTGACAATGGCGATAGTATTTAACTATAGACACCATATATATATATATATATATATATATATATATATATATATATATATAGTTTGTTATTAAAATTATCAACTCAGTGTATCAACTTTCATTCGATAACATCCTAGAAAACATTCGCAATTATAGTGACTAACATACAGTTAAAAAAAAAAAAAAAAAAAATTACATATAATTATTTATTAATTATATAAATAAATAAAAATGAAAAATAATAAACTAAGTCAAAAACATTACAAAAATCAAAAATCGGAAAATAAGATGCATTAACATTAATGTTTTGAATTTTATTTTCGCAAAAAAATGTAACTTTTGTCAGTATAGAAACTACGATTTGAGCGCCCTTATAATGGTGTATAGTGGCATTCTCGTTTATCCAGTTTTCCTCTGAATTACTTGTTTAGTAAGAATTTTCGTCTTTGATTCATATTCAGGATTGCATATTTGGGAAGTTAATATTCTGAATTGTTTGTCCGGTATCCAGCTTAGACTCACTGGACGGGTCTGGGAGTATTACCGTGAACGTTCGTACTGCCTCCCTGGTAGAATTTCGACTTGTTCATTCCGGTGCTTCTAGATTAAGCTGTTGAGGTTGATCACGATACACATGGTGGAAGAAGGGTTCATGCCGCATGGTAATACAAATTTTTTTAATGTATCCTATTTTCATTTTTTCTATTTTTGTTGCCTGTAGTCTGAGTTTAAGCATTTATAGTGATGTGCTATTGCTTAATCTGAAACAGGCATTTATTTGGCTTAATTAGAATTAAATACTCAGACCTGAAGATGAATTTAGTTCTGATTAATCATCGAATTTGGGATGGTGCTGTTCTTTTCTCTTATCGGCATTGTGGCTGTGAATTTGCTTCTATGGTGATGTTAATATTACTTGAATTGTTTTTTTATATTTTTTTTTTATTTATTTTTACTTTCCCTGTAATACATGGTATTGTATAGGGAAAGTATTGGAATCATGCCGAAAATCGCAACTTGAGTTTTCGACGGATCTACACGTTTCGAGACCTCTAGAATACGAAAAAACCATTTTTAGCGTGACGTCTGTGTGTATGTCTGTGTGTCTGTCTGTGTGTCTGTCTGTCTGTGCAGATTTTGTATCCACTCTAACTAAAAAACTAATGGACCGAATTTCACAAAATTTTGTAGGTAAGTCACTTGTAGGCGGGGCTGGTGCTGATTAGTTTTGGGTACGATTCGGAATAAAAGAACCCGCCTTTTTTGTGAAATGGCCCGCAAAAGCTTGTATCCACTGTAGCTGAAAAACTAATGGACCGAATTTCACAAAATTCGGTAGATGAGTCACGTATAGGTCACCCTGGTGCTGATTAGATTTTGGTACAATTCAGAAAAAAATAACCTGCCTTTTTTTTGCAAAATGGCCCGCAAAAATTGCCAAAATCTAAAATAAAAAACTGGGTATACTCAAATATATCCATTAAATGCTGATTTAATACGTAATTTTTAACGACGAAAACAATAAGACCAACCCCATTACACTAGGACTAGCCGTTCTCGAGATATTTTAGTTTTTCGTACTTTCCCTACGCCACCTTTGAAAATAAGCCCGGTTAACGAATGAGAACGGAAATTGAATTAAAAGTGAAATAAATTTAATTAAAATATAGAGAACATTAATATAAGTCTGCAGGGAAAGTCATGTGCTGCCCACATCAGATTTTTTTTTTCTTATTTTATTTTTACATAATTCTTATTATTACATATTTCAAATATATATATATATATATATATATATATATATATATATATATATATATATATACAGGGTGATCGGAAAATGTCTGGCCAAATTTTAAAGGGGGTTAGAGGGGATGAATATAAAAGGATTCGCAGTGCAATGCGTGTCCAGAAACACCGCGTAAAAGCCCTGGATAGTAAAGAAAGTGGAAAGTTAAAAGGAAAGAGACACAAACAAATGTAACAAGCCCTTTATTAAATCAACGTGTCACAGCAAATGCTCGAAAGAGCGACCACCAACCATAATACAAGCTTCACATCGCTGCCGCATAGAACTGTGTACCTTAGCAAAAACACCAGCCATGTCCTGCACATCTCCAGCAGCAACAGCCAATCTGGCGACGAGATCGTCGGCGGAGTCCACAGTGGTATCGTAGATGATGCTTTTCAAGTGGCCCCACAGAAAGAAATCCAAGCAGGACATATCTGGTGATCGTGGCGGCCAGGGAACAGGTCCACCTCGACCAATCCACTAATGTCAATAAGTAGTGTCCAGGTAATTCCTGGCATCACGGTTAAAGTGTGACGGCGCTCCATCGTGCTGGAACCAGATACGTCTCCGGATGCACTGAGGCACAATGGACAGCAGTTCGGGCAAGATCTGGTGCAAGAAGATAAGGTACTTCTGGCCTTCCAAGTGATGAGGTAAGATGTTCGGCCCAATCACTTATTCGTGCACCATACCCGCCCACACATTGACACTAAATCTCTGCTGGTAAGGAGACAGTCTTGTAGCATGCGGATTGTCATATCCGTAAACATGAGCATTGTGACTGTTAAACAAACCCTCTCGCGTGAGCGTTGCCTCATCCGTGAATAACACGTATGAAGGAGAGTCGGGCTGTACAGCAGCCTGTTGCAAGCACCATCGTCAAAAGTTTAAACGGAGAGGAAAATCTGCGTCTATCAATGCTTGCACCCTTTGTAAACGGTATGGGTGCATACTTTCACCATACAAAATCTCCCATACAAGTGACTGTCTCACAACCAGTCACGGGCAACAGCTCTCGTGCTTGTGGAAGGATTGTGCTCAACCTCACGTAAGACATCTTCCACTCGCACTGTTCTCACCGAGCGAGGCCTGCTCACATCATGTCTGCTGGCATTGAAGAACCCGCTTTCGCAAAGCTGTCTGTGCACTCGCTCGAAAGTTTGACGATTCGGTATTTCTCTGTTGAGAAATTGTTCCCTGTACAACCTTTGTGCAGCTCTCCCATTTTCATTCGCAGCTCCATACGTCAGATGGATATCTGCTAGTTCAGCATTCGTGAAGATCTGCATGCTGTATTAAATTACAGCGGGGAATGACAGTTTCCTGCATTGCCGATTTGTTTCGACTGCCCTACACAGCGCCCTCTACAACCTTCATGCGGCGTTTCCGGACACGCATTGTACTGCAAATCTTTTTATATTTGTCCCCTTTAACCCCCTTTAAAATTTGGCCAGACATTTTCCGATCACCCTGTATATATATATATAGATAGATAGATAAGTTTAAAGCATAATGCACTTAAATGGTACAGTATTTTAATGTTTTATAATTTTGAACAAATATTAAGTGCCATAAGTAAACAATATATTTGCGACAAAATAGTGTCCTGTCTTTTTTATTTGGAAAGTTGGCATGTCTGTAGAGATAAAATTCAATCTTGGTTTGTATAAAAACTGATAAATATTGTACAAATTATTTGAGAATAAAGTACTATTGTTTATTTAAAAATTTTGATATATCAAAGAAATTTTTCGCGACTTTGTCTTTTTGCCATCTTAGTATATATACTTAGATCATATTATGTTTTTCTACTATGATTATATCCAATCAAATGTATCTGGATCGAGAATCATTACATTTATATACCAATTTTAATTCCCAGTGACTTTGTTTTTAAACGTTTCCTCAAAAGATATAATAATGTGTTGGTTCACTTAGTGGTTCACCAAACTATAATGCTTGGTGAACTACTAGGGACTTAAATTACTAAAACAATTTTTTTAATAATTTATTGAATCAATTATTTTCATAAGACTTCTTTCCAGAAATTCAATGAAACTTACTTTTGTTATGTAACAGCAACATTCCAGGAAATGCTACTTTATTTTTGTTTGTACTGGGTAAAATGTTTCTCTTCAATTTTGAATTTCTTTATTCTAGTAGATAATCACCTCCTTTTATAAAAAAAGTACAGTAATGTATCAATGTATATATATATATATATGCATATATATATATGCATATATATATATATATATATATATATATATATATATATATATATATATATATATATATATATATAATATATACAGGATGTCCAGTGCTATTTGTGCCCAATGGCTATTTCCTCAACCGTTACTCACAGAGATATACTTCCAATTGCAAAAATGTTTTGAATTTTAAAATCTATTATCTTAAAAACAGTTTAAATCAATAAAGGCATTTCTGAAAGAAATAAGAAATATAAATTTTTATACGGTCTCCCGGTCCTACCAATTATATTTAGGAAAATCATCCTCATACAATTTCATGCAAAAAAAAATCCTTTTATGATCAAATTTCACCGAGTTAGGAAGCATTAAACTTTGTGACTTAAGTCTGTTTTCCGCGCATAAAAATGTCCCGTTTCAGGCGACCTTTAAGGGACTGTATAAATATTAAAATTCTGTATTCAAAGTATTATGTTTCGATTGCATTTGCTGACATAATGTCAAGAATGAAGCAAAGCTTTTTATCGAACAGTAATCTGTTTAGAAGAATATTATGGTCAGGGCTCGACTAAGATCTTCTGGAGATCTTTTTAAGATCTTTATTGTAAATGAGGTAACATTTTATCGTAAATGTCGTTTAAGTCAATAAATGCATTTCTGTAAAAATTATGAAATTTAAATTTTTATACGGTAATAGACAAGTAATGAGACCAGTTGCTGCGTACCTGCAAACGAAAATAAAAAATTATACACATTGAATTTGAAAAAATTGCTGCAAAATATAATGAAAGTGCTGTGAAATATTTATTTCTCCAATTATTTTATGTATAACCCTCATTTCTCAACACAAAAAGTGCCCCAACTTTAAGCAGCTATAAGTCGGTCAATTTTAGCCGTAAAAGGATGATTTTTTTATTTTTTATTTTGCATGAAATTGTATGAGGATGATTTTCCTAAATATAACTGATAGGACCGGGGGACCGTATAAAAATTTATATTTTGTATTTCTTTCAGAAATGCATTTATTGATTTAAACTGTTTCTAAGATAATAGATTTTAAAATTTAAAACATTTTTGCAATTGGAAGTATATCTTTGTGACTAACGGTTGAGGAAATAGCCATTGGGTACCAATAGCACTGGACACCCTGTATATGTGTGTATATATACACTCACGGACAATGAAAGTTGCACACCAAGAAGGAAGCATAGGATGGACCTAAAATTTTATTGATGGAAGGCTACGGATAAATGATATACATGATCACAAAAACAGCGCAGCAGAACACGTAGAGAGGGAGCTGTGGTACACGGTCCGATCAACCTCAACAGCACGTCGCACTGCCTTGTGCTGTGATACAAGCAGCAGTACGGTTTGGCATGGTGTCGAACAAACACCTGATGTTGTCCTGTGGCAGAGGAGTCCATACCTGTTGGACATTACATTTCAAATCCCAAAGATTGCTGCAACAAGACAAGTGGCGTTTCAACTGGTCTCACACATGCTCGATAGGAGACGAGTCTGGGGAGTGGACAGGCCATGGAAGTGTCTGGACATGACTCAGGCAGGCCTGGGTGACCTGAGCTGTGTGCGGCCGGGCATTATCCTGCTGGAATTGCACACCTGGAATACCAGCAACGAATGGGAGCACATGGGGCCGTAAAATCTCATCCATGTACCGCTGGCCCGCCAATGTTCCAGGTACCACTACTAGAGCAGATTGGCTGTCATAAGCTATGGCTTCCCAGCCTATGATGCCTGCAGTGGGGCTGGTGTGGCGTTCGATAACCAGGTTAGGACTGTCGTGTTGTGCAGGAGACCTCCACACCTGGACACGCTGATCATCGGTCTAAAAAACGAAGCGGCACTCATCGCTAAACACCACATATCATCAATTTGTGGTGTTCCACATTGCTCTAACCCAGCACCACTGCAACCAGTGACACCGATGTCCCCGTGTCAATGGCAGCACATGTAAGGGATGCTGGGATCGCAGATTCTCTTCCTCCAAGCATCCAGATATGGTTCGTGGGAACACAGGAGCCGCTACGTGTGCCTGTATCGCAAATCAGGTTGCCATGGGCTCTGAACATGCCTGCCACATGATCATTCAATCCTCTCTACTCGTGGTATGCCTGGTTCATCCAGAGCCGGCCCTCTGTGTCTGGGTGGCGTCTCGTGACCAGTGCTCCCAACACCGTTGGACAGTATAGTCCCAACGATCCATATAACGTGCCATCCGGCACGCTGATTCCCCTACAGTTTTCAGCCCAATATTCAGGCCTCTGTCAAAGTCCGTCAGTTATGTATATCGACATTTCTGGCATCTACCCACCATTCTTTTCACTCCGTACTCATGCTTGCGTCGGCTGAAGCTTCTTGCGTTAATAGAGCGTCAACTACACGCCTGTTTATAAGGCCGTTGGCTCATGCTTGCAATGCCACTCACAGGTGTACGGTCATGCGCAATCACACCAGACTGGGATTATTTGCATACTAGCCCCCGCCCTCTAGCTTTTTACATCATTTCACAGTTCTGCCATATTTTCTTCTGGGTGCGCAACTTTCATTGTCCATGAGTGTATATATATATATATATATATATATATATATATATATATATATATACAGGGTGTCCAATGCTATCTGTGCCCAATGGCTATTTCCTCAACCGTTAGTCACAGAGATATACTTCCAATTACAAAAATGTTTTAAATCTTAAAATCTATTATCTTAGAAACAGTTTAAATCAATAAATGTATTTTTGAAAGAAATATAAAATATAAATTTTTACTCGGTCCCCTGGTCCTACCAGTTATATTTAGGAAAATCATCCTCATACAATTTCATGGAAAATAAAAAAAAAATCATCCTTTCATGACCAAAATTCACAGAGTTATGAAGCATTAAACTTTGACTTAACGCTTTTTCACATATAAAAATGTCCCATTTCAGGCAACTTTTAAGGGACTGTCTAAATATTGAAATTCCGTATTATTCAAAGTCAATAAATGCAGTTCTGTAAAAGGTAGAAAACTTAAATTTTTATACAGTAATAGACCACTAATGAGACCAGTTGCAGCGTACCTGCAGACAAAAATAAAAAATTACGCAAAATAACAGATTTGTGCATATAATTATTTTGTATATAACCCCCATTTCTCAGCACAAAAAGTGCTCTAACTTTAAGCAGCTATAAGTCGGTCAATTTTGGTCTTAAAAGGATAATTTTTTTTTATTTTGCATGAAATTGTATGAGTATGATTTTCCTAAATATAAATGGTAGGACCGGGGGACCGTATAAAAATTTATATTTCGTATTTCTTTCAAAAATACATTTATTGATTTAAACTATTTCTAAGATAATAGATCTTAAGATTTAAAACATTTTTGCAATTGGAAGTATATCTCTGTGACTAACGGTTGAGGAAATAGCCATTGGGCACTGATAGCACTGGACACCCTGTATATGTAATTACATACATATATATATATATATATTATATATTAATATTATGGTTGTCATGAAACCAAAAAAGATCCAATACCAAATAACCGATAGTATTGGATTACCAAAGAACCAATATAATCTGATACCCATATTGGATTGCCATTATAATGTATAACAAATTCATAATTGCTGTAAAATTACAGATAAAACTTATTTCATCCATAATTAATTAGACACCATCATAAATATTAAAAATGGAAAACATTTGTAATACACATGTTAATAAATAATTTATGTATTCTTCTGAAATGCATAGTAAAAGTACGATCGTGAAATGATGAATAATTTACATTAATCTGAGCAGAGTGAAAAAATATTTCTATAGAGAATGGGAAAAAATTATGTAAAATACAAAATTTCAAATTGTAATCACAGATATAAAAATATAAAAATATATTCAAATAAATATAAATCATGCCATAAATCAAAACTTTTCTATCAATCATACTTCTAATGAGACGTGTTTGTGCATTGTTAGTTATATCCGTACTGGCGAGTTGTAGTAAACATCATTTAATAATTTTCTCTGTACTTTTCAATGCCAATTCAAATCATTTGTTGTGGAAAAATCATTTATAGCTGAAAACATTCACGGCAACCTTTCAGAAAATTATCATCTGCCACCGTAGTTATGCAATAGTTCAATGAAAAATTGCAGAGAAGGCAAGAAAATGGAAAAGAAAGGCTATGTACATCAACTGAAGAATAAACAGAGAGCGAACCCTTTGCGAGTAGGACCACTGACAGGTAGGAACAAAAGGATGTTTTACATACGAGCTCAAGAGGTTTGGGGCACCAGGCCGGATAAATAGTTTACGAAAGGAGGTCATTAACTTGTAAAATAGGGGTTAGTAAGGGGCACATTTACTCGGAGTTATATTTACGCATTTACTGCATAGGGACCTGAGAATTTTATCTGTGACAGTACTGGCCGCCAGCCTATATCTCCAATCTGATCCCAATATAAAGATGTAATTTATGCAATTAAATTCACATACTGTAGAACACACATTACGGGATATGCTATACTTCTCAAGTATACTGGAAAAATCAGTTATAAGTATGTAGGAAAATTAAAAGAAAGAATCACTGCTACAGCATGGATATAAACTATGAACCACCTATCTGTGAACTTTCCACTTTGTCAGCCAACGATTGATCACTTGAGCTATCCAGGGATCACACAATGGTATCTTAGGAGCATATGCCAACCTGCTGAGTATGCCCCGAACATAAAAATAGCATTGTGGCTATTTCACCCAACGGTGATTGAAATAAAAAGTTTTGTGATCATTGAGCTATAAATACATCATCGAGCTATAAATAACTTTTTTATTGATTATGTCAAATTTTGTCCTATGCTGCCATGTTAAGAAAATATAAAATTTTGAATATATTTCAAAGTTTTCGCTCGAATTTCAAAATAAGAGCCAAATATAAAGTTTAATGAGAATTAATTAATATTTATGGTAGCTATTGCATAGACAAGAAATAAATCAGATAGACATCATGCTAAAAATTTTAACCTATATTGGCATCAAAATCTCGAAATCGAAAAGTTTCGTGAAAACAAGACCTTCTTTATTCTATATTCTTTTGTATAAGAAAGTAAAAATAACTCTGAAATTAGTTTTACATTGCAGTAAGAAATATATTAACCCTACACTTAACCTCCCTGATCCCGACATTAATTGCCATAAATTCAAAATGAAATTGTTAACCACAGACATCATAATAGCCACTCGCTTCCGCTCTGTTTTGTTTTGACTATGACTCAATGTCAACACTTAGTGAAAACAGGGTATTCGCAAATGAGGTACGAACTGTTGGAAGAACATAAACAAATGATCGTGATTCATGATTCTCCTGAGCGATGTCCAAAAACACTAATTTGTTTTTGACTTTGTTCTCTGGAATGACTCACAGCGTTCTTTCAGCAGTAGTTTTCGTACAAATCCAAATACCCGACGTGTACACAAACTCATTTGCATTTTTTTAGGAACTTACCTCAGAAGTCATTCCGGGAGGTACCGATCTTGACTTATATAAGAAGTTTGGGTTGGAGGAATCAGTATAGATATAGAGATGAAAGTAGAGATAGAGATCGAGTATTGAGTTAGAGTATATTGAGTTTGAATCACAATATCAATCTAACTATGATGTTGATTGATAACTGATCTGGTAGAATGATCTAAGTAGCTGATCGAAATATTCAATATGCATGGGTATGGTCTTGACTGAGTACATTAGATGTACGAATGTAGGAATTTACGGTATGACGAATGCATTGACAATTGATCTGGTTTTTAATCAAGTGTATAACGATGTGAAACCATAAAGTTTTTCCCAGTGCTTAAATGTTTTTAATTGTTATAATAAGTAAACTCTATCTAGTTATCTACCAATTTTTATCAAGTCTAATGATGTACTAGTATGTGACCTTAAAATGTTTGAAATTGAACGAAATACAGTATAGGGTAAATTTATACTGATGTTTGCCTTCAAGCCGAACTTTCTGGAAGCAAACACCTTTGATCCTTGAATTACAGAATTCCTTGATACAGAATTTGACATTATTTTAAAATGTACTCTGTGGCATAATTCACAAGAAAATGTGTATGTTGTCAACCCCAGTTTATATTTAAGAAAGTTTGAACTGGATATGCCATATTTCAAAATATGGTAAAGATTTGCAAATTTCTGCTGTATTCACCTACCACCATATTTATCTACTATTTTTATTTTATTTTCTCTATATTTTGAAGAAATTATTTATTTTACCTAAAAATACTGTCTTTAAATTCAATGCATATTATTAGGGCTGTGATTTTATTGATTTAAAAATTACCAGTAAAGTGAACTATAAATATGCATTTGAATGCCTAATTGAACCTCAATGAGCAATTGAATAAAAGGAATGCCTCATAAAGTATTGCTATTCTTCTTTTCTATGCCAAATTTAATCCTATATATTAAAAGAAAAAGTAGAAACTGCATAACACTGAACAAAAAGAACAAAATATGTAATTTAATTTGACCTGATTCAAATCAAAATTCTTTATTTTACTAATAAAAAGAATTTGCATGTAAATTAAAGAAAAAGCATAAAAAATCCAGTTTCATTGATTTTTTATGCAAATTTGGAATTTCTGATTCAAATTCCTTCCTGTTCATGTTTGTTTGATAAGCTGTTCTATTTATAATATTAGATATTTTACTTAGCACTAATTATGGTCTTGCCAAGCTGGGGTTCTTTTTTATTACATTTTTGTTTTAAACTTTTTTCCACTCAGTTTTTTCTTATTTGAAATGTGTTCAAAAGTTTACTGTCAAATTTGGAGGTTTGGAGCAGCATCCCCATGAGTTCCATAATAATAAATATCTTAGTCTTTGATCTCACTGCTCAACGTTGACTGTTTAAAGAAAGTTATCAAACGGAATTGTAAATATATTTTTTAAAAATTAATATATTTTTATTTGAAAATGCCTTTTTTTCCCCCATTGAAATTGTCAAAATGTGCAAAATGGAATTACTCAAACAAGACAAAAACATATATTGTAAAATGCTGAAAGTTAAAAATTGCTTATCATGTAAAAAAAGTGAAAAATACAAAATAAATGCAATAAAGATACAAAATCATTAAAATTGTATCCCTCCTTATATGTCCCTAAAATTGTAGCCCTGTAATGTTCATATCTAAATTATTATTTTGTTAACTTTTTTAGGAAAGTGCTAAATCTCGCTATAGTCCAATATTTTCTGAAAAACGAAAAGAAAAGATCTCTCTCTTAAAGGTCAGTATAGTACTTATTGAAATGCTACTAGATAGCTTATTTTTGTTATAGATTATTGCTAGATTCTTTCTTGTGATGCTCATCTAAATTTGTATAAGGTCCATCTTCAATCTAAGTATCATTCACATATATATATCCTATGCACTTAACCCTTTCGCCACGGCGACATTCCAGAACTGCCGCGGCTCAAAGTACGGAGCTCTTCGCCTAACTTTCGAAATAAATTCACTAAAAATCACCTTTTCAACACAGAAATCTACTATTTTCAGGAATAAAAGAAATATTTATTTTCTATTTGATGTATATTTTTCATACAAATCTGAATACTAAATACTCGTTAGTTGCTCCCATTCTTTTATCCGAAATAAACGAATAATTTCACTGCCTCTAAAACCCAAACAAAAAAAAAATACTCTCTTATATTCCTATGATTCACCAACGAAATCATAAAGCTGAAATAAAAAAAAAAACCCGAAACTCAATTATAAAATTGTTGATGCTGCGAGAATTGCTCTGTTTAAACTACTAAATCATGTTTCACCGCTCCAAATGGAGAAATAATTCATTGGATCCTCCTTATGCCAAGGTCATGTATCTGCAAAATACGTTGAAGTTAGTTCCACGGACATTTAACGTCATCTAGTAGACAAATTAAAACGTTCCATGTGAAAGCAAGCACGCATGCATGCCACTCGCCGTTTACGGTAAAGTTTCCTCCGTCACGAGTACGTGCCGTCTGTCCTTGAATGCAAGTTCACAGCTGACACACGAGCGTGCCAATCATCTCAGAAGGGTTAATGATATCTAGGATGGAGTGATTTATCTATTTTATTTGTTTTTGTTCACATTGATGTAGATGCATATTGGTAATTGGTGGAACTGTATGAATAACCAATCCCAGATACCATAGAAACATCAAAGGATCAATTACTTGTAAAAATAGTGGTTGTCTTTAAAATTGTATAACCCAAACAGTTGTAAAATAATTACGTCTTTAATTATATTTAAAACAAAAAAAAAATAAGGATATACAAGGCCTGTCTACTAGCTCAGAAAATGTTATCTGTCTGTGTATTTTGAAACCAATTAACTTGGCTTCATGTCTTACATATAGATTTTTCATGTCAGTCTCATATCCACTGTTACATAATCGCAAAGGAATTGGTATGTGCAAGTATTGCATGCATACATTTTTCTATATGAAAGTAAATTTTATAATGATTGTATAAGTTTTTTGTATTATACTTGTTTTTTGTATTATGCAAAGTTACAATTTTAATTCTAATTTATGACATTTACAATGAGGATGATATGAGTATTGTATTGTAACTTTTTTGTAACTCCAAAGCAGAGGAGTAATATCTGTCCTCAAACAAAAATCAACCAGCTCTTGTAAGACCTCAGATAAATCCTAGAGCCCTTTCTCTATATTCTTTACCGTCAATTTTTGATCTTGTGTTACCTCTGCCCTCCCCCTTCAAAGGAGGAAAAAAGGTTAAGCTGGGCAGTGATTGACAGCCCCCATATTACTTCTTTACTCCATTAAAAGAAACAAAACAGAAAGGGGAAGGTTAAGCACATAAATACCCTCTTCCACCTTATAAAATCTTTCAAAGCTGTTTTTCTTTTTTCAACTTCAATTTTTGTTAAATTATTCCATGTTTGATATGCATCTTGTTGGAAAAACATAAATAAACAATTGTGATTCGTGATTCCCCTGAATGTTGTTCAACTAATAAATTTTTTTTGAACGACTCACTTCATTCTCTTGGCATTTCCATCAAGCGATTCATGCAAATCATGTGCTCGACACTTATGTAAGAAATTTGCATATCTGGGGGTGTTTCCAGTTGCGATTATGTTCGGGAATAGTTCCATCTTTGGGTATATATACTGGACTCATCTTAAAGCAGTTATTCGGAAATTTGATATTCAAATTCCATATTCCAATTCTAGTTGTCTGGTAATGATGTTCCGGTAATATTGCCTTGTGGTCTGTATGACCTTGTTAAGTTTGATCTTATTATGGATCATTATGTTTTTCTTACAAATGGCAGATATTTTCCTGTCCTGGTCTTCAGTTAACATTTCCAGTTTCCATAAATGAATTCCATGGCCTGGAAATGACACTTTGGGACATTCCAAGGGCTTCTGCTACAACTGGTTGCGTTTGGCCCATCTCTAAATAACCAGTGGCCCTCCAGCCTACTGATTCGGCTACAGAGTTCTGTTGAGACATTGTATTCATTGCTATAAAGCATTCAACATATGTCAATTTTTTCTAATCGCTTCCTACATACAGAATGCTGCAGATCGATTTTCACTCCTTATCTAACGCACATAATTTTTAACATCACAGATAAAATTTGTATATTCTGAAGTTTGTAAACATGATAATTTTGCTTTTTAATATCTTTTCTTTCAATTTTGTTAACAAACTAGTCAATTATATGGCTGTTTCATACCGAACTCACAATATCCCATAATTGTTTTGGTCAGTGTACTGATAACTCTTCTATAAATTCTGAAGAGGAGTATCTGAGGGGGAGGTCAGGTGAAAAAACAGGAGACAGTGAAGACACTGGTGGTGATCCGTCTGAAACCAGTGAGGAAACAGACTCTCCTGTGGATTCTGATCTGATTCCTTGCTCGAATATTGCTTGGGAGCGAAAAGTCGTACTAAGACCTGATATCAGCAGAACAGATGTCTACTATTATATCTAGGGGGATAAGAAAAGGCTGAGGTCACATAATGACATTAAGAATTATTGCACCAAAAATAAAGTTCAATATAATCAGCACTTATTTAATTTTCGGGATAAGAAAAGAATAATTGGGACCAGGAAGAATTAAGAAATTGTTATGTATGGAATTCAAAGAAATTAATGATAAACATACCCCAAGAGGTCAAAACATAATTGAGGAATGTAAACGGCTAGGGTTAATATTTAACAAAATAACAGTGTAATTTTTTGTGATAACCAAGCAGCAATAAATTTTTCTAATTCCCCAATTGAGAATAATAGGACTAAACATATAGATGGTAAGTATCATTTCTTGAGGAACCTTGTAGTTAATGAGTTATTTAAAGTTAATTTTGTAAACAGTAAAGATAATATAGCATATTCTTTCACTAAACCTATGACTAAAGAAAGTGGTTTTTAAGTTTTGTAAAGAGATATTTAAAATGTAATTTAAAAACCATTAACTATTAGAACACTTCAAATATTGTGATATGATATAGTATTATTTACTACTCCCTCATTGATACAAGTAAATGTATCTTGAGTTTATATTGTATGGCAATGAATTTTTAATACATTACACTTATAAATATATATCAATTTTTTTATTACCCGCATGATGCAGTTTAGTTGCTTATGTGTATAAAATGTGTGTTGATGACAAATCATTTTTATTCTTACTGTAATCTATAATGCATATTGAACTTTTTCTACCCCACACATGACATATTAGTGGTCTGTGTGTTTATACTGTGTGGAGAAGGACCTTTTGCATTTTTAGTATTTGCGTCCAATTTATTGGTATTTATAATGTATACCCAATCTTGTGCCAAGATACTAAAAGATAAAATGATTATGTTTAAACTTAAATTTAATGTTTATACTCAATTTTTTCAAACTTAAATGTAATGTTTATACTCAAATTTTTCAAATTCTTAAATTTAATGTTTATGCCTAACACTTTAACTTTTAAAGTTTTTAAAGTTAATAGGTCAAAGTTAAATATCCATTTCTTTTAATTTTCATAGCAAATATTTGTACTTAAAATTTAAAGTTGAATAATGTAATTATACTTATATTTGAAGTGAACTTACAGGTTTTCTATGATTATACTTAAATTTAAATGTCATTTAAAACTTAATGGTTAGTTTTACTACTTAGTTTTTAAGATTTAAATTTTTGCTGTGCTAATACTTCAGCAAATTTTAATCTTTTTTAAACTTAAAAATTATTTTAAATGTTTATACTCAAATATGAAAATTATGGACAAATGTGCTTTACTCAATTTAAATATAATGATGTAGGTTTTACACATTTTCAATATCATATATAATTATACTCAAATTTAATATTATAAGTGTTTCTACCCATATTTAAATTTGCTTAATGATGTGATTACATGAATATTAATTTTCTTCATTATGCTTTCAGTAGGATACTGGGGGCTTTGGCATTTATTAACATGTCATGGTTCTTGGAGTAAATTTTTGTCTATTTGCATATGTGCCCAGACTTAGAGATTTGCATGAGGGGATGATTGTTAGAAAAATGTAAATAAACAATCGCGATTCTTGATTACCCTGAACATTGTTCAACTAATAAATTTCTTTTGAACAACTGACTTCGTTCTTGGGAGTAAATCATGGTGTTTTCCCGGTAATCGATTCCTGCAAATCATGTGCTCGACATGTATGCAAGAAATTTGCATATCGGGAAGCATTTCCTGTTATGATTACTTTCCGGAACGGTCCCATCTTCGGGTATATATACTGGACTCATTTTAAAGCAGTTATTTGGATATTCGTATTCCATATTCCAATTCCAGTTATCTGGTAATGATGTTCCGGTAATCTTGCATTGTGGTCTGTATGACCTTGTTAAGTTTGATCTTATTATAGATCATTGTTTTTCTTACGAACAGTAGATATTTTCAAGTCATGGATTGTGAATTGCAGTAACAGATCAAAATGTTGAAGTTATGTGCAAATTGTAGAAGTTTGGCTACTAACTTATTTATCTATTGATCCAAATCGACAAAACTTTTGTTTGGGTTTAATTCTTCAAAGAAACCTCTTCGCCAAGCGTATTACCAAATTAGGTGGCTTCAAGGAAGTGCATGCCAAATGTTTTGGGTAAAGTAGCTATTTTTATTACCTGATGTCCACGTTTATATATAACTTTTAAATGGGCCAGTATTCAACGAAACGTACACGACTTGTACATATGTATGTATGCTTTACCATATTGCCTTACCGAGTGCTGTAAGTTAGTAATGGATGTCTGATTCAATAAAAGTGATACGACCTTTTACTGTTTGATCTTTTACTTCATTTCGCAAGGACAAATCCATGTGCTACTCTGCAAAGATAAATTGCCAAATTCACATCGGTTTATCCAGCACATCTGGAGTATAAAGTTTTGAAAATTTAAACTCTATAAGCATGTGTGCTCGAAAACAAATATTTCAAAACATAGATTTCCAGACTAGGGTTTATTGCACTATTTGTAAGAAGATGTTTATGTTGATTCAGACGATTCTGTCAAAACATAGGATGATAGGAAGGGGGGAGTCAGATTAGCTCTGTGTGTTTGCTTCGATTTTATAAATTTAAAAAAAGCTGGCTTTAATGAAATATTGGAGGACTTTTTTCTCTTTATATTATTTACTAACAGCCTTTATCGACTAGCCTAGTCGCTTTTTGAGAAATCTCGTAATTTGCAATAGCTTTCTTGTTCTAGATTGCATACCTCTGCTACTTGCAAAAGTCACTGCTTATGGTACTCCCACTGCAGTTCATGTAATAGCTATCAAGATCTACTGTGTATCTGTCTATCACCCATACAGAAGGTCCAACACCACTCAAGTGTTGAGGCCCGGACCCCCTCCCTCCCCCCTAATAATTTTTAAGGAAGAAGACATGTAAAATGCACAAAAGAGAAAAATGAAGTATGAAAGAGGACCCCTGAAATTTGTATGGGTGAACCTGACCACTACATAGATGGGTGCAGTACGCTTTATATACACAATATAACATTAAAGCCACTCTATGCAATAACAATTCGCACGCTATGCGGACATATTATATTCGTGTAGCTGATTTACAAAATTAAGCACCTCATTTTAGTGAATGTATGCAATCTGCATACAATGTATTTAATAATGATATATACGCATGCAAATCATGTGGCATTGTGTTATGAACCCACCCACTATGCGAGCTTATGATTAACAGATAAGTCTGTTGCACGAAAGTATGCAATCCGCATAACAGATTTGAAACACAAAATAAATCCCCTTATATTCTTGGACACACCTTTGACCTGCTCCCCGGATGCATGCAATAATAAAACTCCATTTAATAACGATAAGCCCACTTTAAGAATGTATGCGGTAGTTGTCGATCATGTACTCTCCCACTACGCGGGCTCATGGCTAAAGATACTGATGCTGCACAGGAATATGAACGTACTTTGCAAGCACTATTCATAACTCTGCTCCATGGAATAATGATCAACATAGCAGCTAGAGTTTTACTAATCCATAGTTCAAATTTTTATATGGTGATTTTATGGAGCTTTTTGAAATTTTATTTAGTTGTTTAAATCAAGATTCTTTTTTTAATCAATATGTGTAACAGCAAACAATTAACATATTTTTAACATTTAAATTCTTTTGTCACTTAATTAAGATCACCAAACTTCATTGACTAATGAGAAAATACTAGAAATCAAAATTTAATGTTTTCCTTTTTAAATTTAATAAATTCTAAATTTATATAAATTCAATAATTGTAATTGTTAATAAACCCAATTGCTCAAGACTATAATTATATTTAATGTATAAATAGCATTTATTCAATGATGAATTTGCCCGCAACAAAAATAACCTTTTCATCAGTACCTCATAACATAGTGGCAGTGGCTCCAGTCCGATGAAGCCAAAACTGTTTTCTGTGAATAACATTTTGTAAAATAAAACTTCAGTAAAGTTCAATAAATCTATTCGATTTTTTCAGACTCATTTATATTGTTTACAGGCTTTCAAAGTGCTAGAAATTACTCGCTAACTGTTTATAACTAGCTAGTACTTTAGTTTTCACTCAGATTTCACCTTTATACTTTAATCATAGATCTCAGGTTAAAATATAAAATTATTTCACTAACTTGCTTTTCGGTATATAAATTAAATTTATCTGACGAGATTTTGCATTCAAGTTAATCTATAAACTTGCCTGGCTACACATAAATATGTACTTGAGTATGTGTATACTTTAAGAGCTTTTTTTTTTCTCTCTCTAAATATAAATATAGATTTAACAACTAAATTTCCTAATGCATATTTTTGTACGGATTTCCATCTTTGAAAAATTTCTTAAAAAAGGTGGGCAGAAGCACTTATGTTTTGTTCTGATTATTTTTTCGCCGCAATCTACCTTATATGGGAAAACTTGTTTGTTCCTACTGATGCCAGTTACTATGGATTCTCTGCAGTTTTCATGAGGAACATCCTCATACAAAGAATTTAGAGAATTTCCATAGTTTTCTATGAAAAATTGCCTTCTGTCCAGGCTGATGTATATTTAGTCGCATGCACTACAATTCCAATCATCATGACAACAGAGATTTATGGCCTCATGCACGGTAATGCCAATCAGTGTGACAACAGGGATTTACTAATTATTTAATATTATTGCTGCATGTATATGTGGGAACTTATAATATAATGGAATAAAGTTGAAATATTTTCAGTCTTGGCCAGGTGTCTTAACTTGCACATATGATTATCATTAATTCTAAAAAAATATAAAATTTGCTCATTAAAAATGAGCTAATCAGGGTTGACTTAACATTGGGTCAATTTAAAGTTCACAATTTTTCTTATTAAATCAGGAATCTTTCTAAATGCAGACTTGTTATAAGTGAATTCTTTAAACTTGTATTTAACCTGTAATGAGTTTCACCAAATGTTTACTTATACTTATTAAATATATGTATCACATGTACATATTTCCTACAATTGGTATGTGATTGCTAATAACTTAATCTGGTATTTGTATTGATTTCAAACGTTCATAAATTCTATGAATTTGTTTACATTTGCTATCCATTATTTTTAAATATGTCTAAATGTTTCTCAAAATGTATTCATGTAAACATTTTAGATACCCCCTTTGGATCAGAGCTTAATAAATGAGGGTTCAAATTCAAACTGGGCAGAATACATGCTTGGATCATATCAAATGTTTCCTTTGACTTTGGCAACACAACAGAAGTACATTCTTCAATATTTAACACCTATGGGGGAATATCAAGAGGTAATATTTTTTCTATATCAATATTCTTGCATGATTTGAGAATTCAGAATGAAAGAAGATACTACATGAAAGAAATTAATCACATTTAACTTGTTGATCATTTTAATTATTCTTCTTTAATTCTTTTGGTGAGCATAAATGTAAATTTTAGGATATATTAATTACACTTTTTGCTGTCACAAACTGAGGGAAATCAATTTCAATTACCATGCATACTCGTGTATAAGTCGAAACACCAATTTCAGAGAAAAAATTCGGAAAAAATCCAATACTCACATATATTTCAATCCCAAAATCAGAAAATTTGTTATATATATATATATATATAAAATAAAATTTACTTTCCATAATAAAAACCCTTTGAAGTCCGATTCCAAGCAAGTAGGCCTATGACATACAAGCGTTGCCTTCCATCCGTTTTAGGGACACTCATTCTCGTGTGACAAGCACCATGCATTCTTTTATCCCCAGCATGCAGCATCCTCAAAACGGATGAGAGAACAATGCTCGTGTGTCATAGGCCTAATACATATGGTCCAAGTGAAACTCGCCAAATAATTTAAGTACCGTTGGCACATCATGTAAATATCAGCAATCCTATCTATGCCCATGTCATGAAAATCACTGTCATTGTCATTTATAAGAACTCGGTAATCATCTATGCCATTAATTACTAAAGCAAAATTCATCACTAAAGCAAAATTCATTACTAAAGCAACATTTCTTGAATAATTTCACTACCATTTCCTGCAGGTATTACATCTCTGTCCCAAGCGTCCTTGACCTACCGTGCAATCAAAAGTATATCTGGCCTGTTATTTGAATAGATTTTTTTAGTTAACCCCTAATCTACTTGAAGCAGCACATTTCTTATTAGATACTCTCTTCAAAAAACACTTTCAACTTAAAATCCTGCATTATAGTTTTAACCAATTTTTTATTGATAATAATCTGTCGTAATCGAAGAAGCGAGAGATAAACATCAAGCAAAAAAATGAGCGAGTTGTATGTAATAGTTGTATGTATATTTTTTATGACTCGATAAATACGCTGGTAGTCGGGAGCATCAGGAGGGCAATGACTAACAGGAGAGTTTGAAGTGCAAAGAAATTTAGAGTGCTCGATTGCATAATTACTACCGTATCGTTTTAGGATGGATTGCTTCGTGAGAAAAATAACTTTTAGACTTAAAATTTTTAAAATTATTTTTAAGACAGCATATAAGTTGAACCCCCTACTTTGAAGCTTTCTTTTATCACAAATTTCTCCATTTATACACAAGTATAAATAGTAATGATATTGCATAAATCAAAATTTAAAGTGGCATGTTCGATTCATTTAAAATCTTACAACCTGTTAAAAAGTTACTTTGTGCAGAAGTTTGTTTTCAAACATTTTTTTAAACAAATATCTATTATGATTGTATGATTTGAATTTTAGAACTTTTGAACTCGACAGTAACTTTTGATTTCCTATTATTAGCAACATTAAGTTTTTTTTTTTCAAAATTTTCATAGCCAGTATAATGATATGACATATTCTTTACTTGTGTGGTTATTTTGGATATAATCTGTATTCTGAGGTTGTATTCCTTTTACATGGTTAAAATAATGATTAGTTGTCTATCTAATAGGTTCTGTAGTCCAAATATATACTACTTGGATATATATATTTGTCGCTATTGTCATTGTATTTAGCATAAGCATTACATAATTGAATTAAAAAACTTAGATAACTCCAGAATATCGGAAATAACTATCACTGATATACACAAAGGAAACAACTTTTGCAATGCTTATCGACATGCAAAGTGGTCTGATTTTAAACCTGAATTTCTTTGTCAAATTTTTTGTTTTATAATACAGGAAAATGAAATAAAATTATATAGTAACTCAACCTTTCATTTTCCCTTAGATTTTCTACAACCCCCCCCCCCCCTTCTATATGCAAAGTGTTAGTATTTGAAAACCAATAATTCACAGTTTTAAAAATTAAAATTGCTAGCATACAAGTTTTTTTATTTTGTCAATGTATTGAATTTCTCTAGTTTATACTCATAAAGTGAGTAAAATATATGTGGCCTACTATTTCTTTTCGAGTTACCTCCTATTGAAAGAAAATTCATAAGCTTTTATACACCTAGCACTGATCGGCCGTCCAAATGGTTGCTTGTGTCCTAAGGATGGGTCGGACGGTCTGGGTCTTCAACACCTAGTACTGAAATATTTTAAAGGGTTTTGGAGACATGTTTTGGAGTGTTCAGACATAATTAGAACAAAAGTGTGTGTGTGTGTGCGTGTGTCATTCATCCAGACAGCAAAATAAAAACAGCAAAATGAACACTTCTAGTTATTCATGCTTTGGCTATACAGTCAATTTAAACTGATATCAATTGGTGACATCTTTTTGATTACATATTCTGATCAGAATTCATATAAACCATGAAGACTAGATAGAAGGAGGGGGGTACGCCGTAGTAAGGAATGGCATTTTTTTCATGGGCAGAATGATGTACTGCATAACTCTGCTAACAGTACCATCCTCTAGTGCACATTGCGTAAACTAAAAACTCTAAATTTTGACTGCTTTTTTTTCCAATTGTCATACGCAGTTTTAATATAAATGTTTTAGTTTGAAAATGACATGTCATTCAATATTAATGTGTTTCATTTATATGGAAAGTAAATTTAAAAAATGCAAGACGTGCTAATTTTGTTTTTCATCTATGAGAATTTTAATAGAATTATAGCACTTGTTCATTAATTTTAAAATACGGATGTATAAATTTCGGGATATAAACATATGAAAATGTAACATTGTCTATAATTTATTTTTAGATTTTATTTTCTTGATTGATATTTTCATGGAGTGAGTTCCATCTTCAATCTAAGTATCATTCGCATATATATATTGTATGCACTTAACCCTTTCGCCACGGCGGCATTCCGGAACTGTCACAAAAATAATCAGAATATGCATATTGTTAAGCACATAAAACAAATTGTAATAATTACACATTTAAAATTTATTTTATGTTCTTAACAATGCTTTAGAAAGTTTACTTTTAAGTTTATATTTTTGAGGATGTTTCAAATGTACCACTGTTAAAATGCTTACCTTCAACTTGAAACACTGCAAAATTACCTTTACCTTGAAATAATGCAATTTTTTTAATATTTGAACTCATTTGTGTCAAATAATTTTGTTCAAACCTGTAACATTATTATCTATTATCAGAAACTTCGAATTCTGATAACTCAGTTTAAAATGTATTTATAAAAGGTAGCACTCTACAATTAATAGGATATTAATTTTAAAATGTAATCTATATTTCCATCTATGCACTGTTTTTAAGAATGTATTAATCACAAGCAAATAGAGGGAAATGTTACGAGACACAAAAAATTGTAAGTTATCTATATAAATAAAATTGAAAATCTGCCTGTGTATTTATGGGATTCCTTTTACCTTCAATTTTACGTTGTTTTCTGTCACTGACATACCCTGATTTACAACCAGGAACAAAACATGCACTGGAAACCATATTTTGAGAAAATAACAGTACTGATAATAACGGAAGCAATAAAAATCAAATAAACTTCTAATCAACCTAATGCTATTTGAATGGAACAACCATAACTGTGCTAACAGCAGCACCACTAAACTGGAACCTTCCTTCCTAAAAATCAATTATCACTTTTCTCGAGCAGCCTATTTTGTTTCCCTCCTTCCTTTTAGCCTTCATTATATAAACATAGCAGCTTGGATGAGTTATGTGTTTATAAATTTAAGGATTATCATGTTTAATAGAAATAACACTGTTGCAAAAAATATATGTACTCATAAGAAATTGATCTACAGCCATGAAACTTGTCATGTATGTATTTGAGGCGATATGCAAATTATTTGAATATGGGAGCAAAAAAATGTTTTATCAAGAAATGGAAGCAACAAGATGATGACATTTTAGTAAGTTGTAAATCCTCCCCTGGCAGCTATACAAACCGATATTTGGTGTGGCATAGAGTCAATTAAGCTACTTATGTCTCATTATTGAAGATTCTGCCACAAATGTTGCTATTGGTCAGTTATTTCAGTGGTATTCTAAAAAGGCAGCAATTGCTGTCCCAGCATATCCCAGACACATGTCCCATTGGTGACTCTGGGGATCTGGATGGCCAAGGGAGGGTATTAAATCTGAAGACATTGTTGAGAAAGTCATGCAGTATGTGCTCAAGCATTGTCTTGTTGGTAAATGAAACCTAAGTGGCTTGAAAGCATGGGCAGAACATCATCAGCTTACAAGCAAGCCATCAGATTGGCTTGCAGCACCACTAGAGGAGATCGGTTGTCCCATAAGATGGCCCCTCCAGACTGTAACACTATGTGCGATGGTGTAGTGTCTCTCCACAACAAATGTTGAATCGGAATGCTGGTCAGCCCTCCTTTACACATGTATATGGTGGTCATCAGGACTGAGAGAGAAGCAGGATTTGTTGCTAAAGACAACATTCTTCCAATCGGACACTGTCCAGGTTGATCGAGCTCAGCACCAATCCATCCAGAGTGCTCTGCCTATGTGAGAGGTCAGTAGGTTTTTTTTTTTTTTTTTTTAAATCCTACACCCAGCCTGGGCCCTTCAGCCATATGCCATCTTGCTGTCCAATACAGATGCGAAAGTTCAAAAGGAGAAGTATCTTCAGTGTCAATATCCCCCAATTTGGAACAAATAAGGAGATGTTGTCTATTCATAAAACTACTTCCACACAAAAGGCAGGAGGCAGAAGCTGCCAGACCTATTCTATTGAGATGCTGCTGAAGATAATCATGGCCCGTCAACATTCGAAAGCAGGCTACGCCTGTCTTTCTGGGCAATTCAGGAGGAATCCTATTTTTATCTTGTAGAAGACACTCCCAACACTTCCCGGCAGCAGCCTCACAATACCGGAGTTTCCTGATGTCTTTAAATTTAGCCTTGATCAATGTTTTATGGTTTCTCAAAGGGAGGAGAGAATGGTGCTGTGACAAAGACAGCCGATTTGGCCAGTGCATCCGCTTCCTCATTGCCAGGAATCCCGACATGACTTTGGATCCACTGGAGAACAACTCTCTTTTCAATTTTAATAAGATGACTAATAGTTTCCTTACAAAGGGAGAGAAAGAGTGTCTTCTATTCACCAAAGCCTGAATGGCTGCTTGAAAATCAACGAAAAACACAACCTTTTCTTATGAGATTTTAAAGCCTCGGCAGCAAGAAGCACCGCAGAGATTTCCCCATCAAAATTATCATGAAATGCACCTACTGGTTTTTTAAGTTGAAAGAATTGGCAATAAGCCCCAGCACCAGCATTACCCGTAATGGGATCAGCAGAGCCATCAGTATGCACATGAAGCCAATCAGAGATTGGATATCTTTCATAAATAGTTGCAATTGCAAAGGACCTTAGTTCTATATCGGAGAAAGCTTTCTTTTTACAAGGAAGAATGAGCTCAAGGTTTATCTCTGCATCTTTTAGATGGTCAGTCATGAAAGTGTTAGGGAGGGGGCTGTCTGTCAATAACTGGCAAACCGAGTTTTTCATCAATTTCATTCGTACGGTCAAAAAAGGTAGGTTGGGATTTCAATCTCCTTGTAACAGGTCTATAATTGTTCCAGTAATGACCACTTCCTCTGAGCAACCTTTCTCTGAGAAATAAAGCCGCTTTATCACGACGATCAGATAGAGGTTCAATATTGGTCTGAAGCTCCATTGATTTTACAGGAGTGGATTTTGCTGCTCCAGTAACCACACAAAGTGCACAATTTTGTGTGACATCAAGTTTAGATAGGACACTATTAGAAGCTGTAATCAATATTTCAGAACCATAGTCAAAAATGGACCTGACATAAGATTTATAGGCATTAGTAAGGACATCTTGAGATGCACCCCAGGTAATACCAGAGAGTCTCTTCAGCAACTTCATTCTATTTAAAACTCTCATTTGTCTCTTTGATATGGTTATTCCAATTCAATTTGGAGTCCAACGTAATACCTAGGTAAGTGGAATTCTCTGTTCTCAACAGAGATTGGTTCTTGAAGTTTAGGCATATAGAGTGTTTTTTTGTGCTCAAGGTAAAGAGCTGGAAGTTAGTTTTCTCAGGATTAACCAGCATTTCATTGCCATCTCACCACTTAGCAAGTTTGATCAGTGCCCTATTTAAAGACATTTCAAGTTTCTGGATATCTGAGCTCGTTGACCACATGACAAGGTTGTCAGCATAGAGCAGAACATGAATTTCTTGCATATCACCAATCTCCTCAAGAACGTCATTTATCATTACATTAAATAAATAAGGACTTAAAACAGAACCCTGTCGGAGGCCATGTCTTGTTTGTATATAACTGGATTTCACATCACCATATTTAACTCTAATAAACCTTTGGCTGAGGAAGGATTTAATCCATCTGAAGAGGCATCCAGCAACGCCCAGATTTAGTAACTTTTTAAGTAACATACCTCTCCAAACCCGATCAAATGCAGATTTAAAATCTACAAATACGACCAGAGTACTTTGTTTCAGGTGGAAACCATCTTTCACCTCTTGAGAGAAGCGAATAACTTGTTCAGTGGTACTTCTGTTACTTCTAAAACCAGCTTGCCATTTTAGAAGTAACAGAAGATGGTCACAGTTTTAGAAGTAACAGAAGAAGGTCAGTGGTAGGCACCTTAATACAGATCGACACCTAATCCTACCTTCTGCCAGCCATCTCTGAATAGTATCCCATGATCAGGGGTGGGGAATCATTGGAAATTCTTGCCAGCTAGAAAAAATATCTACCAACCAGCATGCACTGATCAAGGCTCTCAATTTTTATAAGTAAATAAGAACTCAAAATGTATTTCTTACATACACTTTAACAGATTTTGTGCAAGTTTAAATACAATACCAAATTAATAAACTAGACTGAATTAATATTGCTAGACTTTTGTGACTTTTTCTATTAAAATCTACATTCTGCATACAACCTAATTTCTGCTATAAATAATCATTGAAAAGTTGAGCATATACCTAAGTATATATAGCCTTGGTAGCAACATTAATGGAACATGCATTGAATGGAAATCATTAGAATAACAAACAAATTTATTTTTAAATTTAGTACTTTATAATTTAGGGGCGTCAGTTGTTCAAAAAATTCTAATATAGATGACTAATTACTACTAGTCAGAGTCCCCCCCATGATTGAAAAAGACCAGGGTGCTGTTACCGCAGAAGGGCACTTAAAAGAATGGAAGGCACTAAGTTACAAAACACTAATACATGTAAGACTTTGATGTGTATTTATCATTGAAGATAGCTATTTTATGGTAAATGAGTTTATGGTCTTAAGTGTTTTGTTCATTAACAATTACAATTATTGAATTTTGATAATTGTAGAATTTTTTAAATTTAAAAACAATATTAAATTAATATTTTTTCATTAGTCAATGTGGTTTGAATAAACGTATAGTGATAAAATACATTTAAATGTTAACTATTTTTCAGTTGTCGTATAAGTTGTCATTAAGATCCCTTTTTCTAAATAAAAAGAAATTTAGCCTCAGTGTTAGTTTTGATTTCAAACAGTTCAATGAAGAAAAGAATAAAAAAAAAACTTGATTTAAAAAGTCAGGTAAATTCCATAAAGCTCCATAAATTACCACATAAAATTTTGTGCCCACACAGCGTGTGAATCGTTACTGAATGGAGTTTAGTTATTGTATGTATCGCACATGAATTGCATGTGCCCGCGCTGCATGTATATTATTATTACATGCAGTGAAGTTATCATTATTGCATGTATTGCACATGGATTGCATACATCCGCTAATGAAAAGGTATTCATTTTGAAAATCTCTGATGTGAATCACATATACCAGTGTAACTTGCTTATTGTTATTGAACAGAGCGGGCATTTTGCTTTTGTATATAATAAACGTGGATTGCATGTGCCGCATCATTAGCCATGAGCCTGTTGGAAAAACGTAGCCAAACGATTGCGAACACAAATCTCCTGATTGAAGTTCAACCTGTGATAATTTTGTTATGAATGACTCATTTCATTCTTGAGAGTGAATCGTGTCATTTTTTCAACATGCTTATCATTCTAATCGAGTGCTCGATGCTTATGCAGGTAATTTGCATATCCAGAGGGCATTCTGGTATGGTCCAATCCCTGGATATATATAGGAATCCACCTGATGCTATCGGTAGGCCGTCTGGATTGAGTATTACGGTCTGTTGAAATGGATGATTTATTGTTATATTCGGCATTTGATGCCGAGAAGTTAGTTTACTACTAAAGCTCTATGTGGAATTGTGAAGTTATACCAAAATGTGGTATACAGAGTAACACGACAAAGTTTGGAATGAAGTAAAAATTTGTATTTATGACTTGAAGTAAGATGTAGCAGTTGCTTTTCTACGTCAGTTGATGTATCTAGTCATTTTATCAGTTTACTAAACTGTTGGTGTATCGCACATGAATCATACATCAAGTTAACTATTGACTGTATTTTACCAGGCGCGACACCAAGCAATGGTGGACATACAGATGTGCACTCTATTTGATTAGGTAAGAGTCTTTATTACCTAATAATGCCACAGTATTGCATCAGGGTGAAGTTTTATATAGAAAATTCTACAGTTTTTAACCCAAGCTGTTAGCTTGCATATTTTTTAAATAGTGCTGGGAAAGTCTGGCATGTAAACTTTCCATGAAACAGAGTTATGCAGAGAAAAATAAATACAGAGTCATTTCTTAGAAAAACAAAATCAGCATTTATTCAAAAACCAACTAGTTGAACAGGTTGGCTGCAACATCAACATGCAACTAGAACGTATTTACAAACTTTGGAATTGAGAGAATTTGGTTAGGAAGTTCATTTTAGAAAACATCAATACACATTGCTTTCCTCCGTAAGTTGTTCAACTTCCACCCACTTGTAGGTCACATACCTGAACATGAGGAAACTTGACACTTTTGTAGATGACTAGATTAGCACATGGACGGTAAAATAGTAAAGCACTGGGTAAAAAGTTCTATTGTGATCAGTATAATCACACACTTAAACTAACGTTGAAGTACAACTTGTTACCATCATAATTGCCTTTTTAACCAAGACAAACATCTTTACGAACTGTCATTAACTACTTATTACAAACTGCTATTTCAATTACATCGACAGAAGACCGATTACATCTGCACTACGCATCGTCATGATCAACAAGATCATTATGCTTCAGCTCAGTACTGAGCTCAATCATAATACAGTACAGATACTGTAACATAACATAACAGTAATCCAATACAATCTAACGTAATCCAAGTAATACTGATGTTTCCAAACTCAACTTCCTATATACACTTAAGATCAGCACCTACTGGAACGATTTTCCATGGTCCGACCCTAAATATGCAAATGAGTTTGTGTATGCATCGAATATTTAAATTTGCATGAAGACTTCTGCTGAAAGAATGCCGTGAGTCACTCCCGAGAACAAGGTAAGTAAATCAAAAATAAATTTGTGTTTTTGAACATCGCTCAGGAGGATAGTGAATCACGATCTTTTTGTTTACATTCTTCCAGCAATACTCTGTTTTACTAGAAGCTTTTCTAGTTAATTAGATGCCCTGATTTTTATTTTGTAAAATAAAGCTCAGTTCTTTTCAAATTACTCTTCTTCATTTGAAATAATAATATTTCACTGTGTTATGCTCAGCCAATATCGGAAAGGGTAATTTTTTCCCTATATCCAATTTTTGAGTGACACAGCCTCAGCTACTTCATCAACTCCACTATTTGCACTGACTTGTGTGCGAAATGGAAGTGTGTGATTGACAGCTGCTTTATGAACTGAACCATTAGGCGTAACTTTCACTTGTAGCAGAGGTGCGCCATCGACAGCTACATCAGGAACTACTCCGTTAGCTATGGATTGCATGCATAACGGAGGTATTCGATCGACTGCTACATCTGTACGACTTGAGTGAAAGTAAATCTATTAATTCGTCATAAGCAGAGTAGTGCAGTGTCAAAATGGGGAAGTACAAGAGTCCACACACACCACACACACACACAGGTTGAATAACAAAGTCCATGTTTATTTAGAACGTAAGAATCTTGCCATGTTACAGTGGATTTTACAATATGCAGCTAAACATATATACAAGGTTTGATTGTAGAGTTGAAAACATTTAAGAAGTTCAATGGAAACATCAATAGCGATGAGTTTTTCCATCATATGTCGTTTGACTTTCACCTTACGTAGGTCACATACTAGAACATTAAGAAACTATTCTAACACAAAATGACTAGATACTTTAGTGCTTATGGTACACATGCTCAAATATTAAAAGCATAAATCACCGGTATAATACTTATGTGACAAAAGCCATCACATACACAGATTAACATAACTGCATATTCTTAAATACCAAACTTGCCTTTTTAACTAAGACTTTCAATTTGAAGACCATTATACTGTAACCAGATCTTAACACAAGATAAATCTACTGATCTTCAATCTATCTAAAGATCTCCTACATGTCTAAAAATGTTTCCAAGGTTCCCCCCCCCCCCCCCCCCCAAATGTCCAGGCACTTGTTTCCAAGGTGAACTTCTTAAAAACACTGGGATCGGTAACTACCGGAATATAACGATGTCCGGGATCCACCCCTAAATATGCAAATGAGTCTGTGTGTGCTTTGGATTTTCAATTTGCACGAAGACTTCTGCTGAAAGAACATCGTGCGCCATTCCTGAGAACGAGGTAAGTGAATCTAAAATAAAGTTGTGTTTCTGAGTATCATTCAGGGGAATAGTGAATCATGATCATTTGTTTACATTCTTCCAGTAAACTGCACTATTAGCTGTGATTTTTGCTCTTAGCGGAAATGTGAGATCACCTAGATATGAATTATTCCATAAGCCATGACTTTTGCCTGCAAAGTAGGTGTATGATGAACACTTACTTTCTGAATTATCCCATTTGCCTTGACTTTCGAACATAGCAGAGGTGTGCGATCAACACCTACTTTATGAACTATACCTACTTTATGAATATCAACACCTACTTTATGTCTTTATGTACTGTCCCGTTAGCCATGACATTCACACATATCGGAGGTGCATGATCGACAGCGATTTCATGAGCTGCATCATCAGTTGTGACTTGCACATACAGCTGATGTGTGCGATAGGCAGCTACTTCATGAACTGTCCTTTTAGCCTTGACTTGCATGAGTAGTCGAGGTGCGCAATCAACAGCTACTTTAATTATTATACTGTTAGCCATGACTTGCGCACGATCAACAGCTACTGCAAAACATCTATTAAAAGTTAAAATCTTTTTCAAATAGCAACAGGGTTGGTCGCCGGAGGCAGTTAGTAATAACATTAGGGAAATACATTCTACCATATTTCATCAAAGCCGGCAAAGTTTGAAGCTACTGAAAAGAACTTATTTACATAACTTTTTAATCATTCTGTGTTTGACAGACTCAACATAAACACATAATATGCTCCAACAAATGGTTGCGCAAAAACAAGAAAAAAATAATTCCTAGTCCAGACAGCTATATTTTTAAATATTAGTTTTAGAGCAAAAATGCTTACAGAGATCAAATGTTAAGAACTTTTTTAGACCAAATGTATGCTGGAAGAATGTAAACAAACATTGTGATTCACCATTCCCCTGAATAATGTTCACAAACTTAATTTTATTTGAACCACATAATTCGTTCTCGGGCATAACTCACAGCTTTCTCTCAGCAGAAGTCTTCATTCAAATTGAATATGACTTGCTCACAAACTCATTTGCATATTTTGAGGCGGACCCCAGACAACGTAGTATTCTGTTAGGTGCCCATCCCAGTGTATATATATATAAGAGGTTCACTGTGGAGACATTATTGGTCTGGATTATTCTAGATCTGATCTGACTGTCTTCTGATAAAAATGTCTTGGTATTAGACTATTACGTTGTTACAGGATAGAAAGTTCTTATTCAGATGTGTTAGTCCGAGAGTGACTGTTTTTGTCACTTTTTATACATCGGTGATTTTTACATGTTTTTAATCTTAAGCAATGTCAACCGTTCAAAGGTTCAACTATAATGTATCGGAAAAGGTTCGGTGTTCTGATATGTGACCTGCACGAGGTGAAAGCCAAATGACATATCAAGGTAATTGAAATTTATCATTAATGATGTTTTTAGAGCGAACCTCTTGTGCAATTTACCTGTGCAAAACAACTTGTATATATGTTCAAGCAGCATATGCTCATGGCAGCAAGCCATTGTAATTTGGCAAGATTCTGCAATTTGAATAAACACAGATTCAGCATTTTCCAACTGAAAACTTGACTCTTGTATTTTTGTTTTTCCTTTTCCGCTGCTTATGGCTTTATGAAAAGTCTATTTTTCATCAACTTAGTCAACAATGCATAACCAAACATTGAATAATTTATCAAAATTTTAAATTGAAAAAAAGAAATAAAAATAGCTTTGAAATTTTTTATCTTTTGGAAGAGAGAATATATTTGTATTTTGTTTCGTTTAATGAAGGAAAGAAGTAGTGTGGTTGATGTTTATTTTTTTCTTTAGCGCTAGATCGTGGTTGTATCTTAATATTATTTTGGGTAGAGTGGGGAGGGGATAACTACTAGAAGAATGTAAACAAGCATTGTGATTCACTATTCCCCTGAATGATGTTCATAAATACAACTTTATTTTTGAACCACTTACTTCATTTTCGTCGGTGACTCATGGCATTCTTTCAACAGAAGCCTTCATTCAAATTAGATATCCGACAAATATACAAACTCATTTGCATAATTTGAGTTGGACCCCGGACAACGTAGTATTCCAGTAGGTACCCATCCCAGTATATATAAGAGGTTCACAGTGGAAACATCATTATCTCAGGATCATGAATGGTCATAAGTTCGTATTTATCCAGTCAACGGTTTAGTCGAAGTATCGGATATAAAGTTTTAGTCAATTACCGTGATGAAGGTTAAAAGTTTAATTCAGATGAGCTAGTCTGTGTGAGACTGTTTATGTCACTAGTAGTAATTTTTATCATAATACACAGGTGATTTTTCCTGCTTTAACCCTTTCGCGACAGCGGCATTCCGGAACTGCCATGGCCCAAAGGACGGAGCACTTCGCTTCCGAACTGTTCCCAGGGGACAGCAATTTTATTGCGCTAAGCCTAACTCTCAAACAAAAATTCACTAAAAATCACCTATTCAACACAGAAATCTACTTTTTTCGGGAATAAAAGAAATATGTATTTTCTATTTGATGAATATTTTTCATATAAATCTGAATACAAAATACTTGTTAGTTGCTCCCATTCTTTTATCCGAAATAAACTAATAATTTCACTGCTTCTAAAACCCAAACAAAAAAAATACTCTCTGATATTCCTATGATTCACCAACGAAATCATAAAGCTGAAATCAAAACTAGACCCGGAACTCAATTATAAAATGGTTGATGCTGCGAGAAGTGTTCTGTCTGTTTATATTACAAAATCATGTTTCACCGCTCCAAATGGAGAAATAATTCATTGGATCCTCCCTATGCCAAGGTCATTTATCAGCAAAATACATTGAAGTTGTTTTCACGGACATTTAACGCCATCTATAAGACAAATAAATTCAAATAAAAACATTTCAGATAGAAACACGCATACGTGCCTCTTGCCGTTTAGGGTAAAGTTTTCTCCGTCACGAGTGCGTGCTATCCGTCCTTGAATGCAAGTTTGCAGCCGGCATGCGGGCGTGCCAACCATCACGAAAGGGTTAAAACTTAAGCAAGTATGACTGATCCTAGTTAGATGATTCAACATTAATGTGACAGAATTAGTTTTGTATTCATTCTTGATATGTGGCCAGCACGAGGTGGAAAATGAATGGCATATCAATAAAGGTAACTAAAGTTTACTATTTACGAGGTTTCCAGAAGGAACATCTTGTACAATCAACTTTGTTAAACTATTTTGTAAATATGTTCAAGCTCCATGTGTTTATCGCAGCAAGCCATTGTAATTGGCAGTCTCATAATTTTTCTCTTGAGAAAGGACTTGTGTTATTCTTCCTTTACCTCTATGCAATATTTGCTAAGCGTAATGATGTAATCTAAGTTTATCTCCAACAGACTACAACTTTTCTCTGATGGGCCAAGAAAGTTTCAAGTCATAAATTTTAAATTACCACTGTTGTTGAAAACATGCATGGGAAGAGTTCGCTCTGCTTTCTCCGTGAGTGAAGGGCCCTTCCTCTACGCGACGTACAACACACCGATCCAGGTTGTTCTTACGAAACCGATTTTGGCACACACTATGGCCGCTCACATCAGATTTTGAACCTAAATTATGGCCAGAATGTGCAATCCGACACATGCTTCAAGCCACTGGGAAGTCTCCATTATTTTGTATGATCGGGACCACGCATTGAAGTTCTTAGATTAAAATTTCAAAATTTTGACGACTCCAATAAAATTGGAATCTCCATACGAAAAACTGAACTTGCCAGTGGTGTGTTGGGAAGTAGGTTTCCCATCTCACCCATGATACAGGATGCATGGAAGATGACAAATGCAGTGATGTGATTGCTGTGTCAAACCACACCATATAAGTTAGGCTGTATTATTCTGATACAAAAAACAAACTTTAACTGAATTTGCACCAACACTGTGTCATTTCATATAAACATCAGAAAACATAATTCTTGTTTACAGGAACAGAAGGTAATGTTGGGGAGAAAGGCTGAATCAGAAATTTCTCAGAAGAGTGCTATCTATTGGCAAAATCACAGGGTTAGACTTCTTTCTTTTCAGACAGCTTTTATTTTTATAAGTGGTAGGATTGTTATGTTTGTACTTCAGTGTATACTCTCTATAGCCAGTTCTCCGCATGTCTTGAGACAGCAACACAAGACACAATATCAGCCTTATTGGATGGCTTGCGTAGTTTGCCATAGTCGGATAGTGAGGGTCGGAATTTGTTATTTTCATGAGAAAAGAATTCCATAATGTCACCTTTTCTTATCTGGCTAGCAATGTATAACTTACAGAAAAGATCAGAGTTTTTCCGACGATTACTGATGCTGCGTTTGTCTTTTGACACCACACGGACTTTTGGATTGCTGAACAATGGCAAGCTATTCTTCTTAATAACGTCATGAATAGATTTTTTCCCAAGGATTAAACGATCTCTCACGTAAGCAGTGTATTGCTCCATTCCTAAATCAGCTGCTGAATTGACTGATTTTATGGCTTCGGCATTCTTTATTACTTTCTTGTCATTGACTATAGTCAATTCATCTTCTTTGAATGGATTTCCGCTTTCTATGAACACTTGCATCAAGCTGTTGACGTACCCACTATACCGTTGTGCAAAAGCACCGCTATCTTCGTGGTGTTTTAGACAAGAGTTCCCGTTGTCAGTGCAGTCAGAGGTATCTTCAAATTCGGAGATCATTCGCGCAATTTCAGGCCCACTGGTCATCCACTTCAGAAGCAAAAACTCGCTATTTATCAAAGATAGTACTGAAGTGTCTTCTTTTATCAACTTATTATTTTGTTCATGAATTTGATCATGAGGTATTCGAGAAAAGTTCTTCCGTGTTTCTGACTAGTGAAGTTGCCTTTGAGGAATTCTTCATATATGTCAGGGTGAATAGCAGGAAGCTGTAATAAGTTATGAACGAACACTGATAGCCACCGTACGTAATTAACGTGGTCTAAGGCAAACAAAGGTCAAATCTTTTGAAGGATGAAAATAAAAAAGGGAAATTTCCTATTCTCATACTTTTAACAAACAACAATAGACATGCTTCAAGTTCGAAAACCGTGTTCCAATACCGAAACTGTGCAGATTCTTTATCCCGTCGTGCAATCCACAGTTGAAAATCTTCTGACGTGTTGCTACTATCTTTTTCATTTTGGTATGCCTTCAACTGAAGCATGTGTAGAACTGCAATATTAACCTCGTGGGCATACCTACTCCTCTTTACATGAGATGCTTTAAGAATACTCTCGACCCTACCCATCGTGGTTATTCCAGCTTTGACCAAGTTCTCATGCCACCCGCTTTCTGTGAGCCATGATCCAATCATAGCGATCATGGCCATTTCTATATGTAACCCACCAAGCATTATGAACATTTTTGATTCTGCATATTGTTGTGGATACATCCACTGAACTTGTCGGGCAATCGCATTCACTGGTTGATCTGCTGTTAGGACTGGAATCTGGGATGGATTTATCTTTTCTACAGCACTGGAAATAATGTCCATTGTGTGGCGTACCATAGAGGAAGAAGCTACTTCTTCTTTCAGTAATGGAAGAAGGACAGATATGCACTTCACTTCGACGGCGTCTGATTTTTCTTGATGAGATTGAAAAACTGCCCATGGAAGGGTAATTTCAGATGAATTTTGTGCAGTTTCTTGTACATGATTTAACCAGTTTCTTAAATTGGATCTGGGTTCTACAAAAATGTCAGGTGTGTTATAATTCACAGAAGATACAGGCACATCGCAGTGACACTTCGGAGTGGGTTGCAACCGAACGTAAGCCTCAGGCAGAACTTGAGATTTATTGATGACGACTGAGTCATCCAGATTAAGTGTGTACTCAGTCAAAACATTCACTGGAACATTTTGAATAAGGGAAATGCTTGTTCCATGGAATGATTCCTTAGATGCATTAGATGTTGGATTGTGGTCAATGTTATCAATGGCAGCTGCAGTGAACACCACTGCACTCGGTGGACACACCACACCATTCTCGCTTTGGTACAGATTTAAAACAGCATTGGTCACTTTAAGTGACAATTGCTGCACACGTTCATACGAAATACATAGTCCCAGTCTGTGTGTTCTCTCAATCACATGCTTATTTTGTGTATGCTTGTATAGCATCAGTCCCAAATACAAGGGGAGAGGAGTTTCTCTACTAGTGTTGTGTACCCTAGTTGTGTACCCTAGTATGCTATAAACCCTAGTTGGTTAGCAGGGCTCGCTGGTATGTACTCTACTAGTGTTGTGTCTGGGGATTCTTACTGTGGAGCTTTTTCTTCTTTTTACACAATTGAATCTTAGTAACTGAGCTATGCTTAATGCTGTTGTCGGAATTTTAGACTTCTCCTCTTCTGTGCTATCTTTGGAATCATAAGGAGTTCCAGCGCAGGCACCTTCCAGAACCATTCGAACAAACATCACCGCTTTCCTGGGAACAAAATTTTTTGCTGTGAATGGGCCTGAAAATGATCCCTAAAACTGGGGATATTCATTAAACATCTCGTGACGAAGGATGTTAGCTGTGCTCGCTAGGCACATTCCTTTACTTACAGCACTATTTGTACAAGCATCTTTTATGGCATTATGCACATCTCCTTCAAAGATAGTATGATCTCTCGGCCAATTTTGTCTTCACAAAGACCTGGGATAAACGCCAGAAGCTCGTCCTTGAGTTGGGTTCGGTTGATATTCACATTTTCATAACCAAGTTGTAGCAAATGCTCATGCACAATTGTCGCTATGTGAGATAGCCTGAATACGGGAGCAGTAGAGCTTTGCATGTACATTTCCTGCATGCATGCAACTACTTCACATAACACTGAGCCATAAGCGGTTTTGGAGTCACTGTCTGCTTCTTTAGTTTCCGGTCTTGCAGAACTTCTTACCCTCGTAAGAAAACGGACGTAGCACAGTTTATGATACTTCACTTCCATGGCTACAAAGTCTGTCGAACATAGTTTAGAGAGCAGCTTGTCATCCTGCAGTACCACCGTATAGGAGTATATGCTAGGACTAATTCCAAGTGTGGAAGCATTCACTAGTTTTTCTTTACTCTCAACTTGATCACAAAAAATGCATGTTCTTTTAATATATGCAGGTGGCTGTGCTGATCTCGTTAATCGCTGACTTGAAAGTGCTTCAGCATTATTGAGTTCTTCATTTTCAGTGACGGAAATGTCAGCTGATTCAGTGAGCACTTCTGTGCTCCTTTTCAGTCTCTTTCTGAGTCTTTCAATCTTTTGAGTATTGTACCTGGCTCGACATGTCTTGTATTTTATAGCGTTTTCAGTGAGAACATTTTGAGGATTTTTAATTCGCAAATGTGTAGGAAGGACATCGAGGTCAGAATACGACAACAAGTCAGTGATTAATGATTGGCGCCCATTCTCGGTTGCACTAATAAGAGATTCGCTAGTACATTCCAAACATAAGATGCACAGTTCTAAGGGTACAGACAGCTCATGGTGTAGCGATGGAAGCGTCTACGACTTGCACTTTCCTTTTCTGATGCGCCATTATACTCAGAACCTGTTGAAACACAGCACAGAAATAAGAAATAAATTTCGATAAGAAAGTGTTGATATATATAATATCGGATAAAAACATATATAAATAACCATAATATATAAACATATATAATAACATATAAACAATAATATATCGGATAAAAACATACTATTGGATTTAACTTGAAAAAAATTAACACACACTCAATAATGATCGGTTAACGGAACTTTATAAGACAACCTTTGGTATAGTAGGTGCACTAGCCCAAAAGCTTGGTGAGGATACGCGCCTGCTATTTATATATTTGTTTCTACTGGTGTGAGTGTATGCATTTCACAGTAAATAGTCTTAGAACTAAGATATTTAATAACCTTACATTCTTTTTACTTTTTTGAGGGCAGTTTCTACGGTAAATACAGAGTAGCATAAGGTATGGGACCGTTCAAGTAATACGTAAGCATCTTTGGGGAAGGGGGGTTGAGATTTCCTTACGTTTGCTGACAACGGGGAGAGGGGGGTCTAAACTTTGCTTACGTAAGAAAATAAAAAAAAAATTAAATTTATAAATTGCTTTAAAAAGTTATACTTCTATCACCAAATAGAAAATTACAAATTAGAGAAGAAAAATCTTATGTCTGATATCTTACGTTAAAATATCTTACGAGCATTTGCTTATTTTTGTGAACATCCTGTGACATTCCTGTGACATCTCTTGACACCCCTGTATATCAGGACCGCCCATAATATAAGGGGGTATAAACGCGACAAATGTCGGGAGGCCCGTGATTCCTTCTTTCTCTGGATAATGTTTATAAATTTTATATTGGTAGTACTAAATATCGATTGGTATTTGTTTGGCTGAACATGCTAGAGACGTAAAAAATGGCAAACAAATGACCGCCCTTGCCCAATTAGTGACTAAAGATAATTTTTACCCCCTTTTTGAAAATTCTTTTCTTTTGATCAGCTGTAATAACCCCTGCTCTATTTTACTTTACCAGGGTGTCTACAGATCACGAAAGTCCCAAAAATATAACGAAAATGGAAAATGGGTCCCGAAAAGGTCATGAATTATGAAATTGAGTCACGAAAAATCTGGTCACTCCTCAAAAATTCCGTGAATTTTCCTACATATGTAAAGTTTCTGTAGTTTTTCTTCCCAGAATGCAAAAAATGTCACGGCAGCTGTCAGCCGTGATTTATCGAGAAAAAGCTATGAGTCATCGTGAGAGGTACTATGATTAAACGTCATTCCCATTTCATCAAGATGACAACTTTTTAATTGTTTGCTCTCTACCATAGATTCGCTCCCCGGAGGTATACCTGAAAGAAACACTGGTTTCGAATGTATTCGGGTGTGGTGCTTACAAAATTCGTCGGCGAATAGATTTGCTTTATTGTAATCAGATCCGCCCATACAAATCTCCCCTCCCCCCACACACTACCAACATCATCACACACACACACACACCATATTCGATTTTTCTTTATAAATTTTTTGTCTTTTCTATCCTCCAAACAAACATGTTATAGGTCCAGCTCCCCACTTGAGTTACGCCTGTTGCAAAATTAGGAATTTTGAGTTGCAACTTCTCTCTATTCTGTCATTAGACTTTCAAACTATTATATATATATATACAGTACAACCTCTAAAACCCGGACTTTGCCGATTCCTGATTTTCAATTTTTCCGTATTATAGAATTTGAATAAAATTCAGATTTATTATTAACTAAATAGACTATAAAGCACTATTTTCAGTAAAAATAATGATAAAAGTTAAGTTAATCAATTAAAACATATTATTTAATCTAAAAAATAGGGCAAAAGAAATTTCTAAGAAAAAATATACACATTAATTATTTAGAATGTGTGAACGAAACTAAATGATAAAATTACATTTTATCATTTTGTTTAAATATTTGAATTAACATTTGTTATTTCATTAATTTTGGTTTATGGGAAAGCAGTTTTCTTTATCCTGTAGATAGACATTATTTCTGCTGGGTTATAAAGCTTCTTTGTTTAAGACCTTTAATTGCATGATCGATTGTTTGCATAAGAATATCAATGGGAATTTTTTCTTCTCCACATTTATCGTCACTACTTTGATCTTTCTTTATGTAATATCATATCGCGAATTTCGCCATCACTCATATTATTTACAATTGGCGCATGATCATCACAGTACAGAACTTCCGGCTTTGTCGAGATTTAATGAAGCGCCAGAAGATTTAATGAAGTGCCGAGATTTAATAAAGATCGAGGATTAGCACTTTTGACGATATATTTAAAGGTGTAAATGTGTTTAAACCGTTTTCACTATTAACGAAGAAAGAACAAAAACTATGAACTTAAAAGTTTTATTTATTTTCTAGATATAATGTTATGTTTAAAAAGGCTGATGACTCTGAAAAAAGTAAAAACTTTATTAGTAATAGTCAAATATGTAAAAAATATCGCAGTAGATAAAATAAATATATTTTCCAAAAAAGAAAAATCTCTCCTCTCAATGATTTTTTTAAATTACGATGAGTCATTACTAGGTTGCAGCTGCACCGGGACGTGGTGGGGCAGAGAAAGTGAAGAAAGGAATTTGCTTAGTTCGACACCTTTGAGAGGTCTGTGTGTGAATGACCTTGTTGCTCAGTTCTGTGCGATGCAATATTATTTAGTTATTTTTTTGCTACTTATAGTAAGTAAATATGGCTTTCTGAACAAAAAAAGCAAAATATACAGTCGATTTCAAGCTGTCAAGTTTGACGAGAATGAAAAACTCGTCAGATATCGGGAGAGAAGGGGGGGGGGGGGAGAGATTCTGGAGACAAAACAGAATACATTGAAGAATGGGATTCGTGCTACGAAGAGAACAAAATAAATTTCCTTGAGCATTAATATGAATTCTCAGGATTTTTAGATTTAATTGAACAATCTGTCATAAAATATTACGATACTGTTTTAAAGTGTTTAATATTAAAAATTACATTGTTTCAGAAAAATATCTTTTCCAATAATGACAAAAGGAAATTTTGATAATAAAAATTCAGTTTTAAATAACGATGTATATTTTACATGAAATAATTCATTGGGAGTTGTGACTTAATAAGGGGGAGAAGGGATTAACGTTAACAACATAATTTATGCTCCAAGCAGGAGCCCGATCTACTGCCGTCCATTTAAACTTTTGTTTCATTTCGGGGTTCAGAAAATCGACCGGAAAATACGGTATTTGTTTATAAAATATAATTCCATATAAATAATCTTATCTTGTTGTTTTAATTCTGCGACTTCGTCAGTCTGGGGGTAAAAAACCGAAAATTTGGAAAACCGTCCCGATTTTAGATGTCCAGATTTTCGAGGTTGTACTGTATATATTGTATCATTAAATTTTCAAATTTTTTTTATTATATATATATATATATATATATATACTATATATATGTTTGATTTCTATTGAATTCTTTTGAGGCATAAATTCTACAAGTAGTTACATTTTAAATCCACAAAAGCTATTCTTAAAAGTGTTTGATATTTTATTCTGTATTTGTGTAGTTTATTTTCAGGCATAATCTCATAATGCCTGGGAAATGCAAATTTAATGATTTATGGCTGTGCTCTGAAGATAAAATCCTATCTAACTGGTTATCTCCAGTGACTAATGATATATATAAAGCATATTGCAAGATATGCAACTCTAAATTTGACAAAAGTCATAGTGGTATTGGCTGCATTAAAACTCATGCTAAACAGAAAAAACATTCAACTCTAGCAAATGCATTATTAAATAGAATTCAAATGACTATTGCTTTTAAAACTTCTGAAAAGCAAGATAGAAAATGTTCTGCAAAGGAAGGAAAAGGGCAAGCTGCTGATCCAACTATAAAAAATACAGAAAATAAAAATGTACATCCTATTGATGGGACGAAAAAATGATCAATGGGCCCTGAACACTATGCTTACTCACATTTCTAGTAAGATCATGTTCCCAGATAGTATCATGGCTGAGAAATTTATAATGCACAAAGATAAACTAGCGTATGTTATTATATATGACTTGGGACCTTAATTTCAAGATCAACGAGTAAATGACATTCGAAAATGTGATTACTTTTGCTTTTCTGTAGATGAAAGTCTTAATAAAGTGGCCCAGAAGGGTCAAATAAATATTCTTGTTCGTTTATGGAATGATTCCCAGAACTTGGTTAATACACATTACTTGTATTCTTTTAGCACCTGCCTTAAAGATTTAGGTTTGCCATTAGAGAAAATCCTGCAAATAGAAACTGATGGCCCAAATGTGAACTTAAAATTTTAGAAGGATTTTGATGAACATCTTAAAATGGAACAGCGTAACACACTCTTAGATGTTGGAACTTGTTCTCTTCATGTGCTTCATGGATGCTATAAGACAATACTCATGAAATCAAAATGGGACATAAATGAGTTCTTACATGCAGCTTATTATTTATTCAAGAACTTTTCTAGAAGAGCAGATTATCAGCATTTTTCTGGCTTATCATTATTTCCATTAAAATTATGTGCAATCAGATGGATTGAAAATTCAAATGTAATTGAAAGGGCAGTTAAATATTACCATTTGCAAAGTTGTATGTAGAAGGTTGAATGTTGAAGACCCAGACCGTTCGACTCATCCTAAGGACTCGAGCAACCATTTGGATGGCCGGGGGTGTATGTAGAAGGTCGAAAGCCCAGACCAACCGGATCGTCCGAGGACTTAGAGCAATGTATGTAGAAGGTGTAAAAGCTCATCCTCCAGCTACAAAAAACTTTGAGACTGTGTCTAAATTCCTTAGGGATGAACTTCTTGCCAAGCTATACTTCTTATAGTCAATTACCTCAGAATTCGAGAAATTCTTTATTTACTTTCAATGAGATAGCCCTTATTAACACATCTATATGATGAATTAACATTGTTATTTAAAAGTCTAGTTTCACGTTTTCTTGAAAAATATATAGTATCAGTAAAAAATCTGTATGACATTGTGCTTGTCGACATCAACAACAAGGATTATCATCTACCCATTAAAAAAATTGATGTTGGGTTTGGTGCTTCAACTGCTATCTTAAAGGTAACAGAAAATAACAAAATAGTCTTTCAAACAGAATGCAGATATTTTAATAAACCTTTAAACAAACTGAAAATTAAAAAAGACTGGTCAGAGGGTTATCATGTTTTTTAACCACATGTAATGTTATCATCAGAATCAATTAGGTGAAATCGAGTGTCTATAGTATTAAAAGAATTTGTAGAAAATAAATATTTAACTCCAATTCAGGCTAATTGGGTTAAATGCACATACTTAAAGCTTTGTGAAGATCCTACAGTACAAACAAAATTGAGGGTTTACAATATAAAAAATGACAGACTAGATGAGTTTCTGTTGGATCTTTTGAAAACTGTGGATAAGGGTAACCCATTAGTAACATTTGCTAAAGTGGTATTAACTATGTTCCATGATAATGCTGCCATTGAGCGAAGTTTTTCAATCAACAAAAAGAAATGAATTGTTGAAAATTTAGAAGAAAATTCATCAGTCGCTTAGCGTTCAGTTCATTCTGCTGTTCTTCACTATGGTAGTGTGGAAAGTATTCCTATAACCACAGAAATGATTGCAGCAGTTCGCAGTGCTTCTGGAAAAAGGAATGAGGCTGTGAAGCAAAAGAAATTGAAGCTGAATTCTGAGGAACTTGAGCAAAAGATGGCTGAAGCTAAACTTAAAGACATGAAGAAAAGGCTAGTAACAATTTAGTCAGAAGAATTGTGATAATTATGGCAAAAAAAGTTGTTGTTGTTATTGAGACCCAGACCGTCCGACCTACCAGAAAGGTGTAAGGTAACTGTTTGAACAGCCGGGAAGTGCCACCCAATTTAGACCAGAATCCAGTGGGGGAGACATCCACAGGAACCGTACCCTCCTTCCCCTACCACCAACCTCTCAGAAGGACTTACGAACCTACATGTTTAACGTGATCGTACTCCGTGTGAAAATGATGGCAGTTTTGGCAGCAGAGGTAATCGAACCCGGGCCTACAGAGTGCAATTCCCACAAGCTAACCCAGTGGTTCTCAACCTTTTTGGACTCGCGGAACCCCTGTCCCCCATTCAGGATATGGCAGCACTCCAACACCCTCTACCTCCCCCCCCCCCCCGTACTTTTATCACAATTTAAAAAAAAAATTGGACTTTGGTAGTTTTTGCTCTCATCGCTCGATATACAATGTTTTGTATATAATACAATATGCACAGAAATTTTAAAAATCTATTAACTCATCTAATTGAAATCACGTAATTTCATTTATTTTTAATTTAGTGGTGGTCATTTGGAGCTCTTTACAAAAAAAGAAATTGTTCTATAATGTCATTGTCATTAACGAATCTACCATACCCAAGGAGTTGTGATTTGGAGCTAATATCTATGCTTTCGTCTACTTGTAAAGTATATTTGCCATTGGCTCTCATTTTCCCCACAACTTGCTCGTTTACATTTATTGAAATTTCAGATATCCTACGGCTTAACTGTGCTGTTCGAGAGAGGAACTTTCGAAACCTGATCTCTAGCTTCTTGACCAAGTACAGTTTCAACAATGATGTTACAAGCTGGACCAATTATACCTCTCCGAGAGTGTGAGGTTTCGGTTTTTTTTGCTATCAACTCAGCAATTTTAAATGAAGCCTCAAGACTAGCATCAGATATTGTGATCCTTTTAACCATTCTAGAAGCAGCTTTTTTCTGGCCTTCCAGTAAACGTGAAAAATAGTAAGAGTGTTTTTCGGACTGACCTGAATGTGTTGCAGTCAGATGCCACTTCAACTTACTGGGGACCATGGCTTGATTGCTGAGAGTTTCCCCACAAATGACACATACGGGCCTAGGCCCGGCCACACAATTTGTTACCATAAACCCCTGGGTTGGTCGTGTGGTCTGGGTCTTCTACATACGGGCCTAGGATTGTTCTGATCAGTATTCCACGTAAAACCATACGAAAAATAACTGTCCAAATATGTCCTTTTCATAGGAAAAGGTTAGTTTCTTTTATCACCATTTAAACTTGAGGAATCGGAAGAAACTTCAACATTAACCTCCACTTCAACTTCTTCTTGCCTTTCCTCAATTTTACGTCTTTTCACCAAAAACTTATCCAGAATAAAAAATACGGAAGCAGTAAAATTGAAAACCACGTTGTCAGCACAAAAACAATGTCCCCTATTCTCCAGTTTACAATTTACGTCAACTAATTTCCAGCCACGTGGTGGAGTTAAGGGTTGCCAGAGTGTAAGAAAGAAAACTCGCAAACTACGCAGAAGAGCCCCACATCCTCTAAAAATAGTCCCCACTCCCTCACAATGGGCACCAGAAACTGTCAGCAACTTTGTGAGGGCGCATTCGGACACGTCTATGTGTCCAGGAAGGCTAACCTGTGCTTGGCCCCGTCCCACCCCACCCCACTCCAAAGTTTTCACTTCGAATGTCACTGAATTATTCCGAACCAAAATGTTCGGTGCCGAATAATTCTATCAACGTACCAAGACGTACATTGGTGAATTTATATCATCTGGCATCCGTACCATAAGCAAAAAATATTTTTCAGTCCAAACATAATATTCTGAGTTTTTCTTAATTTTTCAAAAATAAAATTTTCTTTTCCCTCCTTAAAATCTCGCGGCACCCCTGGACAATCTCGCGGCACCCGGTTGAGAACCACTGTGCTAACCACTGGACTACCGTGCCCTATGATTCAACCAGTGTAAATCATGAGATAGGCCAGGTCCACACCCCTGTCTCTCAGCTACCCTTAGACCTATGATGTGACCTTTCGCTAAATCCCACAATTGTTTATAGCACAACCGATTACAACTCAAAGGCATCTTTGTACACAACTTGTAGTATCATAGCAGAAAATTCAGTTCCAATTACCTGTGAGTGAGACCACCGGTCTTTTTAAATGCTGTACAATATGTTGTTCTCATGCACATTGCATGAGCCCTATATCATTGGCTCTGACAGTTTGTTTATTTGCATAACTCTTAAAATGACATTTAAATATATTGTTTTGCAATAGTTTACATATACTTATGTGAGCATATATATATATATATATATATACATAATATAAATATATATATATATATATATATATATATATATATATATATATATATATATGGGTCATTTTCTCTAAACAGACTTTTCATCTTGTTACAATATATTTTTTTTCTATTTTTCAACCTATTTTCTGGATTATATTGTAACATGGATGGTTTAAACAAAAAAAAACAAAACAATGTAGCAGTGATCATTTTGTGGAAATTAAATAGAAAATGCAAATTTTATATTTTCAAAACATGTAAATACAGCATGACAGGGGAATGACACTTAATATAGGCAACTGCTTTGTTAGTATGTATATTAGGTCATGTTGTCCAAATAAATAAATGCCCAAGATAAAATTTTACATGCCCAACATATTTCATTGCTGATAGCTCTGGTGCCCATGAAAATAAATGAATTAAATATGATTATATACAAAATACTTATACGTGGAGTCTTAAAAAAAAAAAAGAAAAAAAAAATCGTTAGTCTAAAAGTTCTTTTTTCCGGCAGGGCAATCCCTCATAAAACAATGTTGTAGTAATTACGCAATCGTGCATTCCGAATTTCTCTACACTTCAAAATTCTGTTCATAAAAAAATATGCATACATTTTCGTTAAATGTTTATCTATCGCTTCTCGGATTACGGCAGATCGTTTTTGACAAAAAATGACTCTTTTCGAAAATAATTCTGTAACACGAATTGTTTAAAACTATAATGCAGGTTTTTAAGTTGAAAGTGGTTTGTTTTTTATTGAAGAGAGTATCTAATAACAACTGTGGTGGGTACTCAACTGTGGAGGGTAATAACAACTGTGGAGGGTAATCGAAAAAATCAACTTAAATAACGGGCAGAAGCCAGATATTGTTTTGATTGCGTGTTGGGTCAAGGATGTTTAAAAGACAGGAATGAGCGGTTTCCAGTCCGTTTCGAGGAGCCACGTGCTGGGAGTAAGAAAAATGCCTGGAGCTTGTCACACGAGAATGAGCACCCCCAAAACGGACGGGACAACGCTCATATGTCATAGGCCCACTTGTTTGAAATCGGACTTTAAAGGGTTCTGATGATGTTTTTATTATGGAAATTAAATTTTATTATTATATATATTCGTTTTCAAGTGCTTTTGAGTAATTTATTGAAATGTTTTTACTCTTTTCGGGGGATCGACTTAGACGCGAGTTTTGGATTTTTTCCAATTTTTTTCTTCGACTTATACATGAGGTCATCTTATAACGCAAGGTCTACTTATATGCGAAGTCGACTTATATGCGAGTATATACGGTATATATACACCAGGATTAAAAAAATCTATTGCCCGACATGCCCAGGGCATATAAAAATTCCAACCGGGCATGTATTAATTTTTATTACATGCCTGACCAGGCATGTAATAAAACGACATTAACCTGATTAGGTCAGTTGGTAGTCGAAATTGAGTAACCAACACGCCACTGCAAATATTTTATGTTCAACATTTAAGTACGTATAAGAGAAGAGGATGAAAAAGAAAAGTCTTAAATATTCAGTGATGGACTATGAATGGCTTCCACCGCGCGTTAGTTGATTACTGTGGGGAGAAAACAAAGTTTCACAGTTTACAGGCGATAGTGACGTCACTAAAAGAAACAAGCAGAGCCTCTGGCACAGTACCAAAGCAGCTGCTCATTCTCTTTTCTCTCTCTCTTTCTCTCATTCATTTGCGCTTGATTCCTCGTGTAGCTTTGGTAGATTTGCGGACGTGCACATGTGTTGAGAAGCAGAAATGCCGATTACTATGGAATCTCCGTAATTTCTATGGGAAACATCCTCATACGACGTACAAAATTTGCATAGTTTCCTTTAAGAAATTCCCTTCTGCCTAGGCCAATATAAATTTACGGCCACAGGCACGGTAATGTCAATCATGACGAAGAGAATTTATGGCCGCATGTAATGTAAATTAAGTTCGCGATTGCTTTTTTATAGAAGTAATAAATATGTTTCTTCAAAAATTATCTAGTCTAATTTGGCATAAATTGCTAAACGGTTATTTTTAAAATATTTTAGCATAAATAGTATTCAATTCCCATTTTTGATATATTTACTTCATTAAAAGTAACTAATTTTGATATTTAATTATAGAAGAATTTTTAACAGATTATAGAAGAATTTTTATATGTAACTAAATCAGCCACTTATGAACACTTAAAGTGTAGTACATAAGCAGAATACTATTCAGTAGGTATTTTTTAGATTTGTATATATATCTTTGTGTGCTTTAAAAAAATTTATATTATACATTTCGTGAGTCGACGCGCATTATGAGCCTGCGAAAGTAATTGTAAGATTTCCAAAATTGATATGTTGGCAGCTATGATAATTTGTTTTGTATGTGTAGGGTGGGCAAATTTTAACAGGAAAATCTTTTAAACACTACGTATGCCTTGATCTCTGTAACAGTCTAAATTTACCTTCAGCTCCGTTGAGTCTGTAAATGGGATTTTTTTTTAATGAATGTCTGCGACTTTGCCCTGTGCTATGCAATGTGTTTGTTGTATATGAATGAGCTGAAATTTTGATTTAAGAACTTTTATAAATTTGCAAGCAGTTTGAATTTTTTTTTCACTCCGCAATTATTAATTTAAATCATAGTTTGCTTTTTAAATAAAATTTTTAATTTGGTAATAAAAAGTTTGGTACTGACAGGAGGTAATTTTTTTTTCTCTTTTGGAATATTGTGGGCTGAGCTTGAATTTTCAGTTCAATTTATTTTCAAAATTTATAATGGGGATGTATAAGTGATCCAGAGTTTTCTTTTAGATATATTGTTTTGAGTGATTGATCTCAGTTTTGGCTTTTGGTGAAATTGAAAGTGCATTGAGTTGGTTTTCATAATCACTTTGGAAAATTTGGGGTTTGGGGAGCCATACATTTTGAGAGCTAAAGTTTGCCTTCACACAAGAATGTGTTGAAAATAAATTTCAACTGGCCATGTCGACATTTTGAATTTGGTGCCTTCATGTCCCACTTTTAAGGTGCTCCTGTGGAGAATGCACTTTCCTCTTAAGAGGATAAAGTTACTTCTCTATTGTGAAATTGTATGTTTGTGTAAATGATCTAATCATTCAAGAAATTGACTTCTGGTAGTTATAAACATTTGGTTAATTTTGCAAGTTCAGTTTCATAAAGTTTGTTTAGGAAATTTGAGGTTCTTTCAGGTAAATATTCCATAAGATTTTTTTTTCTTGAGGAGGGGGGGGGCGGAACTTGAGTTAACTTAGAATTCTTTTAGTCAAAAGGTAAATTACTCTTAAAATGTTTCTTTCTAAGAGGATGTGTGTTTCTTTGCAGGTCAGGGCAGAGATTGTGGAATTGGGTTTTCAGTTATTAGTTGTTAATTATGAAGCTGTTCTCAAAATTTTATGTTTTGAACTTTTGGATTCTTCAGCTGGTCCAAAGTCTTCATCAAAATTAAAGTTTTTTTCGTAACAGCTAGTGATTGTGAAACTCTTTTTTTTTTTTTTTTTTTTTTCCCCTTCCGGTTGCTTGTGGAATTCACTTTCCAAAAGCAGCTTTTTTTTTAATTTAAGGATTGTTTCTGTGAACTTGTGATAGTTGGGAGTGGAGGATAGGATTTAATTGATAGACTGGGAGTCTGAATAAAATTTGTTATCAGGGAAATCCCCCCCCCCCCCCAAATTAGTCAATGACAATTTTAACTTTGTAATGGCAGGAACAATGAGTGAATGTGTAGTTGAGCTTACATTACATGATAGATGATGCCAGTACCTTTAGTTTTATTGCTTTGCTGTATGTTGTACAATAGGCTACAGCACAGCCAGGCATGGTAATAGATATAAAATTTGATCGCAAAAAAAAATTGTTCATCGCTAAAAAAATCACTATTTAAAACAAAAAAAGTAACTAAATTCTTTAAAAGAAAAGTAACGCAATTGTAACATTTCATTATAAACTGCAGTACTGCATACGTACATATTTTTTATTTTCTTGTTAGTCTGTTAAAATATAATTTTTAAATAATCATTTTTTTGCCTAATAATTTGTTTAAATACTTTTATAATGCACAACTTTTATTATAAAGTAGAGTATCTAACAGAGGTATATGCAGTGGATTTGAAATTTTTTTAAATCACTCCCGTTTAACTGGATTTTCTCTTAACCGGCTTACACTCAGTCCCAATTAAGCCGGGTTCTACTGTACCTAAAATCTTAGTGATGAAAGACAATGTCATTTAGCAAATTAAAAATTGTCATGAATGCCCTTAGAACATTAATGTCTGACGATAGGTGCAATTCCCTGATGCTTCTTTTTTGTGAAAAGGATATTGCAGATGAACTTTCTTTATCAGACATAGTGATCAGTTGGGCGGCATTAAAAAAGAGACACATAAAATTTTGAAAATTTAGCGAAATATCTATTCAGAGGGAAAATATTTCCAAAAATGCAGTGTTTTATACTATAAATTAAGCATTATTATTTTTGTTTACATATTATGTCAGAAATTGATGTTCTTTTTTTTTACTAGACTTAACTAGATGCATAATAATATTACACTCACACTGATCTAGTTAAGCCATTTTAATGTTCAACTAACTTTTTAGGAAACTTAAATATACGATTTTGAAATTACTATTCCATGATTTTTTTAAATTTGAAGAATATTTGATGCTTTTTATTAGCAATTCTTCTCCTTTTTTTTTTGTATCGCTTACTTTAAAAACTATACAGTATAATTATTTATTGGTCGAATTCTGGCTGCCTACACTTGAGTTGTCAAAGGACTCAATTCTCCTCTCCCGCGCTTGCAGCAGTAAGCTTTCCTTAGCAGGGAAAAAAAAAAAACTACCTACGATGACATCATCGCAGGAAACAAAGTGTATAGTGTACTAGTGCAGAAGTAGCCCCAAAACCTTTTGTCAACTTGGCAAAAATTGAAATGGCACCCCTCTAAAATTTTCTGCTCTGCACATCCCTGTTAGTATGTAGTGCATGACAGAGCTGAGGGTGGTGGAAGCATGTTGAAGACCCAAACCGTCCGACTCATCCAGGTGGAAGCATATAGTCAAATGGGTACATGTTGTAAAATAAAGTGGTGATCCTAAATTGCTAAGTGTGTATAATTTATTATAATAGTTAAATAATAAAATTAATATATATTATAAATAGTATAAATGTAAAGTAAAATAATAATTGCTTGTCAAGCAATATTTCCTCGGCACAAATGCCTGAGTATCGTCTTTCAACATAATTTAACAGTCGATGCATAGGTGGATCTGCCATCCACAAAGGGTTAATCCCTACTTTTCATTGATACATAATAACAAATTGGTCAGAATAACAGGATATGGTTCCCAAATTGGGACTGAATCTACTGTCTGTTTATTTTATAGGTTTATTAATAAGTTAGAATACTTTTTAATAATAATCATTTTTCAAGTATGTCTTGTAATTGATTCATCTTTTTAAATAGCATAACACATATCCTCAATTTTTCAGCTTATTGGACATGTGTATGAAGAAAATGCTTTGTCATTTATTCTGCATTACGTTGATTTATGTCAGAATCATGATATCAGATTAGTGTTTGAAGCCCTTAAAGTAAGCATTACTTCAACTGTTATCTAGATTATGAATACTTTTATGTCTACATAAAACTAGTGTGCAATTTCTCCCCTAACGATGCTCCATAAATACATGAACAGCAAATTTTGACTGAAATTGCTAAATAATAAAAGAAATCAAGTCACAGAACACCAGTTTAGTCCTTTATTCATATAGTACTAGTGGACGTTGCCTACTGGTGGGCACTAAATATATAGTAACCAGTTTTTATAGGAATTTGTTTTTCAGTAAGTTTTGCACTTGCTCAGTGAGCAAAACAGTCACTGCCTTCCTCTGACAGCACCCTTCTGTTGCTCCCCCTTGTGAAGTCACAAAAGTTGCAAAGCAGCAAAATTGGGTCCAAATTTAGCATAAGCAGGTCAAGTGGATCCATTGCAAAGTTGAAAATACAATTTGAAAATTGCATCAAAGTTGGAGCAAGCATTGCTTAACAAATAACTTAAATAATAACTTGAACATAAAATATGATTTTAACCCCCCCCCCCCCCCTCCCAGCATACACACACACCAGCCATTTCAGTATGAATTTATTCTTATTGAAGTAAATTTTTATCTTAATTGCTAACTTTTGAAGTTGATTTTGTAGAAACAGGATTTTTTTTTCAGGAAATGCTTATAATAATATTACAATCTTATATTTAAAAACCAAATCTTAATCTGTTATATTCGCAAAATTAGATTTTTATTTTTTTTTTTGTTTAGCAGGCAAGTGAAAATTGCGACTTCAAACATTAAAATATCTTATTTCATTCACCTATACTTCCCAGTAAGTGGTGTTTTGTGGCTTCCACCCTTAGTTTAGGAGCATGAAAAAATCGGTTTAGGAGCACAGTGACTTTTTAGATAAAAGTTATCAAATGATGAATTTAATTATAAAGAATTAACACATAAAATTACAACAAAAGGAATTAATGTTTTGTAGAGCTAAGACATGACACTTCACAATGACAAAATTTGAATACCCTATCATTGACAGAATTTTAATTCTTAGCATTACATCGCTTTGAAATGAGCGTTTTTAAATCATTAATTTCATTTTTGAAAATTAACAAATAACATTACAGCAAAAAAAAAAATAGAAGTTCTCCAGAGGCAAGACTTGACACTTCTACGATGGCAAATGTTGAAGACTGTACCTGAAAAATGTAGAATTTATTTTTAATTTTAATTTTGATTAACACATAAAAAAACTGTAAAGCACAAAGTTTTCATTTACAGTATATATGAATTAAAGTTAAAATTATTTTTTGAAATGGTTGTTAAAATATCAGTATGCAGTACCTGGAATTTTGATGAAGACAACAGTAAAAACTTGGAAAACTCGGGGAATTTCATTTTGAAAAATGGCCATAAACCCTGTAATAAATTAAAATAATTATTTATTAATGACTGTTTTAAAAATGTGTGATCAGTTGAAATTTTTACACCCAAATAGAGTTGTGACATAATTATTAACTGCGATCTTATAGTTTCTGAAATACTGAAATACCATGTTTATTTTAGAGTTGATTTTAGTTTGAGAGTAATGAAAAATTTTGTGCGTCGATAACATATAGTTTTTTCACGATCCTTTACTCCTAACTGATTTTTAACACTTTACAACATAGTTGAAAAGTGTTTATAACTTAATTCATTCTGTCTGTCTGTCTGTCTGTCTGTCCGTTAGCACGATAACTGCCGTAAAAATGACTTTATCAAAATGAAATTTTAGTATGCTTTTCAGATGGTCTGCGGGACCTATGGGAATATAAATAAATCATATCACCCGATTAGTTTTTTATTGAACCCGGGTTGAAAAAATGAAATACATTGAACCCTATGGGACCTAATTTTTCAAACATTTTTTAAGCACATTTAAAATTCGCAAATTGCTTCGAAATTTTTAGGAAATATTCACATTATCTCATAAAATATATAAAAAAAATTTCAGTAAAATATGCTAGGTAGTTTTTTAATTAAAAATTATTTAATATAGGGAAAAAAACGAATTCAATTAAATTCTGACTTTTGCGATATCCTCCAGAAAAAAAAAAAAGATATATTATATAATAAACATATTTCCAAGAATTTAATTATTTTATATATGAGGGAGGCTTCACATTTTAAAATAAATTTGGTAGCTGACAATTTTTCAATTTTTTTTAAATTTTATATAACTTTTCATGATATACTTATTTGATGGCGTTTCTAATGCACTTTCCTACGTCCTAGAGCAGTGGTTCCCAAACTGGGGTCCCCGGACCCCTGGGGGTCCGCGAACAACACGCAATATTTAACTAATCAATAGTTAGCTTTAAAAAAAAATAAAATTCATTAGTTTTCTTCACTCTTATTTTAATTTTATTTTTTTAAATTAAGTTATAATGATCTTTTTTCTAAATAACTTTGAATTAAATACATTCATGAAATTAATTTCAAACTGATGAGTTATATCTTCAAACATAATTAAATTGTTTGGGAGTAGGTTTCGTTTTGGTACAATGCCATGATTAACGGTGACGATACTCTGATGTAGCTCGGACGTCAAAGCACTTGTAACTTCGAACAATACTACTAGAGACCGGACTACTAGAGAATACTACTAGAGACCGGACTACTAGAGAATACTACTAGAGACCGGACTACTAGAGAATACTACTAGAGACCGGACTACTAGAGAATACTACTTGAGACCGTATGACGTCAGCTTTGAATAGAGGGGGACGTAGCGAACGTCTCCCGCCTCTCCCCTTGCAATATGGTTTTAAGGGGTCCGCAAAAATTTTTTTTCGCTGAAGGGGTCTGTGGACTGGAAAGTTTGGGAACCACTGTCCTAGAGAATTAAAATTTGGTACGCAGATTAAATTTGTAGAACATTTTATTCTGCAACAATTTGGTGGATCTTTAAATATAGATCCTACATTTTTTTCGAAATGGCCTGCAAATAATCCCCGTTCACTTCTATAAATCATTGTTGTAATATTGTTAAAAATTCTAATGTGGACAGCACATGTCTTTCTGTGCAGACTCATATTGACGTTCTCTTTATTTCTTCAATAATAATTTGAGTTTATCTACACAAAATAACATCCATAAGTATTTGACATGACATTGAATTTGCACGTTAAACTTGAATTTGGTTCTTATTTGATAGCTGGACTTATTGCCAAAGGTGACATAGCGAAAACGCGAAAAAACCAGAATATCTCAAGAATGGCTAGTCCTAGAGTAATGGGGTTAATCTCATTCTTTTTGTTGTCAAAATTAACGTATAAAATAGGAATTTAATTGATATAATTGAGCACATGTAGTCTTTTATTTTTATATTTAACGATTTTTGCAGGCCATTTCGCAAAAATAGCCCGTTCCTTTTTCCCGAATTGTACTAGAATAGCCTACAAATGATTTATATACCAAATTTTGTTAAATTTGGTATATAAATCACTTGTAGGTTATTGAAATATTATACACTAAATTTTGTTAAATTAGTTTCATTAGTTTTTAACTAAAGTGGATAAAGGCAATTTCTGCCGGCCATTTCGCAAAGAAGGCATATTCTTACGAATGCATACGAATCGTACTATAATCTAATGAACATCAGGGTTTCCCACAAAAAACATACCTACCAAATTTTATGAAATTCGGTCCATCAGTTTTTCAGTTAGAGTGGATGCAATATCCTCACAGACACACAGAAACACACACAGATACACCCTTACACACACAGACGTCTTCCTAAAACTAGTTTTTTTGTATTCTGGAAGTCCCAAAACGTGTAGATCCTTCGAAAATTCGAGTTCCGATCTTCGGCACAATCCCAATACTTTGAATACATACACACACACACACACGTATATTATCTGTGTATCTGTGTCTTATCTGTGTATCTGAATTCCGTGCCTACGCAATTACAATAGTTGTGATTTTAAATGATCCCGAAACTTTTATTTCTTCAACGAAGCCTAATTTTAACTTATGCAGAATACAAATATCTGAAGCGATTGTAAGGTGAGTTACATAAGAATTCCTGAATTTTTTTCTCACAAAATTATTTAGCTCTGGAGTCTGGAATACAAGTTATATGAATGAAATATTCATTAATTTTGCATAGAGAATAAGATGATTTGTATTTCGGTACAGTTTTAAATATTTAAGTATAATAAATTACTGTAGTACTGTGATAATGTAAAAGATATCACCACTGAATGTATCACATTTTAGAGATTTTTAAATGAAATTGCATTTCAGTTGGAAAGTGTTTCCAACTGAATAATTAATGCTTATGCATGATTGATCTTTCTTGTTTTTTTTTAATGTTACATATTTATCTAAGCTATGGAATTGAGTCTGTAGAATTGATACAGATTGCTGAAGGAGGTATATACAGAATTGGTGAGATTAAAGGAGGTTGCAACGAGATAGAAAGGATGCCGAGTATAGCAGAAACATATGAATTTGCATATATTATTACAGTCAAACCCTGTTATATTGAACCTGGGATATAATGAACTCTCGGTTATAATAAACTTTTCATATGGTCCAAACTGAACTCCTGTTTGACTAATGTTATTTTAATTGCTTAGTACAAACTTCCAAGCAGCAAGGAGTTCGAATACAGTGAACCCAAACCACCGTTCTTGTAGTTTAGCTTCAGGTATTTCACAATAATTTCGCCCCCCCCCCCCCCCCCCCCATTAAACATTATTTGCCTTTTGTTCCTTTTGAGCTTATTTCTTCAAAGGTAAGGTTTTTACCCGCCCCCTGCCTCTCCTTGCTCAACTGGTTTCTTGGAGAGTGCAAATTCTTTTCATAGTTCATTGCACATTTAGACCATTTGCACTGTCAATGTCACATCACTTTACAATGGCTGCTGCTAGGAAGTGAAAAGCCTTTTCAATAGAAGATAAATTGAAAATTATTAAGGTTGTAAAGTGAAAAAATGAATTGATTGACAATTCGTCTTTGGATGTTGAAGAGGGTGGAGAAAGAGAAGTTTCAATTTCTTTAATTTCTGATGTGAAGGCAGCAATGAATGTTATCAACAGAGTTTTTTTCTTGACAGAAATTGTTGAACAAAAAGTAGCTTTTAATAATTTTTGACAAAAAAATTTATTGCTCTATTTGAAATCTATGTTTTCAGCCAAAAATTACAATTTATTTTTACTGCAGAAGAATGAATATAACTTGGTAAGTCATGTGAATTGTTCTTTTATTCAATATTTTACTTGTTTTTTCTAGTTTTGTACTAATCAATACAAACATATCTTCTTTGATAAATTATTATTTCCTTAATTAGTTGTTTCGTTTGTATTTAATATTTGCAGAATATAATTAAAAATATCTAAACGATCTAACCCCCCACCCCCACCCCCACCCCTTGCAAAATCGGATATTGTTAAACCTTTGGTTATAGTGAACTTTTGAATCAGTCCTTTGATGTTTATTATAATGGGATTCAACTGTAGTTTAATATTAACATTATACATAATTTTATTTTAGTGTATTATTATGTTCACATTATCTAATATGCCAAGTGATAAATGTATAGTATATGTAAACAATTTGGTTAATTTCTCGTGTTCAGTTGCCATATTTTTGGTGAATTAAAATTATTTGGTAGCAGCATTAGAAGTTAAGAATAACATTCAAGAAAATGTATACAAGAAAACACTGGTCCCCTAAGGTTATAAACAATATGGTAGCAATGAATAAATACATACTCTGACATTTCACACAATAGTATCCATGTGCTACCTTTAAAGAAATATACAATGAGTTATCCCAAATAAAATTATCAAATTATTTAATATATACACTATGAATAGTAACAAAAACTTCTAGATTTCTAAATTTTTTAAAAATTATTATTATTTTTTTTAAATCAAAATTTGTATTTTATCACCATAGTTAAATTTCACTATTATTTCATTAATTTACAATTTTTTTACTACCAAAAAGCATGAGCAGAAACAATAATTCTGAGTTCTAATTTGCAAAAGAATTGCACTTAAAGGCCATTAAACATTTTTAACTTGCAGTAAATTCTCTCTCTGTCAATAGGTAATGATAACAAAATATGTATGTTTACAGTTTTTTAAAAAGACCTAATTTTGATTTTTGAAATAAGCACTAACATTTTTTAATTGGATTAATTAAATTAAAATTAATTTTAGTTAGAAAGTATACTTAATACATTAAAGGAAATTTTGCTACTGGTTATTGTGTTTTCTTTGTAAGGGATGAAGTTTTTGTTAAATATGTTGATTTATAATTATTGGTTGTTATTTATGGATCCTTTTCACACTTTAATGTTTCAATTGTGTGAATTCTTTAGTTGCTCCAAAGTTCTCATTAAGATTTTAGTTTTCTTTCCATAGCATCTAATAAGTGTAAAAATTTGCATATTTTTCTTCTGTGCTGCTCACGTATTGCAATGCCACAAGCACATCTTGTTAAATTATTTAAATGATTTTAAGAGATTTTTGTAATAATTCTGAATTATTTGCATGAAAAGGAAAAATCACATTTATTGAATTGAATACCTCATTTTGTTTTACTTACTAAAAGTCTGATTAACGTTAGTTTTTATTAGTTTTTACATTCTAATTATTCAAAGTTTTTTCAGCTTTTCTAAATTTGCTTTGGTAAACAGTGTTTGGTTTTTTAGAACAAAGGCATGCACCTGTTCTCAGTAAAGATGCAAAAAAGCATGCTTTCTGAAAAGTATTTGTTTAAATATTGAGCTCAAGGGAAATAATTTCAGAGTTTTCACTGGTATATAGGAGTTCAGTGGCATATTTTTAAATTCAATTTGTGTGGCGGGGGGGGGGGGGCAGTTCTAAATTAAGTTTATATCAATCTCAGGCAGGACCTAGTAGCCGAAAACATGCCGGGCTACACATGTTTTTGTTCCTCATCTGAGTGTCCAGTGTCGCCATCTTTGAATGTGGACCCAAGATACTGCACATGCTACGTGCATCATCATCAAATGTGATCATCGACTGTTAATTTATGCTTCTATCTGAAGTTACAATCTTTTCAAATTTTTAGAATTGGTGGTACTTGTATCATCATGGCATTTTACATAATGTTATCCTATTTTTCACCTGCCTGTATTCCTATAGTTTCCAAGTTTTGTGCGCTCCGCTCCTAATTTGATATTGTTTTGCTTTTTCCTAACATCCATGTTGTCACTGCTATTAGTATTATTGCCAAACAACTCCAATATCATAAATATCCTATCTCGATCTCACTTTTACATTGAAAATTGGTGCGGAAACCAATTATTTTGATTTCCATGAGGAAATATTTTTGCAAATCACGGGCATTCCTATGGGTAGCCCTTTGTCTGGTATTTTGGCTGACTCTGTGTTGCAGGAGCTCGAGAATGAGATTTTGCCTTTTTCACCCCTTAAACTGATTTTATGGTTACAGTATGTTCATTATGACATTATTATTTAGAACCATAGTTTAAACAACCTCCATGGCCTTCTAGACATTGTTAATGTTTTTTACCCTTCTATTAATTTTACCTTTAAACATAAATCTAATTGTTCTTTGTTTTCTTGATGTTCTCGTCTCCCATGATTCTAATAGTTATCATACCTCTGTCTTTCGTGAGCCTATGTTTTTCAATTCTTATATTCCCACTAATTCTCCTCACCCTATTTTCTTCTCACACAGCCTCTCTCATTGATTATTTACTGCACTTTTAATGTTTGTCCATTGGTTGTAGCTTTACATACTGAAATTAACTTTATCTTTAACCTTGACTATAAATCCACTTACTTCGTTCGATTTCGTGTATACAAAATTTTCCTCCATTTGTTCTAACTTTATTTATCCTAAAACTAATCTTGCCCTGTTTTTTACTGTTTTCTGTACAAATCAAGTCTTCCTCTTCATCCTTCAGTCTTTATCCCCTGATTCATTTGTGCCATGAATGTAAATTTAAACCTGCCCATTCTACTGTTACTCCTTTGTTTAGTCATATTCAAACTGATAAATTTAAGAATAAAAATAAATTTCTGAGTCAGACTGGGGTGTATGTTTCCCCCTTTTATCTCCGGACAGTAATTATAAGTTTTATATTGATAGTACTAAAGATGTGGCTTTTCCGGAAAATTTTTAAATAGATAATTTTTTGTAGTTTTGCAAATTTTCTGAAAATTTCATGTAAAATTTTGAACTCGTTCTTAAATATTACATTCAAGCTAGAATAATATGCTCAGTGAATTTTAAAAGTATTTGTTCTTATATTAGATTTACTGTCATATATATATATATATATATATATATATATATATATATATATATATATATATATATATATATATATATATATATATATATATATACAGTATGTGACAGTGAAAATGAGACACCGAGAAGGAGTGAGCAGTAAGTGATGAAAATCGGCAAACAGAGAGAGACAGCAATGAGCAATAAGTGATATTTATTGCAACATGATACACCTATACACTGAGTGATAACACCGTCTGATAAGTAGGTTGTAGGACCACCGCAGGCAGCGATACAGGCAGCAACACATATAGGTACAGAATCAATGAGCATGTGGATGGTGTCCTGAGGAATGGCTGCCCATTCCCTGTCAACCATTTGCTAGAATTCATTTTCTAAACGTGGTGGTGACAGTGCATGCAAGTGACGTCCAATCACATCCCAGGCGTGTTCGATTGGTGAGAGATCAGGAGAGACAGGTGATCAGGAAAGAACCTGGGTAACTTGCAGGGCATGTTGGCTGATGTGTGCCATGTGTGGTTGGGCATTATCCTACTGGTAAATGACATTGGGCACCCCCCTGAAGAAAGGGTAATGTCACCAGCCGCAGCACATCATCCACATATCGTTGGGCTGTCATAGTGCCCTCAATACGGACCAGAGGTGACCTGCTATCGGAGGCGATGGCACCTCAAACCAGGATGTTGCATTGTCACACGGTGTAGCATTCCACAGATGCAGCCGGATAGAATCTTTCACCACTTCGACGCCAGACTCGTACACGGCATCACATGTTCATTGCTAAAACAAAAGTGTAACTCATCTGAAAATATGACCCTGTGCCATTCCGCCATCCACGTGGCTCTATCTCGACACCATTGTACACGGAGGTGTCTGTGCTGTTGGGTCAATGGCAGTCTTCTTAACAGGCGCCATGAGTGCAGGTTGCCTGTGACCAATCAGTAGATAATGGTCCTGGTCGATATGGGAGCATCAAGGGTGCTCTGCACATGCTGCAAAATGGTGATGGAAGTGGCCTGCAAGGGCCTGCATTCACGCCAACACTTGCCGGTGGATGCATCAGTCTGTGCGTGCTGACTGACTCTCTGGCCCTACCAGCATCCCTCAAATGTGTCACATTCCCTTGTTCCAACCATCTTTGCCACAGCTGGTGCATCATGAACGCATGTAGGTGGTTGTCCACTGAAATTTGACATATGGACCTACCTGCTCTTCTGAGTCCGATTACCATTCTCCTCATAAAATAATCTCTGCTGGAACTCCTTGATTGGCGGCGGCCTGGCATTCTCTGCTACTACATGGTTTCTTTGAGACAAAGAAAAATTGCAAAATGATTTTCCTGACAGAGTGCCTTGACTATTTCTGATTCTGCAGATTCCTTCCCTTATATCTTACTTAACATGTATGGGACAGCTGTGCATTTCACATCATTTACATAACTCAGTGAGCTGTGTCTACCCTGCAATTTGCATATTTTTCTGCCCACTCCTTCTTGTTGTCTTATTTTCACTGTCATTTAGTGTATATATATTAAATAATATTATAAAAATGGTTTAAATTTAGAAATATATAAAAATATTCTATGCACAAAAATTTTTAATACATATGATATATTGAAGCCAACATCTGAAATTTAGTAATTTCATTTGTTATCTGTGCTTTTGAAAAATTATAAAATAATTCTATTTTATTAAAAGAAAAGAAAAAATATGTTTGTAAGCTTAGCTTGTAAATCATAAATTTAAAGCAATGCACAAAAGAAATTATCTCTCATTATTTAAAAATAGTAGCTGCCACTGTTTGACAAATTTCTCATTTCTCGAGATTCTTAGCTTCATACCGCAAAAACTATTGCATATAAAAATATGAAATTTGGTACACTTGTTGAAAAAGCTTTGGGGAATATTCTGAAATAAACCTTTTTTATATATATATATTGTAGTTTAAGAAATATTTAATGGTCAAAATCAAAGACAAAATATTTGAGCTGCGTGTTCATGTCCTTGCTAGACTAACAATACCAAGATCATGAATTTTTGCAGACAGGTGCCTACATGGATGAATTTTTACAGAATCGAGCCCTTTTTCTAATTTCAATGCAGTTTTTGAGATATTTTACTTTTTATGCACTTCTGAAGTGAAATTTTTTTTGTATTGGCACATCTAGTGATTTCTCTGTCTCGTATTGCAAAAATTGTAGTATACAAAAATATGAAATTTGGTACATTTATAGAGAAATAGTAGGGTAACACAATGAAATAAACCATTTATCTATTTAAACTTTAGATTGGCATGAAATAGCTCGCGAAGTGAGCTCAGGACTATGAAATTCAGTTTTTGGATCTCCTGGGCTAAGAAAGTCCCAACTTTTACCTCCTACGGAAAATGGGTAGGGATAGAAAAAGAGATTTTTGAAAGTAAAATTTTTTAGGAGAGATAGGTATGAAGCGAGCTCTGTGAGTGCAGCAAGTTGGAGGCTAAGCATCCCGAAGTAGGTTAGCGAAGCATAGCAAGCAGGGAGCAGAGCAGAGCCACCTAGTAAATTAAAAATAAATAAAAATTGCTAAACCCTTTCTGAATCATAATAATACAGTAGAACGTCTATAGAAAGTTTTGTTCTCACAAGCAGCAGTTTTATTTATTGTGATATAAATTTAAAAAAAAAAAGAAAAAACTACTTATAACTTAAAAATAAATAATTAAATAGTATTATATTAATAATGTTTAAAAAAATGCCTGCTGACCAGGGTTGGGAAAAAAAAGGGGATAGGTTATCAGATATACATGATTAAAAAAAAAAGAAAAAAAACCTTGGCATAGATCAACGGGATTTTTATCAGCCAGCCCTGCTGCTGATAATTGAAAGGAGAATCTAAAAGACTCCTGTATGTGCTGTATAGTAAGTAAATTAGCAAAGCATAAGCCCCAAATCTGTCACTTTCTTGAATGCCTACTGCTCTACTACTACTACAAAATAATTAATAATAATAAAAAAAAAGAAATTGTTTAGGTGAATAAAGGTATAAGAAATGTATTATTAAATATATAGAAATATTAAAAAAATACTTTTAATTAAACTTTAAAAGAAAAAATAATTCCTATATATAATTTAAAAATTGTTAAAAAATACCTGTTTTGAATGATTAAAAGAGATAAGGTAAAAGAGACAATTTGGTGGATATTGAGTTAAGCATATATTTAATGCTGTTAAAATATTTTCCTTCAGCCAAATCACTTGTGAAAACATTCCATATTTATTATATATTCATAAATTTTACAGAAATTAATGCTGAAAGAATAGGCTTCTAAAAATATTATCTACTGTTTTATCAGAATAAGTTAAATGTCACTTGTATCCTTCTAGTTCTTGTCTATCCTTTTCCTTCAAAATAAAGTATTCCTGTTCTTCCTCAAAATTATAAAACTAAATAATCAAAGACTTCCTGTAAAGCTACCCACTTTTAAAAAAACAGTGTGGAAAGAGTATTACATTTGCCCAAATTTTATATTTCTAGGAAAATTTAATGCAGAAAAATTTCCGAGCCGCATTTCAGGTAGTACCAGATGTACCTTAAGCATTCGTTGGTCCGAACATACTCGTAATATTAAAAATAATAAAGAGTCTACTGTTCTTTCCCAATTTGTTATTTATTATAAATTTACCCTTATTTTTGATAAAACTTTTCTGTTAATTGCAATAACCCCTATAATATTTTACTTTTTGAATCCCTGTTCATTTATATTTATTACAACTCTATTTGTAATTCTAATCCGGTTCAAACCCTCAGTTTCGACTGGCGTCTCATTCTCGATTTTCTGCATGTTAAACCTGTTTATGAATTTCTGGCTGTCTAGTTCAAATTATCTTTGCTTTTAATGCTATTTTAAAATGCTGGACTTGAGTATTTCTGGATTGCAGTTATATATGTGTTTATATTTATTTTATAGTTTAATGATTTTATTTTGTATCGGATAATTCACCCATTCATATGAACATTTTTGTTTTTCAGTTTTCTGGCTGTATATAAAAGCTCATGTTTTTCATCTTTTACTTTCATTGCCATTGATAAAAAAACATGACATCCGAAAGCACTATGGTCTAATTGTAATTTATTTAAACATCTTAAATGGTGTAATATTAAAAAGACTTTTTACTGAAAATGTAGTCTTTACTGTTTATAATTTAATACATTTAGATGTGTTTCCATACATTTTGATTTAATATGTGTCTTATTTTTGGTACGGTTAATTTGATTCTTTTATGCTTGGCCATACGTGATTATTCTTATATTTTTAAATAATTCAGTGCTTTAATAAAATAATGTTAGGCACTTACCATGTGCTGTTTTTTTTTTCTTCTTCTTGTGGTGCTTGTGTTGTCCAGTGAGATGCTAGTCGAGCCAAGGTAAGTGGTTTTAGAAATCTTGAGTATGATATATTTAGAAATCAAATAACCCCTGTAAAATTATCTCAGGCCAAATGATAGAAATCTTATTAGTATGCAACTTTTGAAAGTTAAATAAACAAACTATATGATCAGGCACAAATAAAAATAAGAAGATATTGATCAAATAAAAACAAATTGAATTTGGAAACTTAATTATATACAGGGTGTCCAGTGCTATCAGTGCCCAATGGCTATTTCCTCAACTGTTTGTCACAGAGATGTACTTCCAATTGCAAAAATGTTTTAAATTTTAAAATCTATTATCTTAGAAGCAGTTTAAATCAATAAATGCATTTCTGAAAGAAATACGAAATATAAATTTTTATACAGTTCCCTGTTCCTACCAATTATATTTAGGAAAATCATCCTTATACAATTTTATGCAAAATAAAATTTAAAAAAATCATCCTTTTACGACCAAAATTGACTGACTTATAGCAAGTTGGAGCACTTTTTGTGCTGAGAAATGGTCAATACAGTCCCTGATTGGTTTGTTGCCTGGAAAAATGGCCAATATGGTTCCTGATTGGTTGGTTGCCTGAAACAGGACATTTTTATGCATGGAAAAGTGACTTAAGTCATAAAGTTTAATGCTTCATAACTCTGTGAATTTTGGTCGTAAAAGGAAGTTTTTTATTTTGTATGAAATTGTGTGAGGATGATTTTCCTAAATATATTTGGTAGGACCGGGGGACCGTATGAAAATTTATATTTTTTATGAAATGTATTTATTGATTTAAACTGTTTCTAAGATAATCGATTTTAAAATTTAAAACATTTTTGTAATTGGAAGTATATCTCTGTGTCTAATTAAGAATACTTTAAAAATAAATCATGAATAATAAAATTAATAATAATTAAATAAATATAATAATTACTAATAAGGCACAGCACTTTGAAACTTTACATCATACATAATCAAGTTCAAGGACCCCAGTTTGCCCTCGGTATGGGCTTATGTGGAGTTAAATTTTTTTTTTTTGTAGAAATACCTTTTGTAATCAAAGTCAGAAATATAAACATTTTTGAAATTTAAAAATAGTTTTAGGTTCTGCATGGCCATTAAAACATAGCTTTTATTAAAAAAATTATAGTAATTATTAATAAAAATTAGTAATTTCTGATAATTTTTTCTAATTTACAAATTTTGCTATCAAATATGTTATCACCGTCAAAATATGCCATACATCAAAATTGCACATAAAAGCTACCAGCAATAAAAATTAATTCTTTTTTTATGTCAAAAACATATATGAGTTAGAATCAGGTTTAAATAAACCACTTTGTAGTGAAATTTGTAAAATTTTCAATTATGCTACACTTTCTGTCTTCTGTAATACACTGACTTCCAAAAGTTAAGCACGCAATGCAAATTTTCATTTTTCGAAAATGTATTTAAAATTGAGTAGCTGAAAATCACTGCTGATGTAGATGACAGTATGCAAATATCGTATGTTACAGTCAATCATGATTGACTGTCCTGTATATGCTAATTAGGCAGTCATTGAAGATGCCAGCATTATGAAAGGTTTGAGGAGGTGCATTTAAATACTGATACTAAGTGTTTATAACTTTTGTAGGATTATTTTTTATGATATTCATGTTCCTCTGCCTGAAAGAAGACGAATGACATATAGTGAGCACTGGTATGCTGTCGGACGCATTGAAGCAGGACAGTCAATCAAAGATGTCGTTATTTTCTTTGGAGTTGATCATTCGGTAATTTATAGATTATGGAAACAAGTCAAACAAATGTCCGTAGACCTGTACCCGGTTGTCCAAGGGTTGCCACCCCCTTTGATGATCGGTATATTGCTATAGTAGCCAAGCAGAATCGACGAGTGACCTCCACAACTGTTACATCCGTGGTTGCAGCAGCACTGGGTAAGACAATATCTGCCAGTACTGCACACCGAAGGCTCCATGTGAAGAGACTGTATGCTCCGAATACCACGTTTTTGTGTTCCACTAACTGTCCAAGCCAGAGAAGCAAGATTAAAGTGGTATCGTCAACATGTCAATCAGACTGTCTCAGATTGATGCAGCGTCCTGTTCATGGACGAGTCCAGATTTGCCCTGGAATCAGATGATAAGCATGTAAGGGTCCGGAGAGAATGAGGCACATGCAATCAGGCCAAGAACATTATTGAACATCAATCATTCAGAGGTGGTAGCATCATGAGAGCTATTTCAATAGGATATTGCACAGAGCTGCATGTCTTTAAAGGCAGTTCTGTGATGGCTGTGCCGTATCGGGATGAAGTCCTAGACCCCATTGCGAAACTCTATGCTGCAGCAGTTTGTCCTGATTTCCTTCTTATGGAGTGGCCGGCACATTCCCCCGACCTTAATCCCATTGAAAACCTTTGGGATGCCCTCGAGCGTGCTGTCTCTGCGTGTTTACTTCCTCCAGCCAGTCTCAGAGAGTTGGAAACTGCCCTATTGGAGGAATGGCCATTGCTGACATCTGCTATGGTTGATCACCTCATTGAAAGCATGGAAAATCATTGTAAAGCTTGTGTGAATGTCCGGGGTGGTCACATACCATATTAATATAAGTTTTATTTGGTTTGTTTGCCTTTAAACATAATTTTGTTAATGACCCAAATGTGACGTCATCATATAACTTACTTAAAGTAGATATTTTTTAATAAATATTATACATAATTCTTAATTAAGCAATTCTTAAATATCTTAATTAAGTAATTCTTAAATAAGTAAATATTATACATAATTCTTGTTTTCTTTAATGCATAAACACATTTACTACCTTCATGTACAATTTTGAGTTAATCAAAGAAATACTTTTCCTTTTGTAGATTTTACTGTCCGTGCTTAACTTTTGGAAGCCAGTGTATAATAGTTTAAGAACATTTATAGTTTTTTAAAATATGAAACCAATGCAAGTTTTTAAATTCTATATTTAAAAGAGTTTTTATTTATTTATTTTTTTAATTAAACACAGTACTCGTCAATTATCTATCTCAGTTTCTACTTCATTAATGCTTTGAAAACAAGTACTTAATAATTTTTGTTAACATCACCAGTAAAGTTCATAAAGTAAAATCCCAAGATTTTTAAAATGCATTTAATGCAGTTAATGGCCATTTAATGTCAAAGGGCTATGAGAAAAGTAAATGCATTTTAACTACTGAAATTGTTCAACATGTCAATCAGACTGTCTCAGATTGGTGCAGCGTCCTGTTCATGGACGAGTCCAGATTAGCTGACAAATATGATCTATACGAGATATTGCTGTTTGAAGAGTTTTGAACAATAGATGTCATAAAAAAACAATGTCAGTGATATCAGAAAATTCAAGTTCTCCCATTTAAACTTTGAAGGTGGAAATAACATGGAATTTATTGATTGTCAGAATTGCTATATTTCTGATCCTCCATCTTTATCTAGAGTAACAGATGAAGACTTGGTGAAATGCTTAAAAGTTGGGAAAATAATTGCATTACTAGAGTTTCCCTGTCATATGCAGTCAGTGGAAAGAACTATTAAACTTGTGTCAGAGACAAACATAGCTTTATGTGGATAAAACAGGTGAGATGGCTATGCAAGAGTCATGATTCAATCCCCAAAATGCATGCCTAAGTTTGAAACAAAAAACATTGTAATTATTGAGTGGAAGTGATTGGACAAATCTTAGGTAAGAACAGAGGGCAGTCACTTCAGGGTGAGCTCTGATTTATTTTTGTCTTCAATTTTATTTTGGTGATGAGTAAAATAAGTAAAGAGCTGCTGAATGTATAAAAAAAAAACAATATTATGATAGTAAAACTTTAACACTAATGTGTAATTATCAAAAAGGAAAAAAAGAAAAGAACAATTTTACTAAAAACTTGGATCACCAGGATTCTTTAAATCAACTAGAGACTTTAAACATTTAATTTTACAATCAACAGCTAATTCAAGAAAGCTACTGCAAGTTAAGAGCATTTTTTAAAAAAGAGACCTTACTGGTCAAGGAAGGAGGTTTTAAAAAAAGGAATGCATATTATCTAAGCATGCATAAGACATAAATATTCCACTTAATGAAACCTTGTTCTATAAATATATCATTATAGATATTTATGGTAAAAACTGCTTACTGGGCAAAGTGTGTTTTCACATATATCAAACTTTATGCAGTTTGCACAACCTCAAAATATATTTAAATTGCAAAAAAGACATATTTTTAATAATATAATAGAAAGGCCACTTTTTGTTGCTAATCTTAAACACCAGGTTCCATTAATGAAATTTGGTAAGCTAAAACAAAACCTACCTGTTTTATAAACTGAAATGAAATGAAACGTGTGATACAAAGATTTTTGAGGGTACCACATAGAGCCTTGCAATTTTTCAAGGCAACTGTGTAAAAAACCGTCTAAAAGAATAGTTGATTGTAAATAATGTGATCAGCCTCATATATGTAATGTGTAGCTTTTGTTTTGTCAGCGGCTTCTTTTAAAATTGAAATGAAGAAAGGTTTATATATAATTGAGCCTTGAGGCCTGCATTAGAATTGAAATGTTAGACTTCTACTCAACCTAAATCGCTGTTCTCGAATTTATCAGAAACCACATGAAGCCTAGTCATCTATGTACATACTTTTCCTAGTGTCTTTTACAAATAGCTGAAATTTGTAATATTTTATCATTGAATTAATCATTTGCAATATTTTTTATATTTGAATTGCATTGGGACCACCTTAAATTTCTAAATTTCTAACAGAGTTCTAGTGTATTTCTTCCTGAAACTTCCATAGAGAAATATAGTTCAACCATTCACGATGGTTGGTCCCTGCCCCATGAAGATCATTCATTGAAATCTTGCTGCTAAAATCATTAAATTATGCTTTACAATATCCAATTTCAAGTTGATACCCAAGGACAAATGATTTAACTTTTTTTTTGCATATGACCAATTATATTTTAATTATGATTTTGGTAATAAAATGTTATTTATAACCAAATTTATCTCCAATGATCAGTTGATATCCCGGTGCCCCACTGGCTGTTTGTCTTGTGTTCTGTCAGCCCCTGATCTATTATAGTTTTCCCATCTCAGCTGTTCTGTTTTAATATTGTTTAACACAATATTTTTATTTGTCTATTTGCAGATGATCTGTATAATATCGCAAAACTCCTTTGGGAGATGTTGAATCTTCTGATATCCTTGATAAATTTCCTTACTTAAATATCCAACTTATTTCACATGTTCCATGGCATTTCTAATTCATGCATAAAAGATACCAACTGTCTCATGGCATAGATCCATGTCATGAGGACAATATTTATCCAAGTGAGACCATATTTGGTCTGGAAACTAGAATCTAGAATTGTCCTAAAATTAGGATACCAGTTCATAATAATTCATGTAGTGTGCTTTATCCCTCCTATTGACATACTTTATTTCATCTCTTTATTTTATCTCTCGTCTAATTTAGAGTCATCGGTGGAAAAAAAAATTAGAGCTGTCAATGAAAGAGTAAGAGCCCTCCTGTAACAACACAAACCAAATGTCTTCTCGCCACATATTCTAATCGTTTCTCCCCGATTGAGAAACAGCTGATTTTGAATTTAAAGTATTCATTTAGAAGGCTTTTTAAAGTTCTAGAGTATTCTTTACTGGCATTACAGGGAAACAGCTCTGAGGCAGAAAATTTAAGTAAACATATGAGATCAATCTTAGTGACAGCAATTAGACATACCCTAGCCCCTTAATCTGCATAGCAGAAAAGGATAGTGTACATTTTTTACTATTGGACAGTTTTGCTGTTTCTGGTGATGCCCACCTTTAATTATTCATTTATGTGGGAGGCCTGAGAATGCTAGGGTTTGCCAGCATTGGTGCTGGCTAAGAACCTTTTGCCCTAAAAGCTATTAAAGATGACAGTAGTCAGTTGTTATACCACTATAGAGAACACATTGAAAACTGGAATAAACTTATTTACAATGTTTTAAAATTGATATAAAAGCTAATGTTGATGAAAATATGATTACATTTTTGAAACCTTTTAAAAGTTAATTGAAATCTCCCACTCTTAAAGTAAAAAGTTTTATAATTCTATTAAAATTAATAAAAGGTTGCAAAGCATCAGTAAAAATGGAATTCGTGAAAGTTTATTTGCTTCCTTTTTGTTAGTTGTACCTCATTAATAGTGGTGAAGCATGAAGGGAATTTAGGGCAGACAGTGTCTGCCCAATCAGCTTGCTGCCAGGCAACCCCCACATTGATTGTAATACAGTATTTGAAATAATTTATGAACTTACATAATGTACAATTCATACATAAGTTGCTCGGTAGCCGGTTGTTTAGGTAGGTGCTGTCGCCCCAAATTCCCTTCATACTTCACTACTGCTTATAAACCACAATTCATTTAATTATAGAGAAAATTCAATGATCTTACTTAATAAAGGAAGATGTCTATGTGCCTGTCTGTAGTGGGGAATCTAAGCTTCGTACGATCATGAAATTTGGTACACAGGTACTTCAGAACCCGAATAGGTGCTAGTTTTTTTAAAATTTTCAGCATTATTTTTTTTAATTTCAAATTTTTATAGGCTTGAATTTTCTTTGTGACTACTAAAAACATAAAATGAATGAAAAAAAACACAGCTTGAATTCCATTCGAGGTATGGCGGAAAATCATAGACAAGTGTCTCGCTAAAACAAAACCGGGAATTCCAAACAGATGGTGCTTCAGTAGTAGGATTTCAAATCCTAGTTTTATAAATGAAGATTTGAATTTTGAAATATAAGATTATAACAGTATTATAAGCATTCCTTGAAAATATCACTTTTCTACAATGATAATAACTTCTAAAGTTAGCAATTAAGATTTTAAATGGCCATAATTTTTTTTTCTTTACTTTTCTTTACAGATAGCATGCTTTGTGAATTGAATAATAATAGGCATTGATTTATGACCCGGGTAATTCGTTCTAGTTTTGTATAAAGTATTCTGTAGTAAAACAAAAGTTGAAAATCATTCTAAAGTTTGGCTAAATCTGTAATTTAGGGCATCTAAGTAAGCGACCGAAATTATGTTTGTTTTGTTTTTAAATGTTCCTGTTGCATTAAATTACATTTAAAACTCATTTTATGTTTAAAATTAATTTCAAAATTGGATATTTGTTTATTGAAATTATTTTTCATGCATTTTTAAAATTTTAAATAACTTCTCATATATAGCATTTTTTTCCTTTCTACAGTATTTATCTACTTTACTTTGCCATAAAAAAATTGCAATTGAATTCATTTCTATGGGAGGCTTACAACTTCTACTGAAAGTGCCACGACCTTCAATAGCTGCTACTGGTGTATCTATTTGCTTATATTATTTGGGATACCTAGAAGAAGCCATGGAAAAGGTAGGAAGTTATACATTTTTTTTAAATTTCACCCAATTGAATAGTGTTACAACTTTTTTTAAAGAAAATTCTAAGGTTTTTGCTTGTATAATAATCTCATATCATGAAGTTCTGCATTTAAAAGTCTTTTATAAGTTCATTCTCTAAGAATTTGTAATTTGGGGCTTAAATTTTATAAGATTAAACTTAAGATATATTGGTTAACACTATAACAACAACATCAATTCACCTATAAGAATCCAATTATGTACTAACAAAGGAACATCTTCAGTGACTAGTCTAGCATTTTCCAGGTAGAATAACTTCCTATAAATGTGATAGAAAGGATCATTACCATATGTCAGGATACTCCTTCCCAAAAGCATGAGGCATGCATCCTGCCAGTGTCGTAATTCTCCCATATCAGGGAACTGTGATGGTAATTTTGATTGTCATTTTATCTTTTATAATGTCTAGTTCTGTGTTGGACTAATTAAAAATAAAAATTCAAGTTGCATTTTAATCAGCTCAATGTAGTAGACAATTTGATATCAAAAATGTTACCTTTAAAAATGTTTAATGAAACTACAATGTCTGAGATTAGGACACGATAACTAAAGATTTAGCTTAAAATTTTTTAATAGTGGCCACTGAGAACAAAATTTTTAGTAGCTAGCCAACCAAAAAAAGTTAGTTGCTGAAAAATTTCAACTACAAGTGTCTAAATTCAAGTTTATATTGATATGTTATATACCTGTCTGTTGAGGTATATTCATTGATTGAAAATACTTAAATTATATAGTTATATTACTAGATGCCTACGACCACCAGCCTTCGTCTGGTACAGCTTCCAGAAAATGTGCAAATATCATTTTTTTGCCAAAGTTGTGGGCAGGCCCTGGATGCCTAATGGGATGCTGCTTGTTTATAAACTATCTCTCAGCATAATGGAAGTGGTTGGGCCCTGCAGGTCAACCAGGTGGCTGTTAGGGTGAGGATCAATAGCTGTACCAGACGATGGTTCTTCAGTGTAGTTAGACGAAGTGGACGTAGTCAAATAAAAAAACACCAAACATTTTTTATGTATATAAGAACATAATTGAGCAGGAAATAAAATATGAAAAAAAAATGCAATTAAACATTTATATCATATGTTTAAATCTTGTAATTGTGATCACATGCTTTGAAGTGTAAAAATAAAGAAAATGCTACTCCTTTGTACTCATTTCCACATCCACCCTTTTTGAGGTGGAGTACATAGATGCATTACCCCCTTTGTTACACACCACTAAATGAGGTGGGTTCCGCTATAGGCATATTTCCTCATTCAGCAGTTTTTCTCCCAAAAAATTACATAGTTCTTTGCAGCCAAAATTTATAAATTATATCAAATATAATATGGGCTTTTACGATATATTTGTAGAAATGGCTAAATTAAAGTTAGAAAGCATGTAAAAAATATATGTACAGTAAGAGAAGAGTAACTTTTGTAAAATATCAAATAAATTCTGTTAAAAATCATTTATGTTATGTATCATTTATGTTATTTAATATCCCATTATTAATATTAATATTGGCCCTATTACACGACCGTAATTTTGGACAACACGGTTTGGAACGTTTGTGACATCATTCCATGCAGCACGTAACGAAAGTGATGTCACTGCAAGCAGTAAATGGGCAAACTTTTTCCCCCTTGCATTCGCTTGCTTCATAATTTCCTTATAAGAATTCTGCTTTAGAGTTCTCTTACTGTAAAGATCACTTTTAACATCCCAAAGGTTCCGTTGTTGTGGTATTATTAATATGTGGTGGTATAATGGTGTTATTACACAGGGCAATTTTTATTGCCGAACTTCGGCAATTCCGCCCTTCAATCATACTTTAGACCTCTCCTCTTTAATAGGCCCATTCTCTCTAATGCCGCTGATTTCATTCCAGAAAGCATTCTTCAGTGTGTTTTTCGTATATTTTAAATCTTTTATATCGCAAAAGTGTCTCTAATTTGGTAAAATTCTTCTGCATCTCCAGACTTCAGCAATTCAGCCCGGCAATTATACTTTAGGCCCCCGCCTTTCTAACATGCCCCTCCTCTCTAATGCCGCCGATGTTATTCCAAGAAGCATTCTTTAGTGTTTTTTATGTATAATTTGGATCTTTCATATTTCACAGATGTCTGTAATTTGGTAAAAGTTCTATTATTATTTTTCCATCTCCAGACTTTAGCAATTCCACCCGGCAATGATACTTTAGGCTCCCGCCTTTCTGACACGCCCCCCCTCTTTAATGCCGCCGATTTCATTCCAAGAAGCATTCTTTAGTGTTTTTTACGTATAATTTGGATCTTTCATATTTCACAGATATCTGTAATTGGTAAAAGTTCTATTATTTTTCCATCTCCAGACTTTAGCAATTCCGCCTGCCAATGATACTTTAGGCCCTGCCTTTCTAACATGCCCCTCTGTAACGCCGCCATCTTTATTTCAAGGAGCATTCTTTAGTGTGTTTTTTCCCCTATAATATGGATCTTTTATATCCCACAGGTGTCTGTAATTTGGTAAAAATTCTATTATTATTTTTACATCTCCAGACTTCAGCACTTCCGCTCGGTAATGATACTATAAGCCCCTCCTTTCTACCAGGCTCTTCCTGTCTAATGCCTTCGATTTCAGAAAGCATTCTTTAGTGTGTGTTTTTTTTTCCGTATAATTTGGATCTTTTATATCCCTCAGGTGTCTGTAATTTAGTAGAAGTTCTATTATTTTTTCCATCTCGAGATTTTGACACATTCCAAAGCAGTCTCTCGACCATCTTGGTCGCCATTAAAGTAAGTGTTCCAATCCAAAAATTGTCTCGTCGTATAGTGCCATAGGGGTTTTCTATTTAGCTGCATTAAAAAATATAAGGATAATTCTCTTCGTTCTCAAGAAATTTTCCTTGATACAGACTTTCCTAGACATCTTGCGTGTATATATATACACTGCTGGACAATTGCTAAGGATGGATGACACTATCACCCATAGCAACCACAAAATGAAAGGAAGCAAAATGTGGAAAATTGGAATAAGTGTGGGATACAGTAAGAAGAGGTGTGCCTATGCAAATTTTTCATTTCCACGCTTGTCACTTTATAGCACTGATAAGAGACTTAAAGGATTTGACGCGTGTGGACAGTTGTTGTTTCAAGTGAAAGTTTTACAGGAAAGATTTAATTGACAAACTTGAAATTTTCAGTATGTCTTCTCAATATCACTTAATTGATTTTACGTGTGGCCGTATTATTGGAAAGATAGAAGAAGGGTGAAAAATAACAGATGTTGCCAGGGTGTTCGACATCGCTCACAGCATTGTTTCATGGCTGTTGCAATCATTTAAAACAACTGGAATATGTAGCAAGCGTCACAGGGGAAGTCGTGTTAGAAGTATGATGCTTGCAGGAGACAGGTACATTGGCCTATCGGAAAAAAGGGACCGGGCCACCAGAGCTTAGCAGGTGGCAAATCAGTTTCTTGCTACCACAGAACAGCAGATCTCCCAAAACACTGTAGCCAGACATTTGGGAAAAGGAGGACTATACACCCGCAGACCTGTTGTGTGTATTCCATTGTCCAGACCGCACTATACCGCCTGTTTGCAATGGTGTCGTGAGCATCGCAATTGGATCGAACAGGACTGGGCTTGCGTACTATTCTCAGATGAGAGTAGGTTCAGTCTGTCATCAGATTGTAGATGCTAACTGATCTGGCGTGAGAGTGGTACTGCTTATCATCCAGAAAATATCCAGGAAAGGGACCGATATCTGACATACAGTATCATGGTATGGGTTGGCATCATGATCAATGGCCTCATGCCCTTACATGTAGTTGCAACTTGGACTATGACCATCCAATGATACATTGACGCAGTTCTACTGCCTCATGTTTGCTTTTTACTTGGTGCTGTCGGTGGTAAATTTGTTTTCATGGATGACAACACACCATGTCTTCGAACACTTGCTGTTCAGGATTGTCTGGTCAGCGAGGGTATTCAATGCCTCGTATGGCCAGCACTTTCTCCAGATCTAAACCGCATTGAAAATGTTTGGGATGCTTTGGGGAGATGACTTACTGGTCGAATATATCCTCCAACGAACAAGAACACCCTCATCCGTACACTGACAGAGGAGTGGGATAACTTGCCTCAACAGTTGCTGGATAATGTTATGCAAAGCATGACACAACTTGTGGAATGTTGCATCGACTCCACGGTGGACATATCCCATACTGACACCTTTCTCAAAGGTGCCTGCTGTCTTTCATATGCACTTTTCCATTTCTCCATGCACAGCATCAAATGAACACTTTTTTCCTTTCAGATGTTTCAAAACCTTCTGTACTTTTCAGAACAATAAATGATCTTTATTCTAATGTCCGAACAGTGTGGCAACAATATTTTATCCTGCTGGGCCTCCACCCCCATTTAATGCTGTGCTGCATTGCAATTTGTGATCCGTCCTTAGCAATTGTCCAGCAGTGTATATATATATATATATATATATATATATATATATATATATATATATATATATATATATAGGGTGTCCCAAAAAGATTGAAATATGCTTTATTTCTTTACCTGTTGGAGATAAGTGGGCAAAGTGTATTGCAAAAGTGTTGAAAGTAAGGTAGGAAATAAGACTATGTTAATGAAATAGTCCTCCCATTAATTTTCAGAAAGTTATACTTTTTTAATTTTTATACAGCCCACTAGACAAATTTGGTCAATCAGAAAATTTTTATTTTTAATGCAACAAGATATAAAGATAAGTAGATTTCATTTTTTTAATCATTAAACAGGCTATTAGTAAATTTAACTTGTATTTACCAATGAAAGATCACAATGAGTTACAAAAATGACAAATTTATTTTATAATTCACATAGTTTCATTATCATATAAACCAGGCAAGCGTCGAATTTTTGTACTATACACCAATTTTCAAAAGCTGCCTTAATGTTAAAATCTTTCATATCTGGCCCTTCACTATTTATAAGAATCAAGTCACTGAGATTTTTTTCTCCGATGTTACTACTTAATGAAATTTATGTTCTGTTTACTAAAGCCTCTTTTAACGATGGTTGTTGTCATAGGACATGTGAAACCAATTCTTGTTACATCCATAATATTTTTATATGCAGTATCATCATTATATTTCTTTTAAATTAGGCACCAAAACTATCTAAGGGTTAAATTTTTATGTCGGTTTTAAAATTCAGGCAGGCGTAAGGATCCTATAATAACCACAAAGATGATGATGAAGATGAAACGAAAACAAGCCAGGCAGGCTTAAAAATTCGTAACAAAAAGATAAACTACGATTCAACTTATGACAAAAACAGCAAAGCGCAAATTGGCATCTGTGATAATAATCAGCAGTGACTTTTTTTCAGTTGGTTTTAACTAAAATTAAATGCTTTTTTATTTACCATATATACTCGCGCAAGTCGAGAAATTTGTGACAAAAAAAACAAAAAAAAAAGCTTCAAAGTGGGGGGGAGGGTCGATTTATATGCGGAGTCTAAAAAAAAATAAACATCGTAAGTCTAAAAGTTTTTTCTCCCGCAAGACAATCGATCCTAAAACAATGTGGTAGTAATTACGCAATCGCACACTCCTAATTTCTCTGCCCTCCAGATGCTCCGGACTACCATTGTATACGCGTCATCAAAAAATATACATACATTTTCGTTCGATGTTTATCACTTGTTTCTCTGATTACGGCTGATCGTTTTCGACAAAAAATGGCTCTTTTCAGAAATAATTCTGTAACACAGATTGTTTAAAACTATAATGCAGGATTTAAGTTGAAAGTGTTTTTTTGTTTTGTTTATTGGAGAGTATCTAATAATTGTGTTGGGGGTTAACGGTTGTGCGATTCAGGGTTAACGAAAAAAATTGGCTCACATAACGGACAGAATCCAGTTAATGTTTTGATTGCCGCGGTGGGTAAAGGACGCTTGAGAGACAGGAATGTGCTGTCTGCCGTTCGTTTTGAGGAGCAGTGTGCTGGGAATTAAAGAATACTTGGAGTTTGTCACATGAGAACGAGCGTCCCCAAAACAGACGGGAGACAACGCTCGTATGTCATAGGCCTACTTGTCTGGAATCGAACTTTTATTCCAAATTAAATCGGATTTTTATTCCATATTACTTCCCAAAAAAATATTTACGCAATTTTCACAGTTTCCATAAAATCATTCGCCATTTTTTTCGCCAAAGTATTTTTTTTATCGCCAGTTTTGAGATCTTTTCGCATTTGGCGCGTAGGCGAATGGCTAGCGCGGACCCTGATAATGCATAGGATACCCAACCACATAGTGAGTACCGCTGCTTTATATGATCTCTGTCTGTGTAATGCTTTATTTAGATGCATTTGTGATAAGAAATTTTGACACATATTAACTTATTTTTGATCTATACAATTTCCATTGTCAATTTGTTTATGATCCCTATTTTCACTGATGAAACAACCTTTCACATGGTACAGAAAAGTGGCATAAGTCAGATATTTTCCTTTATCATAATTCAGTTTAATTTTTTAAGTTAGAGATATGTGGGTTTTTTTAATGATCTTGTTGCATTAAAAATAAAATTCTGATTGACCAAATTTGTGTAAGGGGGTCATATAAAAAATTAAAATGTATAACTTTTTGAAAATTAATTGGAAGACTATTTCATTAATGTAGTCTTATTTCCTAACTTACTTTCAACATTTTTACAATTTACATTGCCCACTTATCTCCAACAGGTAAAGAATTAAAGTGCATTTCAATCTTTTTGGGACACCCTGTATATATATATCATAGATTATGCTACCAGAGGTTATTGAAATTTAGGAGGTATTTTATCATAAATAAATAATACATTTATTATACTCGCTGAAAAATTAAGGTAATGTGCAAAATTTTCATATGTAATTTGCGATAAAAATGACTTTACATTGCTATAAATAATACAAATTACGTATTGGTCTGCAAAGCTATGCACTAAACTTGGATTTACCTGCTGCAAATCTGATATAAAGCCTAGTTTTACCTGATATGAAATGTGATACGAAAGAGACTAGTAAGAGTGTGTTCCCTAATTTAAGCACATATATTAGTGAATATGATGTAAAAAAAAAAAAAAATTTTAGTAGGACATATAAAACAAACCTCAATAGCCGTCCTTGTGGACGGGCTAGATATTGTTAATTTCCTGAAGCCTGCTTTAAAGTTTTTATGTAGTATGTAATTTTTTTTCCCATTAAGCTGCTATTAATAACAACTTTACCATTCCATTAGATCTGCCTGTCTTCTTCCTCTGTCATATGTGATCTAGTAAGGTATGTTTAATCATATATGAATAAAATTATTATGAAGCTCCCTGCTATATATTAGAAGTATGCATTCTTTGACTTTTTTGCTTGTTGCTTTTATAAATTTTTAGTCTACCTCTTTTTAAAAATATATGTACATACAAACACAATTAAAATGATTTTGCTGAATAATCTCAAATAAATTATTTGGTTTTCTAAATAACTGCTAGTTTTATCATGTTAAAGAGGCAAACTTCAGTGTGTGATTTAGATAATTAAAAAAATTTTGATCTGCAATTGATATTGAACAATACTGTACAAATTCTAACCATGGGGTTTCCCCAGTTTTTCTTAGAAGTTCTGTAAACTATTTTTTAATTACATATTTTTTTAAAAACAAAAGTGTTTATTATTGTTTTTTTAATTTGTAAAATAAAGTGGCACTTAAATACTTTTATACTCAGGCATGAGATTCTTCCTCTTTTCAGAAGAATTCTGCTTTTTTGCTCTTCTGCAAAATATCCACTTTTTCCGAAAAATTCAGTTTTATTTAATACATTTTTCTCAAGCAAAGTTCTGCTTTTCAAAGAAAATCTCCAAGAAATCTGTGCACTCCTTCTGTTTACAAAACTCTTCACTTTTAAATTTAATTGTGATTCACTCTACATTGATAAATTAATCACTCCCTGCCCATTGAGCGAACACAGAATTCCTTCAGTTTTATTCTTACCCCCTATAATGTTGGCAGCCATTTCGGAGCAAGTACACAAGCAACAAGGGGGATTCTTAAAGAAACACTACATCATTCATCCCTTTTCTTTTTGATCATTTCGTTCTTGTCTCCTGCGTTATGGGTCCTGTACAGTGGTCAATGGGGGGACTAACAAAGAAAGGTGGAGTTTTGCAATCAAAGTTCAAAGAATTCATCTTAGTCCCCCTGTACTGGTAGTACTAGTTTTTAACTCCAAAAGAAAGTGGGACATAAATAAAAGATTTATAAAGGGAGAAAGAAGTGTGTTGTAAAGACGCCCTGGGACAATGCCAGATTCAACACACCTCCTGGGAAATAAACTACTAGAGCAGGGTTGTCCAACATATGGCCCGTGGGCCACAGTCCAGCCCACCTATTACTGTTTGGAATTCTTTTTTAAATGGAGGATTAAAAAAAAATAAATGTAGAAAAATAAATTCTTCAGAAATAAGGAGAAACCACAGGAACAGTATGGCAACTCTTTTCCCTATCACAAGTGGGCAAATAAATAGGCCGGAGAAATGTTGTGGAGAAGCGGGGGAGGCGATAAGGATGTCACAGTCATCGGTAGCATTGTTTTCTCCAGCCAATCTGGTGTCGACTATCCACCTGTTTCACAGAGTTCCTGGGATGATTCCGCATTAGCTTTTCTTCAGGAAATAGTCTTTTCATTAAAAAGTTTTTGTCACAGGAGTACCTTGCTTGTGCTAGTTAAACGCCAGTGTGTTTTTTTGCATTCCGGGAAGCTTGTGCTAAAATACATCACACCAAAGATGGCGGCTCCGATGAATACATGCAAGAAAAGAAAAATTGATTCTGAATGTAGAACTTTTAATGGTGCTTGGACCAATGATATTTTTGTTATTGACCATAACAGGGGCATATTGTGTCTTATATGCCAAGAGAGCATCGCTGTTATAAAAGAATATAATATCAAGAGACATTATTCTTCAAAGCATGCCAGCAAATATGACCACCTCACAGACCAGATAAGAATTGATAGAGTGAACTCTCTACAAAACAGTATTATCGGGCAACAATCTTTCTTTAAAGCTGCAAACCTAAATTCTGAGGTAGCTACCAAGATCAGTTATTTGATTGCTGATGAAATTGCCAAGAGAGGCAAACCTTTATCTGATGGGAAATTTGTGAAAGACTGCTTGAGCATATTTACATCTGTAGCATGTCCTGATAAAAAGTCGATTGTAGAGAAAACAAGTCTTTCACACTAGACAGTTGAGGCCAACGGCCGTACCGTGCTGAAAACACCGGTTCTCGTTAGATCACCGAAGTCAAGCAGCATCGGGCGCGGTTAGTACTTGGTGGGTGACCACCTCGGAACACCGCCTGCTGTTGGCCATCTCGGGTGTGGTATCCTCGTGGTTTGCGCGCTAAGATTTGCACGCTGCCACAAATGCCGCCGTGTTCATGCGGAGTACGATCACGTTAAACATGTGGGTCCGTAAGTCCTTCCGAGAGGTTGGTGGTAGGGGAAGGAGGGTACGGTCCCTGTGGATGCCGCCCCCACTGGGTTCCGGTCTAAATTGGGTGGCACTTCCCGGCCGTCCATACAGTTACCTTACACCTTTCTGGTAGGTCGGACGGTCTGGGTCTCAACAACAACAACATGACAGTTGTTAGAAGAGTAGACAATTTAGCAACCAATATTGAAGATTCTTTAAGTAAAAGACTCAAATCCTGCCAGTTCAACAGCTTAGTGCTCGATAAAAGTGCTGATATAAGCGAAATGGCACAACTGTCAATTTATGTTCAGGGAGTCACTGTAACTTTTGAAATTGTTGAGAAACTGTTAGACTTGCAACCACTGAAATGCATAACAACTGGAAAAGATATCTTCGATGAGGCAAAACATGTTCTAGTAAATTTAGTCTTCCAGAGAATAAACTTTGTGGAATTACAACAGATGGAGCCCCAGCAATGACAGGTAAGCATAATGGATTTGTAAACCTAATGCCTAATGATGTCCTTATATGCCACTGCATCATTCACCAAGAGCGACTGTGTGCAAAGACCATGGATTTGCAATACATAATGGAAAAGGTTGTTTCTACAATCAATTTTATAAGGGCGAAGGGGCTCAATCACAGACAGTTCAAAGCTTTTCTCGCAGAACTAGGATCAGCCAATGGCGATGTAATTTACTTCGACCATGTTTTCTGGCTGAGTAGGGCGGTGACACTGGAGAGATTCTGGACACTGCGTGAAGAAATAAAGGCCGTCATTACAACAAAAGGAAAATATTACAAGTTTCATGGAAGAAGATGAACGGTTGAGTGACTTGGCATTCTTAGTAGATATCACTAAGTATCTTGCAGATTTAAATGTGAAAATACAAGGAAGGGATCTTCTTGTTCACAAACTGTATGAGTATGTCCAAGCATTTATGCAGAAATTAAGGTTGTTTCAGTAACAGTTGATTGTGAAAAAAGTTGTCCATTTCACTACTCTATCAACAAGGCCGTCTGAGATAGTAAACCATAAAAAGTACTCCGAACTGATTGACAAACTCAGTGATGAATTCACAAAAAGATTTCGGATTTCAGGGCAGACTGTAGTAAAATAAAGTTGTTTTCAGATCTGTTTGGAACCAATGTTACTGATGCTCCTGACATGTTGCAGATGGAACTAGTTGAGATCCAAATTGACACTGCCATGAAAAGAGCTTTCGTTGAGCATGATTTGTTAACATTTTACAAAAAATATGTTTCCTCAAATGTTTATCCAAATGTCTCAAAACATGCCCTTCGATTCATTGCACTGTTTGGCAGTACATATTGCTGCGAGCAGCTATTTTCAAGGATGAGAGCCATAGAAACAACATCAAGGTCCCTTCTGACAGACGAACATTTTACTGAAATTCTGCGTATTGCTATGTTAAGTATACGGGCAGTAATTGACTATTTGTGTAAGCAAAAGCAATGCCAAACCTCACATTAACTCTGTGTTTGGATGTAAAGAAGAGAAATAAGGCAATAAATTGGTGTGGAAAATTTTAATGTCTAATTTTATGACCCATTGCAAATGTGTTTACTTTTGTTAATTTTTATTATGGAACTCGCAGTCAGGAATCAGAACATCATTTACACCCCCTTAACTCGCAGAACATCATTTACACCCCCTAAACTCTCTCCCCTCAACACCCACCTAAATTTTTGATAACACCTCTAAATTTCTTGTACAGATATATTAATGCAGCATATTCCCTCCCCCCTAAAAAAGTCTGAAGTGGCCCCTTGCACAAAAAGGTTGGACAACCCTGTTCTAGAGGATAGGGTTAAGGTTGGTTTACTCCGGATTGCAATTATCTGTGAATAGAAGGTGATTCAAGAAAGGAGGGGATTAATTAAAGAGCTGTTATCTTTATTGCTCCTCAGTGAGTTTAACCTGGAAGTGGAGGTGTAAGATCTCTCACAGAAGGGGAATCAAAAACATGTCCTAAATTTTTGTCCTGGTCCGTAATTGCTGACACTGATGTGTATATGTCATTATTATATTTGTTGGACACTGGACTCAAAGGAAAACAGACTGAGAGTGAAGTTAGTATCTTGCTTCATACCGTTAGGAAACTTCATGCAGCAATTGTTATTGCGCAATATTCTCCCGGTCTCATACTTTAACAGGAACCCTAAGTAAAGTTTAAATGACAACAACAAAAAATTTTTTTCGTTTTTATTGAATTTAAATCTTTGTATTTTACTTTTACTCCTTTTTATAACACTATATTACTTTTAAAGATATAACCAGTGAAAGTAATTTTTAATATTCTTTGAAGTAAATGTATTAAAATATTTAAAACCCTTTTTCTGCCACATTTTAATGAAATGACATTTTTGAACGAAAGAAACATTTTATTTAAAACATAAGATAACTGCTACCAAATTTTATTCATGTGTAGATACTAGACAAAATACACATTTTAACAATACATGATAATTTTATAAATGTGTTTAAAAATATACTGCTCTTTTTAGAACAAAAAAAGTGTGTCTTGTTGATTGTTAAAAAAAGTTTGTAAATTTTGAACTATTTTTGTAATGATTTAATTTCTACAAAACTGACAAAATAAAGTATTATAGATAACAAAAGCATGGTTTAGAATTATGAAAAAATGTGTCAAAATTAAATTTACCTATGTATTTAAACAACCCTGTTTTTAAGCACAATTGACAAGTTTGTATTATACTAAATATAATATGAACTAAATCATTATTTTTCCAATATAGTTTTTTTTTTAGTTATGTGAAATTCTTTGTTTTAACACTTAAAACATCTGTCTCGTAAATTTGACAACAAAAATGTGAGTAAATTACTCAAATTTTTGTTTTCAGCTTTTTTGCTTTTTTGGCAATCTCATCCCTGTATGCTAATTAAATAATAATAATAAATAAGTTTTATTCAGAAGTATGGTAATCCTAAGATTAAAAAATTACTGCATGTATTAGTTTATAAGTTAAATTTTTGCTGTATAATGCATTTTTGTCACAGTGACATATTCAAAACTCCTTTTTAACCCCTGATATTATATTATGATAAAATCTAAGCAATCTAAATCAAAAGTCTGCATTATTAGGCAACCATCTTGAGATGTCGATGTTCCAATTCCAAGTATGATCTTCAACAAGCAAACAGGGATGACTGGTAGAACTGCTTTTCTTTGCAGTATTTCTAAATGATTTTTAATCCTATCTAATGCATTTTTGTTCTTATGTCGTTTCTGTCACTGTTTTCTTTCTACCAGAAATCATGGAATATTTGCACAAATGATATTACCCTGAATATATAATCTATCTTTGGGGGACTATTTTAAAAGTCTATTTTCCTACTTTCTGCCATTGATATCCTTGAAGTGCAGTGCTGATTTTATTTCTTCGACCCAAACTCTTTGACCTACCAGAAAGGTATAAGGTATCTGTTTGGACAGCTGGAAAGTGACACCCATTTTAGATCAGAACCCAGTGGGGGAGGCATCCACAGGGACCGTACCCTTCCTCCTCTACCACCAACCTCTTTGAAGGACTTATGAACCCACATGTTGAATGTGATCATACTCTACGTGAACACTGTGGCAGTTTTGGCAGTGGCGGGAATCGAACTCGGGCTGACCGAGCGCAATTCCACTCGCTAACCACTGGGCTATTTTTCCCCTAATCATTGTGTCTAAAATATGGGGTCATAAACTTTAATTAATGATATATACAGGGATCGCGCATTCGTCCTAAAATTCCTAAAAGTTTGAAGCTTCCCTTGAATTCCTAAAATTAACCTAAAATTTTTAAATCATCCTAAAATTTTGTAATGTTTAGCTGCGGCGTCAAATTTACTCTACTCTCTCCCGAATACATTCCATTCATATGGCAATCGATGTTAAAAAAGACTTCAGAAATTAAAACCTTGTTCAAAATAGCACTCATCTTTTACAAAGTCAAAGACGACAAAAGTGTCAATCACCACAAAATTGCCGATTCTCAATGGTTAAATCCTCTCTGTCTGCGGGCGATTTTAGTGAAATACGATCACAAGACGAATGGCGACCCACGTGATTATTTACGACCCGAGTTTGGGGGAGATTCTTTTGTTTGTGGGAGTGGGAATCTCCACAGGATATTTTAGGAATCTCGAGCGCAAGCTAACAAACCTAGAAGCCTTTAACCTCTCAAAGAAATAAAATAGAAAAAGACGATTTCGATTGTTGAATAATATGTTTCCTCATATTTACTAGATAAATCACGAAGTTTCTCTTTCTTTGCAAATTTAAAATTTTGCTCAACTATTCTTTGTTGGGAATCAATTGTGTGTAAAAATTTTGAAGAATTTCAGGTCTAAATCCAATAATACAAATATAGTTAGTCAGATTATGATTCTCTTATGCCCCTCATTACGTAATATTTGATCAACATCATGTCAAAACAGGAGAGTAGAAAAGGAATTTTTGTCTGCTGTTAGCAACCTCTATAGGCATTGATGATATTAAAGGATATCTCTTCAAAAGGATGCATTGTGTAGGGGCCTGGGCCACATAGCAGTTTATGAAGAAAAGCAATGGATAGAATAAAATACGGCATAGTAGGGAGGTCCCGCAATTGGATCGCCATGCTCCCAATAAAAAATAAATTAAAAACAATGAAAGAGCAGAAATGTGAAGAATGTTAAATAAACACATTCCCGCTTCCAACAGATAAAACTTTAAAACAGTTTTTATTTCTTTTTAAACTTAAATTTTGTCAAATTATTTTATGTTTAGTATGCATCTGGGATGAAAAGTACCAAAGATTTGAACTCTGTAAGAATTTTTGCTCAAAAACCAATATTTAAAAATATAGTTTTCTGGACTAGAGTTCTTTTGATCCACAGGAATTTGTGTATGTGTTTTTGTTGATTCTATTAAAGCAGAGGATGATTGAAGGGAAGTAGCTGTGTCTAGATTAACGCGTTGCAGTGGCTTTGCTGAATTATAGGATAACTTATTTCCCTCATATTATTTAATTACTGCCTTCGGCGACCAGCCATTGTTTTTGAAAAAGTTTTTAAACTTGCAATATCTTTCTTGCAGTAGCTGTCGATCGTGCACCTTTGCAACTCAAGCCATAAATAACGGGGCAGTTCAGTTCATAAAGTAACTGTCGATCGCACACCTACGTTACATGCGCAAGTCACGGCTAGGTGTGCAGTTTATGAAGTGTTGATCTTGTACCTCAGCTACGTGTGCAAGTTACGGCTAATAATGTAGTTCATGAAGTAGCTGTCGATCGCACGTCTCCGTTATGCGCTCATGTCATGACTAATGGTTCAGTTTATTAAGTAGCTGTCTATCGAACACCTCAGCTACACGCATAAATCGTGGCTAGCGGTGCATTTCATGGAATAGATGTCGATCGCACGCCTTCGTTACTCTCAAGTCATGGGTAAGAGTGCAGTTGATGAAGTAGCTGTCATTCACAAACCTCAGCTACGAGCAAATTACGGCTAACGATGTAGTTCATTAAGTAGCTGTCGATCGCACGTCTCCGTTATGCGCTCAAGTTGTTGGAAAATTTAAAATTTGAAGAAGCAAGATGAACAGCAAAGTACGCACTGGCATAGAGTCAATAAGTGTTGGCTGGGTCATAAAAGTATGCAGATCCAGTTTCAAAGAAAAACATCGTTCACTTTATTTCGTGAGAAACATAACTAGGCAAGTTACACATTCCAGGTTTCCATGCCACAAAACATCAAAAAATACTATGTACAAAAAGTTTGTAGTTGTAAATAACCAGACAGAAATTCCTTGAAGCATGGGTAGTAAGTAACTATACTACCTCTATCACTTGCGTGTATTTGCAGCCACCATTGAAAGTATCACACTTGGCAAAGGAAAACCAAAGGATAAGATATCAGAAGAATATTTAACGTAATTTCCAGACACATGTAAGTAAATTTAATGTTCAATACATACTGGTCTAAACTGACCATCTCTGCGTCCGTCTCGACTAAAAACCGTCGTCAAACGATATCCCGCAGTGCTTCTGTCTAAAGCATTTCTGTCTGCCTGCATCAGACCATCAGTGTCTATGTCTTACAAAGCCTTCTCCGCTCTGTTCTGAATTAGACTGAGTGGGAATTCTCTCTGATGATTCCTTTAAGAAATCTCTGCCTTATATATCCGAGAATGGACTGTTCCGGAAACGCCCCCGGATATGCAAATCAGATGCGTACGCATTGAGAACTGATTTGCATGAAACCTCATGTTGAAAAACGTCACGGTTCACGCCGGTGAACGGGAAGAGTCGTTCATATTAAATTTGCATAAGCGCCCGTTCACGGAAACGTGAATCGCGATGTATTGATTTTTTTTCCAACACAAGTCATAACTAATGGTTCAGTTCATTAAGTAGCTGTCTATCGCATACCTCAGCTACATGCATAAATTGTGGTTACCGGTGCAGTTCATGGAGTAAATGTCGATCGCACGCCTTCGTTACGTGCGCAAGTCATGGCTAACGGTGCAGTTGATATAGCAGTTGTCAATTGCACACCTCGGCTACGCGGCCAAGTCGCGGCTAACGGTACAGTTGATGAAGTGTTGGAAAATTTAAAATTTGAAGAAGCAAGATAAATAGCAAAGTACGCACTGGCATAGAGTCAATAAGTGTTGGCTGGGTCATGAAAGTATGCAGATCCAGTTTCAAAGAAAAAACATTGTTCACTTTATTTCGTGAGAAAACATAACTAGACAAGTTACACATTCCAGGTTTCCATGCCACAAAACATCAAAAAATACTATGTACATAAAGTTTGCAGTTGTATATAACCAGACAGAAATTCCTTGAAGCATGGGTAGTAAGTAACTATACTACCTCTATCACTTGCGTGTATTTGCAGCCACCATTGAAGGTATCACACTTGGTAAAGGAAAACCAAAGGATAAGACATCCTGCAGTGCTTCTGTCTAAAGCATTTCTGTCTACCTGCATCAGAGCATCAGTGTCTATGTCTTATAAAGCCTTCTCGGCTCCGTTCTGGATCAGACTGAGTGGGAATTCTCTCTGTCGACTGACGAATGAATGATTGCTTCAAGAAATCTCTGCCTTATATATCCGAGAATGGACTGTTCTGGAAACGCCCCCGGATATGCAAATCAGATGCGTACACATTGAGAACTGATTTGCATGAAACCTCATGTTGAAAAACGTCACGGTTCACGCCGGTGAACGGGAAGAGTCGTTCATATTAAATTTGCATAAACGCCCGTTCACGGGAACGTGAATCGCGATGTATTGATTTTTTTTCCAACAATCGGCCCCCTCATGCAAATCCTTAAGTCTCAATGCATATGCAAAAGAAAAACTTACTCTGAGAAACCAAGGTATATCAATTAACACCAAGGCCTCCAGTATTCTATCAAACATATAATGAAGGAATAAATTTAAAGTTTTATATCATTACTAAATTTAAAATAAAAAATGCATAAGTACTTATAGCATCTGAAAAACAGTTAAGTATTGTCGACAATATTGTAACAACAACATTTCACATCAAGTAGAAAATTATATACAACACAACTTCAATGCTTAAGTATTAGCATTCAAAAATTTAAATTTTAGTTTAAGTTTAATTATAAGTATCCAAAATTTAAGTATAAGCATATTATTATATTTAACAAGTCAACTTTAAAAGATTAAGATTTTGTATAAGCATAGAATTTAAGTTTACTTTAAATTTGAGTATAAACACCATAATTCAAAAAGCTGAAAAAACATTTTAGTCTATTAATACAATACAAGTATACATAATTAATACTATTAGACTGCATTGATATACCAAATATTTAAAAATATATATGATGCAAGTAATCAGATAATAAAAAATCCTTTATCAAAACTTTCAACACATACTTTTTACAAAGTTGAAAACTACAAAAATTTTATACACATAAGCTACTATTTAGCATTATGCGGGTAATGGAAAATGGATGTATATACAAAGGTGTAAAGTGAAAAGATTCAATATCACAAAAATTTATACTCAAGATATACTATCTTATATCAATGAGGTTTAAGATAAACAATAATGTATATATATGACATCTTTAAAAATTCCCAAGTTGTAAATTCAATTTAGTATTTAAAATTTTCTTTAGACTAAACATTTAATCTCAAAAAGTTTGATTTAGTTTTTTAAAAAATTTTATTACAAAATTTAAGTATTATTTCCTTAGTCATTGGTTTAGTAAAGTGATCTGCTAAGTTATCTTTACTATTTACAAATTTAACATTAAATAATTCATTGACTATTAAATTTCTTAGGAAATGATATCTCACATCAATATGTTTAGTTCTATTGTTTTCAATTGGAGAGTTAGAAAAATTAATGGCTGCTTGGTTGTCGCTAAAAATAACACTATTACTTTTATTAAAGTTTAACCCAAGTAAATGACACTCTTCGATTATGTTTTGTACCCATACCATTTCCTTAGCGGCTTCAGTTAGTAATACGTATTCAGCTTCCATGGTTGATAAGCTGACACACTTATGTATAAAGGTATGCCAAGAACTAGGTACATTGTCAATAAAGAGTATCATGCCTCCAAGTGAAACACGGTCATCTCTGTTTGCAGCAAAGTCAGAATCTGAGTAACAATTTAATTTTAACTCCTGAATGTTAGATAAATTTAACATATGATTTTTAGTCTTTTCAACATATCCTAAAAGTCTTAACAATGCATCCCAATGCTTAATTCCAGGGTTTTCTTGAAATTGAGATAATATATTGATGGCGTAACAAATATCAGGTCTAGTTCTACTAGATATAAAAGCCAAACACCCAATTAAGCTCCTGTAAGGAAAACTTTGCATTTGCTTTATTTCTTCACTTGTCTTTGGACAATCTATTTTATTTAGAATATTCCCTTTAGAAATGGGAAGTGAAGTAACTGGATATTTATATTGTTGAAACATTTGACATACTTTATCTATATACTGACTGCAAGTCCGGATTGCAGCTAAGTTAAGCTAGTTTCTTAAGTGAATTTTAATTTTTATTTAATAATTTGTAGAATGTAAGTTGTATTAAAAATTTTAATTAGTCATAGAAATTCAGTCTTATCATAAAAATCGAAACTGTAATCTCTTATTTAAGTTTGAAAAATCCTATTGCAACCCTCTAAGTCACATTAGTTTTTATTTATTAAAAAATCTGATTATAGCCCCTTTTTTAATTTTTCTTGCAATTTTGAGAGTAATATCAAAATTCTACCTTGTATACACATACAACAATATATTACCAAAATTATTCGGACACCTAGGTTGATTGATGGAAATTGCATTTATTTCACAAAATAGATACATTGTCAGACCACCCTTTAGTCTAATGCTTGCCTCGACTTCTAGGCATGGTTTCCATCCATTTCTGGTATGTGGTATAACTCTACTGAAACATGTTGCCACTACCAAAGAAGTCTTAGAGGAGCACCTTCCCACTTGGAGATGGATTTAGCATTCTAGCTCATTTCACAGGTGTTTGATTAGATTCAGATCTGAGCTTTGAGCTAATCAATCTAACTTTTGTACATTATGCTATTCGCGCGGAGTGCGGGCGCGTTGGGCATGTGGGTCCGTGGGTCCTTCCGGGAGGTTGGTGGTGGGGGAGGGAGGGTACAGTCCCTGTGGATGCCTCCCCCACTGGGTTCCGGTCTAAATTGGGTGGCACTTCCCGGCCGTCCAAACAGTTACCTTACACCTTTCTGGTAGGTCGGACGGTCTGGGTAACAACAACAACAACAACATTATGCTATTCAAACCAGACCTGGACAGACTTCAAAGTATGGCATGAAGCCAAGTCCTGCTGAAATAGACAGCTGTCTGTTCTGAAGTACTGTGACATTATAGACAGTGTGCAATAGTCTAGGGTAGGGGCTGGCAAGCTTTTGAGATAAAAGAGCCAAATCTGTTCCTCATAACAATTTAAAAATTATTTGAGAGCCATAAAAATATGTGTTTACAAATAAAAACAATTTAAAGTAATATTATATAAAGTTATGATACTAATTATATCTTTATTAAATGAAGAAAAAAAATCACAAAAAATCATACACCAAAAATCATACCCCTCTGACATCATGCACCATTGATGTGAGAGGCGAATGTCGTCCCCGAAGGATCATATAAGGGCCAATCGCCATGTTACAATGGAGCAACTCACTGGCTAAATGAATCAAGGGGCTACTTGAAGTGTGTCTTAAATGACAGTTCAGTGAACTCTGCTACATATGAGCCTCTAAAGCAGACGTATGGTAATTGCACCTATACTAACAAAGGTGCATTGGCAGAAAAGGCTTACATTTGCATGGCAGTATCGGAATTGGACCTCCACTGATCGGCAAAAGGTTTCCTTTTCTGATGAGTATGTTTTCTGCTTCATCGAATAGATGGATGTTGGCATATAAAGTGTGAAAGATTAGAGAACAAACACTCATCAACAATTGCTGGAAGAACACAAGGTAGTGGGGGCAGCGTTATGGTCTGGGGAATATTTTTATGGCATTCTCTGGGTCCATTCATACCTGTGAAAGGCACTTTGAACTGAATGCATTATGAATCTATTCCTGCAGACTACGGACATCCCTATATGCTGATTGTCTTTCCTGGAGTGGATGGGATTTACCAGCACAACAATGCAATGTGTCATACAGCAAAATCTGTCTAAGAGTGGTTGGAGGAGAAGACTTCAAAGTTCGTCCCTGCCTCTAATTCCCCAGACTTAAACCCAATTGAGAATCTGTTAGACCACCTCGTTGGAGTTTTTCGCTCTATGGATTCTCCACCATGCACCCTCCAGTAACTGTCAGATGCACTGTAGACAGCATGGCTCCACATATATGTCAATACCTTCTAGCACCTTATTGAGTTACTCCCATCCCGTCTAGCTGCTGTCTGCACTGCACACAGCTGTTACTCTGGATATTAGTTGGTGGTTACAGTAATACGACTCGACTGTATAGCAGTCTACTTGTGCTGTATAATCAGACTGCATTTTTCTTTTTCCGTTTCTTCTATTTCAGTAGCAAAATGTACAAATTTGGAGCTCCATAAGTCTTTGCTTGTCAAATCCAGCAATTGTATTTCAAAATTTGCTGTGTCAATATCAAATGGAGAAAAAATTTATTCCTTCACATTGGCATTAACAGGATTTGTAATAAAAGGTAATGTTACTTTATAATTTCTGAATTCCTGAAACTTTTGAAGAAAAGATTATCTCTTGTTTAAAACTGCTGCCTTAAAATAATCTTTGTTAATTAGGACATTGTTTTCTCGGCGATACAAAGACAAGTTTGGGAAATGAACTAAAGTTTCCCTCTCTAAATCTTCAGCAAACAGAATCAATATCTTTTCAAATGAAATAACTTCTACCATTGAAAAAACAGTATTTCCCATGCTTCGTAATTTAAAGTTGAACTGCTTCAATTGTGATGTAACATCCATCATAAAGTATAATTTTTGCAACCACTGATCTTCTGTTAATTCTGAATATTGAACACCCTTGTTTTCAAGGAATAGTTTGATTTAATTTATGCAAGATTAAAAACACTTTAGCACGTTGCCTCTGAAAAGCCATCGAACCTTGTTGTATTGGAAAGATCTGAATCCTCAATCACCATTTCACTTAGCAACTCTTTAAATTGTCAAGAGTTAAGTCCCCTTGTTGTAATAAAGTTTAATCTTAATTACGAATTCCATAATTTTACCGATTTATTCGGAAAATGTTTATGTACAAAGTGCTTCCTGGTGGAGCATACAATGGAAATTAATCACTTCATGATTAATTTTTCCTTTTAAAATTGAAACAAAACCTTTTTTCACTCACATCATACTTTTTGCACCATGGGTTGCAATTGATACAATTTAATTGAGTGGGATATGAGTGATACAGTAGCACTAAAAGTATTTACATATTTTAGAAATGACTCTGCGACAAGGTGGCACCAGCCACAGACATGAGGATGCCTAATTTTACAATAGGCGGACAACTTATTTATGATCAATAAATGAAGGGTGATATCACGAGAATAACAACTATGAATTCACGAGAGCCTGTGGACCTTCATGAACTATCCAATAGAAGCTGGCATAGACCACCCCCCAGATGACTGAAGCAAATGGGCATACAGATACTGAGGAGCCAATGAGAGCCAAAGGGGAAACTCAAAAATTTCCCCTGTGCAACAAGTGAAAGTTGACCACTCTCTTGAATTTTGCCATTGATTATGCACTTAAAAAAATGTGCTTCTACACTTCTCTTAAATATTTGCTAATTAAGCACATCAAAATGTGCTTCTTGATTTCTCTTCAATTTCGTCATTTACTAAATCTAAATATTTTCTTTAAAATGTCTGCAATTCTTCGAGAACAAAAGAAGTCCAAATATATTGAGTGAAATCCAATTTAAGGCAGCAGTTTATACTGAAATCTGCATGAGGAAGTCCGATGAAATGCTGTTTGCAAACGAAGTAAACTTTTTATGTCATAATATAAGAATTTATTAACCTGACTAGAAGTCAGTAATAATTTCTGGCTCCATATATTTATAGATCCGGTATACATCTTTGCACAAATTGTTTGATGGTCCAGCATTTCTGTCAGAAATTAAAATTTTTTTTTACCTTATTTTGATGCATAATTTTTATAACAGATCATCAGTTTCATACTAATATTTTTTCTCTATAACACAGTTAATGTTCTAATTAAATCTTATCTGTAGGCTTATTTAATTTCTGTGTCATTTTCTAGTTATGCCCTCTGGTTATTAGAATGCTCTCATGATTCCAGTCGTTGTCATGCTACATTGTTTTTTGGTTTTGGTTTTGCCTTTAAAGTGATTCTTCAACATTTTGATCAACAAGATGGATTAAGAAAATTATTTAATGTGGTAACTGACTTTTTTTAATTATTACTTGATTTGTCTTGTTATGGAGTTTATGTAGCAAATAATTATGTATGATATTTTCAATTAACCTTTTATAGGTTTAAATGACGTAGCATGTTTTAAGACTTAATACCATTGAAATAAAAATTTAATATTTGTGTTTCCCATTTTTTATACTGGCATAATATACCTTACGAAGTCAACTAAACACACCTTCGACTCCATATGATCTTAAGCTCTAAATAAGTACCTGTAGTCTGTTGCACTGCTTTCTTTTCCTAACTGTTAACCACGTAGCCACCCCACAGTATGGACACCCATGTTTAGTTTCAAATTATTTCATTTAAAATATTCACAAGATTAATTTCTTTGTACAGTGCAGGATCGTTTATCCAACATTCCTATATACAGAATGCTTCTAAAAATCTCGCTAAATGATCAGAAGTGTTATTTACTACCAATTTTTTCATAGTTTCTACTGTAAACATCCTCATAATACAAATTATGGAATTCTTATGTTTTCCTACGGAAAATTGCTGTCGGCCGCCAAAAATTTACAGTGTGTTGTCTATCCACACAACAACAGAAATTTATACCCGCATAATTCAGTAATTGGTATCTTGTTTTTCTTGGACGTAATATATTATATATGCTTTATAAAAAATTTCTAAATTTAGTATAAATCGCCAAACGGGTCATAGAGATTGTTACCTCCGTATATCAACTCTTAGATTACAGAATGCTTGCTCTTATTAGATCAGAGAGATGAGTCAGATGTTTTATTTGCCAAAAAAAAAAAATTGCAAAAATCATTTTTTTTTTTTTAATTTATTACGACAAACTTTGTATTTCCATGCTATGGTACATAATTTATGCAGATTTCTAAGTGTATCACCTTTACATTTGTGCAATGCAATTTTCGTCAGATATATATTTTTTGTTTTATTTATTTGTAATTGTTTTTTGTATTATTTTGTTTTATTGTTATTTTGTTTAAAAAAGCGTTTTAAAATTCCTATTTGTGAAACTAATTTCAGTTATCCCTGAAATTAGTGACTATTAAATGTAATTTAAAACAGATCACCTTTTGACTTCTTGAGATAGTAAGCTTTCTCACACGACCCCAATCATGCACTTTTTGCTGATTTTTGGGCAAATATTCAAGTCTCTTGCTGTTTGTTTAAGAAAAGTGTTTAAGGAAAACTTCCTTTTTATTTATATTTTAATGAAAATAGCTCACTTGGCAACCATGCCTTATAGATGAGCTAAAATTTTACATTCATATATTGATAAGTTTTTAATGTGTTTTATTTATTTGTTAGCAATTTTGAACATATTCTCTGGCAATATCACGAAAATCAGTATTTGTATACAATCCTCATTATATTTCGTTTTACTGTAAAGACATTTGCAATCTGTTTGCGTCAAAGGTTTTATTAATTATTTTATGTTTTATATAGGAAAATTACTTTTCAAATATGTACCATATATTCTCACATATAAGTCGACCCACCCTACTTTCAGAGAAAAAAATTGGAAAAAATCCAAAACTCACGTATAAGTCGATCTCTCAAAATGAGAAAAAAAATTTCAATAAATTACTTAAAAACACATGAAAACAAAACAATATATATATATATATATATATAAATAATAATAAAATTTAATTTCCATAGTAAAAATTTCATCGGAACCCTTTAAAGTCCGATTTCAAACAAGTAGACCTATGACATATGAACGTTGTCTCCCGTCCATTTTGGGGATTCTCATTTTTGTGTGACAAGCTCCAGGCATTATTTTACTCCCAGCACACAGTGTCCTTAAAACGCATGGGAGACTGTGCATTCCTATCTCTCAAGCATCCTTAACCCACTGCGCAATCAGAACAATATCTGGCTTCTGTCTGTTATTTGAGCTGATTTTTTTTGTTAACCCCGAATCACACAAGAGCTAGGAGCTAAGTTTGAAGTCACACCTGCCATTTCCGGCACCAGGCATTTGTACTCATTATCTCTTATGACACTTCCTGAGTATGCTAATTTCCAGTGATATGGAAAATTACCATATTCCGGTTAGCTACAATATAATCTGCAGGAACTCAAATGTAATTCAACTCGGACATAAACAAACAATCTGAAATCCAAACAGTTAACCGGGAAAAATCAATACTTTTGACCATGTCATTATCATGGTACGTCGTTTGTTTACGTTATGATGTCTAACATTCGGCCCTCTCCTGCAGATTGTGTCTTTAAGACATAGAAATGTATTCTATTTTTATAAATTTATACATACAAGCTAACTTGCTCTTATAGTGGATATCATGATTAATTTTAGTGTACATACTTTTACATGACGAAAATAAAAAATATATACAAAAAGATCCCTATGCATATAGCAGGAGATTCATATAAACACTATATTTTATTTCTTCGCCACACAGTTGAAATCAACAGTAGCTAATCTACTTGTTGAGGAATTTTAAAGAATTTTTACTTTATATTTAGAATTTGAATATTTGCACATTGCCACACAGTTTACACTCATTTGTACCTAAACTACTAATGAGGGACTTGAAAAAAGTTATATATTTAAGATATTTACTTTACACAATTTTGAATACATTTTTTTTTTTTAAGTTATATTTATAGTTCAATTTAATCCTTAAAAGTTTCTAGAATTTTACATTTAAAAAAAGAAAATTCACAAAATTTAAAAATCATTTTAGTTATAGGTTTAGTAAAACTATCATCTCTATTATATTTACTATTAACAAATTTAATCTCAAATAGTTTCTTTTCAACTGAATTCCTAAGGAAATGGTATTTGACATTAATGTGTTTTGCCCTATAATTTTCGATGGGTGAATTAGAATAGTTTATGGCTGCTTGATTATCACAATATACAATACTTCAATCCAATTAATTCCGAGCTTTTTACATTCTCACAAGATATTTTGCACTCAAACTATTTCTTTTGCAGATTCGGTTAAAAAAATATATTCTGCCTCCATGGTAGACAAACTAACACATTTATGTGTAAAAGTCCTCTATAAAATTAGAACATATCTGTTAGAAAAATCAAGCCCCCCCCCCCCCCCCCCCCCTAATGACACTCTATTATCGCGGTTGGCTGGAAAATCAGAATCAGAAAAGTACTTAAGATTTACATTTTTAATATTTGATAAATTTAATTTAAAATCTTTAGTTTGATCTACAGATCCTAATAATTTAAGTAAAACATCCCAGTGTTTAATTCCTGGATTTTCTTGAAATTGTTATAGAATATTTACAGCAAAGCAAATGTCTGGTCTATTCTTACTTGAAAGAAATGAAAGGCATCCTAATTTCTGTAAGTTTTTCATTTGTTCAACTTCATAGTAATTGGATGGACAGTCTGATTTATACTAAGAACAACACCTTTTGCAATTGGAAAACTAGAGATAGGGTACTTAAATTTGAAATTTTATCACATATTTTCTTAATATATTGATGTTGATGAATAAAATATGTACTTCGGTTTTCCTCAAATTTAGATTTCAGTAGTGAAACTGCGTACTGTAGGTCTTTCTGATATTTAGCAAACACAATTATGTTATCAACATATACAATTAATAGACCATTGTCATTAAATACATAGGTGCAGTTACACCATTTGAACTTAACCCTTTCCGGACGGTCGATGCACTCCCCATGTCGGCTGCGAACTTGCATTCAAGGATGACTGTCACGCATATGTGTTGAGGAAAAATTTACCCTAAAAGAAGACGGTCATGTATGCGCATTTTCATATGAAACATTTTTACTTGAATTTATTTGTCTACTGGATGGCATTAAATGTCCATGCGAACAACTCGAATGTATTTTGCAGATACTTGACCTTGGCATAGGAGGATCCAATGAATTAATTCTCCATCTGGAGTAGTAAAATGTGATTTTGTAATATAAACAAGCAGAGCACTTTCGCAGCATCTACTGTTTTATAATTGAGTTTCGGTTCTCGTTTTGTTTTTCGCTTTATGATTTCGTTGGTGAATCATAGGAATATAAGAGCATATTAAGTATGAGTATAGATATATTGTAAATTTTTTGCTCATAAAGTTTGTACATTTGCCGCTCCGAAGCATTTCATGCTACTCCAAAAGTGAGTTTTACACCTGCTCTGAAGCATTTCATGCTGTTCCAAAAGTGAGTTTCGTGTCTGCTCCGAAGCAGTTAATGCTGCTTCAAAAGAGAGTTGTGCCTGCTCCGAAAATTGATATGAAGAGCAAGTAGGTGGACAACAAACCTGCTACTCCAAATTTAGTGCACTTTGACATTCTGAATTAAATATTTTTTGTTTTCTTAATGATCAAGATCGTTTATCATATAATTATATATCATGACATAAATATGAAGTCAATCTGATTTTATTATCGTGCATGTTTTTTTAAATTATAAAGAAGGCAAATTGAAAAATTTAGGTTCATGTCTAGGTTACGAAGGTGAAGATTTTTTATTTATATTTTTAATCTGTTCTATTTTTCACTTACATCTAGGGATTTTTAAGAGAATTAGTACAATTTCATATTTGACAACACACTTTTATTTACATTGTCGATTTTCTCACTTTCAAGCTTAACGTTGTCTTTCATCGTTAAGATTTTAGGTATAGTAGAGGCCCGCTTAATTGGGACAGAGTGTAAGCTGGTTAAGAGAAAATCCGGTTAAACGGGAGTGATTTAAAAAAATGTCAAATCCATTGCATTTCTCCTAAACTTATGTTAGATACTTTACTTTATAATAAAAATTGTGCATTATAAAAGTATTTAAACAAATTATTAGGCAAAAAAAATGATTATTTAAAAATTATATTTAACAGACTAACAAGAAAATAAAAAATATGTACGTATGCAATACTGTAGTTTATAATGAAATGTTACAATTGCGTTACTTTTCTTTTAAGGAATTCAGTTAATTTTTTTTTTTTAAAATAGTGATTTTTTTAGCGATCAAATTGATTTTTTTAGCAATAAAATTTTATATCTGTTACCATGCCTGGCTGTGCCTATTGTACAACATACAGCAAAGCAATAAAACTAAAGGTACTGGCACTAAAGGTACTCCCCCCCCCCCCCATGGATCTGCCCCTGCATTGAATAGAAAATCTAAAAAAGGATGTTGAAATTAGTACAATGCAGCCAAAAATTTAAACTTCGAAAAATTAAATTTATTCGTTGTTAAAACGGTCCTAACCTTAAAAATAAATCTTCGTCTACAACAAATTATTTAGTTTACGGAAAAATTCAGTATCTTCATATAAAAAAAAATCAAGTTAATATTTGTAATCATTCTTGAGTTTTCGTGGCAAAACCAGGGGAAAATTACTGTTTCGAGAAAAACGCCGATCAAGTTTGGAAAGCTTTTGGCTAGAAAATTGATACTTTTAGTGCTAAAAAATTGCCAGTGCTATAAAATGTCGTTTCAAAGTCAGCTTTCACTCTAGCTACAATTGTTACACGTAGATAGCCCAATTGAGCGGGAAAACCATGGAATTGGCAGGGAAGGAAAAGTGACCGACCATGGCATAAAGGCGAGCGGGCAAGCCGTGCTCTGCGCTGCCTTGTATTTTTAGTTTTCCTAATCTCAGATTTGCGTAAAAAAAAAAAAAATTAAACTATCAGATTATATAAAAAAAGAAAAACACAAAATAAATTGATTTTTTTCAAAATTCAATATTTGCCAAGTAATTTAAGTTACTTCCGCTTGCTGCCGACTGCCAAGACACATTGGGGGGTGCCGCACCCCCCCATAAGCACATCCGTGGTTATAGACTTCTGGCCTGTTCCCTCAATGTGTCCATCAGACATTAAGTGGTAGCAGTACAGCATGTTTTTGCTGATATATCAGTATTGAAGTATACTTGAAAGTGATAAGATTGCAACTTTTAATGGTACTTGTACAGTAAAGAGTAATAGTTAATTTAATAAAACTTTATGGCATTGAGGACTTGGACATTTCAACATAATACTCTTGAACAACTAAAACTTGGACATTTTAAGAGTATATGTAAAGTTTAATAAGAAATTGCTTAGCTAGAGGATTCTGCTTTTAGCTGGAAAAACGAAAGCTTTGCTAACCTAGTGCAATGATGAACTTAGCTCAACAACTGTTCAATGAATGAACAGCTTTGAAACCTTTAAAGTGATGAGATTGGATAATGGAGCTGAATTTTGTTATTAAAAGCTTTATTAAATGCCAAAGTTTCAAATTCCACATTTTAGTGCTAGGATATATTTCAGATTGTAATAATTTTACAAAATAAAATTAATTCAATACTTCTCAAAACAGCAGAACAAACCAGTATCCAAATACTAGACTACTTTATATTTTTCTTTTAATAAATAAGATGTTGATCTCACTGAAAAAAATGCTAAATGTAAAAATGCAAATCGTCAAATTTAAAGAAAACTTTACTTTCATTTTTTTTTTATTTGAGTGACTTCTTATATACTTCATATGAAAATAGTATAGTTTTAAAATTTAATTTTGATTGAACACAGTGATAATGATATTTTATGAATATAATTTTTATTTCTGTATTTTAGATGAGTACATTAGATATATTTGTTTCACAAAATGCAAGAACCTTAAGTGATGATGAAATCTTTGCTAATCGCCTAACTGCAAGACATGTTTGTGCATCTCTTAAAAGATATTTTGAGGCTCACTTAGTAGTTCTAGTTGAAGAGAAAAGGATTTTATATAGTCGGAATTCTGATACTTCAAGTTCGGACATAAAAACACCAAAGGTATTATATTGTGAATTTGTATTTTATTACTATTTAATATATAAAAATTACACAAACGCCAGCAACTTATATATGAATTTGTAAGTCCTAAACATTGTTCCACCTCCCAGGCACTAATGTAGCAAAACTTTCTGTAGCTCTATCTAACAACCAGTTTGTCACCAAATTTCATAGGTATATTAATCAAGGAAAAGGAAAAGTATTAGAGTAAAATTTAGTTTTAAATATTTGCTGATAGGGGTTTAGGAATATGTCACTTCACAGTTCACACAGTCCTTAGAAAGTTCTTTTTTAATTTCAAGGGCACCCTTAAAAGACTTATTTTCCTCAAAGTTCTATAAAACTTCAGTGTTCTCCCTTGAAAATTTTACCAGCTTGGTGGTGTGAATCAACAGCCGAGTGGTCAAAGCAGATGTATTATGTTTTACAAATTTTTTCAATGTTCAGAAACGCAAACATCTTTAACTGTAAATGTAACTTACATTTAATAATAATTACAACACATATTATATATAATATTACAATATAATTACTTATTAGTATTAATAAATACTAATAATTCTACATATGAATTTTTCTCTTCTTCTGAGACGCAAAGTCATCAGCTGTCTTGTTATAATCAAAATCATCTGGATCTGGCCCCTCTATTGAAATAGCCATGAGATTATTCAGAGTTGACTGTTTCATTCGGTTTCGTAAACAAGTCTAAATTCTACCTTGGGATGAAAATTCTCTTTTACATTCTGCTGTACTGACAGGTATAGAGTGCAACAGTAGTCGGCTTTGATAAATTTAGAAATGATTCTCTGAGCTCAGGTGTTGTAGCCAATTTCAAAAGTATTTGCTTTGTGCTCATATTTTTATATGATTGCCCTTTGATCATTTTGGAGGCAACTACCCACTCTAATTTAGAAGCTTCATAGTTTAATATTGGTGAATTCCCTTGTTTAGAATAATGATCAAAGAAACTCTCAGCAGCCTCATTTTCTTCATGACTGGAGGTGTTTGTACTAAAAAATCTAGGGAAAGATGTAATAATATGCATGTCTGGCTTCCAGGTGATCAACAACTATGTCTATGTATTTATCATAGATTTCAGTTTTAAATGTAGCTGCTTCAGCATCTGAAAATTTAACATGAAAATCAGGCCAGAAGCTAGTCAGATTGTGGTGAATGCTTTGAAAGTGACAACCAAATAGATTCTTTTAAGTTCTGTAATGGTCAGTTTTATGGCTTCCAAAATTGATTCTATTTCTGTTAAGGCGATATCTTGCTTTTGTTAACCCCTAGATAAATCAGCCAAATGAGGTAAAATATCAGAAAGCATTAGTAAAGAACGACAGCGCCTGCAAAAAAAAAAAAAAAACTGAATTTCATGATCGTACTATTTATGTGAAAATAATTAAATAATTAACCAAAATATGTTAATAAGCTAGTTTAGTCAAGTTAATGTGTGTTGGCTAATCATACATATAACCTGTTGGCTAATCATACATATAACCTGTTGGTAATATATAATTAAAATTTAAAGGTCAATTAGAAGCTGGTAATAGAAGAACGATGAGATACGAAAATCTAGTTGCACAACTTCGTTGAAAATTAAGTAGTGTTGCAGCTATAACAACGTCAAATGGTAGTTGTAGAAATACAAGTAGCTGTAGAGGTGTTAAAGGAGAACAGTTCCAGTTTAGTTCAAAATCACTTTTATTGAAAAGTGAATCCGTTGCATTTGCTTACAATATATTTTATGAAAACAGTAAAGCAAATCAAAGCATACTATGTACAAAACATGAGCTCTACAGCTCATTCAAAAGGTTTCAGTAGAAGTTCCACGCTTAGACAAGTTTCTGGTTTAAGCAGTATTTACACGAGTAAGTAGAATAAAATATTTCACACTTACGTAACCACGTGCAATTTCCGACGCCACCACTAGCTGGGCACACGCTATGGCAAAACATTTAACTTTCCGGAATAACACTATATAAAGTCCACAACACGGAAAACATGGTCTCCATAACTGAGAACGACAAAAACTACTAAGTTTAATTTAAACATCCGCGTCAACCGATAAACATTTATCGTAACCTTCGACTACTTCGAACAAGACTTTATGTAGATCCGTCTGCCCGATCTAGATCCTTCCGTCGATCTATCAATCGAACAATCAATCGGCTGATCCGCCTGTGATCTCCTGATCAAACTGAGATCTATCGATCTGTTCTACCTTAAACCAGAAAAGTGTCTAGCTTTTATATCCGACGATGGGTGCGTTCCGGAACATAACCGTTGCCGGCAACGCCCTCTGGATATGCAAAACAGGATGCGTGAGCGGCGAGAAAGGTGATTTGCATGATAAGCCCAGTTTTGTCCACATCGCGATTCGTTCACGAGAACGGAAAAATCATTTTAAATAATGACGTCACGCTCCCGCGAAACGAGAATCGCGATGCAAACAAAACCAAGTTTCCAACAATGTGCAACAGTAGGGAGATGGAGATCGATAGAAAAGGATAATTGCTTACCTTCCGCAATGCACGTGAAACAAAATACTGAATTTCAGGATCTTACTATGTGAAAATAATTAAAAAATTAACCTTTATAATCAACCAAAATATGAAAATAAGTTTGTTTAGTTAAGTTAATGTGCAACAATAGGGAGATGGCGATCGATGGAATGCGTGCTCTCGGCAACGGCAGCAAAAAGAAACATTAAAATTGAATTTCATGATCGTACTATTTATATGAAAATAATTAAAAAATTAACTTTTATAATAAACCAAACTATGAAAATAAGCTAGTTTAGTCAAGTTAATGTGCAACAATAGGGAGATGGAGATCGATGGAAAAGGATAAATGTGTACCCTCGGCAACGCCGGTGAAACAAAAAAACTGAATTTCACGATCGTACTAATAATATGAAAATAATTAAAAAATTAACCTGTATAATCAACCAAAATATGAAAATAAGCTAGTTTAGTCAAGTTTATGTGCAATAATACGGGGATGGAGATGGATGAAGAAAGGCAATTGTGTACTCTCAGCAAAGCCCGAAAAGAAAGACTGAATTGCTCAATCTTATAATTTAAGCGAAATATAATTTGTTTAGTAAAATATTTCTTTATTTTTACTTACACTATAAAAATAAATTGGATCTATTTTTCTGATATGAAATCATTAGAAGAAGAAAATAGATGCAAACTGATAATTTTGGACTCTCAGCAAAGCAGGGAATATGAATTGAATTGTGGAATGCATAGATTTCACGGGATTTTCCGTAGTTTTGAGAGTCCGTAAAACTGTAAGATGAAGTAAAAATTCGTATAAACTACGGAAAATCCTTAAAAGTTGGCATCTCTGTAGACGTAGTATCACTTTCACGCACATTATTTTCATGAACTTTGTTAAAATAACTAAATAGGTTCTTTCCCTGGATTACCTTTCTACTCATTTTAAAAAACACAAAACAAAATTACCCTACGAGATATTCAGAAACACATAGCATAGAACAAGACTATTTGGCAAATTATTCACTATTTTATTCCTCTATGGGAAAAATGCACAGCGTCCATGTTTACTGATGTCCAGCCGCTATGTTTTGACTTCAACAATGTATATTTATTGGCATGGCGGATTCACAGAATGATCGGAGAACTAAATTTTCTTTTTTTTTTAAGGGGTTATTAGCTCAGATGGTAGGCAAAATATTATGCTGTCAGTGGCTCTTTAATCCGGCTCCAAAGTTCTTTACTAAAGTTAGTGGCTTCGCAAATGTATGTAGGCTAATCAAAAATTATTTTTTATATTTGTTCACATTATATTTGTTATATTTTTATATTTGTTCGGGTTTTTTTACTTTTTGTTTTTTACGTACGTTTTTCTTAGATTGTCGGCTGGCCGGCCCGCCCATTCAAAAGATAGGAAGGGGGAACACTGAAACTTTAAAATTATGACTCTGGCAATAACTTAAAAAAAATTGAATTCAGTAAAAGAAAATGTAATTATCAAAACAAAACCAACTATCGACTAATTTATTATTCTAATGCCTTACATTCAATATATGTTCCATTAATGTTACTGATGGTACTATATATTAAGATGGAATGAAAAAGTTTTTTTAAGTTCTCCTTTTGAAACTCTGAGATAATTCACCATATAAGTAGTACTCCCTCCCCGTTTTTGTAACAAACAATTCTTGCTGCAATTTATGTGTAAATTCCAATCCATGTGAAATCAATATATATATTTTTTTTCTCTGGAGGCAATTATGTGGTATATTTTTGGAAATTTTTAATGACAATAATATTTGTAAAAAAGGAATAGAATATAAATTTTTAAATATTTTCTATTGATAGGAGAGATTTTAAATTCCTAAACCTGCATTCTTGATAAGGTTATGCTAAAATTATGTATGGCATTTTATGTATAATTATTCTTGCTTCTACTTAAAACAAATAATCCAAGTGTCATTTTAAAGCTAAGATTGTTGACTTTTAAGCAGAGTATTAATGTTTGGATAATTACAAGGACTGTAAGTCACGTGGAAGCAGTTCAAATAAAAATAAAAAAAAAATTCTTGTATCCTTAATGATAATGACTTCAAAATCTTGTGTCCCTGAAACCTATAATCGGCTTAACTAATTGATGAAACTTTTTCGAATTGTTGAAAGTCATTCTTATCATTCAAGTCTCAAGTAATTATCATATGTAATTATGCATGTTTGAGAAATTAAGACATAAAGTCATTCAATGACTGATCCTGGGAAACATAAAGAGCTCTATAATATATGGTCGTAAAGTAGTATAATGATAATGAAATACTTACAATAAAGTGTGAAATTTGAAGTTTCTAACCTCATTGCTTTCCATCAGGTGGAGATTCATGCTTTTAGTGCTATTACTGATTTCCATCGACCTGAAGTAAAAAATTATTAAAGCTGATTATTTGCTTGATAAAATACAGAAGTTAGTGTAAAAATGTTGAAAATTCTAAACATATACATAACATAATAAATTACTGTAACTCTTTTATTTAATATTCTGAATTTTTACTTCTTCCATAGTAAAATAATTTTTCAAATATTTCTTAAGACAGGAAATTCAGTAACTTGATTTATGTTGTAATTGGTTGTCATCAACATAAACCGTACACTTTTAAGAAATGCTAAAATTCATGATGTTATTTAAAAGAACTGAAATGCTAAAATTAATGATTTTATGTAAAAGTTTTTCTATTTTTATGAAAAGAGCAATCCATAATTTGATTTGAAAATACTAAAATATAAATATGTGCTATGAAAATGCTATATTGCTATTTGAAAGTCCTATATTATTTAAAAGTGTTGAACTTTGAAATTTTACTAAAGTACCTCAAATACATGATTTTATTTAAAGGCTCTAATATATGCACTTTTATTTAAAAGCACATTTTTAGGAAAATTTAGGATTTGATTTAAAAGCAGTAAATTTTGAGATTTTTATGAAAAAGCATAAAAATATTTGATTGTATTAAAAAGCACTAAAGAAAAATATTTTTTTTAAATTGATTATGTAATTATCATTTCGTGACTTGACATGAAATGACCTTCATACAATTTTTACTGGATCATATCATGGAAGTTTGCCAATGATTTAGTAGTTGCTCAGTTTTAACCATTAAATATTAATGATACTTGTATTAATTAGATTCTTTATATTTTTATGTTCAATATTTTTCAATGAACTTTTTGTATTTCCTATATATGTATGATGAAGTGATTAATATTATTTTTTGCAGGCTGCAAGTTTAACCTATGAAATTGTCAAACATAATATTGATACATTACATGATATGTCACTTACACCATTATCTCTGTGGCATCCTGTTTCTGAATTTGTTAATCTTGATGGTGTGACTTTCTTGATTGAACTGATATCATCTTATTTCGAGTTGAGCTATTCAGGAAGGTAAATTTGTTATTTTAGTCATGTATGTAATGAACATTTTAAAAGTTGTATTCCTTTTGTCATATTGAAACATTTTTCTCAAATTAGAGGTGAAAATAAATATGCAAGAAAAGTGTCATAGCCAGGAACCCAGTATTGACTATTTGCATATATGTCACAATATGGGGACATTACACTTTTTACATCACCATCTTGAGCAGAATGAACACCAATATGATAACAGATCAAATGATGATGTCATTATCTGATAGTTTTGCCATAAAAAATTCAGATTGTTTTTTAAAAAGATACCTTTACCTTATTGTAATTAAAACTAAAGTTTTAATTTGCAAAATGTGATTTCATGTTTTTATCATCAAGATAGCTAATATTTTATTAAAAATTTTTGTGTTTTACCAAATTTGAATTTATTTCACTAAATAAAATCATTACATACTGTAAAATGTCAAGTTAGAAAAAGTCATAAATTCTTCTGGTTAACTCAGGGAAAACTCATTGCCAAGTTTGAGTATGAACCCTATAAAAACATTTGTAGTGATGCATTTGCATTTGGATATTACGACTTGTACATTATGTAGCACATAATATATCACCGTATTCAAAAGCAGAAATGAAATCTTATAAAAAGTACTTTCCTGGCCCTTTAATTTCCCAGACTTAAACCCAATCGAGCATCTATAGAACCACCTTGATTTGGTTGCTTGCTTTATGAATTCTCCTCTATGCATCCTCCAGCAGCTGTAAGATGCACTGCAGTCAGCATGACTCCATATACCTGTGAACACCTTCCAGCACCTTATTGACTCACGCCCAGTCTGTCTAGCTGCTGTCTGCACTGCACATAGTTGTTATTTTGGATATTAGCTGGTGGTCACAATAATGTGACTGGATACTTAACTTTTAATATATTTATGTTGATATTCTTAGTTTAACTTTGCTGATTTGTGAATGCACAATCTATATCATTTTATTTTAGAGCATGTTCAATGAATGTATTATATTTATATAATATATTTTATATAAGCGTATTTTCTTTTCTAAATTGCATTCTATTGCTTCAAAAGAATTATTTTTCCTTCTACAAAACTGCATTCTGTTGCTCAGAAAATATATTTTACCTGCTCAAAATACATATTCTGTTGATCCAAAAATGGGTTTCACCTGGACCAAAAACATATTTTGTTGTTCTAAACATGACTTTTTCCTGCTCCAAAAATGAATTCCCAATTTTCCATCACTGCTTTATGATACAATAAATAAAACTGCAGCTTCTAAGACAATAGCTTACAAACTTCCTTGAGGAAAGCAGATATATATCAGTTAGGGGACTACATTGTTTCGATATAATATAATGGTAGCTTATAAGACCTCCCACCCCTTCTTCAGACTGTTCATTGGGGCGGTCCATTTTTAGTGGTTGTTAAGGGCACATACTATTTTTTTATCCTTACGAAAGGTGCTTAGAATGCCCTCAAAATAATTATAGTCGCATTTAACTGACATATGCCTGTTTTTTTTTTCAAGGAAGCTTTAAGTTATAACTTGACACATATTTAACTTGGAACTGTTGTTTAATCATCGTACTACGCTAAATACACTATAAACCTTTATATAATATATAAGTTAAAACTTTATTTAATATATTTTATTAAAGTAATATTTTGTTTATTAGCAAACTCTGCCCCCTACTCGCTACGTTTCGATAACCCTCATAACTCGCTTCGTCTCCTACTTGCAGAGCTCGCTTTGCAAGCTATTTCAAGCCAAACTAAAATTTAATTTGGTAAAACGGTTTATTTCACTGTGTTACCTTATTATTTCTCTACAAATTTACCAAATTTCATATTTTTGTATGCTATAGTTTGTACGAGACAGAGAAAATCAATGAACTTGCTGATACAAAAGAACATTTTTCACTTCAGAAGTGCATAAAAAGTAAAATATCTCATAAACTACCTTATATACTAGTCGACCCCCCTATTCTCAAAGAAAAAAAATCGGAAAAAATCCAAAACTCGTATATAAGCCGATCACAAAAACAAAAAAAAAATTTTTCAATAAATATTCAAAAACACTTAAAAACGAAAAAAAATTATATATATAATAATAAATTTTAATTTTCATAATAAAAACTTCATCGAAACCCTTTAAAGTTTGATTCCAAGCAAGTAGGCTTATGACATAAGAGCGCTGTCTTCCGTCCATTTTGAGGATGCTTGTTCTCGTGACATGTGACAAGCTCTAGGCATTCTTTTATCACCAGCATGCAGTGGCCTCAAACGGACAGGAGACAATGCTCCTTTGTCATATGTGACATAATCCGAGTCAAACTTGCCAAATAGTTTTCAAAATCATTGGCGCGTTATGTAAATATCAGCAATCCCATCTATGCCCATGTCATAAAAATCACAGTCATCATCATTTATAAAAACTCCATCATCATCTATGCCATCAATTACTAAAGCAACATTTCTTGAATGATTTCATGACCATTTCCCACAGGTATTGCTTCCCTGTCCCAAGTGTCCTTGACCCACCACGCAATCAAAACAATGTCTGGCTTCCGCCTGTTATTAGAGCCAATTTTTTTGTTAACCCCAAATCGACTTGAAGCAGCACACTTTCAACTTAAAATCCTGCATTATAGTTTTAAAAAATCCATGTTACGGAGTGTGTAGCTCTGAAATGAGCCATTTTTTGTCAAAGACGATCGGCTGTAATCGGAGAAGTGAGAGATAAACATCGAACAAAACTGAACAAATTGTATGTATATTTTTTGATGATGTGATATGTTGGTAGTCGGGAGCATCGTGAAGGCAGTAACTCACAAGAGAGTTTTGAAGTGCAGAGAAATTCGGAGTGCACGATTGTGTAATTACTACTGCATCATTTTGGGATGGATTGCCTCCCAGGAAAAAAGAGCTATTAGACTTTTTTCACGTGAGATATTTTTTTTAGACTCCATGTATAAGTTGACCCCCCCCCCCCCCCTCACACACACACACTTTGAAGCTTTTTTTTTTGTCACAAATTTCTCGACTTATACATGAGTATATACGGTACATCAAAATTAAAAAGGGCTCCATCCTGCAAAAATTCAACTATGTAGGTATCTGCCTGCAAAAATTCATAGTCTTGCTATTGTTAGTCTATCCAGAACACAAACTCACAGCTCAAATATTTTGTTCTTGATTTTGGCATTAAATATTTCTTAAACTAAAATGTATATCGAAAAATAGTTTATTCCAGCGTGTTACCCAAACCTTTCTCTACAAGTGTACCAAATTTTATATTTTTGTGTGCTATAGTTTTTGCAGTATGTAGCAGAGAAACTCAAAGAACGAAAAATTTGTCAAACAGCGATGGTGGTATAAAGAGATTTTCTAGTATCTATATGTCCTTATATTTTAAAAAGTGAATGTCTCTGAAAAAAGGAAACACTTCATTAAGAATAGTCACATGTGTGAAAAATACCACTGTAAGTAAAATAAATAACATTTTGTATAAGGAAAATTAACACTCCCCAATGATTTTTCTAAAATATGATGAACCATTATTGATCAGCTGTGCTGGGAGGAGGTGGGGCATTGAACGCAAGGAAAGAAGTGCCTCGCTCATGAATGCAGCTGACCCTTTTGAGAGGTTAGTGCGTTAATGACCTTGTGCTTTGCAATGAGATTTTTAGTTATTTCGATAAATATGGGCTTTTCAAACAAAAACAGTAAAATACACGGTTGATTTCAAGCTAAAAATTGATATTTTCACTAATGAAAATAACTGTGATGTTGTGAGGAAGTTAAATTTGAGCGAAAAACTTGTCAGATATTTTAAGGTGGGGATGCTGCAGATGAAACAGAATCTATTGAAGAATGAGATCCATTCTATAATGAAGACAAAATAAATTTTCTTGGTCTTTTTCCATTTGGGGAAGGAATAATGTCAACAAAATGGTTCATGCTAAACCTACGAGCCGTTCTATGGGTGTCCATTTTTATATCCAATGTAAAAATAGACTCCTAAATTTTCGTGTCATTTTTGGAGCTTAGAAAGTTGGCTTATGTATCATCAACAATATTTGTTTATAAAATATAATTCATATAAATAATTTTACCCTGTTGTTTCAAATCTGTGACTTCGGCAGTCTAATAGTTAAAATAACTAAACATTTGAAAAACGTACAAATTTTGGAGGTTTCCAGATTTTCAAGGTTGTTCTGTATTTGTTTTATTGCAAAGAAAATTAGCAACTTCCATTGAAAAAGAAAATCATTTAAATTTTTCCTCGTTTTCTGTTTTTTTCGGATTTCTGGATTCCGGCTAATTGATCTGTTACTGTATACATCATTTTTTTCTTATTTCCACTTCTGAAAATAAATTCCAAATATGTGGCTTTTTACTCAAGATTTTTGAAAGAAACAAACCATTCTATGAAATCTGTGAGATAGAAATGGAAAATAATACCAACTTCATGCCAAGCAAACTGAATAAAATTGACCCAAAAGCATAATCTTAATGCTAACCTCAACTCAACGATTATTAGTTTTTCAGTGAACCCTGATATTCCTGTTAACAAAACAGTCCATCTGTATCTTAGCATCAAGTTATTACTTGAGCAAAAACCTAATAATGCAATATTAATGCCGATATGTTCAATAAACATCTCATCTGCAATTTCTGCTATCTCTCTTAACACAATCATGACACAATGCCACTGATTTTTCGTTCCAACTTCTTCCTCAGAGCAAAATCATCCTGAGAAAGCAAAATATTAACCCTATTTTGGAGGCTTAAAATAAGTGACAACAAAAATCTCTGAAATATTATCGCCAATATTAAAAATCAATCTACGAATTCTATTAGCCCTGCCAACATCAGACCTGTTACATAACATGCTGCTTTGTGCCAAGCTTTTCATTAGCAAAGCAGAAAGACTTGTGACTGGAAATTGTAGCAACTCTATAACAAATCCTGCAATAGAAACAAAATTGAGCACAGCAGATTGTGAGCAAAGCAGATTACTAAATTTAACATTTCAGAGAGAAGTGTTTTGTTATGTTTCCTACTACTTCTAAATTTTGCACTGCTTTGATAAACTTCCCAACCTGCTTCTCGTTAAAACAAATTGGGAACTTTTTAATTTAGATGAGTACCAAAAGCTACAGTGGTAAGAAAGAAGCTTCGAAATTTAGCAGAGCGGTGACATGAGGAATCTGTTAATTTAGATGAGGACCTTGGTGACTTTTCTAAAAGAAACTAGACCATCTTAGAGCACACCATAGGAATGTATTTGTTATTTGGGAAATAACAGAACAAGAGCAACAAGAAAATCCAAATTTAGTGTATGGCTGTCTTTTGTAATACATTTTAACTATTTAAATTTTAAACCTTATACAGACTAGCCTGTCTTGCTTTTGCCATAGGAATGTACTCATATTTGCAAAATGATACAAGAGCCATAGCAGCTAGAAAGTTTAAATTTAGTGTGCCACTATCATTTGTGATTTATTTTAATTCTTTGGATTTTAAACCTTATAGGGATAGCCCAGGCTTCGGGAAATCGGCAAAATCTAGCCCGTCCGCGAGGACGGCTATTGAAATTTTTTACCCGTCCTCGAAATTTTTTACCCGTCCTCCTAAGAATTTTTGTTTCACTTTATATTCATTAATATATGTGCTTAAATACATCGCACAACAATAATAAATTAGAATCAACTGCCTCACGATGAAGTGCGATAACTGCATATGTATACACCACCCCACAGCGCTTAACCGCCGCGATGCAAGTCGCCGACGCGGAGTCTCCGATAAAGGATCGGACGGGCGGAATTCCGATCTATGGGTGGGGGCAAAGGGGTAAGATATGTAAGGAATCGCTCCTTTTTTCAATGTTTGGTAACTTGAAGGAATGGTAAATAAATAATCATATAAATCCTCTTGTCTCTAAACAGTTTAAACCTCATCGGTACTCTTTATTTCTAGGGAATCTAGTCAATCAAGATTAAAATCTTCTTGGACTGAATAGATGTTTCATACTTTAAACTTCAGTTATCAAACAACTGGAACAAATGCCATGAATGAATTTTAAACGTTTTAGTTTTAAAGTTGAAACCAAAGTGGGGAAGAAAATAAAACACTTCTGGCTGAAACTAGAAGAATCCATTCCAAAAATTAAAACTTGTTACTTCTCCTGTCTATTACAGCAAATGAAAATTTTATAGTTTGGGTTTTAAAGAGTTAAATGAGGATTTGGGCTTAGGCCCGGGCTAGACTTGAGTTTTCTATTGTTTCGGGCAGGGTTGAGTCTTTTTTTTTTTTAAATGTCCGTTACGACCGAGCCGAACATATTTCTTTTGAAAATTTTTACAATGGATTTAAATTGATGCATGAACTTATTGCTTTTATTTCAGCTATGTAAAGATAAATGTTTAAGGAAACAAACTAAATTCTCCGTACAAAATTTTGACAAATTTATTTTTAACATATTTGAATACAAATCATTTCGGGCCTGCTGAGACGCAGTTATCTTCAGGCCGAGTTCATTCTACATTTATAAATTTCTTCGGGCTTGGTCCGGATTTGTAGACCTTGAAAAGGAGAACAGAACGTGTCACTTCGATCGGGAGTGCGCTATCGCATTTTCGTGCGGTCATCGGATTCACTGGGTGGAGGATGAGGGGAGAAAAATAACCGGCGCCTGTGGTTACAATGCAGATCTGACGGCTCGCCTAGAAAGAAGGCATTGATAATGCACACTAGCTAAGTTTATGGGGTGGGGGTGGAGGGATTTGCAGGTGACGACATTTCAATTTTCATTCATGGCACGGAAAAGGGCGGCTTTCGCCACAATTTTACGATGACAACAATTTGTTATCTTTTTTTTTTTTTTCCCCCGGAATCTCTATTCTCAAGGCCGTCCGAGAGGACGGCAACTTCCGAAAATTGGTCGTCCTCGCCGAATTTTAACCCGGCGAGGACGGGAGGACGGCCGATTTCCGGAAGCCTGGGATAGCCCATTCTGACCCCCCATAGGAATTGTTTTAGTGGAATAACTCGAGAACTTGAGCAGCTAGAAAGTTCAAATTTAGTGTCTCAGTTTTTATTTAGTGGTATGTTTTATTTCTTTATATTTTGAACCTCATTGATTTAGCCCCTTTTGCCCTCCCCCATAGGAATGTACTCTTTTTTGAGGAATAGCTCGAGAATAGGAGCAGCTACAAAGTTCAAATTCAGTATCTCATTGTCTTTTGTCAAATATTTTAACACTTTGGATATTCAACCTTATTGGATTAGCCCATTCTGGGCCTGCCATAGGAATATACATGTTTTAAAGGAATAACTCGAGAGCAGAGCATCAAGAAAGTCCAAATTTACTATGTCGTTTTTTTTATTTTGTTGTATTTTAACTTTTCGTATTTTGAGCTATACTGGGATAGCCTGTATTGCCTTACCCCCATCAATGGATTTATATAATGATGTTGGTTGGTAGATAGCTCTTTCCTGTCTATATATTTACAAGAAAGGGCCAAGAATAAAGCTTAAAGTAACATTCTTTGTGTAAACAGTAACATAAGCAATTGGAGCTCTGCTGTACATTATTATATTTTAAGTAAATTAATGGTATACAATGCAGTTAGCTATTTTAATGACATGAGAAAAGATTAAAAATATTGCTGCTCGTTATGCAAATGTACTTGGATAATTAATAAATTATGATGTGATACTGTATGCAGTATTAGATGGAAAATGTTTTAAAATAATATCTATTGATGATAATGGAAAAGTGAGGCGGAATGCCAATTATGGAAACCAAAATATGTCATTATAAATGGGACTTTCGAAGCCACAAAAATTTTTAAAATGCATCTATATGTAAGATTTTAGTTTTATGCAGTAGTACCTCAATTTGATAAGTATTTATGTTAGTTCCTTGGCAATCGTTTAATCAAGGTTGCGTTTTATGGTTGGCAAAAATTTGCCATACTATATTTTTTCGGGAAAATGTTTCCTTGAAACATGTATTTCTTGAGATCTGCTATAAATAGAACTCAGATGATGACTGATTTGAAGTTAGCATCCTATTTCTAAGGGATTGGAGGTTCGCTATGGATTTCTACTTCCAGTTCTTTTTAATTTCCGGTTCAAAAATTGTCACTTTACTTGAAACATTTATATCTCAAAATTGGCTATAGATAGAGCTTAGATGATAACTGATGATATGGATTCTGCATCCAATTCTAGAGGAATTAGGGTGGTTTACTAAGAATTTTTACTTCTGGTTTCTTTTTCACTTCTGGTTTAAAAATCTTCCTTAAAATGTATATTTCTCAGAATTGACTGTAGATAGAGATAATGACTAATATGGATTCAGTATAAAATTCCAGCGAGGATTGGGGGTTAATTAAGGATTTCCACCTCCAGTTGTTTTTACACTTCTGGTTCAAAAAATTTCTTAAAAAGAAATTTAAACATTTTTTTTAAGAATGGCTATAGATAGAGCTTAGATAATAACTGATATGGATTCAGAGGCGAACTCTAGAGAGACTAGCAGGATTCACTAAGGCAGTGTTTTTGAAACTTTTCTAGTAGCGAAACCCTTTTCAAATTTAATTTTATGGCAGAACCACAAAATGAGAAAGTCCTTTGTGGTCCAAACTATGCATTCAAATATTACTCGTTTCTTTTTAGTTTTGAAGAAAATTTACACGAACCTATCACGTAGCAGAACCCCTGGAATATGGTCGCGAAAGCCCAAAAGTTTCGTGGAACACACTTTGAAAAACACTCAACTAAGGGTTTTCATTTAGAGTTTTGGAGATACAACATTTTGGAGATACACAGTTTTGGAGAGTTCAATATGGCGTTGATCCACCTCTGGCCTTGATACAAGCTGCTACCCGACGTGGCATTGATGCATAAAGTTGCCGGATGGTGTTTTAAGGGATATTATTCCAAATGGCCTCCAATTGACGAGCTAATTCTTCTACATTTTGGGATGGTCGCAGGCGACGTTCCATCTCAGCCCAAATGTGCTGAATATGCGAGAAATCTGAGGATCTAGCTGGCCAAGGAAGTGTGTCTTAAGCACACAGACAATCAATAGAGAGGCGTGCCGTGTGTGTGGCCTGGCATTATCTTGCTGAAGAGTTAGCCCAAGGTGTCGCAAAAGGAATGGCAATACAACGGATCATAGAATGTCTGCAACACACCACTGTTCTGTGATGGTGCCATGGAGGACTATCAAAGGTGTCCGGCTATCAAATGAAATGGCACCCTAAACCATAACTCCCTGTTGTCGGGCCATGTGGCATGTGATAGTAAGAGCAGGATCCTGACGATGTCCGGGCTGTCTCCAGACGCATTTGTTCTGGTTGTCAGGACTCATTTTGAAATGTCATTCCCAATCCAAACAATTTCATGTTGATCAGGCCCGGCACTATTGCAATCACTGTTGACTGTGCACACTGGTCAGTTGTAGGCGGTGTAATGGGAGCTGCGATTATGGATTCCGCTCCCATAGTCTTCAATTAATGGTCCAGGTGGTCACTTCTGTGCTTGCCACACGTTAGATTGTTGATAATGACGAATCTTGTTCTGTCGTCGCTCTAGAGGCCGTCCGCTCCCCGCTTACCTCTGAAATCTGCCATTCTTGACCCATTTCTGCCAACATCATCTAATTGCTGCATCGCTTCTACCCAAATGCCGAGGGATTCATTGGTGCTCCTATGCAGCCTCATGCAGCTCGACCGCACACCCTCTTTTAAACTCCTTTATATGCTTGTAGTGGCCGCGAATTCACCAGCAAGGCATTGTTACAATCAAGGTACATAATCGCAATCGAAATCCACTGCACGTTTTGTTTCTGAAACCAAAGTTCGCTCCTTATATACACCACCATTGTGCTCAGTTTCAATGCACTGTACTTCCGACTATTCATTCGTTGGCTGTGAATTTTTGATCATTAGCATATTCGGACGAAAGGTATTTGCATGTAAAGTTTCATTACTATCGGATTATTTTGTGGGGTGTGTTGATTTTTGTTATCTTAGAGTGTATGTATGCAAGAGAGAATTAAAATGCTTTATAATTCTGCAAACGAAATGTACAAACTATATACCACCATATGAAGGTTTCTTCATAAATTTCTTATTTTTACTTTCTCTACAAATACATGGTAATGTATAAAGAATGTATTGGAATCATGTCAAAAATCGCAACTGGAGTTTTCAACACATGTACACATTTTGAAACCTCTAGAACACTAAAATACTTTTAGCAGCTCGTCTGTGTGTTTCTGTGTGTGCAATGTATGTGCCCACTCTAACTCTAAAACTAATTGATCAAATTTCATAAAGTTTTATAAATCACTTGTGGGTTACTGTGGTGGTAATTAGATTTTGGTACTATTTGGGATAAAAAAAACTCCCCCCCCCCAAAAAAAAAATAGCCCACAAAATATGTCATTATCGACTGTAGCTAAAAAGTAATAGACAAAATTTAGCAGATAGGTCACTTATGGTTTATTCTGATGCTGATTAGATTTTTGTATGATTCGGGACATAAAAAAATGACTTTTTTGTGAAATTGCCCATAAAAATCATCAAAATCTAAAATAATGGTCTATGTATACTCAAATGTATCAATTAAATGCTTGTTTGATATGTAATTTTTGACCATGAAAATAACAATTCCAACTCTATTACTCTAGGAGTAGCCATTCTCGAGATTTTTTTTTTTTTATCTTTACAATGCCGGTTTTAAAAATACATCTAGTTGCCAAATGAAAACGAACAGTGATATAAAATTGCAAATTCAGTGCAATTTCAAATAATTATGCATGCTATTTTGGGCAATTAAACTCAATTATTAAAAAAATAAAGTCAAAATGAATTTGAGTCTGTAGGAAAAGTCATGTGCAGCCCACATCAGATTTTTTATTATAATTTGTCTGTTATATAAAAATATATATATTATAGTTCTCCCATAGATTCATTTATTTTTACTTTATTAATTTGGAGATTTAAAATTTCAAAGAGTTTAGTCCTTTTAAGTCATACTTTTACAATACATTTTAATCTTTTTAAAATGCCAATATTAATATTTTGCAAATATAGGGTTTGTTTATTTCCAATAGAATGTATAGATAAATGTTGCTTTACATTGAAAATTCAATTTAGTCCAATACACAGCAATGTTTAATTTTTTTTTTTAAATGTATTTTGAATGTATTTTGAAAATACATGTATTTTGTATTTTATGCCTTGAAACCTATGTATTTTGTATTGAAAATACATTTTCAATATATTTTGCCCAACTCTGGTTGTGGATGGATGTGATTATTATTTTTTGCACAAAAAGTAGTATATCTCTGAATAGTTTTGGTTACCTATAATTTTTGCGATAGCCATTGCAACCACAGGGAACTGCAGAAAGAATGCAGTTGATCAAGGGAGATGTGAACTTAAAACGGTTGAACGCCACTGACGTATGGAAATGAAATAGGTTTTCTCAAAATATTTCAAAAAGATAAGTAAAAATAACACAAAAATTTTAATATCCGAACAAATTCTTAACTCTATACTTCCAGATGTTGGCAGAACATCTAGCAATAAAGTTGTCTGGTTTCTTTGAAAAAGGTAAATAATTGAAATTTTTCAAGCAGGACAAATCCTGCCAGTTTTTTTCCAAATAATTTAATATATAATTTTTAGTTATGTTACGAGTAGTTTATGCACATTCCCAGATGTGATTTTAAACAAGCAGCGATTTTCTATGCCATAAATTCAAAGAAAATTATGATGTGCATTCAAAGAAATTTATAGTATTTTAATAGAGTAAATATGTTTACAAGTTGTAGCATTTCTCATGCTGCTCTCCCCATTTCCATTGAATAAACAATCCTATTGCTGTATTTATTGGCTCTTCAGTGTATACTGCCTGAGAATAGCCTCTCTTCCTTTCTGAGATTTTGGTTTTATTCATATAATTTCAGATGCTCAAATCATAAATGAAACCTAATGTTATATATTGTTTTTTAAGGATTGTATTGTTTTCTGATGCTCAAATCATAAATGAAACCGAATGTTATGTATTGTTTTTTAGGGATTGCATTGTAATGTACTCCATGAAAATGACTGGTTAGTAATATATAAAATGTTTGCATGAAGTATTAAAATTTGTGTTAAGGCTTTCCTTAGGTTGTATAATTTGACTGATTGCTTCTTGATTACCTTTAAAAGTTTTAAAATAGTGTTTAAATTTTAATAAATACGCTTGAACATTTAATTAATTTGTATTTAAAATGCATTAAAACTTAAGATCAAATTGTTGATTTTGAATTTTTTTTTACCTTTTCAGAGCAGAAACTGTAAAAAGTGCTTTAGATGTTTTAAAAATCTGTTCTTTAACTGCTTTTGCTCAATTGAAGTTTTGTGAAAAAATATCAAGTTCTGAATATGTGCATATTACAGGTATAAGGTATGTCTTATTTAATGTGTTCAGATTAATAATAGAAGTAATGTGAATATGGTTTTTGCATAGTTATTACAATTCAGAACCTACATGGGTCCAAACTTTGAATTTTTCCAGATTATAAATTATAGCAAGTAGTGTCAAAAGAAAAAACATTCACAACATGAATTCTTGCAATAAAAAAAATGGAAATATTGCAATGTAACTGGGAAAAGCTAAACTTTGTGAATATGCACTGAACTGATTGACTGAGTGAGTGAAGGTGATGTATCAAAATTATTGAGAACTTCCACTTAAGCTAGGATCTTGGTTTTGGTGTGATTTGATCTGTCTCAGTTTTGAGACCAAAGGAAAAAATCTGAAATTCCAAAAATTTGAATTAGGGGTAATGGTGCAAAAGAATAATGGAAAAACTCAAGATTACTTTGCTTAATTATCAAACACTTCCATTGTAACTAGAAGCTTTGCTTTGGTCTCATTCGATTAGTCTTAGTTTCTAGGTTAAAATATCTAATATTTAAAAAATTCAAATTAGGAGTAATGGCGCAAAAGAATAATTTAAAAAACTCAAAACCACTTTTCAAAATGATCGAGCACTTTCACTTAAGCCAAAATCTTGGTTTGCGTCTCATTCGATCCATTTTAGCTTTCAGATCAACTGTAGTGTTTCGCATCAATGATCACAAGACTGCTCAATCGTCATCCTTCTTCTTTATTATAAAACTCGTTTAAGTACAACCTTCACTTCTCAGCTACACACTCAGCGAAGAACTCATGTTCTTTTATCAGTCAGAGCAAGAATGCGTATCTGCTGCGCTGTACTCAATTCTTGGCAGGTGGCCAAGAATTGAATCCGTGTTGCATGCCATATGAGTATCCCCCCAGTGAACGAGGAGTACCGAGAAACGATCTCAAATATACAATATATACAAAAAATATACAAATTAAATTCGTTTAGGAGTACAGATTGAATCTGCATTGATTTTACATGTATTGTACGAGTCTTTCGGGAAACCGTACTTTTCTACCACTCCTGGTTCTGATTGCAGATTTCAAATTGTCATTCGTTGTATTTGAAGTTATAAGAGGCTTCTGTTTTTCTGCATCTTCATATAGGAGGAATGCGGGCTTTACTCGATCTAAAGATACAGTTTTTTTTTCTCTTTAAGTTCAATTTGTATAGCTTTTTTATTTCTTTCGATTCTCTATGAGGTCCCGTGTACGATTGACTTAAGGGTGGTTTCGTACAATCTGTGCGAAGAAAAACATGGGTGCATTTTTCCAGAGATGGGTGGACGAAAATATAATTTTTTCCATGTCTTGATGTTGCTGCGGGATTGAGTGTTCTCATTTTTTCTCGGAAATTTGTCACCCATGTTGAATCGCATAGTTGTTTAGGTATGGAATCATAAAACATGTCTGAAGGTAAAGTTAATGTCTTTCCATATACCAATTCGGCACAAGAGGCTTGAATGCCATTTTTGAGAGCTGTACATATTCCTAAAAGTGTGATAGGAAGTGTGTCTGTCCAATTGGCATTTTCATGTGCTTTTAATGCACATTTTAGATGTCTGTGGAAACGTTCAATTATCCCATTTGAAATAGGATGGTATGCTGTAGAACGAATGCGATTTGTGCCCATCATTGTATTAAGTTGTTGAAAAAGAGAGGATTCCAGTTGTCTTCCTTGATCTGTTGTCGAAGTTGCTGGTACTCCGAAACGCGAAATCCAGGCAGAAAATAAGGCTTTACACACAGTTTCAGCTTTTATGTCTGGAATTGGTACAACTTCAGGCCATCTCGTGAAGCGGTCGATTATTGTTAAACAATAATTGTTACCATTAGATGGTGGAAGTGGGCCAATTATGTCGAGATGTATGTGTGCGAAACATGCATCTGGTAAAGCAAATGTGCCAATCTGAGTTTTGGTGTGTTTATGCACCTTTGATCGTTGGCAAGGAATGCAACATTTAACTTGATTATTAATATATCTGTTCATATCAGGGGAAGCATATCTGGTAGTAATCAACTTAGTAGTCGCAGAAATTCCGGGATGAGAAAGTCCGTGAACTTGATCAAAAATGATTTTTCGATATGACTCGGGAATGAAAGGTCGAGGTTGTCCCGTTAACATGTCACAGAACAACTCAGAATTTGCAATTGGAAAAACACCTTTTTTCCATTCGGAGTGAAGAATTGTTGAGTAGAATTTTTAACTCAGGATCAGTTGCTTGAGCTGAGGCAAAATCTTTGAAATTTAAAATCGAAGATGAAATGTTGTCAATTTCAATACGTGAAAGTGCATCTGCTACTATGTTTTCAGTACCTTTTATGTGACAAATGTTTGTCGAGAATTGAGAAATATAGTCTAGATGACGCAGTTGTCGAGGCGAGCATTTATCTGGTTTCTGTTTGAAGGCATAAATTAGGGGTTTTTGGTCAGTGTAAATAACAAAATCTCGACCTTCTAGCATGTGTCTAAATCGTTTGACTGATGTGTATAATGCCAATAGTTCACAATCATATGTGGACCAATTTTTTTGACTTTTTGAAAGTTTGACTGATAGAAATGGACCGCGACCAGGACCGCGACCCTGGAGGCCTGTGGGTTAATCAGGCCTGGTTGCTAAGTTGATCATTATTCCATGGAGCAGAGTTATGAATAGCGCATGCAAGGTACATTCATGTGTCTGCACAACGTCCGTATCTTTAGCCATAAGCCCGTGTAGCAGGCGAGTACACGACCGACAACTACCGCTTACGTTTCTAAAGCAGGTGTGTCATTATTAAATGAGCTTGATTATCATTGCATGTGTCCACGGAGCGGGTCAAAGATGAGTCCGCTAATATATAAGGGGATTTATTTTGTGTTTCAAATCTGTTATTCTGAATGCATGCTGTCATGCAACAGGATTATCTGTTAATTATAAGCCCACATAGTGCGCTGGTTCATAGCACAATGACACAAGATTTTCATGCATCCGCACAAAGTATATATCGTTATTGCATGCATTGTATGTGGAATGCATGCACTCATAAGGCGGTTAAATTTTTTTATCCGCTACACGAATTAAACATGTCCACATGGCGTATGAGTCGTTTTATTGCATGGAGCGGAGTTATTGTTATATTATATATAATGCATACTGCATCCGTCTGCATAGTGGTTGGGTAAGGGTTGCTCATACAAATTTCTGGGTCCCGCTTTATATTTCATTTTCCTCTTGGACATTCTTCATGTCTTCTCCCTCAAAAAATGATTGGGGAGTATAGCCCCACCACTTGAGTGGTGTCTGTCTCTCCTTATGGGCGGCCGTGGTCAGATACGCAGCTGATAGCTATTACATGAACTGCATTGAGAGTAAATCCGCTATGTGAATTAAATATATCCACACAGCATGCGCATCGTTATTTTATGGAGCGGAGTTATCATTAAAATGTATATAATGCGTATTGCATCTGTCTGCATAGTGGTCATATCAGGACCACTCAAACAAATTCCTAGGTTCCCCTTCATATTTCATTTTCCTCTTTTGTGCATTTTTCATGTCGTCTTTTCATGTCACAATATTCTTGCAAGGTTTGCCATTGTCTAAATTATCTAAAAATTATTTTCACTGGTCAGTTTTGAAAACCTTTGTACCTCAATGGAAATCCACTTGCATCTCAATGCTGTCCAAGGAACTAGCCCAAAGCTCTTTCCCAGCATACAATTCTTGAAAAGAGAAATTCACTTCAAACTCCAGCCAAGACATCTGCTTTTCTGTAGTAAGAACACTACATTAGCACAATGGAAGATAATTTTTTTTATATAAACTAGGCTTAATAAGATAAAATGTATTAATGTAAAATCCTGCAGCTCCACATGGAATAGAATAGCAATACTTGCAATAAGAAAACTTGCTTGCATAACAATTTTGCAAACTTCTATGGAGACTGACAAATTTGTTCTTTAATTTTTATGTCAGTTTTTCCAAGTATACAAAATACTAATGAACTATTTTATTTTTCAAACAATATATGATATATGTATTGGTATATTGTAATGGGATCAAAAATTTGAATTCAAGTTTTAGATGGATTTAAACAGTTTTGGCACCTTAAGAGCATCAGTCAGATATTTTTTCTCTGCAATGCTTATACACCTACTGGAAATCCTTAGAAACTCTTGTACTTAAGGTTTTTATATAAGGACCCTTAGAAACTTCTTTTTAGCTTATTTTTAGTCTTAGACTCCTGGAAATCCAAAAATACTCCTAGATAATCACTAGTAATTACATCATCATCTTTTCACTTCCGAATATGGTCAATAAATAGCACCACTAAAAGTGAAAGGCTGCAAAATCTAATTGATTTGTTTATAAAGTTGTCATTTTTGTTCTGTAGTTGCAGAGTGCTATCCAGAGGTATGGAAAAAATATTCTCTTTTATGAATATCATTATTATTGTTATTATTATTTTGTATAATCTTATTCAGAAAAGTTTTTCTTAGGGTGGTGGGGTATACATATTTTAGCACTTTTTTTTTTCAAAAATCCCTTTTTCATGAAAATCTTGAATTTTAACATTCTTTTACAAGAAATTTCTATTTTTACTTGGTAATGAAATTTCTTGATATTCATCTTTCTCTTACTTATTTTTCTAATTGTTATTGCATCAAAAATATAGTCAATATTTATCCATTTTATTTTGTTATTTAAATTGTATTTGCTATTTAAATCTAGAAGCACTATAAATTTTTAATTGATATAATTTTTGCAGTATTTTACTCCAGGCAGCAGAGGGGGAATTTATGCCTGTGGCTGGGGTTCAGCGTTCATCTTTACTAACTATTGTGAACTGTGTGTGCCCAAAAATGCAAACAGTAAGTTTAGCTCTTAATTCAGTCATATAACTTGACAGTTTTATATTTATGATTATGTTATAGATTTCTAATTGAATATAACTCTTCTAAAAGTTTGAAGAATGTAATTTCTCATTTCTAAAAAATTTAAAAACATATTTATTTCACATTCTATCCCAAAAAAAATTTTCATAAAGAATGAAAAATCAACAAAAATTACCAGTACTTTTCAAAATGTTGAAAGATGCAAGATACAAAGTTGCATATATATATTATATATATACATGGTGTCCCATAAAGATTGAAATGTGCTTTAATTCTTTACCTGTTGGAGATAAGTGGGCAATGAAAATTGCAAAAATGTTGAAAGTAAGGTAAGAAATAAGAGACAAATTTGACCCCCTTAGACAAATTTGGCCAATCAGAAAATTTTTATTTTTAATGCAACAAGATCATTAAAAAAAACTCATATCTGTATCTTTAAAATTGAGCGAGTTATATGTAATTGAAAATTGAACATTGTGAATGGGGACCATGTATCAAATTAGAAATGTAAATTTGTGACATATCACAAAAAAGATAAAACTGGATGATAATACATAAGATACCCAACTGCATAGTGAGTACCACTGCTTTATATGATCTCTATCTGTGTAATGCTTTATTTAGATGCATTTGTGATAAAAAAATTTGACACACATTAATGTATTTTTGATCTAAACAATTTCCACTGTCAATTTGTTTATGATCCCTATTTTCACTGATGAAACAGCTTTTCACATGGTACGGAAAAATGACATAAATCAGATTTTTTCCGTTATCATAGTTCAGTTGATTTTAAAGGTACAGATGATCTTGTTGCATTAAAAATAAAAAATTTCTGATTGACCAAATTTGTCTAAGGGGGGTCGTATAAAAATTAAAAAAGTGTATTTTTTTTTAATTAATGGGAGGACTATTTTATTAACATAGTCTTAATTCCTACCTTGCTTTCAACATTTTTGCAATTTACATTGCCCACTTATCTCCAACAGATAAAGAAATAAAGTATGTTTCAATCTTTTTTTGACACCCTGTATGTATATATATATATATATATACATATATATATATATATATATATATGTATATATATACATATATAAAGCATACATATTCATCCTTACGTAGTGAAATTAGCCTTTTCTTAACAACAACCCATATTATGTGATCATCTCTCTTAACATCTCTCTTTTCTGCAACTGGTTTCAAATTTCATAGACGTGGTGTTTGTTCATTTTACCCTCATTAAGTAAACCCTCTAAATTTCATTACAAGGTAAAAAGCTTTTTTTCCTACTTTGTATTTCAGACTTTCAAAAGATACAGAGTTTCAAGAATTCAGGGGTTGAAAACCCAGACCACACGACAGACCCGAAGGTTTACTGTAGCTAAGTGTGTGGCCGGAAGAATTCAGGGGTGGAAAAGCTGTGCCAAATTGCTACAATTTATTTTTTATTGCTACATCCTGCTACAGAAACACCGAAAATTTTAATATCTGCACCAAACTGCTATTTTCCTCCATACCCAAAAACAAAAGTTTCATGCTTTTGAAAAGCCACCAAGAAATTAATAAATCGTCGACATTACAGACTATAATTATCAAGAATGCTACTGAATGGTCTGCAATATAAGATTTTATAGCAAACTACTTAAAATTCGTTTGCCAAAAACTGGACTGGATACCATTAATCATCAGAATCATCATTCCATATTTCATTCTACCTCATCACTATTTTTTTATTTATTGTGTTCTTGACTTATGCTATATCCTTCTTCTTTTCTACTACAAAATTATCCAGCATGTGTTTGATGCAGAGTTTCGTCTAAACAGTTTTAGATAGACCCTGCCTACCTTCAAGCGAGAGCCAACCAAGCCTTGCATGATCCCAGATAAATAAAAATCCAAGAGTCCTCTACCTGCCTCCATTACCTTCATTACTTAAGTTTTTGTTTTGACCTCCCCCACCCCCCTTACTCCAAATAAATAAAAGATCAAGACATGAATTTAGTGAACAAAAAATAGAATAAACATTCTCCATATTTTGATTAAAGCTGAAAGCGGAAGATTGTTGAGTAATACATTCTCCTTTCCATTGTATAAATAACTCTATTTTTCTACAACTTAAAATTTATTAAATTATTCCATGTTTGATATGCATGTATGGCAATTCTGAAAATATGAATTCTGCAAGCAGTTTTTCTTTAAAATCAATATTTAAAAATATAACTTTTTGAAATAGAGTTATTTTGTGCCATTTACAAGAGACATTTGTTTATGTTGTGTTAGACAGAAGATTCAAAGTAAAGGGTATGTTGAATGACTTACTTTTAGGTGATCAGTACCAGTTATTATGCAACATGGAGAGTTTAAATGGAGGCAAGCTTAATAAAAGTGCCTTATGTACGCTATGGATGCAAAGATTATCTTCTCAGATTCAACAGATTCTTAGTGTTTCCTCTGATGAATCTTTAGGATGATCTAATTTTGCAAAAATCACTGACAATATTTGTGATGGTCCCCAAAATAGTGCATTGATAACAAGTGTTTCAGGAAGTACTTTTGTCTTGGAAGAAATTCGAGCAGAGATAATTGAATTGAGAACTGCATTTCAGAATTTTGGCTTCGTAACTAATTCAAAACCTAAATGCACCAGAAGTAATAGTTTCAAATGTGAAAAAGATATATCTTCATCATGTATGTGCTCTAATGATTTCTGTTGGTATCATGAGAAATTTAGTGAGAAAGCTTATAAATGTACCGCTCATGCAAGTGGTCATCTGTTTCGTCAGCAGCAGATAATAATAATGCTGGTTGCCAACTTTTTATATACAAATGAACTACTAACACTAAATTTCTTATTGATAGCAAAGCTGCTATTAGTTGTTACTCCAAAAGACTTACTTTGTGTAAGGTCCCAGGTGATTTGAAATTTTTTGCAGCTTTGGATCTATTATTAAACTTTTGGTAACATTTGGCTAGACTTGGATTTTGGGCTTTGGAGGAAATTTAATTGGAATTTGACTATATCACTACATCCATTTTAGGCACAGATTTTCTGGAAAGGTTCGACCTTTCGGTGGACTTAAAGAAATGGTGAATTTGTGAGGATGAAACTCAATTGTTCACACATGGTTTGATTATTTCTGGATCATCAGTAGGTTTATCACTAAGTAATGGGAAAACTTCATATGATTCCATAATTTTCCCAGGTATTTGGTCCTAACCCCGAAATGGAGATAAAACATGTTAGTGGTTTAATTACTCTTTGTATTGAGACTACTGGTCTTCCTGTTTTTTTTAAACCTAGGAGATTGACAAAGGTTGGGGGTGTTAAAGAAGGAATTTAAAATTCTGATGGAACTCAATGTGATAAAACCCTCAAAGAGTCTGTGGGATAGTTCGATTCATATGGTAAAGAGAAAGGACAGTACATGGAGAATTTAGGAGATTTTCGGGTGGTCAACAAAGTTGTGACCAATAATAGGTACCCACTTCCACACATACATGATTTTGTGATGGGTTTAAGAGGCAAAAAGTTTTTTCAAAAGTTGATTTAGTTGTCACGTATCAGCAAATTCCAGTCGAATCCTGCGATATATGTAAAACTGCTGTAACTGCCCCTATAGGTTTATTTGAGTTCCTAAAGATACCATATGGACTGTGTAATGCTGGTAGTACATTTCAATATGTTTTAGATAATATTCTTCGTGGATTTGATTTTTGTTTGTGACATTTAGATGATGTGTTCGTTTTTTCTGATGATGAGGAAACACATAAGAAACATATAGAGATATTGTTCAACAAGTTGAGTGATTATGGTTTGGTAAGTAAACTTACAAAAATATGAATTTGGAGTTTCTGAAATTTCCTTTTTGGGATTTTTAATATCCGATAAGGGAGTTTCTCTATTGCCGAATATGGTTATTAAGTTAGTTGAATACCCATGCTTTACTATGGTTAAGGACTTGAGAATACTTTTGGCAATGTTGAATTTTAATTATCAGTTTTAGAAGGGTGCAGCAGAGAAGCAGGCTAAGTTCTATGAACTTGTTAGGGATAAGCATAAGGATGACAAAACACCTATTGTTTAGACTTATGAAACTAGGGAGACATTTGAGTTTTGTACGAAGACTATTGTTGATACCACTTACCTTGCATTCTCTGCTCTGGATGTGCCACTGGTATTGATCGTCAATGCTTTTGAGATAGCGACAGGCACGGTATTTCAGTAACAGGTGAAAAAGGTCAGGAACCTTTGGGCATTTTTCTAAAAGGCTTTCCCCTGCACAAGTGAAATGCAGCACATTTGTTCGTGAGGTATTAGGAATTATGCAGCTGTTAAGCATTTTAGACATACTTTAGAAGATCGTAAGGTAATTATTTATACTGACCATAAGGCACTGATGACCATAAGGCATTTACCCCAAAACTGAATAACTCTTCTGCTCGACAGATTCAATATTTTTAAATAATCAGTAAGTACATAACTGATATTAGGTACTTTGAAAGTATTACTGCAGATCAATTAGGTGGTCAGGAGTTACAGAGTTTGTTAAAATCGCATACAGGCCTTGAGTTGCATCTTATATCTTTCCCTGCTTACAGAGAAAGTTCTATTTACTGTTATATGTCTATGGGTGTTCCTAGACCTTTCATTTTAGCTATCTGGAGAGAGACGGTGTTCGAAAAGATGCATAACCTGGCAGATCCTGGCACGAAAGCCACAGTGAAGTTGTTGCAACACCTGTTTGTATGACGATCAAAGGGAAAATATTGTGTGGAATGGTGTCAACAATGGCTTGTATGTCAAAAAACAAAAGTATTTAAGCATACTCGAGTATCATTAGCACAGTTCCCACTTTCAACAGACAAATCCTGTCAGGTTCATCAGGACAGAGTGGGGCCATTGCTACCATTTAAAGGCAACCATTATTTGGTGAGCTGTTGCGATAAATATACACTTTGACTGGATTCAGTCCTAATGCCTAATCAAACTGTGTAGACAGTGGCTGTAGTCTTCCTTACCATACAAATATATTCTTCCACAGAAAGAAAACGTCTCAACCCAGCCATTCTTTTATCCGAAATAACCTAATTATTTCTACTTGCCACACATTCCTTTAACCCCCCCCCCCCCTTAAAAAAATACTCTCTCTCATATTCCTATAATTCACCAACAAATTCATTAAGCTAAAATCGAAACGAAACCCGAAACTCAAATTATAAAATTGTTGATGCTACGAGAAGTGCTCTGTATGTTTATATTACAAATCATGTTTCATCGCTCCAAATGGAGAAATAATTCATTGGATCCTCTTTGTACCAAGGTCACGTATCTGCAAAAAACATTGGAGCTGTTCCACCATGGACATTTAACGTCATCTAGTAGACAAATAAATTCAAATAAAAACGTTCCATATGGAAACGTGCTGACGTGGTCCTCGTCCTTTAGGGTAAGTTTTTCCTCGACGCGGATACGTGAGAGTCGTCCTTGAATACAAGTTCGCAGCAGGCGCATCAACCGTCCCGAAAGGGTTAACATTACTTGTGGCCCACAATTTCAACAATAATGAAAATTTCAATTTTAAAGTAATATTTTCTAGAATTTAAGATATATTTTAATGATTTTCCTTTCTATTAAACTGTATTTATCTAATTAGAATTAATACCACTATGTGTTTTTTATTTGTGAATCTATTTCAAGATTTTTTATATACACCATTATTCATATACCACCTTGTTGGTTGGTCTGCTGGATGTTTGTTAAACACAAACTGTAAATTATTGTATCATTATGAACCAATGAGAATATTGCACAAATTATATTTTTTAGAAGGCTATGTTATCTTTTCCATGTTTAAATTGAGTGCAAATTTGCATTTATCGTTAGTCTTAATTTATGTAAGCGCCTCATATCTGTTAATATATGAATATCGAATAGTCAACTCATTTCTAAATTTTAAATGAGTTTTTGTATTTAAGTGTATAATTTAACCATATCAAGCTAACATAAAATTGAAAATGAGTGCAGAATATTTAATGATGAGTGGAGCACAAAATACTTCTGTACACAATGTGTAGATAAGCCTATTTGTCTTATCTGTCGGAAATTGATATCAGTTATGAAAGTATCATATATCAAGCGGCATGAGCATAAAAACAAATGCAAATATAAAGATTTAAAAGATGAAGGCAGGACAAATAAATTAAAGGAAATGAAAACTTATTTAATTGGTCATTAAAGTACATTTAAATAGTAAAATGTACATCTGGAATCAATTGTTCATACTAGTTTTGTAGTCAAAATTATGAAAATTATCTTGTAGTTGCAGAAATAATTTTAAAGGAACATAGGCTTGTACAAATGACGAATTCACTAAGTGTTGTATATTAGCTGTGTCTGAAGAAGTATGCCCATTTCCCATAAAAAAATATTTGAATATACCTGTCATTTTTTTATCCATTTTAACATTACTTCTGGCCCACAAACCTCAGCAATAATGAAAAATTCAATTTTAATAAAATTTATGTTCTAGGATTTAAAATATATTTTAATGATTTTCCTTTGTATTAAGTTGTATTTATTTAAATAAAATTAATACTGCTATGTCTTTTTCGTTCACGAGGATATTTTATATACACCAGGGCGAATACTGGTGCTTGAAAATTGGGAAAGTACTTGAAGTTTAGATTAACATCTTCAAGGCCTTGAAAGTATTTGAAAATTCCCATTTTCTTGGTTGAGTCCTTGAAAGTGCTTGAAATAAGCAGGGTTGAAAGTGTTCTGCAGATTCACAGCATTGTGTTTTTTTTTTTAGAAGTTCTGCTTTCTCTGGAAATTTCCATAGCAGTTATGCTGTTGCTGAAATTTTCCTAAACATTGTTTTTCCCAAAAATTTCCTCAACGGCTGCAACATTAAACAATAATGTTAGTTTGCTATGATTTTTCCTCCCAGAAGCACATACAACTTTATAATATGAAAGAAATGATGTCCTTGAAAAATAATTGCATGATACTTCAAAGTCCTTGAAAAGTGCTTGAAATTTTTTTAAGGAAAGTGTACTCACCCTAATACACTGTTATACATATACCATGCAATGACTTGTTGGTCGGTCTCCTGTATAAGTTTGAGTTTCTGTATTTAAGTGTATAATTTAATCATACCAAACTAACCTAACATCAAAAATGAGTGCAGAATATTTAATGATGGGTGGAGCACAAAATACTTCTGTACATAATGTGTAGGTAAGTCTATTTGTCTTATCTGTTGGAAATTGATATCAGTTATGAAAGTACACCCAACTCTTTTTTACACGGTAGATACATTCCTCAGAAATTCGTGTAAAAAATGATAAGTTTCCTATAGTAAAATTGGGGATATGTTCCATGTTATCCGAAAACCATGTAAGATGAAATAAAAAACTATATTTAGTTTAAAACCAATGAAAAATTTGTAACGAAATGGCTTGCCTTTTACGAATCTTTGAAACTTTTGACATTTTTTAAATGTTATCTAGGGTAAAAATTTTATCTAGATAAAAATACCTTTTTTCACTTAAGGTCAGAAATGTTCAAAAACGCAATTGATAGCATTATGTATGACTGATAACATGAACAATTGATTAAATATTGTGAGCTAATAAACTTAAACAGTTTAATGATGCAATATGTTATGTAAATATCATACGAAATGGGTAGGTAAGAGTTATCGATTAAGGGGATTCCCCAGTAGTTACTGGGGAATCCCCTTATTCGATAACATTATAGCAGTGTGCAGTGCTGCCTAATTTTTGAAGTGTGGTAAAAACGTAAATTTTTTTGATACATTGGTACCAAAGACTGCAATTTATACTAGACCGCTCATTGTCATGTACATGAATATAAGACGGTGACTTTGAAATCGTGTTAGATCAAATAAATTTTTCAAAAAAAGAAGACTTTTTTGTACCGTGTAACTTCAAATTTGTGTAAAAAAAGAGTTGGGTATATACAATATCAGGTGACATGAGCATAAAAACAAATGCAGATATAAAGATTTTAAAGATGAAAGCAAGAAAAATAAATTAAAGGAATTGAAAACTTATTTAATTGTTCATCAAATTCAATTGTTGTTGTATATTTAAAAAGCAAAATGTATATCAGGAATCAATTGTTCGTGCTAGATTTGTAGTTGCAGAAAAATAATTTTAAAGAAAAATATGCTTTTACAGATGTCAAATTCACTAAGTATTGTATGCTGTGTCTGAAGAAGTATGCCCATTTCCCAGAAGATAAAAATATTTGAAGATGTCAGCTTTTCTGCTCGAACTTGCTGAAGGCATGAAGAAAATTTTGAGGAAACCTATATGATCAGCTTAAATGTGTAGTAAAGTCATTTTACTATTAGACTTTGGCATTAGATGAAAGTAATGGCATTACAGACATCGCACAGCTATTAATATTTATTCAGGAATGATAGTGAGCGTAATATTACTGAAGAGTTGGTAAATATGGGTAGTATAAAGAGTATTACACATGGAAAAGATATATTCATTAAAGTTAAAAAACACTTTTATATATATATATACTGCTTTAGAATTAGACTGGAAACAATTAATTAGTAAATACAACAACAGATAATGCCAGGGATACATGTGGTTCCAAGATCAATTTAATTTGATGAATTTGTTCCAAAATTCAAAAAACGGGACTGCTATGTCTTACCATAATAAAGTGATAGACCATGATATTTCATTGCATTATTCATCACAAAATTCTTTGTTGCTAAATGCTTTCTACTTTGAAAAATGTTATATATACAGTTGTATAAACAACTAACTATATTTGATTAATGCATTGAAAAGCTTCCAATTTTAACAAACTCTGAATACTTTGGATTTAGAGTTTTTCGATATGAGTTTATTATTCGATTTAGAGTTTTTTATATTTCCTAAATGTGAGATGGCTAAGTAGGGGAGCTGTGTGCTGAGTAGATTTTGTCACTTACGAAAGGAAATAGGAATTTTTATAGCAGAAAATGATAACAATGTTCCTCAATTATCAGATGAAAAGTGGATTATGTCTCTTGCATTTATGGTAGATATGACTTCCTACCGAAATGAACTTAATGTAAAACTATAAGCGAAAGATAAACTTAGTGTTGACATGTTTTCAGCCATAAAACATTTGAAGCAAAACCAGATCTGCTTCATAAACAGATGGAAGAAGCAGTTTTGCACCATTTTATAACATGCCATTCTTTACAAATTTCAGCAAAACAATAGATGTTGTTCAAGGACGTATTTATTGAAACTCTTCAAGCCCTTCAGAATGAATTTTTAAAGAGGTTTGCAGATTTTCACGAAAATAAATTGTGACTTACTATTATTTTTTATCCTTTTGATGTGTGCATTGATAATGTTTCGCTTTCAGTGCAAATGGAAATTTTGGAGATTCCGTATAATGTGAGTTTTCTGGGTGTATAGTCCATAAAATACGACTCTATTTTGCACAAACATATACTTTTGCTTAGGCACTTAGTTATACACGTTATTTAGTCTATTTACATCTATTTACTAGTTGAATTTCACAAATGTCATACGCAAATGTCTCTGCATGTATATTTTTTGTGTATGTCCTCAGTTTGCCGTCTCTCTCCTTCTGTCTAGCGTTGACTCGCTCACACACCTCCCGTCTGTACGTGGCGCTGTTCTCTATCATTCTAGTTGCCACATTTTTGGTCGTCCTGCCTACACTTTCGTCCTCGAAAGCTTCGTTAAACCTAAAATTAGAAAAAATAAATAAAAATAAAAGGGCGTCTGAATGGGTGGCTTTTCTACTTGGATTATGGCTTCATGTAGTCAGCTGCAGTCGACATTACATTGGGTCCGTCATGTATGCCCACTTTCTCAACATCATAACTGTTAGAAAAACTTCAATGGTAAACAAGCACATACAATGAATGGGTCGACGTACCGTCTAAATCCAAAAATTACTTCGTTCTGATGGGCTTATCGTGTTTGGTTCGCTTGTTAAGAAGTTTTTCCCCCATGGTCTGTGATCCTGCAAATTGAGACGTCAACTTCCGGTTTATGCTAACTTCTTCTTCAACCGATTAGAGATTAGCATAATTCGGAAGAAAAACATTTACTTCAATTTCAATGATACGGCACTATTTAAGCTAGTGCTTGTATCAGTTGAGTATCTTCGTGATATATCTTTATGATCACGTATGATCGTTATTTTCATGTATGCCGGTTATGGCGATGTTCTTGGCCGATGTTGTTAGGCCTAACTGAAGTCTTATAGTAAATTAAGACTGTTTATGCAAGTTAAATGTTTTGCTGACGCCATTTTCATAAGTTATGGAAGTGGATATGTTTCTTTTCAGTTATGATGTTTTTTAAGTTCGTGAAAATAGAATTTTTTTCATGTCGACTACTTTCATTTTTTTTCACTGTGACGCTCTGCTATTCAACTGGTTACGAATTTTCACCAATGCAAAAAGAAAAAAATTCCAACAAACTAGGTTATGGGCCCTAGCAGCCCTAGTACAGCGTCCTAGTCAACGAAATAATTTGGAAATATCAACAAATTACGAACGAGCCCCGAGACGGGAGCCGCAGCAGCATTTAACTGAGTATGGCGATGGCACCAAATATGGAGAAACTTGGCCGGGAAAATTTCTCAACTTGGAGTATGGACTTAAAGTTTGTACTGATGAGCGACGGATTATATGGCTTCATAACTGGAACTGGGGAGAAACCGAGTGAGGATGCAACAAGAAAAGAAAGATTAGATTATCAAAGGCATAAAGAAAAAACCCTGTCAATAATCTATTATAGATTGGAAACTGAATACAGGGATTTAATTTCTGCAATCGACGAACCATTGATAGCATGGAAGGTATTGACAGAACAGTTTGAGCCAAAGTCAAGAACAGGACTCATGAGACTGTTTGACGATTTCTTCAATGAAAAGCCAGCACCGGGTGAACCAGTGGGACTTTTTATATTTAAGGATTAAAAGGTTAGTGGTAAAGTTGAAGGGTGCCGGACACCCAATGGCTGAGGTCCTGGTTGCATTTCAGACAATCCGACATCTTGATGACGAATTTAGAGGCATAGTACAGACATTGTATAGACTACCAGATGACCAGTTTACCCTGAAGTACATCGAAGGGGAGTTGCTCGCTGAGGAGGACAGGATAGCGCAGCAAAAGCATGACAAGCAGCAAAATGGAAGTAAGACTTTTGCTTTCAATGTACTTAAATCTAAAAATGTGTCTAAATTTAAAAATGTAATTTCTAAAAGTGTAAATGTAAATAAACTGGTAGGACCTTGCCATGTATGCAAGGCTTATGGTCATCTTAAGACAAACTGTAAACGAAACCATGCAAAATTAAGTGAAATCCAGGCTAGTATTTTAAATTGTAATACTGAATCAACCGACAAATTCGGTTGGGTTGTTGATACGGCAGCAACTAAGCATTTTTGCAATAATTTGGAATTGTTCAACAAATTTAAAGAGCTTAAAGGAACTACAATGTCCTTAGCTGCCGGTGATCAAGAAAGCCCAATCGAAGGTGTCGGATCGATCAGTATGTATGTTAAAATAAATAATGTGAAAAATTTCATTCATTTAACAGATGTAATGTATTCACTTAGATTGAAGAGAAACTTAATTGCTGCTTCAATTCTTGAAAAGCAACAATGTAATTTCTCAGGGAGAAATGGTTTCCTTACTTTTTACAAACCTGACGGCAGTAAATGGTTTTATGCCAAAAGACATAACGGCTTGTATTTCCTTCGACCTCAATATGAGACAAAATCTAAAAATTTTAATGTTGAGAAGTTACAGGAAATGTACATACTAAGCCTAAAACTAAAAATGAAAAATCTATAAAGTCTAGTTATTTTAAAAGTAAAAGTAAAAATGAGTCATCTGATTGTAAAACTGAAAATGACGATCATGTTTTTAAAAATCAAAGTAACAAAAGTAATTTTAAAACTTGTAAAATTAAAACTTGTAATAAAAATTGTGACAATGTTCAAAGTAGTAATGTAAATAGAAATGCCAGTAAAAATTTTTAAACGTAAAGTTGTAAATTCTAATGTTAGTATTTTTAAACCTAACAAGCCTTGTAAGTTTGATGTTTTTAAAAGTTCAAGCAATGTAAAATCACCCATTGAAGTCGGGGGAAATACAAGGTTATGGCATAAAAGGTTTTGTCACATCAATTTTGAATATTTACATCACACATGTAAAGTGTCAGCTGTTAGAGGATTGCCAAAAATCAGTGTCTGGAAAATCAACTGTAAATGTTGTAAATTGACAAAAACAAAAAGAATTTCGTTCAAACCCATAGGCAGAATAAGATCAGAAAAACCATTAGAACTAATCCATATGGACGTATGCGGGCCAATGCCAAAACCATCGCGTGAAGGTGCTAGATATTTCCTTAGCATAACCGATGATTTTTCACGCAAAGTTACTGTGTATCCTATGAAACGAAAATCTGAAGTTTTTGATAAGTTTAAACAGTTTCAATATCGAACAGAGAGATTTTTAAATACCAAACTTTTAAGTGTCAGAACTGACAACGGTATGGAGTTTTGTAACACTGAGTTTGAAAAATTCTTAGAAACACAAGGAATTAAAGCAGAAAAAACACGTACACACCCGAACAAAACAGGGTTTCCGAAAGGTTTAACTTAACTGCTTTGGATTGTGTTAGGGCAATGTTAAATGATAGCAACATAAAAGACGATTTTTGGGCAGAAGCTTTACTCTGTTTTGCATATGTTAAAAATCGGATATGCCACAAGTTCAAGAATTTGACACCGATCGAGTTGTACAGCGGCAGAAAGCCATCAGTTGCTCACCTCAGAGCTTTTGGATGCCAAGTTTTTGTTGACAAGCCTAAGCAACTTAGGGGGAAACTTGATATGAGGACACAATAGGGCATTATGATGGGATATGCATTGAAAACTCGGGGGTATAGGATATGGCTCTTAAACGAGGGGAAAATAGTAGAAACTAAAAATGTTAGATTTAATGAAGAGTGCAATGCAGAGGAAGGCGGTCTGGGACCCAATGTAAATCAGAAGCCTAAAGAAAATTTTACTTTACTATCTCACACACCCACATATTCAGATTCGTCTGAGGAGGAGTATGTGGAGAGGGATAAAGACGATTCATCAGAGGAAAATCAAGACATTACAGAAAGTAATGAGGAAACGGGGTCGTCTGATAATAATAGTCCAATTCCCGATCCAGATACTTAGATCAGAAAAGTCATTTCGAGAATGACGGGAACAAGAAAGGATGTTTATTACTATTATAAAGGAAAGGGACCTAGGTTGAGAACACTAAAAGAAATAGAAAATTTTTGTGAGAAAAATAAAATAAAATTTGATAAAAAGTTTTTCAATTTTAAGGGGGATTAAGAGAGATCGTGGGATTGGCCAGAAGCCAACATTGTTGAGATCCAAATTCCTAGGAACTACAAGGAAGCGGCTAATTCACCCCAATCCAAAGAATGGAATAGCCTTGGCAGACGAATTAGGTGTCATGAAGGAAAGAGGTGTCCGGGACTTAGTGCCTGCACCTGTTTCTGACAAAGTAATCGGTTGCCGTTGGATATATACAATCAAAGGAGACGAAAGGGGTGAAGTTAGCAGGTATAAAGCTAGACTTATAGCTCAGGGGTTTAACCAGGAAAAGAGGCAAACTTAGAAGAAGTGTTTAGCCCAGTGATTAACTTTACAATCATTAGGATGTTTTTTACTATTTTTGTGTGTTTATTAGGGTGGTTCCATACTCAGCTTGATATCAAATGTGCATAATTATATGCCAATCTCAGTGAAAAAATATTCATGAAACAGCCCCCAGGATTTTTTGACAAAAACAAAAGTAGATATGTATGCCAGTTAAACAAAGCGATTTATGGCTTGCACCAAAGCGGTAGAGAATGGTACCTTGAGTTAGACCAGGTTCTCAGAAAATTCAATTTCATAAAGTTTAAGTGGTGCAATTGTGCATATAATTTTAATAATAAGGCTTTATTGATTGTTTATGTTGATGATATATTATTTGCCAAAAATCAAATGGATCTAAATTCTGTAACTTCATTACTAAAAACTAAATTTGACATCAAAATGTTACGAAAAACAAAAATGTTACTGGGTATTGAATTTGAGGAAAAGCATGATAAACATTTCATCCATTAAAATCAATACATCGCTAAAATTTGTAACAAATTCTCAAAGTTTAAATATCCTATTTCAAGTTTACCCATAGCTAAAGGTGTAGTTTTAAGCAAAACAGATTGCCCAGCAAATCATGCAGAAATCAAAGAAATGAAGAATATACCTTACAGAAACTTATTAGGTTGTTTATCATTTCTTGCCAGCAGAACTAGACCCGATATTAGCTATGCCATAAACATCTTATCCCAATTTCAGGAAAACCCAGGCATTAAACACTGGGTTGTTTTACTTAAACTTCTAGGGTATGTAGATAAAACAAGGAATTTAACTAAACTTTGTAACAAACATTCAATCTGTAAATATAAATTGTTTTACTGATTCTGACTTTGCAACTAATAGGGATGATAGAGTATCAATGGGAAGCATAATATTTTTTGTAGATAGGGTACCTATTTCATGGAGGACATTTAAACACAAATGTGTGAGTTTATCTACATTGGAAGCTAAATATATCTCATTAACCGAATCGGCAAAGGAAATGGTATGGGTACAGAACATATTACTTGAATGTAATAAACTTAGTGTTCAATTAGGAAATAGTGTAATATTCTGTGATAACCAAGCAGCTATAAACTTTTCCAATTCGCTCACTGAGAATCATAGAACAAAACACATTGATGTTAAATATCATTTCTTAAGAAATCTAGTTGAAAAAAAGCTCTTTGAGATTAAATTTGTAAACAGCAAAAATAACAAAACTGATGGTTTTACAAAACCTATCACCAAAGAAGCAATCTTTAAATTCTGTGAAATCTTTAAAACTTTTTAAGATATTTAAATTCTAATTTGAAATCTAATGTAAACAAGTTACATTTTTCTGAATTGTATAGGGGTATTTTTCAAAATTAACTTCAACACTTTTTCAAAACCAGCATTGTGTAGTTTAGTTACAAATGCGTTTATACTGTGTGGCAAAGATTTTTAAGGTTTTTGATATATACTAAAAATGACTTATACATTTTTCAATCTCTCATGTAGTAGCTTAGATACTAATGAGTTTAAACTGTGTGATGAAGGGGTAAAAGTCTTAAGATTTTTCGATGTAATATACAAATTTTTGACATTCCCTCAACATGTAGTTTAGGTAATGTTGAGTTTATACTGCGTGGTGAAGTATTTAAAAGTTTAAGATTTTCGATATAATATACAAACTTTTCGTATTCCCTCAACATGTAGTTTAGATACTGTTGAGTTTATACTGCGTAACGAAGTATTTAAGATTTTGGAATTTGAAACTTGTGTCTCCTGTTTTTGACACCGAGATATTTTAAATTTGTATTCTCATGTAAATTGTATCATGATGTATTTTATACTTTTTAATCTTTGTCTTGAAAATATAATTATACACTGAAATTTATACATGGTTTTTGAAACTATCGCGTAGTATATGTTCAACTGAAATTTAAATTTGATTATAACTTGTATTTTTGTGATTAGACAACTCAATCTGCAGGAGGGGGCCGATTGTTAGAAAAACTTCAATAGTAAACAAGCACGTACGTGAATCGGTTGACATATCGTCTAAATCCAAAAATTACTTCCTTCTGATTGGCTAATTGCGTTCGAATCGCTTGTTAAGAAGTTTTTCCCCCATGGTCTGATCCTGCAAATTGAGACGTCAACTTCCGGTTTATGCTAATTTCTACTTCAAACGATTAGAGATTAGCATACTCCGGAAGAAAAACATTTACTTCAACTTCAATTATACGGCACTATTTAAGCTAGTGCTTGTGTCAGTTGAGTATTTTCGTGATATATCTTCATGATCACGTATGATCGTTATCTTCATGTACGCCGGTTATGGCGATGTTCTTGGCCGTTGTTGTTAGGCCTAACTGTGAAGTCTTATAGTTAAGTTTTCAAAACTGTTTATGCAAGTTAAATGTTTTGCTGATGCCATTTTCATTAGTTATGGAAGTGGATATGTTTATTTTTAGTTATGATGTTTTTAAGTTCGTGAAAATAAATTGAGTTTTATTTCAAGTCGACTACTTTCATTTTTTTTTCACTGTGACGCTCTGCTATTCAACTGGTTACGAATTTTCACCAATGCAAAAAGAAAAAAATTCCAACAATAACGTTCATTGGACATCACAAATTTAACCCGATACGGTTCAAAGAATTTTGGTCGTAGCTTTAGTCCTGTGCCTAATTGAGTTCTTTGGATCTTAGCCATATCACTGATCCTATATACTTACAGTTTCTTTCTTTTTCTGTTGAATTGCTGACGGTTTTCTTCTTGTAATTTCAGGATATTGTTCTTGGCGTCTTCCCGCATTTTATCTCTGTCTTTTGTCATACAGTTTAGATGCTCTTCCTCTACTAGAAGTTCTGTTATTTTCATGTCTTCTTTGTTTTTCATCTTCACGCCCGCCATTAATTAAAAAGGGGTACACTTATTACTTTTTGTGGTGGTGCTGTTAATAATGCGCTGAACATCAGCTACGTACTTAAACCACTTTGACTTATCTTCTACTAAAATTTTTAAAGTACAGGAATGATAGTACTATGTACTCGTTCAGTTTGTCCATTCCCTCCCAGTATTCCTGTGGTGATTTTAATGTGTTCTATTGCTTGTTCGTGGCAATAAGCTTCGAATTTGCTTGACATAAAAGCTGTTCTTCTGTTTGAAATCAATCTTGGAGGATTGCTGAATATTTTTTGTTGTAATTGTAACTTCTCAATTGCGTCTCGACGATGTAGATTTCAGTGGATTGAACCATGTAAATTTAGTAAATGCATCTATCACCGTGAATATATGTTGGTATTGCTTGTTCGTTGCCAGAAGTGGTCTTACGAAATCAATGTGATAGGTGCCTAGCGGGACATTTTCTTTTGATATTGGGTGTACAAGACCTTCGTCTTTCCCATGCTTCTTATTACAAAGAATGCATTCTACATTGGTTATGACACTTTCTATTTGCTTTCTTGCCTTTGGGATATAAAAGCTTTACTTCAAAACTTCTTCAGTTTTAACTGCGGCGAATTGGCCCTTTTTGTGTACTTTTGGATTATTTCTGCCTGCATCGCTTGAGGTATTACCAGCAATTCTCTTCCATCTACATATTTGTATAAAACATCATTCTTAACTAGGTAATTGCTTTCTTCTCCTTTATCAATTAAGATTTTTATCATTTTTATATGTTCATCCTCTTCTTGTGCGGCATAGATTTTCGTGGTTACTTCACCGTGAGAACGACTAACAGGGTGGCCACTCAACCTGGAAACCGGGAGAACTGGGAAAAGTCAGGGAATTTTAGAATGGTCAAGGAAAACCGGGAAAAGTCAGGGAATTTTGTGAAAATTCTGGAATTCTTTTTTTTTTTTTTTTTCACTAGTCCATATAAAAACAGAACTGCCCAGTTTGTATGCCATTTTCGAAAAATTTCGCCAAGTATTACGCTGTATTCGTAACCGCTAAATAAAGGTTGCCTGTATCCATTTGATTCCGTATAAAAGCAAAAATGCGGAGTTTGTGCGCCATTTTGGACAAATGTCGCCAAGTACAGAGATGCCAACTTTTACGGATTTTCCGTAGTTTGTACGGATTTTTACTTCATCTTACCGTTTTACGGACATTACTCCCAAAACTACGGAAAATCCTGTGAAATCCATGCATCCTGCCATTCAGTTCATATTCCCTGCTTTGCTTAGAGTCCAAAATTATCTGTTTGCATCCATTTTCTTCTTTTAATGATTTGATATCAGAACAATAGACCTAATTTATTTTTATAGTGCGCGTAAAAATAAAGAAATATTTTGCTAAACAAATTATATTTTGCTTAAATTATAAGATTGCGCAATTCAGTCCTTCTTTTCGGGCTTTGCTGAGAGTGCACAATTGTCTTTTTCCATCCATCTCCATCCCCTTATTATTGTACATTAGCTTAACTAAACTAGCTTATTTTCATATTTTGGTTGATTATAAAGGCTAACTTTTTAATTATTTTCACATAAATAGTCCGATCGTGAAATTCAGTTTTTTTTTTCACGGGCGTTGCCGAGAGTACGCAATTATCCTTTTCCATCGATCTCCATCTCCCTATTGCAGCACATTAACTTGACTAAACAAGATTATTTTCATATTTTGGTTGATTATAAAGGCTAATTTTTTAATTATTTTCACATAAATAGTACGATCGTGAAATTCAGTTTTTTTTTTTCGCGGGCGTTGCCGAGAGTAGGCAGTTATCCTTTTCCATCGATCTCCATTTCCCTATTTTTGCACATTAACTTGACTAAACTGACATATTTTGATATTTTGGTTAATTATAAAGTCTAATCTCTTAATTATTTTCATATAAATAGTACGATCGTGAAATTCAGTTTTTTCCCCCTCGGGCGTTGCTGAGGGTACGAAATTATCCTTTGCCATGGATCTCAATCTCCCTATTGTTGCACATTAACTTGACTAAACTAGCTTATTTTCATATTTTGGTTAATTTCCTAATTATTTTCACATAAATATTGCCATTTAGTTGTAATTAACTCAGTTAAGTTAGCAAAACTACATTTTGAACTTATTCTAAGGTTTTAAAATATATATTGTCAATATACGTAAAATCTTACTGATGGTCGATGCCGTTTTACTGAATACGTCTGATTTTTCTTACTGATGACCCTTTTCAGAGGTTGGTATCTCTGTATATATATTATATACATTTTGCTATATTTTTTTCTATTTTAATGACATTCTTTTGACATTGCTGAATTGACATTAATTATTCAATGGCTGTGATTTGTTATAGTGTAGTTATTGCATATCTTTAATGATCTCTGTCATTGTGAGCAATTTGCAATGCCCATATTTAAGGACATCAGTTTGAACTATTTCTTTTTATTGTCTTCAATGAAAACCATTAAATTATTTTAAATATTTCAGTAGTCCAATTTTACTGCATTTACGTGTATTTTTTATTAAAAATGTCAACATTTATTTGTAAAACAAAAAAATGTGTATTTTTTTCTCCTGATTTAATATAACTTTTTTTGGATAGTAGAGTTAAATTGTTAAGATTCTTTAATCAAATTTGTAACTAAATAGCGACGTAAGCACATTTATGTTAAAATTGCTGGTCTGGAATTTCTTTTCAATTCACCTGGAAAAGTCAGGGAATTTCAATATGTCCGAAGAGTGGCCACCCTGACTAACCATCAAAACGGTGTTGCGACTTAATGCATCCACGTGCTTCATCAGTTGACCGGATCTGTGAATAACTTCATAATCAAATTCTTCCAAAAACAATGCCCATATTGTGACTTTTGGTGTAAGGCCTTTCTTATCGACTGTTTTTTGGAATGCCTCACAATCAGTCACAATTTTGAATTTTAAACCCAATAAGTAATTCCTAAACTTCTTTAAAGCTTCAATTATCATGAGTACCTTCAGCGTGTAGCTACAATATTTTTCTTGCTGAGGTGTTGTTTTTTTTACTCATGTAGTGAATCGGATAGAACTTTCCGTTGTCTCACCCCTGTAAAAGAACTATCCCAAATCCATGTGTACTTGCTTCTGTGTGTAGTTCTAACATCGCTCTCTTTGTTTAAAAATGTGCAGGACTGGTCTTTAAGACAACATTTCTTTCAGTTTATTAAAAGCTTCTTTTTGTTCTGAACCAAAACAAAATTCTGTGTTACTTCTAAGCAAGTCACTTAAAGATTTCGCTATTCTGGCATACTGAGGTATAAATTTTCTAAAATATCCTGGGACCCAGAAAGCTTTGTGTTTGTTTCGTTGTTAATGGCTGAGAAAATTTCTGAACGGCTAAAGTTTTAGCTGGAGCAGGTCTGATTGTCCCATTCTCAATCAAATAACCAAGAAATTCAATTTTCCTTTTTAAAAACTGACACTTTTTTAAATTAAGTTCCAGACCATAATCTGACGCTACTTTCAGGACATGTTTTAGTTTATCTATTCCCTCTGTTTCGTCTCGTGTGGGAATAATCATGTCATCCATGTAAATCACTAGAGTGTTATCCCTCAAGAGATATCCCTGAATGCGGTATAGATATATCGCTGGAACACACTCTGACTATTAGATAAGCCAAAAGGAACCTTGAGGAACTCATATTGTCCTTCGTGAGTAACAAAAGCTGTATATTTGGTACTATTCTCATTCACATTTACGTGAAAAAAACCCGATCTTTAAATCAAGTGAAGTAAATACTTTCACATGTTCTAAATGATCTAAAGCGTCTTCTATTGGTGGCAATGGAAAACAATCTTTAATGATCCTTTTTTAATTTTCTATAATCAATGCATAATCTAATGGATTCATCTTTTCTCTTACACAACACTATTGGAGCTGCGTAATCCGAACAGCTGGGCTTAATGATACCATTATCTAGTCATTCCTGTATTTGTCTTTCAACAACTCTTTGTTCAGCGAAAGGCATTCTACGTGAACGCTGATTAACAGGCTGATTAACGTCGGTTAAAATAATATTCATTTTTAACTCCATGCTTTTCATTTTATGGGGTTTTTCATACCTCTTTATCATATCCATCACTTCCCTTTTATGAGCTTCATTTAAAATATATGTCAAGTCCACATCATTTGCTACATCTATATTTGCAAACAAAATAAAAAAATCATAACTTTTCACTGCGAGCTCCTTAGTTTTATTCCTTCCGAAACCTACGACTCAAGTTCCCATTGAAGTTGTTTATACATTCCTCATCAAGAGATTCAGTGCATAAGCAGAATGAATTCGGGATGTTTAAGTTGATTGCTTTCCTTTCTCCCAATATTTTAGATGATATTTTGCTGCTTTGATTAATTGGTATGTTTGTTTTATGAACAACTTGTGTGTAATTTACTTGAATATCGCTTCTTTCCAAATTGCAACAACTGAGAAATCTTTGGATTCGCAGGTGTAGTAAGGCCTAACTTGTCAACTAAATTTATTAAATCAGCCTTTTGTGCTCTTGCAAGATATGCCATATTTCTAGATGAATAAAATTCTGTACTTACCATTTTGCAGTTCGGCAGAGTATCATCTCGTAGTAATCCGTCACTATTGTTTCGAAAACAAAAGTAGAGTTCAACTTGAAACTATCCCCATCCCGGTTGAACCCCCAAAATGTGAGTTTTCCAGGTGTATAGTCCATAAAATGACTATTTTGCATAAACATTATTTTACTTAAGACATTTTGTTGTACACGTTATTTAGTCTATTAACATCTATTTACAAATTGAATTTCACAAACGTCACACGTGACCATCTCTGCATGCATCTTTTTCACGTACTTCCGCAGTCTCTGCCTTCTATCTCCTTCTGTCTAGCGTTGACTCGCTCACACACCTCCCGTCTGTAGGTAGCACTGTTCTCTATCGTTCTAGTTGCCAAAATGTGAGATGGCTAAGTGGAGGAGCTGTGCTGAGTAGATTTTTTCACTTACAAAAAGAAATAGGAATTTTTATAACAGAATAGGATAACAATATTCCTCAATTATCAGATGAAAAGTGGATTATGTCTCTTGCATTTATGGTAGATATGACTTCCTACCAAAATGAACTTAATGTATAGCTATAAGGGAAAGATAAACTTAGTGTTGACATGTTTTCAGCCATAAAACATTTGAAGCAAAACTACATCTGCTTAATAAGCAGATGGAGGAAGCAGTTTTGCACCATTTTGTAACATGCTGTTCTTTACAAATCTCAGCAGAACAATAGGTGTTGTAAAAGGACATATTTGTTGGAACTCTTCAAGCCCTTCAGAATTAATTTTCAAAGAGGTTTATAGATTTTGACAAAAACAAATTGTGATCTACTATTATTTCTTATCCTTTTGATGCGTACATTGATAATGTTTCGCTTTCAGTGCAAATGGAAATTTTCGAAATCCAGAATAATGGTACACTTTTCAAGTGTCCAGTTCTACAAATGCTTGCCAACTAATGTTCCTATAATCAAATCTTTTGCAAAAAGATAGATCACTGCATTTGGCAGTACTTATATATACGAACAAACCTTTTGTATGATGGATTGTAGAAAAGAAAAATATTTTAAACCTGATTTACTGATGAGCATCTTCACAGTACCATATGAATTTGCAGTTCACAAATAAAATCAGACATAGGAAAATTAGTCAAGACTGTACAACAACAAAAGGAAAAGTACATTAAAATGAAAAACAATAAACATTTTTTTTTTAAACTGTATATTTAAAGATATGAATTCATTTTACTTTTCATTGGCAATTACATAGCTTATCTGCTACTAGTGAAAATATCCTTTATAGTTAGTCTGTTTCCTCATAGTTCAGACTTTGGATTCCTCTGCTTCTTTTTATAATGAATATAACAAATTTATAGTCACCACCACATGCTTCAAAATATTGACGAATAATTCAGAGATTTATCAACATCAGACACAGATGAATGAGGATGTACATCTTAATCGCCGATACAATTTTGGGAGGTTGCTATGATTTCTTCATCTGTAGGATCATTTTCATTACATTTAAAAAATTCAGGATCACAACTCTTTATTTTTGATCCAAGACATACATATGACTTACATCAGTTACAAATCAAAGTTATATCGACATTCTATATCCTTAACTCATTTCACTACATTCTCTTCTTCACATGTTGTGATTCTGCATGCAAAAATAAACAAGTGAATATGTTGATACCAGTTTCCAAACCTGACATATCCCCAAAACATAATGACGTCCATAGAATTTATACCACATTTTGACAGATAAATTCCAGAAGTTGAACTATAAACAAGCTAGTAGATTTTGTAGATGTTATTTATAAGGAGCACACCATCAATAGTCAAAATAGTCATGATATAATTACTGGTAGAGTCTGATCTACTTAAACAAGGAGTGTTCCGACACTGTTTCATACATGCCAACTGCTACGGATTGTCTGTAGTTCCTACGGATTTCCCTAATGAACTACGGAGCTACGGAAACTACCCTAAATCCTATGGATTTTATGAATTGTCTTTTGCTTGTATGAGCACAAAAACCAAGGAGAAAAAAAAATAATTTTCATCTTTTTTTGTATGTGTGTGATCGTTATTTAGATGTTGGAGCCGGTGTACACAAACACGTGTATATTGAATGAAAGCAAAGCATGCTTTTGCGAGAAAAAATTAGGTGCTTGGCCCAGTTCCGGTAGAGATCAGTCCTGTGCTGCAAAGAGACTCACGGGAAATACATGTAAGCGGGCTTCAAGGCCAATATTGCGATTGCGCAAAGTTTTCCTATCTCTGCTATGCTTTATAGCAGTTTCGGTCCATTCGCCTGCAGTACATGTTTTTCGTACATTAAGTTGGCAACACTTCTGAATTGTGTACTTTTTAATTCTGGAGCCTACTGCATCTCTCTTGATCGTCTGTGCATAATGGATCGATTTTTAAAACGCATTGAGGAAGATTCCTCTCCTGTAAAAAAGCACAAGAGCTGCCAAAGGTTTAAAAAAGAGTATTCAAGCTTTTGGACATGCCTTATAGCTTTCAAGTGGAAGAACTAAGACAAGTGCTATTAGGCAAGTTATAGCAAAGGAGACAAAAAGCGAAATTATGGATGAAATTAGGAATAATAAGTTCTCCCTCGCAACAGACGGCAGCAACGATTTGGGCGACAAGAAACTCTACCCCCAGGTCGTGAGTTTTTTTTTATTCTGATAAAGGTCAGGTTCAAAGAACTTTTTTATCCCTTTTAGAATCAGAAGACAATACTGAGGAAGGAATTTTTAAAATGATTGATTTGGAACTCTCAAAACTTCAAATCCCATGGAAAAACTATGTTGCTTTTTGCTGTGATAATGCCAATACTATGATAGGAAAATTTAAGGGAGTTGCCTCTTTCATCTAGTCAAAGCAGCCAAAAATTAAAGTAGTTGGTTGTTCATGACATCTGCTACACATTTGTGCACAGAGAGTTACTAAAACATTGCCAATAGATATTGAGTTTTTTGTTACTCAGATATGTTATTACTTGGACAGAAGTAGAAAAAGACAAAGCAGGCTTAAAAAATTGCAGTATTTGTGTGGGGAGGAGAATCACAAAATATTGAAACATGTAAGTACTCGTTGGTTATCCTTGGAAACTGTTTTAAATAGAGTTATTGAACAGTGGAGTCCTTTGTTGGAATTTTTTAGTGATGATTCTTATTCTTTGTCAAAACAATGCTTAATAATTAAAGACATTTTTGTTTCTCCATGTACCAAATTATATTGTTTATTTTTGCAAAATGTTTTTCCAACTTTTACAAAAATAAATGCTTCATTGCAAAAAGAATTTCCTGGCATTCACCCCTGAAGGATGAACTCCATAAATTTTATTTTGAACTGTTGATTCGTTTTGTGACCCTAGCAGCAGTTTCAAAATGTGAGGAAGTTTTTAACATATAGCACTCAAAGTTGAAGAATCAAAAAAGTGATGATGAATTTATTATTGGTAGTTGCACAAGAAGTTATTTAAGCTGCTCAACTTTTTCGCCAGATAAAATTAAAGAATTTTTTGTATATGTTAGAAAGTTTTTTTGTACTGCGTGTGATTATGTGCTTAAAAAAATACCATTGCATTATGAGTTTTATCAGAATGCCTCAGTGGCAAATGTTGCTCTACGTGCTTCTGTTTCTTACAGTTCTGCGAAATACTTTGTTGATCTGTTTGATTTTCCTGAAGACTGTGATAAATTTCAGTTAGAATTTGCATTATATCAAAATGAAAAGTTTTCCTCTGATATTACAGAATGTGATAGGGCTGATGATTGTTAGTGTAAGATTGGTAATCTTAAATATCCAGATGGTACTTTCAAGTTTAAACTTCTTTCGCAACTAATGCTGTCTGTTTTAGTTGTTCCACATAGTAATGCGCCAACTGAACGAATTTTTAGTATAGTTAAAAAAAACTCAAACAGAATTCAGGTCAAATCGTAGTACAAAGACATTGGAAAGTATGTTGGTGGAGAAAATAAATATGGATTCTTGTTATGGAAAAACTTTCAGTATAGTCGAACTCAGAAATGCCAAGAGTGCATGTTATAACCAATTACATACTCATTGTGTTGATAAAGTCTGACTTTCTATATTTTAGTATTTCGTACATTGCTGATAGCTTTTTTCCATTTTATGTTGGTTATTTGAAAGTTCTATTTTTGTCAAATAAATTATGTAAATATCCAATTATAAATATGAATTATGGAAATATGAAATTATTATTTTTTTTTTGTTATATTTGTTTTCAAAAATCATTCAAATAATAGCCCACAGCATAGGGCGACTTGTCCGTGGTAAGAGAACGTTCAAGTATTACTTAAGCACATTTTTGGTAATTTTGAATCCCCCTTCCCCCATAAAGCAAAAATTAACATAGAGTAAGATCGGAAAAATAAGATTTTCTGCTCCCCCCCCCCCCCCACCCCCCCACCCCCGTCCCGAGATGCTTATGTAATACTTGAACGCTCCCTATGCTCTTTAACTTATGCTACTGATGACCCCTAGTCAAATGTTGGCATGTATGCTGTTTATGGGTTTCGTCAATATATCGGTATTTTCCTTATAATCACGATAAACTGGTACAGTACAGGATCTATTATCCGGAATACTTGGGACTTCAGGCATTCTGGATAAGGGGTTTTTCCGTAATTCGGAACACTTTTTCTGAAACTTACTGGAATGGTCTCAAATGTCGTTATAGAAAATTATAATTCATTTTAGAAACATAAATGTATTAAAAAAAGCTTTTTTACAATCCATATGAAAAGATATACTTGGTTAACTAAAATGCAAATTACATATAATTATAGTATCAAATTTAGGGATTAAGAAAATTTTTGAAAGAAAAAAATGTCTGAAAAAAGTTGATTGATTATTCAGGGTAGTTATTAGAAGTCTTTTTTTTTTTTTTTTTTAAACATTTCAACTAAAGTGGGCCCTCACCATATTCATCTAATATTTTGGCAGAAGCACTTTTGTTCATATGTTTCAAAATATTTTAAAGTACTTTTAATAAAATTAAGATGAGAAGGTTGTTTCATTTTTAATTGAAATGAGATTATTCAACTATGGGTGCAAATATATCAAATTCTAATTTATGCTCTTCAAATGTAATATATGTCTTCAAATGTTTCTAATAAGCCTTATAATTCTAAATGCCTGCATAAATAAAAAAAATTAAATTTGGTTATCCTAAACATATATCTCATTTTCACCAATAATATGTTTAAAAGATAATATCCCAGCATAAAAAGTACAAAAAATATAAAAATATTAGTGGATGGAAGCAGATTGAAAAAATTGAAAATATTTAAAAATAAAACGAAATATACCGGCGATCGTGTTTAATTCGCGATATTGCTAAACTGTCTTCTATAAATTACTATTTAATAAAAGAAACATGTAAACCCATGAATATACTGCAATGGAACTTTTTGCTAGAGTCAATTTTCGGTCCAAAATAGCCATTTTCATCCAAATAATATGATTTAATTGAAAATGATTTTGATCTTGGAATTCCATCAGTGTTTTTTAAAATATTGAAGATGTGTATATTTCCACGGAGATGAAAAAAAAAATAGATTTTCCCGAGAAAATGGCAAGTTTATTGCTTGGGTTAAGAATTTAAAGAGATCAATCAGAAGGCCCTGAATGACATTTTATAGCTGCTATACTTTTCTCTGCATTTCGGCAAAAGTTAACTGTCATTAATTTCGAAAATTCCTTACTTAACGTACTTTCTATCATCTTGTAAATGCGCTGATGACTCTCTTTTTTTTCATCTTTTCCAATAAATGTTTATTAAATTGTGCAAAATAGTGTGAATTCTGCGCGGCACATCGCGTTTGAAGAGCGTAGGATTTCTTTAGCGATATCGGGATATTTCTAATGAAAAAGTTGGAATGCTTTTACCGAAAATCAAAGTCCCGGAGCAAAGCGCAGAAAAGAAAATGTAACGCATTCGGAAAAATCCAAACCTTTGTGCCTAGTGTGCTCTGCCCTATACACTGAGAAAAAAATGAAACGCCATTAAAAATGCACCTTGCAGCAACTTGTCCGTAACTAACTCCTGTATTATACTATACAGGAGTTAGTTACGGACAAGTCGGAGACTTATTCGAAACTAGTGAAGAATGGAATGACGCGTCTCGCTGTCAATGTGACGGTATCGCCCGTGCCGGATCGTCACCTCCGAGAGCTACTATCGGGGTGACGGCCGGATGCAGCCGCTTAGGAAATTTTTGGGAAAAACGGTTCTACCTCGGATGTTTTCCGGAAAAGAGGAATTCTGGAGATTTAAGAAGAATCAGCAGCTGCAAGTGCGCGGGAATTTTGAATTCGTGCGCGATTTGCGCGTCCTATTTCAAAATCCTCTAAAATAGTAGGTTTCAATGCATTTTTTTTTATTGATATTGCTAATTAAAGCAAAAAAGCATTTGGCGGGATTTTAAACAAAAAATCGCTATTTGGCGCAATATTTAGCAAATAATCGCTTGTTGGCGCAGAATTTGGCATTATTTTGCCGTATTCCGGTTTTGGGAGAGTCCGGATATTGGAACGCCGGATAAGAGATCACGTACTGTATTTGTAAACCAATAGATCCGTTATTTTTTTCATCATTTTTTATACTTCATTGAGAAAATGGGTTTTCTTTAACCATTTAAGATTGGAAGTATTTTCATCTTTAAATTCAGATTTTGTTTCTTTTTAATTAGTCACTGACCCCTCTGACACAGAAAAAATAATTTAAAAAATCTATTCTCTCCTTCAAAACATGGGGAGCACTCAACCAATCATGTGGGTTAAACATTTTCAGTGTAAACGCCACAGAACCTAACCCGCATGATTAGGCTTTTTCTTGTTCAAAGTTAATTGCAGAAAAAAATGTTTGCAAATAAACTAATTACAATTTTATTGACTATATTTATTTACAATGTAAATCTTTGAAGCAATCTTGGTGTCTGAGGTGCATAAATACACATGGCATTTTTCACAGCACATTTTTGTACTGCGTTTGCAGTTTTCGTAATAGCACATACAGGGTCCTGAAATATTGTTACAATGTGGGAAGAGGTCTTATCTATCAGATTTTTTATCCGCATATAGACATGTTACTGGTGGTTTATAATTCTTTAACTTTTAATTACAGGAACTTCGTTATTTTCTTCGTTGTCACTTAAAACATTTCTATTAGCTGATGGAGTTGGGAGAAGAACTTCAGCTATCTACAAAACTGGAAGGCATGACCTTTCCTGCCTCCCTCTCCTTATCAACATCCATATAAATATATATTACACTTATTGCATATTACATAGATATTTGTTTTTCATAATAATTTAGACCAGTGGTTCCTAAACTTTCCGGTCCGCGGACACCCCTCAGAGAAAAAAAAATTCGCGGACCCTTTAAAACCATATTGCAAGGGGAGAGGCGGGAGACGTTCGCTACGCCCCCCCCTCTATTCAAAGCTGACGTCATCCGGTCTCTAGTAGTATTAATGCTCGAAGTTACAAGTGCTTTGACGTCCGAGCTACATCAGAGTATCGTCACCGTTAATCATAGAAATATGCCAAAACAAAACCTACTCCCAATTTAATTCTGTTTGAAGATATAATCTATCTGTTTGAAATTAATTTCATGAATGTATTTAATTCAAAGTTATTTAGAAAAAAAGTTCATTATTATTTTATTTAAAAAAATAAAATTAAAAAAAGGGTGGAGAAAGATAATGAATTTTATTTTTTATAAAGCTAACTATTGATTAGTTAAATATTGCGTGTTGTTCGCGGACCCCCAGGGGTCCGGGGACCCCAGTTTGGGAACCACTGATTTAGACTATGGTCAACATTAATAAAACAGTAAATCAAAGTTACTTGGAAAAACTTAATTACGTTTTTGATAGCAAATGTAACAAGCTTAATGCTTAAGTAGCATGATCGTATGAGTAACAAAAATTATGCTGTGTGATCAAAAATATTAATGTATAAATTAAAATGTTTGTTATTTTTCGCTTATTTAAACATTAAATGAATGATTTATATCTAAACAATTAAAAATATGTTGATAATTACCTTTTTGTGACAGATAAATTGCTAAGATGTTTCATGTGCATTTGCAAACTTATGAATGACCACCAATTGTAACTCCAAAACTGACTAGGTTCACCATCTGTTGAACAAAATATTATATACTTTCTGTGAACTAGGGCAATCCTTTGTTTTCGGCATTTATTATATCCAACTATCCAGGAAGCTAAAAATTTAAATAATGTCTGACCCGTACAATCGTACATATTCAGTCTTAAAGGATCAACTCCCTTTCATTCTGAAGCAGAAATGTAGACACTGTAGACCAGGAATAAGTCTGTCGGTCGGATCCTGTGCATCTGCATAGAAGGAAAACTCAAGCTGAAGGTCATTTGGCACTATGTTCAGATATTTATAGTAAATGGTCATCCTTCTCTTATTACTTTTCTTATATACATAATACTTTCCTTATGCATAAGGAAAGTATTGTGATAGGGTTAAAAATTTGAAATTAAGTTTTTGACTAGAGAACAAGCACGTTTTAAGCATCCCGGAACCTGAATTAGACATTTTTGAGGTGATGTGTGTGTGTGTGTGTGTGAGAGAGAGAGAGACAGAGAGAGCAAGCAAGCAGGGGTGTTCCAAAGGCAAAGAAACCCAAACTACCTATTGGTGTTGCAGAGATCCTTATAATTTCAGGGAATTTTTTTATTCAACTTACTATTGAAATATTAATTTTTACTCTGCCTTATAATACATTTTACATGTCTAGTACAAAATATTGTGTATGCATATTGAAACACTGTCAAAAATAGGCTGCTTACCAGATTTACAGGTTTTGGCATTTTGGTATTTAGTAAGTTTTTGTATGATTTTTATATTGCTTGTGTAATTGTGTGTGTATTTCTACCTGTATGTATGGGTGTCCTAAAGACAGCAAGCTGCCTATTGGGGCCTTATGTTGGCAGAGGGCCTCATAATTTTAAGCTTTTTTTATTCTGCCTGTTATGAATCTTTTTTTAGGCTCATTAGTGTACTCTAGCTCCTCCAATATTTGTCTGTATTTTATATACCGTATATACTTACGTATAAAGTGAGAAATTTGTGGCAAAAACAAAGCTTCAAATTGAAGTCGACTTTACGTGGAGTCTAATATAAAATGTAAGTCTAAAAGTTCTTTCAACGAGGCCATTTATCCTAAAACAATGCGGTAGTAATTGCACAATTGCACACGCCAAATTTCTCTGCACTTCAAAACTCTCATGTGAGTCACTGTCCTCCTGACTACAGCCGCACCCACAATACCGCCACTGTTACAACTTGCTCATTTTCGTTTGATGTTTATCTCTTGCTTCTTCGATTAAGGCTGATCATCTTCAACAAAAAATGGTTCTTTTCAGAGCTACATACTCTAACATGGATTGCTTAAAACTATAATGCAGGATTTTACGTTGAAAGTGTTTTCTTTTGCAGAGAATACTAACAACTGTGCTGCTTCAAGTCAATATTGGGTTTTTTCCAATTTTTTTTTCTCTAAAAGTTGTGGGGTCAACTTATACGCAAAGTCGAGTTATATGCAAGTATATATGGTAATTATATATATAATTATTACACCTTTAGTTATTCATGTATCAGTTCTCACTTATCTTCATGTATACAACACTTTAACTATGTCATATTATAGAATTGCAGTCGAGTATATTGGAATTATGATCACTAAACCTCATATTTTTATTTTAGGTTGAGTCTAATTCTCGAAACATTTACACTAATAAGAAAAAGATAGTTTGTCACATCGACGATTTGTTAAGTAAAGTGTGGAAAGCTGTACGCATTAAGAATGGAATTATTGTAAGATTTCTCTTCTCATTAGTGAACATGATACAAACAGTTCAAATAATTTTATGTAACTTTTTTACTTTATCTTGTAGTTTTAACTTATTTCTATTATTAATGATTTTGTATCAGAATGGTTCCTACTTCTCTTTACCTTTTATGCTTCCTCTTTCTCTTCTGGGAGATTCTACATCTTTTTTAGTAGAAGCAATTGCATAATGTACCTTAATTAATTAGAGAGTGCTAATTGTTAATTTGTCTGCTACTAAGTCATCTTAAAGAAAAGTTTAAATTTTTCATTTAAAGTACACTCTGTCGCAAAAGAATATACACTCGTATATGCAGTAAAATTGCATATATAAAAGTATATGCACATGGGATTGAGCTACATCTGTGAAACTAGACATGCAAATGTTCTTTTAAGAGTTATACAAATGATGTCTAGAGGCATGTTGTCTTTAACAATAAATCCAACCTCTCTCTCATTGCTGATGACCATCGCATACGTGTGTGTGGAAGAGGGCTGGCCACCGTTCTGATCCCGCATTTGTTATCAAGTGGCAAGTGGCCATCACACATGGTATGACAGTCTGACAAGCCATCTAGTGGGACAGCCGATCTCCTTTAGTTGTGCTGCAATCTAATCTGATGGCTTGTTCATACATCAACAATATTCTGCAGTCAATTGTTCTGCCTATGCTGTCGAGCCACCCAGGTTCCATTTACAAGTAAGACAATGTTTGACCACATACTGCACAACTTTCTCAACAATGTCTTCAAGAATTTAATACTCTCCCATGGCCATCCATGTCCCCAGACCTATCACCAACGGAACACGTCTGGGACATGCTGGGACAGCAGTTGCACCCTTCTCAGAAAAACACTGAATCAGCTGACCAGTTACATTTGTGGTAGAACCTTCTGTTAGGAACGTAAGCAACTTTATTGACTCTATGCCGCACTGAATAGTGGCTTATATAGCTGCCAGTGGAGGATTTACCAATTACTAAAATCTTATATCTTGTTGCCACCATTTCTTAATAAAATGTTTTTTTGCTCCCAAATTCTAATCATTTGCCTTTCCCTCAAACAATACATACATGCCAAGTTTCACGGGTGTAGCTCAATTTCTTATGGGTTCATATATTGTTTTACAAGTCTGAAAAACTTTCAATATTCATAAACTCTGCATTTCTATAAATTTTACATGCTAAAAACTTTTTTAAACTTAAAAACATGACATATCAAATAATGTTGCTATGAATTTGATAATAATGTTGTTCTTGAGCCAATCAAAGACTAAAATTCTATTTCTTTGATTTATAGAAGTGAAAGTGATTTATTTCTACGTCTTCATTTAGAATTTTTAGAACAATCTATTTTTAAAATCATTTAGAACAATTTTCAAATTTAATAGAACTGAACATTCACATTTGTAAAAGAATAGCAAATATAACGATGGCATTCTTAGCGAAAGAGAAAATAGCTGATCTGAAAGAACTAGCGACTGAATTAGGAGGAAACGGGAATTGTGGTGTGAAAGTCATTGAACTTAGAGATATTATTCTAACGAGCAAGGCATACAAAGAGGATGAAAAATTTATAAGAAAGCTTTTTGAGGGTATTATTTCGGAAAGACTGGAAGACGAACAGAGGGTAAGAGAGAACGAACAAAGATAAAGGAAATAACTAGAAAAAGAAAGAGTGGAAAAGCAAAATAGAGAATTTGAGATAGAAAAACTAAGGCTACAGTTGGCCAGTCAGAAAGAAACTGCATTAACGGTTATTCAACAGGAAAATTCTCATATGAACGTGGACCTAAAGGAAATTTTGCCATGTTTCAACCTTGAAATAGATATGAGCTTGTTTTTAGTCTTATTTGAAGGACAAATGAAGATCCTAAAATTTCCAGAAGACCTGTGGGTGACTTATCTCATAGGAGCACTGCCCAATGATGTTTCAAAACTCATTACTAGAGAGCCCGAAGACAAATCTAAGGATTATTCTCACATCCGTGGCATCCTTTTACAACGATTTAAATTGATGGCCGAAAGGTTTCGAAGGTTATTTTCTCAACGTAGAAAAATCACTGATTGCACGTTGAAAGATTTCTATTTCGAAATCAGAAGTTGCTTTGAAGGATGTATATCAGAATTGAACTTTTCCACTTTAGAGCAGTTGCGGAATTTGATAATTTCTGATCAAATGATAAAACACTGCACTCCGGAATGCAAAGAACTTTACTTGTGGATAGATAATTTCTCCCTCGGATTTAGCTGATAAACTGGACGCGTACAAAAACTTGAGAAATTCCTTGCCGAATGGACAGAAGAAGATAGCCAAATCAAAAGAAATGCACACAACTGAAAGTTTTGACCTGTTAAGAAAACTGTACCTTTTAACAGAGGAGAAAAATTCAAATATATTCTAGAAGAAGGAGCTTTAAGATGTTATGAATGCAAAAGACCTGGATTCATTAAAGCTAAATGTCCCCAATTAAGATGCTAAACATACTTCTTTTATGCCAACCATTGATCTGAAATCTGGTTACCACCAAGTAAATGTCAATCCAGCTGATCGAAATAAAACAGCATTCGTCTGCCCGTTTGGGACCTATCGGTTCTTAAGAATGCCTTTTGGTCCTCAAAATGCCCCTGCTACGTTTCAGAGACTAATGGACTTGTTTTGTAGAGGCTTGCCAGCTCTTGCCTATCTGGATGATCTCATAGTCTTGCCACCATCTTTTGAACAACATCTTAAAGACTTTGAAATAGTTTTCTACAGACTAATCAAATGCAAACTTCGTACAAACCGAGAGAAATGCAACTTTTCATGTTCTCGAGTTAAATATCTTGTACTCTGGATTATTCCTCGTGGAAAAAAGGTGGATCCTGTAAAGGTATCTTCCATCTTGGAAATTCTTTCCCCTAAAAATGTGAAGTGTCCAGAATACCTAACGAGATGCATAAAGAGCAATTGAAAGATGAGGAAGTCGGAAAGATCATTTGCTGTTTTGAAAGCATTGACAAAGATGTAAATTATGCAAACTGGACAGAACGAGGCTACCTCATGAATTAGGGTATCCTCTACCTTTATGCTCTAGATTCTGAAAGTGAAGAAGCTGAATTAGTAGTTCCAGGCCATGAAAGAAACTTGATTCTGAAAGAACATCATGATGCTCAGACTGCTGGACACTATGGAACTGAAGGAACTTTTGACTGTATAACGAAATGCTATATTGGACAGGAATGAAAAAATTCATCTGTGAGTATGTGAAAAACTGCATAGATTGCAACAGATATAAACCTTTTAATCAGAAACCGACAGGATTGTTACAGACTCCAGTTCTTGCTCAATGTTTGAGACCCTCTCAATAGACCATTTTGGACCCTTACCAAAAAGTAAAGATGGAGAAAAGTGAATTTTGATAATAGAAGATATTGCTACTAAATGGGTGGAATTGTTCCCGTTGCTCAATGTCACTGCGAAAGAATGTGCAATAACGCTGTTAGAAGAAGTCTTGAGAGAAAGAACCATGATCTAAAGCCACGACTTGCAATTTTGGTTCAAGATAAACATGATTCTTGGTCTGAGAAGCTACCAGCAATCCGTTTTGCTCTAAGTACTGCAAAGTGCCAGTCCACTGGACAAACAGCAGCTTTCCTAAGTTTTGGTAGAGAACCTCGCACTGTAGATAATGTGACCAATGATATTCATAGTGTAATTGAAAATGATAACTTTGTTCCGGAAATTACTCCTTGTCTTAAAAAGTTCGCCAAATTTACCGTACAGATCAAAGAACTTGTGGAGCAGCAGCAAGATTAGAGGAAATATTATGCTGATCAAGGACGATGACCTGCTCAACAATTTACGCCCGCAGACCGAATGTACGTAACTTTACACTCTGTTAGTAATGCAGTCAAAGGAAGAAGTTCAAAATTTATGCCACGACGGGATTGACCGTATGTTATACTTGCACAGCGATCCCCATCCTCATATGAAGTAGCTAGCTTAGAGAACCCTCAAATACCAGTTGGAGTTTATTACTCATCCGCCTTGAAGGTATTCCCAAGAGGACAGTGTACAACCCATGAATCCTCTGCATAAACTTGGCCGCCACAAAAGACTTCAAGTGCTGGTTCCTCACCAAGATGGTTGCCTAGACGTCGGAACCAGATTGTGAGAGACATTCTGTAGTTTCTCAAAAGGTCACTAGATGGCAGCACTCAACCAGACTCAAGAACATTTGTTTTGTTTACAAATTAGTCGAGTTCTAGGTGACGATCGAAGCACGTAACCAACGTGTTGTAAGATATTGCTAATCCTAGCTATGTTTTGTAAAATATGTGTAATTTTTTTGTATTATTAAATATTGTGATGTTTTGTAAAGTCTTAAATGGCGCTTGAGTGTTTTTCTAACCTCATCACCAGAAAAAGCCTTATAGTAGGATATACATATATTTTTCTTATATTTTACTATTTAATGTAAAATGTTTTATTTTATTCTTACAGATTCTAATTAATTTGCTCTTTATCAAAATACCAATTGCAGATGCAGATTCCATACGTGCCTTAGCTTGTAAAGTAAGTAATCTAAGGGTAAAATACTTATTTTGCTATTTTTTTTCTTATATATGTTATCTTATTTTTCGAAAATTCGAAACAGAGCTTTTATATTTTTATAATTTATGTAAAAATGAATGATTATTATCTTGAAAATAATAAAAATAAGGTATTTATTGAGCTTTTAGTTTTTAAATGAATTACTCCAAAATATTTTTTTCCCATTGCATCTTAATAAGTTAACTGATTTTATTCTTCTGCTTGCATTTTAAATAATTAGTGTTAAAGAGAGCATAAATAAACATCTTCAAATACATTAATATAATTACACTTTTTAAAAGTATTTTATATTACATATTACAGCTTTAAATTCAAAACTCAATCATTGTGTTGCAGCTTATTAATGTTTTTTTATGTTACTATTAAAAACTTTAATGTGTCAGCTACTGTTATATTATGTTTTATTTATAAATTAAGAAATGTATGCTGTTATTACAAAAGTTAGGTGTTGTTTCTGAAACTTTATTGAAAATACGATGTTGAATTACTGACTAGACCATGCACGGGTTGGCATCTCTGCCATTAAAAAATTTGAGTTCTTACTGAAATTTTACTAAAAATAGCATGTCTTGTTACTGAAATGTTACTGAAAATATGATGTCTGGTTACTGACTAGACCGTTCAGGGGTTGACATCTCTGTATATGGATATAGGGGTTTAAAATTGGGATGGTCATACCCCTCCGAGAGGCCTGTAAAAGTATTAAAAATGAACATGCTAGATTCAGAGTTCTGTTTTAGTTTCTCAGCCTTTCTTCTAGAACTTTTCATAACTTATAATAAAAGACATTCCTGTGTACACCACTGTAGGTATAACTAAATCTGCTCCAATAATATTCCAAACTTTCATGCATTAATTTTTTGTGTGTGAAATAGTAGGAGTGTCTACTTATTTAGATGGTATAATAATAATAGGTAGCAAGAGAAAATTACCAAGGTCTAGCCCTGTAGAGTTTACAGATAGAAGTCAGAAGTAAGGTGTTTGATGTAATACCCAATAAGAATTAAATACATATGCAAAGTTACTGCTACGGTTGACTGACATCCAACTGTTACAGATTTTCACAGTTTGTTATGCAGTTACGAAAATCCTCAAAAATGTTACAGAAAACAGTTGCAATGTTGGATTTCTGGTCATATTTAGTGAGTATTTACCGACACCATTTTGATTTCTCCATATATTCATTTTGCATCTGCATAAAGTTCTACTAATCTCAATTCCTGATACTGCAGATATATAAATCATTTATCATCCAATTACTCAATTTTCAGTTGCGATTACTTTCACAGAAAAATGTCAAAATCATGCTGCAAAACAATTATCGCAATTGAAAGTCACCGAAATCAAAGCTTTTTCATATTATTTTATCAAAATGTGCTTCATTGACAACAGAAATGATCGGCAGTTTTTATTGGATATCCAGAGATGCCAACTGTTACAGATTTTCACAGTTTGTTACGCAGTTCCCCAAAAATGTTACAGAAAACAGTGCCATTTTATGATTTTTTTTATTGACTGGCAATTTTTCATATTTCCAATCTGTTACTTCTTGTTATCTAAAAACATCTATTTTCATTCATGTTTAGTTTCAAATTATTTCATTTAAAAAATTCACTAAATTAATTTCTTTGTATTATGTTTTATTATTAATTTGTATTTTCATAAAATATTGATTATTTTTTATGTAAGATATTGTTAGTGGTTCCCAAACTTTATTGTTACGAGACCTACTTTAAAGTTCTAAAATTTTACGCAACCCACCTAATATGTAAATATCCTTTTGTATCCATCCTATTGAAAAATGTGAACTTTTGTTCAAAGCATAAGAACAAACAGACTCTGATATATAATCCTCATGCATGAAACTCATGAAACCTCATGCATCATACTCATAAAACAAATCTTTCCTTTAGTACTTCAGAAAAACATCATTATTAATGAATGTTTTACAAAAAAATAACATTTTAAAAAGACAGAGAAGGGTTTTAAATTGAAACACTCATTAAGATTAATACAGTCATTAATCTTGAATATAAAATCAAACGTAAACTATTACAAGCAGACAAGATAAAAAGTTCAAAGTCAATGAGCCGTATGACATTGTTTTGCACCAACAAGCGAGTCTATATCAGGATTGAAACTTGTCAATTTTATCCTTAAATCTCTCTCCACACAAAGTCTGTTTCTGTATTTATTTTTCAAAAGCACGTTCACACAAGTAAGTAGTTGTTGTTGAAACTCAGACCGTCTGACCTACCAGACACAAGTAAGTAGTAGAAAACCCCATCAAGTGTCTCAATGCTAGTTTTGATATTTCTGTATACATTGATCCAGAATACATGATATACCTTGATTCAGAATGGGATTAAACTTGCTTCGTTGAAAAAAGTTTTCAAAGTTGAGTCACATGGTAACTCAATTATTGTGTCTTCTTCAGCTGATGCCAGTTTCCCTTTTTTTAAATAATCCTCTTCAAAGGGATATCTGATCCATTTGTTCCCATCATCAATTTTAGGAAAGTAGCTTCTGAAATAAAAATTATATTAAGATAAAAATTTGTTAAGATAAACAAGATATTTTGAATTGATATACTTAAGCACACTAACATTGCACACTACATTGCACTAACAACATAAATTACCTGAGGTTAGGGGCCATTGCTTCAAGGTGTTCCTTTATGATTTTTGCTGTTTTCTCGTTAATTTTAATTTCATAGGTTTCCAGGAAATCATGTAAGACTGGAAATATATCGAAACAATTTTCTTCCATTTTATGGGCCCATCTTTCAATTGTTTTTATCATTGCTTCCATTTTATCCTGCACATAGAACTTATAGACGTCCTTACCTTGCAGTGTTAAATTAAGAACATTGAGAGCATTGAAAATATCTGCCAAATATTCAAGCCTTTTTAACCAGTTTTCATCATTCACACATTCTATAAAGTGGCTTATGGATTTTGCATGCATTAGAAGCACTAACTTCGTCCCGGAGTTCAAATAATCTTGTACTTTACTCCTTGACAGCCACCAAACTTCACAGTGAAGGAGAAGTTGTTTGTGTTCGCTGCCCATGTCCTCGCACAGGATACTAAACAGTCTTGCATTTTTAGGCTGTGTTTTAATAAAGTTGACAATTTTCACAGCATCGTCAAGAGTTTTCTTTAGGCACTCATCCAAACCTTCAACTGCAAGAGCCTCTCGATATGTAGACTGTAATGAGTCCATTGCACTAAAGTGGCAACTGACTTAACTTTGGCAACTAAACCCGCATGAATCCCAGACATAGCACCAGCACCATCAGTTGTCAAATCTACACATTTTGACCAATTCTTTGAAAAAATTGTCAACACATTTAAAAATCTCCTTTCCAGTTGTTCTTGTGGGCAAAGGCTTGCAATACAACATTTCTTCTTTTACAAACCCATTAAGCTCAAAATGACCAAAGTATAGTAAATTAGCCTGGCCAGCAACTTCCTTGTTTTCATCAAGCTGCAATGAAAAATACTCGCTTTGCTTCAGAACGGTAATTATAGCTTCTTTTACACCTTCAGACATTTCTTCGATTCTTCTTTTCAGTGTAGTATTTGATAAAGGGATCTCACTTATTTTTTTCGTACACTTTTCATCAAACCGAGCGTTAGATATTATTTTTGCTGCAGGTAAAATAAGTTCATCTCCTATGGTGTGAGCTGCTATGGTGTGAGCTCTTTTTTGCTATTAACAATAATAACTGGTAAGATGCTATGGTAGCATTTTTGTTTTTTTTCGTGGATTTTTCCATTGTAGATTTAGTCAAAAGATATTCTCTTTTTTTTATTTTGAAAGAATTCAAGAGTCTTACTCATGTACTCTGAATGTTTAGTTGATAAATGCCTTTCGAGTTTTGATGGTTTCATACTTGTGTTGGCTAGCATTTAAAAATAAATGATACATTGAGGTATTGGCTCATCTTCAGAACCCGAAAACACAAACCCATATTTCAAATACTCAGGGTTATATTTACACAAACACGTTTTATGTTTTTTCACGTTGCCTGCACACAGTGGCTCACTAACACTTTCACATTCATTACTCATAGCACTGGATCTAGAAGGTTCCTCATCAGTTGACTGCTGTCTTTTACGGCACGATCCAGTCTTAAACCACCTCTCCATATTGACATGAAATCTAAACTCAAACTAAGCAAAACCACAAGTAGAAGTAAAAATCATAACCACACACTCTCACAAGCAGACGAAGACTGACTCAACTCAAGATCAACAATAAAAGCGCGGGCACAGTCCACTGGAGATGGTCCAGCTTTGCCATATAACGACTGTGGACAAGATTGTCATTTCACACTGCACTTGCCTTGTAAACTGCTTACCAACTGTTTAATAAAACACTGTATTTTCACATATCTGTTTATTATATTTTCTAACAATTTTTCCCTTTTAATATAGCAATATATGTTCGGTCGTACTAGTACCTAACTAGTCGTTCTGTGACCCACCAATACACTGCTCGTGACCCATAGTTTGGGAACTGCTGGTAAAGACTACATTCCTATGTACGTTTGATTCGTGTTCAGGGATGCTTGAAACATGCTCCCATCGAAAACTCAGAAGTCGAATTTTCGACCCCGTCACAATACTTTTAATATACATTATACTATGTATATAAGGAAAGTAATATATTTTAAAATTTTATTTAATATTTCACTTACTAACTGTTTAGTTTAACTTATTAAATGATCAAAAGAAATGTAATGCTGAATATTATTTTATTTGATACTGTTGAAATTTAGAGATTGACTGCTAACAGTGATGAAATAGCACTGTATATCAACATAAAGTATATTCACTATTCACTAAACCTGCTGTCTTAAATAATCTGAAATTAAAAATATTTCGTTATTAGTTACAGCATAAACATTTGATTGAATATATTAATCAGTTTCTGAGCAACCACACCAGCAAAGAACTTTCTTACCTAAAGAAGAGGGGTATTTTTTGTTTCTGAAATGATTGATATATTTAATCAACTATTTATTCTGTAACTAACGAATTAATTTTAATTTCAGGCTACAGAAACATTTTTTTAATCGGTAAAGATATGTTCTTTTATGTATAGAAAGTTTGTTATGGAAAGAAATCTATTATGTTATTATCGTTAAAAATATACCAAAGGAATATATTGATCCAATTCCCAGTACCGTAGGCTAGCGTAAGAATATATAGAATATATTTAATCAACTATTTATGGTGTAACTAACGAATTAATTTTAATTTCAGACTACAGAAACATTTTTTTAATTGGTAAAAATATGTTCTTTTATGTATAGAACGTTTGCTATAGGAAGAAATCTATTATGTTATTATCGTTAAAAATATACCAAAGGAATATGTTGATCCAATTCCCAGTACCGTAGGCTAGAGCAAGAATATATAGAATATATTTAATCAACTATTTATGCTGTAGCTAATGAATTAATTTTAATTTCAGACTATAGAAACATTTTTTTAATCGGTAAAAGTATGTTCTTTTATGTATAGAAAGTTTGCTATGGGAAGAAATCTATTATGTTATTATCGTTAAAAATATACCAAAGGATTATATGTTGATCCAATTCCCAGTACCGTAGGCTAGCGCAAGAATATAGCCCCCCCCCCCCAGGTACAGCAGAAAGCAGAAACACAAGTTCTCTGAAGCTGAAGAACTCTGTTTTGCGGGAGGAATGGAACAAAGCGAACAAATGGAACGAATCGACTCTTCCTAGGACAAACTTCCACCTCTGTGCTTCCTACCATACCCATTACCTTAGGATGGAATGAACTCGTCGGTGTATTACTGATTTGGCGGTCTAGTGGGTTGCTATACCTTAGTTATACAATTGGCGATTTATAAAACATAGTTATTCATTTTATCTCTAGATGGCGCCACCACACAATAAGCCAAAATTAGAAAAGATACCTTTTTTGAAAATTAATTTAATATATTTACTAACTATAAAGAGTGTTCTAATTGTATTAGAAGATTCAGAAAAGCGTATTTTACAAGCAAAGTAAATTTCAGACTTTCATATTCAGTATTTATTTATTAGTGCTCATTTTTATAAAATTACATTGATTGTATAGGGAGTCAATGAGTGAGACTCCTCCTTAAGTTGGCTGATACAACATATGCTTAAAGTAACAAAATTAAACACCACATGGGACATTATAAAAAATGAGTGGTCAATGTACATGTGTGATGACCTAATGCTACAAAATGGGAACTTTAGTTGTTCACATGATAATAATATTTGTAAATATTGGGTAGAAATTTCAAAAAATAATGATGCTGTTGGGATTCCAAAATATCAAAATCTTTTAAAATTAGTGAAAGCCTGTCTAGCTATTTCACATGGAAATTCTGTGCCAGAATGTGGATTTTCAAGAAAAAACAGTATTGTTACATCTGAAAGAGCATCAATTTCTGATGTTATTCAAACAGTATTGGGGGGAACGTGGAAACCCTAGACCGCCCCACTCACCCAAAGGTATGAGCCGCTGGTTGGATGGCCGAGAAAGATACCTAGCAGAAGCTGGCCTCCATGACCAACAACACCTGCAAATCTGCATTTATTAGTTTCTAAAAAGATAACACTTGAAGGAATTTATTTCATATATACATAGCAGTTTTACATTTTTTTTTTTTTAAGATTCATAGAAAACAGAAAGAAAGGGAATTTAGAAGGAGAATAAAAGACGAAAAAGAGAGAATTTAGAGAGCGAAACAAGAGGGACATAATTTTAGAAATGCAAAAGTGTTTAATATTTATTTTATATTGAATTTTTAGAGTAGAATCAAAAAGAAGGAAGGTCAATTGTTAGAGAAGGGAAAACCAAAAGGGACAATAAAGAATTTGACGAAATTAAAAGGCCAGAAAAAGGAAAAGTAACAATATATACAATATATATAGGAAATAAGAGAGTTGAATAAATTACTCAAAATAAACAAAACATAGTAAGTAAGGAACAACATTAGTTTCATTGATCAAAAAAAGTTAAAAGCAGTTGCTGCTTATAATCATTTAATGTTATTAAAAATTTCCCTGGCAATGAGAATACAGTGTTTAATGTAATAAACAGATTTGTTATTTTTGCAAACTTTAGAAATGCTTGATTTTGTTTGGAAGGTTTCGAGAGGTGATTTTGTTTTGTATAAAGGCAAGAGAAAATATAGTGATCAGCATCGCTAATGTTGTTACATAGACAATTTGATGTAATTTTAAATTTTAAATAATATAAATAATCCATGAAAGGGCCATGACCAGTTAAAAAGTATATAAAATATTTATTATGAATTTGTAATTTAATGTTGACAATAGGTAAATAATTTAGAATATGGGAGGAATGAATCATGGGTTCTTGGAGAAATATAATTATTTAAATGAGTTTGCCAATTTTTAAGTAGTAAGTTTTTACAAAAAGTTTTTAACAGGGAGTAAAGGTAAACAATTTTGAAAGGGGTTTCTAAAGTGGTGGGGCTAATTTAGCATGTTTATCTGTGACTTTGTTTCCTACGTTATTTGCATGAGCTTTTATCCCAGAAATATTTAATAAATGTTTGGAGCGAATGACCGAATTTTTGATATTTTTAAGGAAATTAGATTAATTTTAATGGAGTTAAAAGCCAAAATTGAGGAACGACTATCAAAGTAAATGTTAATTTTTTGATTGTTAATATAAGCCCAGTTAATTGCATAATCAATAGCTGCAATTTCAGCTTGGAAAACTATTTCCATTCTCAAGTTTAAATGTGGAAACCTCATTTACAGTATTTTTATTGAATATGCAAATGGCAAATCTGGTGTTGTTGTCAATTTGTGAGCCGTCAGTATAAATATTAATATTGGAAAATTTAGAAGGGTCTTGAGAAATAAGGTTAACAATTCTATTTGAAGGATTAATGCCTGAGAGGCGAAAATTATAATCAAAAAGAGAAGAAGAGGGAAGATCTGAATTTTGAAATGTATCAATTCTCTGCTTCAAAAAAGATATTTTTTATGTTGAATATTGATTAATAGGTGAATAGGGGGATACCTGTAGTAGAATTATGAGTTATGTTTGAAGAGGTCCTAAAACCCGGAGAGATTTTCAAGAGAAAAATTCTCTGTAAGGAAGTAAGCTTTTGAATGTGTCCCAGTTAAGTTATTTCCCCAAATACCCGAACCATAGATAATATCTTTTCAATGATAGTATATATCCAAGAGTGTTATTAGATATAAAAGTAGTAAAAAGTAAACAAACATGTGGTTTTGAATTTTATGCAAGTCTGTATAATATTAATTTTTGAAGACTAGGTATCTATTATTATGTTACTTTAATTTTAAAAATTGTCCTGAAATTTATTAAAAATTCTGTCCTGGATTTTGAATTTTGCCACTACTACCCCTGTGAATGTCATTTCAAATAACGAATTACATTTGCTGAAAAGGGGGAAATAATTAGAATACATAAGTTTTTCAGACTTGAAAATGAACATTAATTGCCAAAAATGGGAAAAACATTAACATGCCGAACACTGGAAACAACTTTAACATAATTGGGAACTTTAAAAGAAAAGTTAAAGATTAAGAAATTTTAAGTTTGGGAAAGCAGCACGACAATACTATAGTATTTGAGATCTCAAATACAATGTCACTAGAAGATATTCACATACCTTGAATATTGTGCCATAAATTTACAGGAGCTATATTCATATGATCATATCATATGACATAACTCTTTATTCTATTACAGGTATCCCCCCTTTTCATCTATTAATCAATATTCAACATAATATCTTTTTTGGAAGCAGAGAATTGATACATTTCAAAATTCAGATCTTCCCTCTTCTTCTCTTTATGATTATAATTTTCGTCTCTCAGGCTACAAACAGAATTTGCATATTACTGCTACTACCATCTTCTCTTTTCACAGCAAACGATATGTTTAGCAAACCACATGTCTGCTACAGTCAACCAGACTAGAAAGATAAATATTTGAGGTATTTGAATATTCAAGATCTGGTTAAAACTCGAATTCAAAAGAAAGTGCTATATATCCATCTCTACTTTTTACTGAATGTTATTGAAATGTATAATAAAAAGTTTTGTTTTTAATTCTATAATGTAATCTTTTTTTAGTAGCGACCTCTCTTAAAGTCAATTTTTTGTTAAAATGCTGGATAGTGAATTTTAAAATATATTGTGCATATTTTTCTTCAAAATAAATATCGACTGAGGCATACTGTTTTGGTTTGGCACCTGCAGTGATGGCTCCATACTGGCTACCACTCTTCAAGCGCTTTGTAAATCTAACATTCTTTATATGAACAGTTTATTCTGCCTGTTTATTTATTCACTTTGACTGACTTATAACTTCTTTTGAAAAGGCACTCTGTGGACTATCACGTTCTGAAACAGTGAAACAGATTATAAGTAAACTCCCTCTAGTCACCAATGGACAACTTATTGGTGAGTACTTTTTTCATAATTTAACTCATCATTTTTTATTTATTTTTGGTCATATCTGCCCTCTGCCTAAAAATGTTTCTCCCTCCCTTCACAATACAAGAATTTTTATAGTAAGTCCAGACATCACATCGATTGTACAGACTTCCTAAAATAATCCTATTTTTTCTAATATTTTTCTATACTATTGACATCTGTTTTAGAATGATTTTCAAACTTTTCAGAATATTCTTAGCTTTATAGATTTTTTTTTTAAACTTATGGATTAATTTTTCAGCACACTACTTGGAGCTTTTGGGATTTTTCAATATATTTTCAAGATAGTTCATGGACATTTAGGATTCAACTTGTTATGCTAGCAGCCACTAAATATAAGAACTAGTATTTTAGTAATTTCTATGTTCATGTAGTAGGTACAGAAGTCAGCATGAACAGATCGAGTGGGTCTATTGCAGAGTATAAAATAAAGCTTCTTGCCACAAATCAGCAGGCACACAAGGCAATCACATAAGCTCCAAGTGGCATGACATTTCTAAAAAATCAAAGTTGAAGACTAAAGCTTTAGTCAGGTTGAAAGAATTGGGAAGGTAATTACATCATCCTTCTAAAATCAGATATTATCCTCCTCCTAATGGACACAATTAAAATCAAAACCTGTAAATTAAAATAATTAGTGCAGCCACATTAGAATTAAAAATAAAAAGCAAAAAAAAAAGGAAAGCATACAAGTTCATTTTAGACATGTGGTATAGAAATATTTATATCCAGGTGGCACATTGTGATTATATCCACCAACACAATCAAAATCACTCAATTAGAAGCTGATATGTGAAGTTGTGAGGGCTAGTTGAAGTAAAAGTTACACCCAAGGGGTTGACACAAAATATATATATGTGTATCCAGGTGGCATGTATGATGGTGGATAGACTATAGTCACTAGCAGAATCAATATAGTGAGGGCTATGTGATATAAAAGTTACGTCCAGGGGGTTGACATAAAAATTATGTATATCCAAGTGACACATACAAATAGTGCAAAGTTTATAGCCACCAGCAGAATCAAAATCGATAAATTTCGAGTTGAGATGGGAAATTTGAGGGCAAGTTGAAGTAAAGTTAAGTTATGCCTAGGGGGTATCTGAGTAAAGGCTCCCACAGACTGGTGCAAAATATTTGCAACAGCAGTTAAGATGAAAATTTCATGTTTGCTGCAGCAAAGAAATTCACATATTTGTCCACACATTAGGCATCACTTCTTCCGCATTTCAATCTCATCATTGCATGAAGAGGTGCTTTTCCTACTTGCTTTAGAAGAAGAAGAAAATACTAGAAAACCAGTATAATTCTAATTGTAAAAATGACATTTGTCTTCCACAATGTTTTGCAAAATAAAAAATGATATGAACTTTTTTTTTTTTTAATTTTAATCTGCTAAATCCTAAACTTGGATCTTGAAGGAACGATTCAAGATGGGCAGCAACATTAGCAATTTCTCTCCAACAAAATTTTGTGAATAATTTTAAAATAAATTGCATAATCAATTAATAGTAATGCAGTACAGGATTGTTTATCCAGCGTCCTGATATCCGGAATGCTCCCAAAACCAGAACTGGGCAGAATGATGCCAAATTTTGTACCAACAAATATATTTTAGCCAAAAATTGGTCAAAATAAGTTTTTTTCTTTGAAAATAATCAAAAGTGAATAATTTCCTACTAAATAATCAGAAGTGTAATTTTCCACTGATTTTTTTCATAGTTTCTATGGAAAACATCCTCATAATACGAATTATGATTTTTCTATGTTTTCCTATGGAAAACTGCCATTGGCCACTGAAAATTTATAGTCACATGTGCTGTCAATCCACGCAACAATGGAAATTACGCCTGCATAATTTATTAATATCTAGTTTTTCTTGAACATAATATATGCTTCATAAAAAGTTTCTACATTTGGCATAAATCTCTAAATGTGCCATCAAGATTGTTACCTCTATATAACACCTCTTAAATTACAGAGGGTTTGCTCTTTTCTGATTAGATCCAAGAGTTGTGTCCAATGCTTTTTCGTCAAAAGAAATTGCAAAAAATTATTATTTTTGGAAAATTTATTATGACAAACTTTGTGTTTTCATGCTACAGTGCAGATTTCTAAGTATATCACTCTCACTTTTATGCAATGCAATTTTGGTCTGATATTTTGTTTCTTTAAACGAGCATTTAAAAAAAGTTTTAAAATCCCGATTTCCAAAATTAATTTGGGTGATTAGTTTTTCTCATGAGACCCCGATTTGTACATTTTCTGCCAATTTTCAGGCAAATATGCAAATCTCAAGTGTTTAAGAAGAAATTTCCTTTTTTTTTTCTCTTAATGAAAAATAGCTCACTTGACAACCATGGCTTACATTTAGCCCAAAGTTTTAAATTTGTATGTTGATAAGTTTTTAATGTGTTTTTACCACTTTACAATATAGTTGAAAAATGTTTACGAATTTGTTCATTCTCTCTGTCTGTCTATCCGTTCACACGATAACTGCCATAAAAATGACAAAATTAAATTTTAGTATGTTGTTCAGATGGTTTGTGGGACATATGGGAATGTAAATGAATAATATCACCCAATTAGTTCTGGATTGAACCTAGGTTGAAAAAGTGAAATACATTGTACCCTATAGGACCTAATTTTTCAAACATTTTTTAAGCGAAGTTAAAATTCATAAATTGCTTTAAAAATTTTAGGAAATATTCAAATTATCCCATAAAATATATAAAAAAAATTGAGCAAAGTATGTTTGATAGTTTTTTAAATAAAAATTAATATGTAGTTGCAATAGCGAGATTTAATCATATATGTACCGAATATTGAGAATAAAATTCCCCCCACCACCACCAACTCTCCAATAAGAGAATTTCGGATTTTTGGAATTTTCTATCCAGTTACACTACTCTATTTGAACCATCTGTGTATCAAACTGCCAGTTTCTGCCCTCTTTTAGAAGTGGGTAAACATTTCCAGGCATACATGAAAAAAAAAAAGCCTATGTATACACTTTTACAAGTCACCTTCATTCTTCTTACATAATAATGGAAGATGTATCTGTATGGGCAGTCTGTAGCTGGAAATCTGTGTCATACGACCATGAAATTTGGTACACAGGTACTGCAGACCCGGGAAGGTGCACCTCATTATTATTATTTTTTTTTTTTTAGTATTTTAATTATTTTATGTTTTAAAATGTCACAATAAGGGTTCAAAAGTACCCTGATTAGCAGAATGCCACACAATCTAGCAACTCTGTCTTCAACTGGAAACACCAAGTACAATATTTATACTATACATCCGATTAGGAATGTTTGTTGTGGCTTGTTTGGCCAACTTACTCAGTTTTAAAAGAGGATTTCATTTATGTATCAAGAATTAAAAATCTCCATACCATGCTACAGATAAATACATAATAGATGGGGGGGGGGGGACCATCAACTATAAACATTTGAACGTAGTGCCAAATGACTTTCTACTTCAAGAGTTGCCCTTTCATGCAGATGCACAAAATCCGACAGACTTATTCCTGGCTTCCTGTGTCTACCTTTTAGGCTAGTGAGGTATTTCTGTATTTTATCATCTTTCTGCACATCGTGCTGTTTCAGGATGAAAGGTAGTTAAACAATACCAATTTCCTCAATACTGAAGTTAAAAAAACTAAGAAGAAAGATGTTGGATATATCAGTTTATCGGTTCTGAGATATCTGTTGTATCGGGAAGATACCAACATATTGGTGAAAATGATTATGGGTATCAGATATCAGAATACCCCTAACATAGCTGCCAACTCTCTCTGTTTTTTGTTATATCTCCTGGGTAAGTCTCTCAATCTCTCGGTTTTCACTCAGCTGCCCTTCTTTTCCCCCTTTCTAGGCAGAAATCACGCGAATGCAAATTGTGGCTTTCAGTTGTTTTCCGTGGAGCAGTTTTCTGCGACGGCTGTGTAGGAATGGATCGCCATTGACGTTTGTATTTTTGTATTTGTATTTACAGGTTACAAAAATAAAAAAATCAGAAATAGATCATGAATTTTCTGAAAATATAACGAAATGAGAAACAAAGTCAGAAATTTTGAAATCGAAGTTTTCCAGTTCTTTCGTCTAAAAATGCATTTCCCAGCTATCGCATAATTGGTGCTCGCAAACTTCGATTATTCCCACCGTGTCACGATTGAGATGATCGATCAATGATTATCTAATTAATGTGGGAAAAATGCATATCGACTAAAATTTTATTAAATTATTTTATTTTATATACAAAACTATTGTTCAAACGTATTATTAATGAAATGAAAGTATTTTTTGCAGCAGTAGTGCTAAAAACGACGTTTGTGCTCAATCCTCCTTATATTTCGTTTTATTATGAAACTATTTTTCCACTTTTGCAATCTGTCAGCATCGTCAAATTTTTTTATAATTGTTTCGTATTTTATACAGAAAAACTATTGTTCAAATGTAATATTAATGAAATAAAAGGCTATTTTGCAGCAGTGGAATGCATTCGATGTGGAAGGAGAGAGGAGATTTTTCTCCCATTTTTTCTTTTCAAACTCATTAGTTGCTTTTACAATAAATTCTACTAGTTCATCATAAAAAAATATGCTAAAAAATCAAGTTCCTTATCTAAATTAGGCGGCATGATATTGTGATTTATTCCAGGTATGTTCAAAATCTCCAAAGAATTCAGATCTTTCAAATCACATGTCCAAACATCATTCGAAAAAACAGCAACTGAAGCTGGTGGCGTTGTAATAATAGTACGCTCAGAATCTAAAGAATCAATTGCATTTTCAGATTCATCATCAGAAATAACACTGTTCCACGAATCTTTACTATCTGCATTGCTTTCATTACTGTCTGGTTCGTTTACCGTACGCGTATATTCTTCTATAGAAAGGAAACGTCTCAAACCAGCCATACTTCTATCCGAAATAACCTAATCATTTCACTGTTGTACATTCCTTTACCCCCCTCCCCCACCCCCAAATATACTCTCTTATATTCCTATAATTCACCAACGAAATCATTAAAAACTAAAATCAAAAGGAGACCCGGAACTCAATTATAAAATTGTTGATGCTGCGAGAAGTGCTCTGTCTGACCATGTTTCACCGCTCCAATTTGCGTTAGTTCTTAATCTATTCTGGTATGCTGTTATTATATATATATATATATATATATATATTTAAATACACTATTATTCTTATACTAAATAACAAATTTACATAAATGCATTATCAAATGTGTCAATGGAGAAATAATTCATTAGATTCTCCTTGTGCCAAGGTCAAACATTTGCAAAATACATTTAATTTGCTTCCACGGGCATTTAACGCCATCGAGTAGACAAATTCAAATGAAAAGTTTCACATAGAAACACCGATACGTGCCACTCGCCGTTTAGGGTAAAGTTCTCTCCGTCACGAGTGCGTGCCATCCATCCTTGAATGCAAGTTCGCAGCTGGCGCGCTGGCATGCCAATCGTCGCGAAAGGGTTAAAACCGGAAGGAGCGGTCTCCATGGAGAAGGGGAAAAACTTCAACGGGTGAAAACGCGGTTTAAAATTGCAATCCTGTGGATATTTATAATTATTTCTTGACCAGATTGGACTTGTAAGAATGCCAGATCTTTGACCTTTCTAAAAATGTAAATTATTAGTCGAAATGATGAGTACTTTTTACTATGTGAGAATTTAAAAACCAAAAATCATTTTTTTTGCCAAAAATGACTTTTGTTTTAAAATCTTTAAAAAATATTAGAAATTGAAATTTGAAATTGATATATTTTTACTCGCAATTGTCTGCCCTTTCCGGTGGTGTGATTTGTTTCTTTCTACGACATCTGGATCGTGGAGGAAAAAGGGCAAAAAATGGTCGAAATCGCATAAAACATTAAATAACTAAAAAAATAATTCAAATTTTAAAAATCGGTTTTCACGTGTCATCAGTCACGAGTGCGTGCCGTCGTTCCTTGAATGCAAGTTCGCAGCCGGCACGCAGGCATGCCAATCGTCGCGAAAGGGTTAAAACCGGAAAGGCTGTCTCCATGGAGACGGGAGAAAAACTTCAACAGGTGAAAACGCGGTTTGCCGAGAAATTGAAAATCCTTAGGTCATTAAAATCGCGATCCTGTGGATATTTATAATTATTGCTTTACCAGATTGGACTTGTAAGAATGCCAGATCTTTGACCTTTCTAAAAATGTAAATTATTAGTCGAAATTATGAGTATTTTTTACTATGCGAGAATTTAAAAACCAAAAATCGTTTTTTCGAGCCAAAAGTGACTTTTGTTTAAAATCTTTAAAAAATATTAGAAATTGAAATTTGAAATTGATATATTTTTACTCGCACTTGTCTGCTCTTTCTGGTGGTGTGATTTGTTTTTTTTTCTACGACGTCTGGATCGTGGAGGAAAAAGGGCAAAAAACGGTCGAAATCGCATAAAACATTGAATAACTAAAAAAATAATTCAAATTTTAAAAGTCGGTTTTCACGTGTGTCCCCCCCCCGGGGGGGGGGGGGGGGGCTCTGATTGCCAAATTTCGTAGCTCTTATGTTATCTCTGCACCATAACTTTATTTGATATAGTTAAAACCCTTTAATTATAAGCAAATAAAGTTATTTTTAAACTTTAAAACATGAAATTATATTTCCACAAAAAAAATAAAATGTATTTTAAAAATTCTAAATTATCTTAATCTCGACACTCTCTTATCTCTCTTTTGTTTGCTTAAATTTCCCAAAAGACACATATTATCCATGGTAGACCCTTCATGGACTAAACCGGTAAGGTTCAAAATCCGAAACAAATATATTACGAAACACAACGAGTACCAAACTTGAACTTTATGCTTGCTTAGGTTATCAAGTTATTCCCTAAAACATGTAACTTCCGATTACATGTCCAGAATGGGTTGGACTTCTAAGTTTCAAAATATACAATGAAAGAAGACAAGATAAGCCTAATTTGAGCTTTTTAGCTACTCCGGTTCTCAAGTTACGCCCAAAAAACATGCAACTTTCTATTGCAAGCCCAAAAGGGGCAGGATCGGTAAGGTTCAGAATCCACAGAATTGAAATTTATATACTACAGAAGAAAACGACATTAATTTGGCTTTTTAGCTGGGCATCTATTTGGGTCTGAGATGCACCTATTTGGGTCTGAGGTGTACCTGTTTGCATCTTGAAGTACTTGTGTACCAAATTTCATAGCCATACTGTGGTTAGATTTCCCACTACACACATACAAGCATCTTCTTTTATTTTATGTAAAATAACTTAAATAATCACGGGCTTTCACATTTTTTCTTTTTCTTTTTTTTTTTAATTACTTTGGCTCCTCCCCCACTATCATGTAATTAAGCCAGCTACCTTAAAATTGACCGGGCCGAAATTCACTCCCAGTTCAACCATGCTTGTTTTGACGGCAAAAATACAAGTCACTGTTATTTCTCGAAACACATTGAACTTTTCTTTGTTCTTCACAACTATACGTTTTGGTTAATAAATGAAGGATACATGTAAGCTGAATCGCCATTCCAAAAAATATTTTAGCAGTTCCTCTTTTGTCAACTCACTTGCCAAACTGATGCTTTGTACGTATGTTACGGAAATTTTAAGCTTTCCCCAATAACGCGTCCTTTTCTTTCATAATTATTATTCCAAATTCCCATTTTATGTCCAGCAGGTATTGCAACTATATTAAATTTTATCCCAAGCCACTCATATTTACAAAGTCTGCCAGCACTTCCTCTTCTCCTCGACCATACCATATATGATCACTAACCTTAACTTCTGCGTAAACTTTCTCATATGAAACTGCATCCCCATCACATTTTTGAAGCATAAAACACGAAGACAGTATGTGTCCCATGTCGTCATCAGATTGACCTCCGCCATAAATGTAATTTGTACTTGTGAAAAACTAATCAGACTGCATTGAGATTTCTAGAGAGCAGGTCGACAATCAGGAGCTTGGCCGGCCTATGTAACTATATCTGTTTAGAGTGTCATGTAATAAAGTAGATTTTTGGTACAGTACAGGATCTATTATCCAGACTGCTTGGGACTTCAGGCATTCTGGATAAGGGGTTTTTACGTAATTCGGAACACTTTTCTAAAACTTACTGGAATGGTCTAAAATGTTATAGAAAATTATAATTCATTTTAAATACAGATTTTTTACAATCCATATGAAAAGATATACTTGGTTAACTAAAATGCAAATTACATATAATTATAGTATCAAATTTAGGGATTAAGAAAATTTTTGAAAGAAAAAAATGTCTGAAAAAAGTTGATTGATTATTCAGGGTAGTTATTAGAAGTCTTTTTTTTTTTTTTTTTTTTTTTTTTTTTTTTTTTTTTTTGGAACATTTCAACTAAAGTGGGCCTTCACCATATTCATCTAATATTTTAGCAGAAGCACCTTTGTTCATGTGTTTCAAAATCTTTTAAAGTACTTTTAATAAAATTAAGATGAGGAGGATGGTCATTTTTAATTGAAATGAGAGATTCAACTATGGGTGTAAATATATCAAATTCTAATTTATGCTATTCAAATGCATTTCTAATAAGCCTTATAATTGTAAATGCCTGAATAAATAAAAAAAATTAATTTCGTTATCCTAAATATATATCTCAATTTCATCAACAATATGTTTAAAAATAATATCCCAGCATAAAAAGCCCAAAAAATGTAAAAATATTAGTGGATGGAAACAGATTGAAGAAAGTGGAAAATATTTAAAAATAAAACAAAATATATCAGTGATCGTGTTTACATAAAAAATTTTCGCGATATTGCTAAACTGTCTTTTATAAAATACTAATTAATAAATGTAGCATGTTAAAACTCCATAAATATACTGCAATGGAACTTTTTGATAGAGTCAATTTTCGGTTCAAAATAGCCCATTTTCATCCAAATAATGGGATTTCATTGAAAATGATTTTGATGTTGGAATTCCATCAATGTTTTTTAAAATATCAAAGATGTGTATATTTCCACGGAGATGAAAAAAAATCGGGTTTTTCCAAGAAAATGACAAGTTTATTGCTTAGGTTAAGTATTTAAAGAGATCAATCAGAAGGTCCTGAATGACATTTTATAGCCGCTATATTTTTCTTCGCATTTCGGCAAAAGTTAACTCTCATTAATTTCGGGAATTCCTTAAACGTACTTTCTATCATCTCGGAAATGCGCTGATGACCTTTTTTTTATTTCAATCTTTTCCAATAAATGTTTGTGCAAAATAGTGTGAATTCTGTGCGGCACATCGCGTTTGAAGGGCGTAGACAAAGCAAATAGGATTTCTTTAGCGATATCGGAATATTTCAATCGAAACAGTTGGAATACTTTTACTGAAAATCAAAGTCCTGGAACAAAGAGCAGGAAAGAAAATGTAACGAATTTGGAAAAATCGAAACCTTTGTGCCTAGTGTGCTCTGCCCTATATACCCAGAAAAGAATGAAACGCCATTAAGAAAAGCACCTTGCCGCGACTTGACCGTAACTAAGGCTCCTATATATACTGGAGCCATATCCGTAACTAGTGAAGAATGGAATGACACGTCTCGCCATGAAGACTAACTAGATGGATCCTTTTAGCCTTCATGCGTCTTCGCCTGTGCCGGATGCAGCCGCTTCGGAAATTTTCAGGTGAAACAGTGCTACTTCAGATGTTTTCCGGAAAAGAGGAGTTGCGCTACGGAGATTCGGAACTTCCCGAAAAATACACGATCCACGGAATATTTTAATTCCTGCTTTTCATTCGCTCTCGCGAGAAATCCTTGCGTTCGTTTTCGAAATTTAAGAAGGATCAGCAGCGGAGAGTGCACGCGAATTCCTGCGCGGCATTTTTTAATTTCGTGCGTGGATCGTGCGTACCCTGGAAAAATGTAGGCTTCAATGCAATTTTTTAAAAAATGATATTACTAATTAAGGCAAAAAAGCATTTGGCGGGAATTTAAACAAAAAATTGCTATTTGGCGCAATATTTGGCAAATAATCACTTGTTGGCGCAGAATTTGGCATTATTTTACCAAATTCCGGTTTTGGGAGAGTCCGGATATTGGGGTGCCGGATAAGAGGTCGCGTACTGTAATATGAAAATGTCTCTTCCCTGGACTATTGTAGCCTATATTACATATATATACTGGTCAATGTGAAAGATTGTTGAACTTATTAAACTTGTTGAACTTGTTGTTTGAACTTATTTCAGAAATAGCAGATGTGCACAAACAATACATACAAAAGAAAAACAAAATGTATCAATACTGAATAGTGACTTACATACCTTTCAAAGTTTCAAACGACATTATGTCAAAAAAGAATTAATCGCTAAAAGCACTTTAAGCACAGAGAATTTAATCAAAATAATACCTGCTGACTATGACTCTTTTAAAAAGTACGAAAACCCAAAAACAATTTGTTTATTGAGCTGAGCATAACAAAGTTCTTTAGAATCAGAATTGACCCAAATGTCATCTTTGTCATCTCTCTTCTCAAAAATGGCTAGCTTTAAAAAGATTAAGCCATTGCACAGTGGTCACAACTAAAATTTTGCAAAGTGGTCCCACTAACACAGGCTAGGTTTTTAGCTATAGAAATCAAAAATAGTATGAAAAAACTCGAAAATAGTGTGAAAAGTATGAAAAACCATTAAAATATATTTTTCTCACAAACCACTTTAACGATTCTGTTGCAATTTCTTTTTTAAGTACTTCATATAAATGCAAATGAAGCTACATTAACTGCTTTCACGTAAGAAACCCTGCCCTCCCCCGTCAACCAGATCTCACCGTTTGTGACAGATACATATAATTAAATTAGTTCTCCTTAAAATTCCCTCTAATTTGATGCCTCTATTTCCCATTTTGGTTAAAAATTGCTTATGTTTCATAGTTTTCTATTATTTCTGTACGGTGTGCATTGCATATTCTCGCATATGCAATCAACGCCCACCAAAAACAAGGCATAACCCTCGAACAGTGCATTGTATCATTTTTTTTTTTTTTCAAATGGCCACGCACTTTGACCATTTGCCTTTATTATAGCGGCCAGAGTGTGAACCATTTAGCCGTCCATTGACGTTGCCCCAAGCGCACCAGAGGGGGTGGATCACAGTGTTGTATCATATGCAATTTTGTATATGCAAATCTCCGAAGTCAAAACATAATCCAAGATCAGTGCATTGTAGAAATTGGCAAATCCCAATTTTCCCTTGGCCTTACTTATGTTTCGTTGTCTCGAGTTCACATGTGTGAGGAATTATTAATCGAGATATTCCCAAAATCACTATTGCTTGGTATCAACTACCACGAACTCTTTCCAATTAAAATGGTCGAATTTGCGCGATTACCAACATTGCAACATAGAATTTCTTATCGCAACTGAAAGATTAGAAACTGCAATGTATTCAGGTTTCAGTACTCTATAATCCGTGAGTTTCAGTTTCATGTTCACGTTAATTTTCTTTTCATTTATTAAACTCCGAAAACCTTTCACTTTCCTATTATATTTAACTTTTGGCAAAGTTCGTCCCTGTTACAAAATCCCGAAAAATGAGGCATAATTGAAAATAGCTTTCTCAGAATCAATTAGCTATTACTGTTCTGAAAGCACACCCAGTATACTATCTTAGAAAATTCGAGAAAAGTCTTGCCCTTTGTGTGAAAGCGAATGAAGCATAGAATGTTTTTGAATTTGTTTTTCATTATCCAACCAAATAATTATGAAAATAAATAAAACTTACTTTGTCTAAGCCACAACCTAATTTCTAGATACTTCCTTGAGTTAAGATCAGCTTATATTTTCTACTTTAGATTGTATTGTCAGATTTTTTAAGCATATTCCATTCCTGTAAATTTGTTTTATTTTTTTTTTTAATATTTTTTTTTAATAAATTTACATTTTGATTTTTTAATTCTGCCTTGAAATCCTGTTCTCGGGGAGGGCGCGTACCCCCTGCGCCCTCCCCCTGGATCCACCCTTGATTTCAATCAATTTTTCTGTTATTGCTATAGTAATACCCCATGAAATTTACAGCAGTGACAAAAAAAAATGCAATAGACAGACATCTGAAATCTGTGCTGAAAAAATGTTGCATGATTACTCAGAATTATGCTCGGGTATGAGCTTGTCCATAACCTGCCATGTACTTACACAGCTGCTTTTTTGTTCCCTGCGAATTTATGACTTCCATAGTAAATATTTTGCATTGGTCTGTGAGAGTTGTAACATTAGACTCAAATGAAAGTAGAGGCAAATCCAACAAAGGGTTGGATCATCACCGGAGGAGAGGGAAAAATTTCAAATAAAACCACATCAGATCAAGGAATCAGGTCAAAAATTTAATTAACTTTTCTTTTTGACAAAAATTTCAAGATTTTTGAATCCTTTAAGTATATTTTATAATGTTAAATAGTTAAAAAACTAAAACTGATAGGTGGATTGGAATTCACCACCATCAAAGCTCAGAAACACTGTCAATGAGAAATAACCCCTCTCCCCCCTCGGGCTGTCTTGAAACAGCTCTAAAGTTGGCTAAGTGAAGCAGAATTAAAATCTTGACTGATAACTTTTGGAATTTTTATCGGATCAAAGTGATTTTTTCAGAGAATGCTTATTTATAATAATGTTGCAATCTTATATATTTAAGAAACCAAATCTCTATCTCTTTAATTCACAAATTTAGACTTTTGTATTTTTATTACCTCTTATCTGGATGCCACATGTCTATGATTCCAAACTGATATTCACTGACTGATAACAGGAATGTGGAAATGGATTTTTGTTTTCAATGCATTTTAGCAGCTTTTTTGTGATTTTTAAAATCTGTATAAAGATAACTGTTGAATTTATCAAAATTTTGGTTTTTGGTTCAAAAGATTCTAGTAATTTTTTACACTTCAATTTAAAAGAAAAATCAAGATCATATGTATAAAATTGTCTGGCAAGATAGGTTTTAAGTGAGGGTGTCTTTCTTCCTCATATTTAGAGAGTTTTTTTTTAAATATTTAAAAATCTATTGTATTTTTTGAAAGTTTGGTTCACAGTCCCTTATTGTCAGCTGCATTAAAAAGGGAGGGTAGGGAGGGGGTGAGCTTTTAGGCAAAGTAGGGCTTTGGAATAAGTGTTACATACATACATATAGACAAACATATATGTACGATCAGCTTTTAATAGTATAGATATTTGGATATAAAAAGGCTTGTAATGTTGAAATAAAGAATGAAATTTCAGGAGCAAAATAAAATTCATAGGGTTACACATGTTTCATGTATCCTTATATGTTGAAAGCTCTATACAGACATCAACATGATATGGATTGTGACTCTTGTTTGTTTATATGCATTTTAATATTTTAAATTAGTTTTAATAATAATAGTGGTAATCCATTATTAAAAAAAATTGTTTTCATTTTCTGTAAATGTGCTTTTATATTGTAGATTTAATGAAGGAACCTGTTCTTAAAGATAGATGCCAAGATCATGTTCAATTTTGTAAATATTGTATAGAATTAATTGAAAGAGTTACTGGAGCACCACTTACAGTTGGCTCTGAATCTTCCATGAACCTGAATAAGATATGTGTAGTAAGTGACTATCATAATCAATAGTTTTGAATCTGTTTGGATTATTCACTCAATTTTAATACTTGTTTTTATTTTAGAGGAATATTAAGCTGAGTTGACATCTGACATTTAAAAAATAAGCTTAGCCACTTCCGTGAACTTTTAGACAAGTTCACTTTAAACTTGTCTAAGTACCTAAATATATTTAGAATTTTTTAAAAGAACAGGTATGCTAAATATTCTATCATTGATTCATTTTCTTAAACAGGCTATAGAATATAGTATAAAAAAGGTATTGTTTTCATAAAATTGTTGATTTCAGGATTATGATGCCAGTACATGTTTTAGAACCTTCTGAACACATTTTGACTATCTTTAGAGTGATGTCCACCTGTCTGTCATTTGTCTGTGATCAATTTCTTGTGTACATGATAGCTGCCGCAAATATTAATGGATTTTCTTGAAACTTTTTATTCAGCTTTATTAATAAAAAATCTAGCACTAGATAGAATTTTTTGAAATTTGAACAAAAACTTTGAAATTTTATATTGTCTTAATGTGGCAGCATAGAACAAAATTTGACATAATTATGCACAAAAGGGGTTATTTATGGCTCAATGATCACAAAACTTAATAGTTTCAATCATTGTAGTGAAAAGTAGCTGTGTTACAATTTTTGTACTTGGGATATTATTAGCCTCTCAGGGGGGGGGGGGGGGGGGTACACTTTCAAACTTGGTACCAATCGAAATATGTTTTTCAAGCCCTTTCAAATGAAGGGTAATATACTATAATTGCGATTCTTTGGACCAACAATACAGATTTTTCAAAAAAAACTTCTTACAAAATATGCATAAAAAAATCACAAGCTACTTAAAAATGGATTTGGGTATGAGAGAGTCGAGTTGAGCCACACTTCAGTTAATTTTTGTATGTGGACACTTCCATAGACACTGTAAGCTATTTTCCCCCTCACTTGATGTCTTTGAGAAACTCTGTGAACACTGCATATGCACAATCCTTATCCACCTCATTAACAGTACCTTCTCTAGAGAAGCACATCAGGGAAAATGGACCAAGATTCATCACTGATTGGGTAAAGGCCTACAACACTAGTTGTAGCACTTTGAAACAAGGGATTTCGTAATAAAATAAATAACCTTACATCCCACAGGTGATAAACTTCAACTTACTTTCTGTCTCTTGAGGGGACATTTAAAATTAAGTTTGTCGAAACACCTTTTTAATATAATTATAAATTTATTCCTTTCTATATTTATATGTAGAGTTACCAGTTCTCAAATCTATACTTATAATTTTAGAAAATGTTTGAAAACCTATTAAAATTGACAAAATGAAATTTTGGCAGTATACTTTCACAAAAATAACCTATACTCAGTGAACGCCTAACTTGTAGCACTACGTAGACTACAAGCACTTTTCACTCAGTTTCCGGTGATTGAGTTACCAAATCAAGCACCTGATGTGAATTTTGGCAACAGAGAATTATTGTAAAAGAAAATTTTCACTCACATAGTATTCATAAGGTACGATTGATTATATATGCATACCAAATATAATAGTTACATTTGCTTAAGAATACTATTATAAACTCATGTATGTACATATAAAATTAAGAAAAATAATAAAATTAACATACATTAATTGGCTCAGAAGGATTCATAGAATTCATGTTAACCATATTTATTTATTACTCATAGTAATATAAAATTTGGTTTATTGTTGTCTTTTGCGGTACATTTTAGTTCTTTATTGGACTAACTCATCTTGCATGTGCCATATGGATGCATTAGTTTTTAGGGAATATTTCGAGAGCAGGAGCAGATATAAAGTCCAAATTTAGTATTTCGTTTTCTTTTGTGGTATATTTTGTGATGTTTTCGCTGTTCAACCATGTTTGTTTATCCGTTTTCTTGTAGATGTCTTTGGGATGGTTTCAGGCTGTATACTATAATAAGAAGCATTATCAGTAATGATCACAGTTTTTTGTTCAATATTCAGAAAGTGTTTTTTCTTGAACCTGCTTTCATACGATTCACCATTTCCCCGTGAAATATCCAGCATAGTTTTTGCTTGTAACGTTGCACAAGCATTCAACACAAAACCATCTTTATTTCCAGAGTGTATTAAAATAAATCTGGACCCTTTTTCTTATGGGGCTTTCATTCCAGTTGATAAATCACTTAAAAAAGCTTGTTTCACAGACTAATTTGTGGGAAATGTTGATAAATGAACATAATTGTAAAGGTTTCTACTCTGGGGATGCCATTGTAAAGTAACCTTTACGTATCTATTCCTAAAATCATGCCTTTGATTCACCAGTTTACTCACTTCAATCTTAAATCTACTGACTGGAGTTCCATGATCTACAACATTAACAAACACATACACTTTCATGCAACCAGAGATTGCAATACACACCATACGTTGAAGCTTAATTAGTTCTAATTTAGCAGTTTCACATCTAATTCTAGGGCCATCCAAATGGTTGCTCGTGTCCTAAGGATGAGTCGGACAGTCTGGGTCTGCAACATCTAATTCTAGACCACCAAATAATGGAGCCATAGGAAATAATATGGCAGGTTATCATCGAGTAAATCCAATGGATAGCCTTGGGATTCAAACCCCAGGTTTACCCAATAGAATTCCTACAAGACCAGAAGATTCTTCTAGCTGTAGTTGTGCAGTAATCCAAGTGTCTCTTCCAGTTGAGTCCCTTGTCAATATAGATTCTAAGAATTTAACCTCCTTAGAGCAAATAAGCATCTGTCCAAAGAAGCGAATGTCTCTTAAGATTTTTTATCTATTAAGAAGATTAAGAATGCGTTTTCTAGTAAACGCAACCATAGCAGTCTTCTGCGGGTTAACAGAAAGACCTACATTATTACATCATGTCTCAACCCTCTTAAGAGCTGTGGACATCATGTCAGAGACAGTATTGCCATACTTGCCTCTGGCAATTAAAACAACATCATCTGCTTATCCAACACAGGATACTCCAGAAACATTGATGCTCTCCAGAAGAGAGTCAACAACAAGACATCACAGAATTGGCGAAAGCACACCTCCTTGCGGATAGCCTGCCAGAGCATGCACCTTCATACTATCACCAAGTAAAGATGCACAGATATACCTATTAGCTAACAGGTTCTTGATCCAACAAAAGATCGTAATATCAACACATTTTCTATTAAGAGCTTGAAGAACGGTGTCAATGAGCACCTTATCAAAGGCACCTTCAATGTTAAGAAAGGTGGCAAGAGCAATTGCCTTAGCATTAAGGTTTCTCTCCAGAATAAAGGAGAGACTATAGAGGGCAGTATCCATGGATTTACCCGGTTGATAGGCATGTTGAGAACTTGACAGAGGCATAGCAGCCACAATCACTTCTCTTATATACCTGTCGATGAGCTTTTCAATAGTCTTTAGAAGAAAAGACGTAAGGCTGATAGGCCTGAAAGATTTGGCCTCGTAGTAGTTATCCCTGCCAATCTTTGGAATAAAGATTACCTTAGTATGCCTCCAGGCAGATGGTACATGCCCAAAGGCTATACAGGCTCTGTAAATACTGCAGAGAATGGGAGCAAGCACCTCAATTCCCTCCTGGAGAAGAATTGGAATGATGCCATCAGTCCCCGGAGTTGTGTAGGGTTTAAAAGAGTTAATAGCCCATTTAACCCTATCCAGAGTAACCACACTTCTAGCAATGCTCTAACTCCTGCTATCACAGGTAGCAGTGGAACAAGCAACAGGTATGTGACTATTGCCATTCGAATCAGAAACCGGAAAATGAATCCTGAACAATTCAACCAGGATCTCTTCCCCAGTACCAGAGAAATTACCATTAGGGTTCTTGACAGTATTCAGATTACAATTCCTATCCCTTGCCATTAGCTTAACAAGTTTCGCTCTGGCAGAAAAGTCATTAATGCTTTCGGAGTAGGTTCTCCAAGAGTTTCTCTTGGAGTCTCTGACCACTTTGTTATAGCAGGATATTTATAGACCTGCCATTCTCCACTCTTTTTGACTCTATTAAAGAGCTTCTTACACTTGCCACGCAAATGGCTGAGCTCATTTGTCCACCAAGGAACAATCCTTGGGGAGTCAGCATTTGTGGACTTAGTTATTGAAGTACGAGTGGATGATGGATTGTTGCACAAAGTCAACAGCCAAATCCAGATTTGCAATAGAAGAATACTCATCAGAATGACCAGCCAAACTGTTAAGATCTTCTTCGTAGGAACCCCAGTTAGTCCTTTTCGGGTTCCTATCTTCAGCAGTTATTGGTTTCAATGGACCTTTAACAGAGAAAGTAATTAATTGGTGTTCAGACAAAGAAATATCATCTGAAACCTTCCAATTAAAAACATTATCATAGACGATACTATTGCTTACGCTTATATGAATTACCTCTGGACGTTTTACCGTCACAAAGGTTGGAGAGTTGCCCTTATTAAGAATAAAGAGCTTGAAATGTATGATCTGTTTGTTCTAAGAGATCATCACCTCGACGGTTGCAATCACTGCTGCCCCAAACAGTGTTATGGACATTCCCGTCACAACCGATAATCATTATTTTGCCCTATTACGGTACTCGATGAGACTAGTAGTGACATTAGAAAGGGTATCCTTATCTTTATAAGGAAGATAGGCAGAGACAAAGATGTATTCCATCTTATGCTCATTGTTTTTAAAATTCACACTGATAGCAACATTATCACCATCAAGGAATTTCACAAGATGAAGGGCATTGAGTCTGTTGCTTACAACAATACAGGCTCTGGGTCTGATACAGGATGTGCTATAAAAGACGTTAAAGCCCTTGATCCCAAGACCCAGAATTTTGCCATTACAGGTCCAGGGCTCTTGAATTAGAGCATTATCAGCTCTATCATTTGACGGCCTTTTGCTAAGAATAGCAGAGAATAGACCTACTGTGGTGCAGGTTGATTTGCACAACATTTAGACAACCCATGAGCAAAAGCAAAAGAAGGGCAGCGAAGAAAACTAGGAAGAATTAGTCTCCCTAGTGACACGAGAATGATCAGTGTTAGATACGGTATCATTCTCAAAATCCTGCATGCGTCTTTCTAGCTCATCATCAGAAAGCAGTAGATTAACATGCAGTGTCTTATCAGGACTGGAAGCAATTTCCAGTTCAACAAGCTTAGGTAACATAGTATCAAAACTAGTGATACTTACCTGAGAGGAGGTTGCCTGATCTTCTGGCTGTACCTCCATCTCCAACTTCCCTTTGGGCCTTTCGTTTGAATCCTGTAGAACCTTGAATACTCCAAGGTCCAAACCGGTGTAAGCACCAATGTCAGCTTTGCGAATCGCATCCGCAGCCTCCGAATCCACCTCAAAGATCCATCTTACGAAGAGGGGTTCCACAAAGTTTTGCAGAACACGCCACTCCTCAGACTTCAACTCCAGGTTGAAACTGTTCAGCCGTTTCAGCAAAACTCTCGACTCCTTGGTGTTTACGTCTTTGGTCTTGAAGGCCACCTTGACAGGTTTAGGTAGATCATTGGCACTCATGACTTTGAGTGCCTCACCTAAAACCTGTCTGTTATTGTGGAAGGTCTTCTTAACCCATTCCACAGTGTTAGCATCATTGCACTGAAGAACCAAGGCTCCAGCATGTAAGCCAGAACCATGGATCTTCGGGAGTTGCTCACCAGTGGGGATCTCATCTATTTTACCGAGAATTTCTATCTAGATGATGTCAACTTCTTCCTTGCTCAGCTTTACAGAAGGGAAGGAATCTTTGATAACTGCCATCTTTATAACCTGGACTGCCTGAGCATATGATCCAGGTTGGATGTCGGTCCTTGGTCTTTTTTTCAGTGACCAAATCTCTTGGAGAAAGTGTGACTCCATTCGACCTAAGTCGTTTGGTGCATCCGACCTTCTCTTTGACAGCACCAGCTTTTACAAGCTTCTGGTCTTGCTGCCTGGGAATGTGCCTCCTCCTGCTCCTCTGTGCTCTAGTGAGTACTTCCTGCATCTCGACCATGGTTTCAGTGTGTTGCTCACTAAGGCTCACAACAGCACCTCCTTCCATAGCCAGACTGCAGGTTTCTCCCTTTTTACCAAGATCCAACCCCCAGAGGGCTTGTTTCAGTGGCTGATTGGGATTCACCTGAAGATGAACCCTATCCTTTAGCACTTTCTCTATGGCGACATGGAGAACTAGGGAATGGTACATCTAATTGCTCCATGCTGTAACCACTAATGAGAAAAACGCTGTAACCACTAATGAGAAAAACCACGGATTACTTCCAGTTTGAACCCCCGCTAGGCTCAGTCTCCCTGCAATTTTCTAACATGAAAGGTGTAACCGCCAGGGTCATTCGAAAAGCTAGATGATGAAGAACGGGCCATAACGTGCACCAGGTGCACAGGGATCAAGGATCCAAGGGGGATTTCTTGATATGAAACACTCTCCACCATCCAACCAACGCAACCAAGGGACTCAACCTCTGCAACCGTTTACTACAAATGTTTCTTAAAAGCAATACTACAGATACACGCTGCTTTGCCCTTTTCGTACCACAACCACATGGTCCCATTCTTGAGCCCAAAACGGTATACCTTTCGGCAGAGGCCGAAGGGTGGTACTAGGGCCCATAAAGCAGAAGTGATGTTTACTAGGGGTTTGGCATTGATGCAATCTGCAGCTGAGAAGAAAAGTTCGCAAGAGTACCCCGGGATTGTGACACCCGTATCCACAAAAGAAATGGATCCCTGCGGATTTTACAGGGTGAGGCAAGATGCCTCACTCCCAACCCCCAACTTGACGGACCAGGATGTCTTGTTTTGTTGTGAACCTCACCTTTGACCTGTCTGGCATGGGAGACCCTACCGGTAGCAAAAAGCCACCACCAGTATGGCTCTCAGGATCATTTGATCACTCAAGCCCCACCACCACAACAAGGCATAGACATCATTCAGTGGGGCTAAGGCTATACCATAATTCATTCTTTTATATCTAAATAACCCTTTATGAGTGTTTATGGTTAGCAAGTGGTGATCCCATTCATCTACACTATAACAAAAAAATCAACGCACCAAGAAGGAGTTGTCCGATTGTGATAAAAATTAATTGATGTGAAGAACATGCATAGAAAAAGAAACAATTAAAATTTCAGAAAAATTTAATGATTTAGAGTTTGACCGTATACAAAGGGAGGAAGTCAATAAGGCATTAGTCCACCTCTGACCCGATGCAAGATGTCACCCGGCGTGGCATAGACTAATAAAGTTTACGGATGGTGTCCTGCGAAAGGTCTTGCCAAATTGTCTCCAATTGTCATGCTAAATTGTCAACATTCCAGGATGGTTGCAATCGCCTTCCATAACGTCCCAAATTTGCTCTATGGGAGAGAGATAAGGAGACCTAGCTGGCCAAGGAAGTGTTGGGCAAGCTTGAAGACAATTCATGGCAACACGTGCCGTGTGCGGCCGGGCATTATCTTTTTGAAAAGTAAGTCCGGGGTGTCGCAAAAGGAAAGGTATGCAGTGCTGTATGCAATGCTGCATGTTTCTCTTAACATTGGTAGACCAAATAAATTATATAATGGCTTATTTCATTGAAACATTTCTTTAAATTTTCCTTTGTTAATGTTGTTAATGTTTCTAAAACAGCTGAAAATTCTCGCCGATAAAAGGAATGCAATGTAAATTCTGTCTCTGTGTCTCTATTAGTATCTATCTTTTTATGCTTTATTCTTTTATGGGGATGTTTGCTAAAGAACTGCTCTGCATTGACATCTAACTTTTTTGCAAATGAAACTGAACCATCAGTCATGTCAGTCATTGCATTTTTATCCCCATTTATATCTTCCATAGATGTAATGAAACTTTCGATTAAAATTCTAGCATCAATTAAATTTAAATTTTCTGCTTCTAAACTTTCGGTTAAATTCTTTTGCTTGTACATGATGCTTTTCATAAATTGCATACATACAATGAAATTAAATCCCAAAATTTTTTTCTGCAGCCCTAAAGCATCAGCCTTTGATTTCAACTCAAAAATTGTGGAACTGGTTATTTCCGTCAAAACTAGAATTATAACTTCAAAAGTATTCCAGACAGCTTTTATGGATTCGACTCTACTCGTCCATCATGTTTTCGACAAATTTTTAAGTTTAAGGCATTGTCAATTTCTTTTAATTGCTCTTCAAGTGCATGATATATGGCTTTGTACTTGCAACAAAAAAGCAATATAAACTTCCAAGAGTGTCAAACATATGACAGATAATTATACTGGCCTTACAACTATATTCAAGAAAAGTATTTATTCTATGTGCTGGGCATGCCACATAAAGTACTTAATAGCCAATGATTTCTGATAGTTTTCTTTTAGCTCCTTGATATATGGAGGACATTGAGCTCGCATAATCATACGATTGAAACGCTATAGCATTCAGAGGTAGTTCATTTTGTGTTAAAATTTGTGCAAGAATGTTCATTCGAGAACAATGGGGAGGTGTGGCAAGGACGTCGACCGGGTGGAGTCTGACTTTGGTCACCATGTTGAAAGCGCAGACCATCCGACTCATCCTAAAACATAGAGCAACTTAATGGATGGCCGGATTTTTTTTTTTTTTTTTTTTTGTCACCATGTGTTCCGTACTTTACCAAACCATTCATCATCCGGTATTTTTTGTCCAGTGAAAAATACGATTAATTAGAAATCCATGTGTTTCATGTAAAAAACATTGCGAATTGAAATGAAGAAAAAAGCATTGCATTTTTTTTTTCGTACGTAAAATTGTTCAGCCCGATAACAAAAGATCAAGTATTGTTTTTAATGTGATGATTTGCCGACTCAAAAATTAGTGGGAGCATGATGCATCCCTATACCCCCCCCCCCCCCCCCCCCGCCTTCCCCCAATAGAATCATTCCTGAGTGCATCGCACGTTAAAAATTTCTACAAGATTGTTTTGTTTTGCATAGCGTAATCACTTTGGTTTCCCTCAGTTTATTTAATCGTTATTTGAACATAGAGAGTAGAAATTAATTAATCACAGCCTAAGTATGAAAACTTTTATAATTTTATATGGCTTAAAAATATTTTTTCTTTCTTTTTAGTCTGAAGTTGTAGGAAAAACAAAGGTTATTTATCATGAAGAACAACTTCTGCACTTAATCTGTGATCATCTTACTGAAAAAGGTTTGTAATATATATATGTATATAGTAAAATATGTAATACTTGTGGGATTTTTAATGTTTTTGCTTAATGGATTTATACCAGTATTTACCAAATTTGTCATGGGAATAAAGATTTATGTATTACGTAGTTGAAGTTTTTGTTAGAAAAATTTGTAACTGGAATCCTCAGGACCTGAATGAATCCTGAAATATTGGATTTTAATATTATAGATTATGCAACTAGTGTCAAAAACAGAAAAAAAAATTTAAATACAAATTCTTGTATTAAAAAAAATTGCAAATTTTACAATTCATGAACTAGTATGAAATAAAATAATAAAATAAGTCATATTTTTACTATTTTAATCAATTAATTTCATTTCATTAACTTTAAAAACTTAGTGTTTCTTACAAATGTGCTGTCTCAGTGCCTTTCAATTTTTTTTAAATTGACAACTTACTTTGATTTTGTATAATAAAATATAATTTCTTAATTATTCCTTCCACATGGCTGGCATAAAATTCATTTACATTTTAGCTCAGATGAATAAAATGCCTTTACATTTTAGCGACATGAAGTTGCAAGGGCAAAATTCATAAACACAAAACCCTCCCTGCTGATTTTGTGTTTAAGGATTAAAACAACTACTAGAATTTAAAAGTTGGCGAGCATGCTAACCTAGACTAAAAACTTGACTGCATAAATCATTCTTTACATGTTTGGGCTTAACGTCTCTGGGGATGAATTTTTGTGTTACCAAACTTATTGTTGCTCCTAGGATTTTGCTTTTACTTACAGAAGTAATGTAAAAAAAAATTTCTTTACCTCTCCCAAACTAAAAACTTCATAATATCCAACATACAGACATTTAATTGTTCGCTATAAGCAATACGTTTGGTTTAACATTATAAAAGTATAGAAGATTCAAGGTGGCAGAGAAAAAATTCGCAATAACCAATTGTTTGCTACATCATCAAGCTCCACTCAGGGTTGAAATGAGTATTTTAGATCTGCAAATTTTATTGTGACGACCAAGATTTTAGACCCAATCATCATTTTATATGCTAAACTTTTCTGCTTTTTTCCGAATGTATAACACAAATGCTGACATATCTTCTTTCTAACAACCTAACCAATTCACTTCATGGATTACATGTGAGTGCTGCTAATAAAAGGCAATTTATTTTATGAGCTGCATAATACAGCAAGTAAATAACTTCAAAATTGCATTAAAGTAGATCATTTTGGTAACTGAGTAGAAATGATTAGGAACTATTGAGACCCGGTTTCTAATTTCCAACATTGGCACCACTATATTACTTTTAACCCTTTGCGGATGGCAGCTGTTCAGAACTGCAGTGGCCCAAAGGATGGCATATTTTTTGCACTAAGCCTAACTCTAGAAAAACACACTCACTAAAAATCACCCATTTAACACAGCATTGTACTTTTTTCAGGAATAAATGAAATACTTATTTTCCATTAGATCTATACGTTACACGCAAATTATCTTTTATTTGAATATTAAAATTTTATATGATTAAAAATGATTAATTAACTTTATTAAAATTGTTACTTGCTACGCAGGAAAAATATTCAAATGATTGTACTCAATACTTTATACAGCTAATAGAGATTGTGTACAATTTTTAGGAAGAAAATAGCTTTGTTCCTAATTAATATGCCTTTTATGTATAATGTATTTCAATACATGGATTCACACACAGACAAACATTGCTAAATTTGCATTCATAAAAACTGTTCATGCACTCATCAGAAATATCAAATATCCATAAATCTTCACTATCTGCATTACTTTTATAACTTACCTGTTCAATTACCATGCTAGCATATTCTTCTAAATGTAAAAACGTCTTGACATAGCCATTCTTTTATCCGAAATAACCTAATAAATTCATTACTACACATTCCTCCAAAACCCACACTTGAAAGAAAATACGCTCTTACATATCAATAATTCACCAATGCAATCATTAAACTAAAATCGAAAGGAGAACACATAATCAGTTACAGCATATCGGAGTCTGCCAGAAATAATCTATTTGTTTATATTACAAAACCACGTTTTACCGCTCTAGATAAAGTGATGATTCATAGGGACCCCCCTATACCAAGGTCAAATATTAGTAAAATACGTTGTGAATATTAGAATGGACATTTAGCGCCATCTAGTATTCAAATAAATTTAAATGAAAACATTCATTCCATATAAAAATGCACATTAGTGTCAATCGTCCTTTAGGGTAAATTTTTCCTGGACGTGAATCTGAACGTGGATCCTGGAATTTCTCCTGGACGTGAACTGCTTTCAAGGACTGTCGTCCTTGAATGCAGTTTCACAATCGACGCATGGACGTGTCTGCCTTCAGCAAAGGATTAAATATCATTTCCCATAAAATTGCCAAAATATGAATACTTAATGTATTTGAAATTAGAATTACTGGGGGAGCTTTCTCCTCCTTCCCCAGTCTTCCCCCGCTATGTCCCTGGTAGCAATCAACCACAGGAAATGTAAATTCTCTGATGCTAGTTTGTCAGAATTCATTTTTCTAGACATATCTTTATTGTATTTAACCTATTACAATTGATTTTTTACTGAAATGTATAGCTTAAACAACTAAAAAAAATGATGTAATAATAATTTTTGTAATAAGGTTTATAAACTCTAATGTTTCCAAAATTTATTTCTTTTATTATATTCTTGCCAAATCTTTTAGAAAAATTTATTGCAATGAAACGGATTTGTTAATTGATTTACCATATGCAGTGTTTTGTTTAGAAATCATGAATGAACCATTATATCTCTTTATGTGAATTCTTATTCTATAATATTGATAATAGTATTATACTCTTTGTATATTTTAGGTTTTACACAGACAGTTTCTTGTCTTCATCAAGAAATGAAAGACAAATCCAGTATTGCAAAATCTACACGATGCCTTGAAGCTTTTCCTTCTGTTGTCAATAATAATACAGTATGTATATTATCCAACTTATCATGTAAATTTAATGTATCATTCTATATAAGGTGAATACAGCCTCCAACTCAACTTTTTTTTTTCCTGAAGCTTCAATATTTCCGGTTTCAGTTGAGAAACAGTAGATGATCTGAAAATTTCACTTCAAAAATTACTTGAATATATATGCCTTTGAATGAATGATATGAAGGTGGGTGACTCCAGAAGAGGCATTCAACAAGTGGCACATCAACAAGAGGTCTATTGTACTACCCCAAAAGAAAAGATCTCTAAAAAAAGAGACCAGTAGCCGATGCGAAAATAAGCAGGCACTTGACAGGTATGTCGTTCAGCTCCCAGGGTTCAATCACATGTCGACCAATGTGTTCGAATCTGTGAGCAAAGTAAACCTCACATTCACAGAGAATGTGAGCAGCAGTTTCTTCGCTGTAATTGCAGCCTCTACAAAGCGAATCTTTTGTGACACCCATAATGTTGAGGTGTCTCTTGAGGGTGCAGTGCCCAGTAAGGAGCCCAACAGCCCTCCTGATGCCAGTTCTGCTGAGCTTGAGAAGTTCTTTTTGACGTGTACTAGGGCAATTGCAGTTGAGAATTTTCGCTTGCCTTTGACCCTTAGTATTACGCCAGTCGTAGACAGTTCTTCTAACAAGGTCATTGGGTATACCCAAGGCCGGCTCAGGGCCAACGAAAGGAGTACTTGAGCCTTTCCTAGCAAGTTCATCTGCCAACTCATTGCCAGGAATGCCCGAATGACCAGGCACCCTGTAAAGAATGACATTGTTATTGCTAGCAATTTCACAGAGTGCAGGTTTCAGTTGAGAAACAGTAGATGATCTGAAAATTTCACTTCAAAAATTACTTGAATATATATGCCTTTAAAAAGATCTTATATATAAATTTTTACTTTTTCTGGAACTTAATATAGAGTATATTTAATTCATGCTTTTATAGCTGTTAGCTGCTAACACATGCTCCAAAATTTTACCTTTAAACACTACTCAAACTTTGAAGTAAATAGAAATATAAAATTGTTTAAAAATATGATGATTCAAATAGATAAAGTAAATTTTATAGGATGGCAGGTGTTAATAAAATATGTCAAACTAATATTTTAAAGATATTGTTAGATGCACAAAAGTTATATTTACCTAGGCTATCGGATATTTCTTTTCTACTGAAACTTAGTTTCTCTAGTGACCAACATTTTGAAACTTTAAATAGAATATTCATCATTGTGACTTAAAAGCCATCTCTAATTTTAGTAAAGCATAAATATAGACATTTTACTTGCATTTCTTCTACATAAGTTATGAAACATATATATAATTCTGATTCAAGTAGTTTAATTGAAAAAAAGAGATTTGAAACACATTAGGAAACTGCTTACAATATGAAATAGTTAATAATGTTTCTATACAGTGGCATGAAAGGTGAAAATCCATGAAATAAATATTTTTAAAACTTATGTAAGTAATCAATAAGTGAAATACACTTTGTGCAAAGGATAAGGAAAACTAGAGCAATGTAAATAAGTACAAATAACAAAATAATACAGCATACAACTGTTTCGAGGATACGTTGGATTCCCTTCCTCACTGCAAGAGAACCAACAAACCCGAAGTCCAAGGGAAGAATCGGCACGGAAGGAAGAAGCAGGGGGATTATATACCCAAGACTTAGATTACAAGAGAGCCAATCAGAAAGCAGAACAATGGGCCCTACTTCATTTTTTCATGGCTTTCAAATTCAATCGTTTTTCCAATTTGTGTTTAAAAAGACAAAAATTCTTAAATCATTTAAGCTTTCCTGTGAAATGTAGGCATTGTGAAATTGTTCCTAAATTTATTTCAGTGACTTGTAACCTTAGGCTTTCTAATAGAGTTTGTAAATCTATGTCTAATTTTCGCTTGTCTCTTTGTAGGGTGGTTAGTCAAGACACTCACAGCCATATTGCTGCCATTGAAAAAGAGCTGCTTAATCTTCACTTGGGAATTTCTATTTCTCACCCAAATTTCTCTACTTTTGAGTATAATTCTTGGCATTGGGTTGCTAATGCTTCTACTTCACATAGGGTTTCTGTGGATAAAAGTTTTTGAAACTTCTTTGTCAACATTCAGCTTCTTGTTCTATCAATACTCTTCTAGTTGTTAGTGAAAATTCTGTAGTAAAATTCTAAATATTGCATATTAGATTGACTAAATCAGCTTATTTTTATATTCTAATTAATTATTATGGTTAATTTAATTATTTTCCCATAAACAGTCCGATTACACAATTCACTTTGTTTCCATGAATCGCTGAGAGTCTATTAGTATCTTTTCCATCTATCCCCATCGTCTAAATGTTGCATATTAGGTTGACTAAACTGGCTTTTTTTCATATTTTACCTATTATTAAAGGTTGATTTTTAAATTATTTTTGCACATGTTTACGTTAATCATCAAGAATCCATTAGTGTCTTTTCCCATCCATCTTCTAAATGCTGTATATTAGATTGACTAGACTAGCTAAATTTTTATATTTTGATTACTTATTAAAGTTAATTTTTCTTTTATTATTTTTGTATAATTCATATTTTCCTATTTGAAAAATGGGTATGAGCCTTTAGAAGGGATATTTCCCAAAAAGTGGTATTAAAATAATGATTTAGGCAAATAAAAAAGCAATCATTTTGGCAAGGATATATTAAAATTGATATATTCACATTTATAAATACATTGCTATATTTTATTTTTTTATTAAAGATTAATATTTGTTATCATTTATGAAAACTTGTGATTTATCAAACAACTTTGTTTACAAAATAAAGTATTTTTAACTGGAGAAAAACGTATTATACAAGTATATATATTAAAGCATAATTATGTTTGGTGTCCCAAAAATATTGAAACATGCTTTAATTCTTTACCTGTTGAAGATAAGTGGGCAATGTAAATTGCAAAAATGTTGAAAGTAAGGTAGGAAATAAGACTATGTTAATGAAATAGTCCGCCCATTAATTTTCATAAAGAACTGGAAACTTAACTGAAAATTTATTTTAACTGAAAACTTATAAATATATATATAATAATGCATAATTATATATATGCTTAAATAATTTTATACATTTTTGTATTATATGAGCATATATATTTCATTTCTTAACCTAACTACTGAAAAATCTTAAAACTACTGATATTTTTCTTTTTTCACTGCTAAATCGTCATCAGCTGAGTGGCATCACTATAATGATTGAAGCTGTTAAGTTTCTTAATCATTGAGTCATAAATAAACCCTTTTATGCATGATTTTGAAAACTTTTGCCTGATGCTGCCATAAAAATATAAAATTTCACTCATATTTCAAAAACTTCTATCTAGTTCTAGATTTTTCGATAACAAATTCAGATATAAAGTTTCATGAAAATCCATCAGTATTTATGGCAGCTATCGTGTACACTAGCAATCAACAACAGATGGACAATATTCTAAAATAGTAAAAATGTATTCAGCAGGTCCTAAAACGTATTGGCAGCAAAATCTTGAAATAAAAAATATTCATGGAAACAATACTTTCTCTGTTCTATAGTATGAGAAAGTAAAAATATGGAAATATTTCACCAGTGAATTGAAATGTGTGTGTGTATGTGGTGGTGGTGGTGGTGGGGAGGTTAACAGAAAAAATACCTATTGATAATCATGTACAAACAGTCGATCATGCAATTAAAGGTATTGAACAAAGAAACTCTGTAACCAAACAGGAAATAATAATAATGCCCATCTACCTTACAGAATGAAAGAAAAACTGCTTTCCCGCAAACCAAAATTAATTAAACCACAAACATTAGTTCAAATGTTTAAACAAAATGATAAAATAGAAACTTTTTTTTCTTTTTATTTCTTCTATATGTAGTTTATTTTTCTTAAAATTTATTTTCCTTTTTTTTTTCTTGTATTAAATACTATTTTTTAATGAGTTAACTTGACTTTTTGTCATTATTTGTACTAAAAATAATGTTTTATAGTGTATTTAGTTGATATTAAGTTTGAATTTTATCCAACCTTTAATGTGGAAAATTCTAAAAACCGGAAAGGGGCAAAGTCCAGATTTTCGAAGTTGTACTGTATGTGCTGATAAAATTGTATACAAATATGGAAAATTTTGAGTTATTTTGAATGTTTTTTGTTTCTCACTCATGTATTCTTGGTAAATACCAATTAAATCTAAAATTATTTTTTGAAATTGGCATAAAAATAGTAGTACACATTACCTGGAATTTTGATGAAGACAACAGGGAAAACCTGCAAAACTCAGGGAATTTCGCTTTGAAAAATGGGCATGAACTCTGTAATTATGAAATTTCATGAACTGATAATCCGCGGATTATATACTGAAAATTACGGTATCTGGATAGTGGCATAACTAGACTTTTGGCGGCAGCAAGCAAATAATTTCAAATTTACCTTTTCCGGGATACATAGTCTTTGGCTAGAAATGTGTTCGGCTTGAAAAATGCTCCTTTCTTTTTCAGCGTCCTGGAGCAATCACTCCGTCCTACTCCATGACGATATGCCATATCTGGAATCCCGTTTAAAGTGCAGAAAGAAAAATATCTGTTTAGAATGTTTTTGCTCACTTTGTCCTGAGTATTTGAAAAATCAGGATTTAAAAAATATAAATTTTGACAAATCACTGGAGTAATTTAATAAAATAAGCGTAACATGAGAAAATGTAAAAATGAAAAATATCCGAACCGTTAATCCTATTAATAATGTGAAGAAATATAGTAAAATGCCTAATCAGAATGATTGAGAAAATCGAAAAGGGAATTTCCATATCATCGATTTCGCTGTGTTTTTGTTTGTTTTTTAATCAGAATGCGGCATTAACACATTTTCTTTGTTTCCATATGTGAACAAAGAAAAATAGAAACTGAAGAAAATGTTACATCACATATTAGTAAGTGCTAACCGAGGTACTAAGTGTTATAATTTTTTACGCTTAAGTTAAAATGCTTTCATTTTCAACTTATCTGCGGCCATGAATGATGTTACCATGAATGATGTTACCAACTTAATTGAAATTATAAATAATTAACAAATTCACTTAAGATATAGTTAATTATTGACGTTTAAATTGTTTTCTGTATTTTGTAGCAGAGCGTAAAATTTTTTCATATCGTTTAAGATTCGGAAGGATTGGAGTATTAGTCATACTTTTCGGCATATCGCTAGAATTTTATATAAAAATATATAATATGAAAAAATCGATTAGGTCAAAAAATAACAAAATAAAGATTAAAATGGGAAACAGTTATTAAATTAACATTAATCCCCTCCCCCCTTCTCTACCCAAAATAAAAAACATATATTTAAAAAAAACTGAAAAATTAGAAGAAGAATTTCTTTTATAATTACAAAATTATAGAAATTCGCCTGTGAGAACAACTATAGTTAAAGTAATACTCCCAAGTAAAAGTTAGTTTAACAGACAAAAACGGATAATTAAATGTAGTACCTGCACATCTAATCAAGGGCTGTATGCACATCTAATTAAGGTACATCTAATCAAGGGCCGCTCCATGGGAAAAGGTTAAGGATTTGGGAATCTGATCTCCACCCCCTCAAAATCCTAAAAAATGTGCTGCTAATATACTTACAGTAAAAATTCAATGAGAAAATGGCATGTGAGAAAACTGTAAGACACTGGTTATCAAAAAGGACTAGATTATTTAATTTAAAATTACGTATATTCTCTTTAGTGCTTAGTGTTTTTATTTTTTAGGGGAAATGTAAAAGGCATTTTCTTCAACTATTTCATAATCTGTTCCCAGGGGCGGATCTAGGTTTTTCGGGGCCTAGGGCTTATTGAAGTCCAATGGGATCCCATATTTTGTTAGATTAAGAATTTTTAAATTGGGATTTAAAATTCATTTTTAATAACATCAAAATCAGAGTTGAAATATATTTATTTATGAAATGGTGTTGAATGACAAACATTATATTTTATATAAAAAAACATAAGAAGTAAAGAATATTATTAATAAAATATATAAACAAACAAAATGTTTAATAAAATAAAATAAATATACCATCACGCCATTTACCCATAGCTGGGTATGGCATTCTGCCAATTTTTAATTAAAATTTAATTTTTTTATATTTTTTACTTGCGTAGTCTTTTATAACGTTGTCGTACGTGAGCTATCTGGTAATATCGTTTTCTATTGATAATATGCATAAGTCTGCCAATCTTTCATTATTCGTAGTGTTACGATATTTGTTTCTTATGTAGCTCATCATGGAGAAAGAATTTTCTTCCTCACAATTTGCAATTGGGAGGGTTAGTAAAAATTTTTAAAATTGTGTATAAATTCAGAAATGCATCTATTAACTGTTTTTCATATATTATTTTTAACATTTTGGCTCAGTCTAGATATTGTACATATACTTCTAAAAGACCAGCTGTTTCCAAATATTTTTTAATATGTATAGTTTCATTTTCTAATAAATTTGTAATATCTTGATCATAAAATTTAGTTATTTCTTTAATACTTTCAGTGTCAATATTCTCGCATTCCTTGTTACCAATATCAAACAGAAATTGAAATTTTTTACTGGTTTCTTCATATATGTGACCTCTTTTTTGTAATTCTGTCGTAAATTTATCAAGAATTACATTCATAATTTCAATTCCAAATTTATCTCTCCCAATTAATAATTCGCAACTGGTTTCACTGTTATCAAACATTTTTGTTCTTTTTCTTTCACATCTGTAATCTTTATTTATGTTTTCATTTAATTTTTTTGCAGCTGTTTCATAGGCAACAAGGTTTTCGTTAATATTATTTCTAATTTCAGAGATAAAAAGCACAAGTGAGTTAATTAAATGTGATCCCTGTGATACATCTAGTCCAGGCATCTGTAATTTTTTATTTACTTTGTTGATTCTTTCTAAAATTTCTTCCCAAAATACTATTAAAATAGCATTTTCCAGAGTGATTAATTTAGAATATATATATTTTGCATATCTTTTATTATGAGTTTTCTCTTTGCTGTTGTTATAAATATTTTCCAGTGTTGTTAAAATAATATTGCAGCCATTTCTAAGTGCTCTAACAGCATCATAATGACTACTCCACCTAGTTTTTCCTAAATTTTTTGGGGAATATACATAATCTAACTCTCTTTTAAAATTTTCCATTAATATGTCCCACTTTTGAGCCGAAGAAGAAAAATATACAAATAATTGTTGAACAAGGCCAAAGAATGAAATAACTTCCCTTTTACACTGGCAGCCTCTACACCTACTAAATTTAAACTGTGTGCCGCACAAGGATATATATCGCAAGTTTATTTTCTTTTTTTTAGATGTGCCTGTAAACCATTATATTTTCCTGCCATATTTCTGGCATTATCGTATGATTGACTGCGACAGTTTTTAATTGGCAGATTATTTTAATTTAGTATATCTTTAATAGCATTAAATAAGGAAACGCCAGTATGTGATGAAATCGGACATAGAGTTAGAAATCTTTCATAAATTTCAACTTTAGAGCAATATCGCACAATTATAGACCAGCAGCTAAGGACATTTCTAACTTTGTAATTTTTGAAAATAAATTTACATTATTACAAAAATGTCTGGTTGCTGCTGTGTCTATTACCCAGTTAAATTTGTCGACAGATTCTACATTGTAATTTTTAAGTGAAAAACAATTATTTTTCACTAATTCACTAACATTAGCATGATATTTCTTACAGTTAATTTAAGTGGCCAAATTTCTTGCATAAATGATAAGGCCCTACTTTGTTGTCATTAGATTTAAATTTTATAGTACTTGAAATAGTTGGTATTTTATATACAGATTTGAGTTTTGAGTCCTTACCAAAGGCTAAAGCAGTACTTACAGTATGATTCTGGTCCCTTTGCTATTGAGCAAGTCTGTCTTACTCAACCAGGAGCTCGGATTCTATCCTGTCCAGCTTGAATTCCTCGTCCGGAAGTCGGTAAAGGATCTGGACGATCCCTCGAAAGTTGTCTGATAGATGTCATATGGTTTGAAATGGCACATACACATCAGCCAGTGGGTGACCTGAATCCTTTAACCTTTGAACTTTATGTTTAATCCGGTCTATTAAAATGCCAATAGGTTCATCAGGCTGCAGTTTTTCTTCAAAGAATTCATCCAATAGCCCCATCAGACATGAAACTTTGGTTCGAAATGCTCCTTTAAGATCTCCCATGCCATTTTGGGGTCGTCAGTACACGAGATAAGTTTTCTGTATTCTTCTTCCATCCCATAATAAAGCATGACAATGACTTTGTCCCTCCTTCTTCCATGATCCAATCTTTCTTTTCTGGTAACTGCTTCCTCAAGTTTTATTTCTGTTCCGGTGACATGACTATTGGGTGACCATCCGGTGACCATCCCTTATTAGGGTGTACTTCATGTTTACGCTCCATGTTGCATAATTTTCCCCTGTTGAGTTTATCCATTTCCACTATGGCTGGTTCTACTCAACTCAACTTGGTTTGAAGATGTAAACATGGTGGCGACTGAACTGTTAGGTCTAAGAATCATGGCCCCCTTCGATCTGCTCTGTTTGAATTTCGCTTCAAATTATGCATACAATGTTTTATTTGGGCTTTATTCCAAATGTTCAAGGTCCGTAACTCATTGTTTAATGTTTGAAATTTTTATCTACTTCGATATGTTGTTGAGACCCAAACCGTCGGACCTACCAGAAAGGTGCAAAGTAACTGTTTGGACGGCCGGGAAGTGCCACACAATTTAGACCGGAACCCAGTGAGGGAAGCATCCACAGGGACTGTACCCTCCTTCCCCTACCACCAACCTCTCTGAAGGTCTTAAGGATCCACATGTTTAATGTGATCGTACTCCGTGTGAACACTGCGGCTGTTTTGGCAGTGGCGGGAATCGAACCCGGGCCTACCGAGTGCAATTCCCGCGTGCTAACCACAGGACTACCACTCCCTCCACTTCGATATGTGAAAATTTTTATGACATCATGGATCGGCAAAGTATTTTTGCGCAGTGTAATTCACAAACCGATTTAATTTAAGCATTACAGTGAGTAAAATAAAAATGATATTTATTACTCATTAAAACATGAGATAATCAAAGAATAAGAGCATGCATCTTTAACTACAATGCAGCTGTCAAAAGTAAAATCAGACATTAACATTGCTCTATCAACCGAGCGTAGACATAACATCTTGGCTTATTTGCAGGATAGCATAACATTAGCTATAAATTTAAAGGTTATCACAAGCTTTTATAACAAGCTCTACTATCAAAGACAAAGTCAGAAGTCACATTCTGAATAAACTAGTTACAAGTTACGAACTTTAAGCTTCAACAACAACAACCTGCAAGTTCTAGCTTCTGTATCCACATTCTCTACTAGTGCCATCCTCACATCGGGCATTTATACTCTTTACCTCAGGAGTTCCTAAACTTTTCCAAATCGTGGCATCCTCAGATAATTAGAATTTTTTCACGGCACCTTAGTCATATAATATCTATCTGTGGTAGCTATATTTCATATTTGTACGACCATGAAGAAGAAATCAGGTAAGTGGTAAGAATATAATACAACTCGTATTTAAAATTCACACAAGTACTTTAATTTTAATTGGTAGGAAAACATAGGTGAAAATGAAAAGAAAATACAAATAAAATTACATAAACTTTCTACATGCTCTTGAGGTGTATGTGTGTGTTTAGTGTGATGAGAGATCCTGCTGCTCACTGCACAATTTTTCGAATTGCGGAATAAGGCTTGATACAGCTACTATCATTTCTTTTTCGACATTGAATTTTGAACTATTTGCTCTTTATAACAGCAAGCTCTGAAAATCCAGCTTCGCACAGATATGAAATCGCAAAGAGAATGAGGACCCTTACAGCTTTTGCACTTAGAATCGGATATTCATTTTTGACTGATATCCAAAACTCTGTCAAATCTGAATAAGTGAATTTTGTTTTCAGGTTGTTGCTCAATCACTCAATTAGATTTTCTTTTTGTGAAGTGAATTCTTGTGGAGCTTGACAATGGAATGGATCTTAGATCCACCTAAACTTCTTGGTTTGGTCTTCTGCGAAAGACTTTGTGGACCAGTCAGTTAATTGTGATAGGTGCTGTGTGAAAAGGATCAGCAACTTATGTGAAATCTTAACTCCACTACGGGTCATGTACTTCTGCAATATAGGAAATCAATCTTTGCCTCCATCATCACTCATTTTTCTGTTCCACAGCTGTAATTTTTTCCTGAACTCTGATATCATCTCTACAAGCTTCAATATGTGTATGTTACAGCCCTGTAGAGCCAGATTCAAGACATTTAGTTTTTCAAATATGTCGCACAAGTATGCTAGTTTCAGCATGTCTGGTTCTGTGAAATTGTTGGCATTCACATGAACATCTTCTTCCAAGAAAGTGTGAATTTCTTCACACATGAGAAATAACACAGTTCAAACGTATGAGATAGTACATTGCCACATGAGAGTCATCGTGAGCTGCAGTAGTACATAAGGGACGTGTGCTCAGCTCCCAAATCCTCGCATAGTTATTTGAAAAATCTTGCTTTAAGTGGCCTAGTTTTTATGTAGTTTACCACATTTACTACACATTCTAGGATGAGATTCAGTGCAGGACTCAGTGATTTTGATGCGAGTGCTTCTCTGTGAATGATGCAATGGGTCCACATAGTATCAGGGGCTTTGGTGCGAATCAGCACCTGTAATCCTCCATAGCAACCAGACATTGATCAAGCACCATCAGTGCACACACCGATGCACTTTGTCCACTCCAAATTATTTTCCATCATGTTGTTGTTCCTCCAGTGTCTGGCGAAATCAGACGAGATCCATAAGTCCGTTGACTCTCAGAAAGTCGAGCACAAGAAGTGGACCGCAATAGATATCCTCCTTGGAAAGACCCATGCAATCCATTATGTGCTCTGCAGAAGCCTGATGGTCATGGCACTTGGTGCAGGCGGCAAAGATCTTCCTGCCCTCATTAAAAGAGAAGCACTTGATGTGACCGCTAGCTAGTCTGGAAAGTACAGTCTGGGAGCCTCTGTCACACGGGAGGTCAAGAGTAAATCCCGGCTTTTTATCCATATACCAATGACGGGTGAGGGGACTCTCTCCAGTCCACCAAAATTTTTGACTTCTCCCAAGAATATAATTCCAGAAAAGTCAAGGCAGAAGAGGAAGGGGTGGAGAGACTGCAGCCCTCCTTAGCAAGTTTATCCGTCACTTCATTACCATGAATGTCCACATGAGAGGGAATCCACTGAAAGTGGACATCATGATTTAACGAAATCAGTTTTAGTTTAAGCAGGATAGAGATACTGGTCCTGTCACCTACAATTATCCAATTATTAAGGTGATGGAGAAAGCTGCGGCTATTAGATAAAATCCATAAATTGCCATAATTCTTCTCTGGGAGAATAGCCTCGAGTCCCAGATCAATTGCTATCAATTCACTTCTGAAGACTGAGCAGAAATTAGGATTACGACGACAAAGAGTTATATTGTTTCGAGGGGTCTCAATAAAAATGCCACTACCTGTAAGATCGTCAATTTTACTGCCATCAGTATAGATCTTAATGGCGTTATTAGGTATATGACTTAAGTTTTCCAAGGTCAGTTGCCTGAGGTGTTCAGAGACAAAGTCTTTCTTGTTGACTTGAGAGTTTAAGTTAAAGTGGAAGTAGACCCTAGAGAGTCCCTCTGCAGGATTCAAGCAGCATTGCAAGGAGTGGGGTTCGACATCGCAATTTGGTAGGCGAAAGGAGGCAACTTGGCTGAAAGGGCTGTTTTTCTTTAATCTTTGATGAATTCTCCAGGTATTAAGATACATGGAGGTTTTATTGCAGAGGCCATAACTAGAGAGTTTATTATAATATTTAACAAGACCAGCTTGTCTTCTAGTCTGGAGCGACTGCAGGTCAGCCTCAAAAAGAACGATTTGAGAAGGACAGATGTGCCTCAACCCAGTGATAATACCAGCAGCACTTAATTGAACTTGTTCTAACTTCTTCAGGTTAGTGGAAGAGGCACAACAATATATTGGGAATTCATACTCAAATATTGGGAATTATATTCATTGGGAATTCATACTCAAGAGTAGGCCGAGTGAACACCATATACGTAGTTCTAAGGGTAGCTGCATGAGCTCCCCAATGCCTATCTGCGATGTATTTAAGAATGTTAAGACGAGTTCTACTCTTCAAAACAATATGTCCAATTTGTCTATTACCAGTACACTCGGGGAGTCTAAAATAAATCCCAGATATTTGGGGTGCTTCTCATAAGTAAGTTCTTGATTGTCCAGCCTCAATTTCGGTTGGTAATTATATATGTGCTTATTTGTGGTGAAAAAGGTGGCAATAGATTTAGTAGAATTAAAACTCAGTTTTAGCTCTTTGGCAAAGTTCGAGACAGCAACAAGAAAAGCATTCAGACTCGATTAAATTTCATTAATATTATTACCTGAGCTCCAGAGAACAATATCATCTGCAAACAATCCTACCCTAGCGCCTGTAGAAGGTATTTTTTCAATACCAGTTAGGTACATAGTAAGAAGAGTAGGGCTAAGGACTGAACCCTGAGGAACATCTTGGCTGAGCTCATAAGGACTTGAGCAAGTCTTGTTAACTTTTACTCTAGTAGATCTATGATGTAAAAAGTCTGAGATCCATGTTAAAGCATTGCCATGGATTTTGCAAAAATCATGGAGTTTAATAATCAGTTTATGCTTTTAAACACGATCGAAAGCCTTCGTAATGTCCAACAGGGTGGTCACAGTGTGGTGTGTGGGTTTAGGATTCTGGGCGTCTCTTATGGATTGGCAGAGATACCGAATTTGATCTGTGGTACTATGGCCCCCTTCTAAAGCTGTATTGTTCACTGGACATTAAATTGTTTCAGTCCAAGTAATATTGGACTTTTGACAAGATCATTTTCTCCATTACTTTGCACACTGTACTAGTCAGAGCTAGTTTCCATCATAAACGTGTCAAGGATGTCGAACAAATCTTGAGCCTTTGCACTTCCAGTAATGCTTTTACAGAACAGAAGGTCTTCAACAATAGTACTATCATCAACGAAACTTACATAGAAGATGAGATGTGCATCCTTGTTGCTGTCCGTTACCTCATCTAGTTGCAGTCCAAATTCATTTCCTTTCATTTTTTTCTATCAATTGATCATTGAGATCCTGAGCTGGATGTGCTGGATTCTTTGATTGATGGTGTTGTTCGGCAAAGGAATTTTCGAAAGCTATTTCCCTGCTGATTCTCCAATCATTATATTAGCCATGTCCACAGCAGCTGGTAGAGAATCAATTCCTTAGCAATAGTGTGGGGCGTTTTGCACTTCGTTAATCTATATGCCTCCTTGAATGATGCCAGCAAGGCATTGCTTGGCACTGATGCTTGCTTAGTGAAGACGTTTTTTTGTTGGTGCAAATCTTTCAATTTTCTGCTGAAAAATTCACGTGGTTTGTCGACCATGTTGAGATGCATTTTTTCAAGATGCCACTTCAACTTGCTTGGGTTCATGCTCTCGGATGATAGAACTTTTGAACAGATCACACACTGCGGTTTCTCTTCATCATTGACTTCTATCGAAGTGAAGACAAAATCCAAGTAGCTGTCTTCGTATTTGTGACATTTCCACTTCTTTGCTCGCCCGCCACTTGTTGATGCATGATCATTTGTTCTTGCACTATCGGTTTTGTTCATCAAAAATCTATCCATTTTTACGAAATATGACTAGGTACAGCTTTCTTTTCAATATGCCAAGAACACGATGCACGCACTGGCCTATGCAGGGAGTGCTAGCAGCTGGGTGAGATGGAAAGCTATCGGTGCTGTGCTACTCCCACATCCCCTCCCCTGTGGTGCCTCCCACCCAACCCATGCCCAGAGCATGGCCTGTTATTTTGTTATTTAATTACGTCATACGTCACTGCAATATGATAATGTTTTTAAATGCAAATATATAGGTTTTATTCAAAGAAATTCAGATTAATTTGGATTTTTAGTAGAGAGATCATAGGCTTCTCGCGGCACCCCTGATCTCTCTCCTTGTCACCCCAGGTTGCCACGGCACACACTTTGGGATCTTCTGCTTTATCGGTTATGATACTTCTGGAGTATGCTAATTTCCAGTGATACAGAAAATTAGTATATTTTGGTCAGCTACGATACAATCTGCAGGAACTCAAATGCAAATTGACTCAGACACAAAACAAATGATCCGTAATCCTAACAATTAACCATGAAAATTCAATAATTTAACTTTTGACTATATCTTTATTGTGATATGTCATTTGTTTATGTTATGGTGCCTAACAATCTGCTTAATAGACTGGTTACTCCCAGCCCATTACTATAAATTTTTTTGACCCTCAACCACAAATGCATAAGACTACAATGGGGTCTCGAACACATTGTCATACTAATTGGCAATAAGTAATATTTTTTGATGATAAGTCATCATTTAACTTAACTTGCTGCACCAGGATGATGGTCACCTTATAAGTTTGAAGACATTGTGGTGAATAACAGCTTGTAGCATGCATTTGGCAGCATCATACCAACCCAATGGAAAGTGTTATGATTTGGGATACCATTAGATTTCATTCACAACCTCGGCAACCAAATTCAGCGAACTGAATTTTCAAGGAATCAGGGAACTGAACTTCAGCCAGCGATACATCAGGGATGTTTTAGTGTAAATGTGATACCCTTCCTTCCAATTGTCCTGATATATTCCAGCAGGACAATGTCCATTTACTTATGACTTGAAATGTCAACAACCTCTTCCATGCATGACAAATGCCTCATCTTACCTGGCCTGCATTTCCACCAGACATGTCCATGATCAAACATATCAGGGATATGTTAGCTAAACAACAGGCCCCTTTACCATTCACCACAAATTTACCCTGGACTCCCATAGAAGCATTATGGTGGACTATTTCCCAAGATTATATCAAAAATATCTTCATTCAATGCCATGCCAAATAGAAGCTGTTATTACTATGCTAGGCAGTCTAACACAATACTAAATTATGAATAAAAAAGATTGTATAGCTTTGCAAATGCAATCAATTATCTACTATAACATGAGTAGTTTGTAAGATAAATTTCATTTTAATAGTGTAATTTTTTCATGGTATTACAATTTTCACAAACAGTAGTGTATTTACTTTTCTTAATTCATATTTAATTAATATAATTTTTTTTCTAGTTACAACTGCCATCAAGACCATTTCATACTATAGAGAAGTCAAACAAGTTCACCAGCATCTCATCAACAATTTCCGGTTCTATCTCATTTATTCCACCACCTTCTGTGCCACTTAAGATAATTCTAAATAAAAAAGTACAGGTAATACTTTTTCTGCATTTTATTCACCTATTCACAAAGCATATTTTACAATTCCTTACCCATGCACTTTTATTTCACCTAGTTTATTTTAAAATTTGTCTCCATGGTCGTCCTGTCATTTTCAAGCATGAGATTCTTCCGCTTTCTGGTGGAATTCTACTTTTTGCTTTTCCTCCCAAAAATCTGATTTTCCACAAATTTATATATATATATATATATATATATATAAATTTTTCTCCTTAGACAAAGTTCTGCTTTTCAAAAAAAAATCTCCAAGAAATCTACACACTTCTTCTGTTTGCAAAATCCTTCATTTGTAAATTTAACAGTTTTGCAATCAAAGTTCAAGGAATTTGTCTTAATACCCCTATACTAGCTGCACTTACTAGTTTTTAACTCCAAAAGAAAAGCGAGATACAAATAAAAAAAATTATAAAGGGAGGAGGAGAACAAAGTGTGTGCAGTAAAGATGTCCATGACAATGCCAGATTCAACACTCCTCCTGGGAGATAAAACTACTAGAAGATGGGGTCATGGTCAATTAACACCTGGGATTGCAATTATCTGTGAGTGAAATGTGATTGAAGAAAGCAGGGTTAAAGAAAAAGGGATTTAACCGAAGAGCTGTTATCTAAATTGTTCCTGAATGAGTTTAACTTGTCGATATCCTATGTCCTTTCTAAATAGGTACCGTACATTTTTTTCCAAAACAATCGAAAGATCTTTCTTAGGTGGGTTGGGCCTAAACAGTAGGGGCTTTTTTTTTTTCGGATGACCCCTACTTCCGTGAAGTAATTAAAAAAGGGTATCTGCACTTATGATCCGAATAGGTGGTCAACTTTCAAGTCCCATTAACGTACAAAAAGAAGGTGTGAACATAAAGTGATTAAAGTTGACTAGCAGAATGTCAAAAAATGTAGCCAATCAGATATGAGTTTTAGCACTGGTTTTGACAAAACCATAAGGTCAAAGTGAGAGTTCCAAGAGAGATGTTAACCCCGTATTTAAATCATTAATTTTTGTCCTGGTCCATAATTACTGACATAGATGTGTATGTGTCATTAATATATATATTGATGTCACTGAACTTAAAGGGGAAACAGATGAGTGAAGTTAGTATCTTACTTCATACCACAAGAAAACTGTGTCCAACAGTTGTTATTGTGCAATATTCTCGTGGTCTCATGCTTTAGCAGAACCCCTAAAAAAGATGTTTTTGTTTTTATTAAATTAATTTAAATTGAATTAATTTAACAAAGTTTAAAATCTTTGTTTTACACCCTTTTTATAACAGTATATTATTTTTAAAGATATGACCAGTGGAAGTATTTTTTTAATATTCTTTGAAATAAACTCTTTAAAATATTTAAAGCCTTTTCTGTCACATTTTTATGAAAAGACATTTTTGAAGAAAAGAAATATTTTATTTAAAACATAAGATACTTTACTAAATTCTATTCATGTATGGACACTAGACAATGCACATTTTAACAATACATGATAATTTTATATATGTGTTTAAAAATATATTGCACTTTTAGAACAAAAAATTTGTGTCTTGTCAATTGGGAAAAATTTCTGCTTTTGAATTATGGAATTTTTTTTTTTTGCATAAGTCTTGAACTATTATTGTAATGATGTAATTTCTACAAAACTGACAAAAATGAAAGCATGAGTTTTTAAAGATAACAAAAGCATAGTTTAGAATTGCTATGGAAGAATAATTCAAAATTAAATTTGCCCATGTATTTAAACAACCCTGTTTTTAAACACAGTTTCCAAGTTTGTATTATGTCAAGGTTCATCTTAGGTATTTTTCATGGGGTGGCCCACCCCACTGCCCTCAAAAATGAAAAACCTACCCTGTCTGCCCCAGTACTACAATTTTGCACCCTCATATCGAACATGCCATCCTGGTGACCCCTTTTCAAATTGACACCTTACCATGTATTTTCAAATTATCAAAACAATGAGAAACGTGTGAAGTTTTTACCATTCATTTTTTATCAAAGCCACACAAAAGTCGCAGTATTTACAAACAAATGAATAGGGAATGTACGAAATTGAACACGTCTAGTGGCATTCTTCACCCTTTGCCGGCAACCACCATCTCTCAGGGTGAAATCGCATCCCTCTGAGTTTGACCATTCAAGTAGGGAATACACTATGTGGTATCTAATGTTTTTTTCATGGTTCTCTACCCCTCGGGTGAATATAAATTTCTCCTTAACCCAGCCATTAAAGTTCCCACTTGCCCATGGTGTTTCAACTCAAAAAACAAGCGATTAACGAAATCCTGACCTGCCTAACTGTGATAACCTAAAATGACTCTTTTTCTAAACAATCTCTCAATGGAAATCTGCCAAAAATTACTACAATACTGCTACGCCTCTGAATTTATTAAACTTGCAGCTGAAAATAAGTGCAATCCACATTCCTATCTCCTTCCTCCCAGTGATTACGGGTGTTTTTACTTTTGAGGCAAGCCCAGGCTCAGCGCATTCCAACAATTGACCCCACCAATGCTCTATCGAAATTCGGAGTACTCTCACTTTTACATACTGTACTAATTAAGCTTTCATAATTTTTACATGTGCTTCAAATTTTAAACAGTTCCAGAAAATATATCTAAAAATAGAATTTAAACAAAAGTACTGTGCAAAAAATGCCCTGCAATTTTCAGTTTGTGAATTTATGTATTGGTTAAATATTCATAACATATTTTTCATCATGATAAATTAAAAAAAATTAATCTATATGCAATAGTTTTGGATATACATTGCAGCTGTGAGCGACAGGCTCTAATAATGAACTTCAACCTTGGGGATAGGGGGATGCTTTTCTGAGCTAAATTGCCGATATTGTGACATTATATATTGTTGTTCTACTTCAACTTACACATATATGGTCCATAAATGGTCATACGGTAAATATGAATGAGGCTGGCCAAACACAGTGTGTTTGAAGGTGACTATGCTGTCCAGACATAAATTGCATGGATTTAAGATTTTTTAAAGTTTCGCCGTGCGATAATTTCTCGATCAGAGCAATCTAAAAAATTTTATGAATCGCCCATAATTTTGTATGCTCTCTGATGGCATGCTTGTCAGGTATACCTTTGACAAACCAAATGGAATTCAGATCTCTTCATGGGATCACTGGAAGAAGACTCCTACCTAAAACAAAACGAATTGCATTGTATGGTACACTGATGGCTCCAAGTTAGGTCTTAGCACTGGTGCTTGTGTATGTCTTCCAGATTATGGTGCAAAGTTGTTTTACCCACTTGGCAGCTACACTACTGTCTTTCAGGTTGAGTATTTTTCTATTCTAATGTGTTGCAGAATTTGCTCTGATAGGAACTACAAGAGTAACTGCATCTATATCTGCTTAGCCAGACTGCTCTTATGGCTTTGGAGAAGTCTTCTATGACCTCTTTCCTTGTCTAGGAGTGCTATTCTGCACTCTATAATCTTGCCAGCAACAATAAAATCACCTTTTACTGGGTGCCTAGACATTCAGGCATTCCGGGTAATGAATTGGCTGATGAGTTGGCTAGAAATGGTTCAAGTACACCCGTTGTTGGCCCGTAGTCAGCTTTAAGCATCTCTGATGAGCTGATCAGAACTGTTCATGACATCTTCAGGAAGCTGCAGTATGAGAACTGGCATGGTATTAAGGGCCAAAGGCATGTAAAAGAACTGAGCTTTGAGTTCCCTAGTGTATGTCATAAGGAACTATTTAAGCTCAATAGAACTGGCATTAGAAGGGCTGTTGGGCTCCTTACTGAGCATTGTACCCTTAAAAGACACCTAAGCATGATGGGTGTTATTAAAGACCCGATTTGTAGAGGTTGTATGTATAGTGAAGAAACTGCCTCACACATACTCTGTGAGTGTGAGGCTTTCTCTGCCCATAGATTCAAGCACTTATGTCGACATGTGATCAAGCCCTGAGAGTTGCAGGATATTCCTGTCAAGTGCCTGCTGATCTTTGCCTCAGCAACTGGTCTCTTCTCTTAGGGACCTTTTGCTTCTGTTTTGGTGATAGTACAATAGACCTCTGTTTGCCTTTCTAGGCTCTTTCTGAGTCACTCACTAATAAGACTAAAAAATCATTCCCCAGACTATAATGATGCCGTCACAACCTTATTTATGTTCAACAATGATTGCTGGGTGCTTGTTCTTGCCAGTTTCACATCTCACATGCCAATGTCCATCCGTTCATTGGAGCTGAAAACATGACTCGTCAGAGAAGGCAACACTTTTCAAGTTAGTGCAAGTCCAGTTTTGGTACTCCTGAGCAAATTTCAGCCATTGTTGGCGATGAACCTTCATGAGCATGTGTGCAATCAGCAGCCGTCTGCTCTAGAGCCCCATTTGCAACAGGGTTTGCTACACAGTTGTTTTGGACACGCATCTGGAAGTCCCTAGTTCTTTTGTATGGTGAGTTGCTCCACAGTAGCATGCCAATCGGCCCACACCAACCTGCATAGGTGACATTTATCTCTCACATTAATGACTTTGGTGCTCCATAGCTACCACGTCAAGTCTTTGAAATTGTTCCATTCTTTCACTCGCAGTATACATTAACCACACTAGCCCATGAATAGTTCACAAACTTATCCGTATCTGAAATGCTGCCGCCCTTGGGCCGGTAGTCAATGATCATGCCTTTTTCACTCCTGTTAAATCACATTGTTTGTTCATGACAACTACAACTGTTATCCTGGCATGTTGCCGATATACCACCTTATATATGCAAAGTTTGACCTTAACATGTACATTTGTTCATATGTTATGCATACTTGACGTCAGAGGTAGGAGGTGGTCATTATAATGTGGCTCTACTCTTTATTTATATTATTTAAAATAGTTAGCATTTTCAGGTGAGCAGGGCTGTATTGAGAGGGGAGCAAACTGAGCAGCTACCCCCATGTTCCGAAAACGTACCCGCTATAGCCCCTGCTGTGAGGCTGATTCTTCACTATTGGCTAAGTTAAATGATGTCATGGGCGGAGCCTAGTATATACTTTGAAGTTGTCGTCTTCGAGATTATACATGGAAAAAAATTGTTTGTTGTTAAATCGGGAAGAAAATTATGATAGAAAAAAATAGTGCAAAGATATAACGTTGTGTGACAATATACGGAGATATATATACACGTTCGTAAAACAACAAAAATGTCTTACATTTAGGTAAGTAGTATATGATATATTTATTACAATTTTTGCGAGTAAAATGCTGACACTGGAACGTATTATACCTTATACATTTGTAATAATCCGATTGAATGATTTTCTAACTTATTTTTTATAGTACCTAATTTTAGATAGAAGATCGCTGACCAAATATAAAATATCAAAACTTGTACTGCAATATTTCACCTGGCCTGTTTAAATAACTTAAGTAGTCTGATGTTTTTATTGTTGTATTAGTTAAATTAAAGAAGAAACTTTGATTTATTTCCTTCTAGGCTAATTAAATTTGTGTAGAAGACAGCAATATATTTTTTAATCTGATTCATAGTTAATTTGTTTATCACAGTAGTGTGTTATAGTATAAGAGTGTTGAAGACCCAGGCCGTCCGACTCATCCTAAGGACTCGAGCAAATAGTATAAAAGTGTAAATATGTTATACAAATTAATGAAATTACTAATAAAATTAATATATATTCTATATGTATATACCAAGTTGTAATTTAAATAGCATATATATTAAGTTTCATTTTAATTGTATGGGTGTTGATTTTGAGATTTTATTGATATTAAGTAACATTCTGAAGAAAGCAAACACTAATAGCCATTATCTAATGTTTATGAAATACTTTGAAGTTTGATCTGTACCCAGTAGTGAGCTGCCAAATTTTTAACAGCCAGTAAGCTATTATGCAAGATTATGGTTTCAAATGCTATCATTCTTCACAGTTCACACTAACATAATATACATTTATTGTGCGTTTAGAATTCACTTGGTGCTCGAGTTAAAATTATTTACATTTTAACTCTGTTGTTGTTTCTTATGACCTCCTGATTTCGACGGACATTTTAACTCTTAAACATGTTTATTTCAAATTATGTTTAAAATTTAACAACCAATATTTAAACTTTGGAAATGTTTAATACCAATTACATGCGTATTATCCTACACTTTGAATTTTGAATATACAAAATTTTGATATTCAAATTTAAAAGGCATGTATTGATACATCATTCAAATTTTTCAGAACATTTTGAATTAAACTCAACATTCTGTTAAAAACCTCTTTACACTTGCTATTCTGTATAACACATCTGAAATATAAAACCTGAAGTTTTATTTTTCAATCTCTTGAATAATTTCAGTTTGAAACATTTAGTCAAAATAATATTAATTTCTAAACCCAAATTTATTTGTTTGAAACAAATATTAATTTCAATATCTTTATTACTTCAACAACTATAATTCGATTTAGATAATATATTACTATCTAATGTTAACGAAATACTTTAGCATCGGTTGGACGCAGTGATAACTAGTCAAACTTTTAACTGGTATATGTATTTTCAGCTTCATTATATCTCATTGCATCAGGATAAATCAGATAACATCAGTATTAACTATGTAAGTCAATTTGCATCTATTTATGCATCCTAGGATATCAAATCCATCTTCATATAAAATTAAATTAGTAACTACTGTTTATTATTTTCAAAAACAGCATTCAGTAAGTTGATTTAAAATATCTGTTGGATAAACTCCTTCTTTATAAACATGTTATAAACTGAAATTAGGTAATATCATGCAACATTATTATGCAGTTAAAGTTGTTCAAACAGATTGTACTGTTAAATAGAAAATGCAAATTTTTAACTATAGTAAAGCACTATTTATACACTACTCTAGGGACCAGTGAAGTAAAGCGTATACCTGTGAAAATATGTAATTGAAATTAATGTCACTGGATAGGAATGTTTGATGAGCTATGTGGAAATGCATATAAATGATGTATGTACTGTATTTCAAATATTTGAAATTTAATATTCACTGATTAGAATGGGAAATTAGACTATATAAGATTTAACAAAATATTTGAAACATTTTTATGTAAATAAAATTAAAATTTCTTTTGATTTGATAACAAATTATGAATTTTATACAAATATTGAAATTTAAATATAACTAACCATATTTCATTACCTAAAGGTACATTCATTTGAGTAGTAGAAAATTAGTACTAACTTTTGAATCATTTGTGAGATATCAGTGATTACAAACGTACACATGCTTGTCTCAAAAGCATTCAATTCGAAAATAAGAATATTTAAAACAAAAACATGTAAATTCATTGATAGTTCAAATATTTGATCCTATTACAATATTTTCCTTTAACGTTAGTATTATGTGTAACAGTAGCGTAGCGTCCCCAGGCAATTCTTTTTTTGAGGAGGGGGGGAGGAGGGGGTTGAATTGGTAACCAAACTAGGGAATATGATTTCCCTACTTGGTAATGCTATTGGTGTGTAGAGACAAAAAATTTTTCTTTATATTTCTATAATTTTAAAGAATCAAGGGTACTTCCTTATTTTAGCGGCCCCCGAGGATGAATCAACAAGCGTCCGAGATTTATCGCCAAGGTAGGTTGTAAAATCTCACCAAATGTTTGCAGTCCTAAAGAAACAGTATGTGTTTAGGTTATTGTCATATTGCTTTTTCGTTAACGAAAACCTTGGTGAAATCTTAACTGCGACCTTGGCTCAATTGGATTTATGGGAACCACTATAATAAGATAGTACTGAATCAAGCTATATATACAATTTCTTTCTAATAGTACAATGATTCTAGCTAAAACTAAATCTGCTTTTCAATTTCTTCGTTTACAGTTACAATTGCAATATATAGATATCAGTTTATTAAATGGGATGTTTTTATTTACTTTTGAAATTTTTTTGTACCTTTACTCTAAGGCAGGAATTTACTTTTATGCATCAAAATTCTATTATCTGTACTACTGATGGGAAAAAATCAGTACAAATAATATAAGCATACGCATTACCTAAAAAACATATTTTAGTTCATCCGGTGAACAATATCTTGAAAAATTATAAATATTTAATCAACTGAACCTGATTGACTAGTACCTACTTAATCAAATTTAAAACATTATAATTTTTATGTTAATCCATGTCTAGCCAATCCGAATTTCTTATAGAAAGCTGAAGGTTAATTAGGTCCTTGTAAATTGATCATCATTCAATGAATCGCGAGTATAGTTAACCAAATTTAAAAGGTAGCTGCAAAGTTTACAGTTAGTACATTACAAGAGCAGATTCAGGCAGAAATAAAAAGGGATTTACTTCGACATGTTTCTTTTATTGAACATTTGTTTTTGTAGTATATCAGTAAATAGTTATCAAAACTGATAAATTTTTTTTGATTAATCATAAAATGAAGCAAACTAGCCTGATAAAATGAATTTTATGTCATTTTGGGATTTATGACATTGCAATAAACTTTTATAAGTGAATCTATAGAATCACAAGAAATGACACATATATCTGAAAAAGGGGGGGGGGGTAATTGCCACAGTGACCCATACCTGGATCTACATTAAGTTTCTTGTTACCATTATAGATATCAGATATTCTATATTGACGAATGCATAATAAGCATGAAACCAGTCCAAGAATGCTCATGCTGGTATCTGTAATAAGAATATCACCCATATTTTTTAGAATGCCTCTTATAGATGAGCTTTGTGTTTATAAACTTTGCCTTTGCAGCTTCATGTGGCCTGAGCTAAATTGTATATAAATTTTGAGCCGGCGACGTGGAAGAACTGAAAATGTTAGTTCCCATAGAAGTTCTAAAAAATTGAGGTGCATGCTAACTTTCATGCTACAACTGCAAATTTTGATTATTTCATGATGACGAGCATATAATAAGTGAGAAACTAGTCCATGGATGCTAGTATCTACAATAGGAGTGTCTTCTCCATTATATCCTATTCACAAATTGATATATTAGAATGTTGCAAAACTATAAGAGCAAAACAGTTTTATCAAGCTATTTTCACAAAAAATATTATGACTGGAGAAACAAATATGAGCAAGATAAATAGCAGATCTATTTTGAAGTTGAAATTGGGACTGCAGCTAATATATTTCACATGACGTCTTTGATGAACGAGTATTTTAGCTATATTTCAGGCATTTAAAACTAACTTGAATATACTCGGAAAGCTGTATCTATTTACTCATATTTGTTTCCATTCACCTATTATGTGTACATATATTATGTAGATGGTTATCATAGAGACAAAATATCAATTTAGAATGTTCCGATATTAAAATATGGAATTATATGAGGGTTTTGCTGTCTAAGAAAAGTTGAAACCACTTTATGTGAAATATCAGTTAGCACGAACTGCAGGCTAGGCACTATCAGTGCCTATTATATATTCTATTATATATTTATTTGTTACATATAAAGTAGTTAACATGAAATTTGAATTAATGTAATAAAAAAACCTATTCCTCTGAAAGTCAAATTTTTCAGGTAACACACTAAGTTAGAGTGCAAATCTCAACCAACTTGTTTATTTTTGGTGATATCAATTCAAATCCATAGCATCTATTCTATTGGTATATAACTTTTTAATACTTCTGTAAAGAAACCAGGCATAAAAAAATTAGGTGACAAATCAGATTCTTTAAGAAAGTATTACAAATTTATATTCTCAAAAACAGCAGTTTATTTATTTTGATCTATTGGTATCTTTTATTCATATAGAAACAAGGAGCGATCACTAAAAGAGAACTAGAGTCAGTATGTACATACTGATTGTCAAAATTTTCAATGTTCAAGTATCAGTTGTTACATTGAAAATGTTTGAAGTAAATAAAAGTTTAATAAAGAATGCCAAGAAATTAACTTATATATTTAAAAGTATACACTGGTTGTGACTGATTGACTTACCTGGTTAAAGATACCCTCCTCCCAACTACAGGAAAAAATCTATTCGAATTTTTTTTTAATTACACTAAATCAAGACACAAATCATATTGTAATTGTTAATGTGTGTAAAAATTTCTCAAAATCCAGAAGAAGGTGTATTGAAGTACTTTAATGGTAAATCCATTGACACAGTTCTATAAAAATATAGGTATGTCATTCTTTTGGTTTTGCCACTTTGTTTTCTTTCGGTTAGTGACGGTCGCATAGCATTAGCATTGCTCACACCTATTCAAATGGTAAAGAAACCAATATGCATATCTATTTGTTTAGAATTTAATGGGAACAGCAAACAATTGATATATATAATTTTCGAAGCATATCAGTTATTAAAAATTTTTAGCATAGAAAATTATTAGCACATCACTGGGTATATAGAGTGGGATGGATTACCCACCCTCTACACTAAATATTTTACCCAGGATTACATTGTAAGCCTGCATTTTTATTAATTTTAGATTAATTTTTTTAAAAATTTTCCACATTTTTCGTCCAAAATATTCCATTGTATGGCTTTTTCTTTTAAATCAAACACATAGTTTTGTTTACAAACTTGCAGAAATATTTGAAACTGACTTCAAAAAAAGTTATGGTAACCCACATTTAAACGGTTATATATTTTGTTTTGGATAGGTAACTTGCTTTTTTGTAGTTAAAACATTAATAAAATAAAACAAATTGCCTCAAGTGCTATAAGTCATCAATGAAAATAGGATTAAAAATGTTGCGATACACGTACGGAATACAATATAAAATGGGCATAAGGTGCCTTTAATAAACATAATACATATAACACAAGCATTGTAAACTGTATGCTGTATATAATTTTTTTCCCGTAAAGGAAGCATTTTTATCATTGATCAAGTAGTAATAATAATAATAATATATTTTATTTAATTCTTTATATCACATCTGTACCAATTCTTTTATTTAAAATCATGTCAAAAGCAAATAAATATGTGTGTATGAAGTAAAATACATGACGAAATGTTTCTAAGGAAAATGTAAACATGTATAATCTCGAAGACGACAGATTTTGTCTTAAACTGTCAAACTTCAAAGTGTATACTAGGCTCCGCCCATGACGTCATTTAACTTAGCCAATAGCGAAGAATCAGCCTCGCAGCAGGGAGTATAGCAGGTACGCTTTCGGAACATGCCAGCTACCCAGGGTGGCAGTTTTTAGGAGGTACCAAATTTTTGGAAACCTGTATTTAAAAAAGAAATATATGATATATCGGCAGATCTCCCACTTGTGAGGAGAATTTCATTGCATCATAGATGGAGGAAGAAACACAGAATTGTGGTTTTTCCTTCCCATTTCAACTTTTAATATACACACACATTAAAAGGAAATACAGAGATTCCTTGTGTTTTTATATAAGCATAAGAAGTTGTCAAAATAAAATAATAAATCCTATGTATCTTTTTATATGGGAATGGGTGGCAAAAGTTTATTTGTCCAGGAGCACCAGGATTCCGAAATATGGGCCTGAAGGTGAGTAACATCATGAAATGTGAAGACATTCAATTGCTCATTTATTCTAGTACACACTTACAGACAATCCTCATTAGAATTTATTATTATTAACTACACTCACGGACAATGAAAGTTGCGCACTAAGAAGAAAACATGGTACAACCACTAAATAATGTAAATAGCTAGACGGCGGGCTGGTATGCAAATTATCCCAGTCTGGTGTGGTTGCACATGACCGTACAACCGTGAGTAGTGCTGTAAGCATGAGCCAACAGCCTTATAAACCAACATGTAGTCAATGCTCCATCAATGCGAGAAGCTTCGGCCAACAGAAGCTTGAGTATGGAGTGAAAATAATGGTGGGTAGATACCAGAAACATCGATATATGCAATTGATGGTCATCAAGAGAAGCCTAACCATTGGGCTGAAAACCACAGGGTGGTCAGCGTGCACGATAGCCCATCATGTGGATCGTTCGGACTATACCGTCCGACGGTGTTAGGAGCACTGGTAACAGGACACCACTCAGACATGGAGGACTGGCTCTGGACAGATCAGGCATACCACGAGTAGAGAAGATCGAATTATTGTGCGGTAGACCCGATCCGCGATATAGGCACATGTAGCGGCTCCTGTGTGCCCATGAACCATATTTAGACATCTGAAGGATGCGAATCTGTGATCCTAGCATCCCTTACGTGTGCTGCTTTTAACATGGGAGCATCGGCGGCTCAGATTTCAGTGGTGCCGGCCAGAGCAATGTGGAATGCCACGGATTGGCGATGTGTGGTGTTTAGCGATGAGTGCCGCTTTATTATGCGGACTGATGATCAGCGTGTCCGGGTGTGAAGGTTCCCTGCACAACACCACAATCCCAATCTCGTTATCAAGCGCCACACCAGCCCTGCTGCAGGCAACAATGGCTAGGGAGCCATAGCCTATGACAACCGATCCTCTCTAGTAGTGGTACCTAGAACATTGATGTGCCAGCGGTATGTGGATGAGATTCTACAGCCCTGTGTACTCCCATTCGTTGCTGGGATTCCAGGTGTGCAATTCCAGCAGGATAATGCCTGGCTGTACACAGCTCACGTTGCCTAGACCTGCCTGAGTCATGTTCAGACACTTCCATGGCCTCCCGCTCCCCAGATCTGTCCTCTATTGAGCATATGTGGGACCAGTTGAAGCGCCAACTACCTCGTTGACTTAATCTTCCGGATTTGAAACGTAATGTCCAACAGGTGTGGACTCATCTGCTTCAGGACAACATCAGGCGTCTGTTCAACACCATGCCGGGCTATATTGCTGCTTGTATCGCAAGACGAGGTGGTGCAACGTGCTATTGAGGATGACCGGACTATGTATCACAGCTCCCTCTGTACGTGTTCTGCGGCGCTGTTTTTGTGATCATGTTTATCATTCATCTGTGTCCTTCCATCAATAAAATTTCAGGTCCATCCTATGCTTCCTTCTTGGTGCACAACTTTCATTGCCCTTGAGTGTATATACAGCAATATGTATCAAATACTTACCTAATCTACATTTGGTAATCACTAGATTTTTTTTATTTGTTCCAATCAGTGATCATGGCACCTAAATACGCTTTGTCTTTAAACTACTGATGTAATTAAAATATAACCAAGACTTGCACAGTATACATAAAGAAATAAAAATTTTCACTTTCTATCTATTAATTTTTTCCCCAGACTTTCTTTTTACATTTATTGTGCACTTGAATTGTTTCGATTAGAAATCTAATTGTCTTATATGAATGTCTTTCAGATATCCTAGTTTAACAATTTGTTTTAGATTCCAGATATTAAATCTCCTCCGTATAGATTGCAAAAACCTCAAGTATGTTCTGGAAGTTATGTTCAGTCTCCTGCAATCTTGAAAATGAAACGACAGAGTATTGCAGTTCCATATAAAGATTCTCAACCTACAATAAGTTTAGACTCTATTGTGACTGAATATTTGCGAAAACAACATTCACTCTGTAAAAATCCCATGCTTGCTTGCCCACCATTTGACTTGTTCATGTAAGTATGCTTCTTTTTAAAGTCAGTATTTATTATTTTCTGAAAAATTGCTTGAAAAATCTCCAGAAACTGCTAATATACATTGGGGGCCTGATTATGTGACCTGCGATTATTTGACATTCTAGATAATCCTATGATAGTCAAAATCTATAAAAAGAATTGTAATGCCAATTTTAAGAACATGTTTTGTTGCCATAAGTTAAAACATTTTAAAGCCTGTAATCAAAATGTTTTATTCACAGTTCTGTGTATGTATTTAAATTTTAAAAAATGTATTGCATATGTATTTAAAAAATAAAATTACAAAAAAATATTTTACGGGCAATACAAGTCTTTAAACATTTTTATTATTTTCCATGCATGGTACTGTTTAATAATATATTTCTGTTTAGTAGGCATATGTTTTAAAGTAATAAAACAACATGTTTTCGGTATAATAAGTCTGTTTCATTTTCTTACGAGAAACTACCCGGTATAGATGTGCCAACTCTCCGGATTTTGGCCAGAGACTCAATTTTTCATTAATTCTCCGGCCTCAAGTTTTCTAACGAAATTGTCCTGCTTTTTTGTTTGAAATTTATCATTTGTCAAGGATATATTAAAATTGACATATTCACATCTATAAATACATTGCTATATTTTAATTTTTTATTAAAGATTAATATTTTTTATTATTAGTGAAAACTTGTGTTTTACCAAGCGGAAATGTTTGTTTTCAACATAAAGTATTTTTAACTGGATAAAAACTTATAATATATATATATATATATATATATATATATATATATTAATGCATAATTATATATATGCTTAAATAATTTTATGTATATGCATTTTTTTATTATGTGAGCATGCATATTTCATTTCTTAACCTGACTACTGAGAAAGTGTTAAAACTACTGATATTTTCTTTCATCATCAGCTGAGTGTCTTCACCATAGTGATCTTCACTATAATGAGCAAGCTATAATCAGCTGAGTGTCTTCACTATAATGAGAAATCTTCATCAGCTGAGTGTTATCACTATAATGATTGAAGCTGTTAAGTTTCATGAACATTGAGTCATAAGTAATCCCTTTTATGCATGATTATGTAAGCTTTTGTCTTATGCTTCCATAAAAAAATATGAAATTTAACTCGAATTTCAAAAAATTCTATCTCGTTCTAGATTTTTCTATAACAAAGCTAGATATAAAGTTTCATGAAAATCCCTTATTTGTTGCAGTTATGTACAGTAGCAATCAACCACAGTTGGACATTACTCTAAAAGAGTCAAAATGTTTTCAGCAGATCCTAAAACATGTATTGGTATCAAAATCTCCAAATAGAAAATATTCGTAAAAACAATACTTTCTCTATTCTATAGTATGAAGTAAAAATATAGAGACATTTCGCTTGCGAATTCAGGTGTATATATGTGTGTGTGTGTGGGGGGGGGGGGGGGGTGACAGTTCGACTGTACCTCCCCCCCCCCCAAAAAAAAAATACCTTTTGACAATCATGTACAAACAATCGATCATACAATTAAAAGTCTTGAATGAAGAAACTTTGCAATAAAACGGGAAATGATATCCATCTCCCTACAGGATAAAAGAAACACTGCTTTTCCACAAACCAAAATTAATGAAACAACAAACATTAGTTCAAATATTTAAACAAAATGATAGAATATAAACTTTCTGCTTCTTTTTGCATATGTATATTTTTTCTTAAAATTTCTTTTGTTCCATTTTTTTTTTTAATACTGTTTTTTAATGGGTTAATTTTTGACTTTATATCATTATTTTTACTAAAAATAATGTTTTATAGTGTATTTAGTTGATATTAGGTTTGAATTTTATCCAAACTCTATAATCTGGAAAATTCTAAAATCCAAAATTGGCAAAATCTAGATTTTTGTAGTTATACTGTATATGCAGATAAAATTGTATACAGATATAGAAAATTTTAAATGGGTTTTTTTTTCGCACTGTCATGTATTCATGGTAACTATCAGTTAAATCTAAAATTATTTTTTGAAATTGGCATTTAAATAGTATTACGCAGTACCTGGAATTTTGATAAAAGCAACAGAGAAAACCTGGAAAACTCAGAAAATTTCACTTTGCTTTTATCAGAATTCGTGCCCATTTTTCAATGATTTTGGCAAATAAAAAGGAAACCATTTTAGCAGGAATATAATTCATAGCTATATTTTTTTATTAAAGATTAATATTCATTATTTTCTTTAGTGAAAACCTGTATTTTACCAAACATACATACTTGTTTTCATTATAAAGTAATTTTCACTGGATATAACCTTTATATATTTTTGTTTTATAATTTATTGTCCTGAAATTTTGTAAAGTTGGTGTCCTGAATTTTCATATTCTACCAGTACTACCCTGATATTTAATGCAATATTTTTTTTTAGAGGGGGGGGGGGATTCAAATTTAATAAATTAATCAAGAATTAATATTATCAAGTTAATTTTATGATTTGTTACTAAAACTATTTTAATTCAAAAGATAGTTCATGAAAAAAATGTTCCCATAACTTTAAAGCATAATGCACTTAAATGGTACAGTATTTTAATGTTTTATTTATAAGAAATATATAATTTAATTTTAATTAAATATTAAGCATCATAAGGAAACAATATATTTGTGACAAAATAGTCTGCTTTTTCTGCTTGGAAAGTTGGCACATTTGCCAGTATTGCCCAGGATTTAAGGCAAGATACTTATTAAATTCATTATATTTTCCAAAAAGCTTAGTCACCTGCTGTACGAGAACCAGCTTATATTACAGAACACACATGAGCATATGCTTGACCTATATAAGTACCTAATTCCACCTTAGACCGCCGCTCGGATATATAATACACCTTTGTCCTGGCATTGGACACATCAATATTTTCGATTCTAGTTACAGCTTGCAATCCAAATAAATCCCTAAGCAATTGATGTCATTTCCTACAGCATTCTAGATGTATAACCTCTCCACCCCATACTAGTCGCTCTCTCACCCAATCTAAAATATAGACTCCCTTATATAAAATGAGTCTAGACTATTTCTCTGTACATTTCAACCTCCAATGGGTTCCAAGGCATTCATTAAAAAAATCGAAAACATGCCTTAGGTAAAAAAATGTTTAGTTAATCAAAGGATGGGTTTATAATTTTTTTTTTAGAGTTGTTTGTGATATTTTAAGCAGCTGTTAGAAGAAAATGAATGTTGGATGGTATATCAATTTTAATATATCATAATATTAAAATCGAAGAAGTTTAAAGAGCATGAAAAGTATGTATTTTTAAAAAATTCATTAAAAATTGTTAATTCATCATGTGGACTCAAGCTTGTCTGAAAGAGAATTTTTCAAACCTTCTGATGGTGTCAAGATAGAAACTTTGTGATAATATTTTATGTTGCTAAGAATCGATTTGTTGAAGATCCAGACCGTCTGACTCGTCTGAGGACATGGGCAACAATTTGGACAGCCGGTAAGAATCGATTTATGTGAATATTGGCAAAAATCATTGAAAATCAGACTAAAACATAAAGTAACTGAAAAACTAATTCAAAATTGAAAAAATAATACCACCGTCCAGAGGCTGGCAATGGGTCCTGAAAATTCTGGTTCTGAAGTACTTGTATATCAATTTTCATGGTCGTACAATGCTTAGATTTCCTTCTACAGACTGCGCATACACACAGGCATGTACAGATATCTTCCTTTTTTATGTAAAATATAGCAATTAATTCTTGGCTATCTGACTCTTCCGCAGACCCATTTAGTTTGAATAATCGGGACTCTACTATATTATAAAATTTAAAGTTCACAACTTCAAGGTAGATCTTATAATTTGTGCTCAAGGAACTAAACAATAAGACAAGCATGAAGTAAATGCTTTTCTTAAAAGCGATATTCATAAATATAAATTAAAAGGAGAACCAGGTTGTATATAAACGTCAAGTTGACTTATTTCCATTGAAATGGAAGTGTCGAAAACCCAGAACGACCGGCTCGTCCGAAGACATGAGCAGCAAATTGGGCGTCCGTGAAATGGAAGTGTGATATAGTTCTGCCTAATTTAGTTAAAATGGAGACTTTTGGTTTAAATTTATAAGAACTTTTATTCTTATATTGTGCATGTGTGTAAACCAAATTAATAAAATAGTGAATAAATGTTTTATATAGCCATCAGGGGGCGTTGAGTTGGAAAGAATTTTAGGTGTTGTTTAGTGGTGGAAAGGATTGTATTTGCACCCCTTTCTCCCTCCAAACCAAGGTCAGGGTTTTTTTTCATTGAATGTTATGAATCTTTGATCAAATAAAATGAAAATTTTTATTAACTGCATAGGAATTTTAAAAATATGTTTTAAAAGTATACTTGCTAAAATTTACTATTTTCAAATTTTCCAAGTATAAAAATATTATGAAATCATAGCCAGCATCCTCAATATCTTAAGCTGCACAATATATGTGTCCGAATAAACTAATTACCAGAATTGTGTATTTAGGAGTGGCATTTTTATATTACGAGTAGTAACAGATATTAATTTGATTTTGTTGTTATGTGAATATTTTTAGGGTGTGAAATTACCATTTTGTACACAGTTAAAAGGTTATTTATTGCAAAGAACATTGGAAAGTTAGAATATGCATGTGCTCCCTGATAATATTGTGTGTTTTTCGCTTTTTATCCATTTTTTTTGTTTTGTTTTTCAATTTTTGATATTTAATATTTCTTTTACTTCATCTGATTCATTGATGGTATTCCCCTGAACAAATTGTATATTAACCCTTAAGGATAAATTATTTTACTACTCAGTGCTAATTGCCTGTGTCAGACATCACTATGAAAATTAAGTGGTTAATTACTTTCTTTCCATAGTATTCTATATTTTAATCTGTAAGGGTATTGTATCATATCTTCTAGTTTATTTGTTGTTCTTAATGTTTTATTATATATATATATATATATATATATACAGTAACAGACCAATTATCCGGTATCCAAAAATCAGAAAAAAAATGAAATTATTTTTTTTTTTTCAATGGAAGTTACTAATTTTCTTTAATATAAGCAAGATTAAAGTCAAAATGCATCTTTTCTTTTAAATGTATATAATCAGTGGTTTTGTGATATAAAACAAATACAGGACAACCTCGAAAATCCAGACATCCAAATTCCGAATACCTCCAAAATCTAAACGTTTTTCAAATTTTTTAGTTATTTTAACTATCCAACTGTCAATGTTGCAGATTTGAAACAGCAGGGTAAAATTATTTATATTGAATTATATTTTATAAACAAATATTGTTTCTGATATATAAGCAGACTTTCTGAGCCCCAAAAATAACACGTAAATTTAGGAGTCTATTTTTACACTGGATATAAAAATGGACGCCTGTAGGTTTACCGCGAATCATTTTGTTGACATTACCCCTTCCCCAAATGCAAAAAAAGGACCAAGAAAATTTATTTTGTTCACTTCATTATAGATTCTGTTTCGTCTGCAGTATTCTCCACCCCTCAAATATCTAACAACTTTTTCACTCAAATTTAACTTCCTCCCAGCAGCACAGTTATTGAAGGTATCAATTTTCAGCTTGAAATCAACCATGTATTTTACTCTTTGTTTGGAAAGCCATATTTATCAAAATAGCTAAATAAGATCCTATTGCAAAGCACAACAAGGTCATTAACACCCTGACCTCTCAAAGGGGTCAGTTGCATTCAGGAGTGGGGCGCATTCCTTTCTTTCTTTGCTTTCAATGCCCCACCCCCTCTCAGCACCTCTGCTCAATAATGACTCATCATATTTTAGAAAAATCATTGAGAAGAGTGATAATTTTCTTTATAAGAAAAGTTATTTATTTCACCTACCTTAGTATTTTTCACATATGTAACTATTCTTAATAAAGTGTTTCCTTTTTTCAGAGACATTCACTTTTTAAAATATAAGGATGTATAGATGCTAGAAAATCCCTGCATACTGCCGCTGCTGTTTGACATATTTCTCATTCCTCGAGTTTCTCTGCTTTGTACAAAAATATAAAATTTGATACACTCGTAGAGAAAGGTTTGAGGAACATACTGAAATAAACCATTTTTCTATATAAATTTTAGTTTAAGAACTATTTATTGTCAAAACCAAGAACAAAATATTTGAGCTGCGAGTTCACGTCCTGGATAAACTAATAATAGCAAGACCACAAATTTTTGCAGGCAGTTATCTACATACTCGTAGTTGAGTTTTTACAAACAGGGCCCCTATTTTTAATTTTTATGTAGTTTATGAGATATTTTACTTTTTATGCACTTCTGAAGTGAAAAAATGTTCTTTCGTATTGGCATGTTCATCAGTTTTCTCTCTCTCGTACCTCAAATTCTATAGCATACAAAAGTATGAAATTTAATACATTTGTAGAGAAATAATAGGGTAACACGGTGAAATAAACTGTTTACCGATTTAAATTTTAGTTTGGCTTAAAATAGTTTGCAAAACGAGTTCTGCAACGAATAGGAGGTATAGCGAGTTATGGAGGTTGGCAATGCGTAGTGAGCAGGGAGCAAAACCCCCTAGTAAATAAAATATTATATTAAATAAAATTTTAGGTTATGGAATATATAAAGATTGATAGTGTATTTAGCTTAGTACAGCGATTAAACAACAGTGCCAAATCAAAATAATACCCTGTTTAGTGGCTCTTTTGGCCATGGATCAGAAATCCGGAAAGCTAGCGGCCCTGAGGATTCCGGATAATTGGTACTGTATATATATATATATTTTTCCTTGTTATAATGTGTATGTATCTTCTTTAGCCCTCACAGATGTCCAGAACCACATTTTAAAAGAAATGCACCAGCTAATTGTGTTTTAAGGTTACAGAAAAGAGAGGTATTTTTTACATATACATTTTGAAATTATTTGTGTCTTTCCTTATATATGGATAATAGCTGGTCATACATACTTCTTGTGTAAAAAAATTGTATCTATTGTCACAACACTTGCATTGCTAGTTCTATTCCATGGGATAATAAAATTACTTTGAAAATATAAATATGCCAATGCAACATTCTAAATAGTAATATGAATGACAGTTTGGGGCCATAAACCACACTCTTTACCTTTTTAAAAAATCTGATGTGGGTAGCACATGAATTTTCTTATATAATGCAATGAATTTACTTTTTTCACAGTGAAAAAGTGATGTATAAGATCCATGGCGCAGTATTTTTTGTGTTGAATTGTACATTTGGCGATTTTCTATATGGCAACGTGTAAAACTATTTCGAAGTACCCAATTAACTTATATTTCATGTAACTCTAAATTAACAATTATCAATATTGATAGCTTCCTCAATAAGCAGTATAGTCCATATATTAAAATATTTTAATAATTAATTCATTAATGAGATGTCTTTTTCATTAACTTTGCGTCATTATTGCAATTTTGACGATATTTTCGTCAAATTGGGACGAAATGTATTGGCGATATTTAACTACCCACACAACACATGAACCACAGTAAGTTCAGAGGAAGTCATAGGCAGGATTTCTGTATGTTCTAAGAAAGTCCTGTATTTTCCTAGAGACGTCCAGAGGATGTCCTCTAGCGATACAAATGTCACTATTAGGATATAGTGTGGTGTTTCTTTTTAAGATGAGTTCATGACTTTTCAGGATGGGTTTAAGATTTTAGTGAATTCTTTAGGAACTTCTGCAATGTCTTTAGGCATACACTAGTTACTTTGGGGACTTATGGGATGTCTTCAGGCATATCACTGGAGTCTTTGGGGAGCTATTTTTAGGCTAGTTCACGGTGTCTGTAGGCTTTTTATAGGATCCTGCAGGAATACTATGGGCTGTGTTTTGGTACATTATTGGAAGATTTTAGGATCTTATGAAAATGAATTGTGATACCAAACACAAAAAATGCTAAGTATAACTTCCAGAACAGAGATATAAGAAACAAATTAAAAATTAGAATAAAATGTATTTTATGAAAACTATAATATACAGAGTAATATAAAATAATATCTAATTGTAAATAAAATATAGTATCTGCTACAGAACCACCAAAACAAAAAGATAAATATTGAAAAAATATACTGCAAACTTTTGAAGTGCATAAAAATAAAATTAGATAATTTATAAAAAGAATTGTTTAAATAAGTAATTATTAGCAAATAGGATTCAAATATGACAAAATAAGCATGTTATTGATGCATGCATCAAACTGAGAAGATAATTTTCATTTTATCTGAAAAGTATCTCTAAAATTAGTTACAACTTTGGAAGATTTTGCATACAGACTATGCATGTAGATCTACGTACCATACCTCTGCCTTGTATATTAACATATTAAGATAGACTTATCAATATTAAAACTTGTTATATTTGCATTTCCTATCACTCCATCAATATTACAGCAGAAAACTTGAAATATTTATGTCATATTTGATTATTATATACAAAACTTAAAATATAACCATTCATTATTTTCAGATGTTCAGTTAGATTTAACTAATAGCCAAGTAAATAATAATCATCAATATCGCATTTCACTACATGAATAAACCTTTTAAAATCTTTCTTTACTTTGCAAAATATCTAATAAATAACAAATTAGAAACAAAAGTGCTGATTGCATTATAAGAAACTGATTTATGTTTACTTATAAAATCAAACGGGAAAAATACAAATATGAAACTTTTGTGTTTATTTGCAGCATTATTAAAATGTAAGCCAAGATTAAGGCAATATTAAATGTCGAAATATAATATGTGTCATTCTAACATGTATCTTCAAGATTCATTTTATAAGGAAAAAGTGATTGAGATAACAATGACAGTAAATATATTATATAATATTGTCATAATTTGTGATCCTATATTCTTAAACTTTAAACATGAACATACAAAGTTTCATATATGTACTTTTCCCATTTGTTTTTTTAAATAAACTTCTTTTACAATGCAATCAGCATTTTCGCTTCTAATATTTTCATTTATTGGGTGATTTAATTGAAGGTTGTGAATGGTATGTTTATTATGTTTATTAGTACAATGTAGTAGAAATTTTTGAATGCGGTATATAAAACTATTGGTACAAGGATAATAAAATTTAGAAAGTGCACTTCTTGAGCGTTAACAATTTTTGATAGGTATCACTTATTATTATTGGATAAAGTATTCGTGAGTTTGTTAATAGTCATCCTCCTAGACGATTAATGCATGGAAATACTAACGGATCCAGGGAGGTCAGGGGTCCTCAGCTCCCCAAAATTAAATAGTCTGCACTAAATGAATTGACATTTTTCCCATATTGTACCTATATACGTGTATTGTACCTTTGTATGAGATTTTAAAAGAACTTAGTCCCCCCCCCCTCCCCAAATCAAATTCTGCATCCACTACTGCATCCAGATAGCAAGAACAAAATTATAGAACAGAAAGCTGCCTCTTGCCCCCACCCCATGGCCCAAATTGCATTAAGCACCACAAATACTGAGCCTGATCTATGAAAATTTCCCTTGAACAAAGGAAATTCAGAGATATTTATGGAATCTAAAGAAATTTGCAGAGATTTTTAATTTTTTTCTTATTTACTAGTAAATTTACAGTTTTTGGTTATAAAAGTTTACAGTTTTCCATATTTTTGAAATTCTTAATATAAAAATTAAGATTTGGCATTTCCTGGAGATTTTAAAGTTAACCATTTCGTTAACTGTGCATGCTGATTATGAATAAACTGTAACTATGTTAAAACAACTTGTTTTGATTTCTTTCACGGTCATCTGCTACAATAATGCCATAGAGGGAAGAATAAGAAACTCTTCTTCCCTCCACGGATAATGTCGAAGGGACGACACAGGTGTTAAACAAGTGTTTCCGATTTACAACATATTCTCACTTTCATTAAACGACAGCCCACTTTAGTTGAAATGTTAAAAAAAAAGACTTCTAATAACTAGTCTGAATAATCAACTTTTTTCAGACATTTTTTTTTTTTTCAAAAATTTTCTTAATCACTAAATTTGATTCTATAATTACATGTAATTTGCATTTTGGTTAACCTGGAACAGGGTGGCCATAGCGGTGTTTAGAGCCCAATAGTGAGAAAACTGTTGGACCAGACTCAACCAAATTTGCAGTAAATACCATGGGGTTTTGATTTTTAAAAGAAAAAAAAATAGTTTGGATTTTTGCCACTGCGGACCAAAGTGGCACTACAGTACAACCTCAAAATCTGGACTTTACCGATTTTGGATTTTTCCGGATTATAGAGTTTGGATAATATTCAAACCTAATATTGACTAAATACACTATAAAGACCTGTTTTTAGTAAAAATAATGACAAAAGTTAAGTTAATCAATTAAAACATATTATTTAATACAAAAAAATGGGGCAAAAGAAATTTCAAAGAAAAAGTATACACATTAATAATCTAAAATGTATGAACGAAATGAAATGAAAAAATTACATTTTATTATTTCGTTTAAATATTTGAATTAACGTTTGTTGTTTAATTAATTTTGGGTTATAGGAAAACAGTTTTATTTATCCTGTAGATGGACATTATTTCTGCTCGGTTATAAAGCTTCTTTGTTCAAGAACTTTAATTGCCTGATCGATTGTTTGCATAAGATTATCAAAGGGTGTTTTTTCTTCTCCACATTTATCATCACTACTTTGCTCTTTTTTTATTTAATATCATATCGCGAATTTCGCCATCACTCAATTTATTTGCGATTGGTACATCATTATCACAGTGCAGTACTTCCATTACATCGGCTTTGTTGAGATTTAATGTAGTGCCGAGATTTAATAAAGTGCGAGGATTAGCATTTTTGCTGATTTATTTAAAGGTGTAAATGTGTTTAAACAGTCTTCGCTGTTAACAAAACGAAAAACAAAAATTAAGAAATCAGAAATTTTATTTTCAAGTATGTATATAATGTTATGTTTAAAAAGGCTGATGACTTCAAAAAAAAGGAAAAACTTTGTTGGTAAGAGTCAAATATGTAAAAAATATTTCAGTAGATAAATATCTTTTCTAAAAAAGAAAAATATTTCTCCTCTCAATGATTTTTCTAAAATACGATGAGTCATTACTAAGCTGCCGCAGCACTGGGATGTGGTGAGGCAGGGAAAGCGAAGAAAGGAATTCGCTTGGTTCATAATTGTAAATGCAGCTGACCCCTTTGAAAGGCCAGTGTGTTAATGACCTTGTTGCTCAGTTCTGTGCGATACGATAATGTTTAGTTATTTATTTGATTTTTTTAGTATGTAAATATGACTTTCTGAAAAGGCAAAATATACAGTCTATTTCAAGCTGACAGGAGATTTGATGAGAACGAGAAACTTGTCAGATATTGAGTAGGGGAAAGGATTCTGGAGATAAAACAGAATACATTGATGATTGGGATTCGTACTACGAAGTGAACAAAATAAGTTTCCATGAGCATTAATACGAATTCTCAGGATTTTTAGATTTTATTGAACAATCTGTGATAAAATGTAATGATATGTTTTAAAGTGTTAAAAGTGTTAAAATGTTTTAATGTATTAAAAATTACATTGTTTCAGGAAAATGTCTATTTCAATAATGAGAAAAGGAACTTTTGATAATAAAAAATCAGTATTTAAATGAAGGTGTATATTTTACGTGAAATAATTCATCGGGAATAACGACTTGGGGTGGAGGGGTTAAAGCTAACAACATAATTCATGCTTCAACCACTAGCCACTATCTATGGCCGTCCATATTTATATCCGGTCTAAAGTTTCGTCTCATTTCGGTGTTTAGAAAGTCGACCGGAAAATACGGTATTTGTTTATAAAATATAATTCCATATAAATAATCTTACCCTGTTAAAGTAAATCCATGACTTCGTCAGTCCAATAGTAAAAAAAAACTCTTGAAAATTTGGAAAAAGTCTGGATTTTGGAGGTTTCCGAATTTTCGAGGTTGTACTGTATAAGGTTATTTTGAAGTAAATTAGGTATAGAAAGTACAAAAAGTTAACATTTTACATGCATTTTGAAAAGGACATCACATTTGCAATTTATACGTATGTAGTACATTTTATATTTATATTTGCATCTTACATTTACATACGTATGACATTAATTTTTATATTGACATCATTTGCATGTGTGATTCAATGTTTTTCTTGCATATGTTCCAAAAAATGCATTCTCTACTGCAGAATGCAGCATATCTCCATTGATTTGCTTGAAGTGCAATGCTATTTGGTCCTTAAAAGTGGCTAAATTATTCATAATCTCTTGGTATACCAGTCGCTTTACATGACCCCACAACCAAAAGTCACAAGTGGTTAGATCAGGCGAACAAACTGGCCACTTCATAGGAAACTCTTCACTAATTATTCAGTTGTTGGTAAAATACTGTCGTAGGACTTCCTGTGCGTGCAATCCAATATGAGGGAGTGCTCCATTCTGCATAAATATCATAGATTCAAGACATCCACGCTGTTGAAGTTGCAGAATAACAAAGTTCAGCAGCATTGTTCAATACCTCTCAACATTGACGGAACTTTCTGTACTTCATTTGCCTATTTTACTCCAAAAATGGACCTTACAGCACCACTTAACCCACGGTGGCAAAAATCCAAACTATTTTATTTTCTTTTAAAAATCAAAACCCCATGGTCTAAATAGTATTTACTGCAAATTTGGTTGAGTTTGGCCCAACAGTTTTCTCACTATCACTAAACACCTCTACTTTAATTATGGCCACCCTGTATATTTTTCATATAGATTGTAAAAAAGTTTTATTTAATACATTTATGTTTTTAAAATGAATTATAATTTTCTGTAACAACATTTTAGACCATTCCAGTAAGTTTTAGAAAAGTGTTCCGAATTATGGAAAAACCCCTTATCCAGAATGCCTGAAGTCCCAAGCAGTCCGGGTAGTAGATTCTGTACTGTTTTTACATCAGGGAAGTATTATATTTAAAAACATGTCTGCGTTCATAAATGTTGAAACAAATTCACTGCAAATTTCTTGGTGTTCTAAACATTAAAATAATTACAGGAAATTGTTGAAACATATATTTATTGGAGCACTGTAGGTTTCAAATGACATAAAAAGCATTTTATGATTAAATATGGAGTAGTTTTTTGGCTTTCTGTCTTTTTAATAATTCTTTTACTAAAAAGTAGTATCTCTAAAATTATCTAACATTTGAGATGTATCAATGTATAGTTTTGGGGTACAGAATTGTAATGTTAAACCAATATAAATCTTTTTGACATTAAAATATGCTTAATGTGGTTTTCTCGTATTCTAAAGTTTTTAACAATTAAATTATATATTTAACACAATTCCTTCTTTGAAACATTTTGTCCATAAATTGCATGATTAGAGAACTTGAAACATTTGAATGAATCACAAGATTAGAGTTGTTTACATAATTAAATCTAAATCAAATTACGAAATTTATAACATTCTAAACTTTATTTTTTGTGTTCTGAGTATTGAAAAGAAGCAAACTGTAATAGATTTTTTATTTGCTCAAGTACACTAATCTTTTATTTGTTCAAATACTTTGAAATACAAGTGAAATTTTGTAAAAACTGAATAATTGTGATCTACCTATTTCTGTCATAAATCATAATTTTTGTTTAACTTTTAAAATTCTGTATCAGCAGTAAATACGTATTAAAAAAAATCTAAATAATACAAATGCATGAAGAGATTTTATCCAAGATAGATGTCAAAATTCGTTCTGCACAGAACGGTTAACTGTCGAAAGGTGCATAGTACGCTCTCTAGGTCAACGAAAGTTCCAGTTCATAAAGCACTTCAAATGGGGTATGGTTGGATAAAATTACAAGATGGTGGATGTCTTGCTCAGGATATGACAGTTGTAGGATTTGCTGAGTCTTTATTGGATGTCCACTGGAAGTCACTAGTTGTGTGGGTAGATTGTTTGCCAAATGTTGCAGACAAATGGAGATAAGAACATTTGTTATATACTAAATAGTATGCCCGTGATATAATGGAATTCAAAATTTGCAAATTATTGCTTCCCAATTAGCATCATTTTTATCAATTTGGTGACGTGTTTTTCTATTTAGTGACATTTTCATCAATTTGGCAGCAAATGGTTAAGTCGCCAAGTTGACAGCATTTCTCCAAATTTTTCATCAGGCATTACGAATAGACCGATGAGAAATGGATTAAAATTATAGACAATTCTGATTCTTTCCAAGATATTGAATGTCCATCAATTAGTCATCATTTTCATTGATTTAGCATCATTTGTATCAATTTGGAGACATTTTTCTCAATTTGGCAACATTTAAAATAGTCACCAAGTTGGCAATATTCCACTAAATTCATCACCAAAATTTTGCCAAGCATTATAGATGAAAAAATAGGCTATTCTTATAGTAGATTCTTAAATGTTTTCCAAGATATTAAATTTCTATCAATTTGTCATCATTTTCATTGATTTGGCATCATTTTTGTATATTTGGCAACATTTAAAAATTAGCCGCCAAGTTGGTGATATTCTGCCAAAGTGTTATGGATGGAGAAATATGTTATTCTTATAGCAGATAAATTGCTATTTGCATCCAAATACAAAAGTATATTCTCTCTCGAATGGAACAAATTGGAATTACTTCAATTGGATACGTCATAACAATATTTCGCAATAGTTAATATTTTTTTAATTTTATGTGAATTTTTGATAAATTTTTTTGAAAAATGTGCAATATCTGGAGAACGATTCTTTTACTCCTGCTTTTCTGCCATTTTCTTTTTATGTAGCAAAGTACATATGTAACAAGTGATTTGATTCATTGAAAACAGTATGTGGGTTAGTTGACCAGGTGTCCTGCTTTTACTGGGATAGTCTCACTTTTCAACTTTATCCTTGATGTCTACACAATTTCTTTGGAGAATCTAAAATGCTGCACTTTTTTAAATTATATCAACAAAGTTCTATTTTATGCAGTTTAGCATCACTTTTATTAGGTACAAAGGACTTTGGTAGTAGATTGAGATATTCATATTATTTCAAAACTGGGAATATTCAACATAAACATTGTTAAAAATATTCTAGTTTGAAAAAGTACTTATTATTTCAAAACTGGGAATATTCAGCATAAACATTGTTAAAAATATTCTAGTTTGAAAAAGTACTTTATTAATTACAGCATAGAAAGTTAAAAATCTATCATTTGAATATGTCTGTCAAGACAGACGCATTCTTGCTTTTTGCTTGCTGTTATAAATATTTAAAATTACCTATCACTCTCATGTCAATTTTGTCGGCAGTGTGTATAGATGGTGCTGATCCTTTCAGCCTTGGCTGAGCAGCAGAGTTTCAATATGTAATCGAGATGGTGTGTGTTGATGTTTTGCAATTTCAGTAGTTGTTATTAAAATTTGTGTATAATAATTTTCATCATGCTTTGTTTCCTAGCCCCCATATGCACCCGAACCCTGAATCAAATCAGTAGCAACAAGTAGTGGATATGGGATTTTTTTTCTTTAATTTGAAATGTCGACTTTTGATTTCATGGCGTTGTTCAATGCTAAAACTGAATTATGGAATCGATATATGAAGTGATTCCAACAATTACTGTTGGCAAACAAAATTACAGATGAAAATATGAAGCAAGTTATATTCTTAATGGTAATAGGACCTCCTACTTATGTCTTATTGAAATATCTTCTATCGCCAGTACAACCAGTAAAGAAAAATCTGAGTGATATTATTTAAGTTCTAAGCAGCCACTTTAATTACTTTAGGATAATAAAATAGGAATGTATCACAATCAAGGTAAGAAACATTTTACCTATCAGATAAAATAATGTAATAGAGCAAAGAGTGTTATTTTAAAATGTTTTTGTTGTGGTAATTAGAGATATAAGTCTGGAAATTGTTTTATTGGAGCTAATTGCTATTTTTGTGATAAATGTGAGCATATAGCCAAAATTTGTCAGTCAAAAGAAAAAGTAAATATTAATTCTAATTAAAGATTTTTAAGATCAAAGAGAGTAAATAATTTGCAAGATAAGGTATTTGATAAAAATAATGAACAAGAGTCTGCTGTTTCTGCTCCTGCAATTTTTCAAAGAGTAATTGGAAAATTCTGCAACGTTAAGTGTTATGCTATTTAGATAATCTTTTAGTTACGGAATTGAATCGATCAAATCATCTTACAAAATTAGATACAATTTTAATCAAATTTGAAATTGCTGGGTCAAAGTTACACCCGGCAAAGTATGAATTTTTTAAAGTGTATGTGGAGTACTTAGATCATAGAATTGATAAAGAAGGTATATATCCAATTGAATCAAAAATTGATGCAATTGTTAATGCACCAGAACTTAAGAATATTGATGAACTTCAGTCATTTATTGGGTTGTTAATATACCATATCTCCGAGAATATGATTTTGGAAAATTCCAGAATTTTCATTCCTAAAAAGTTTTGAAACTTTGTGTTTTGTGAACTGCATGATGAACATCGAGGTATTTCTGCAATTAAAATTATGGCTTGTTATTCTGATAGCCAAATATTGATAGAGATATAGAAATATGAGTGAAAAACTGTATCCTGTCAAGAACATGCTTCATTACCAGATTCGATAAGTTGCATGGCATTTTCATAAAGAGCCCTAGGAGCGCTTGTATATCAATCATTTAGGTCTTGTTACAGTGGCAGCTCATGAGGTGATGCAGGGAAAGCCTGCTTCACTTAAAGTTATGGGCTGAATGGGTTATTATTATTATTATTATCATCATTATCATTTGGCGAACTTTTCAGACTTGTTTGGCTATCTTTAGATAATATTTGAGAACACTTGTGCCAGTAGTGTGATTTGTTTTGATGATGTTTATTGTCGAGGAAAAGGGGGAATCCTGCCACTGAATCTGCTTCACTCATTCCTGAGGTCACGAGCCAACACTATCCTGTTAATAATAACATGTTGTTATTAATTATTGCCCGAAGTACTAAATAGTATTTCGGGTACCATCTAAATCTTATTCAGCTTTTATTTCATATTTTAGTAATATTACTTTTATTATTACTTTTATTTCATAATTTATTTCATATTGATGTTCATTTATTATCTCTTTCTAGTATCCCAATATTCTAAATTACCTCCAACTTATTGGTAAATGCTAAAATTATCTCTAATAATTTGCTAATTCACCAGTGTCCCATATACATTTTCCTTTGCTGTCTTTCCTTTTCGGTCGGATACTTTATTCAAAAAATTATTGAAAGAGTGCATCTTTTTAAGAATAAAAAGGCTCCCTGGCTGTGATAAGTGAAGGAACACATATTTTTGGGTGCTGATAGACATTCTGTAAGTACCCTTTTTTCAGGGTAGCTAAGGTTGCAAATTTTGAGCCTCATGCTTTTGGCGAGGCATTCTATTTTCTTCACTGGGTATGCTTAGGTGCTGAAGGTTTTCACTCGCTAAAGTTGGTGGCGCTTGGGAAATTAAAATCTCATTGGCGAGGCATTCTATTCTGAGCATTAGCTTGAGGTAGACATGTAGACATGAGATTTTGGGAGACCTTGATACGGGGTTCTTGCAAGGGCACCCACGGCACTGGCGAGATATTTCCATTTTTTGTTTACTGAAATATCATCATTTGTATTAAACCTTTGTGCCTATGATCAATTTGAAGGTGTACTGATCTTGCTATCAGTCGGGCCACCCTTGTGGCACCACTTTTAATGTTTTGAGTCTGTCATCCCAGCATCATCAATCTGTTGTTTTTCTGTGTGTTTATGCCAGTAAAGTGAAAGTTTTGCCTGTCTACTGTATAAAGTTCTACATGTCTACATCTTAATTTGGTTTCTGCATCATCATCTATGCATCAATGTCAGTAACCTCATCATCCGGTGCCACTGCTGGGCTACTGTTCCTTTGAATCTCAAGTTTATCAGGAATTTTTCATGCTAGACTCCCTTGCTGGGCACTGTCGCTAATTAATGATCTGATGCTGAAGTTATAGTTTGTTAGAAGTTGCCACAAGGTCAATCATAATTTTATTTATAGTGATAAATCATTTTGTTTTTCTTGAAAAGTTAGTGCCACCTTATTTATAAACTGTGTGGGCTGCAGAAATATTTTTTTTTGCTCCTATGCCAACTTTGCCCAGCATCTCTGAGGAGAGACCAGCTGCATCAATATAATATGCGCATCGTTCCTTATTCTTCTGAAGGTTATTTCCATCACTAATTAGTGATGTTAATATTTATCATCATTTAATTTGAAGTGTTTTGACAGTGGCCTGAAAGTTTAACCAGTTTTCCTGGTTTCTTGTGTAGCCTAGGGAGTCTTGATAGGAAGACATATGGAGAGCCGCTTCTGATTGGCTGAAGTACTTTTTCGTCTGCTGCAGGGCATATTCCATTTGAAGTCCATAGGAATAACATTGGACTAGTTGATGTCGTCTGAAAGAATTAATAATTCTTCAAATTAATGGCATGTAGCTATTTTTAATGACTGATGTCGTATTTAGAAATGTTTGAATATTTATATGAGATCAATTTTAAATGCTTTTAATTATTGTAAAATCAGAAAAATATTAAAATCAGAACTTCTTATGTTTTGGTGCAATTTGGTTTGATTGACAATTGACAGGTAGTCAGGGTTCGTACATGTCCTTGAAAACCTTGAAAGTCCCTGAAAGTTAATAGACCATTTTCAATGTACTTAAAAGTACTTGAAAACATAAAACATCCTTGAAAACTCCTTGAATATTTTCTTTCCAGTGGAGAGAAACAAGTCATTCGAAGCTAGCAGTAAATCTTTTTCTCCACTTTCGCGAATCCATCCTTATTTTCTCAAAAATCCAATTTCATATTTACAAACCCAGTACTACTAGCAATAAACAACACTCCACAGCACAAGTTTCCTTTCATTGCTGTTTATATGAGTTGTCAAAATACAGAATGATTTGTATATGAGGGATGACTTTGTTTATGTTGAGTCTGTTAAAATACAAAATGATTAAAGGAAAGAAAAATGTTGTGTCTTGATTAGCACAAGAAATATGAGTGAATTATTATTTAATAATTGTTTTTGGCAACTAGTTTGTCACTTTTTGAAAAAGCTCTTAATTTCCAATATCTTTCTTGCGGGACGTGTCGGCCCAGTGGTTAGTGCATGGAGATTGCACTTGGATGACCTGAGTTCGATTCCTGCTTCTACCCAAACTGTAATCGTGTTCACTCAGAGTATGGGTACATTAAATATGTCAGCATATTATAGTTGAGATAGAAAAATTTACAGCATGACGATTGATGAGTAAGCAGTGGGTGTGACATGTAGTGTTGCAAAAGGAGTACCTCGATTGAGTAAATGAAAAAACTGAATTTATTACTCACAAAATGAAATCAAACAGAATTGAAAATAGCATGCATCATTGACTTTGATGCAGCTTACATTAATACATCAGAAGAACTTCGCTCCAATAACTGAGCCTAACCATAACACATCGGCTATGGACACGATAGAGCTCGACACCAGCTACAATCATTACAATGGCTATCCAAGCAAGTTCAAAGCAAAAGCCTCAAAAGCTAAGTTACATCATTCTCATCAAGGCTAATCATGGCTAAAGTGCTTTTACTGGCACCTAGCATTTATACCCATCATCTGTCTGATTCTTCCAGAGTATGTCAATTTCTAGTAATACGAAAAATTAGCATATTCCGGTCAACTAAGATATAATCTGCCGGAACTCAAATATAATTCACTCAGACACTAAACAAACGATCTGTAATCCAAACAGTTAACCGGAAATATCCAATACTTGGACCATATACTATTGAGATATGTTGTTCATTTATAATTTTGGCTCCATTCTGACTCCATTCTGACCCTTAGTTATGCTTGGCGACTCATTCTTGACTCTCTGTGGGTTAAGCCTTTACATGAGTTTCTAAAAATTCAATAGCAGTTGCTTTTCAATTTTGTTGACATTTATGTTGGTTATTAAACTCTATTTCTGATTGTAATATGCATTTTTATGATTATTTATTGTATCTCATTTTTTTTTTTAAAGATTAAAAATATATAAATTGATGTATGTAATTTTGTATGCAGTTGATATTTGTAAATTTTGCCTGGCAGATTGGCCTGTATTTAGGCACTTGCTCGCACTTTAATTTACTTCATCACTGATGAAGGGCATGATAATGTCCGAAAGCACTTTGGCTATGTGATTGTATACATCATAATAAGTCAATTTTAATAAATGACTTTTTAGTCACTTACTTGGTTATTTTTGATTTTGTAATATTCATTTTCTTCTATTTTTTTTTCTTTATTTTATTATTATTATTATTATTATTATTTCCTTTTGGTGAACGATTCTCAACTGACCAAACTCTGATCTTCAGACCAGAGAGTGATATGAACTTGGTTTTACCTTTTTTTATTGAATCTATCGTTTAAAATAAAAGTTTTGTTAGGCAACTAACCTGCTGTGTTTGTTTTGTAATTGAGTAATCTTAATTATATAGTTCAAATTTAGAAGTAATTGATCACAGGCTAATTGAGTTAATAATAAAATAATCTAATTATTGAAATAATTGATATAATTTTTTTTGCTTAATAAATTAGTAAATATTTGTATACTTTGTATGTATATACTATATAGTTATGGAGGAAAACCTTCCCAACGCAATTTGTTTGCCAGATTTGGCATTTCTAAAAGCATTGTCAGTGATAATGGAACTTTGTTTACAAGTGAAGAGTTTTGCTCTTTTCTGTCGAAGAATAGCATTGTTCACATTCGTATGTCCCCCATATTTACCCAAATCTAAAGGGTTGACCTAAAGGTCTGTTCGGACTGTCGGAACAGCCTTGAAGAAGATGCCTAAAGGAAAGTTGCAAGAATGATTGGACAAATTTTTGTTTAGCTCACCATTCTCCTCTTGCAACTACAGGAATTTCACCAGTTGTAGCTATGTTTGATCATCCTTTTTAAACTCACCTTGACCTTATATGGCCTGATGCTATATCTTCTAAGTACTCAAGTTCTTATCGTCCCAAGGATAAGATGTGGATTCATAACTTTGGAGGAGGTCTTGGAGGGTTAGGATGGATGAGGTTAGTGGATTCCAGGTACTACCATTGCCCCACAAGGCAGTACTATGATGAAAGTTAACTGTGCATCTGGCATTATCACACAACATTAACTCAGGCTCGTCATTGTGTCAGGCTGTCATCAATGCAGTATCTTCTCGACCATCCAATTCTTCTCCCAACCAGAACTTTGGTATCCAGCTCTCTAAAAGAATCTTTAAAGCTCCCTAGAGGCTGATTTTGACATTTAGATTTTATTTTTTAAAAGGGAGAGAATGTTGTAAATGTTTAAAATTAACTATAACTCTTTTGTCAATTTTGTCGGCACTGTGTATAGATGGTGCTGTATCTTTTTGCCCTTGCTCGAGCAGCTGAGCTGTCAATATGTAATTGAGATGGAGTATGTTGATGTTCTGTAATGACTGTAGTTGATATTAAAATGTGTTTATAATAATTTTCTGTCATGCTGTGCTTCCTGGCCCACATATGAACCTGAACCTTAAATCAAATCACTTGTATATTTGCTTTCTCTCTCTATCCTATAGAAAAAGGCTCTTTTTTGCCTTTCAAACCAATTCAAACCGTTTTTAATCATTTTTATGCTGTTACTATAAAGTACTGCAAGTTAGTTTTGACAGATTTTAAATTGACTACTTACAGTACTTGTTCACTACTTACAGCAGTCTTGTAATAAAGATTATTTCACTGTATGTGTTTAATAAAACACCTCTATAATGATACAATATTATGTGTCAGTGCAATACGTAGGCTAATATTTAAATTGTTTAGAAAATAATGCACAAAAATATTTTTGTATAGGAAATAAATCTTTTTATTTCTTTTCAAAATATTCGCCATTAGCATCAATATATTTTTTCATTCGAATAAACAGTTTTCAAAATAGTTATGTCATTAAGAAGTTGGTATAGCAGAAACATATGATTTATAAGCTTAAACTGCTTTTTCTGAGCTGTTAAATCGTTGACCACACATTTTACTTTTGATTGTTGGGAACAAGAAAAAATCATTGGGGGCTAAATCAGGTGTTTATAAAACTCATCAAATAAATTTTGTCATACTTCAAATAATTGATAGTTTGAAATGCAGTGTGTGAGCTCACATTGTCATGATGAAGAATGATGCGACGTTTCACATTTTTTTTTTTGATTTGAGCAACTATTTCTGGCAAATTGTTGTATACCAATCAGAATTTACTGTTCTATGATCCTAGTATATAACAGTTATAACATGGCTGGGTTTACCAAAAAATAGAGCAATCATTTTCTTTGAAACACTTTGTGCATGAACAGCTTTTATAGGATTTGGTTCATTTTGAAACAGCCGAACAGTAGAGTGTTGTTCTGTTTCAGATTCATAGGAGTAAATCCACGTTTCATCACCTGTTACAATATTAAAAACATGTTTTGAGGCACCAGAGTTGGAATCTTTTGAAATTTTCCATTCATCATTTGACACTAGCATCCTTTGGAGTTTGAGTTAAATTACATGGAATCCAACACACACATATCTTTTTGACTTTTGTGTAAAACTGAATGCACTTGGGTCCTTGAAAGGTTCATAGATGTCTCAGTTTCAACATATGTGACATGGTGATCTTAAGGGATCATTTGTTGCACAGCATCAATGTTTTCTGGCATCACAGCAGTTCTAGGTCGACCTTCAAAATTCATCACTGAGACTTCTACGTCCAAGATGGAATTCTTTAAACCAGTTGTAAATCGTTGCTTTGCATTGTGCTTCTTCACCAAAAATTGAATTCATTCGATCAACACATTGTTGCTGTGTCCACCCTTATCGAAAGTCCCTTTGACTTAAATCCATGTTTTGTTACTACTTTATTAACTTAAAAGCAATGTAAAAAGAATTTTATAACATTTCTCATTCTTTAACAGCCAATATTCCCTTGAAAGTTCAAATAATATGGTCCATTTTCTCTGTTTTTCTCTTTCAACATTTAATGTTTTGATATTTTTTTTTCTTCAGATGTCTTTTCAAAATGGGGGTTTTCATGGAGCTACTCTGAATACAAAACATATATATAGCAGGTGAGTTTTATTCCTTTTTAAATCTTTTTTTCTAATGTTATTTTGCTAATGTACCTTTTTTTCTAATCTTATTTGCCAAAATTTTATCAAATAAAATATCAAAAATGAAAATTCTAAAATTTTCAGATTATGAAATTACAGACTTTAACCCCTTGCCTGTGCCGCCCGAATCCAGTTCGGGCAACCCCTCTGCGCCAAATTTGGAATGCCCAAACTGACTTCGGGCAAGCGAAAAATCAGTGTTTCTATTCCATTGATCCCGAATTGAGTCCGTTTTGCCTTACCAAATGCTTTACAATATAATTCATTGTTTCTCCAATAGATGGCGATACTTGTCCACATTTGTTTTTTGGAAGTAGGCAGGATCAGCTAGCTTGATTTGGCGGGATATAAACCGAGTTTATTGTAAAGAGTGTGATGTCGGCTTGTGGGCCGTGTCATATTTTTCGTATATATCATACTATAAAAGATTTGTGAAATTCTGAAAAATGATTCTGTGAAATGATTTGTGAAATTCAAAAGATTATTTGATTTATTTTGCTATAATTAAACAATTTTGAGTAAAATATGAATATAATCCATTAATTTTCCACATGTATGTCAAAATATTAAATATAGTAGTTATTTCATATAACAATTTATATTTTTACAAAATAAAATTTTTCTAACTTTTTTAAATGTTATAATAGACAAAACTGAAGCATAAAAATTTGTTTTCCATTTTTGACCCATTTTCCTGAAATATACTCCACAGACAATGAGTTAAGTTGTCCATGAAACAATGAGTAGTTAATAAAATCAAAAAATTCTCAAAATTATGACTAGGTTCACCCTTGTTAACTCTGCTTGCAAAATGAAAGCATTGCTTCTTATTAAATGGTCACAAAAACCTATATTTGGAAAAATATTTGATTATTTGATTTCATTGAAATTCAATTTTGATTGTATATTTTAATTAGAATACTTACAATTAGGGAGTGGGTAACTTGCTTTAAATTGTAGCTAATTACATTTGCACCATAACCTAGTAACTAGATAGCAATTACCTTATATTACAAAAAATTAGTTACAGTTACACCAGTGGTGGTTTTTCTGTATGGATACAAAGGCATGTGCTCTTCTCCTCCCAAATAAAAATGTACTATGATTTTTAACGAAACAAAATTCTATGTAATTAACATAACACCAATCTCACCAGCAGTGTTTATTATGAGCTCCTTCCCCACCATAAATTGTAATTGTGCCAAATTCAGAATATTCTGAAAAAAATATTTAGGAACAGAATGAAGATGACAGAATGAAGAATGATTAAGCACAGAATGAAGGCAAGAAAATTTGCCCCCTTAGTCTCCTTCACCTCCCCGCTCTCTGGCCAATAAGTCCTAAAAAACAGAGTGTATCACTCCTATGTTTTTGCAATACAATTTTGGTTCAATATTTTCTTTTTATCGAGCATTTAAAAAAGCATTTTAAAATCCTGATTTCTGAAATTTTTTGAGTTAACCTTGTCCAAAGTGCAGAGAAAAAAAATTGTGGCTGTAAAATGCAATTTAAAACTGAATTCTTTTTTACTTCTTCAGACAGTGTCATTTTCTACCAATTTTCGAGCAAATATGCAAATCTCTTTGTGTTTGAAGTGTTTAAGGAGAAATTTCCTTCTTTTTAATGAAAAATAACTCACTCGGCAGGGACTTAAGTACCGTATGTGTGTGGGGGGGGGGGAGGGGATCACACACATCCTGGGTAAAAAAAATTAGAAAATTTGGCAATGACTCGGAAAAGACTCAAATGAGAGTGGTGTTTTTTATCATAAATTTCACTGTAAAAACTTTTTTTTTGCTTTAATTTTCTAAATGACCACTATGAAATCCCCGATTTTCTTTTATGAAACAAAATTCTTGACATCCATCTTGAAGCAAAGTCATCTGATGGATGTGGAACAATGGTTTCTTTATGGTGTCATAAATCCCATTCAAATACAAATAAGCCTCCTGGGTGAGGGCGATGACAACGAGGGTGGTCCAAGAAGTCTCCAATCTGTATCAGCATTTTTATTGAGGATATTTGGAGACATAGATCTTGCACCCGATGGGTGCAGATCATTTGTAATACATATTTTTGCCGACAAAACCATCGAAGAGCAATTAGGTTCTGATGAGCTCTTAGGACAAAACCTCGTTTCTTCACTGTAGAGCAGAGGTTCCCAACCTTTTCTGGACCACCGCCCCCTTTTACAAGAAAATAAAATTTCAGCACCCCCTTTCCCATAATAGTTATACAAAATATTAAAATATTGTTACACATTATCTATCTATTAAGAGTCACAAAGTAGAAATTAAAAAGACCATCAAAAGTAGAAAACTGTATATTAAAAATTTAAAAATTAACATAGTAATAAAAAATTAATGAGATGGTTGCGGCTGGTGGAGTTTTATCAATTTTTTAATGTCGGGTTCCAATTTTGTCAACATCAGTTACAAATCGCCACGCTCAGTGATCTGCAGTCTGTTCCTTTTCTTAGAAAGTAAATTTGCTACTGCACTGAATCCACTCTCAACCAAATACGATGAAGGAAATGCAATTAAAAATTTCTGTACTATTTCCCACAATCCAGGGTAGAGTGCTGGTATTGATTTTTGAAGACAGAACTCTTGGTATCCATTTCTGAATTTTACTTCATTAGTTGTGAGTTCTATGAATTCCACTTCTAAATTTGATGATTCTGCTGTATCTGCATTTGCGAAAGGATCTAAAACCCAGCTCAGTATATTCATGCTTAAAATATCCCGGAATCACTCCTTAAAATCAACATGAAGAACGACCAAGTGTTGGCAGTAAGTAAATCTTCCTGTTTTGCAGAAACTGCTGATAATGTGGGAAAGTGAGCCAGAAGAATTTTCCCCACAAAAGCAGCTGTGATGTTTTTTGTTTTAATTAAATTAAACTCATCACCTTGCAATTGTAAATTTACTTTATTAAATATTTTAAACAGGTCTGTCAAATCAGAGATATCATTTTTGGTTGTAATCAGGTTTGCGCGCAGTTTTTCGTCTCTATTTTCAAAGAAATCTAGTCTGAGTCAAATAGATTGTAAAAACGATTCAGACAAGTGCCTTTTGAGAGCCAACAAACTTCTGTGTGCAGCAGTAAACGATAATAATCTTCATCACTCGACTGCCACGTTGTGGGTTCAAGTCCCACGTAAGGCATGGATGTTTGTGTTGTGGGCGTAGTGTGTTCCGCCCCCCTCTGGTGCGCCTGGGGCAACATCTTAGGACAGCTAAATGGTTCAAGTTCTGGCCGCTGACGAAGGGCGAATGACGAAAGTCAAGTGCCTGGCCATTAAAAAAAATAATAATAATAATCTTCATCATTTTCACTGCAAAGTTGGCCAGATAGTCTGTCACTCAATGAATTGCTTCTAATCTTATTGACTGCTCTAATAACGTAATCAAGCGACGTATGCAGGCTTTCATTCAGAATTTTTGCAACCAAATGCTGACGATGAATAACAACAAAGTGTACAGTGAGTACATTTGGTACTGCTTGTTTCAAATGTGCTATGAAACCCTTATGTTGCCCCGTCATTGCTGAAGCACCATCAGTAGCAGCTGATGAAATATTAAGAAAAGGAATTTCTTTCTTAATATTTTATCTGTTCATGGTATTAAATAAAACCTGTTCATGGTATTAAATAAAACCTGTTCATGGTATTAAATATTGATTCTTCCTTTGTATCGGTTTCCAATGTTTTGGCAAATAATAACGCTTGACAAATTTTTTCTTCTTTTATGAATCGTACGTATGATAAGAGTAGTGCTTCGTTATTTGGTAAAGTTGATTCATCGAGTTGAATGGAAAATTTGCAAGTCTTCAAGTAATCGCATAATGATATTTCAACGTCTTTAGCCATTTCATCTATTCTTCTTTGCACTGAATTATTACTCAGAGGTGTTTTCCTGATAATATCTGATGGTGTCTTATGATGAAGAACAGTTTTTATTACTTCTTTGACTGCCGGCAAGATTAATTCCTCGCCAATTGTATGTGGTTTTCCCGATTTTGCAATTAACAATGAAATATATGAAACTGGTAGTCCATCATCTTCTTGTTTAGAAGACGACGCAAAAAGGTTATAGTTGTCTGTTTTAAATATTTCTTTTCTAGTCCTTGAATATAGGATAATTCTTTGTCCCTTTTTTATGCATGAATTTTATTCAAATGCTCTTGTAGCCTAGAATTCTTCACGGCTTCATTTGAAAAAACTTTTTCACAAATAAAACACATGGGTAATGATTGGTTCGTAGGAGAGTGTGGAAACCCCAGGCCGTCCGACTCGTCCTGAGGACTTGAGTGACTATTTGGATGACCGGGAAGATCGTAGGAGAGTGTGTAATTCCATATTTCAAATACTCAATACTATACTGCCGGCATTTCTTCTTACTTAGTAGCTTCAGACATGTCGTAAGTAAAAGAACATTTGCCACGGTTATAATAGAAAACTTTTCAACAGATTTATAGATATAATATAATGGCTAATAACTTCTATCACGTATCACTCACAAATAAGGATTATTTCATGTGAGATGGCACCATCTACTATTTTCTATAAAAACTAAAACGTCTTATTGGCGAATTATATTCAATAACATTAATTTCGATCGAACATATTAAAACCTTTTTTTACATATTAAATGTTTAAATGCTTCAAAAAATATGAATTATATCTGTAAATGCAATAAAAATGATCAGAACTGCTTCCATAATAAAATTATTAGCTAAAAGCATAATAAATGTGTTTATTTTTTTGTTAAATTTTATCTCTTTTATTTTTTGTCAATTTATTTTTAAGCATAGACATCATTTAAAATAAATTAAAAGTTTTAATTTCAGTTTTATTTAGATTAAATTTCATTTAGTCAATTCATTTAATTTTTGTATTAACTTACTGTTACTTTACTTGGCTAAGAGTTTTTTTCAAGGAGTCGGAGTCTGTTTCGGAAACCCAGAAGTTGGGACAGATTGTTATGAATGCTCTTTACTAACAATTATACAATATACCATTATAACAACTATATTTATGCACAGTTTTATGTACATAAAACATATATTATTTCAAGTAATGTTCATTAGTCTTCGTTTGTACCAGCAAATACACTTCTACTGACTAAATCATCCATTTTACATCTAATCATACAAAGAGCATCAACTGGATGGTTATGAATGCTATTTACTAACAATTATACAATATAAAATTAGAATCTATTCAATATTAATAATTATTTACATAAAAAATTAACGCAAAATACAAGACAACCATCAACAGATCTAGATGAGAAAGCATGTAGCGTCGATTCGGATTGTGACCAATCAGAATGCGTCTTCGAAAACACATGGATATCCCAATGAAATGTCTTGAAATTTTAGGACTCTTTCACTATGGGCAGAGGCTTCTATTACTTACCAACTTGCAAAGACTGGTCACCGACAATACTAAAACCGAGTTAGGTGCACGTATACCTAATGCTAATTTATTTTTTTAATGCTTATTTACGCGATAACAATAAGATTTTTAGAGATAGGTATAATATTTTTTCATGAAAACAGTATTTTCAAAGTATGTTATTTACGGCTGCCCCCATGACTACCTTAACACCCCACATTTGTCTCTGGGCCAGCTACCGCCCCCATAGAAGACTCCAGCGCCCACTGGGGGGTGGTACCACCCCCGTTGGGAACCTCTGCTGTAGAGTATTCCACATCACGTGGCCTCAGCCCTGGTAACAGCATAGCATCCAGGAATGTAGGATAGACAGTTGACTTAATCTTTGTGTTAACATGGATTTTGCAGTGGCAAGGTGTTATCAAAATAAAAATTTCCATCATAAATGGCATTGATCCATATATTTTATATTCCAAAAATAGATTAACATTTTCTCAACCTACATTATTGTCGATTACAACTGTACTTATGCTCAATATGGTTTAGAACTTAGATTTTCGAAAAAAAAAATGCCAATATAGTAAAATATTGAAATTATTTCTATATATACATTAATGGTACTATATTTCCGACAAAATAGGTAAAAGTTTTTGATATTTTTATGTATTAGGTTCGGAGATATAAGCGTCCAAAGTGTTTATATTTTTTGTAATGCCCCGATTGCAATCAACTATATGTACCCGAATCATACATGTTATTCATATTAAAATTTATGCAAGGCTTTGTCATTTCATTTTGTGATTATTTTGGGAGGAATATTATATATCAAATTAATGAGGGGGACTCAAGTTTTTTTCCCTTGTTTTTCCTGATGATGAATTTTTTTTTCTAAATTGAAAAAAAAATTGCCTAAAAATATGTAAGCGGGAAAACGGGTTTAATATTTTAATTTATATTTGCAACTAGTTATTTAAAACAATTTATTAAATAAAAAAGTTAGTCTTCCTAATCCTTGAAAGACTCTAGTAATGTATAAAATACAGAACTCGGGAAAAATTTTAGGGATGATAGCAACAAATAATTTCTACAAATATAAGAATTGAAAAGCATTGTTTTTAACTTATGGCTGCATATACTACAAAAATTTAAATAGGAAAAATTGAAAGTTTGATTAACTTAAAATGTTATTAATTGTATAACTTATATAAAGTTACTCTCCAATTGTAGTAATTTTTAAGTTATAGATATTAACAGAACCCATCAAAGAGAGGTGTTCCAAAAGATTGGATAGCACTTCCATTTCAGATTCCGACATTGATACTAGAGTTATCCTAGCTTTGAGAACATACCCTTTAGATGAGTTCTGTAAACATTAACGCTTGGTTTTTACCATACAAATTATTTTTATATAAACCGTGTGAATGCGTAATTCAGTTTGTTTTCATGAATTGTTGAGAGTTGATTAGTATCTTTTCCATCCATCTCATAGCTGCCAACTCTATTGATTTTGTTGGGAAAGTCTTGGTTTTTGGTGATTTCTCCTGGTTGTTGTCCATTTTTTTTTTCAGAATTCCCTAAAGTTAAGGATTTTTCTATAAAAAATCTTTGTTACAGGGAATTTCGATCGAACTTGCGGCTGCCATTTGATGATGATAGCAGTCAACAAATTGTGACCGAGGACATTCCTTTATAGCATGGCCGAATGTAACATAATATATTAAACTCGATGGTCAAGTCAACATGTTTAAAAGTCATAATTTATAAGTTTCAAAAAATAAGTTGGCAATCAGGATTTTACAGCAGTGGTGTGGCGATTGCGTTGCTAAGAGTGGCTGATGTTTTGATGTGATTTAAAATATTGAATAAAGTTGCTGCTTCAAGGTTCTATGTTATTATCATGAGAAATTTTTACTAGTTTTAAATCAACACTTGCATTTGTACTAATTCCTCATTTATCAGGAGACAATCTGTTTTACTTAGAATATTGGCTTTTGCAATAGGAAGTGAGGTAGTAGGATACATGAATTGTTTACTCTGACATATTTTTCAATATACTGACTTTGATGTATATAATAGTTGTCATTCATTTCAGTGAATTCTATACCCAACAGTTTTTTAATCTTGCCTCAGATTTTATTGTCAAATTCATTTTTTAGTAATGAAACAACATAATCAATATCCCTTTGATTTCTTTTAAAATAGAATTATACCAGCAACATAAATCACTACTAGAACATTATCATTGTATAAATATGCACAATTACACCATTTAAATTTAGAAAATTTTAACTTCTGTAGTATGATATCAGGTCTAAGTACCATTCCCTTCCACTTTGGTGAAGGCTATATATGGCTCTCTTTAATAGACAGACATAATCATGTTGATTTAGATTGATATACCCTTGTGGTTGTTTTATGTAAATTTTATAATTTAACTTTGCACAAAGATTTGCTGACTTGATATCCAGTTGGAAATGCACCCATCCGAGTATGCCTACAAAAATGGTGAAGGATACTGAAATTGACCAGTGGGCTAAAAACTTCTTCATATGATTCTCCTTTCTCTTGAGTGTACCCTTGAACTACCAAACCTACCTTAAATCTTTTAATTTCCCCTTTTTCTTTCTTTTTTTTTATAGTGGAGACCCATCTACTTCCTATTATTTTTTCTGAGTTGGGTGCAGGAACCAACACTCCCAGACACCCCTCTCTTGCATTATAGCAATTTCTTGATTTATTGCTCACACCATTCATTAGACTGGGGAGATTTAATTGCAGTTTTGTAACTTTTAGAAATTTGTATTTCCACATTGCTTACTTCTGGTTTATTACCATTTCTGGCTCCTAATTTAATTTTCTTTTCCTTAAAATTAAATAAGTGCTGATCATATTAAACCTTGTTTTTGGTGCAATATTTCTTGATGTCATCGTGTAAGCTCAGCCTCTTCTTATCATCCTTGATATAATAATAAACATCTGTCCTGCTACCGTCAGGTCTTGGAACGGCTTTCCAAGCTATATCCAAGCAAAGAGTCAGACTAGAATCTACAGAAAACTCCATTTTCTCACTGGTTTCAAACAAGCCGTCACTAATGTCTTCACTCTCTTCTCCTCCTTCTGATCCCCCTTCTAGATATTTCCTTCAGGACTTTCAGGGTTGTCACTTTATATTCTGAAGGTGATTATTTTGGGAATAATAGGGTCCAGGATGCTTTCCACTGTTTCACTCTCCTCAAACCTTACATTACTTGTTTCAATAACCCGTTTTTCTGCTGGGATCAAAACCCTGTATCCTTTCGTATCTGTGGCATAACCAACCATGACTCCTTCCGTAGCCCTCATATCCAATTTATTCCTGAGTTGTTTTAGTTTGCTAACGTATACTTTGCTACCGAATACTCTGAGGTGAATGACTGTTGATTTGTTGCCTCTGTAGAGTTCATAAGGTGTTTTTCTTTTGAACTTGTGGCATATTCTATTTTTAGCATAGGTTAAGCATAAAATGGATTCCGCCCACATCTTGTCACTAACCTTACTTTCATGTAACATTGTCTTCACACAGTCATGTGCAGTGAGATTAAATCGCTTGGACACCCCGTTTCATTCTGGAGCATAACTATTTGTCCTTTCGCCTTTAATCCTTTGACTTTTTAGATAGGCCTTAAACTCCATGCCACAATCTGTCCGTACATTCAAAATCTTTTTACACAATAGTCTTTCTTCCCTAATTTGAAAATGCTTGAATACTTCGAAAACATCTGATTTCCTTTTGAAAAAATAAACAAATGCTTTTCTGCTGTAGTCATCCATTATGGATAAAAAGTATTTATTCCCACCTAAAGATTCTGTAGGTAAGGAACCCCAGACATCCATATGAAGTAGTTATAATGGCCTAGTGGATCTTATCCTACTTATAGACTGGTATGACACTCGCCTAGATTTAGCTAACTTATAATGATGACAGTTTATTATGATGACAGTGATATTATGATTATGATTTATTATGATGACAGTGATATTATGATTATGATTTATTATGATGACAATGTTGACAGTTTAATTTATACATGTCGAAATCAACTTGATTTTATCCCATGCTTCAGCCAGATTGTCCTTGATGGCAATCAATTCTTGATAATCCAGTGAAACACTGTAGAACAAGATGGTCAACACTTTGTCCCTTCTGCACACATATTCTTCCTGGTTACGGCGTAATGTATGCTCATCTCTCATTTTTGCAGTTCAGTCATTGAACCTGAGACATCCTTTGGCTTCTAAGGTGAATGGGAATTTGGTTGCTCCATGTGACATAGTTATTTGTTGTCAACAAATCAGTCTGTATCGTTTCCATGGCTTGTCGTAAAAAGTACTACACAACCCCACCTACTTGTATTCTCTTTACATTCAATGCAAATGGTGCCATTGTTGTCGTTTCCCCATCTCAGCACTGCAAGTTTCTTTAGAAAGATATTTGTGTTTATCAGCCTCATGACCGTATTATTAGAATTTGGATATGAACATTTAAGGTTTCCAATATTTTCAGAGAATAACACAGTGAAATATATCTCTCAATAAAGAAGCTTTATTGCAAAAAGAACTGAGCTTTATTTCTTAATTTACTGTGCTTCTGCACAGTAAATTAAGACATCAGAATATTACTAGTAAAAACTTCTAGTAAAACATAAAAATCTATGTACACAAATATTTGAGCTAAAAGCTCAAGTTGAAGTTGTAAATATTATCTATAGGATGTCATCTGATGCAATACAGTAGCTATATTAAGTACAAAACTCTTACCTAATTAAATAGCATGCACTTCTGTACATCCACCACTGCTTAGCTGGTGTCATGCATGGTTTTATCTGCCACTGATTAACATGATGCAAAAACTTGAATACGTAGACACTGACTTATTTGTAAAAGGATAAATGACTAGTTATGCACTCAATATTGGGCCCACTGATGAATAAACAACTATGTCAAGTCATAAATACACTTCAAGCTTTTAAATTTAAGTAAACTTAACAAAACATGTCAGACTAATCCGTCTTGTGTTGTCAGACTAATCCGTGTTTCGGTATCTTTTCACTATATCACATACATCATTGTAGAAAACTAACGTAATGGCATCAAATACCGAATTTCTGATGAAGACAACAGACTGTCTAACAGACTACTGAACTGGCAGCAAACTAGGCTTTGCATTTGTCTTCTCACTGATTGCATCAGGATGATCCCTATATATATCTGAAGATTGGAATATTTCGGAATGTTATTTTAACCAAAATGTCCCCTGGATATGCAAATTACCTGCATACATGTCGAGCACTCGGTTTGCATGATAAGCATGTCAGAAAACTCTGTGAATCACTCCCGAAAATGAAAAGAGCCGTTCACATTAAATTTATTAAAATTTAAATCTTGTTCAGGAGAATCGTGCATCATGATAATTTGCTTATGTTTTTCCAACAGATTTTTGGAAAAGATATTTTAAATTTTTTGCTGAAATATATTCCGTTATTTCAAAAGAAATCGTAATTGCTTCGGCCATGCCTTTCTAATGTGATGTGCTGCGCATGATTCACGCTGCTGTGCACACATTTCTTGGAAAAGATGGAAAGAAGGGCATTATCAGCACATTTGCAAAATGAAAATTCAGTCTACTAAAATTTTGTTACCAAATATAGAAATTACATTTTTTTTTACTGTTTCCAAAAATTAATGTAAACTAACTTTACTCAAATGTGTAAAAATATATTATAGCAACAATTAAATATCATTTTATCTGTACTGACCTCTTTACCCAAGTAGCACAAAAATGTGATTATTTCGTATCAAGCATACGTAATCTTTACATGTCAGGCTATACTTAACTATTACGTAAAAACGGTATGTTGGAATACTGTATACCAACCATTACAAAAAGGTCATAAATACATATCCTCATACGTTATTATTACGTATATCCACATACGTTATTATGTATTCTCATATGTTATTATTACATATATCCACATATGTTATTATTATGTGTCCACATACGTATTTATTACATATCACATATGTGTATATTACATATATCCACATATGTGTTTATTACTTATGACATACATATATATTATGTATCACATGCGTATTTACACTGGCACTCAAAGTTAAGCATGGACGGTAAAATCAACAAAAATGGAAAAGTAAATCTTTGATTAGTTCAAAATTGTACATGAAAGTAGCAAATGTGTTTATGCATTAAAGAAAACAAGAATTATGTACAAAGATGAAAAAATATTTACTTTTAAGTTATATGATTATATCACATTTGGGTCATTAACAAAATGATGTTTAAAGGCAAACAAACCAAACAAAACTTACATTAATATGGTATGTGACCACCCTGGACTGCCACACAAACTTTACAATGATTTTCCCTGCTTTCAATGAGGTGATCAACCATCGCAGATACAAGCAATGACCATTCTTCCAATAGGGCAGTTTCCAACTCTCTGAGATTGACTGGAGGAGGTAAACATGCAGTGACAGCATGCCCGAGGGCATGCCAAAGGTTTTCAATGGGATTAAGGTCGGGGGAATATGCTGGCCACTCCATACAAGAAATGCACTAACTTTCCAGGTATTCGTTAATGATGTTAGCTCAATGTGGATGGGCATTATCATCCATAAGGAGGAAATCAGAATCAACTGCTGCAGCCTAGAGTCTTGAAAAGGGGTCTAGGACTTCATCCCGATACCATGCAACCATCACAGAACTGCCTTTATATATGTGTAGCTCTGTGTAATATCCCATTGAAATTCCAGCCCACACCATTACGCTGCCACCTTTGAATGTGTGGTGTTTGATGATGTTCTTGGCCTGATTGCTTGTACCTCTTTCTCTCCAGATCCTTACATACTTATCATCTGATTCCAGGGCAAATCTAGACTAGTCTGCGAATAGGACGTTGTACCAATCTGAGACAGTTCAATTGACATACTGACAACATTAATCTTGCCTTTCTGGTTTGGACATTTAGTGGAACACAAAAACATGGTACTCGGGTGTATAATCCCTTCACGTGGAGCCTTCGGCGCATAGCACTGGCAGATATTGTCTTACCAAGTGCCTCTGCAACCATGGATGTAACAGTTGTGGAGATTGCTCTTCGATTCCGCTTGACCACTATAGCAATATACCGATCATCAGAAGGGGTAGTAACCCTTGGATGATGGCACAGATCTCCGGACAACTGTTTGACTTGTTTGAAATTGTTTCCATAATTGAGAAATTACCGAATGATCAACGCTAAAGAAAATAGCGACATCTTTGATTGACTATCCTACTTCAATGCGTCTGACAGCACGCCAGTGCTCACTATCTGTCATTTATCTTCTTTCAGCCATAGAAACACGAATATCATAAAAAATAATTCTATAATAGTTATAAACACTTCTTATCAACATTTAAATACACCTTCTCAAACCCTTCAGAATACTGGTGTCTTCAACAACTGCCTAATTAGCATATATCCGGGCAGTCAATCATGATTGACTGAAACATATGATATTTGCATACTGCCATCTACGTCTGCAGCGATTTTCAGCCACTCAAATTCAAATACGCTTTCGAAAAATGAAAATTTGCATTGCGTGCTTAACTTTTGGAAGTCAGTGTATAAGATGTTCCCATATATTTTCATATTGTGTTTCTACACATATTTATTACATGTTTATAAACATATTTATTACACATTGGGCAACTCTACAGTATAGTGCATGTTTCAGACATGACATTTACAAAGTTTTATGCACTGTAATCTTTGTAAACGTAAAAATATTGAGCTAGGAGAATATATTTTTGCAACTATAATAGATGTCAATTTTTCAAATTGTGTTGATTTCAATAATGTACTTGAATTTATAAATAAAAAATAGAAAATATATTTTAAAAAAAGAATAGAAATATAGATAAAATATTTAAAAAAATATTTTATCAGACATGACACAAAAATGCCATGTCTTAACTTCAAAAATATTGTTTTGTAAATTTAAGTACATAATAATATTGAAATCAACAGTCTGAAACATTATCTTTAAAGTTAAAAAAAAAACATATTCACCAACATAATTTTTTTACAAAGACACTATACATAATACATCAAATGCTTCTTGTATGCAAAATTCACAATACTATGGAATCACTGTTTATATGTAATATCTAGTATAATTTCCATTTTAATTTATATTATATTGTTAATATAATAATTATAAAAGAAAATAGATATAATTTCAGTGTTATTTTAAGATTCATAGGTTATTCTTATTGCAAAAGGAATATGTTTTTTCCTTTATTTTCAGTTTATATTTAAATATATTTTTAATTCTAATTAAGTAATTATTTCTAAAAATTGCAAAAATTATAATCTACTATGTTATGAAATATAATTTTGAATCTGAAACATAAGTTATTTTAAATTGAAAATAACTTAGAAATACAGAATAAAATAATTGGATAAAATTTTGAGACATATAAAAATATTAAAACACACAATACTTAAAACATTTTTGCAATTTTTAAAGAGTTAATTTTAAATTGAAAATAACATTCAAATACAGAAAATTTAACATGATACTTGAAACATTTTGTAATTTTTAAAAAGTTAATTTAATAAGATTTTTTAATCTGAAAGACAAGTTGTTTTAAATTGAAAAAAATATATATACAGAATATTTTTGGGACATATAAAAAGTATTAAGAAACATGATACTTAAAACGTTTTTTAAATTGAAAATAAATTGAAAATATATCTAAAAACACAATACTAAAAATATTGTGATTTTTAAAAAAGTTGATAGGCTATTTTAAATTGTAAATAACTTTAAAATTAAAAGTAAAATACTTAGAAAGCACACAATACTTATAACCCTTTTAGTCATGCCAAATCGACAATAAGTAGTGTGCCATTTGGTATAGCTCTGGAAACCCTTTTGCTTAAGTATCAACTTTTTTTTATTTTCTTAAACTATCAAATTTGTTTTAATTTAGTATTGTGTTTTTGAACATTTCACCCATGTATCAACTTTTTAAAAATTTTCCTAAGTAGCTTGTTATTTTAACTTTGCATAAAGATATACTGACTTGATATCCAGTTGGAAATTCACGAAAATGCCCATTTTCGTGAATTTAAAAAGTTTCTAAAAGACTATAAAAAATTTTTTGGGAAAAAAAAATGCATTGATATTTTAGGCTTCATATGAACTTAATTGTGAAAGTCCTAAATTATTTGAATTTTTGAAAACTACACAATACTTTAAATTTTCACCTGTTTTTAATTCTGTACAAAACTTTCATCACAAAAAGTAATTTATAATAAAAGAATTAAATGCTTTACATTTTTGTTTTAAAATAAAGAAATCTTAAATAGCAAGAAATAGATAAACTAAAAAGAGTTAATATATGTTAATATAATGAAGTGCATGTTGTTCAGCATCATACAAGCAAAAACGATATTCTACAAATAACATCAAATTAATTATAAAAAATTTATACTTTAAATGGATAAAATAATTTTAATATTTAACACTAAGTGGAGAATAAATGAAAATGTGGTCAAAGATTTCATTGGTTGTTATGCATGCATGTTTATTTCAAATCCTGTAAATTCAAAAATTATTCTTTTACATGTTTTTATATATTTAATTTTAGACAGGTATAATTACACTAAATGAAAGTTGCTTCATTTAATATTACATGGATTAAAATTATTTTAGTCCTAAACTTCAAGTTTTAAAATAAATATAACTTATATGCAAGTAAAAATATTTATTTATTAGTGTCTGGTTAGTGTTTATATATATAAACACTAACCAGGCACTAATAAATAAGTATTTTTGCTTACAGGTAGGTTATATTTATTTTAAAAATTAAAGTTCAACACTATATTGACCTTGCTGGTAGAGCTGCATGACATCATGTCTGATCAATGAAGTCAAGTAGCATCGGGTGCAGTTACTACTCAGGAGGGTCTACCTGTGGAGGGTAAAGGGGTTCTCGGACAAAACTGATAGGGGATTAGCAAGAAACCCTCAAGGGAATTTAAAGTAGGGAGGGGGAATGGTTATTTTTATGTATGAAAAATGTTTATTTTAACATAATATAAACTTTATTTATAACATATGATAAACAGTATTTATAACGTATGATAAACGGTAATCCATGAAAATGCCTTAAGAAAAAGGGTTACAGAACAAAGTTGAAAGAGAATTAAAGCAGGATGCTGCAAGAGGGTTAAAAGAAGGGAGAGAGAATGGTTATTTTTACATATGAAAAATGGTATTTTTAATGTAATAAAAATAGTTATTTTAATGTATGATAAACAGTAATCGATACTTATTAAAAATGATATTTCTACATACGGTATGTTTATACACGGTAATTCATACTTATGATATACGGTATTTTTATATACTGTTTACTCATAATGGTATTATATCTGATGTATTACCATTTTTCGTATAACACATATGTAAATATAATGTATAAACAGTTTAACATCAGTTATAATACCGTATGTGTGTTACTTGGGTAAATACCTAAAATAATCAACCTTTCATTTTTTCGTGAATCTTTAGGAATATATACAAATCTTCAACTTTATAAAAAACTTTGATCTAATTCCTGTATCAACGACATTTTTCAATGAAATTCTATACAGTACAACCTAAAAAATTCAGACTTGTCGGGACTTTGCCGATTCCAGATTTTTGATTTTTCCGTATTATATAGTTTGAATAAAATTCAAACTTAATATTAACTAAATACACTATAAAGCACTATGTTTAGTAAAAATAATGACAAAAGTTAAGTTAATTAATCAATTAAAACATATTATTTAATACAAAAATGAAAAATGAGGCAAAAGATATTTCTAAGAAAAAATATACACATTAATAATCTAGAATGTGTGACCAAAACGAAATGATAAAATTACGTTTTATCATTTCATTTAAATATTTGAATTAACATTTGTTGTTTCATTAATTTTGGTTTATGGGAAAGCAGTTTTTTTATCCTGTAGGTGGACCTTATTTCTGCTCGGTTATAAAGCTTCTTTGTTCAAAACCTTTAATTGCATGATTGATTGCAAGATTGCCAATGGATATTTTTTTCTTCTCCACATTTATCGCCACTACTTTGTTCTTTTTTATTTAATATCAATCATATCGCGAATTTTGCGATATGATTGATATTAAATAAAATATGTTTTAAAGTGTTAAAATGTTACGATAAAATGTTATATAATGTTTTGATAATGTTTTAAAGTGTTCATTTAATATATCGCGAATTTCGCCATCACTCAATTTATTTACGATTGGCGCATCATCACAGTACAGAACTTCTGTTATATCGGCTTTGTCAAGATTTAATGAAGTGCCGAATGATTTAATGGAGTGCTGCGAATTATTAAAGTGCGAGGATTAGCACGTTTGTCAATATATTTGAAGGTATAAATGTCTTTAAACCATCTTCACTATTAAAGAAACAAAAAACAAAAAATAAGAACTCACAAGTTTTATTTATTTTCTAGCATCTATATAATGTTATATTTAAAAAAGCTGATGACTAAAAAAAAAGAAAAACTTTATCAATAGTCAAGTATGGAAAAAATATCGCAGTTGATAAAATAAATATATTTTCTAAAAAAGAAAAATCTCTACCCTCAATGATTTTTCTAAAATACGATGAGTCATTGTGAAACAGCAGAGGGAATGCGAAGAAAGGAATTTGCTTGGTTTGTAATCGTAAACGCAGCTGACCCTTTTGAGAGGTTAGTGTGTTAATAAACTTGTTGCTTAGTTCTGTGCAATATGATATTATTTAGTTATTTATTTGCTATTTATAGTATGTAAATATGGCTTTCCAAACAAAAAGAGCAAAATATGCAGTCAATTTCAAGTTGACAGGAGGTTCGAAGAGATTCTGGAGACAAAAGAGAATACATTGAGGAATGGAATTTGTACTACGAAATGAACAAAATAAGTTTCTGTGAGCGTTAATATGAATTCTCAGGATTTTTAGATTTAATTAAACAATCCATGATAAAATGTTATGATAATGTTTTAGTTTAATAATTAAAATTGCATTGTATCAGAAAAATGTCTATTTCAGTAATGAGAAAAGGAAATTTTGAAAATAAAAAATCAGTATTTAAATAACGATGTATATTTTACACGAAATAATTCATTAGCAATTGTGACTTGCATAAGGAGGAGAGGGGTTGACACTAGCATCGTAATTCATGCTCCAACCACGAACCGATCTACAGCCGTCCATATTTATATCCGGTGTATATGTCAACCCTAAACTTTCATCTCATTTTGGGGTTCAGAAAGTAGACTGGAAAATACGGTATTTGTTTATAAAATATAGTTCCATATAAATAATCTTACCCTGTTGTTTTAAATCTGCGACTTCGTCAGTCCGATAGTTTAAGGGAAGAAAAAAAACTATAAAAGTTGAAAAAACGTCCAGATTTTGGATATCCGGATTTTTGAGGTTGTACTATACTTGGAGGAAAATGGATAGTTTGAACTGAAAATTGGTCCAAGTAAAAAAATTTCATTGTAGTATATTTATGGGTTTTTAATGTTTTTCATTTAATTGCTAGTAATTTCTGAAAGTCAGTTTAGCAATATTGCGGAAATTTTTATTTAAACATAATCGTTGGTAAATTTCATTTTATTTTTAAATATTTTCCATTTTTTCAATCCTTTTTACATCTACTTATATTTTTATATTTATAAAGCTTTTTATGATTGAATATTATCTTTCAAACATATTGTTTAAGAAATTGATGTATATGTTTAGGATAATGAAATTAAAACATTTTATTTATTCAGGTATATACTTATAAGGCTCATTAGAAATACATTTGAAGAGCATAAATTGAAATTTGATATATTTGCATCCAAAGTTGCACCTCTAATTTCAATTAAAAATTAACACCCTTTACATCTTAATTTTATTAAAAGTACTTAAAAAATATTTTTAGTTGTTCAAAATATTTTGAATAAAATTAGCATTTTAAAAAGATAATATTGACTAGGATAATTCAAAAAGAGCCATGTCCTAAAATTATGCGACCTACAAAATAACTGTATATATTTTCCTTTTTCTATTTTCTTGCATTCTATACTATCTATTTTTACCCCTAAAAAGGGGTTTACATTTTATTTAAAAGATAAAGTTGATAATTTTCAAATCAAGTTTGAAGATACTAATACTAAAAGTCAATTTTGTATGTCTTTTGTATTGTAATATAAAATATCCTTATTTTATGTTTTACTAATAAAAATTGTCGATTTTTAAATTTCCCTCCCAAGTTTTTGAAAATCCCCCTCAAAATTTTTGTTAAAGGGAGAATGCCCCACCCAAATTTCAAGCCTTATTTCAAACCCTGTAATCATTCTGTCTGTGTACATAATTATAAAATTGTTTTTATTTTTTTTTATTCATTAATATGTTTTTATTAGCATATTTTACGATCTATGTATGTCATTTTAAAAACTGCATCATAGGTTCCGGTTACTTCGGACATGTCGAGATGAAGAAGGAAGATGTGATTTTACTACATGCTCATTCTTTGTAAGTTTTTAGTAGTTTTTATTATTTTATTCAGTATATATATATATATGTGTATATATATATACAGTGCAACGTTGAAAATCCGAACTCGTCCGGACTTTGCCGATTCCGGATTTTTGATTTTTCCGCATTACAGAATTTGAATAAAATTCAGATTTAATATTAACTAAATACACTTTAAAGCACTATTTTTAGTAAAAATAATGGCAGAATTTAAGTTAATCAATTAAAACATATTATTTAATCTAAAAAATAGGGCAAAAGAAATTAATAAGAAAAAATATACACATTAATAATTTAGAATGTGTGAACGAAACGAAATGATAAAATTACATTTTATCATTTCGTTTAAATATTTGAATTAACATTTGTTATTTCATTAATTTTGGTTTATGGGAAAGCAGTTTTCTTTATCCTGTAGATGGACATTATTTCTGTTCGGTTATAAAGCTTCTTTGTTCAAGACCTTTAATTGCATGATCGATTGTTTGCATAAGATTATCAATGGGTATTTCTTCTTCTCCACATTTATCGTCGCTACTTTGATCTTTTTTTATTTAATATCATATTTCGAATTTCGCCATCACTCAATTTATTTACGATTGGCGTATCATCATCACAGTGCAGAACTTCCTTTATATCGGTTTGGTCGAGATTTAATGAAGTGCCAGAAGATTTAATGACGTGCTGAGATTTAATAAAGATCGAGGATTAGCACTTTTGATGATATATTTAACCCTTTCGCGACAGTTGCCATGCCCGAGCTTCGGCTGCGAACTTGCATTCAAGGACGGCCGCCACGCATTCGTGGTGGAAAAAACTGTACCCTAAAAGATGGGTGCCACGTACATGCATTTTTATGACAAATGTTTTTATTTGTCTACTAGATGACATTAAATGTCCGTGCGAACAACTCCAATGTATTTTGCAGATACTTGACCTTGGCACAGGAAGGATCCAATTAATCATTTCTCCATTTGGAGTGGTGAAACATGGTTTTGTAATATAAACAAATAGAGCACTTCTCTTAGCATCAGCTATTTTATAATTGAGTTCCGGTTCTAGTTTTGATTTCAGCTTAATGATTTCGAATCATAGGAATATGAGAGTATTTTTTTTGGGGGGGGGGGGGTTAGAGGCAGTGAAATTATTCGTTTATTTCGGATAAAAGAATGGGAACAACTAACGAGTATTTTGTATTCAGATTTGTATGAAAAATATACATCAAATAGAAAATAAATATTTCTTTTATTCCTGAAAAAAGTAGATTTCTGTGTTGAATAGGTGATTTTTAGTGAATTTTTTTCAAGAGTTAGGCTTAGCACCATTCTTTGGGAACAGTTTGGAAGCAAAGCGCTCCGTCCTTTTGGCTGTGGCAGTTCCGGAATGCCGCCGTCACAAAAGGGTTAAAGGTGTAAATGTGTTTAAACTGTTTTCGCTATTAACTAACAAAAAACAAAAAATAAGAACTTAAAAGTTTTTTTTATTTTCTAGCATCTATATAATGTTATGTTTAAAAAGGCTGATGATTCTGAAAAAAGTAAAAACGTTATTAGTAATTGTCAAATATATAAAAAATATTTTTGTAGATAAAATAAATATCTTTTCCAAAAAAGAAGAATATCTCTCCTCTCAATGATTTTTCTAAATTACAATGACTCATTATTAGGTTGCAGCAGCACCGGAACGTGGTGGGGCAGGGAAAGCGAAGAAAGGAATTTGCTTAGCTCCTAATCGTAAATGCAGCCAGCCCCTTTAAGAGGTCTGTGTGACCTTGTTGCTCGGTTCTGTGTGATACGGTATTATTTAGTTATTTATTTGCTATTTATAGTATGTAAATATGGCTTTCTGAAAAGGCAAAATATACAGTCTATTTCAAGCTGACAGGAGATTTGACAAGAACGAGAAACTTGTCAGATATTGAGTAGGGGAAAGGATTCTGGAGACAAAACAGAATACACTGATGATTGGGATTCATACTACGAAGTGAACAAAATAAGTTTCCATGAGCATTAATACGAATTCTCAGGATTTTTACATTTTATTGAACAATCTGTGATAACACTCATTTGTTTTTGATAAAGTAAACTTGTAATTTCATAGAATTTATCAATTTTAAATTCTGTTTTGGTTATCAGCTCTAAGCATAATATGTAGGCGGTAACTATCTTAAATTATTTTTTGTTAAATTGTGTGTGTTAATAAGCAATCATTAGTTATCAAAGGTTTCTTTAAGGTTAATTGTAAATAAATAATTATAAACATTAAATTTGAGGTTAAGTTCATAGTAAAATGAAGTGCATTGATTGGGTAAGCCACCCGTTCAAAGTCAGAAAATCAGCTGATTAAGGCAAAGACCCAAAAATCCAAACTGGGGAAAAGATTCTCATAGCAGGAAAAAGGCTCCTCTCCCCCTTGAAAAAGGCATTCATCTCTTAAATGAACCACAGGCAGACTACCAAGACAACCAGAATTTCAAATTTTGAAATTTAACCGACACATTTTGACTAGTACCACTTACACGCAGAGCAGCCCATGTCATGTGGCCAAGGTTCCAAAAGGACCACATGACCGCTATTTTTTACAGCCAGCACAATAGCATCTGGCGATTTCACATGCCTTTCATCAGACGATGTGCAATTTTCCACTCTTTATTATAAACAATCTCCTTTACTCAGGGCTCGAAATTAAGGGTGGTCTGTTGGTCCGAGACCACAAAAACACTCAACGGACCAGCAGAATATAAATTATATTGGTCTGTCGGACTAGTAACCTTTTATTCTCATTTTCCTCTTGTAAATTAAATTTTCCCCTCAGCACTTATTTACACAAAGACGATATTCAACAGTCTGGGGAAAGTAAACAATACTGCTTCCGTGTTTGTAATTTTGTCACCCCCCTTTCTTTCCTCCCGCGCCTGCTCGTAAGACATCTGGCTATTCTGACTCCTTACCAGACTTTGGGAAATCGGTATAATCTAACAAGTCCTCGAGAACGGCTGTTAACATTTTTTACCTGTCCTCAAAAATTTTTACCCGTCCTCCTAAGAATTGTTTTTTCACATTATATTCTTTAACATGTGTGCTCAAATACATCGCATAACAATAATAAATTAGAAGCAACTGCCTCACTATGACGTGCGGTAACTGCATATTCATGCATCACCCCCACAGCGCTTAAACGCCGCTATCAAACTCGCCGATGCAGAATCTGATAAAGGACAGAACTCGTCGGAATTCCGATCTCTGGGTGGGAGTAGAGAGGTAACTGATGTAAGGAATCTCCTCTTTTTCCAATGTTTGGTAATTTGAAGGAATGGTAAATAAATAATCATATAAATCCTCTTGTCCCTAAGCAGTTTAAACCTCATTGTTGGGCTTTTGGGCTTGAGTTTTCTACTGTTTCAGGCCGGGTTGAGTCTTTTTTTTAACATCCATTACGACTGGACCGAACATATTTATTCTGAATTTTTTTTCAATGGATTTAAATTGAATACATGAACTTATTCCTTTTATTTCAGCTATCTAAAGGTAAATGTTTAAGAAAATAAGCTCAATTCTCCATACAAAATTTTCACAAATTTGTTTTTAACATATTTGGATACAAATCATTTCGGGCCCATCGAGACGTAGTTATCTTCAGGGCCGAGTTCATTCTACATTTATAAATTTCTTCGGTCTTGGCCCTGGTTTAAGTATTGGTATTGTTGGTCGGGAGAAAATACGAAATTTTGGCACATGTAGACCTCGGAAAAGAACAGAAAAAGCCACTTCGATCATGAGCGCGCTATCTATCGCACTTTTGTTCAGTCATCAGATTCACTGGGTGGGGAATGAGGGGAGAGAAAATAACTAGCGCCTGTAGTTACAATGCAGACCTAACGGCTCTCCTAGAAAGAAGGCGTTGATAATGCACACTAGCTAAGTTTATGGGGGGGGGATTTATAGACAATTTTCATTTATGGCACGGGAAAAGGCAGTTTTCGCCATAATTTTACGATAATAACATGTTATTTATTTATTTTATTTTTTTACGGAATCTCTAATCTTTAATTGAACTAGTTATGATATTTATGAATTTATGGAAATCCACATAATAACATTCCACATGTAATTTATTTTATTTTATAATTTATTGTAGTCCAGTGTACGGACTAATAACAAAGGTTTGGGACCACTGAAGTCATAAAGTCACTGGTCCTTTGGACCAGTGACTTCATTTTTCTAATTTCTACCCCTGCCTTTAGTCATCGTGAAAACCATCTGCTTCTTTAACGTAATGCATATAATTGCTTTTATATTTACATTGCTCTTAAAACTGAATGCAGAATAATTCTTTCGATGTGATAAAGCTTGAATATGATTTTGTAATATAAAGGAGTAGATTGAAATGGGTTTTTCCTCATTTCGAGTGCTCAGCCAAAATGATTAACTTTAACTTATGGTTTAAAGTGTGAGATTTCACACAATTAGTATATAAATATAAATATTCACACAGAGGGTGGGGGGTTAACAAAATGTTGCACTTTAAACCTTCTACACAGTTTTAATACTGCTGTTGTACTTGAGTAAATCCAGTCGTAACACACATGATTATGCCAGTCAAGGTCATCCTCTTTTGTGGTCAGAATAATTTTAAAAAAATCATATGCATGTATTTGTCATATATGAGGGCTAGTCAAAAAAGATTGAGAATGAATTTTTTTTTAAAACACAGACGATATATGGCAGTGAAATAAAGCTTTGCAAATAGCTCGGATATTGTCTGCTTGGAGAAAAAAAATAGTGAGTAAATCTGGCCATGCATTTGGCTGGAATAGAACGCAAATACACTACAAGTTATTTTTCGTCTCTGGAAAATGGAGTCTGTTCATGATGAGATATATGCCTTGAAATTTTGTGTTCATTTGCAGAAATCTGCTTCAGAAGCATATGAAATGGTGTAAGAAGCATATTGTGTGGCATACTTGAATTCTATTATTACTGCTGATGAGAGATGCCTGCATCATTACGATCCTGAAAGAAAACAGGCAAACACAGCCTAGAAATCACCAAGTTCTCCCATTTCAAAGAAAGCCAAAGTTATAAAGTCTGCAGGAAAAGTATTTTTTATTTCTTTCTTTGATTACCATGGAAAGGTTTATCAACATGAAACATATAACTGTTACTGGCATATAACTGAACATATAACTGTTACTGTCTGAACATATAACTGTTACTGGCTAATATTATGCGACAGTTTTGAAGACCCTGATCAGACATATCTGACAAAAGCGACCTAAGCTGCATGCATTTAATTGGCACTTACATCACGATAATGCATGCCCTTACATTTACAACATTGTTATCCAATATTTGGCTTTCAAAGGAAAAGAATGTGTGCCACACCCTACATTAAGCCCATACCTAACTCTGTGCGACTATTTTTTATCCCCTTGTGTAAAAGTAGAGCTTCGAGGCCCTGTTTTGATTCATCAATAACTGTTTTGAAGAAGGCGGAGGCAGTTTTAAAGACTGTCGAAAATTGAGTTCCAGCACGTGTTCCAGGAGTGGCAGACACATTGGGCCAAGTGTATAGCAATTAATTGTGATTACTTAAAAAAAGAACATATGAAGATAGACTCTCTAATGTATTTCGTGAGTAATAAATTCATTCTCATTCTTTTTTGACTAGCCCTCTTACATGTGCGCCTAATGGAGTGTTAAGTAAATAATCACATATTATTTCAAAACTATTTTCCTCTTTCAAAATATTAACCTAATTTGAAAAGTAGTATTTTTCTGCATCTTTTGAGATGCATTGCTTATAGCACAGGGAGTTTCATGCTTGTTATGATTTCATTTCTGTTAGCCATCTATTTGGAAAAGTGCTGTTATTTCTAATTAGCTTTTCGAGTAGCCATCTTGTTCACATATTTCGTATGTTACAGTATAAAGGCCTTCACTGCACATGATGTATCTCGAAAGGTGAGAGACCCCAAACATTCTTAAAATCAATAAATACGGAATGTGATTTTACCCCATAGCAAAAAGTAGATTGATGCGTGATGTACATCACAGATCTATTTGTAACTTCTGCAAACAAATTTTCAGCAGAGAATTTTTAAGAAAATGCTGTTAAATTATATCTGCTGAACAAATATCTATCACCAAACCCATCCTCAGATAATTTACAAAACAAACACTAAACTATTGTACCCTTTGTTATGGATTCCTTCCTACCCCCAAACATTTATTCCTTTGTCCGACAGTTTACGCTTATGACGAGATCTACCCTTATTTTGCAAAAAAAAAAAAAAAACGTACAAACTTTGATTTCATTGAAAAATCTGCAATTTTAAAGGAAAGTTTCACGACAAGCCATACAAGTTCGCAGATTGATAAATGTGCTGCAGATGCACACTGATTACAAATGACATAGCCGCACAAATAAAAAACAAACATCTTGCTTGCTTTTCATGCAAAGCAATTGGAGTTAAAACTCATTATAGCCCTTTTGCTTGGTATTGGTCACTAAGGTTCCTAATTGTGTGCACATTTTGCATAAATGAAATTCATATTGCGCATGAACATATCTGGTTTGCCAAATTAATTTTTAATTAGTTAGATATTCATAACAGATTTTTCAGCTTAATAAATTTGAATAAATTTAGAATAAATTTAGAAACTTAAATAAACCGTAAATTAGAAAAAAAAATGAGAAAAACACCAGAAGTATGTTTTTAAAATTTAATAAATACCAAAAATGAGAAGATAGCAATAATTAATATTGCTCTGAAAATATAAATATTTTTGTGAATTTTTGCCTACATTATTTTAATATATATATAATATGTATATATATATATATGTGTGTGTGTGTGTGTTTTATATTTTGTTGTGCATCTTTTGAATATTCCCTGATATTTCAAGTTATTTCTCTAACATAATTAATGAAATAAAGGGTTATTCTCTTAATAACGTAATTAAAACAATGAGAAAAACATAATTAATGAAATAAGGGTTATTCTTAGGACTATCTTTAAAGGGTTATCTTTAACCAGAAACTAAATGTAATTATCTCCAATTGCGTTGCAATAGTCACTCAGCAGCTATGATATATGAAACTTTCAAGTACATTGCAATATCAATTGGAAATTTTTAGAAGAATATTCTAATTGGTACTTATAAATATAGTCATTTCAAGGGCATAAATTAAAATTTGTTATATGTGCATCTGTACTTACATGATCATAATTTTTGTTAAATATGAATTTACTTTTCATTTTAATATATATAATTTAAAGAATCATTAAAGTAATAAACAAAAGTATATAAAACTTTAAATATTTAAAAAATACAAAAAATGATCAATTTTGGAAACAACTAATGAAGAGCCCAGAAGCTAAGACAAAACGCAAGCTGCAGATAAATTTTCAAACCCTCATCTTTGTCGCAGATCAGCTAGAAATATTCTGCTACTGGGGATTTTATACATTTAAACAATAAATAGTTAGAACACAATGTAAAATGCTGTGCAAGTGAAATGTAAATTGTTATAAATTATCACTTCACTTGTCTGACTCATCTTTAACCAGAAACTAAATATAATTATCTTCAATTGCATTGCAGTGGTCACTCAGTAGCTATGATATATGAAACTTACAAGTGCATTGCAAAACCAATTGGAAATTTTTAGAATATTCCCATTGAAATTATCGTATATTTCCATGTATATGATGAGACTTTTTGGAAATTTTTTCACAATTGAAGTAAAGGGGTCAGCTTATATATGTACAAGTCAAAGATGACTTTTAAAAATTAGTATACAAAAAATTGATAATACTGATTCAATGACACAAAATTTTGTATTTTTGTGGTTGTATATGTATTTTTTAATTCATATTTATCTTGACTCACTCACTCAATCAATCAATATTTAAGCATTCTACAATTCCACAAAAATCATTCAAATTCCATTTCAGAGTTCACCAAAATGTGTAATTATGCGTCAGGGATGCACCAAAATACATGTTTAATCTTTGAAATTTTTCACGCATACAAATATGCATTACAATTTTTGATGCTAAATTGCAAGTTTTTCCTCTTTCTTATGTTTCAATTTCTGTACATATGTAATTTTTCCCCCAGCCAGTAACTAGTCTCTAATATTTGTTTACATAGCTATAATTAATGCGCATTAGCTCTTGCATTTAGGTTCAGCATGTAACCATCGGCAAATAATGTTGTGCCGCAACTGTCGATTGTGATGTCATCACATCCATCAATCGGCTTTCTTGCATGTGATTAGATGTTTCTGGTGGAGGTAGATATGATATAAGGGATCTTTTCCAGCATAATCATGTGATGTGACTGGCGGTGATTGTTCAGCAGGTTTGTCACATTTAGTGACATTTCATATGATTTGGCTGATTTTTTTTAAATTTAGCTTATATAGGGGTTTCTAATTTTAATTCAACATTTTATAGATTTATATTCTTGATTTATACATGGATCAGCATATATTAGGAAATATGCGGTAATATTCTTAATATTTTAAATATTTTGTAAAAATATCATATCAGATATTTGTTTGAATTTAATTATTTGAATATGTCAGTTAAATAATTAAATGTTCTGAATACAGATATGCAATTTAGTTGATCTTGCTCTAATTTATTTAAGCAAATAAGCAATTCAAATTCTTTTTTCTTAATTTTTTTTTAATTGGCGAAGCATTGGGCAGCATTGCTCGAAAATAATTTTTAAATTAATGATATTTAATTTGAAAGCAAATAGCATCATTTATCCAACTCTAACTTACACTGTTTTCAAGATATTGAATGTTATTATTCTAAATGGAAAAAGTCATACAAGATTAAGGCAATGCTTTAGTTAGCTTTCATGACCATGTTAACCTATGGGGTAAGTTATTTGCAAATTACAGTTTAGCAAATGAATAATTTGAAATTCTGTTTTTTGCATATGATTGCAGACAATTTAATGCACAGCTCTTTTTCATCAATTTTTTAAATTTTATTTTAAATATATCTTGAAATGGAGTTAATTTGTCAAAATTTCTGAGATAGAAACATCACCTGCTTAATTGGTCTATAAAAAATTGACTATCAAACATTACAAAATATGAAAAATAACCAGCAATAGCTTATGCTTCTGGCATTTTTAAATTTTCTTGTTTTAGATTTTTGAATTAATTTGAAATTAGAATATTTCAATAGTAAATCATGTTTCAACTGCTGAAACTTCCGATTTTCAATGTTGGCCACACCTCTTATCCTTCCAGGAGAAAAACAGGAGTGAAAATTCTTGGTGTGATGATTTGGAGAGGACAATTAACCTCTTAACTTCTTGGCATTAGGAAAATAAATCATCAGAGATGGACTAACGCCGTATTGACGTGTTTACTTTGTGTAGATCTTTCAGTGCAATAAATCATCCATTTGTTCTGAAATTCTAATCATTTCTTTTTCTGTACATCCACATTACATGTACTAATTTTTGTCTTATTTGGATAATTCTTTCTTGGTGCATCAATTTTTTTGTCTTAGAGTGTATGTCCATGCTGCACACTTAAATGTTTAATTGGATGAATAAATTTGAAATGCCTAGTCTGAAATGAAACAGATATTTGAAATTGGGTGTACTGGTGAACAGCTTGAAAAAGGACCACTGAAAAAATTGAATTATTAAAAAATTCACATTATTTGGGGGTTGCTTATTGTGAGACTGTTAAATTTCAAGGGATATTTGGCTAGTGTATAAATATTTAATGAACCACTTAGTTTTTCCCATTAAAATTCTGGCTGTGTTAGATTCTGTCCCATAGTTGAGTTTATGAATGTGCACAGATTTAGTCTTCTAGGTCACCGGAGGCTTCTAAAGAGTTTGCAAAGGCAAAAACACACAGGATAATTATTATATAGGTCTTTATTGAATTACTATTTTTCTTTTCTTGTTTGTAAATCATTTTTATAGTATCTATAAATATTTGGTGACCCAGTCATTTTTTTTTCCATTAAAATTCTGGCTGTGTTAATTTCTGTCTCGTAATTGAATCTATGAGTGTGCAAAGATTTAGTCTTCTAGGTCACCAGGGGGCTTTTGAAGGATTTGTAAAAACATATGCAGGACAATTATTATATAGGTCTTTATTGAGTTACTATCTCTACAAATGAAATCATTTTGATATCATGAAAACACAGCAATAGAGCAGTACCACTACCATAGTTTACCTATTTAAATAGGGCTGCAGTTCCACAGTGCCCATGAACCAGCGACCGCCGCAGCTATTCATTACTATGCAGAACCCTGGTTGAAAAACGCTAGTCGAAAGAAACCATTTTTGATACAAACAATTTTCATGCAAATATTATAATTTTCGAAATACATCCTGCAAGGCTAAAAACTGCAGTATGTAGAATACACTCATGTCCAAAAGTTAAGCATAGTTGCTGTTTATGTGAAAATTTCAGGAAATCTACATCGGAATGGAAGGGAACTTGGTATGCGGGTGTAATAGGGTTATAAAAGAAGAAAACAATGCAAAACAAGGATAATAACGACTTTTATTATCCAAAGAAAAGGGTTGAAAGAAAAAGGATCAAAATATGAGTATCAACCTCAGTGAAACAGAATGATGATGATGCAGTTTAATACGGTGTGTGAGAACCTCGGGTAGCCACTCATGTTGCACAACGATTTCCCATACTTTTGATGAGGGTTTGGATGAGTTGTGTGCTCAAAGAGATCCAAGCCTCATGGAGAGCAGTTTTCAATCCCGAAGAGGAGCTTGGTGGGTTGTGGAGGGCTGCAACATGTCTCCCGAGCATATCCCACACATGCTATATTGGATTCAGATCAGGAGAGTTGGCAGGCCACTGCATGTTCTGGATATCTTCAGTTTGAAGGAAGTCATCGACCAAGGCCGCACGATGAGGAGGCGCGTTATAATCCATGAATATGAAATGAGGACCAACAGCACCTTGAAACAATCGAACAGTAGGCCCAAGGACTTCGTCTCTGTATCTTTGAACGGTAACTTACCCCATGTCAAAGATGTGGAGGTCTGTCTGGCTGTCCATCATGATGCCTGCCCAGACCATGACTCCTCCAAATGGAAAACAATGTCTTTCCATAATATTTCACGGGTGAAAACACATTCCATGTTCTCTGCAGATCATGGTATGACGAGAATCAATTTGCAGGCTAAAGATGGACTCGTCACTGAACATGACATTGCCCCACTGTTGTCCACTCCACTGCCAATGTTCCAGACTCCATTGTAAACGTGCATGTTTCTGTGCAAACATCATGGGGAAGCAAACTGCTGGTCGTCTGGCATAGAGACCAACGTGTCTGAGTCTCCTGTAAACAGTTTGTCTCGAAACAGTGACTCCTGTGGTGGCTCTCAGGGTTGAACGAGTTGTCTGGCAGAATGGTTCCTCTGATGTTGCACAGTTATCACCCAATATCGGTCTTGCTGAGCGGTTATTACACTTGGCCGACCTGGTACTGGTCGTCGGGTAACATCTCCAGTAATTTGGAACCTCTGAACAGTCTAGAGATAACACACTGAGGCACATTCAGAATTTGAGACACTTCATTTTGGGATCGACCGGATTCCAGCATTCCAATAATTTGTCCCTTCAAAAACATGTCCAATTGGTATCTTTGTGACATCTTTTGTCCTTCTTGATTGTTAACAACGCTCCATATCACAGCAATTGCGAAATTTTGCCTCAACTGTCCATGCCGCTCGAGGCCGTTCTATACTAATTCCGATGTGCGCCGGTGCTTCGCGCATGTTGACTTTGACTGAACTGTTTTGCATATGCAGAATGATTTACCTTCATCCCAGGATTCTCCACAACTGATTGTGAACTATTGTATACATATTAAATCTGAATTTTTTGAATTTTTACGAATTATGATTAACTTTTAGACATGAGTGTATATACGTGCATTACATATTTTTAGTTCTGTATTGTCCATTTCAAACTCCAAATGGTATAAAATACACTCTAATATATACTATTTAGAAAGAAAATAATGGTATGTTCAAAATAAATACCATGACTAAGTAAATATCAGTTTTGTAATATCGCTCTGGACTCTTAGACATAGACATATTATTAATTTTACTTTTAATTCTAGTTTTTAACACATAAAATTACTGTTATACTTGGATTAGTCTCCAAACCATACATTGAAGTTACACACACACACACACACATATATATACATATATATATGTGTGTGTGTATATATATATATATATTAATGCTAGAATTATTTCCATCTAATAGGAGAGCTCTTTAATTATTCCTTGACAGAAAATAGAATTAGAATGGACAGGAACTTTCAGTGAGTGGGAAAAGCCTCCAGTTAATTTTTTTTATTTTTTCATTCATTTACCTCGTCCTCCAAATCGCAGATCCCTCTAAAATCCCCTCTTTTATCCCCTCGTACGGGCGAGCAAGTTATAAACTAGTGGTCGAATGCCTTTTATCACCTTACTTACTCTCATTGGTCCATCAGATGTCAATAATTTGAAAAAAGGAACTGCTTATCTCTTGAGCAACCGGGTGCTATTTTCAAGAGAACAGAGTATTTTTTTAACTGAAGCGTCCCTTGAAATATGCTCACTATTATCAATTGAGTACATTGCTTAGTAAATACTTTTAATCAAAATTAATGAATGTCGTTGTTTATTAGTTATGCAACATTCTTGAGGTATTATAAATTTACATTAATTACATAATAATGACCTCGGTGCTTATGATAGAAAGTGCTTTGCTGTAATGAAAGACAAACAATCTCACATGTCAATAGCTGCATTTGTTGCTTGATTTGGAAGGCCTTTTATCAAATTTTATGGCTATGAATCTGGTCTTGAAGCCTTCTACAGTATAAGCTTAATTGTCTCTAAATTTGATCACAACTATGGGGTGTAGGTGATTTTATGTATTCATTAGCACAGAGTTTTATAAATTGTGACCTGAGTTATTAAAAAGTTATTCAGTGCTTATGAGTTCTAACAAAGCAAAATTGGCCCACTGATGCTGGTTATAGCATTGAGTTCATGATTTCAATAAAACAGACCATTCAAACTGCTAATTTGTATGTTAAATTGTTTGTCTAACTTTTTTTTTTCAAGTTTTACATAAACTTGCAGGTGTAACATAAATCTCATTGTTTCTCTCCATGCAAAAATTCTCATTTATATTTGAGCTGCTATAGATTTACACAAGATTACTTTTGATTAAAATTTTCAAATTCTGAACCGCTTCCATGTATTTAAAAATTGTTATCTCACATGAGAGAATTTTTTCGACACTGACTCGAATAATATCAGATTTTTCTCAACCAGATTTTTAGTTTAATTCTTTTGCAACTGTTGCTGCCATATGGGTTATGGTTGTTGCCATTAAAACATATGGATTATAGCTTAAATTTAAATAGTTCTAAATCTCAGAATACCTAGAAATTATTAATGAAATTCCCTATAATTTAAAAGACGAAAAATATTTACTTACAATTCATGCCATAATACAATTTTCCAAAGATTAATCATAAGGGAAAATTGACGTTTGAGTAGTAGGTGTTGAAGACCCAGACCACTCGGCTGGCCCAAAGGCTTACAGCAGGTAGTTGAGTGGCCGGTGACTAGTAGGTGTGTAATGATGTCATGCTTAAAAGCTGTTTTAATGCATTCATGTAACGGAGTGCATTGAGCTGTAATTTGTTTATCTTATTGAACAATTGGTGAGAGACAAAACTTGCCATTCAAAAGATAATTTATTAAAAGAATCAAAATCTTCATTAAAAGAAACAACAAGTGGTTGAATTTAAAATATGAGTATCATAACAAGACTATAGAACTATCTATGAAAACACAGTTCCTTCATTTTCCTACTTTTCAAAAATTGTTCCTACTTTTCTTTTATCTTTTTCATTTTCATACTTTTACACATATGGAAGCTCCCCCACTGGGTTCCGGTCTAAATTGGGTGGCACTTCCTGACCGTCCAAGAAGTTACCTTACACCTTTCTGGTAGGTCGGACGGTCTGGGTTTCAACATATGGAAGCTCTTTTTGCTTGTGTGACCAATCGCGATGTTTCAGTAAAAATGTTCAAGGTGTTAATAATATGATATACAATTCGAAGAGGAAGAAAGTTGGTCCGACAGTCTATTTTAAATCACACAGTTCCTTCATTTTCCTACTTTCCTTTTTTTTTTAAATTATTCCTACTTTCTTTTTATTTCTTTCATTTTCATACTTTTACACATATGGAAGGTCTCTTTGCTTGTGTGACCAATCGCGGATGTATCGGTAAAAATGTTCGAGGTGTTAATAATACGATGTACAATTTGAAGGGAAGAAAGTTGATCTGATAGTCTATTTTTATGAAAAAGTGCTAAAATTTGCATTTTTATGTAATAGCGGTAGTATTCGCAATTTTTAAGAAGTGCTATAATTCATCATTTTTGAGAAAAGGTGTTAAAATTTGTGATCAGTAAGACAATTCTTTCTAGTTTTAGTATTTTTAAATAAATTACTGCAAATTTTAGCACTATTAAATATGAAATTTTGCTGCTTTTAAATTACATTGTGTGTTTCAGTGCTTTTGAATAAAATCACGATTTTAGCACTTTTAAATTAAATCACATATTTTAGCACTTTTAATTAAAATTGCAAATTTTAGCATTTATCTAAAAAGTCACGGTTTTTAGTGCAGTGTAAAAGAATCACACTTTTAGTGTTCTTTCTCAAAAATCATGAATTTTAATGCTATTTTAAAAAAAACCGCACTTCTTAGTAATCTTTCTAAAAAATTTTGACCTTTAGTGCTTTTTCTCTAAAATTTAGAATTTTAGTACTCTATCTAAAAAATTGGAAATTTTAGTGTTCTTTCATAAATTTAATAATTTTAATGAATTTCGTAAAAATATTCTTGTAAAAATATTCTTAATAATTATTTTTAATAAATATTCTTAATCACTTTACATAAAAATTTTGATAATACCAAATCTTGCTATTACTTAGATAGTTTTGATTTTCAATACGGAGAAACACACAAAAAATAAGGAACATAATTACACACAATTTATTATGCAACACATCATATATACAGCTCATTTAGTCTTTTAGACTAAATATTTGTTGACAAGGAGGATCTATTCTTCTGTTGTGCAATAATTTGTGCATAATTATGTTGCTTTTTTTCCCTTAACTTTCATTTTATTGCAGTGTGTTACTTAATAAAATTGCAAAACAATGCAACATTGCTGCTTCCAGCTTCTGTGCCTTTGATAATATGATTAATGCTCTCATTTTATATTTATTCCCCCTCAGGGCTGATTCTTGCGAGATGTTTCAAAATTTGATATATTGTTTAATCAGATAAAAATGTTAATACTTTATTTCCAGAAATTTTCAAAATTCTCTTTTTTTTTTTTAATTTCAAACTGCTACAAAAAAGTTTTATTTGTGTAGAGTAGCATTGAATAGGCCAGTTTTCTTGCAAATTTAAAATTTTTCTGCTCCAAGTCAAGTGTTATTGTTCGGAACTCATACAAAATGGGATTTTTGCTGTTCCTAAAGCAGTGTATTATTGTGAGGTCATTGTTTTAGGCATATTTCAACACTATATTTATGAGGGAAAGCATTAATTGAGGGGGGGGGGGGTAAAAATTAAATGTCTACTTTTTACTACTTTTTTATATCAGAATCCTGTTTTAGCTCCTTATTTTCTTGAAAAGTTGAGTGTGATCCCTGGACTATATACTTAGCATTTTCTTTTTTTTGAACATTATGAAATCACTATCTTTGATAGTTTTGGATAGATACAGCCAATATGTACCATTTTTTTTTTTAATTTTATTTTATTTTATTTATTTTTTTATACAAAGACTCGGATATTTTCTTTAAATCATCTGTACATTTCAATTTTTTTCATCAATATACAATTGTTTTGATTATCCAACAAAGAAATTATACATTTCCTCTTAAAGGCAACTACAGCAATAACTCTTCACATTGTAAAGGTGTGTTATATGCATGGATGCCCATAAGGGATGGCTTGGGGATGCCCATAAGGGATGGCTTGTATTTGCCTTCCTCTGAAAGTTCTAGGTCACAAAAGCGGGCATCAAGCTAATCAATGTTGTAATTCATATCTTTTGAGTTTGCCTCCTCCTGGAAAAAGCTCTTCTATGAGTGTTCATGATTACATATTTTAAATATGAAATAGTTGTTATTTGGCATTTATGTTTTATCATTTCATAAATTTATAAACTTAAATTATATTTTTTTCATTTCAGAACAATAGCACTGAGCCTTATCCAAAAATAGTTATTGGTACTGGAAATGGTAAAGTCAAGGTGTTCAATGTGAATACAGCTAAAGTATGTTTTTGTATTAAAAATAATTCAATATATATCTAATTTCCATTACATAGCAGTGACATAGGCTAATCTAGTCCATTTAAAAATTATGTCAAACCTGTTTTAAAAAAATAGAAATATTTTAACATTATAGATAGATTTTTTTTTATTTTGTACTTCAAATGATTTGTTTATTTTGATCCGTAGCTACTAAATATTTTTCGATCTGTCCCATTATTCTAAAAATTTGTTCACCCCACATTTAGATGCATTTAAGCTAATTGGTTTTTCTATACTTTATTATGCATAAAATTTTAATATCATTTCTATGCATATTGAAGCATAGAAACTATATTATTAAATAAATATTGAATAACATTTATTGTTATTATGTAAATTGCAAAAATCTACCTATATATAGTTTTTTTAATATAAGTATCAAAATAAAATTTTAAGTTGACATACACATACAGTTGTTGTTTTACGTATTTTATCAAAATATAAAATTTCCTTATAATGCATGCAATTCATTCTTAAGTCATATCTATTCCCTACTTAATTACACCCATTCCCATACAAAACCATAATTTCCACATGTAATATGTGTTCATGCTAATCAAACATATTGCAAACTGAAACTGTTGCACCAAAAATTATAGTGATTTTTCATTTTGCAAAAAATCGTAAAACCTTAATTATTCATCACCTGGATAGATAACTCAGCACCCTAGGTAAATTGTCATTTTTCTTTAGTCCCGTCTCATAGACAACAATATAATTAAACCTTTGTTTACTTGTTGCTAATTCAAATGCTATTCTAAATAACTTGCCACTGTGGAAAAGGTATAAGACAACACAAAATAAGAGAAAGTTGTGAGATGTTTCACACTATCACTAACCCCTTGGATGTTTCACACTATCACTAACCCCTCGGACGAATCGGATGGCCTGGGCTTTTGACACTATCACTAACCCCTGGCACATCTAATATTAACCTGACTATAAAAATTTTACTACAGAATTTTTAGAAGAAGGGGTGAAAGTGCTAGCAATGAAAGTGAAAATGGTGGAAATTCTTTCACTACCTAATAAAATACAAGTTCTAGAAGCTGTCGAAACATCCTTACGTCTGTTCAAGATACTACATATGATAAATTCAGAGCTCTAAATGTTTCACAGAAGAAATTCAAATTGACTGACAGGTGTACATTTCACTCAAATTTAGACAAGTTCTTTGTATCATAATACGTAGGTAAAATTGTAGTATTAAAGCTTGAACATTGTTCAGATAAAACTCAAAAGAGGTAAAATTAGCTTTTTCTTATCATTTACTTAATTCATGAGTCTTTCTAATTATTAATTTATATAACTGATCTGAATATCATCAAGAATTTTAATTTAAATTATCGTTACAGTAATGCATGTTTAGCATTATCACAAATTACTCCGCTCAGCTTATGGTATTGAAATTTCTTGGTCCCTTGGGTAACACAACTTATTGAAGTTTTACTGCATATATATATATATATATATATATATATATATATATATATACATATACATATATATATATATATATATATATATATATATATATACATATACATATATATATATATATATATATATAAGGAATCTAAGCATAAGAATCATAAGTTTCTATAAGGAATCTGTTTAAATAAAAAAATAATTTGAAACTCGTAGAATTTTCTTATATATAATATATATATAAATTATGTTAGTCAGCTGTATTAAACTATTGTAATCTATAGATTTCTTATTAATGGTGAATATGAAATATGAATAAATCCATTACTTCATATTCACCATACGGTTTTTTAGTTCTAATTATGTTTTCATAAGATATTTAAAAAAATTAAATATCATGTAAAAATTAAATATATGTAAAATAAATTTTCATTTTACATTTAAAAAAATTTCATAAATCAAATATTTTTCTTGAAACAGGCAAAGAAAGCCAATTGTAATATCCATACACACACAATCTACTCACAGTTTTAAATATGCTAATTACTTCACAATTCTGATATGCAAAACAAACTTTATTTTGCTCATAAAAAGTTCATATATTTTTTCTTTTATAATTGAAATGTAGCATAGAAAATGTAATGTGGAAAATTCTCAGTACAGTACGCGACATCTTATCCGGCGTTCTAATATCCGGGCTCTTCGAAAACCGGAATGCGGCAAAATAATGCCAAATTCTGCGCCAACACTCAATTATTTGTCAAAAATTGCACCAAGTAGCGGTTTTTTATTTAAAATCCTGCCAAATGATTTTTTGCCTTAATTAGCAATATTGATAATACAACTTCGAAAATCCAGACTTTGCCGATTCCTGATTTTTGATTTTTCCAGATTATGGAATTTGAATAAAATTCAGATTTAATATTAACTAAATACACTATAAAGCACTATTTTTAGTAAAAATAATGGCAAAATTTAAGTTAATCAATTAAAACATATTATTTAATCTAAAAAATAGGGCAAAAGAAATTTCTAAGAAAAAATATACACATTAATAATTTAGAATATGTGAACGAAACAAAATGATAAAATTACATTTCATCATTTCGTTTAAATATTTGAATTAACATTTGTTATTTCATTAATTTTGGTTTTTGGGAAAGCAGTTTTCTTTATCCTGTAGATGGACGTTATTTCTGCTCAGTTATAAAGCTTCTTTGTTCAAGGCCTTTAATTACATGATTGATTGTTTGCATAAGATTATCAATGAATATTTTTCTTCTCCACATTTATCGTCGCTACTTTGATCTTTTTTTATTTAATATCATATCATGAATTTCGCTATCACTCAATTTATTTACTATTGGCCCATCATCATCACAGTGTAGAACTTCCGTTATATCGGATCTGTCGAAATTTAATGAAGTGCCAAGATTTAATAAAGATCGAGGATTAGCACTTTTGACAATATATTTAAAGGTGTAAATGTGTTTAAACTGTTTTCACTAATAACGAACGAAGAACATAAAATAAGAACTGAAGTTTTATTTATTTTCTAGATATAATGTTATGTTTAAAAAGGCTGATGACTCTGAAAAAAGTAAAAGCTTTATTAGTAATAGTCAAATATATAAAAAATATCGTAGTAGGTGTGCCACAATCCACAGTATGGTGTGTTCTGTATGGGGAACAGTTATATCCATACCATCTCCAGTGAATCTAAGCAATGACTGCAGCAGATTATCTTTGTCATGTGGAGTTTGTCACTGGTTCTTGGGACAGAGTTTGGTGCCAGATTTTCTGACAACTGTGCTTTTCATGGATGAAGCCTCCTTCACACGTGATGGTACATTTAATGTCCACAATGAACATGTGTTGATGTTGAAACCCAGACCGTCCGACCTACCAGAAAGGTGTAAGGTAACAGTTTGGACGGTCGGGAAGTGCCACCCAATTTAGACCTGAACCCAGTGGGGGGAGGTATCCACAGGGACCATACCCTCCTCCTTCCCCTACCACCAACCTCTCGGAAGGACTTTCGGACCCACATGTTTAACGTGATCGTACTCCGCATGAACACGGCGGCAGTTTTGGCAGTGGCTGGAATCGAACCCGGGTCTACCGAGTGCAACTCGAGCGCGCTAACCAATGGGCTACCGCGCCCCACAATGAAAATGTGTGTAAATCCACTTACAATATATCCACATGCACATCAGCGACGATTCTCTGTCAATGTGTGAGCAGGAATCATCGGTGACCGCCTAGAACATCAAATGTGGAACATATCTTATACTGGATTGAATTAATGGGAGAGAATGTACCATATTTTCCTACAGGGGGTCTTTCCAGAATTGTTGGAGGATGTTTGAACAGACATCCGGCTCCGTATGTAGTTCCAGCATGATGGAGTACCAGCTCATTTTGGGTGAGAGGTCAGGAACTATCTGGTCATCACTTTTCCAGTCCCATACATTGGGCGAGGTGATCCCATAGCTTGGTCTCCACAATCACCCTATCTGTCATGTCTTGACTTCATTTATCTCAAGAGTCTTGTCTATGACACTCCCTTTGAATCTGAAGAGGAACTTGTCACCAGAATTTCGACCGCTGCTACTTAAGTGTACGACATGTCTGGTCTGTTCGAGAGAGTTTGCCAATTCCTTTATTGCTGCTGTGAGACATGCATTCAAGTTGGCAGTCGCATTTTTGAGCCATTACTGTAATTATTGTTTATTAAATATCATTTTATAACTTCTAAGTCATTCTTCTGTTTTCGCCTCACCTCGTCAGTTTCACCATTAAGTGCCCACTGGCGCCTTTACGTTTCATTTCTGACCTGGTAAACTATGATGAAAAATGCTTGGTTCGGTGTTGAAGACCCAGACCGTCCAACTCATCCTAGGACGTGAGCAACTATTTGGACGGCCGTGAAAGGCTTGGTTCGGTGTGTACTACCACCTCGTAAAGTTTGGCCCATCTTTTTTTTAAGCACCCTGTGTATATATATATAAATATATATACAGTATGGGATCTATTATCTGGAATGTTTGGTACTTTGGACTTTCTGGATAAGGGTATTTTCTGTAATTTGGAACATTTTCTCTAAAATCTACTGGAATGTTCTACAATGTTGTTGTAGAAAGTTACAATTCAATTTTAAAGCATAAATGTATTGCATAAAGCTTTATTTTCCAATCTATATGAGGATGTATACTTATTTCAATGCAATTATATATTATTAAAAATATATGCAATTAAATTAGATTCACATCTAGTTGTTAAGAAAAAATTATAAAAATGGTCAAAAAATGAAAGAAGTTGATTATTGAGACTTAATAGAACACAAGCTTACACTAAAGATAATAACATTTATTAATTTTAATTAAAATTGTAACACCATATTTATAGATGGGAATATAACAAATTTTAATATATCCTGTCAAAATGGCTGTATTTCAAGTGCATAAACCATTTTAATAGATCTTTCTAGAAAATATCCCTTCATTTCATTAACTACATGTTTGTAAAATATGTCTTTGAATGAAATTATTAATGAAGTCTTGTTGATGCAAACAGATTGCAAAAATTGATAATGTCGTTAAATCAAAATATAATGAGGATGGTATACAAATGCTGATTATTATGATATTTATTGCCCGGGAATTTTTTCCAAATTGCCAACAAATAAATGAAACTCAACACAATAAAAACTTCTCAATATACAAAATTAAAATTTTGGGCCAAATGTAAGCCATGGTTGCTGAGTGATCTATTTTCATTAAAAAATAGGGAATTTCTCCTTAAACTTTTGAAAGACCAAGAAATTTACATATTTTTCCAAAAATCGGCAGAAATTGTACATAGCGGGGTCTCGTGAGAAAACATACTGTCTGAAGAAGTCAAAAACATGAATTAATATATATATATATATGAACAGGGGACTGAGGGGACCACACCAGGTGTTGTATTTCATCATGTTCATTAAACCAGTCTCGGACAATTCCAGCAGTGTGAATGCGAGTATTTTTATCTTGGTGCACAGGTCATTCATCAGGGTATAAAGTTTGCACCATTGGATGAAGTTTCTCGGCCAGAATACTGACAATCCCGTGCTGTAACCTGCCTATGCAGGACAGCAAGTGGACCAAGACCACAGTTTGACATCGTTCCCCACAGCATAATTGATCCCCCTCCATGCTGAACAATAGTAAGGAGACAGTCCACATGATAGGCTTCTGCTGGTGTTCTCCAAATGTAAACACATCCATTGGTCTTGAATAATGTGAATGACCATTCGTTTGACCAGATGACATTCTCCCATTGTTGTATCCAATTTTTATGCTCGCAACACCATTTTCATTGTTTGATGGCATTGCATGGTTTAACCATTGGTTTTGGAATCACCACTCTACTGTGAATGTTTGCCGCATGCAGTTCATGCCGGTTAGTTTTTGCTGATATAGTTTCCTGTAGATGTGTGTTCATCTCAGATGTTATCTGGGATGCTGTTGTCTTGTGCTTGTGTGTGGAGGGATTTGCGATCTCTTCCGAACAGACCAGGCATATAGGGCACTTTGGCAGCAGCGGCCAAAAATCTGGCAACATGTTCCTTCTCTTCAGATTCCAGGGGAGTTGTTGTTGTTGAGACCCAGACCGTCCGACCTACCAGAAAAGTGTAAGGTAACAGATTCCAGGGGAGTGTCATAGATGAGACTCTTGAGATATCCCTATAAAAAAAAAGTCAAGACACGACAGATCGGGCGATCCTAGGGGCCAGGCTATGGAACCATCTCTCTCAAACTGTCAGTTCTGTAACTACTTTGCGTTTCATTTCTGGCCCGGTAAATTATAACGAAAAATACTTCATTTGGTGTATACTACCACCTCATAAGTTTGGTCCATCTCTTTTTAATCACCCTGTATATATATATATATATATATGTGTGTGTATGTATACATACACACACACAAGGTCAAGTCACATTATTGTCATAACCTCCTACTTATGGGACCAAAACACACTTATGGGACCTAACTACAATACCATGTAGCCAATGAAAGAAGGCATGTTCGGAAGCTAGCCTGGTGGGTATATAAGGTGTGGTGTAGGCATTCTGAAAACATATTACTCATTTTTGCCATGGCTAAAAGGAGTGATTTATCAGATTTGAAGAAAGGGATGATTATCAGGTTTTGGGCTAAGGGTGACATTATTTCTGAAACAGCACAGTTTGTGGACTATTCACTTGTTGCTCTGGTTAAAGTGTATCGTCAATGGAGAAATGACATCATTGCATATAAGTAATGTAGAAACTGCAGAGCACCATGGATGTCAGAGGTGAACTACGGCTCTGACGGTTCATGAGGGCCGATGATTACTATGCTACAGTGAAGCAACTCACTGGCAGAATAAGCCAGGGCGCTATCAAAAGTATGTCTCAAATGATAGTTCAGCAAACCGTGCTGCATATGAGCCTCCAGAATACTGTACCTATGCTAACAAAGGTGCATCTGCAGAAAAGGCTTACATTTGCACGGTAGTATCGGAATCAGACCTCCACTGATTGGCAAAAGATTGCCTTCTCCGATGAGTCACATTTTTTGCTTCATCAAACAATGGATGTTGGCGTATAACGCATGAACATATTGAAGAACAAACATTCATCAACCATTGTTGGAAGACCAGAAGGTGGTGGGGGCAGCGTTATGGTCTGGGGAATGTTTTCGTGGCATTCTCTGAGTCCACTCATACCTGTGGAAAGCACTATGAACCAAATTCATTATGAATCCATCCTTGCAAATAATGTACACCCATATATGCTGATTGTCTTCTCTGAGGCAGATAGGATATACTAGCTCGACAATGTGATGTGCCACACAGCGAGAATTGGTCGAGAGCAGTTGGAGGAATATGATAAAGACTTCAAAGTACTTCCCTGGCCCCCTAATTCCCCGGACTTAAACCCAATTGAGCATCTGTGGGACCACCTCAGTCCGATCGTTCGCTCTATGGATTCTCCACCTGCAGCTGTCAAAGACACTGCAATCGGCATCACTCCACATACCTGTGTGAATACCTTCCAGCACCTTATTTAGTCACTCCCAGCCAATCTAAATACTATTTGCACTGCACACAGCAGTTACTCCGGATATTAGCAGGTGGTCAAAATAATGACTTGACTGTGTGTGTGTGTGTATATATATATATATATATATATACACATACACACATAGTGTCTGGTAAAGTCATGCCATGACCTTTATTTATGCAACCGTTAGTTGTAGATCCACACACTAGCCAAATAATTAGGAACTTTGGAACATGTATGCAAATGTAGGTCACAGGTGGATGTATGCAAATTACATTGGTTATGGGAGGTACACGTGATAGCAACATCATCATAAGAATGCTGACTGTGTGTGTTTTGAGAGAATTGGAGTAAAATGGGGAAAATGACAGATTTGTCATTGTTTAAAAAAGGTTTTATGGTGGGGCCCGTTTGGCAGGAGCCATAATCGCCAGAACAGAACATCTCACTTGCTTCTCGAAAGATGAGATATCTAAAGTGTATAACAGTTTGAAGCATAACCCCTTTGCATTGTATAAAAGGCGGAACTGAGGATTGAAAACCATAAATCAAGCCCTTGATCGGCGATGTCTCGTATGGTTTGTACGGCAGAAAAGGAGATCTACTGTGCAACAACTAACAAAAGACTTCAATGAAGGCCTGTCCCAACCAATCTGGACCTGAGCAATGAACATCTAATGATTGGTAGAAGGTTATGTTGTCAAACGAAGCACACTACACTTTATTTGGTATTGATCGCAAGTGAAGAGTGTGATGAGATCCCCATAAATCCATCTTGCCTTGTGTGTGCAGTTCAAGGTTGTGGTGGGGCATGTTATGTTAATTTAGTACTGGTCCCCTGGTGTTTCCAGAAGGTCTAGTGTAATCCATGGAGTACTTGAAAATTCTTGCCGGTCACGTCTAAGCTGCAGTGTTGCATTTTAACCCCAAAGACGGTGGATCTTTCATGGACGATAATGCTACCATCTACCACATAGGAACTGTATAACAGTAATTCATGGAATATGATTCTGAATTCCACCATATACCTTGGCCACCACAAAGTCCAGATTTAAACTTTATTTAGAATGTTGTGGACATGTTGGAAAGATACATCCAACAACAATCTACTTTGCCATCAACTGTATAGGAGTTTTCGATCTGCTTGTCCAATGTCTGGTATTTTTTTTACTTAAGTGCACTCTAGCCCCTTGTTGAATCTCTGCCTAACTACATATGTGCTGCAATTCAGGCTAAAGGTGGTCCAATGAAATATCGAACCTGGGTTTCTAATTCAGTGGCCAGTGTGTGCATATACTACCAATTACAAAAATGTTTCAAATGAGTTAACAATTTATCGTATAACAGTTTTAAATTTTTAAAAAAATGCATTTTTCTACAATATGCGAAATCTAACTTTTTGTATGGTTCTTTGGTCACCAAAATTCCAATTAGTAATATTTTATTCATACATTAGCATGTAAAACTAAAAGAAAAGTTTGATTCTATTATGAGCAAAATTTACCAAGATATGAAACATTGAATTTTATGACTTAAATCACTTTCCCATGTCTGTGAATTCATCATTTCAGGCTTGAATTAAGAGACCATATAAGGTGATTGAGGATAATTAAAATAAATTATATCAGGATATTTATTTTACATTTCATTTAATGGCATATCTGTAGGATTTTTAGCAGAGTGTCACAGAAAGTCCTTTAATTACTATTAATTTATTTAGAAAGAGGACTATAACTATAGATGCATAATATGGGATATTTGTTGACAAATTGACATGACTCCTTATTCAATTTGTGTACATACAACTCCTTAATTCTTCAGGAAAGAGTGCTGAAACTTTGAACTAATTTATCTTGGTCAATTTTGCTCGTAAAAGAATTGAACTTTTTGAGTTTTGGGTAATTTTAGTAATTGGAACTTTGGGGACTATACAGCCCCCAAAGTTCTAATTACTAAAATTTGATTCACACATTAATATGCAGTTAGATTTCATATAAAGTTAGATTTTATATCTTTTTTAAAACTATTTTTTTTTTGTTTAAAACGGTTATATGATAAATTAGTACCTCATTTGAAACATTTTTGTAATTGGTAATTTGTAATATATCTACATCTAATAGTTGCGGAAATAAAGGTCATTAAATTACTTTATTGAACACCCTATAAATAAATATTGATGGGTGTTAAGCATTGATGGTTGAACTTTGACCTTTAGCTGTTTTGCTTCAATCCTCAATACTAATTACTGACCCTTCTGTAGATATCAAAAATATTCTGCACTGTTTTGTTTAAATTGTGAAAAGAGACAATTTATTGTTAAATAATAAAATAAAAAATCTACATGAATGAAATACAATGATAGTTTACAATTTATTTAAGGTGAGTAAAAATGACATAAGCAATTCATGAATATTTTTAAAAAGAAATGATTAGTGATATGAAAATGCAACATACATTATTTGGAATTTATGCTCGCATAAAATTATTTTCCGCTTTCCATTCATTAATGGAAATATCAGAATATATTAATATTTTATTTGTTTTGTAGTGAAGTGTTGAAATATAAAATAATAATATCCTTGTTCAGTGAAATAGTAGTTTATATATTTCTTCTAAGAAGAAATGGTTTATGCTTTAATTTACAGTGGATAATTATTTGGCGAGAAACATGCATTTTCTGCTGAAACTAAAATGTCATTTATTGTACATACAATCGAAACAAGCAAGTTTTCGGCTTTATTATGATCTCTTACTCATATTTTCTTGTGTATTGAAAATCATGATTGGTACATGATACTTAGGAATATTCCACTGTTACTAAATTAAAAAATGTTGTTTTCTGTTTGATGTTTTAATTTCATTTTGTTTATATATTTTTTTAAATATGTGTTTGGTGATTTTTATAAAAGTAATTTTACTCAATTCTTATTACTCCTAGGAAATCTATTGTAAAGACTGTCATTTTCGAGGAATATCACATATTGAATCAAGACAGGTATGTGCTTTTCAGTAGATATGTTAGTTAATCTATTTTATGAATTAACCATTTTTAATAAATTTTTGCATATATTATACCTTATTTTCCTATCACTCATTTTTTAGGAAATCCATTGTATTTTAGAGTACAGAAGTTAATTATACATAAAATATTAATTATTTATATTTACAAGTAATTGGGACAATTAATGATATTTAGTAATCGATTAAGTTAAAATATTTTTTATTGGTTAACTTAAGTAATCCACATAAGGAGATTGAGGATAATTAAAACAGTTTGAAAAAAATTATTTTTAAATTTACTTTTTGAATAAAAAATAAAATTTGGCAGTCAATAAAGAAACATTGCGCAATACAGGGTGTCTGGGAAAGTTCGTATCAGGGAAAATTTCTTAAGAACAAAGAGAGTTATTTTTATTTTTTTAAGGCAATTGCATAAGAAACCCCTATAGCACTACACGACCAGACAACTCTCAGGGGCTGACCCCCTTTTTATGGGGGAGGGGTTGTCTTGTTCCCTTTTAAAGATAGAGAAAAAAATCTATTGCAAAGTTGTAGAGCATTGCCAAATTAGTATGAAAATGTGTTTGTCTGACAGAAAAAGCTGAAAAAACATCTGAAAACTAAGGAATAGACTTTAAATCCCCCCCAAATGAAACAACATTAACGTAATCAGACGATTTGGATGCCTTGCATTGATAAATGCTATGCGTATATTCGATTGGCTACACTGGCATTTCGGTTACATTCTCCAAAATATAAGTATCATTTTGCAATATTCTTCAATAGTAGACATGGTTCATAAAATAAAAATAAAAATAGAACAAAGCGACAAACACATAGCATAAGGATACAGTAATGCAGGTGAAATGTTCTTTCAATCTCGGATAAGTTTATTTATCTGGCTTCAATTATGATGATGTTTACTGACAAATTGCCTGTTGAATAAAACAGATGGCATTCAAATTAAATTTTTAAATTGTTTATTATACAATTGTCGTTAGATGATTTTGCAATATAAGGAATCACATACTTTGAAAAAAATATTTGCAGCTTTTTCTGTTGGATAAACAAAATTCTTTACTAATTTGGCAATGCTCTACAACTTTGTAATTGACTTTTTTCTCTATCTCTAAAAGGGAGCAAAATAGCCCCCTATGAAAAGGGGGGGTCAGCACACTGAAAGTTTTCTTGTCATGTAGCATCTTAGGCGTTTGTTATTTAGCTGCACTAAAAAAATAAGAATGAATCTCTTCGGTCTCAAGAAATTGTCCCTGATATGGACTTTCCTAGACACCTTGTATGTATCTTAAGTATCTAAAGTAAAGTATCTCAATTTTAAATAAATTTTATGGATGACTAGAACATATTATCCAGCATTGCCTAGGTCTTAAATAAGTGCCCACTACTTAAACAATGCAGATCTAACACCACTCGATTTCCAAATTATCTTGGCAACACCTAGCTCATTGCATGGAAAATAAGTAAAATTTGAGAAAAGTTGAACATGTGAATTTTTTATGCATTTGCTGGAAAATTCACAGAAAATGAAATAATATAGTATTTTTTTTTTTAATAGAATGCAAAGATATATGCCCATAGTTTTCCAAAAGTATAAATTTGTGCTAATCTTCAATTTTTGGATGTGATGAAATAGGAATCAGACAATTTTAAAAATGTATATTTCGATGTATTTAAAAATAAGTAAATAAATAAATATGAAGGATTTTTCCTATGAATTCAGTTTAAAAATCATTATTAAGAATGTTCTTCATTCATTACAATAATCTTTAGGTGAAAACTCGGATAATATTTTTGATTGCTAAAGAATCAATTTGGTTGAATATTGTTCAAAATAGTGTATCAACATAAAATAACTGAAAAACTTATTCAAGTTTTTTAAAAATCTCACCAAGATATATTGTACCTGAAACTCAGCTAATTTAGTATTGAATTTCATAGCAGTGCGAAGTTGATTTTTTCCTCAAAAGACAGCATAGACAGACAAGAAGATAGACAAATATATTTTTTTATTTTGTAAGATAATGCAGTTGACCTTGTGTTACAAATGTTCTCATGTGAGGGTTAATTGTAGCAGACGGAGTTTTAAACAGCAAGACAAATATATCGCTATTGTATTGCATTTTTTCTTTCTCATACTATGTAATATAGTATTGAGAATATATTGTTTTCATGAAAAATTTTGAATTTCAGGTTTTGATACCAATATATGTTTTAAGACCTCCAGAACATGTTTTTACTACTTTTGAAGTGATGTCTGTCTGTCTGTATATCTGTGGTTGCTTTATAACTGACTTTGTTTTAAAAAAATCTAGAACTAGATAGAATTTTTTTTAATTCAAGCAAAAACTTCAAAATTTTATATTTCTTTATTGGCAGCATAGGACAAAATTTTACATAATCATGCATAAATAAAAGGGTTTATTTATGGCTCAATAATCATAAAATTTGATGGTTTTAATCATTGTTCTGAGAAATAGCTGTGATACAATTTTTTTGTTTGTGACGTTATTATCACAATGTCAAGTGTGGTATCAATCAAAAGATTTTTTCAAGCTCTTTAAAGTGAAGGGTAACATGCTATAATTCTAATCCATTGAACATGATAACAATTTTTCAAAATTTTTCATGTAAAATTAAAAAATAATAATAATAAAAATAAAATAGCTACTAAAAGTGGATTCTGGTATGAGAAAGTCGAGTTAAGCCACATTCTAGTTAATTTTACTTGCAAATAACAAATCTAGATAATGTAAACCATGGTTTTAATAGAAATGTAATTCAATTGTAATTTTTAAATTAATATGAGCAAATTGGTGTTTTTTACAAAATTTCAAACAAGAATTATATTCCTTATGAAATGTATTTCTTAAATTAACCTATTTTTCGTGATAGTAAACTTTCACACCTTTCGCCCATGATGTCTTGAGTCATAAAATTACAAGTTTCCTTTTGAATATTTTATTAAAATTCAACACTCACTCTAGTACTTTAAGAACATATATATCTCATGCAGTGATATGCACTTTGCTATGCTTCCCAAGTTGGAAGCCACACTCAAACCTGAACTCAACATGCTTCAAACATCGCTGACCTTTTTCTACCCAAAAAGCTGTTACACACCAGATTCGAGAATCCCATTCTGTCTGATCGCCCTAGGAAGTACCTCTCCCCACTTCCTTGTAAGGCTGCCAAAGTATGCCAAATATTGCCCTCTTTGGCAATGCGATCCTTGCTGTAATTTTCTTCATGGTATTACTATAATCATTCCCATGCTTTTCCAAATGAAAAGAAAACTTATTTTTACACAATTCAAAACATTTTAATGTATCCAGTTCACAACTTTAGCTAAAATATAACAAATTTTGGTATTTAGGCAAAATGAAAATTAGCTTTCTTATAACTCGATATCATTGAAAATTAACATATTTATTATTACTACATAAAAAGTATGCCAAATTTCATGGAAATTGCTTGATTCTTTTGAGAAATATCTAGCTTACTGTGGAATAGAAAATTCCTAGTATATCGAGAATGACTTGCAATTATTCAAGGTGTTCATTACTAGTTAAAATTACTTACACACACAAAGTAGTCACTGATTTGATACTAGTGAGCCTATTTAACATCTTTTTTATGTGATTTTTTACACTTTAGACTTGCTCGATTAGAGCACGTCTGGTTTCCAGGTGTGACCTGCACATACAGCAAGCAGCACTAGGAATGTTGTGGTTGTTTTAAATGGTGTTTTTAGCTATTAAATAAAATGTTTTTAAGAATCCATCAGCAAGCATTTAATTATAATTAAAAGCAGATTCATGGTTTGAAAGTGATTCTCATTACTAACAGAAAGAGCATCTATAACATACACTGGGGTTTTTTTCTTGATGAAAATAAGAATTACTGCCATAGTGTAACCTTGCCGACAACATTTGGTGACAAATCATAACATTATGCTAATTTTGTAATATGTATATTGCAACTTAAGCTGAAGCCTCAAATTTCTGTATATTAATATTTTATTTATATTAATGCAAACTTTGAATAAAAATTTTTTCATGTATATATTTAAAACAATCACATATTTCTTCTTGGAGACAAGTCCTAACCTTCCCCTTCTCCTCCAGTCACCAGATATATGTCTACCAGTTTTTGGATAATTATATTTAGATATGTATTTAATAATTTCTATTTTATCTGATATTTAGTAATGTGTAATAATTATTTAATTGCAATGTGTGTTACTCAAATATGTATGTTTTTTTCTTCTCTGTGCAGTTTACACCACTTTTAATAACATCTGATGGTGGCAGAGTTGGAAATTCTTCCCTATGGAATTTCTCAGAAGATATTGATTTAGTGTATGTAAATATTATTTAGTATAATAATGTTGAATATATTACTGTAAAAACCTTTGTTTGTGTATCGAACAGTGTTGCTTTTATGAATATCTTAAGGCTCTAACAATATTAACACATTGCCAAGCCTACATTGTTTTCCTTTCTGTTCATATCACAATATGCCGGCTAGCCTTTGAGCTCCTAATAAATACCTCAGTTTTAAATGCTCACATTTTATTTAAAAATATAACCAAAAAGATTGTGAGTATCACAGAATTTTGAAAGAAATTAGCCATTTATATTTCCAATTGTAGGGATGAAGAAATTCCAAGTAGCAATATTGTAGATACACCTCAAATATCTAGTCACAAATTACAACAAAGAGCATTGAAAGTTTGAAGATATTGTAAAAAATGCTACGAAGATAATGTAACACAATTCTAAAGAGATATTGACAGAAAGTTGATAAAACAAGTAACAACATTCTGTGAAACCTGCATATGACAACCATTTATATGTATCCAGTGTTTCAACAATACCCATTAAAATAAGTTTTCTGATAAGAAGTAATACTTAGACACATTTTTTTTATAATCTTCAACCTATTTAATTTTTAATATAAGAATATAATTTAATTTTTAATATAAGAATATAGTTATATGTGGTCAGTCACCAATGACTGACGTGATGCTTAATGTGTTAACTGCTTTTCTATTTCTTATTGTGTCATGTTTTTTTCAAAAATTATATTTCATGCAAAATTCAATACGTAAAATATTGTGGTAAATCATTTTGATATCCTTCAATACTTTATACTTTAACTTAAATTTAAGAACCAAGCATGTCCTGTAATTTTTACTATCTCTTAAATTAAATACTTAAACTTTAACAAAAACATGTGACCACTGACAAAATATTTAATCAATTTTAAATTACAAATTTAGTTTTAGAAAGCATGGCTGAAGAGAGATTGAATATTTACTTAATATTTTACTGATTTAGAACATTACTGAAATATTTTGAACATCATCATTACTTGAATTTAACTAAAATGATAGCCCAAATTAAATTGTACATAAAATCGTATAGTGATTTTTGAACTCAAATAAACAATAAAATACTTTCTGAAAAGCATTGTGAATAACCCTGTAATAAACCTTTGATATATTAGTCGGAGTTGCTGTTTGCGACAACTCCGAATAGTTGTGTTGGGTGTCCCGAAGTCATTGGAGTCACCCAAGAATAAGAACCCTTTGGTTTTTTATAAAATTCATCTCTTGCTTTTCGGAAGTGCGTGTTTGTCGAATCGGTGAGTGCACTAAAAGAAATGAAGCCAAGTTTTCAACAAAATCAGACACAGAGCTGTGATCATGCAAAATCTTTATTCTTCGCAATCATTCTACAAAATCTACCATATTCATTTTTCTGGAATGGCTAGAAGTATGTAAGTGCTCCTACTCTCCGTATCATTCTCTATTCTCCTTGCGAGCTCCTCTTAATGCGACTTCTCTGATGGGTGTCTTATGTGGAAAATTTCTCTTTGGAGTTGAATACTTTCAAGTATATCTTTCTATAGCCCACCCTGATAATCAGATCACTGTAGCCTATTCCTTCGAATTTTGTCTGAGAATTCAATAATGCATAGACCTCCATGCGAGCTCCATTCTTGGAATCTTAGTTCCTCCTCTTGTTTGATGACAGGCCTAATGCCTTCTGCTTCCCGTGCAGATTCTGGTGGTGATAATCTTGATGGCTTTGTTTTCGAAATTTTTTAGCTATGATGCTAAAGAGGTCTATGACTGCAAAAGAGCCAAAACATACCCAAAACTCTTTTCTGTTCACATGCTCCTCTCGGAGAAAAAAAACAGGGCTAAACACCCTGTGTTTGCAAAATACAAAAAAAAGAAGCAGGGAAAAAGAGTTTTCAAGAAAACCAAAGCCTCTTATATTTTCAGTATTATCACAATTCTGTATTGTCAAATTGGTTTTTCTCCTTTCAAGCAGTTGCACCTCCCAACCCCGCCGGCCGTCCAATTAGGTGCTCATGTCCTCTGAATGAGTTGGACGGTCTGGATCTTCAACCTCCCAACCCCATCTCGATCATTCACATCGGAGTTTATGATACATTTACATAGCATGAAACATAGTCATTACACTTGTATAATCTCCCAAAAAAACATTTAAACACTTCACAAAATATAAACAAATAACATATATTAAAACCCAAACAAAATAAAAAAAAATAACCAAATCAATGTCAAACTATTTTTAAAGAATTCAATCACAATTAGAAACCGAAAATATATCTTTCCCTTTCATCATATACTGTTTCGAATGCCAGTCGGAGGAAATGCTTGACCTACTTTCAAATCCATTCTTCCTCTTTTCTGAGGTAAATTGAACCTCCTTCCCTGGGCAGCTTTGAAATAGCATCCACAGTCTGTTGCTGTTTCCTGGGGAAATGTTGTTGTTGAGACCCAGACCGTCCGACCTACCAGAAAGGTGTAAGGTAACCGTTTGGACGGCCGGGAAGTGCCACCCAATTTAGACCGGAACCCAGTGGGGGAGGCATCCACAGGGACTGTACCCTCCTTCCCCTACCACCAACCTCTTGGAAGGACTTACGGACCCACATGTTTAACATGATCGTACTCCACATGAACACGGCTGCAGTTGTGGCAACGTGCAAATCCAGCGTTCAAACCACTGGGCTACCGGGCCCGAAATGTGCCAACAGCACGCGGTGTTCCCAGGTGGTCACGCACCCAAGTACTAATTGCGCCCGATGCTGCTTGACTTCGGTGATCTAACGAGAACCAGTGTTTTCAGCACGGTAGGACCGTTGGCTCCCTGGGGAAATGTTGTAATTTCACTTGCAAAGAGAGAGCCCACCTGGTCAACATGGAACCTTTGGGTGTAGTTTCATTTAGGAACTTTAACGGTTCTGATCTGTTATAATCTGCACTTGCCCCTCATATATCGATCTATTTGTCAAATTTATTTAGGCCGAACAGAATCGCCCATACCTCCTTTTCAATGCTCGGATCAATTATTTTGTGTAGCTTTAAGTTTCTGACTTGCGAATGCAGTAGGTCTGAAATTTCCCTCAGGGTTATTTTGCATAAAGCATGCCACACTAGCACAGTCAGACAAGTCGGAGTAAATTTGAAACAGTAAATTAAAATCTGGCGTTGCTAGTGCTGTTACTTGGCATAAGGTTCGTATCAACTCATTGAACGCCTCATCCTCCTTCCTTCCTCATTCGACTCTATTCGGACACTTCTTTTTTGTTAGATCTGTCATTGGGGTGGCTAATTCAGCATAGTGAGGAATGTATGACCGATAAGGTCCCATCAGCCATAGAACTGATCTGACCTCTCTTTTTGTTGTCAGTCTTTTTAAGTGTCCAATCGATGCCACTTTTACCTCTTCCAGGGCATGTTTGCCTCCCCCGATCCAATGACCTAGGTACCTGATTTCACGGGATGCAAATGTGCACTTACTGATCTGCACAGATAAGCCCAATCTTTCCTGTTCTCATAATACTGCATCTAGGTGATTCAGGTGATCCTCACAGTTTCGGGAAGAAATATGTCATCTATATAGGCCTGTGTGTATTCTGAATGCTTACCTATAGCCCTATTCATTTCTCTCTGGAAGGTTCCTGATCTTCCCGTCAATCTGAATGGCATAGTTTTCCATTGGAAAGTTCCATTATTCGTGGAAAACATCGTTAAAGATTTGTTGTCATCCTCAAGCTTGATCTGCCAATAACCTCTCAATAAGTCCAGGCTTGTCAGCCATTTTGCCCCTCCTGCCGTATAAATAAGTTTCTGAATATCTTTCATTGGGAACACTGGTATTTGTGATGCTAAGTTGAGGGTTCGAAAATCGATACGTTATCTGATCATGGCATCCTTTTTCGCCACATACACTATTGGGTGGGCTACCTCAGCCTCTGATGGCTCAATTAGTCCCAAATCTAATAGTTGTTGTTGAGACCCAGACCATCCGACCTACCAGAAAGGTGTAAGGTAACTGTTTGGACGGCCGGGGAGTGCCACCAATTTAGACCGGAACCCAGTGGGGGCAAATCTAATAGTTGTTGGATCTGTTTGTCCACTTTCTTCTGGTATGTCATTGGTATACCATAACAATGGGTTTTTTGCCTAACTGTATTTAACTGCAGCTCAATCTTGTGCACTCCTACTTTGGCTAGTGAACAGTCTTTTACATTTTCCTAATAGGTTCCTCAGCTCGCTTTTCCTTTGGGGACTCAAATAGTTTACACTTAGTGAGTTCAGTGCATGTGCAAAATCCCTAGTTTGGGATGTCTGATTTGGAGTATCTTCGACTCGCCTTAAGTCCTTGTCAAAAATCATGTTCATTGTTTCTGTCCAGGTTATGTATTCTGGGATTTTATTCTGATACAGATGCTTTGTGCACCCGTCTGCAATCCTAACTATTAATGAGTGCAGATTTCTTTGCTCTTGTATAGTCACTGGCCCATCTCACATACAATTTATTGGTCGAGTCAGATACAATGACCTGGTCACCTGGTTTAAAAAATTTTCTTGAGGATCTGAGATTGTGATGAACACCCGGGGTCAACCCGGTGTATTCTGCTGTCCTCTCCAATCTCCCCTTTGACTCCTGTAAATACAGCATTGCAGGTCTGATATCTAACTGTAGCCCCTCGGAATTTCCAAGTCATTTTCAAATGACACTGAGGCAGTCTCTCATATAGCAGTTGAAATCGTGAGACCCTCGTAGTTGTGTTGGGAACCTCCCAATATGCCTATAAGACAAAAGGTACACCTGTCCTCTGATTTACACGAAAGATAGGTTCTGCACAAAACCGTGTAAATTGAAATCTTGAATTTTGCTAAGTAAAATCATGTAAAACGAAAATAACCCCAAAATGTGCATGATTCAGTCATTTATTTAAGTAAAACCAAAGTAAGACATCTTAGAAAACTTAAAATTATACTTAGTTTATAAAACAACAAACATATGAATGTAGTAATATAACATATTTGATTTATTTTACATTAGAAACAAAGAACAAAAAAACAAAAAGACCCTTAAAAGTTAATTATAAGTTTAATCACTGTCATCACTTTCATGTACTATCAGTCTTTTCTTTCTGATAGGTATGATGTCACTTTCATCACTTGAGCTTTGATGCGATTCTGGTTCAATGGTTGACGGATTAGGCAAGATCTCAGGTTGACAAGACTTTGTCATAAAATCGGTAATTAACAATTGCGTAGGTTTTTTTGCTAAATCTTTATAGACCTCTTCATATTGATTGAAGCATTTACGAAGGTCTCGCTGGAATCGGAGAGCTCGATCAACATTTGTGTCATATTGTAAGAAATGGTTGCCCAATTTTCTTCCCAAATCAAGTCTTACGCTTATGATTCTTGCTGTGAACGCAACTGGTTCAGATTGCTCTTCATCAGAATTATTGTCTTCATCATGTTTGTTTGTTTCACGAATCATGATTATTAAATCATCTTCATTCAATTCTTCATCAGCCATTATTTCTTCAATACCTGCCTGAGCGAAATCTTCAAAACCTTCTATAGTATGGGCCAACTCAGTGATCTGAGAATATTCATGCTCTATTGGTGATTTATCATTTCCACTTTCAACAACATCCGGCCATATTGCTTTCCAGCAGGCGTTGATCGTTGATTGTTTGATCTGAGTGTATGACAGTCCAACATGCTTAACACAATCTAAAATTGTAAATTTCTTCCAAGCATCCATCAGAGTAAGAGATTCATCATTCTCCATTTGTTCTAAGATATACCTGAAAGTTTGCTTGATGTACAGTGTTTTAAAAATTGAAATTTTCTCTTGATCTAATGGCTGTAATAAGGAAGTTGTATTCTTTGGTAAAAAAACAACTTTTACATTTTCGTGTTGTAAATCTGGAGAATGACCTGGTGCATTATCAATTAATAGAAGAGCCTTAAAAGGCAATCCCTTTTTAGCTAAATAATTTTTGATATCTGGAACAAAGAAGTTATGGAACTATTCATTGAAAGCTATGGCAGTGACCCATGCTTTTCTATTAGCCATCCAATAGACAGGAAGGTTTTTGATATTTATTCCTTTGAATGATCGTGGTGATTTTGATTTGTTAATCACCAATGGTTTCATCATATAATCGCCAGAAGCATTGCAACAGAAAAGAACTGTTATACGACTTTTCGCTACTTTATGACCACTAGCTGATTTGTGAGCTTTGGCTATAAAGGTTCTTTACGACATTTGTTTCCAGAATAATCCGGACTCGTCAGTATTGAAAACCTGATCAGAAGTGTAGGAGTTAGCGGCAATGATTTCAGCAAGTTTTGCCAGGTATTGTTGTGCCGTATCCGAATCAGCAGATGCACTTTCACCTTTCATTCTCAGATTATGTAAAGAATGTCTTTGTTTGAATCTCTCGAAGCACCCATGGCTTGCGGAAAAAGATACCTTCTTTTCATCGGACGAAGTCGACGGCGACTGATTCTTAAGTGATTGATAAATCTTCAAAGCTTTATTTGTAACAGCATTGGTATCGATCGGGATTCGTTTTTGAGTTTGGTCTTCTATCCATATCACTAAGGCTTTTGCCATATTTTCCATTGTAACATCTCTAACATATGAAGCCGTACTCATACTGCTGCTGGTTTCAGCTGCTACACTTTTTCTAATGGAGTCTTCATTTTTTCTTATTATCCTTATTGTGGCTTCATTCATGGAGTAAAATTTAGCAACATCCGTTTCTCTTTCTGTATTACGTAGACGGTCTAATATTTGAATTTTAGTTTCTAAAGAAATAACTTTTCTTTTCATTTGGTTTTTCTTCAAATCCTTTGACATTATAGAACCTTAACAAACTTACGCAAACTATAAAGATGCAAGAAAAACTATAAATGTTGAAAACTTACCAATTCAAAAGATAAACGCACAATAATATAAGCTTTGCTGCTAAAATGATTCTGCACTATGTACTTGCATGAACCAGATAGCTTTACTGTTGTGAAATACATACGGGGATTCCCCTATTACGGGGATTTCCCTATACGGGGATTCCCCTAAATGTATATATTTTACAACACCGGGAATCCCCTGTTGTTTTCATCAGTGTTACCAAAGGAATAAAATTCAAAAATGTCATCAAATCTTTGTATAGGCGTATATGGAGCGGAATATACATTTTTATCAAATTTTTGAAATCTGTTAATTTATAAACCGTATAAAAGCGAAATCGTGTAAAACAAGTGCCGTGTAAATCGGGGGATAAGTGTATTTTGCAAGTGCTAACTCCTTCCTTGGTCTAATTGTGTGGTGTAGCATAGACTTTAAAGTTCCGTTCCAGCATTCCACCATTCTATCAACCTATTCAAGGCCAGGTTTCGGGGCATAGAAAACCTCGGATTGGATCCTAACCTTGTTTCAAATTCTTTGGTCAAGTCCGATCTAAAGTCAGTTCTTTATCTCCGATCTTATAACGTCTGGAATTCCCGTCTAGAAAAAAATATGTAACAAAGCTTCACATGCCGCTTTCGCCAACAAACTGGTCAAAGGAACAGACTCTACTCACCTGGTATGCTGGTCCACCATGTATACAATATACTTATGTCCTTTTGAACTTAGTGGCTCTATGGGGCCTATAATGTCAATATTTGCAACCTGGAATGCCAACTTGGGTTTCGCCACTGGTACTGTAGGGCTCTACTCCTAAACCTTCACTGGTTTCATGAGCTGACATAGCACACATGCCTCACAAAATTTCTGTACATCGCTCTTTAGTGCTTCCCAAAAGAAGGAATATTTGATCCTCTCGCAAGTATTTCGCACTCTATATGTCCACCAACATCTGAACTGTGGACCATTCTTAAAACCTCTTCTTTTCTGTTTTTCGGAACAACTAACTGGTAACATTTTCTCAACAACTAAACATTTTCTTCTAACACCAGTCTCTTTGGTGGCATAGGTTCGAATCTCATTCAAATGAAAGCAAAAATTTAACATCTCTTGTTCCCCAAACACAGATATAGCATTTTTCAAACTAACAAAATTTTAACCTTAAATATTAAATAATTAAATATTCCTTAATAGTCAATTATCAGCATTTAAATGAATCTTAGAATTACAAGATCCATTATAAAAACAAAACCTCCAAAATTTTGCTCTATTGCCCCTTTTAAATGAATCAAATAGAACCATCATTTTCTAACTATATGCTTTTAATCATAACCTTTAAATAAGATCCCATGCAAATAAATCAAATTAAAGTTAGAAGGCCACATACCTTGTGCTCTCTCTGAGATCAGATGTCTTCTGGGGATCCATTGTTAGGGTCAAACTCCTCTGGTGGGGTTCCGATGCTGGACTTCGGAAGAATGTCAGATTTCTTTGGCGGGTGAGCTCTGGATTCCTTCTTAGGATGTCAGGAGTACTTTCAAAATGAAGGGGTTGTGGATTGGAATAACTGTTGAGTTCTCCTTCATAGGTTGCCTGGTGCATTTTCAGAACAAAAGGGTTGCTGACTGGAGGGGCTTGCTCTCTTCGTTGAGTTGGGGAAACATCGACCACCATTGAACTATCTCTGAGCAGGTCTGGATTCCTTCAATGATATTTCTTGTTCTGTCGCTGGATCCACGAATCCTCTCTTGCTATTCTGGGGCATCTTTGCATGCAGAATAACAGCGAGTTCTCCAAAATGCTGGATAGGTGATGGGGTTCAATAGCTGTGTCAATCAGGCTTTTTGTCATTGAAAGGACTATTCGTTTATATGATCCATAATTCGACTTTTATTAGTGCATCTCAATCAAGCTGCCACCAATTTGAGTGAGCCATTGATAGAGTTGGACAAAATGCATTGAAAATGTATTTTTGATACAAAATGCAAAATACATAGGTTTTAGGGCATAAAATACAAAATACTTTTCAAATTAAAAAACTCCAAATACAAAATACATGTATTTTCAAAATACAAAATACATTTTAAAAATTAAACAGTACTGTGTATGGGCCTGAATTTTCTGTGAAAAGCAGTATTTATGTATACATTTTATTAGAAATGAACAAACCTGTGTATTTGTTAATATTAACATTATCATTTTAAAAGGATTAGAATGTATCACAAAAGTATGACCTAAAAGACTAAACCCTTTGAAATTTAAATCTCCAAATTAATAAAATAAAAAAAATCTGATATGGGTAGCACATGACTTTCCTTATATAATGCAATAAATTTACTGCTTTTACTGAAAAAAATAATGTATAAGATACACGGTACTGTGTTTTTAACGTTGAATTGTACATTTGGCGATTTTCCGGATGACAATCTATAAAACTATTTCAAAGTACTCAATTAACATATTTCGTTCAACTCTAAATAAACAATTATCAATATTGATAGCATCTTCAGTAAGCAGTATAGTCCATATATTAAAAAAAATTAATAATTAATTCATCAATTAGGCTTCATTTTCATTAATTTAGCATCATTTTTGTAATTTTGACTATATTTTCGTCAATCTGGGGTGAAATATCACCAAATTGGCGATTTTTTGCTAGATTATTCGACAAGTGCACCGAAATGCTTCACCAAGTATTACAGACAAACGGAGAGAAGAGCATTTTTTATATACTAGAAGGTATGCCCGCCATATGACTGAAATTAGAATTTGCAAAACATTACTTCCCATTTGGCATCATTTTTATCAATTTGGTGACATTTTTGTCCCTTTGGCAACTTTTAAAATAGTCGCCAAAGGGACAATAGTCGCTAAATTTCTTGCCAAATGACTATGTCCAAATACAAAAGTATTATCCAAAATAAGGATGGATAGACAGAGAAATCAGAATTTGCGAAACATTACTTTCCATTTGGCATAATTTTTATCAATTTGGTGACATTTTTATCCCTTTGGCAACATTTAAAATAGTCGTTAAGTTGATGACGTCTCACTAAATTTCTCGCCAAATGACTATTTACATCCAAATACATTACAGTATTACCCAAAGTATGGCGAGAAATACAAAATACAAAAGTATTACCCAAAGTAAGGACGGATAGACAGAGAAATGGGTTATAGTTGGATATTTCCCACAACTGATATTGAAGCTCTTTTACGACTTAGCAGTAATATTATCATCGCTGGTGACCTAAATTCTCGCCACTGTTCATGGGACATAGTTTCGAACAGTTACGGCATTCAACTAAAACGATTGGCCCAGTGCACCAACTTCAGAATCGTAGCTCCACCCACCCCGACACACTTCTTTACAGGAAGGAACCTAACCATTATCGATTTGGCTCTCCAGAAATATTCCTTTCCATCATACGATCAGCATAGATAACAATCTGATGTCTGATCACCTTCCTGTAATACTGACCCTTAATTTTAATAGTTTATCTTTGGACTACCCGGTGGAGCTATATACAAATTGGGACGATTTTTGTCACATTCTTAATACTTCTAGTACTGCCCCCCCCCCTCTCAAAATTACCAGCACGAACGACATTGACAAATGCGTTCAGGATTTTAATCACTTACTGCTAGAGGCAGTAGCTGCAGCCTTAAAACCAAATCATTCTCGACCGAATTATTACTCATTCCCGAGTGATATCAAAGCCAAAATTAAGCAGCTTAATCGGTTATGGAGAGATTGGCAGTGCAGTAGGTATCCCCCTTTTGGCGCACGACTCAGTAAACTTCATAGCGAGATCAAGTCTATGATTCGAGCTCACACCCAGCAGCGCTGGTGCATTCATCTTGAGGGACTCACACCCACGAATCAGTCTCTGGTGAACAGCTAAAAACATGAGAACCACGAGAACAACAATTCCGCCCATTAATGGCTCACATACTCTCGCCCAGACTGTGGAGGAAAAAGCTAATGCTATTGCAGACAGCTTAGAACTCCAATTTTCACCACACGAAGACCCTAACTTCAGCCATCTTTACACAGGCACTTTACATGATTTCCAACAGACCAATCAGAATGCACTTAACGTACAAGCACCAAATGACCTTGATTCCATACACTTGGCTGAAGTTCATCACATTATACAAAGCTTCAAAGTGAAGAAATCACCCGGCTCTGATAAAATCAGCAACAGGATGCTAAAGAACCTTCCCCTTTCTTATGAGTGCTGGCTCACTATGCTCTTAAATCATATGTTGGATCTTTGCTACTTTCCCCAGAGTTGGAAGACTGCTGACGTCATCCTTCTGATCAAAATTAATCAAAATCCTAATTTAGCAGAAAACTATAGACCAATTAGTCTTCTATCAAGCTTTTCCAAAATTTTTGAGTTTGTGTTGCTGATTAGTTTCTGGAGATCGAAAGATATTATTCCTGAACAGCACGGCTTTCGATATGATTCTTCCACACATTCCCAACTCATGTGTGTTGTGGAAACTATTCACAGAAACTCTACCAATAGGCAGTATTCCAGCATAGTATTTTTGACATAAGCCAGGTTCTTTGATAAAAAGTTTATTCCGGGTCTGCTAACCAAGCTGGTCTGACTTGGTATTTCAACACAACTTTTGGCTCTCATCAACTTGTATCTTGCTAATCGTTCTTTCCGCGTTCGAGTTGAACAATCTTTCTCCTCTTTTCGGCCAATCAGAGCCGGAGTTCCCCAGGGCGGAAATCTAAGTCCGCTCCTATTTAATATATAATGATATACCCAGGATCTCTCAAGTACAGCTGGCCATCTTTGCAGATGACACAGCCCTGATTTCTAGAAGCTGTTCACCACACAACACTATTAATACACTCCAAAGCTACATAAAGAATAAATAGCCTTGAGCACTGGCTCGTGACCTGGAGAATCAAAATCAATCTCACCAAGAGTGCAGTCCTCATTTTTCATCCGAACTACCGAGAACTTAGTCATAACTTCTCCCTTAAAATTTTCAATGATCTGATCCTCTTTTCACTGCCTGCAAAGTATTTGGGCATCACTTTGGATGCCAAAATGACTTTCGCAGAGCATATCTCCAATAAAATTGCAACTACTAACAAAACCTTTAAATCCCTCCTCCCACTTCTTGGTAGAAAATCTCATCTGTCCCTCTATAATAAACTGAACATCTACAAACAAATCATCGCACCTGCCTTTTTGTATGCCTGCCCTATCTGGGGGTCGGCTGCAAAAAGTCCCATAGAGAAACTGCAAGTATTTCAAAATAAAGTGTGACGCTGCATTGAAAATGCACCCTGGTTTGTACAGAACGAGGTGATTCACCGCGATCTCAAAGTCCCAGACATTGCTGGGCATATTCAGAAAACTTCACGAAATTTTTTCAGGAAAAACACTAGTAAACCCTGCCTGCGAAACGTAGATAGTTGCTATGACACACCCTCTTATCTTAGGAAAAGAAGGTCTAGACACCTTCTTTCTGATCCTTCGGCGCCCCCGTGGAAGCGTCCCAGATATACTCCCTCTTATCTTAGGAAAAGAAGGTCTAGACACCTTCTGTCTGATCCTTCGGCGCCCCCGTGGAAGCGTCCCAGATATACTATGTCCCAGGCAGGAGTTTCCTAACCTCGCCCGCCGGGCGGCAATTGACGGTGATCTGTTTCACTTCAGAATTGTCTTGGCAATTCCTGAAAGAAATGGAGAAATCTGATTCTTGCTCCCTGGCGAGCTCCCAATCCACGAGAACAATGACTTGCTTTGCTCACGAATTTAATGCCAGCCCTGTCTCTCTGTAAGTGTACAACAACTGCACAAGTTGCTTGTATATTTGTATATAGGAATTTAATTGATATTGTAATTGTGTAAATCCTAAACTGTAAATTGACGTGTATATTTTTGTGTACCTGAGAAAGGCCTTTTTTTTTTTCACGTATCCTTCTGAAACGTAACTTGTAAACCATCTCAAAAGTTATCCTAAACTCAACTTATCCTAAACTAAACGAAACTCTTCGCGAATGCTTACCTAAACTTAAATATGCAACCTTTAAAACTGTAATTTATAGTTATAATTTAAATAATTTAAATCTGCATTCTCTGTATAACTCAAATTGTACTGTGTCATCAAGGAAAGACTTTACGTATTTCCATTGGCCCTCTCGTAATCCTTGCCCCCCCCCCCCCCCCCCCCTCCCGTTCTCTTCCAGCCACAGCTTATGTACTTCAGCCATCCCAAGACGAAGATAGCATACAACCAGCCGTCTCTGGCTCCTACACAGCACCCTCAAGGAGATGAGTGCAAGCACACCGCATATTGCTATCAAAAACTACAGATAGAGATATTGCTATTTTCGATGTGGCCGTGAGGATCCTTCAGACCCAGGCAGGCCATAATGAAGCGTCTTGGCTTGGCTTCTTATAGTCTACTCTTATGTTCTTTCCAAGATATTGAACCTTCATCAATTAGGGCGAATTTTTATCAATTGGGTGACATTTTTGTCAATTTGGTAACATTTAAAAAAGTCCTACATTCTTCCTACATGCACTTTATTCAAATGACGTCATTGAAATAGAAAGTGCTTGGCTTGCTATATAAAACAGCAGTAAAAATTTCATTCATAAACATTTATTTTATTCCTTTCATTCATCACAATACTACAATAATTTATTTTACTTAAATTACTTCTATCTCTGTGGTTTTAAGTTTTTAACTCTGTGCTTAAAACTTCACCAACGAAGTCTGCTATAAAATCGTCTGTTCTTTATGTAAAATCAATGACTGTTTCATTCATATCAACTATATTACAAACTCTAGTGCTAAGTACTAAATAATTTTACTTTAACGAAATTCAGGAATACTTATACAACTCATCTTACAGCTTGATGTGTTTACATTCTCCATAAGTGAAAATTAGGCTTCGTTGTAGAAATAATCAAAGTTTTGTGATTTAAATTCAAATATATTATAATTGCCTTGTTTCAGAACATCGATGCACAGAAATTAAGCAAAAATAAAGCGGTTTTAGGATGGATACAACACCAAATATAAATTAACAAGAAAGATCAATCATACATAAAGCATTGATTATGAAAAACTTTCCAACTTCAATGCAATTTTATATAAACATCTCTAAAATGGGATACATTCCTCAGTAATATTTTTAAAATTTCGCAATACTACATTAATTTATTATATTTGAAAACGTAAAACTTTATCGAAAAAAATTAACTTCATTCAAAAGACAGAATTAAATATAAATTGCCTGGTTTAAACATTTTTAAAATGTGATACATTCCTCGGTAATATTTTAAAAGTTACCATAATACTACAATAATTTATTGTATTTGAAAACTTCATATCGAAAACAAGTGAACTTTAGTCAAATGACGTCATTGGAATATAACACGCTTGGCATTGGAATATAACACTTCTATAAAAGCAGCATTTCATTCTTAAACGTTTTTCCATTCCTTTCATTCATCACAATACTATAATAATTTTTTTTATTTAAAAACTTAAAATCGTGGCGGTACAAGTAATTTAACTCTATGCTTAAAATTTCATCGAAAAAACCATCTGGTTCTCTGTATAAGATCAATGAATGTTTCATTCATATCAGCTATATTGCAGACTCCATGAGCTAAATAATTTTGCTTTAAAGAAATGCAGCATTTCTTATACAACTCATTCTACATCTTTTGGTGTTTATATTCTCCATAAGTGAAATTAGGCCCTGTTTTAGAAATAATCAAAGTTTGATGATCTATTTAAACTCAAATATATTGTAATTGCATTGTTTCAGTATGTAGATGCACAGAATTTACGCAAAAATAAAGTGGTTTTAGGATGGGTACAACACTAATTACGAATTAAAAGGAACTTTAAAAATCACGATTTTGACACAAGATGGATGACATATTTTATTTTGAAGTGGGTCACGTGGTCTCTTCATATAAAGGGTGTAATTATAATTTTAATTTTTATTTAAAAACTACTGAATATATTTTAATGAAATTTTTTTTATATATTTTATGGGATAATTTGAATATTTCCTAAATATTTCAAAAATTAGATTCCATAGGGTTCAGTGTATTTCATTTTTTCAACCCGGGTTCAATCCAAAACTAATTGGGTAATATTATTCATTTATATTCCCGTAGGTCCCATGGACCGTTTGAACAACATACTAAAATTTCATTTTGATAGTCATTTTTATGGCAGTTATCGTGCTGATGGACAGACAGACAGAATGAATGAATAAAGTCATAAACACTTTTCAACTATGTTGTAAAGTATTAAAAACAAGAAATATATGAAGAAACCATGATATTGAGGCAAATATGGTTTGTGCACTTCATTTTTGACAGAACTATTAATCATTTTAATTCACTTTATATACATATTCCATACAGTAATACGAATTTTCAGAAAAAAAGAAGTGTAATCTCCAAAACCATAAATGGAAATCCTTAATGAATCCCATATCTGCTTTTAGAAGTTGACGCTAATCCATATCAGTCATCATCTAAGCTCTATAGATATCCTTATTGGAAATAGATGTTTCAAGGAAAATTTTTGAGCCTAAAGGAAAAAAAAACAGAAGTGGGAAATCTTTAGTGAACTCCCAACCATCTCTCGAATTTTATGCTGAATTCATATCAGTCATCATATGAGCTCTATCTATACCAATTTTAAGAAATAAAATTTGAAGAAAGTTTTGTTGAGCTGGATGTGAAAAAGAACTGGAGGTGCAAACCCTTAGTGAATCCTGGCCCCAATGATACTGAATCAATAACGGTCATTATCTTTATCTATAGATAATTCTGAAAAATATATGTTTTAAGGAAAATTTTTTGAACCAGATATGAAAGAAAAAAAACCTGACGTGAAAATTCTTTGAACCACCTTACCTCCTCTAGAATTTGATGCGGAATCCATATTATCAGTTATCATCTAAGCTCTATCTATAGCCAATTTTGAGATTTTTCAAGTAAAATGACAATATTTGAACCGGAAATGAAAAAGAACCGAAAGTGGAAATCCATAGTGAACCTCCAATCCCTTTGACATGATGCTAACTTCAAATCGGTCATCATCTGAGCTCTATCTGTAGCACAACCTGAGAAATAGATGTTTCAAGGAAACACTTTACCTAAAAATGAAAATATGGCCTATTTTTTGCTACCAATAAAACTTATTGCATGATATAGTACAACCGCGATTAAACAAATGTCAATAGCATAAATACTCATGAAATCGAGGTACTACTACATAAAACTGAAATGTTACCTTTAGATGCATTTTAAAATTCATGGTTTCAAAAGTCTAATTTATAACCATTCATTTTAGTTTGTATAATTGGCATTCCCCTATATTTTTCCATTAGCAATAGGTATCACTTTAAAACATCTTTCATTTAATACTGCATATGATGCATGTCTTATTCTACTAATTCCCTGAATTCATTTACATTATGAACAGTAGTATCTTCAATCTTTTCTCATTCTGTGCAATAACTAACTGCATTGCATCTCCTCAATTTATATAAAATTATATAAATGAATGCACACACAGCAGAACTTGGATTGCCTATGCTTCTGTTTCTACAAAGAATGCAAATTCAAACTCTCTTCTTGCCTCTTTTCTGTATCCACATAGACAAAAAGGAGCCATCTACCAAATAACATATTATTCCAATATAAATGTAAAGTTTATAGCAGAAACTATGTTTTTCATAGGTCACGACAGACACTAAATATCCCATTAATTAACAGCTTTATCGGCGCCTGGTTGAAAAAGGATGTTTAGATTAAGTCCTAGAAACAAATTTCCTTTTCCCATTGATTCATCTGCAGTTTAACCCCTTGCCTGTGGAGTATATTTCAGGAAAGTGGGTCAAAAATGGAAAAATTTTTTATGCTTCAGTTTTGTCTATTATAACATTTAAAAAGGTTAGAAAAATTTTATTTTGTAAAAATATAAATTTTTATATGAAATAACTACTATATTTAATATTTTGACATACATGTGGAAAATTAATGGATTATATTCATATTTTACTCAAAATTGTTTAATTATAGCAAAATAAATCAAATAATCTTTTGAATTTCACAAATCATTTCACAGAATCATTTTTCAGAATTTCACAAATCTTTTATAGTATGATATATACGAAAAATATGACCCGGCACACAAGCCGACATTACACTCTTTACAATAAACTCGGTTTATATCCCGCTTAATCAAGCTACTAATCCCGCCTACTTCCAAAAAAAATGTGGTCAAGTATCGCCATCTGTTGGAAAAACAATGAACTATATTGTAAAGCATTTGGGAAGGCAAAACGGACTCAATTCGGGATCAACGGAATAGAAACACTGATTTTTCGCTTGCCCGATGTCAGTTCGGGCATTCCAAATTTGGCGCCGAAGGGTTGCCCGAACTGGATTCGGGTGGCACAGGCAAGGGGTTAAACACAATAGTTTGAAATCTGAAGAAGTGTATTTTGAGTATTTTAAAAATACAAAATACTCTGAAAATTTATTTTCGATACACTGCCAAAATACTTTAGGCTTTTCAGTTTAAAATGCAAAATACAAATGTATTTTGACAATGTATTTTAAATACATGCATTTTCGATACTGCCCAACTCTGACCATTGATATATTAGTCAGAATCACTGTTTGCAGTGGCTCCGAATAGTTGTGTTCAGTGTTTTGAAATAGTGGGAGTCATCCGAGAATAAGAACCCTTTGGTTCTTGATAAAATTCACCTCTTGCTTTTTGGAAGTGCTTGTTTGTTGAATTAGTGAGTGCGTTAAAAGAAATGAAACTGGGTTTTTAACAAAATCAGACACAGAGCTTGTTATCGTACGAAATCTTTATTCTTCACAATCATTCTACAAAATAAAATCTACCATATTCATATCTGTGGAATGGCAAGAGGTATGTGAGTGCTCCTACTTTCCATATCATCATCTGCTCTCCTCGCAAGCTCCTCACAATGCGACTTCTCTGATGGGTGTCTCATGTGGAAAATCTTTCTCTAGAGTGGAGTACTTTCATATATATCTTCTTACAGCCCACCCTTATAATCAGACCATCATAGCCTATTCCTTCGAATTTTGTCTGAGAATTCAATGATGCATAGACTTCCACGCAAGCTCCATTCTTGAAATCTTAGTTCCCCTCGTGTTTGATGACAGGCATAATGCCTTTATTCTGTCTTCCCATGCAGATTCTGATGGGGGCGAAAATCTTAATAACTTTGTTTTCAAATTTTTTTAGCTGGGATGCTTCTATTTGGAGGTCTATGACTGCACAAAAGCCAAAACATACCTAATACTGTTTTCTGTTTTTCTGAGGCTATTCTGGGTTTCTCACAAACCCAATTTAGATCAATTACTGTGGACGTTGGAGACTTAGTTAAGGAGACAGGAAAGAGACAGATTTTTAAGTTTATACATCAATTAACATTCATTTAAACAAAATAAAACCCACATGAACAATATTCTCCACAGGTGATAGTTATAAACCCACACGTTAATGAATTATAACTGTGTATACAGCATTAACATCTACTGTAATCTCAAAATGGATAAATAAAAGTTCACCTTGTACCATATATATACTCTCATGCAAGTTGAGAAATTTGTGGTAAAAAAAAAATCTTCAAGTGGGGGGTCAACTTATACATGGAGTCTAAGAAGAAAATCGTAAGTTTAAGTTTTTTTTGTGAGGTAATCCAACATAAAACAATGCAGTAGTAATTACACACTCTGAATTTCTCTGCACTTCAAAACTCTCCTGTGAGTCACTGCTCCCCTGACTACTACCAGATTGTGTCATGACTGGACTGAATACTACAGCCACTGTTACAACTTGCTTGTTTTCATTCGATGTTTATCTCTTGCTTCTCTGATTATGGCTGATCATCTTCGACAAAATAATGGCTCTTTTCAGAGCTACACACTCCATAACACGGATTGTGTAAAACTATAACTGCTTGCCCTACTAACCTTCACTTTTGAGAACTTCAACAAAACTGCTTCTCCAATGCACTGCGCTGGAGAAGCGATTCCCTGGAGTTCTCCAAGGCGCACAGTATTTCCTGCAAACGGTGCCAAAAGTTCTGCTGTAGCAACAGGCAGAAAAACTGACTGAGCATGACACCAAAGCAGCAAGAAAAACAAGTCATGCAGGCAATCCCCGCAGATTATAGAAAATCAGCAACCTCCCGGAGCAGGTTCACAAGTGCACTGAAGGAAAAATGAAAAATGGCACTTGCACGTGCATGCTCAAACTTTGCTTCAAATAACAAATTGTGTTTGCCGAAAAAGGGAAATAATTTTGAATACACAAGCTTTTCAAAGGACTTAAATGTAAAGATTAATTCCCAAAAATGGGAAAAACTTTAGCATACTGAAAACAGAAAACAACATTAACATAATTAGAAATTTTGAAAGGAAAATGGGAAAATTAAGAAATTTTGAACTTACTGAATTTTGAAAACTTACAGAAGTCTGTAAAAACAGTATGACAATATGCCATAATCACAGTACCTGCCTGAAGTTAGAAAGACTGGACCATTGGTGGGATCCAGGGTGGAGGACATGATGGTGCAACTGCCCCACCACTACACACACACACACACACAATGCTTCCAAATTCCACCTCAAAGTCCATTTGTGTGGTTTTGACATGTAAATAATATTAATAAAATATTTTGGTTTGTTAATTTAATATGAAGAAAAAAAAATAATCTTGCATCATATATTTAAATTTTTTCAAACATTGAATTTCTGCTCTGTTTAAACCTGAACTTCAAAATAAATATTTTACTGAGAGAATAAGCTGCATACAGTGAAACCAAAAAATTCTGGCTAAATAGAAAGATTCATTATTACTGGTTTATTTGGCCGTTCTTACCAGGGACCTAAGGTTTCAATTTTGGCTGAGGGGGGGGAGAATTTTTCTGACTTGTATTGGAATTTTCTGACTATACAAACAAGTGAGTTAACTTGTGTTTTTGAGCGAGTGCATTGCTGTTTTAATGACCTTTGTTCAAAGTCTATATGGCAATTTTTTTTTTTTTCCCGAGCATTTTGTGTATATGTCCAAATCATACCCCAATAAAAAAACATGAGTTTGTTGCTTAAGAATTAGAATTTTGTCGAACATACAAATCATGCAACAGTTTCAAAACCAAATTTTTGGTTTTAAGACTTTTTTTTTTGCAAATATTTGTACATTTTTTAATTATTGGATGTGTTGTGCAAATGCCCAGACATTTAGCTGCCATTTAAAACAAGGCAAGTTTCTAGGATAATAATTAGCAAAATTTTAAATGTATTTGAAAAAATATTAAATTTTGCTTGTTTTAGGAATTTTTCTTTTTTCAACTGCACTTCACACATTCCCAAATGATTGCCTAACACTTAAAAACCTGCGAGTTTTTATGCCAAGAATTGACTGTGTAACTGGCAGGACATGCATCTTTCTTTTGCTAAATTTGGGGCTTTTATTGGGGTTTTGTAAATAATTAAAAACTTCAATAATAATAATTAAATTTTTTCTAATTTTCGAATGCATGTTGCACATTCCCCAATAATTTCTACAAAAAAGAAAGAAAAAACCCAAAACACGCATTTCTAGGCCAAAAATTAGCTTTGTAAAACACGGAATGTGCATAATAGCATATATACAAAGGAAATTAATATGATATATGATATGTATTAATATGATGTGTCCAAAGGAAATTAATATGATATAATTTATAGTACTCATAAGGGGTTGCTGCTGCTTCATTTTCTCAATATTTGTTTTAAACACGGACTTAAAAAAATTTCTAAATGGTCCACCAGAAAATCTGCCTTCATGTGGCTATACACATATTCTCAGGCCTCGTAAATGGTCCCTTTTTTCCCTAGAGGTCTGTTTTTTTTTTCATAATTAGTCCCATAAAGTCCCTTTTTGAATTATCAGGTCCCTTTATCCCTTTTTTTGCTGGAAAAATATGTATTTTCTTTTTAACAGCCGAAATTCTCGGAAATTTCCAGCATCATTAAAATGCCTCAATGAATGGCAATATTGGTGGTATTAAAGCAATGATTATTTAGGCAAAAAGGCAAACATTTTGGCAGGGATATAATTCATTGCTATATATATATATTTTTAAAATTAAGATCAATATTTCTTATTCTCTTTAGTGAAAACTTCCAATGTCATTGAAATGCCCCAATGAATGGCAATCATGGGAGTGTGTGTGTTTACTTTTCTGTGATGCAGATGTTTGCCCAAACTTGTAGAATTGCACATGAGCGTTGTCTCCTGTCCGTATTTTGGATGCTGCGTGTTAGGGGTAATAGAATAAATGGAGCTTGTCACATGAAAGCATCTGCATTCTCGTGTGACAAGATTTATTCATTCTTTTACCCCCAGCATGCAGCATCCAAAAAATGGATGGAAGACAACAGGGGTTTTTATTTCTCAAACGCTAGTCCTGATACGAAGTTATAGATTCATAAATGAAGTATGTTGTTTATGTTTGCAATTGACTTGGATGCACATTTCGATGTTCAGAGTTCTTAATTATCCTGAAATTCCTGAAAAAATATTTGTGCCCTGAAATATTCTTATTTTTACATACCATCCTGAAATTCCTAAAATTTTACTTATCTCAAAAGCAGACATGCTGATTACTACGGATTCTCCATAGTTTCTATGGAAAAAATCTTCATCTCATACTATGGGTTACAGAATTTGCATAGTTTTCTACGGAAAATTGCCTTCTCTGGGCCACTGTAAATTTACGGCCGCATGCACAGTAATTAACGGTGATTTACAACACACATGTAATGTAAATTAAGATCACGATCGCATATTTTATGAAAGTAATAAATATGCTTCTTTAAATTCAGCATAACGTTTTCGCATAAACAGTACGATTCCTAAATTCAGTTTTTTTCATGAATTGTCGAGAGTACATTAGTATCTTTTTCCACCCATCTCCATCTTAGTACAGACATGCATGCCAACTGCTCCGGCTTATCCGGAGTTTATCCGGGAAACTTAAAAAAATTTGTTGCTCCACATTTCTCCCAATTGCTCCGGAAAATAATTTTTTTTATATGAATTTCAAAAATATTTAATTTTTATTAAATCCGCCCGTTTCTTTATGTTCCTGATATAACTGCTCCTCCCATCCTCAGCAGAACATGCGCAATTGGTTGAACTATGTCGTCATGCTGACGTGGATCGCATGTGTGGGTTGACGTAGCTAACGATTCTCAAGCATTTGTTTTCGGGTTTGAATTCGAGTGTGCGTTTTTTTTTTGTGTGTGTGTGTATCTAAACAGAGCATGTGCAATCTATTCTTTTTGCAGCTGTTTACTCTCTCTGATCGCATTGGCTGGGATGCAAAACTTTTTCGTGAGTGTGAATTAGTGAAGTTAAATTCAATCTAAGTGAGAATTATGTCTAAATGAAAACATCAACAACACTTCAAAGAAGAGTACAGTACATTGTGGCCAGTGCTTAAAAAATCTAAGGTTTCAAGCAACCATGCTTATTGTTCCATGTGTGATGCAGATATCAATATTGCACATGGCGGAAGAGACGGTTGCCGACGACATGTGGAATACGGCCGATATGTGGAGAAAGCCAAATTTAAGTCATCACATCAAAGCTTGCAGTCATTGTTTGTTAAAAATGATAACCTAACTGTAATTAATGCAGAAGCTTTATTCACCAGCATTTTGATAGAGCATAACTGTCCGTTGTCTGCATCAGACCATGTAGGACCACTTTTCAAAAAGATGTTCCCTGATTCAAAAATCGCTTCGACATATGGATGTTCCAGGACTAAAACTATTGCAATTATTAAAAGTTTTGCAGATTTTTCCTTAGGAGAAATTGCAAAAATTTAAAAGTAGCGAAGTCTAGTGACAGATGGGGGTAATTCATCAGATAATGGAAAAATTTTCTAATTCTCGTTACATACATGGATATTTCTTTAGAAAAAAATGTCACTATGATGCTTTAACTACCAAAGCTCAGTGGGGAAGCTACAGGTGAAAATATTTTCACTTTGTTGGATGCTGAATTAAAAAAATTTGAAGTTCCTTGGAAAAATTGTATATCCTTGTGTTCAGACAATGCATCGGTAATGACTGGTCAATTTAAAGGTGTAATAAAATTTATTAAAGAAAAAAATCCAAAGGTGATCCTTAATGGTTGTGCATGTCGTTTGATTCATTTAACTGCACAACATTCATAAAAAAAAAACTGGATTTTCCACTTGAGGAGCTCCTCGTAGATATATATTATTATCTAAAGAAAAGTTCCAAAAGAGCAGATTCATTAAAACTCTGTCAAGAGTTGTGTGAAGTAGAAGTTCATAAAATATTGAAGTATGTCTCTACTAGATGGCTTTCAATGCAAAAAGTAATAAGTCGAATCTTAGAGTAGTGGGAGCCTTTAAAGACGTTTTTTTGTGAGAAGGAAAAGGGTGAGTCTGAGACTTTATTACGCATTAAAAAAAAATTTCATCATCCTGTAACTCAATTGTATCTACTTTTCTTTAAAAGTCTTCTGCCACTTTTCACTAAACCAAACATGGTTTTGCAAACAGAAGCACCTCTTATTCATAAACTGCGAAGATAACTAATTTCTCTCTATTCAGACTGCTTATCTCATTTCATTAAACCTTCTGCTGTTCAAAATGCTACTGATAATTTTGATATCAATGTGTCTGAATGAAAATTACAAAAATCAAGGGATGATTTAGTTATAGGGTATTAAACAAAGCAATATTTAACAAACTCTGATCTCTCGGATTTTGAGAAGAAAACCTTTTTTAAATGCATTTGTTCATATTATGAAGAAGCATGTTCTTATATGTTAAAAAATAATTCCCTTTTAAAGATGAACTTTTGCACCATGCTGAAGGTGCAGATATAAGTGCAAGAGCAGAAACAAATTTCAAGTCTTTAAAATATTTTTTGGACATTTTTAGTGACATGTTTACGGAGGAAGAAGAAAATTTGGCAGAAACAGAATTTGCATTGTACTAAATTTATAAACTAAATGATGATATATTAAAATGTGATAGAAAAGACTCAGCTTGGTGTAAAATTGGAAATCTAGAAGATCATAACATAGTAATTAAATTTAAAATACTGCCAAAAATAATGTTGAACATTCTTCTTTTTCCTCACAGCAATGCAGCTTGTGAGAGGGTGTTCAGCACTGTGAGAAAAAACCAAAATGAGTTTCGATCAAATCTGGGCATTGAAACATTAGAATCCCTTATGATAGAAAAATGCAAATATTTTTGTCACAACTTATGTTGCTACAATCAAAATTTTTCTGAACAAGAGCTTGTGAAAGCAAAACAAAAGCTACATATTCATTATTGAATAAATCTTAAAAAAAATGGTAAAATGTCTACAATATTTTTGATTGAAAAGCTTATAAAAGTTAATATTTTTAAATCTCTAATTTACTTGTTTTTGACAGTTAATAAGATTATGATAGCGACATGATTTTGTTAACTGTGCTAAATTATAAAATCGTTACTCTGCTCCTCACAGAGTTATTTGAATTTTGGCATGTCTGTTAGTATTGCATATTAGATTAACTGAACTAGCATATTTTCGTATTCTGGTTAATTATTACAGTTAATTTCTTAATTATTTTCGTATAAGCAGTACAATTGCGCAATTCTGTTTGTTCATGTGAATTGCCGATAGTACATTAGTATCTTTTTTCATTCATCTCCATTTTTTAAATGTTGCATTTTAGATTGACTAAACTTCCTTATTTTCATATTCTGGTCAAATTTTAAGGTTATTTTTTTTTAATTATATTTGCAAAATACAAATTTTTCTATTTTAAATAATGGGTATTAACCCTATGATGGGATATTTTCCAAAAAGTGGTATTAAAGCAATGATTATTTAGGCAAAAGGGCAACCATTTTAGCAGGGATATAATTCATTGCTATATATATATATATATATATATTTTAAATTAAGATCAATATTTTTCATTCTCTTTAGTGAAAACTTGTGTTTTACCAAATATAAATGTTTTCATTATAAGGTAATTTTCACTGGATAAAAACTTTATATATTTTTTGTCTTGGAATTTTATAAAATTTGTGTCCTGAATTTTCATATTCTACCAGTTGGATAAGAGTTGGAAAATCGTGCTCAACAAGTGTAATAAAATCCCTAGTTCCTTGCCTCGGTCTGTTGGAGTTGTTTTCTTTCATATGACAACTGGACATGATTACCTGCAAAAACATTAACATCGGATAGGCGTTAAGGATACAGCTTGCTGCCCTCTGTGCCTCCAGGGTGATATGAACGGTGACGACCTTAAGAATTGCCCCATTGTTTTAAAGTTTGCTACAGACAACTCTATGGAGGCTAATTTTTACTCTCGTTTTTATACTCTTTCTTCATTTTATTGGACTGCTTGTCGATTGATGGCAGAGATGCCGCAGACGGGCATAGGATAAAATATATATATATATATATATATATATATATATATATATATATATATATATAAAAATACAACTATAAAAGATACGTTTAATATATAACATTAGACATATAATACCACTCAGAAAAAGGCGCAATGCCGCTCAAAAAACTGAAGTAGGATATAACCATGAAAAACGAATATAAAGTAAAGGGAGGGAAGCCATATGAATTGCATATAAATGGCTGAGAGGGATAGCGACCTCTCATTCCCGTTTAAAGTACTTTTACGTCAGACAACGCCCACGGATACCAATGCAATTCAACGACAGATCCCCGTACCATGTGCAAACATGAAAGCACCAGAATGCAGACAGAAAAGGAACGACGAAAAACAATTTTCAGCTACACCACCAACAGTAATGGAACACTCGCAACGCCGCCTTTAATGCATGTCCGTATGCATGCGTACTGAGATAAGATCAATATGATGTCACATCCCCAATTCTGCATTGAATGAATATTCTTCTTCTTTAAAGAAAGAATTATAAATAACTTTAAGGAAATTCCTTGGGTAATGTTTTTTCAATGCCTCCATCAAAATTTGTTTATTGTTTGTGAGACAATCCTTTTTGAAGGTATTATTATTTCGATTTCTTCTGAGGTGTCCAGTTATGATGTTACGGAAAATGTTCCTAGTTAAATTCGACTTCCATCCTATAATTTGGTTAATCTTCATTTCATAATTATTACGTTTATTGTACATTACAGTATGAATTCCATTTCTATGTTTAAATCTTATGGTTATATCAAGGAAATTTACTTCGTCTTTTACATTATTAGGGTTTTTAATTAGTTCCAATTCCGGTGGATAAAAGTCAAATTCAATTTCAGGAGTATTAGCGTAATGTCCCAAAATCACATCGTCCACAAATCTGTAATATGGAATCTCGTATAAAACGTGATTATTCCTTTCAAAATAGGTTAAATAGATGTCAGCTAGGACTGACGAACATCCGCCGCCCATGGGAATTCCTTTAATTTGTTGAAAAAAAACTTCACCGTTATACAGTATGTTCTCAAATAACACCAGGTGAATTAGATCCATATATCTACGCAAAGTTATTACACTTTTGAGATTATATTCAGAATGCACCAGTAAAAGTATTTTATACAATTTATTAAGATCAATGTTATTGAAAAGGTCCCGGAAGTCATAGCTGCTGAACTGTAAATCTTTATTGCAATATTTTAAGCGTTTAATAACTTCATAGCTGTTTTTAATGATTATAGAATTTTGTTCCAATATAGCTTTATAAGCTGGTTGAAGTATTTTCATTAATTTTTTGTTAGCTATCGTAATATATGTATTACAACCAACTGTAACAGTACGGAATTTTACTGGTGTTTTATGCAGCTTCGGAATAAGTACTAAATAAGGAAAGGTTACCTTTTTTATATTGATGTCGATTCTTTTATATAAAGCAGTGATCTTATTTGACATTATAGTTAAATTATATGGCAAAGGTTTGTACATAGTGCGTTCCATATAAGACTGCTGTAAAATTTTAATGTAATAAGGTTTGCAAGTAAATGCGTAATTTGATATCACTTTGTCAGTATATGTGATCACAAAACTTTCCCTTACTTCCCTGATAGAAGTGGGAATGATAGAAATTTGCTGATGTTTGAGTTTGCTATGATATTGACTGGCGAACCGGTTCAGTAAATTGAATTTCCATTCATCAAATGCTTTGATGGGCAAACTATGTTTAATAGCCAATTTGTATATGAAAGATTCTACATCAGCTTTAAATTCCTCTGTCACATATTCATATTCCTGACTACGGAATTTTGTACCCTTTTCAAATATATTTCTCAATGGCAAATCATTGATCACATCCAGATTTCCTGTAATTATGTGATGATGGTGCTTATCCATTAAATTACTAAGATGACATTTACATTCACTACCATTCATCAGTGATAAATTTTTGCTTAAATGGTTATAGTTATATAATTTACGTCCATATGGACGTACAAAACGATATGTAAGTTTAACATTGATGTTAGCAATAGGGATCATTTCATTCAGTTGATTAAATATAAGCTTGAAAGGTATTTTATCAAATGTCTTATTTTTGAAGGTGGTAATCATATATTCATTCTGTATTTCTTTAACGGGATGACATTTCAAATTGACATATGATCTCTGAGCTTTCAACTTCATAAAATCAAGCAATACGGCAAATTGATGATGTTTTATATTATTTTGATCTATATACGCTATATGTTCAATGATACTTTCCCATATTTTACGTATGTATTTCCTTTTGATTCCAAATACAATATTTTTTATCCACTTATTATCGACATATGTATTATTGCAAAATGAGTCCATTAAACTTTTTATTTTTGCGTGAGTGTCTTGATAGCCAATATATCGATTTTTCTTGCCACGTTTCCATCTTGAGGTTTTTTGAAATTGGAATGAACTAGAAACCGGGATTTGATCTTCATTTTTACAGTGAGCCAGATTATAATTTTCGTTGAAAATTACAGAGTTTAGGCCAAAAGGGAATGCAGATCCGTATTGTAAAATGTGCGTATATTCCCACCACAGACGCTCTCGAAGTCGAGGCACAATATCCAGTATAGTAATCACACAATTAGAAAAGTCATGTACATGGAAGTGCCTTAACTCTATGTTCGTAGAAGGATAATCCGGGTTCATGCTCTGCTTTATTTGGTTTCTATGTAAATTAATGCGCAAATGCAACGGATTCTTTGTTTGTCCTATATAAAGTATATTACAAGTTGAGCATTCTATACAATATATTACATTGTATGTTTTGCAGAATAAAAATTGACTTGAAGATCTCGGTCCGATTTGTAAAGTGTTGGCACAGGGGCATAATTTACATTTACCCGATGAACATCTACTAAACTTAAAATTCTTTAAATTGTAAAAATGTTTATAGATGCCATCAAAAAATTTTTTTCTAGATCCGTGCGTGATCGCGTTTGATGAATGTACAACATTAAGGTTTTTTGATGTCAGTCTCGGATCTGTATGAATATCCACAGGTTTGAAAAAATGCGTAATAGAAGTCATCAACAAAAGGCAACAATCAAGATCAAAGCACAATAAGGGTGGCAGGCTATCGATAATATAAATACCCTTATATTATATCACCGGGCATATATTTAATAGATATTAATAAATTAATCTCACAATGAATATATTTGCCAGTCGCTAATATTTGTAATGTATTCAGTCATAGTAATTCAAAAGTTTTACTCATTTTGAGGAGTATCTCTACTGCAGATGAATGGTGTTCTATATATAAAACACATGAATCATGATTATGACAAAACTTACATAAGCTACTTGAATACACATATAACATCGAAAACTTCATACGCTAATCATCATGTATGCTACTTCCTACACAATCCGATATGACCATTATAATTTTATATATTTTTTCTTTTCATTTTTATAACGTATAACCAGAAAACATAATTCATACAATTGAATTTGTCCAAGAGAGTATAAAACACTAAAAACAGATTAATAACAGATAAAAAGATTTGCATAAATATTTTGTCAATATAGCACAGTCAATCACATTACTTCTATACAATACCACCTGTACCAACCTGTACAATACCCCGTTGTACTGTTGAACAAATCACATACCTGAATCTTCATATTCTGCTTGTAATTCTACCACAAGACAACACCGGGTTATTCCATACATCCAAAATGGTTCATTAAAATAACCTTTCTATCCGCACTCCAACCAACAATTTCACACATCACACGGAAGACCTATGCGTTCCATGCATGGTCCGGGAAGTGGCCTTTAAAGATTCCGAGAGATATGAACAATTCTGCGCAAATGCTGCAAGAAAATGCTATATCGGATATAAAAATACAACTATAAAAGATACGTTTAATATATAACATTAGACATATAATACCACTCAGAATCTCAATACCTCTCTTATCTCAGTACGCATGCGTACGGACATGCATTAAAGGCGGCGTTGCGAGTGTTCCATTACTGTTGGTGGTGTAGCTGAAAATTGTTTTTCGTCGTTCCTTTTCTGTCTGCATTCTGGTGCTTTCATGTTTGCACATGGTACGGGGATCTGTCGTTGAATTGCATTGGTATCCGTGGGCGTTGTCTGACGTAAAAGTACTTTAAACGGGAATGAGAGGTCGCTATCCCTCTCAGCCATTTATATGCAATTCATATGGCTTCCCTCCCTTTACTTTATATTCGTTTTTCATGGTTATATATATATATATATATATATTCTACCAGTAGAACCCTGGATACTTTTAAGTGTAATGTTTCTGTATATATTTTTATAAAACATAGTTGTCTAATAAAAATATATACAGAAATACATACATAGTTGTCGTATGAAAATATATATCATTTTGCTTAAAAATTATGAAATTTTTTTTCTAATATTGCTATTTAATATCAAAATATTCTTACTCCTATTGCATATATTTCTAGCAATATTTTGTAAAATTATCATAAAATTCCATCGATCCACCTTCCTCTTGAAAGTGACCCGCTTCCCTTTTTTATTTCAATTTGAAATTCTGAAAAATACCATCCTCGCTAAAGCATCAGAAAAAATAAAAATAATTCATCATCAAATTTGTTGAAAATACAAATTGCTTCTTTTATCTGAAAATTCCGAGTAAGCCTGTACTCTGCATTTTTTTACCACATTTGAAGAGGTGGACCGACAGAATTTTACATGTTTCTTTTAGCAAAAAATTCCCAATAATTGCACACCCCTGCATTTTCCAGGATGCATTTGAGGGGGCGGATTGACAGAATTTTGCGGTAATACAGAGACACCAACCATTATGGATTTTCCATAATTACAAATTTCTGTACAAAATTACTGACTTTGGAAAACACCTGTAAAATTACAGAAAACACGTAATTTTTCATCTTTCATTTTTGCATAAATAGTGCGATTGCACAATTAAATTTCCCCAGAAGAATTTAACAGTTTATCCAGAAGTATTTAATATAATCTGGTGATGAAAACAATATTACTTATTCCCCATAATAATGCTGCGATAGAATGTATATTCTGTATTGTTGTTAAAAAATATGGGACTGAATTTAAGTTAAATTTGAGTACATACTTATTAATTTTATTACTTCAAGAAATAAACAACATATTCAATGTTCTGTATTTTTCATGTTTTGGGAAGAAATTAGCAAAGTCTGAGCTAGAGCAGGCTAAAAGAACTAAACTAAATTTAGCTTAAACTGAGCATATTCTGTTTTCTTAAGGATTTTGAAATTTCTTTTTTGTCCAGTATTGAAGAATATGTATTCATATTATGTTTTGTCTAGTTATAATGGTAATTTAATTTGAACATTTCTTGATTTGTCCGCTATACTGGTTCATGACTAACATAAATCTGTTGTATGGAACTGCAAGAGCATGCAATCTGCATGTCTAACAATATGAACACTGTGTGGGCACCAGTTTTTCAAAATATTATATGTGATTTTATAGAGCTTTTTGGAATTTTATTTGTTTGTTTAAATCAAGTTTTTATTTTTCTCTTCTATTTATTGGCAAGTATATAGTACTTTGAAATTGAAGCTAACATTTATTTTCTAACAATCATTTTATATACAGGGTGTCCAGCGCTATCAGTGCCCAATGGCTATTTCCTCAATTGTTAGTCACATAGATACACTTCCAATTGCAAAAATGTTTTAAATTTTAAAATCTATTATCTTAAAAGCAGTTTAAATCAATAAATGCATTTCTGAAAGAAATACGAAATATAAATTTTTATACAATCTCCCGGTCCTACCAATTATATTTAGGAAAATCATCCTCATACAATTTTATGCAAAAAAAAAAAAAAAAAAAATCATCCTTTTACGACCAAAATTGACCGACTTATAGCTGTTTAAAGTTGGAGCACTTTTTGTGCTGAGAAATGGTCAATACGGTCCCTGATTGGTTAGTTGGCTGAAACGGGACATTTTTATACATGGAAAAGCGACTTAAGTCATAAAGTTTAATACTTCATAACTCTGTGAATTTTGGTCATAAAAGGAAGATTTATTTTTTATTTTGCATAAAATTGTATGAGGATGATTTTCCTAAATATAATTGGTAGGACCGGGGGACTGTATAAAAATTTATATTTCGTATTTCTTTCAGAAATGTATTTATTGATTTAAACTGTTCTAGGATAATAGATTTTAAAATTTAAAACAGTTGAGGAAATATCCATTGGGCACCAATAGCACTGGACAAAAATATTACTAAGTCTCCGCAAGTGACAGGTTTTAGTTTTGCGTTGTGTCGATGTACATGGCTTGCATACAATTTACACTGTTATTTATATGAATAAAAATTACATATTTTGTTATTTTATATAATTATCTTACTTTTACTCTCAGGCAACGCCAGGTACATTTTCTAGTCTTATATAATTATGAATGTTCTTCCTGTATGTATGAAATAGCATTACATCTGACCCGTCAGTCCTTTTTCAATCAAATTTGGTACAGATACTTAGGTGCATTTCGGAGGTTTTTCTTGAAACACTCAATGTCCCGTTGACTCAAGTAATGAATGGGTGGTATAATAGCCAAACTTTTGCAATCTTCTACATTTAATACATGAGTAAAATTGCACAGTTTATTGTAGCGCTAAACAAGTAATCCCTATGTGAATAGATTCATGATGTTAAATCTTTAATACATCGCCTTTATTTTAAAAATGCCACAGCTTTACGTCCCTCCAAGTTGTCATGTCTGAATCTGTAGCTATCAAGTGTATATTATACGTAATGTGACAAAACCCGATTTTGAGGAGTCTGTATCTCAACTATCAAGAAAGCTTTAGACTTAATCTTATTTTTATAATATGGCATCAAAGCAAAGAGAAAAATTATAATTTGTACTATAATAAGCTAGAATAGAGAATTAAAATTTTTTTTACGATTACCCCCCCTTCTTTCCAAGTTCATGTTTATGCTTATATGTCTGTATATAAGGAACATATTGTTGAAATTTTAAAATCAAACCCTGTAAACCACCATAGATCTGTCTAGATGTGTCTGAACGCCCTATTAAAAACAACAACAACAACAATACAGGGTGTTTGTCTAAAAAGAAGTTCATGACCACATTTACTAATTAACAAATTTTCCATTATAATGTTATTTGATATACAACTCATATCACTCTTTATATAATTTTTTTCTTTACTAAGTAATATAAATATTTTAATACATTTTATGTCAAAAAGTGTACCACATTTGCTACTATAATGCACCTAAAATAACCATTGTAGGAGTCTATTTTGACAACTTTTTTCTGCTTATGAGGCAACTGAAACAACTGTTTTCTTATGTGTCCGTCTTTCAGCAACTTTGAGGTTATAGTATAGCCTACAGCAGGGGTCGGCAAGTAATTTTAGGTGGGGTCCGGATACTTTTGAAAATTTTGATCGAGGTCCAGAAAAAAAAACTCATATTCCTTACTAGTTTTTTATTTTAATTTTCACTCACAAAATAATATGCAATACAGTAGATACACAGGCATATTTGTATTCAAAAATCAATGGGAGATAATCAAAGACATTTGCGGTCTTGAGCCAGTTTTAAAAGTTAGGTTCACGCGGGGGGCAGCTTATGCGAAGATTGTCTTCAAGGTGGGCGGCCGTTAATCTTGAGCGATATTCGTTCTTCAAAAAATTCATTTTTGAAAATGAAGTTTCACAGACATATGTGGAGCCAAACAGAGTAGCCAGGTAAATGGCTAATTTTTTTTAATTTCCATATTTTTCTGGGATATGTTTACTCCAAAATTCTTCGGCGGATGCAGTTTTATACGTTTGCAAGGAAATGTCTTCCTGCAAGTCTATTATCTCCAATTGGAGTAAATACTTTGAAAGTCGGAACAACTTCACAACCACATCTGTCCATTCTGCCGTTGGAGAAACTTCAAAAAGCGATTTTAAGAATTGCGACAACTTCTCTATCTCTGAAAAGTCTTGTTGCAAATCCCTTCTTAAGTTCTGACATGAAATTTGAAAATACTGCAATGTCTAATTCAGGATTATTTTTATATTCAAAAGTTGTTAGAAAGTGAATAAATTCCCGACTTCCAATGTCTTTTTCAAAGATATCCAGCTTGTGACGGAAAGATCACATATTAATTTCCCATTTCCTTGTAGCTCAGTATTGAGCGCATTTAAATGTTTAAGGATGTCTTTCAGGAAAGCCACAGTTAGCATATTGCGTTCGTTTTTTAGGAACTCCAAATAGATTCTTGTTTTTTGTGTATCCAAGTTTTCTAAGAAGGAGATTACTTCTTTTATTTCCCAAAAACATTCAATCGCTTGACCTTTACTTAGCCAACGAACATTGTTGTATTGCAGTAAGTCAGAATACGCCGAATCACACTCAGATATAAATTCTTTGAACTGTCTGTGCTTAAGAGTGGAATAAAACCTCATGAAATTAATCAACCTGATCAAGCTGTCCATTACTTCCTTCAGAGTGACACTAAGTTTTCCACAAAGGGCTGCCTGGTGAATTATGCACTGATAAGATAGTAGCTCAACATTCTTATCCTTGATTCTCATTACTAGTCCCTTTTCCTTGCCGATCATCGCTGGGGCCCCGTCAGTTGAAAGAGACACCATTTTATCATAACTAATGTTTGATTTTGTCATGAAGTCATCAAAAGTCTTGAATAAATCTTCTCCGCGAGTCTTGCCTTTAAACGGAAATATTGCTAGCAATTCTTCCCTAAATGATTTACTTTCAATATCCGAAAATCGCACGAAAATGGACATTTGTTCCTCATCAACAATGTCGCATGATTCATCAATTGCTATGGCGTAGCAAGGCGCCTTCTGCAGAAGTTCGAGCAAACTACTTTTATTGTCTGCAGATAAAATTTCGGTTCTTCTTGTATTGCTTCTTGCCGACAGTGGAACCTTGAATTGCTTCAACAACATCCTTTTTCTCTTCAAAAAGTGCCGCGACCACTTCCAACATACATTTGTTTACTATCTCAGCGTCTGAAAATGGCTTCTGGTGTTTATTAAGCGTCCAACACACACGCAACGCTGCTTCTGCAGATTATTCTCGCTTGCTCATAGATCGAACTAGTAAAACTATGCTTTTTCGTAAGAAGCTAGATATGACTGGAGTTTTTCTTGACGAACTTCACTACCCAGAGGAAAATTTTTATGGAACTGCTGATGAGTTGTTTCGTAGTGTCGCTTTAAATTGCCGCTTTTAACAAGAGCGACAGTTCTGTTGCATATGAGGCAAACTGGAGCAGCTTCAGGCCTATCAGGCAGCATAAAACAATATTGTTCAGTCCACTCAGTGAAAAACTTCCTATTTTCGCTATCAACTTTACGCTTTTCAGGATCCATATCGATAAAAAAGAAACGTTATGAGCCTCGATAATAACAAAACGCTTCGTACGAGATCGCAACAACTACTGACGAAGTGACTCGACTACCGCTTCCTCGTCAAAGTGTATGCTGGTGCACAACAAAGGACCGCACCGCAAAGGGGAGGCTCTTCCATGCCCAAGATCGCCGCAGCCGAGTAGACTCGCCCGAAAGATAAGTTTCATAAAGTGGAGTTAGGCTTTCGTTCGAGTTACGCCTTCTCTGATTAAATAAAAATTATTTCATAACATAAAAATAATAAGGTTGGCGCTCAAACTTATAGATTCTGTTTGATTCTAAAAGATTTTTCTATAATATAGAAAAATATTTTTTAAATAATTTGATTAATTTATTTTATACTGTCAAAAATTTGTTGGCGGTCCAGTTTTTGACCTTCCGCGGTCCGGACCTGGACCGCGGTCCGCCAGTTGCCGACCCCCGGCCTACAGTATGTGCATTTTTAAACTTATGATGCTTTTTATTTATAAATTTTATATACATTTTGCTCAATATCAACTAGTTATGTTTGTCAGTATATATGTCAAAGTACACATGTGCATTTAATGTTACATTACTAGATTTTTCCCATATACATTATTGCCTTATTGTTTATAGTATATTACTTTAGTTCACTATCGTTCAATTATTTTTATTATATTCAGTTGTTTAGTGCATATATACGAATAAGTAGCTAAAGTTATTCCATATTTTATACAAATGTTCATTATATCTGAAAGTTCTTTTACTGGAAACTTGTTATAGGGAGATTAGATTTTAATCAGGATCCTTTGGATAAAAATCCTTAGCTTTTTAGCTAAAATTTCGATATCATTTTAGCATTTTCATATTTTCTTTAGCCAAGTGCCAGTGTAAATTTTTTTTTTAATATCGAAGTAAAATAAATACAGGATGTTTGTCTGGAAAGAAGTTTATTCTTACTGTTACTAATTAACAGATTCTCCATTATAATGTTATTTGATATAGAAATCATACCACTATTTATATAATTTATTTCTTTATTAATCAATATGAATATAAATAATTTGATATATTCAATGTTGAAAAATGTACCAAATTTTGTTAGTAAAATGCAACTAAAATGGACACTGTAGAAGACTATTTTAGCAAATATTTTCAGCTTGTGAGGCAACTGTTTTTTATATGCCCATTCGATGGCTGTCCTGGGGTTATAGTATAGTTTACAGTATGTGCATTTTATGATGGCTCTTATTTATAAATTTTATACGCAATTTGTTCAATATCAACTAGTTACATTTTTTAGTACATATGTCAAAGTACACATGAGCATTATTCTAAAGTTACTAGATTTTTCCTATATACATTATTTCCTAATGTATTGCATAGTACTTTAGACGATTAAATGATTTTTAGTGCATCCATTATTCATTCCTCACGTAGAAATGTATCGACAGTTGTTCCATATTTTATACAAATGTTCATTATATCTGAAAGTTCTTCTATTAGAAGCTTATTATAGGGAGATTAGATTTCAATAAGATTTAAACTGGCAAATGCAAATCTTTAGGTTTTTAGCTAAAATCTAAATTGTTTTAGCACTTTCTGGGCAAATCCAAATTTTCTTTTACTATCGAATTAAAATAAATACATGATGTTTGCCTGAAAACAAGTTTATACTTATTGTTTCTGATTAACAAATTTTCCATTATAATATTATTTGATATAAATTATACTGAAATCTCAACTGTAAAATCGCACTACTGTCATAAAATATTTTCAGTCATGAATGGTAGACCTACTATTTATTACATTTGTCAGATAATAAATAAAATCATGGGCTAACGTGATAGTCTAGTAAACCTAAAACCTAAACTGATAGAAAATTTGTTCAAATGATGGTGAATTAATTTTTCTCAAATTGTTTCATATTTTGTAACCATGTTCTATTACAAGATTTTAAAAAATTGTCTAAGACTGTATTTTGCATAATAGATAATTAAAAGGAAAAGTTTTATTTTATAACACTTTAAAAGTAATGGTAAAGAACTCTGAAGACAAACGATTGATTTATATATTAAAAAAAAAAAATTGATTTGTTTGGCACATTTTATTAAATGTGATCCTTGTTGTAACATACTTCAATATTAATGAAGTTAAGAATGGTGTGATTTATTTTACCATTGTTAGCAAAAATTAATATATACATTTTATATCTCCTGTCATATGTATCATACCTAAAATTAACTATTTAATTAAGAATTGAAGAATTTTTGAAGGGTGTGTGTACGCACCTAAACTCCCTCTGGGTACGGCAATGATGATTTTACATCAATGATAATATGCTGGCTCCTCAGCTCAAAATACGCTGCCCTGTCCTCAATATTTTCCTCTTTCCCTCATGACCAATTTACTAAATTATAAATTTTGCAAATGAAAAACAATATGGGGGAATTTATCACATCATTTCTACTTCTATGCATAATTAAAATTCCTTTTGTTTGAGGTCTGTTATATTCTGAATCCAAGAACTAATGTTGGGTTTAGTGATGTTAGTTTTTTACTTGAAATAGTCTAAAATGTTTTAGCAAAACAAGATTTTTTAAACAAAATGTTAAAAATGTAACATAGTTTTAATATTAATTTCAGCTTTGTATTATTGTTCACATATATGTATAGATAAATAAATTGAAATGTAAGAATATAATATAGGGTGTACTTTAAAAGTAAAATTCAATTCCCAGTTCTATGAGATATCGGAATTAAAAAAATTTTATTCCCAAAATCCTGCGATTGTTAAAACATCTGAGATTGCAATCCCTAATTGTCTAAAAGCATAAATAGGAAGTTATTATTATTATTACTATTATTATTATTATTATTTTTTTTATTATTATTATTATTATTATTATGCCTCTAGTCATAGTAATATAAAATGCTATTTTTAATTCTGTTCATGTTCAGACTGGATTACAAACTATAAACATAAGATATTTATAATAATAAATTAAATCCCTCTTTCTTCTGTTGTATTTAAAACAAATATTTTACAACCATAAGCAGTAATCAACGACGGTTCTTATTAAAAATCTTTACACCACCTTACTGACTGCATTTTTCATTTTCCTGTGAATCGCCTTGGGTGTTGATTTTATTATTGGAGGTGACTGGTGAAGACACACGCATATATACTTGCGTATAAGTCGACTTCACGTATTTGTCGACTCCCCTACTTTCAGAGGAGAAAATCCAAAACTTGCGTATAAGTCTATCCCAAATAGAGAGAATTTTTTTTTTCAAAAACACTTGAAAATGAAAAAAATATATATATAATAATAAAAACTTCATCGGAACCCTTTGAAGTCCTATTCCAAACAAGTAGGCTTATGACATATGAGTGTTGTCTCCCGTCCAGTTTTGGGGACGCTCGTTCTCGTGTGACAAGCTCCAGGCATTCTTTTACTTCCAAGATTCAGTGTCCTCAAAACGGATGGGAGATAGCACATTTCTGTCTCTCAAGCATCCTTGACACACCGTGCAATCAAAACAATATCTGGCTTCTGCCCGTTATTTGAGCCGCTTTTTTCGTTAGCCCCGAATCACATAACCGTTAACCCCAACACAGTTGTTATTAGATACTCTTCAACAATTCGTGTTATAGAATTATTTCTGAAAAGAACCATTTTTTGTCGAAAACATTCGGCCGTAATCCGAGAAACGAGTGATAAACATCGAATGAAAATGTATGTATATGTTTTGATGATGCGATACACTGGTAGTCCGGAACATCAGGAGGACAGTGACTCACAGGAGCATTTAGATTAGACTTAAGAGTGCACGATTGTGTAATTATTACCACATCGTTTTAGGATCGATTGTCTCACGGAAGAAAAGAACTTTTGGACTTACGATTTTTTTTTCTTTTTAGACTCCGTGTATAAGTGCCCCCCCCCCCACACACACACACACACATACACATTTTGAAGCAACTTTTTTGTCACAAATTTCTTGACTTATACGTGAGTATATACGGTAGTACTCTGCAGATATATACAATGTTAAGGGGAAGATCTCCAGGATTGGAAATTCGACCCTAATAACTTTTTTGCAAAGTTCCTCGTTCTGTTGTGGGGGAAAGCAAAGTAGTTGGTTGGATATCAGACGGAAAAGAATCTGGATATTTTTTATGTTATGAAGAGCCTTAAAATGAGAAGTAGTACATGCTCATTATTTTGATAATATAGTTTTTTTTTTTTTTTTTTTTTTGTTAAACTTTAGTTTAGGGCAACTTATGCACACACACAAAAAAATTAATCTATTAGACCATGGAAATAAATCAAGATTTACTGACATCATCATCTGGGTTTATATATTTATTTTCATAATGAAAAGCTTGATTATTAAATGTGAAGTAATTAAGAAACAGACATAGCATGCACTAAACCTAAAATGAAATCGACTTTCAAGTGTGTCCAAACACAATGACAATGCCTAATCACTGATTAAATTGAAAAAGAGCAGAATTCATGCTCATTTTAAAAAGTACACTAGACACTGAAACATTCACTATAGGAATTAGAGCTTGAAAAATTTTGTGACTTTCCAACGTAGTTGTTATTAATTTTTAAATATTAACCTTGCAACAGCAAATATACAATTTAGATATTTCTTGCAGGTGCCATCTTTGAATGTTTGTTTTTTAAACAAGTGTACGGTCAGTAAAGATTTTCTCTTAATCACATTTGAAGCACTCAAAATAGCTGAATAGGATAAATTTAACTCACCACTTGATTCCAATTCAATTTTAAAACTTGAGAGGAAAAAAAAAGAAAACTTCATGCTTGTCACTATATTTTTAAATTTTTGGAGGTGGGTAGAAGAATCATTTATTTAGATTGAAATCATAGTTATTTGTATTCAGCTGCCTGTAACTATATAGAAAATAAATTATGATGATAGTAGCAATTAATGATTATAGCAAAAAATGCCTTTCTTAGCATTTTATTGATCCTTTTTGAAAAGTTCTAGACTAATATGAAAAATTTATTATCGTTACTGTAATTCGTGTTTGAGTGCTCCTAATCTGATCAAGATATATTGCTACTCAACTAATGTTGTTTTGAGCTGCTAAGAAATCTGTGATGTCCAGGAAAATTCAGGATATTTATTTTAAGTTTGACTGTGTTTTTGTTTCATTTAAAAAAGAATCTAAGAATAAAGCTCTTTTGTCCTGTTTTACATAATGCTTTTCTTGCCATACATAACTGAATGATCTCATATACACTGGCTTCCAAAAGTTAAGCACTGACGATAAAATCAACAAAAATGGAAAAGTAAAGCTTTGATTAACTCAAAATTGTACATGAAGGTAGAAAATGTGTTTATGCATTAAAAAAAATAAGAATTATGTACAAAGATGAAAAAAATATTTACTTTTCGTAAGTTATATGATGACATCACATCTGGGTTATTACTAAATAAAACTTACCAAAACCATCAAACCAAACAAAACTTGCATTAATATGGTATGTGACCACTCCGGACCTTCACACAAACTTTACAATGATTTTCCATGCTTTCAATGAGGTGACCAACCATCGCAGATGCCAGCAATGGCCATTCTTCTAATAGGGCAGTTTCCAACTATCTGAGACTGGTTGGAGGAGGTAAACGTGCAGAGACAGAACCCCTGAGGGCATCCCAAAGGTTTTCAATGGAATTAAGGTCAGGGAAATATGCCGGCCACTCCATATGAGAAATGCCCTCTTTTTCCAGGTATTGATCAATGATGTTAGCTTGATGGGGATCGGCATTATCGTCCATAAGGAGAAAATCAGGACCAAATGCTGCAGCGTAGAGTCTCGCAATAGTGTCTAGGATTTCATCTCGATCCGTGCAGCCATCACAGAACCGTCTTTAAAGATGTGTAGCTCTGTGTGATATCCCATTGAAATTCCAGCCAACACCATGACGCTGCCACCTCTGAATGCATGATGTTTAATTATGTTCTTGGTCTGATTGCATGTGCCTCGTTCTCTTCAGAACCTTACACGTTTATCATCTGATTCCAGGGAAAATCTGGACTCATCTGTGAACAGGACTTTGCGCCAATCTGAGACAGTCCAATTGACATGTTGACGACACCACTTTAATCTAGCCCCTCTGGCTTGGATGGCTAGTGGAACACAAAAACATGGTGCTCTGGTGTACAGTCCCTTCACGTGGAGCCTTCAGCACACAGTACTGGCAGATATTGTCTTACCAAGTGCCTCTGCAACCATAGATGCAACAGTAGTGGAGGTTGCTCGGCGATTCCTCTTGGCTACTATAGCAATATACCGATCATCAGAGGGCGAAATAACCTTTCGATGACTGAGCACAGGTCGCCAAGCAGCTGTTTGACTGATGAATTGTTTCTATAATCGAGAAATTACCGAATGATCAGCACCAAAGAAAATAGAGACGTCTTTGATTGAATGCCCTGCTTCAATGCATCCGACAGCATGCCAGTGCTCATTATCTGTCATTCATCTTCTTTCAGCCATAGAAACACGAATATCATCAAAAATAATCCTACGAAAGTTATAAACATTTTGTATCAACATTTAAATGCACCTCCTCAAACCCTTCAGAATTCTTTCGTCTTCAACAACTGCCTAATTAGCATATATCTGGACAGTCAATCGTAATTGGCTGTAACATACGATACTTGCATACTACCATCTACATCCGCAATGATTTTCAGCCACTCAAATTTAAATATGCTTTCGAAAAATGAAGATTTGCATTGTGTGCTTAACTCTTGGAAGTTATTGTATTATAAAGGATATAAATATATTTCTGTATTCTTTATTTATGTACTTTGTAATTATTTTTGATTATTAGGTCTAATAAATTATTTTATTGTTTCAGCCATAATTTTAGTGAAGTTTCCCATATGGAGTTTGGTAAAAGGTCGATTGATAAAGTGATTGGTACAAAGCATGATGCAGCTGTTGTAAGATTTCTTATTTTTAATATTATAATAGATTGCAATATACAGGGTGGCAGAAGTTTAAATTGTCATATTTTTCTAAGGATTTTTATAATTGTTGAAAATTGATAAAACGTCATTTCAGGGAGGTATTATTCACATTAATGGAAATTTGACCAACTTTCTAGAAAAAAGATGACATGCTAGCAGTTGTGAATTATATATTATATATTTAATTGACTGCATTTTTAGCAGAAATTTCCCAGTTTTTTTGCAGGAACAGCTCAAAACTGTATTCAGTGTTTAGTATGTCAATAAAGATTTTTATTTGATAGTATAAAAGTCATAGCCAAACCTTATGGTATCTTCAATTAATACTTAGACAACATCTTTACCAATTGTATAAGTAAAGTCAAAACTTGTGCTGAGACTTTTCCCAACATATATGAAAATCTGCTTTAGCACAAAATGAAAAATCATTAGAAGTAACTCTTATATTCTAAATTAAAAGTTATATGAACATAATTAGGCTAGTGAAACTTAATTATTATTGAACTTAACTTGGCAAACTGTAAATAGTATACTGAAATCAGCAATAACTTTGCTTTAAATTAAATTCATTCCATTTAAAGTTTTTGAATACCTCATAACTTTGATGTAAATTAATTATTAATTTTTTTAATTGTTTTTGCTTCCTTAACCCTTTCGCTACGATTGGCATGCCCGCGTGTCGGCTGTGAACTTGCATTCAAGGACGGACGGCACACACTCATGATGGAGGAAACTTTACCGTAAACGGCGAGTGGCGCTCATGTGTGTTTTCACATGGAACATTTTAATTTGTTTACTAGATGGCGTTAGATGCCCGTGGAAACAACTTCATTGTATTTTGCAGATACATGACCTTGACATAAGGAGGATCCAATGAATTATTTCTTCATTTGGAGCGGTGAAACATGATTTACTAATATAAACAGACAGGGCAATTCTCGCAGCATCAACAATTTTATAATTGAGTTTCGGGTTTTGTTTTGATTTCAACTTCATGATTTCGTTGGTGAATCATAGGAATATAAAAGAGTATTTTTTTTTGGGGGGGGGGGAGGGGTTAGAGGCAGTGAAATTATTCGTTTATTTCGGATAAATGAATGGGAGCAACTAACAAGTATTTTGTATTCAGATTTGTATGAAAAATATACAGCAAATAGAAAATAAATATTTCTTTTATTCCTGAAAAAAGTAGATTTCTGTGTTCAATAGGTGATTTTTAGTGAATTTTTTCCGAGAGTTAGGCTTAGCGCAAAAAAATTGCCGTCTCCCGGGAAGCGTTCAGAAGCGAAGCGCTCTGTCCTTTGGGCTGCAGCAGTTCCGGAATGCCACCATCACGAAAGGGTTAACAGAATTGTGATTTGAATTTCTATATATCTGTAATTATATATTAAGCAATCTGGAAATTTTCACCTTAACATCCACCACTTCTGTAAACAAGTTTGTTTAACTATATTTCCATAAATATTTAAATGTTTATAAAACTATATTTCTTTCATACCCCAAATGTAAAAATTTTATATTGTATTCTATGTTTTGTTTTTAACTAAATATAAACTTTCATGTGAAATTTCAAGTGGGATTTCTCCATAAATGTATTTCTCATGTTGTGTTGCAAGCCAGATCTCTTAATCTTTTAATATTGTAATGTTTTTGGGCTATCACAATATCTCCAATTTTTGTTTTCAAATTTTAATGAGTTCTATCTACCCTGTTGAATAAACACCAAGAAAATTTCAAGATGACTGCCTCAAGAATACTATGTTGTAGGGAATTCCAATTATGTGGATCAATGCCAAGTGGGGCCTGGTGTTAATTTGGGGCCCCCATACTGCCACTGCATATGAAACACATGCAAAATATTAACATGTAACAAATTTGGGGTCTCAGGATCATAGCTCCAAAGGCTCTTTTTTATGTGTAGAAAACTTCCATACTTTTAATTTGAAATCAAAATATATGTATAATATTTATAACTATTAAAATATTTCATAATTTAAAATAACAATAATTATTACAGATTTTAAATTAAGAGATTATTTCTACTTTAATTTTTTATCACATACAAAATTTAGGGGCCCATTAAAATTTGGAGGCCCAAGACCATGGCCCCAGAGGCCTGTCTGTGGATATAAGGAAGTGTATCACATTGAGCGATACTCTTTATGCTCTCTAAACCTGAGCTCATGTCTGAGCTAGCTCATCACCAAAGAGCTGTTTTGTGGCTTTGAACCTGGATGCTGCCTAAAGTAAATATTTTTTCTATTTTGGTTGCATAGAACAACTAATTTTAGATCACCATATAGATTTAAATATAGAACATAGCAAATTTTCTTGCTCTGCTAGTACATTTAAGGACTATTCAGTGCCGATGAGATCTAACTGCAATACTGGTTAATTGATGCTAGTTGTCATGAGGCATGATTTCAAAAATTGTTTAGTTTGTAGAGATAGTCATCTGTTGGACACCTCATTTTTATTTTGTGTGTGTGTGGGGGGGGGGGGGGGTATTTCCACTAATAACACCTATTCCAACAATGATGTATATTAAATTTCTGTATATTTTTTGATTAATTTAATGCACTTCTACTGAAAGAAAATGTGCCCAAAAAAAAGCAAGTGCAGAAAGATGGGATTTTATATACATTACATCTATATTATTAATAAATTATTCTAACATAGTAAACTGAATCTTTTATTTTGAAATGCTTGAAAAAATAATAAACTTTTCTATAGTTTTCCTAAACATTCTAATTTTCAGTATTCTTGAATGAAGTTTGTTATATTAATTCATATTATTTATACTTTTAAAATGATATTTGGAAAAAAATTACTATTTTTAAGTTAAGTAACAGATAACATAGCGTTTAAAAAAAATTGTTTTTCACTACATACTACTGAGCACTGTAGTGCTCATGGGCAACAGGTTGTGGATCTCTTCCTTAAAGAATAGATTACTAAATGAAAATTTACAAAGTCTGGCATTGTAAATTTTCATTCTGTAATATACCTGTTACTTACATTATACTTTCCATAATATCAATGCCAGGTTTGTTCATAATTTTACAGCGATTTGAAGAATCTTGTTCATTTCAATGTGGCTGTCTAAGTATAACTAAACAAAAATCTGGACTACTTGTTCACACTTTTATCAAAACCTATCTGTGAGATCTTTCCCATATAATGCCATTTTGTAAATGCCCATTACCGAGAAGAATATAGAAATGAGACCAACTGTCTTTAACATATACTGTACTGTAGAATTTAAAGACCCCCATACTAATTTGTTTACAACAAAAATCTGCCTTCTTCATTATTACAGATGCAAATTAAACAAAAGGTTGCTGTTCTAATGGCTCTAAGTATTCATCCATTGTGAATTACCTAGCTTAATAATGCTATCTAGTATCATTTCAAATTCAAATGAAACTTTCCTTTTTAATGCCACATATACTTGATGTTGAGTTTAATTATGCTTTCAGGTACATCAGAAATATATGCCAATGAGAATTTTGCTATCATTTATTTGTGATAGTGTTAAATAAAACATAATTTAGGGAAAATGCCTCTTTTTATCACATTGATTATAAGCTACCTCCTGTGAAGGATTAGATATGTTCAAAGTGTTTCATACATTGTACTTATTTTACTGATTAAACAAATTGCATAACATTAAGTTTCTGATTACTTTTAATTTAGATTTTTGATACGTCAACATTTGGTGAGCTACAGAACTTTCCTATTGAAGATTTAGGGAATAATTATTCAAAAAATAGAGCAACATTTGACTTCTCAGATGAGTTGGTACTATCAGATGGTCTCATATATGATGTACGGAGTGGGAGGATGGTTCACAAGTTAGATAAGTTTAATTCTAATTGGAATGGTGTGTTTCATCCTAATGGCCGAGAAATCATCTCTAATTCAGAAATTGTATCCTTTGCTCATGATGTTGTTCTATGTTTTATGGTTATATTATAATTTCAAGAAGAGCTGGCCTGTTTGAGTTAAATTTTATATGTAGTATTTTAGCAGTGTCATGTGCATACTGAAATATCTTGTTTTGGATATCACTATAGCCAGGTAATAAGCATCCATGAAATTCTAAATGCATAATTGCTGCAAAGTATTACAATTGCACATTATTCATCACCACTCTTACCAAATCTAAAGTATCTAAAATTCCATCGCAGTGATTCAGCATACTCCTTCCAGATATGAAGGGGGTCCAGATTTTTGTTCTTATACTCCCTTTAAAGTCCTTTATTTTTATTTCAATTTTCAATACCCTTTGAAAGTGTTTGAATTTTACTATGGTCTTGAAAGATCTTGATTTTATTTATTCCTTGATTCATAAATTCTATGGTTTGGGCATTATTCAAAATAACATTTCTAACTGATCAAAATATCCTGTTTACTGTCATCATTGATAGAAGCAAGCTATGTGCATTTTTCAAGAAAGAAAATTTATTTGAGTCAGCTATCAAACAAACAATATATGTACTTCCTTAATAAAATCAGCTATATGAAAATTTTGTATAGCTTTTTTTTTTTATTTTAAAGAACTACATACATTTTAAAGAACTACATAAAGAACTACATACATAAAGAACTACTACACCCTTCAAACAGCAGTTATTTTCATTATGGATCAGTCATGTTGGTTATGCTAAATTTTAATGAAACTTAAAAGTGTTTTAAAATTTCTGCCATTTTTTTAGAATGGTAGATGCATTGCAAAGGTTTAATGATATGTAATGAAAAAATAAAATTATAGTAAATCTATCAGAATCTACTTGCAATCCAGAATATGAATCTGTTATTGGGACCATTTTTGCCCCATCCCCTTTTTAGCTTTCAAGTTAAAATTGTGGATTGAGTTGTCATCCAATGCTTGATAGTAGTAATTTTTTTGTGAATTATGTAATTATTTGTAAAAAATGCTAAGATCTTATCTTTCAGTCTCAATTTTAAGATTTTACCATTTATGTGTACAACCAATTGGTTAATTTTACTAATTTCTTGAATTAAGAGAAATAACTCAAATTTTCTCCTGATTTGGTTTTAAATGTGAGCATTATTTGCATTATTGGGAAATATGTATTAGGTGCACTTCTTTGATTTTAAGTTTTGGGCATCAGGCTGTCTGTCTCACTGTGTGTTAACCCTTTGCAGATGGCAGATGCATTCACGTATCATCTGTGAAACATCGTTTAAAGATGATACGCACGTATTCATATCCAAGAGAAATTTACCGTAAAGGGCAGACACCAATGTGCATTTTCATATGGAACGTTTTTATTTGAATTTATTTGAAAACTAGATGGCACTAAATGTCCATTCCAACATTTACAACGTATTTTGCTAATACTTTACCTTGGTATATGGTAGTCCTTATAAATCATCTTGTCATCTAGAACAGTAAAACATGGTTTTGTAATATAAACAAACACATCATTTCTCGCAGACTCTGTTATAATTGAGTATGGGTTCTTGTTTTGATTTTAGTATAATGATTGCATTGGTGAATTATTGGAATGTAAGAGAATATATTTTTCAAGTTTGGGTTTTAGAGGAATGTGTGGCAATGAATTTATTAGAGTACTTTGGATAAGAGTATGACTGGGTCAAGATGTTTTTTGCGTATGGAAGAATATACTTGCATGGTAATCAAACCGGATAGTTATAAAAGTAATGCAGATAGTGAGGATTTGTGGGACTTTTATTAAGGTATTTCTGATAAGCACTCTGGCAGTTTCTATGAATGCAAAGATTGCAATGTTGGTCTGTGCATGGATCCATGTTTTGAAATGTATTATATGTGAAAGGCATATTAATTACTAACAAAGCTATTTTCTTCTTAATTGTACATAATCTCTATTAGCTATATAAAGTATTGAGTACAATCATTTGGATATTTAACAAATAACCATTTTAATCAAATTAATCATTTTTAATCATTTAAATTTATAATATTTAAATAAAAGATAATTTGTGTGGAACGTATACATCAAATGGGAAATAAGTAATTTCCTTTATTCTTGAAAAAAGTAGAATGCTGTGTTGAATGGGTGATTGTTAGTAAATTTTTCGGGAGTTAGTCTTAGTGCAAAAAATGCACTGTCCTTTGGGAAGTTTGAAAGCAAAATACTCCATTCTTTGGGCCATAGTAGTTCCAGGATGCCACCGTCTACAAAGGGTTAATGTGCATACATTTGTGCTGTTATGCCCTGCCTTATCCACTACAGAATGATTTTTTACTTTACTATGTGTAAATATTAATTAATATTCTAACATCATTCTTTCCCATAATACATAAATCCCAAATAATACATCATATGAAAATGTATACACTGGTGAAACCTAAGGACATTTATACATATATATGACAACATTTTATGACTGCAGTAAAATTTTTTGTTCCTTTTATGACTTTTGAGAACAGTGACTTGACTTCTCTACCACAATACATATATTGAAATTTATTAAAGTGTATGAATAGAAATACACAACATGCTTATCTGTATTCTGAAAAGATGATTAAATTGCTAAAGAGCAAGTTGTAATGCAGGTCAAGTTAATAAAAGTTTGGATAACTTGAAATTTTTTCACATTATATATATTATTTTTGAACTAATATTCTGAATTTCTTGTTTTGAATACTTTAAAACTTACAATACATTTCATGAGACATGGAAAATGTTCTTGTAAATGAAAATATTCTCAGTTGGGAATACTTTCTTACCTGCTTTATTTTCTGAAAAATGTCTGGCTATCAAAAATGATGCCTTTTATATCATTATAATTGTATGAAAGAATATCTTTTGGGGGGTTTTGTCCTGGGTACCAAACTACCTTATTTTGTCTCAGTCATTCAAGTCAAATGTTATTTTATAGTTTATATATTAATGTTATTTTTAAGTATACAATTAAACTCCTGATATTCTGTATTACATTTTGTTAAATTGAATTTTGTTAATTTTCTTAACAACAACAGTGGGATATTCGCACTTTCAAACTTCTTCGGACTGTAGCTGCACTTGACCAATGCAGAGTCACTTTTAATCCCTCTGCCAGTGTAATTTATGCAGGTTTGTAATTTTATGTTTGTTACATGCACTATTTATATTTTCTGCTATGATTATTTTTACAATTATTTGGATTGTTACAATGCAGTATCACTTCAATATCACTGCAGTATCACTAATCACTTCAGTAGTAAATTGCAGTTTTGTAGTTTTATATGTAATCATTGCTAATGTGATTTATAAAATGATTTGGAATTCAAAGTTTAAGAGAAACTCCTTGCATTTTTAGAAGCTAAATAGCTGTTAAATTATCACATAGCTTCTGGAATAAACTCATCACATCTTAGGTAGTAAATTTTACCAAAGACAATGTTATTTGCATTAAATACCATACCAACTAAAATAAAATAAATGATTATAACTGTTGAATATAAACTAATAAATAAAATTCATATCCAAAATTTTACTGCTTCTGGTTGCTGCGTGTAACAGTGCTATTATGCACATTTATACATAAGTATGGATGATAAAATAAATTATCCAATCATCACAATTTGTAAAAACAAAGTATTATGTTTATATTGAAGGCATATATAGTTGAGATATGAAGTTATGTTTCTATTTGTCTAATAAATTAAAATAGACTACTATGAGAGAAGGGAGAATTTGCAGAACAAAACTCCTGCAATCACAATTTTACTCTTCCAGTTACATTTAAGAATTAAGAATGAGTAGAAGATAGTTTATGATTTATCGACTTGTTTTAAAAACCGTTAATAAGATATATTTTTATGGGTGCATAGATTAAGAATCAAGGAAAGACATATGTTTGCCTTTAAATTAAGAAACAACAGTTATAGTTTATGTGAAGTTTTCAGAGACTCAATAAAACTATTTCAAAAAAAAAAAATAAATAAATAAATAATTACTACTCATTAAACAATAAAATTTTCAAATTTTATTGACCATAACCAGGCTTTAATTTAGAGTGCAACTATAATAATATGTAATATGCTTTAATTTCTAAACAAATTTCAGTGGCAGATTTGTCTATATTACATAACCTAGGGTGAGTTATGTGGCCTGGGTCTTTCGCATTCACACATAGTCCACTGCAATGAACATTGTACTCTGCTGATAGAAACATTTGATATGCTGTTATGAGAATTGACCAAACAGGATCGACAAAAAAGTTTTAGTTTCTCTAGCAATTTTCTCATACTATTGTATAAAGAATGTTCCTGACAAAAGTTTTTTTATTGAGATTTAAATGAAAAATTTTATTTAAAGACATCCTGAACACATTTTGAACATTTTTGTAAATATTTCCAGCAGTATGTGTATGTATCTGTGAAGTGCTCCAGAATAAATTCACGTATCATTATGATATTTTATATGTAGGTGTATTCTGTAGAAAATTGTAAATATGGAGCTTCAATACTTTTCCATGGATGCTTAATACACCCTTGGCGTGATATGCAGGAGCAAGAAATATCAATTGTAATGCCTTAATATAACTGTGTTTTACATCCTACATATGTCATTTTAACTCTGTGAAAATATAATATGTCCTAAATAAGATATTTTCATACGTCCTAAATAAGCACAAGTGTAAACAAATTATTTATCATTTAAAAAAAGCACAGATAGCCCCCTAAAAAGTAAAAGAAAATGCCAAGCTTTTAAAAAGAAAAACATAACTTTTATGAAATTAGAAAGTTTCATCTAAAAAATGTTGTATCAAATTGTCAATACTTTTTAATTCTGGTACACTCTGTACTTTGTGGCCACCTTTACAAAATAATAATAATAAAGTAATTCTCTTTCACAACCTTCTTAAATTGTCAATTTCTACATTTAATAAAAAATAAATAAATAGATAGTGAGACAGTTGTAAAGTTGCCTTACTCTGGGGATCCATTGTAATGTAACCTTTACGTATCTATTCCTAAAATCATGCCTTTGATTCACCAGTGTACTCACTTCAATCTTAAATCTACTGATTAGAGTTCCATTAATGATCTACAACATTAACAAACACATACTTAACCAGCTAACTTCGCTGACAACTCAAAATACAATTACATACACAGAATATTTACAAGCTAGCTCTGTCATATCTATACCTCGACTGAACCTTAGCATTTCGTTACTGAACTGAATTAGCAAAACTAATCAACTATTAAACCATAGATGTCTATACTCACAATATTGTAGAGGCAAGACTTCGCTGCGTACTTTCCATTCATTGAACAGGATCACCACCCACCCCTGCGCACTCTCGTATCACAATACCAGCCTAAGCTGCGCAACGACTCACGATTACATTCTTATCGAATTCCAATCTGTATATCTGAATATTCCAATCTCTTCTGCCTAATGTTTGCCTCTTTTATAGTCCTGGCCAGTCGTGAGTACGTGATTCTCGAAAACAGAGTGGAGGTGTTTCATACATAAGTTTGCATAATAAAAAGTAAAATTTGCATACATTAATCATGAATAATAAAATCCTGACACAGTACTTTGTGGAAATGTCTGAATAAGAAAATGGATATAATTAAATTACATACAATGCTTTATAGTACAGAAATTATAAATTTATTTAAAACATGAAAAGGTGGCTGCCAAGTGCTAAGTATATCTGAGTTAAAAAATGAAATAGTGACAGTTTGATATCACAACATTTTTAGTTTCAACTTTCTATTTTTTTTTTTTTGTTGTTGTGTGTGTGTTTTCCTCATTTCTTAAGGTTGGCAGGCTTTTTTTTATGTTTTGTGTTTTTAGGGTATGCAATTATACTCTAATAACACAACAAAATGTTCAGTTATGTTGAGACACCTTAAAATATTTACTAGTTGTCTTCAAATTTACTGTGGCTTATTTTTTCATGAAAATGAATAGAGAGAGTGTCACACTCAAGTTCCCCAAATTTATTTTTAGAGTGGTACCCTAGGCTGTATATACATGGGACTTTCCCTCATGGGAAGAAACATACTATTAAGAGCATGTGGTCTTATCTCTAATTTATAGTCTTAAATTTTATTCATAAGATATTTTTCACTTTTTTTCAGTGTCATTTAATCAAGATATAAAAGCATCTGCTGGTAATATGAACTGTTTCTATACTTTTGATGCATTGGACTACAACATCATTTGTAAGTGTATTCATATAATTGAATTCATCTTTAAATAGAAATCTGTTCTTTCAGCTTAATCCCTATACCTTTTTATTTTTGTCCATTCGAGAAACATAATCTATAGTGTAAAGGCATACAATTTTTTTTTCACCCTGGGATACAAAAATTGTGTACCTACCAATATACAATATCAGCTTACAAAGTTTCATTATTATACATAGATTAAAATTTTAATTGGATGTTGTTGACTTGAAACTTCATAAAAATAAATTTAGAGTTTTTGGAATTCCTCAGTAAAAATTATTTTACCTAAATAATTTGAGTAAAGGTCAGACCAACTTACCAATGTTGCTAACTATCTCTTTGTAAACTTTTGTGATCATAAATTTATAAAAATGAAGATTTAGATTTTTGATAAGCATGTTAATTGTTAATATACGTACGTTATAAGATGTCAATAATTAAAGTAGATATGGAAAAATTATTTTTCAAAATATTTCAGAGCATATCTTTGAAAATCATTCTACTGACAAAGATAGTGGCAGATATTAATAAATAGAACTAATGAAAGTCATTTGAATATTAAAAAAAAATGTAGCTTTACAAATCTGAATAAACATCTATATTAAATGATTTTGTCACTGTTCCTAAATGTATTTGAACAAGGATAAATCCATATCTAGTACATGTCTGCCATTTGCTACAGATTGTCCATAATTTCTACAAATTCCGATACTAAACTGCTACAAAGCTGCGGAATAGCAGAAAAAAATATGGATTCCTTTAGAAATAATTTGTTTTTTATCATTTTATTTTTTTATAAACTTTATATAGAAAAACATTTGTTATGATAATTTCTTTCTTACTCCAATTAAAGCCATCAAATTAAGTTTTTTGTAGCTTAAATCTGATGTAATATACCTCAATGGATTTTATACAGCTAGAAAAGCCTTAATACAAAATTTGAGTTAAAATAATAAAAACTTAATATAAATAAAACTAATTCTTTTGTGTTTGAATATGTTGCTTATATTTTCCTTATCTTTTGTAATTTTCCTTTTCCTTTCCTTATCCTTTGTTTTTTACTTTGTAAAAAATTTGAGTTGTTACTGAAATATTACTGAAAATATGATATCTAATTACTGGCGACTTTATACAGCTAGAAAAGCCACAATACAAAATTTGAGTTAAAATAATAAAAACTTAATATAAATAAAAGTAATTCATTTGTACTTGAATATGTTGCTTATATTTTTCTTATCGTTTGCAATTTTCCTTTTCCTTATCCTTTGTTTTTTACTTTGTAAAAAATTTGAGTTGTTACTGAAATATTACTGAAAATATGATATCTAATTACTGACTGGACTTTATACAGCTACAAAAGCCGCAATACAAAATTTGAGTTAAAATAATAAAACTTAATATAAATAAAAATAATTCTTTTGTGCTTGAATATGTTGCTTATATTTTCCTTATCCTTTCCTTATCCTTTGTTTCTTACTTTGTAAAAAATTGAGTTGTTACTGAAAATATGATATCTAATTACTGACTAGACCTTTAGAGGTTGCCATCTCTGTTTTTGACTAGAAGCCAGTAGACGCTTTGTGTTTTATTTTGCTTCTATTATAGTTTATATCTTGTTTGTATGAATTTGAAATATCTAATTTGTGAAAGTGCACCCTTTTTAATCCTGAACAGCTAGAAAAGCCACAATACGAAATTTGAGTTAAAATAATAAAAACTTAATATAAATAAAACTTAATATAAATAAAAGTAATTCATTTGTACTTGAATATGTTGCTTATATTTTTCTTATCATTTGCAATTTTCCTTTTCCTTATCCTTTCCTTATCCTTTGTTTTTTACTTTGTAAAAAATTTGAGTTGTTACTGAAATATTACTGAAAATATGATATCTAATTACTGACTGGACTTTATACAGCTACAAAAGCCGCAATACAAAATTTGAGTTAAAATAATAAAACTTAATATAAATAAAACTTAATATAAATAAAAATAATTCTTTTGTGCTTGAATATGTTGCTTATATTTTCCTTATCTTTTGCAATTTTCCTTTTCCTTATCCTTTGTTTCTTACTTTGTAAAAAATTGAGTTGTTACTGAAAATATGATATCTAATTACTGACTAGACCTTTAGAGGTTGCCATCTCTGTTTTTGACTAGAAGCCAGTAGACGCTTTGTGTTTTATTTTGCTTCTATTATAGTTTATATCTTGTTTGTATGAATTTGAAATATCTAATTTGTGAAAGTGCACCCTTTTTAATCCTGAACAATAAAGCGTAGTGAAATGGATAACGGTTGTAGTTTGCAAAAGAATAAAGCCTTAAAAAATCCCTAAAATATCATCAAGGCTATAAAATATCATCATATACATGTGGCTGTGCCTTTGAAGGAGTTCTTTGTCAGAAAACAGTGTTTTTTGTTCTCTGTGTTTGTACAATTTTTTTGATAATTCATGGTGGTAGAGACGATTGTAGATACTTTTTTGTTTCTAAGATACACAGCATGTGGACTACTTCAAAAGATGTAGTTGAAATAAAAAATTCAGTTCTTTTCTCACTTCAAAGTCAGATAATTCTGTGATTGCGGCAGAAGCCCTTTTTGCTTGATTTTTGGTGGAACAAAATATTTCTCTTCAGGCTTCTGCACACTCTAGAATGCTGTTTAAAATAATGGACTCTGAAATCACCAAAATATGAGAGTTAGAGAATGAAAACAACAGATAACACTGAACATACAAAATTATCTGATGTTCAGTGCCAGAGAAAGAAAGATGTGTATCGCTGATGTTATTAGAAAAAAATGCTTTTTCTGTTGCCACATATGTCAGTATCAATATTTGTAATATATCCTTTAGTAGTGACATATTTTAGTGAAATCAATGGACAAATGGTTACTGCTATTATCATTATTAGATTCCAACGATGCCACAGGACAAAGCATTTTCAATCTTTTGGATAATGACTTTAATAAGTTAAATATTAAATAAAACTATGTCATTTTTGAAGTGATAATTCCAGTAACTTGCAAGGAAAGTTTAAAGAAGTTGCAGTTTTTCTAGAGAAAAGTACCCATACATAAAGGTTATAGGATGCTCTTGCCATTTAATCCATAGAGCTACTAAAAAATCCTCACCTGTAGATATTGAATTACTAATAATTAAAATATTTTGTCCAGAAAGGAGCAATAAACAGGAATATGAACAATAGTGACATGACTATGAGCTGTCTTTCCCCCAAAGTTACAAGTTTTTAGAATTGAATTGCCTCTGAAAATCTGGGATTTTGCCATTTCATTTTGAAATTCTGTGTTATGATTTCTTTTCATTGTGTCATTCAAAAGTATTTAACTACTACACCCGCAGAAATATCATGAAATTAGTCATGAATGCCTAAAAAATGACACACATTTTGAGATAAGAGTTTTCTTGTTATTACATTATGATATGAGTTACCTGTTATACATTACTGGAATTTAATTTCCCCACAATAAATAAATGTTTCATAATGCAGTAGAAATTGGTGCTTGTAAGCAGTGATTCCACTGCATTACGAGGGAGATAATCACTGATTTAACTTTTTATCCCTTTTGCAATCTATTTGCATCGACTAAGTTTTTTATAACCATTTCATGTTATATACAAAAAACAGCTATTTTCCAAATGTATTATTGATGAAATAAAGAGCTATTTTGCAACAGTATATCGAAAAACTGCATTTGCATGTGATCACTCTGTATATTTTATTTAATTGTGAAAATATTTTCTCCTATGCAATCTGTTTGCATCAACTTAAATTTTGATAATTATTGCATATTATATACAAGAAATATATTTTTCATACACATTTATTAATGAAATTAAGGGCTATTTTGCAACAGTATTGCAAAAAACTGCGTTTGTACATGATCATCATAGTATTTCATTTAATTGTGAAAATATTTTCTACTTATACAACCTGTTTGCATCGACTAAAATTCTAATAACTATTGTATGTTGCATACAAAAAAGCTATTTTTCAAACATATTGTTAGTGAAGTGAATGACTATTTCACAACAGTATTGTGAAAAACTGCATTTGTACACTATCCTTGATACATTTCATTTAATTATGAAAATATTTTCCACTTCTGCAATCTTTTGTATTGACTAAAATTCTGATAATTATTGTGTGTTGTAACCTATTTTTCAAATGCATAAATAATGAAATGAAGGGTTGTTTTGCAACAGTATCTCTATTTTGCAACAGTATAGTATTTGCAACAGAAAGTATCAGAATCGTGCTGAAAATTGCAACTTGAGTTTTTGATGGATCTACACATTTCAAGCACTCTGGAACCTGAAAAAACTATTTTTAGTGTGACATCTGTGTGTGTTTTTGTTTGTCTATATGTCTGTCTTTGCAATGTATGAAGCTGAACTCTAGCTGAAAAACTGTTTGACCAAATTTTGCAAAATTTGATAGATAAATTACTTATAAATTACTTGTAGTAGTATATGGGGCCTACTCTGGGGTAAAATGACATTGTATTTTGTCCTAGAGTAGGCCCCATATACTACTGGATTACCCTGGTACTGATTAGATTGTGTTATGATTTGCAGAAAAAAAATTACCTGCTTCTTTTGTGAATGCTTTTACCTGCTTCTTTTGTGAAAAATTACCTGCTTCTTTTGTCGACATCCTTTAAGGTTAAAAGCATAAAAAAAAATCACCAGTGTTTAACTTGCGACAAAAATCGTCACTCACAAACAAATACATCTGAATAGGTACTTTCAATCCTTCAACACCATCATTATCTAATGCTTAGACATTTTATCATAAGACCGTCATAAAAGATCGAATGATCGATCTACAGAATGCTAATATTTGATCTACTGATTATTCTCTGAGCCACATATCATACTGATGTTTTCTAAGTGAACTTCTTATATACATCGGGATGAGTACCTATCGGAATACTAACTGCATCATCAGAGATCCACCCCAAAATATGTAAATGAGTTTGTGTATGCATCGAATATTCAATTTGAATGAAGACTTCTGTTGAAAGAACACCATGAGTCACTCCTAAGAACGAAGTAAGTGGTTCAAAAATAAAATTAAGTTTCTGAAAATCATTCAGGGGAATGGTGATTCACGATGTTTGTTTACATTCTTCCAGCAGGCAATAGGTGGCTAACTGTTGGACCTGTTTCAGAAAGACTTCTGGAGCAATGGCCAAATATTTCTGAATAATTTTTAAATTACTTACCATCTTAAATATCTTTTGAAAAAACTCTTAGTAGCGTAGTAAATCATTTATTTCATTTACACGCAAGTATTTTGAGAGGTTTTCTTTAATTTTTCAAAGTGAAGCAGTTCAAATACATCAGCTGTACAGAGACACAAATAATTTGATCAGATATGTCATACTTCAGTTTCTTCAAGATGATTTGATTGCTCTTAAGTGCAGTTATAACCTAGATAAAATTGATTTAGAGAGCAGTGTCTCATAGAAGCCTTTAAAAGATATAGAAATTGGTATAAAAACCAAAAAACTTTTAATGAATTTCAAAGATAAAAATAAATTTTTATTGGATGTTAAGGCAGATTTAATTAAAATAACCAAATATTTAAAAACAAACCTGCTATTTTGTAATTAGAAGCTAAAAGATTTAAAGATATTGACACCAGGGTTATTCCCATCTGAAGAAATAAAGTTTTTTGTCGCTAGTGGCTTACATGAAGTCACTAGGATTTGTAATTATGTCAATTTTTCATATGAACTTACAAGAGATTTATTATGAATTATTATGGACAAGATTGAAAGTTATTAAGATATGACAGATTGGCTATTTCTGAATTTTCAAAATTCATAAGTGATGATATATTGGCAGAATCAAGTGTTGACTATTATTTACTCTCAATCTTTAATTTTAATGATTCTTTTAGACAGCCAAAATTGGCAAATATTACAAAACTAGTAAAACCTTCTTTTAGTTTTACCTCATGGACATTCAGACCCTGAAAGAGGGTTTCCGGTAAATAATGCTTCTGTAGCAAAAGGAAAAACCAACTACCATATATACTCGTGTATAAGTCAACCCCCCTACTTTCAGAGAAAAAAAACGAAAAAAAAAAAAAATCCGAAACGCGCGTAGAAGTCAATCCCAAAAACAGAAAAAAAATGTTCAATAAATTATTTTAAAAAACTTGAAAACGTAGAATATATATATATATATATATAAGAATGAAAGTAGAAAAGGACGGGAGTGACCATATGAATTACATAAGAATGGTAGGGGTGGATTGCGACACCCCTTTCTCGCTTAAAGCAGCTTTTACTACCCGGGTAACACTCACGGAACCAACATAATTCCATGGTCAGCCTCCCAAATGTGCGACAATAAAAGCACCAGAACAGACTCAGGAGCAAAGAAGTTAACGAATCCATGAAGGGAAAACATCCGCTAGTCCAACCCGATGGAACGTTTCTTTATATAAGTAAAGTTGCTCATGCGCAGAGAAATATCAGGATAATAGTTTCGCAGTCATGAATATTAAATCTCTATATCTACAATCAAATTACAAATTTTCTTTAAAAAACGATTTGTAATAATGTTGTACAAAATTGACTGGATAATTTCTTTTTATAGCTTCATCTGCAAATTTTTTACATTTGCAAATGCAGTCTTTCCTAAAAGTATTATAATTTTGGTTTCTTCTAAAATGTCCAATTATTATATTTCTGAAGACATACTTTGCAAAGTTTGAGTTCCAATCGATTATATGATTTACCTTGATCCTGTATGAATCTCTTTTGTCGTGTAACTCTGTGTATATTCCATATTTCTTGTGTTTTTTGATAGCTAAATCCAAGAATTTTACTGATCCGTCCTCACACGCTGGATTTTCAATAAGGTCCAATTCGCTTGGGTAGATTGAAAAGTCAAAACATGGGGTGTTTTCAAAGCCCCCAATTATCACATCATCGACATAACGGAAGTAGGGCATTTCCGATAGGGTATGAGTGCCTCTTTCGTATTTAGATAGATATATATCTGCTAGTATTGACGAGCAACTCCCTCCCATAGGTATGCCCTTGATTTGTTTGTAAAAATTGCTTCCGTCGTGTAGTATGTTTTCTTTCAATACCAATTCCACCAAGTCCATGTATCTTCTATAAGTTATAAATTGCTTTAGATCGTATTCTTCATGTAGATCTTTCAGAATCAATTGTAAATTATCCGAATCAATATTGTTAAAAAGATCTCGGAAGTCGTAACTCCTAAAGTTGATATCGTTATGACAAAACTTTAGTCGGTTTATCAGTTCCTGTCCGTTTTTTATCATAATAGAGTTATGTCTTTTGATATCATGCATAACTATTATGAGTAAATCCAAAAGTTTTTTGTTTGCTATTTCCAAATATGAACCACATCCCACCGTCACAGTTCGAAACTTGACAGGTGTTTTGTGTAATTTGGGGATCAGGACCAAATATGGATATTTTATTGTTTTAATATCAATTCCTATTCTTTTGTAAAGTGCCTCTATTCTTTTTGTCAGTATCAATGCGTTACTGGGTATTAAAGCATACATTTCACTGTCCCTGTAACTTTGGTTTAGTGTATCCACGTAGAACTTTTTACAAGTGAAGGCATAATTTGATACAATTTTATACACTAAACCAAAGATTTGATACACTAAACCAGTGAAATGTATGCTTTAATACCCAGTAACGCATTGATACTGACAAAAAGAATAGAGGCACTTTACAAAAGAATAGGAATTGATATTAAAACAATAAAATATCCATATTTGGTCCTGATCCCCAAATTACACAAAACACCTGTCAAGTTTCGAACTGTGACGGTGGGATGTGGTTCATATTTGAAAATAGCAAACAAAAAACTTTTGGATTTACTCATAATAGTTATGCATGATATCAAAAGACATAACTCTATTATGATAAAAAACGGACAGGAACTGATAAACCGACTAAAGTTTTGTCATAACGATATCAACTTTAGGAGTTACGACTTCCGAGATCTTTTTAACAATATTGATTTGGATAATTTACAATTGATTCTGAAAGATCTACATGAAGAATACGATCTAAAGCAATTTATAACTTATAGAAGATACATGGACTTGGTGGAATTGGTATTGAAAGAAAACATACTACACGACGGAAGCAATTTTTACAAATAAATCAAGGGCATACCTATGGGAGGGAGTTGCTCGTCAATACTAGCAGATATATATCTATCTAAATACGAAAGAGGCACTCATATCCTATCGGAAATGCCCTACTTCCGTTATGTCGATGATGTGATAATTGGGGGCTCTGAAAACACCCCATGTTTTGACTTTCCATTCTACCCAAGCGAATTGGACCTTATTGAAAATCCAGCGTGTGAGGACGGATCAGTAAAATTCTTGGATTTAGCTATCAAAAAACACAAGAAATATGGAATATACACAGAGTTACACGACAAAAGAGATTCATACAGGATCAAGGTAAATCATATAATCGATTGGAACTCAAACCTTGCAAGGTATGTCTTCAGAAATATAATAATTGGACATTTTAGAAGAAACCAAAATTATAATACTTTTAGGAAAGACTGCATTTGCAAATGTAAAAAATTTGCAGATGAAGCTATAAAAAGAAATTATCCAGTCAATTTTGTACAACATTATTACAAATCGTTTTTTAAAGAAAATTTGTAATTTGATTGTTGATATAGAGATTTAATATTCATGACTGCGAAACTATTATCCTGATATTTCTCTGCGCATGAGCAACTTTACTTATATAAAGAGACGTTCCATCGGGTTGGACTAGCGGATGTTTTCCCTTCATGGATTCGTTAACTTCTTTGCTCCTGAGTCTGTTCTGGTGCTTTTATTTTCGCACATTTGGGAGGCTGACCATGGAATTATGTTGGTTCCGTGAGTGTTACCCGGGTAGTAAAAGCTGCTTTAAGCGGGAAAGGGGTGTCGCAATCCACCCCTACCATTCTTATGTAATTCATATGTTCACTCCCTTTCTTTTCTACTTTCATTCTTGTATTCTACTAGGGAATTTGAGCAGCACTTGCGCCTCCTCCTTTGTAGTGAATCGTTCTTTTAATTTCTGGCTTATTTGGGATATATCCTATTTTAGTCTCACTTTATCGTAATAGTATATATATATATATATATATAATAAAATTTAATTTCCATAATAAAAACTTCATCGGAACCATTTAAAGTCTGATTCCAAACAAGTAGGCCTATGACAAATGAGCATTGTCTCCTGCCCATTTTGGGGATGCCCGTGCTCATGTGACAAGCTCGAGGCTTTCTTTTACTCTCAACATGCAGCGTCCTTGACCCACCATGCAATCAAAACAATATCTGGCTTTCGACTGTTATTTGAGTTAATTTTTTTGTTAACCCCCAACACAGTTATTATTAGATACTCTCTTCAATAACCAAAACAAAAAAAACACTTTCAACTTAAAATCCTGCATTACAGTTTTAAACAATCGGTGTTTCTGAATTATTTCTGAAAAGAGCCATTTTTTGTCGAAAACTATTGCCCTTAATCCTAGAAGTAAGAGATAAATGTCTAACAAAAATGTATGCATATTTTTTGATTATGTGATACACTGGTAGTCTGGAGCATTGAGAGGGCAGTGACTCACAGGAGAATTTTGAAGTGCAGAGAAATTTGGAGTGCGCTATTGCATAATTACTGCCTCATCATTTTAAGAGGGATTGCCTCATAGAAAAAAAGAACTTTTAGACATACGATTTGTGTTTTTTTTTTTTAGACTCCGCATATAAGTCGACTCCCTCACCTTGAAGCTTTTTTTTGTCACCGATTTCTCGCCTTTTACGCAAGTATATATGGTAAGTGATATAACAATTAAATCCTTGAGGATTGCTAAAGGTGCTATAAAGCACTATGGTTGTATTTCAAAAGTGCCCGTTACAACAACTATGTTGATGAGTGTAAAAACTGCTCATTAACATTATTCAAATTATTCAAGCTAGCAATTCTTAAAGAAAAACTATTTCAGTAAGTAAATTCTTCATTGTAATTCTTCATTTCAATAGTTGAAAATCTCTCCAGATAAATTAACACATGAGCTGAGCTTGTCATTTGTTAAATAAGTTTCTATTGCAGAAATGCAATACGTCATTTTGGGTGATTTATTTTAATATGTCTAATCCAGTGGTTTTCAAATGGTATGCTATGGTGCCTTGGGGTGCCTTGAATTATGGTCAGGTACACTGTAGGTGGGCATGATTATTATTTTTGTTCCAAAAATATTGAATACCCGAATGTTTGTGGCTATTGATAGTTTTGCGATGGCCATTGCTGCAATGTTATGCACAGCGGACTCGCAGAAATGATGTGTTTGGTCAAAAGTGCTGTGGACTCTAACTTGTTGAAAATCACTGGTAAAAATTGATTGATGCGTAAAAATACAAAAAGTTTAATCATAGTTTATCCCATCTTTTATCCCAATAGTGGTAATGGAACATGTTTTCCCAATAGTGGTGCTTGACAAGTAAACTGTAACCAACCAAGTAGATCCCTTTAAGCTAAAGAATGCAAGTTGAATGACTTTGATTGAATAATTAGAAGTTCAAGAGTGTTTTGTTTTGTGTGGTTGTTAAATATTTAACATTTAGCAAATATTTTGATTGTATAATCCTCTAATGAATGAAAAGTGCTAAGAAATTTTAATTGTTTTAATATCACATCTATAAAGTAAATAAATATTTTATTAAATTTTTATTATCAACTTGAAACACATGTGAGATGCCATTTATTTATCATTATTATATATATATATATATATATATATATATATATATATATATATATATATATATATATATATATATATATATATAAGGATATAAACAAGAAGAAAAAATAAGCGAGAACAGGAGTGACCATATGATTTGCATAGAATGGCAGGGGTGGATTGCGACACCCCTTTCCCGCTTAACCCTTTCGCGACGAACGGCACGCCCAGGTGCCAGATGCGAACATGCATTGAAGGACGAACGGCACTCACTCGGGCCAGAGGAAATTTTACCGCAAGCGGATAGTGGCACCTATAAGTGCCACTACGCAGAACGTTTTAATTTGTGAACTAGATGGCGTTACTTGTCCATGGAACTAACTTCAATGCATTTTGCAGAGGCATGACCTTGGCAGAAGAGGATCGAATGAATTATTTCTCCATTTGGAGCGATGAAAATCATTTTGTAACATAAACAAACAGAGTAATTCTCGTAGCATCAACAATTTTATAATTGAGTTTCGGTTTTTATTTTTATTTCAGCGTTATGATTTCGTTGGTGAATCATAGGAATATAAGAGAGTATTTTTTTTTTGTTTGGGTTTTAGAGGCAGTGAAATTATTCGTTTATTTCGGATAAAAGAATGGGAGCAACTAACAAATATTTTGTATTCAGATTTGTATGAAAATTATACATCAAATAGAACATATATATTTCTTTTATTTCTGTAAAAAGTAGATTTCTGCGTTGAATAGGTGATTTTTAGTGAATTTTTTTCGAGAGTTAGGCTTAGCGCAAAAAATGCGCCGTCCTTTTCGACCAGTTCGGAAGCGAAGCGTGTCGTCTTTTGGGCCGCGACAGCTCCAGAATGCCGCCGCCCCGAAAGGGTTAAAGCAGCTTTCACGACCCGGGCAACGCTCACGGCACCAATGTAACTCAATGGTCAATCTCCCACATGTGCAAAGACAGAAGCACCCGAACGGACACAAAAGCAAAGATGGAACCAAGCAAGGAAGAGATACACACTATAATCCAACATGAAAACACAACTTTTTATAAGGGAAAGTCGCACATGCGCGATAAGGCTTCATGATGATAGGATCGTAGATATGAATACATATATGATTAAGAATGCTCATTTAGATTCAAACAAAGTACAATTTCTTTCTTTGAAAAAGGAATAGTAATAATGTTGTAAAAAATATCTAGGGTAATTTCTTTTCAATGCATCATTTATTATTTTATTACATTTATAAATGCAGTCTTTTTTAAAAGTACTGTAGTTTCTGTTTCTACTGAAGTATCCGATAATAATATTTCTGAAAATATTTTTAGTGAGGTTTGAATTCCAATCAATAATATTATTAATTTTGATATTGTATGAATTTCTCTTGTCGTGTATGGTTGTATAAATTCCATACTGTTGGTGTTTTCTTATTGATAAATCCAAGAAGTCTGTCGATCCATCCTCATTGATCGGGTTTTCAATTAAGTCTAATTCTTTTGGGTAGAATGCAAAATCTATGTCAGGGATGTTTGCATAACCCCCTAATATCACATCGTCAACATAACGGAAATAAGGTATTTCCGATAATATATGGGTTCCTCTTTCATATTGTTCCTCTTTCAAAATATCTTATTCAAATTAGCAACGTTTCGATAAACAGAGTTTATTTTATAAATTTAACACAGACTATTACACTTCTATAATATGAGTAGCAATTCATTTAGTTGCAGTCATGGTTATCAATTTATAAATGTTTTAATAAACACAAAGATATTATTTCATATAAGTACCACTATGTAACTTATTTCTCTTTTAAGCAATATTTTGATATTTTTTTACGTTGAAAAGGGCTAAATTTTGTGACTAAAATGGACACTGTCGGAGACTATTTTGGCACTATGTACAGTTTATGTAGCAACTATTTTCTATATATCCTTCCATTGGCAACTCTGTGTTTCCGAAAACCTGTTATTAAGCTGATGCATTAGAAAATTGGACTCTATAATAGCCGTAGAATTGGATTGAACAACTTTAATGTGGTACCTTCCTATAGCTCTCATCTTTTTTGTCTGTGGCATGATGCCTATCTGGAATCGCAGTAGATTTTGCACAAAAATGGAAAGCATTTTTGTGTATCTCACAGGATTAATTGGATACCCGGAATAAAGCATAATAAGATAGAATTAATTTGGAAAAATCAGCACAGTCAGCAGTGTTGAGTACAGACTTTTTCCCCTGTGCTCTGTGTTTTGGAATGTGGTTATTCAGCTGATGCATTTCCAAATAGGGCGCCATAGAACCAAATTGAATAATTGAAAAAATGTATGATTCACCAGTTTTCATGTGGACTTGTCTGAAGTACAGTGCCTGTCAGAAATTGCAGATATTTCATCACAAAAAACAGAACCATATTTGCATACCCCACATGATGCATGGTCAAAAATTTTACATATACTCTTTCATTTTTCTGGGTATTTGATAAGCTATAACATGTCAATGGCATCACATTTGTTAGACCTTTTAGAATGCTATATTTAATTCATAACCGTTTAATCTGTTTACATTTGAAATGTGTTTCAAACATGGAACAAATATCAGATTTGCATCAACAAATATTTAGAATATTGTTTTTGAGGTGTTACCATAAGAAAACATCAGTTAATCATAATTGTTAATTCATAAGATTTCCTAAAATGTATGAAGAGTTACCCAGGTTGGCAAGCATAATGAGCAGGGGCAGGACCTCGATTATAGTAAACCTTATATTTGAGATTCATGCTACCAGTACAATAATCAACATCCAGTTTTAATCATTTTAGTAAAGAAGATGAGAAACTGTTCTACTGATGCTAGTTCATACTTTAGAAACATGATTCGATGTTTTGGAGAAAGTCTTCTATCTGTGGTTTTTATAACATTAAACATAACATGGCAGTCTCATCCAGTACCAGTTCGATCTGTGATAAATTATATACCTGCTGCACATTATGGCTGAACCCACTATATAGACAAGCAAAATTGCAGCTTATAGCAGTTTTTCTTGTTACCTGTTCTGTTGATATCTATTCTATGTTTATGAGACTTAAACTAATACACTGATGGTATTTGCTGCTTTTCGATCATGATATCTTACTTTGAAACTATTTCTTTTTGTGAGTTGGACAGTGGTGGCTCGTGCCCAGAGAGCGCATAGCATGTGACTCCTTCATAAACAACCCCTACATTATTATTTTTATTTATATAAGTGTATTAAAAATTTTTGTAAAAAAATTTTGCAAAATGTCCTTCCACAAAAGTGTAGTGCTGTCATCTTTTAACGCATTGTGCAGCTAAATTGGACAGTTTAGTTGCGAAATGCATTATAAGATGGAAGCCCTACAAGATTCGTTTGCACTGGTTTCATCGTAGGGTTGCGAATTCAGAGTGATCCAGATAGAATCAAGATACATAGATTTAAATACTATATTGTGAGTTTGAATAAACGGATATGAACGTTGGCTATTTTCAAAGTATTGTTTGCTGCGTGTCATTGAGTGCCCATCGCCAGAAAATGGGCTAATTTCTGGCCTTTTTTTAGAATTGGCATTATTTCACTGACAGTTTCTGTTGTATTCAAATATAGGCTTGGTATTTTTAAATAAATCCTAGAATAAAATTACTGTTTATACAAGTATAATTTAGTTTATTTTTAAAGTTATATAAACAATTCTATTTTAAATTTCTTAAACAGTTTATATTTTTAATATATAAAAGTTCATATATAAGACTGATCATAAAAAAATTTCACATTCTCTACGTTTATGTATATAAAGGAAATGTGTGATGGTTGTCTTTTTGACATATTTATATATTGAAAACATCCTGTAGCTCAAATTTAACATGATCTACATGTGTAAATGGCTGTTTATGTATGTAAGAGTCTGTGGACACTACCACCATGCAATCGAAACAATATCTGGCTTCTGACCTTTATTTGAGCTAATTTTTTTGTTAACCCCCAACACAGTTATTATTAGATACTCTCTTCAATAACCAAACCAAAAAAAAACTTTCAACTTAAAATCCTGCATTACAGTTTTAGAGCCATTTTTTGTTGAAAATTATTGCCCTTAATGCTAGAAGTGAGAGATAAATGTCTAACAAAAATGTTTGCATATTTTTTGATTTTGTGATACACTGGTAGTCTGGATCATCGAGAGGGCAGTGACTCACAGGAGAATTTTGAAGTGCAGAGAAATTTGGAGTGCGCTATTGCATAATTACTGCCTCATCATTTTAAGAGGGATTGCCTCATAGAAAAAAAGAACTTTTAGACATACGATTTGTGTTTTTGTTTTTAGACTTCGCATATAAGTCGACTCCCTCACTTTGAAGCTTTTTTTTTTGTCACAAATTTCTCGACTTATACGCAAGTATATACGGTAAGTGATATAACAATTAAATTCTTGAGGATTGCTAAAGGTGCTATAAAGCACTATGGTTGTATTTCAAAAGTGCCCGTTACAACAACTATGTTGATGACTGTAAAAAATGCTCATTAACAGTATTCAAATTATTCAAGCTAGCAATTCTTAAGGAATAACTATTTCAGTAAGTAAATTCTTCATTGTAATTCTTCATTTCAATAGTTGAAAATCTCTTCAGATAAATTTACACATGAGCTGAACGTGTCATTTGTTAAATAAGTTTCTATTGCAGAAACACAATACGTCATTTTGGGTGATTTATTTTAATATGTCTAATCCAGTGGTTTTCAAATGGTGTGCTATGGTGCCTTGGGGTGCCTTGGGGTGCCTTGAATTATGGTCAGGTACACTGTGGGTGGGCATGATTATTACTTTTTGTTCCAAAAATATTAAATACCTGAATGCTTGTGGCTATCGATAGTTTTGCGATGGCCATTGCTGCAATATTATGCACAGGGGATTCGCAGAAATTATGTGTTTGGTCAAGAATGCTGTGGACTCAAAATTGTTGAAAATCACTGGTAAAAATTGATTGATACGTAAAAATACAAAAAGTTTAATCAGAGTTTATCCCATTTGTTATCCGAATAGTGGTAATGGAACAGATTTTCCCAATAGTGGTGATAGACAAGTACACTGTAACCAACCAAGTAGATCCCTTTAAGCTAAAAAAATGCAAGTTGAATGACTTTGATTGAATAATTAGAAGTTCAAGAGTGTTTTGTTTTGTGTGGTTGTTAAATATTTAACATTTAGCAAATATTTTGATTGTATAATCCTCTAATGAATGAAAAGTGCTAAGAAATTTTAATTGTTTTAATATCACATCTATAAAGTAAATAAATATTTTATTCAATTTTTATTGTTATCTTGAAACACATGTGAGATGCCATTTATTTATCATTATATATATATATACATACACTGGCAGAAAATAAAATCCCAACACCAAGAAGGAGTTGCGTTAGATAAATGAAATTTGGGAGGCTCGTTTGCACATATGAAAGACTAGCAGCATACCCGTTCTTCGTACGGAATATATAATATAAAGAAACTTATAATTCGCAATCATGTGCAAATTCTGTTAAAATATTAAATTTATTGCTCCTAAAGAGAAGTTTAAGAATATCTGTTCTCACTATGCAAAATTATCTTCACGGGCAGATCTGAAGAATAAAACATCCTGGCCCCTCTTGTAAGCAAATTTACAAAAAAAAGAATTGAATCAATATATGCAACCCCGTACTACTTATATTGTCGCAGATTAGAAAATATGCCAGTGTGTTAGTAGAAGATTACCCATATTACAATATGAGTCTCAAAAATATTTGCCAAAATAAAAGAGATGACATAATAAATTGAAAATATCAATAATCCCCATAATCTTTATACCAGAAGGTCGTAATTGATTCCAATATATGCCAATATATATCAAAATATATGCCAATATACCTGTACTACTTATATTCTTGTAGATTAGAAGATATAATGTATGTGTAGAAGATTACTCGTACAACGTACTATATATGAGTTTCAACAATTTTTGTCATAATAAAACAATGGCATAATAACTTGAAAATATCAATAATCCCTGAATCAACAGTCCCCGAAAATATCAATTATAATAATGTTAAAACCTGAAGACCGTAATTGATATTATCCAGTCAAAAATGCAATGTCAATGACATTTATTTTATATACATATCTTTATTATTCAAATCGGAAAAGATTTAATATAAAATCGTATGCCGCATAACACATTGGATCCATTGCTAAGCGACATGATATCATTTGCTTCAAATAAATTGATGGAAATCATATCGTCTGAATAATCCGATCTCCATGGAAGGTTTGGCGACATTTTGGTCAATTTAGCGATAACTTAAAAATCGCCAAATTTATCGCCACGTGGGGCTGTAGAACTGATAGTCCCATTTTGCGACAAATTGACGAAACATCATCACAATACTATCCCCTAACAAAACACAATTATTTTCATTTATTAAGCGTGATTTTATCAATTCCATGATATCTTTATGGACTCACAAATACTTTTATTAATTTTATGTCATTAAAAAACTTCGTTAAATGTGTTACTAAGTAGGATAGATGGATTGACCGACAAATGCTACCGAAACATCATTTCAGTACTCTATTCTAAAAAACAAATCATTGATTTGCATCAATTTTATAAATTTGGAAACATTTCCGCTAATTTGGTAAAGTTTAAGAGAAGTTACCAAGTTATTTAGAGATATTCTGCTAAATTCGTAGCTCTGAATTTGCAGATCTGAAGAATAAAATATCCTGATCCCGTTTGTATATACTAAATGAAAACACTAAAATTGTATTATAAGATGCACCCGTTCTACTCTTTTTCTGCTTCAACAATCGGCTAAATGAATTTATTGGGTAAACACAATATGAGTTTATGAGCTAAACACAATATATGAGCTGGAAACCTCTTTGCTAAAATAAATGAAAGTGATGTACGCAGTCCGCACTTTATGTAATTAAAAGAACAATCAAACCGTTCATTTAAAAAAAAATTTTTACATCCATTTATTTATTATTCAAATAGAATAAATAATAATAAATATTGACAACACATTTAATTTCATTCCGTTGCCGAGCAACATGATATAAGATAGAATCTTCCTCATAAAATGCGAAATTTAATAGCCATTTTGATTTCTTTATACTTTTCATTGTTCAGTAAAAGCTTGTGAAATATAAACCAAGGAGATAGATTTCCCATTTAAATCATGTTTCAAACAAATCATGTTTTCAGAAAGTGACTAATTAGTGCAAAAAATCTCCCCCAAAACTCAGAGATACAGTTTTAATTCACTTTCAAACGATTTTCAAGCTTTTCGTTTGGATAAACCACGGAGTTAGAGAGTAGAACTCCTAGAAAAAAGTTTCGTTTTTCATTAATATCTCGACAACCCCTGGTCTTAGATACCCGAAACTTGAACTAAATTTATGGGGGGCTATTTAAAGGCTATCCACAAAATTTCATCAAATTCGATTCAGCCGTTCTCCTGTGATGATGAGACAAATGAAAATGTTATTTTTTACTAATATCTCGTGAACCACTGATCGTAGAAACTCCGTACATAGACTAAATTTTAAGTGGGACTATTTCCAGGCTACCCACAAAATTTCATCAAATTCGATTCAGCCGTTCTCTCGTGATGACGGGACAACCAGACAGACAGATTTTCATTTTTATTTATATAGATGACTCCTATTCAAATTTCGAGCTAGACGAATAAGAGTGGCGTTAGTAGTGCCACTATGATCATGCAAATCACATGTTCTTTAAATACTCTGTCTAAACTTCGTGACCGTTATTTATCTTCCAGACTGGATGTTGTGAGCTAGGTTTGAGTCATGAATGCCTTTAAGGCGATGAATAAGGCAGTATCAGCAGCTTAGTGAGTTTGAACGAGGCCGTATAATAGGGCTACGAGAAGGTGGATTTTCTTTCCGCGATATTTCAGAAAGACTTGGCAGGGATGTATCCACTGTGCATGATTGTTGGCAGCAGTGGTCATGGGAAGGCACTGTCTCAAGAAGACCGGGGTCCGGCTGCACACAGGCCACTACTGAGGGGAAAGACCACCGTATTCGCCACATGGCTGTGGTGGGTCGTACTGCATCTGCAACAGCAATTAGAGCTTCTGTTGGCCCCAGAGTGACACAGTGAACTGTAAGAAATCAATTACTTGAGGATCAGTTCCGAGCCAAACGACCTGTAGTGTTCATACCAGTAACTCCGAATCACTGCCATCTGCGGCGTCAGTGGTATCAATCTAGAGCTCATTGGAGGGCAGAGTGGAGATCTGTTGTATTCTCAGATGAGAACCATTTCTGTCTTGGTGCCAGTGATGGTCGTATGTTGGTAAGAAGGAGGCCAGGTGAGCGCTTGGAACCAAGCTGTCTGCAGAGTAAACACTCTGGGCCTACTCTAGGAGTTATGGTCTGGGAAGTCATTTCCTATGACAGCAGGAGCACTTTCGTCATTATCCCAAGCACATTGGCAGTAAATTTGTACATCAGACTGGTGATTGAACCGGTTGTGCTGTAATTCATGAGCAGTATTCAAGAGGGTGTTTTTCAACAGTATAACGCTCTTCCTCATACCGCTGCTGTCACCCAACGTGCTCTACAGAGTGTCGACATGTTGCCTTGGTCTGCGAAATCACCAGATCTTTCTCCCATCGAGCACGTATGGGATATTATTGGAAGCGTCATCCACAACCAGCATTAACCATTGCTGATTTGGCTGACCAAGTGCAACAGGCATGGAACTCCATCCCACAAAATGACATATGGCACCTGTACGACACAATGCATGCACGTTTGCATGCTTACATTCAAAATCATGTTGACTATAGCGGTTATTAATGTACCACCATTTCACATTTGAATTGGTTCTTCTCGCGCATACTTTAACCTGTAACCTTGAAACTTTAATCAAATAAGTATGTTACCTACATAATTGCTTTACTTAAATTTCATTCCTCTAAACTAATTTCTTCTTGGTGTTGGGATTTTATTTTCCGCCAGTGTATATATAATGCTTTATTTTTCAGCAACTGTGGATGTTAAAAGACCTGTGTATCACCTAGCTGCTGATCTTAATGATAGATTCATAGCTACTATTGAGGTCAGTTTCTTCTGTAGTAATTATTTTTTATTTTACAATGTTTTGTAGTATGCAAACTAAAGATTTAACATATAACTGTAGTGAAGGGTGACTGAATAACTTATAATCTTTCTTATCATTAATATAATTCCTATACTTTTCAACCAACCTTAATTAAACAAGTATTAAAAGACTCATTTATGAAAGCATTTTTAACACATTTTGAAATTTTATTTGAGTTACACCACTCAAGAAGCTTGTCATGTCATGAGCCTAATGACAGTTAAGATCATTGCTGTATCCCATCTAGTTCAAGAATACAATTATATGGGATCTTGTTCTGTTATAGGTCACTTGACTGTTTATAGAATGGATCCAGATTCAGTGAATATAGTTATGAATCTTCTGTATAAATTGCTAAATACAGTCAGCAATATCAAATCTAATCATTGCTCATTATTTTATGCCTTTAATTTTTCTGCCAAACGAAAGGTAAACTAGTTAATGTGCACTATAAATACATTAGTATCTAATTTGTATAGGGGGCAGTATTATATTTAATTTGATGCTAATTTTGATTTTTAGCCTTGGAAACGCTCACTTTTGATTGGAAATTTTGATTTTCTAAATCAAAGTAGTCCGAAAGTCATAAAAATATATTGAAATATATATAAATAAATAAACTATTTTCTGAAAATTTAGTAGTTGTTTTATTTCTTTTTTTGACGACATTCCTATTGGTTACCATTTAATTTATGAACCTTTTCCTTTTATTGTAATTTGTGTTTTATAATTAAATTATATTTTAAATGCCTCTTATTTAAAAATGTAAAATCATAAATTGATTGATATGTATATTTTGCCTGGCGGTTATGGCCTATATTTAAGCACATATTCGCACCTTGTTTTCACTTCTCCACTGATGAAGGGCACAATAGTGCCTGAAAGCGCTCTAGCCATGTGATTTCGTACGTCGTTAAAAGGAGATTTTAATAAAAGACTTTTAAACCTATTTTTTGGTTGTTTTTGATTTTAAAGTATTTGTACTTTACTTTTAATATGGGTGATGAAGATGCTGATGGGTTCGTCTGTATGCAGTCTTTTATAAAAAAAATCATCTAATAGTTTCATTAGATTGGTGCGGGACTTGGACTCGACGTGCTCTTTCAGTATATCCCATGCCACTTTGGGGTCATCAGTGCAAAGAGATTAACTCTATAATCCTCTTCCATTCCATAATAAACCATGGCAATGGCTTTATCTTTTCTCTTCCCAAAGTCGAGTCATTCTTTTCTTGTAGCTGCTTCTTGTAATTTGATTTCTGTGCCTGTGACATGACCATAGCAGCACTCTTTTTTCCAAATGTATTTCTTATTTACGCTCCATGTCGCATAATTGTTTTGGTTGGGTTTATCCACTTCCGCCATGACTGTTGCAACTCAACTCTGCTCGAAACTTCAAAAATGTAAACAATTTGGCAGTTCACTGTTAGGGCTAAGTTTGCAGCATTCCACGGTTCCCTTCGAATTACTTGGTTAAAAGTTCATTTTAAAATTCGTGCACACTGTGTTTTACTGGCCCATGACCAAATGTCAGCAAAATTTCAGTCAAGATAGTGAATTTAAAGATGATGACTGAGAAGTATAGTAGTGGGTGTGTCATGTAGTGATTCAAAACAAGTATCAGTGAATTAAAAATAACAATTGAATTTATTATTCACAAAATGATATCAAATGGAAATAATGACAGCATGCGTCATTGACTTTGATGCAGCTTATAGAAAATACATCATAAAAACATCGCTTCAATACTGAGTCTAGCCATAACACATTGGCTATTAATTTAACATAGCTCTACACCAGCCACAAATATTACAAGAGCTATTTAAGCAAGCTCATACTAAACATGGCTAATCATCAGCCTATCATAGCTCAACACCAGCGAGCACTCAAAGCTTATCAAGAGCTAAAGTGCCTTTACCGGCACCGAACATATCAAGAGCTAAAGTGTCTTTACCTGCACCAGCACACCTATTATCTGTTATGACGCTTCCGGAGTATGCTGATTTCCAGTAGTTCAGAAAATTGGGATATTCCAGTCAGCTAAGATACAATCTGTAGGAACTCAAATGTAATTTAACTCGGACACTAAACAAACGATCCGAAATCCAAACAGTTAACCTGAAATATCCAATACTTAAACTTTTGACCATAACACTATCGTGATGCATCGTTTGTTTACTTTTATGGTGTCTAACACTTTGCACCCTAGCTATATGCACATATCATGGCTACTGGTACAGTTTTTAAAGTAGTTTTCAATTGCACATCTCTGCTACATATGCAAGTCATCAAGGACGATCCTATGGGGGGGGGGGAGTATAGGGGGTGCGTCACCTCCGACAAATTTCTGAGTTGGTAAATTGTCACTTTAAAAACAATATTTGATATTTTGTTTGATTGACTGAACAATTTTACGTACGAAAAAACCCGCAATTTTTTTCTTCATTTCAATTCACTTAACAAAGAAAAAGAAAGCCGAGAATTATTCTAAAACTATGCAAATATCAAACTATAATCATGACAGATTGAAACAGGAATACTACTTCGGAAATGTGCGCACACTATTCTATTCAACCTTTGTAATTAGGAATTACAAAGTGATAAATGGTCTTTGTGTGAAAACTTTGGACCCATGTAAAATTGGACATGAAGAATTTATCCTAAAATTCGTATATATTAGACGAGATTTGAAGATAAAATAAAGTGCGAACCCTCACCAGAATGAAACACATGCATCGGATCTAGGGTTTCCAGATCCAATTTTAAAAATACCGAACATGAAATATTTCTAATTAATAAAAACATATTTGCATTCCAAAATGTCTAATGGCAGATTAGACACTATGTTATTACTGAATAGTGAAAAAGATTTTGTTGACAGCATTGAACTCAATTCTGTTGTAAAGACTCGGGCAACATTGAAACATCGAAGAATTTACGTGAAATAAAGTAAATTTAGAACCTTTAGCATTTGTAACGTTTTAGAGGGAGCCTTCCAAACGTTAAACTAGTAACTAGTACTATATAATAATGTAAGATATACAGATGCTGATTTCTCTACTTGAGGCCAATCGATTTTCTCCAAACTTGGTATGATAATAAAACTTATTGAGGATTATATGATGTCTGCAACATTAACTCATTTAGAACCCCCAATTCCCCAATCATGTACTTAAGAGCCCATCCCTGAAGGATTTGACCCCCCCCCCCCCCTTTTGGAGTCTTGTGGGGCATTTGGTATAGCTTTTTATGCACAAGATTAAGTCTTCTCATTAACCGCATCAACTGTTCTTCATTTTTTGCCATTTTCAAGAAAAATACATTTGAAATTTGGCATTTTGATGAATTACAGTGACAAAACTGTACCTCTATTTTAGGGATAATTTTTTCTCTGTTCAGCATAAAATTGTAACCAGAAATCAGGTGGGGATTTAGGATGGTGGCCCATGGTACCTTCCTTTTGTATTGGAAAATAACATTAGCTCTAAGGGGAACAAAGTTGAATGTTGGGCTTCTCCTTTTAAAAAATCTGTGGGCAGCCACTGCCAGAAACGAATCACCCAAAATTTGGGAGGGGAACAAACACCGTGCCTATCCGCTTGTGTCCTTTCTTATAATGAATTTGAGGATATATTGAATTTTTCCTATTTTTTATGTACAGTACAGGATCTATTATCCGGAATGCTTCAGGCATTCTGGATAAGGGGTTTTTCATTTAATTCAAAACACTTTTTCTAAAACTTACTGGAATGGTCTCAAATGTCGTTATAGAAAATTATAATTCATTTTAAAAATATAAATGTATTAAAAAAAGCTTTTTTACAATCTATATGGGTTAACTAAAATGCAAATTACATGTAATTATAGTATCAAATATAGTGATTAAGAAAAATTTTGAAAGAAAAAAAATGTCTGAAAAAAGTTGATTATTCAGGGTAGTTATTAGAAGTCTTATTATTATTTTTTTTTTAACATTTCAACTAAAGTGGGCCCTCACCATATTCATCTAATATTTTGGCAAAAGCACCTTTGTTCATATGTTTCAAAATATTTTAAAGTACTTTTAATAAAATTAAGATGAGAAGGATGTTCATTTTTAATTGAAAAGAGATATTCAACTATGGGTGCAAATATATCAAATTCTAATTTATGCTCTTCAAATGTATTTCTAATAAGCCTTATAATTCTAAATGCCTGAATAAATAAAAAAAATTTTAATTTCATTATCTTAAACATATATCTCATTTTCACCAGCAATATGTTTAAAAGATAATATCCCAGCATAAAAATCAGAAAAAATATAAAAATATTAGTGGATAGAAGCAGATTGAAAAAATGGAAAATATTTAAAAATAAAACGAAATATACTGGCGATCGTGTTTAAATAAAAATAAAAATATTTCGCGATATTGCTAAACTGTCTTCTATAAATTAGTAATTAATAAATGTAACACATTAAAACCCCATAAATATACTGCAATGGAACTTTTTGCTAGGGTCAATTTTCTGTCACTTCTTCTTCACTGGCGTTACAGCCCCGGGTGGGCCCTGGCCTTAGAATTCCATTCCATGCTGTCCTGTTCTTGACCAAGGTTTTCCAATTAATCACCTTAATAATTTTCATATCTTTTTCCAGGCAGTCACACCACCTAAGATTTGGTCTTCCTCTTTTTCGGGTACTAATTGGTAGCCAAGAAGATCTTTTTTGTGGCTCTATTGTCATCCAATCTCATTAAGTGTCCTGCCCATTTAATCCTTTGTATTGCTATAAATTTAATAATATCTGGTTCCCTAAATAATTTGTAAACCTCAAAGTTGGTTCTTCTTCTCCAATAATTATCACACTTTATTCCTCCAAATATGCTTCTCAAGATTTTTCTTTCAAATATAGCAAGAGTTTCTTTGTCCTTCTCGGTCATTGTCCATGTCTCAGCAGCTTAAGTGAGAACGGGTCTAATCAAACTTTTTAAATAAACATTTTAGTTTTTCTGCTGATAAAATTAGATTTCAAATATTTTTGTAGTCCAAAAAAACGTCTATTAGCAGTAGTAATTCTGTTATGGACCTCTGGAGTTATATTATTTAATGTGTTCATTTCAAAGCCTAAATATTTGAAACTGTTAACAGTTTCAAACCTGTACTCTCCTATCTCAAGATAAGGATTATTAAAATTGGTCCATGGCATATATTTAGTTTTATTCTGATTAATGGCAAGATGCATCTTACTTGCCTCAGCTTCCAAAGAAAGAAAGGCGGCTTGCCTAAGTGCTTCCGGGGTTCGTGTGACAATAACAGTGTTATCAGCAAATGCAAAGATCTGCATAGATTTATTAAAAATTGTTCTAGTGTTAAAGTTAGAATCTCTTATAATCCTTTGAAGGGCAAGATTAAAAAGAAGGCAAGCCAGTGTATCTCCCTGTCTGAGGCCATTCAAAAAAACAATAGGTTCTGACAGGTTGTTCTGGATTTTAACATTTAGCTTAGTTTCTGTTAGAGTAATAGTGACCAGCTTTTCAGGTATGTTAAATTCTCTGATTGAGTCCAACAGTAATTTCCTGTTTACTGTGTCTGTGTCGTAAGCTGTTCTAAAATCTATAAACAAATAATGGGCTTTAATATCGAATTCCCTTCTTTTCCATGATTTGTCTCGGGTTAAAGATCTGTTCTGTTGTTGATCATCCCCTGCGGAAACCGCATTGGTAATCACTAATAATTCTGTCAGTAAAAACAACTAATCTGTTGAAACGTATGTTGGAAAATAATTTATAGAAGGTGCAGAGCAGACTGATACCTCTATAATTTGAGCACTCTAAGATGTCTCCTTTTTTATGTATGAGACATATGGTGCTCAATTTCCATTCTTCAGGTAGAACTTCATGGTCCCAAATGAAATCGATAAGATGGTGAATTTCCTCAACATTTTGATGTGCTGCATTTTTTATGAGTTCTGATGGAATGAAGTCAGGACCTGGTGACTTGTTATTTTTAAGTTTGTCAATCCCTTCTTTAACTTCTATTAAGGATGGTTGTGGGACAATCTTGTTATTTAAAACCGGATTTGGATTGACCAAGTCATCATCTTGTGAGTTACCATTCAGCAATTCATTAAAATACTCACTCCATCAATGAAGAACTTCCCTCCTGTCATTCAAAATTACATTATCTTTGCTTCTACATGCAGTTACTCTAGGTCTAAAATCTTTTTGACCGAAATTTATTTAATGAAAGAAAGCTCTACTTTCGTTAGATCCCCTCAGATGTTCAACATCTCTAAACCGATCTTTATGAAATAGTCTTTTTATAAGCCAATGAATTTTCTTTTCGTGTCTTCTAGTTTTCCTATATTCCTCCACTGAGGTTCTTGAATGATGCTTTTGTAGCATATTTTTATATGCCACTACTTTTGAGCGCATTCCATTTGAATTCCACATTTTCCATTTCAACAAGGATTTTTGATTTTAACTCCTCACTGAGATTAGACTGGAAGCTTTGCTTAGTTGTTTCATTTTTTAACCTTTCACAATCAAACCGCTTCTGTCTCTCTCCCTGTATCTTGCGGGCATTTGCAATTTTAGCATTGAACTTAGCAATGACTAAGAAATGATCGGAATCACAGGTTGTACCACGATAGGTTCTAACATCCTGAATATCCGAAACATGTCTAGAGTCAATAAGTGCATGGTCAATTTCATTCTGTGTCTCCCCATCAGGTGAGTGCCAAGTTATCTTGTGTATTCTTTTATGATTAAATAAGGTGCTGGATATGGTCAAACCATTCTCAGCAGCATAGTATATTAATTGTTGTCCATTATCATTAGTATTATCATGTAAACTGTATTTCCCAATCGCTGGCCTAAATTCATTTTCTTTGCCTATTTTTGCATTCATGTCTCCTAAGATGATTTTAACATCATGCTTTGGACAGGTTCTATATAGCAAATGAAGATCCTCAAAAAATAGTTCTTTTTCTTCCTCATCCTTATCCTCTGTAGGTGCATGAGCATTAATGATGCTATAGTTAAAGAACCTTCCCTGTAAACAAATTTTACACCATCAAGACGAACTTGGAACATAGTCAATTACCAGATGTTTTACTCTATTGCTCAACAAAAATCCAATTCCAAAAACATGTTTCTTTTTTTCACAACTGTAGTATATTGTGTGGTTCCTTTTCTCAATAATTCCCTCTCCAAGTCATCTCATTTCCTCTATGGCAAGTAGGTCAATATTATATTTGTCAAATTCTTCTGTTAAAAAATGTAAGCCTTTATTAAAATACAATATACGAACATTCCAAGTCCCAACACGCAAAGTCCTTAATCCCTTTCCAAGTCGTTTTCCATAGGGCTGACGGGTATTTCTTTCTTTGGATTTCGTAACAAGGAAGTTTTTATGGGATAGGCTTGTTAGCCCTACGCCCAACCCTCAACCTGAAGGACCAGTCCTCTGATATAATCCCCAGGAGCAGGGTGCCCGACTATACCACCAGTATTCTAATTTGTTTAATACTAATTATTAGCAAACTGAGTCAGAAAATTTCGATTTGCAGTTGGCAATATTCAGATGTACACCCCTCCAGCACCACCACCACGAAAATTACGTCGGATCATCACTGCAAGTCATTGCTAATTATGTAGTTCATGAAGTAGCTATCGATCACTCATCTCCGCTACATGCATAAATCATGGCTGACGCTACAGTTCATAAAATAGCTGTCGATCGCACATCTTTGCTACATGCACAAGTCATGTCCAATGGCAAAATTCGTAATGTAACTGTTGATCATGCATCTAAAGTCACAGCTAATGGTGCTGTTTACCTCGTACCTCCACTACTTGCACAAATCACGGTTGGTTGTGCATATTAGTCAGAGGTCCTCCTATGACGACCGTAAGGCTTATGAAGGATAATTGTACAATTTATGAAGTAACTGTTGACCTCGCACCTCTGCTACATGTGCAAATCACGGCTAATGGAGTGTATTTATCAAGGGGCTTGCTATAACGACCCTGAGGTTTACAAAGGATAATGGTGCAGTTTATGATGTAGCTGTTGACCTTGCCCCTCTTACGTATGCAAGTTACGGGTAACTGTATCAAAGGGCTTTCTATGAGGACCATGAAGTTTACAAAAGATAACAATGCAGCTAATGAAGTAGCTGTCGACTTTGCACATATACATGCTCGCTATACATGCTCATGCCATGACTACCAGTACAGTCCCTTTTTGCCTGAAGTTTAAAGGGAGGATTCTCGTTCCTCTCCTGGGCACTTCACTAACCCCCGTCCTTGAGACCTTGAGACCAGTACAGTCCTTAATGCAACTGTCGATCACAGACCTCCACTACGAGCACAAGTCATGGCTAACTATCTAGCTCATGAAGAAACTGTTGAATGCGCACCTCTGCTGTACATGCAAGTCATGGCTAACGTTTCAGTTCATAAAGTAGCTGTCTATCTCTCACCTGTGCTGCGTGTGCAAGTAATGGCTAACTGTGCAGTTTATGAAGTAGCTGTTGTCTATCCACCCTAATGATAGCCATGGTTAATGATACAGTTGCTGCAAGAACGCATGTAATCTGCGTAAGTTTTGCTGTCACACTGATAGACATGTTAATTTAATGGAATATCAGTGAGGTAAGTAGCAAAGTAGCATGTGGATTTTCTTTTATCAATGTACAGAAATGTTAAAAAGTTAAAGTCTAATCATTTTGTTGAATTAGAAATCCATTACCATTTTACAACACTTGGTAAACACTTTGATAAAGCACAAGCACTATATACAGAATGTGAGCTAAAAAGCTTAAAGAAGTTACCTTTGAATACTGGGTCATTTAAGCAGTTATGAAAAATGGACATTAGGTATAAATAACTACTTTACCTTATATAAACTTGATGTGTACTTTCTTGAAGCCACCTCGTTCGGTAGCACACTTGTCAAAGAGGTTTTTGAAAAATTGATCATTGCATTGCACAAAAGAAACTTCATTGGTTCAGATTGAAATAAATAAATTCTTAACTGAACTTTACAATTAGCATCTGACTTGACATTATTTCAGACAGATCCGATACTGCACTTCACCATTCGCGAATGAAATGCCTACTGTAGGTAAGATAAAAAACACAGTAATCTATAACAAGATTGGATTGACAATGTCACACAGACCACATCACAAGTCAAGACAAGAATAGAAGAAACAAGATAACTGATTTAGATGAACCCAGTAATTATATCCAAGGATGGGACCTTTCTGGAATGTAATCATAACCGGAAATGCCCCCGGATACCCAGATTTCTTGTATATGTATGGAGCACCTGATTTGCTTGCCGGGAAAATGCTGTGATTCACTCCCAAGAACAAAGGGAGTCGTTCCAAAGGAAATTTATTAGTTGAAAAATGTTCAGGGGAGTTTTGCATCGCGATTGCTTGTTTACATTTTTTCAACAAGTTTTATATATTATAATGATAACCCCACTCCATGCAATAACAATATGCACATTGTGCAGATATTGCAATTCTCATTGCAGATTTACAAAATAGTCTTTTATTAGCGGATAGTGGATGTATGCAATTCGCACACTGTACATGCAGTAATGATAATTTTACTACATGTAAGAAAGATATACATGCAGCATGGGTGCTTGTAATTCATGTGCGATACAAACAATAACCAAACTCCATTTATTAATGATACTAACAGTGCTCGGACACATGCTATTCACATAGCGTTTCAGTAGCTTCCGATCCATACCTGCCTGCTACGCTAGATCACGGTTGCTTTGCAGGCACATACAATCCATGTAAGTTACATGCAGTAAATAACTACCAATTTATCAGCTAGACTTTTGTTCTTAAGGCTGTACCTCAAAATTTTATGGAGCTTTTTGGAATTTTGTATGGTTGTTTAAATCAAATTTTTCCTTCTTTTCTCTTCTGCTTATTGGCAAGCATAAAGTAGTTTAAAATCAAAACTAATATTTTGTTTTAATTTATAGCATCACAAAGGGCTATAATTAATATTTTACAACACTTTAAAAATATTTTTAACATTTTAATGTATTTTGTCAGTAAAATCATGCAAACCTTGTTGACTAATGAGAACATTTTGGAAAACACTTTTTAATATTTTCCTTTTTAATTTAATAAATTTTAAAGTTATATAAATTCAATAATTATTTGTTCATGCTTATAAACACATTTAATGTACAAATAGTTTTCTTCAACAATACGTATGTTTATAGAAAAAAATCCTTTTTTTTTTATCAGCGCTTTGTAACTTAGTGCCTTAGATTATTCTATGTGCCCATTTTTTAAAGAGTATCCTTTTTCAGATTACCCTTTTTCAATCCTGGGGGAAATTCTGTTAATACTTCCGTAAAAAATATATATATAGGATAAAATATATACAGGATTATATAGTCCATAAATAACATATATATATATGCACATATATTATAAATTATATATTCCTTTATTGTATAAAACTTAAAATTAGAAGTCAAATTAATAAAATTAATTTAATCAAGTATGTGATGATATAATAAATCTTATATTAATTTGAATTTTTAATCATATATATATATATATATATATATACATATACACATATATAGATAGATATATTAAGAAAAAATGGTTTGAAGGTCCAATGAAAGAAAAGTGAGAAGCTGTAACACGAAAATTCATCTATCTAACAGGCTTACGAAATAAAAGTATAAATCAACAAATCCTCAAGCAAATGAAAAAAAATAAAAACATAAATAAAATAAAAATCGAATCAACAAGTCAATGAAAAGTATCAAAATACAAATGTATGGAATTGAAAAAAAGAATAACAAACAAAATCAAGCACAAACGCTATACACGTGGACGAGGCTCTAAGCTTAAATCATGAATTGTTCACTTCTACAAAAATCGTAATCATGTCCAAGTTTTTTATAGAAGCAAACACAAAAATGTATGTTTCTGAAGAAATAGATAGATTATATCTATAAACTATTTCTATTTGGATGACATACATAAAAAAGAAAAAGAAAAGGAAAAATGGATACCAAAAAACTGACTGAAAAAACACATTAACCTAGTAAGCACGGGAACACAGAAAGAAGTGGCAAGTGTTGCCATACACAAAGGAATAAGATATACTGTTGCCATTCCTAAGAAATAAATAACAGTAATTCGAAAAGACATGTACAAGAGATAATATACCATCAAGAGGGGCAATAATAGAAAGGCTAATGTCTAAGTGGATGTATAAATAAAATATAATTAAAACAAGAGAAGGGAGATGTCAGGCTAAAATTTAAAGCAATATTAAATAAATAAAATTCAAGAAAATCCAGCTATTCTAAATTTTTTAACTATACCATTTACAAAATAAGAGGGATATTTATATAAATTGCTGGTAATTTTTAGATTATCAATATGTAAAACATGGAATTTTTTATCAGATAATCTATATATTCTGAAAAGCTGATTAAGAATTATATTTCTAAACAATAGAAAAGAGTTGCAGGAATTAAATGGTAAGATTTTATTCATTTTAAAATTAAAAGAGTCTTTTTTATCATATAAATTAGTAACAATTCTATTAGAAGGTTCAACAAAAAGATTTAAATCCAAAAAATTAATATTTTTACTAATTGTGGCTTCATTAGGAATTAATTCCAAATTAACATGATAGAAATCAATATTATTAACACAATTTTCAGTATGTACTAAGCAAATCAGATCATCAACATCTGTATATTGTATAATCTATTGATGTAAAAGACTGTTCAAAATGATAAAGATATAAATTAGCTAACATACTGCTACTGCAGCCACCCTGTGGAACTCCTGAGACTTGTAGGTATAATTTATTTCTTTGAAAAATGTAATTATTGAAAATAACAAAGTGAAGAAGCTTAGGAAAATTAACAAAACTGGCTTGAGTTGTAAGAATAGTAATATAATCATTGTATAGAGCTAAAATTACATCATACAGGTCAGAGAACTTGATATTATTGGAAAGATCTTTAAAATCAAACGTTAGAAATCCAATTAGATTTTTAAGGGATGTTAATCTATTCTTTAATTCTTTACTATTATTAAGAATAAGGTACATAATTATAGCTAGACTGACGTAAATTATCATTTATTTGATTTGAAGAATTTAGAAGTAATTTGCTCGCAGTAGTAGAGTAAGTATTATGCCCACTAGTTACTGTTCGAAATTTAATGGGATTTTTATGAAATTTTGGAATAAGCACAATATATGGAAATTTAAGAAATTTATATTTAATATTTAAATCACTATACATATTGATAATTTTTAATTTAATACTATTAATGGAATGTAAATCAAGTTTAAAAATACTATTCTTTTTTAAATAATCTAACAGAAATTATATATAAATTTTTTTACAGATAATAGCATAATTATTAGAGGCTTTATCAACATAGGTGATAACAAAAGATTTTTGTAAATCAATAATGGAGGGTTTAATATTATCAAAATTATATATGGATCTAGACAATTTAATACTACTACTAGCATTTTTAATAGATTCTAATAAAGTAAATTTCCACATATTAAATGCCTCTAAAGGCATAGCATATTTAGAAGCTAATTTATATATATATTTATCAAGATCAAGATTAATGGATTTTAAAACTTTAAAAGAATTATGACAAGAGGGTAACCTGAATTTTGTACCAAAAGACATAATGGTTCTTAACGAAATGTCTTTAACAATACCTAAGTCTCCTGTAACTATGTGCCCCAACTCAGGATTGAGAAATTTAGCATAATCTTTTACTGTACAATTACATTTATTTTCTAAAATTGACTTAGAATACTGATCTAAAGAGAGAGATCGTGAAATTTCATTACCTAAGTCTCCTGTAACTATGTGCCCCAAGTCAGGATTGAGAAATTTAGCATAATCTTTTACTGTACAATTACATTTATTTTCTAAAATTGACTTAGAATACTGATCTAAAGAGAGAGATCGTGAAATTTCATTACCTAAGTCTCCTGTAACTATGTGCCCCAAGTCAGGATTGAGAAATTTAGCATAATCTTTTACTGTACAATTACATTTATTTTCTAAAATTGACTTAGAATACTGATCTAAAGAGAGAGATCGTGAAATTTCATTATAATTAAATATTGATCTACCAAAAGGCCGGTTGTGTTTAAAAGTCTTTGATACACTCAAATCTCCAATAGGCATTAAATGTTTGAACTTGTTAAAAAGATGACTAAAATTTATAGAATTATAAATGGGATGCTTGAAAGAAGTAACACTATGAATTAGATGACATATTATTAAGATGATTTTGAATTCAAATACTGCGATCTTGAAGAAAATTGCCTAAACTCTATTTAAATGTTTTTCTTTACCGCAAAAACCCAGGATTTAATTAATTTCCACTGAAAAGTGCTATTAAATTTATTATGCAAACATATTATCTCAGCTTTATGATTAAAAATTGAGGAACTTCCATTGCCACATTTAAATCTTTTAAATTTAACAGATTTACTATTATATAAAGGAGGTTTCAAAAACAGGTGATTAAAAATAGAGTATTTATTATCTACAAAATTATTCTTCCCATATTACCATTAAGATATAGTTGATTTAATCCATATGGAAAAAGAGTACAATTTGATTTCATATACAGTGAAACCCCGATTTTACGTCCCCCGAATCTACGTTTTTCCCGCATTTTACGTTTTTTTCATCAGGTCCCATTTTTCCGTATACCAATACATGTTAATTTAACCCGGATTGTAAGTTTGTTATTTATGGACTTTCCCGCATTTTACATTTTTTCCCTGGGCTGGAAAGTAAAAAAAAAATTAAAATTTGCAATAATTTACAAAAAAATTTGCAAAAAAAAAAAAAGCAATACTACTATTTTTTCCTTTTGTGCTTTTTTAAAGCTAATCCACGTTGTTGAAAGTTAATCATGAGAACAGAAATGCATTCCACAGACTCCTGTCTTCTGAAATCCTGTCTTCCTGTCCAGACTCCTGTCTTCTTGGATTCCCCCCCCTCCCCCCCCCCCTCCTTTGTTGAACACCCGCTGTCGCGGACTGCTCCCTTCCCGGGGAAGAACACTCCAGTTAACCAATCAGATGGGGTGGCTCCTTTTCTTTCGTCGGGATAGGGGGGGGGGGGGGCAGTCCTTACCCTTCTCCACGTTTTCAGATAAGCCTTTCAGTTGCTGTTTAGCACGCGGTGGTTGTATTTCTAACCTTTTTGTGCCAAAATGACGAGTAAAAAACACAAAAACTTTTCTGTTGCTGAGATAGCCGAAATTGTTAAACAATTTGATGAATTTCACAGAACCAAATTAGCGTTCACTCAATCGCAAGGAATTCCTGTGACAACCTTGCAATCCATACTACAGAAAAAAGAATGCATTGAAAAAAACATCGAGAAAGTGGGTGAAAAAAATTCCAAGAAATGGAAAACATTGAAAAAATCGCCGTACGATGAGCTGGAAGGTATCTTAGTAAAGTGGTTGAAAGAAACTTGTGCCGCGAATGTACCTATAAATGGCACGATAATAAGAGAACAAACTCTAGAAATCACCGATAGGCTTGGTGGTTTGAAAGACTTCACAGCTTCAAATGGCTGGATTGACAGAATGAAAAAAAGATATAATCTTGTGTATAGATCGCTTTCGGGAGAATCATCAAGTGTAGATGAAGCTACAATAGAAGAATTTAAGAAAAATCTACCAAATTGGACCAAAAGATACAAGCCAAAGGACGTATTCAATGCGGATGAGACCGAACTTTTCTTTAACCTCCTACCGGATAAAAGTTACGTTGCTAAAGATGCCTCTTGTTGTTGAAAAGTCGCGCAAACCACGATGCTTCAAAAACATTAGAAGTTTTCCGACAAAGTACGAAGCAAACAAAAAAGCGTGGATAACCCAAGCCCTTTTCGAAGACTTTTTGCGCAAACTAAACAAACAAATGAAGTTGCAAAATCGTAAAATAATTTTGTTCATTGATCAATGCACTGCACATCCGGATTTGCAGCTGTCTAATGTGCATGTCGTATTTTTTCCTGCAAATTGTACAAGCAAATTGCAGCCTTGTGATCTCGGCATTATTCGATCTTTCAAGGTTTATTACAGAAAGCAACTTGTCCGGAAAGCTGTAGCTGAACTAGAAAATGGAAACCTAAATGACACCTGCAAACTAAAGTTAAGTGTTCTAGAGGCTATGCATTTTATTTCTGCGTCGTGGAGAAACGTTACACAACAGTGCATTTCCCATTGTTTTGAAGAAAGCGGAATCGTAGCATCTAATGAACCGGGAACAGATGAAGAATCAGCTGCGGCAGACTCGGAGGAGGACAACGAAACACTTATCTATGACTTCGGCGATTACATCCCGGAAAACTTAGCAACATGCAAAGCTGAAAGAGCTACTGCTCCATCCGTAGACGACCTTATGGACTTTTCGTCCGCCGATGAATATGAACAAGAACAACCGGAAACACAGCCCGTCCCTTCTTTCAGTATTGCATTGAAGAGCTTACAAATAGTGAAAGACTATTTTCTTTCTTATAAAGACCAGGAAAAATACTTGCAAAGTATTTCAATATTCACTTTGAACTCAATGACTAAAAAACAATGCACTATTACGGACTATTTTCAACCTAAACACCAGGATTCATAACTAAATGTGTTAAAATGATCTTAAAATGGTATGTATAATAATGTTCTTTTCGTAAAATATACATATTATACCTTTTGAAAGAGTCATCTTTACTACCTTTAGTTTTTTTCTATTTGATTTTTGCATTCTATGTATTTCCCGTATTTTACGTTTTTCCCGCATTTTACGTTTTTTTCACATAGTCCCTTGAGAAACGTAAAATCAGGGTTTCACTGTAATAGTTTTCAAAATAAATCCTATCTGCAGTATTTGTTTTTATATCCAATATATGTATTGTGATATTTTCAAAACCGTGTTTAGCAAAGTGTTTATATTCAATTTTATTAGAAGTAGGAAGAAAATTATTATTGAGGATATATTTTTTTGATGTGATCTCTATCAACATTCATACGTAGATGAATGGGATTACTAGTTTGTTCAATATATGATAGAGATTACAAATATTACAAGAAAGTCGATATATGCAATTAAAAACTTTACAGAAAGGCAGATGGCTATTAAGGTTCGTGATTTGAGTTTTAGAAGCAGAAGGGCAAGTTTTACAATTTTTATTCTTACATGCACTGAAATTATAATTGTTAGTGGGGTAATTAATATATTCAAAACTATTCATTACACAACGTTGGTAATTTGATATATATATGTATATATATATATTATATAATATATATATTATATATATATATGTATATATATAAGTGCAGTTCTGCATTGCTTATGACATCCTATACTGAAAGTGAAGCTGGTGTCTGAAACACCATATAAATTTACCTAATTTCATGTGTTTCAATATTTACTAAAATAATTATAAAACTGCTTTTCAGGGACCATTTCTTTATTCAAAGTTTAACATTCCAAATGTACAGCTCGTTCATCTGACAACGTAAACAAAACCGAGACTGTTGCCATAGCATAATTACAATCATATGGTGTTGCCTTTGAAAGAACTAAACATAAAGAAATTTACAATAAATGCAATTTTAAATATAAAAATAAATAACTAAATTAATGTGCGTTACTTAACATTCTCCCACCTTTTGATTTAAACATTATAATCAAGACTTACAATAAAATGTTATGAACTTTCTAAAGACAAATTAGTATTTAAATGAAATTAAACTTTTTCTACATGTATTTAAACCTAGATGAGAGTTTAATTGTTTTGCCACTTCTAGTAACAACAGTCTTTCGTATAACAGATGATGAAGTGCCTACAACCCTTTTATCACTATCTACCAGACTTCCGGAAATCGCCCGTCCTCGCCGGGTTAAAATTTGGCGAGGACAACCAATTTTTGGAAGTTGCCGTCCTCTCGGACGGCCTTGAGATTAGAGATTCCATAAAAAAAAAAGAGATAACAAATTGTTGTCATCGTAAAATTGTGGCGAAAGCCGCCCTTTCCCGTGCCATGAATGAAAATTAAAATGTCGTCACCTTCAAATCCCCCTAGTGTGCATTATCAATGCCTTCTTTCTAGGCTAGCCGTCAGATCTGAATTGTAACCACAGGCGCTAGTTATTTTTTCTCCCCTCATCCTCCACCCAGTGAATCCGATGATCACACGAAAATGCGATATCGCACTCACAATCGAAGTGACATGTTCTCTTCTCCTTTTCAATTTCTACATGTGCGGAATTTTCGGATTTTCACAAGACCGACAATACCAATGCTTAAATCCAGACCAAGCCCGAAGAAATTTATAAATGTAGAATGAACTCGGCCTGAAGATAACTGCGTCTCACCAGGCCCGAAATGATTTGTATTCAAATATGTTAAAAATAAATTTGTCAAAATTTTGTTCGGAGAATTTAGTTTGTTTTCTTAAACATTTATCTTTACATAGCTGAAATAAAGGCAATAAGTTCAGTTCGTGTATTCAATTTAAATCCATTTTAAAAATTTTCAAAAGAAATATGTTCGACCCGGTCGTAACGAACGTTTAAAAAAAAAAAGACTCAACCCTGCCCGAAACAATAGAAAACTCAAGTCCAGCCCGGGCCTAAACCCAAATCCCCATTTAACTCTTTAAAACCCAAACTATAAAATTTTCATTTGCTGTAATAGACGGTAGTAAGTAACAAGTTTGAATTTTTGGAATGGATTCTTCTAGTTTCAGCCAGAAGTGTTTTATTTTTTTTCCCCACTTTGGTTTCAACTTTAAAACTAAAACATTTAAAATTCATTCATGGCATTTGTTCCAGTTGTTTGACAACTGAAGTTAAAGTATGAAACATCTATTCAGTCCAAGAAGATTTTAATCTTGATTGACTACATTCCCTAGAAATTAAGAGTACCGATGAGGGGTTTAAACTGTTTAGAGACAAGAGGATTTATATGATTATTTATTTACCACGCCTTCAAGTTACCAAACATTGAAAAAAGGAGCGATTCCTTACATATCTTACCCCTTTGCCCCCACCCATAGATCGGAATTCCGCCGGTCCGATCCATTATCGGAGACTCCGCGTCAGCGACTTTCATCACGGCGGTGTAGGGGTGGTGTATGAATATGCAGTTATCGCACTTCCTCGTGAGGCAGTTGGTTCTAATTTATTATTGTTATTCGATGTATTTAAGCACATATATTAAGGAATATAAAGTGAAAACAAAATTCTTAGGAGGACGGGTAAAAATTTTCGAGGCCGGGTAAAAAATTTCAATAGCCGTCCTCGCGGACGGGCTAGATTTTGCCGATTTCCCGAAGCCTGCTATCTACAGTATCTGTTTCTGGTTCTCGGAATGAATATTCAATTTCAAGAGGGAAAATTCGCTGAATTGATCAAACTATTTCCCCCTTTGCTGTCTTTAATTTCACAACTCTATTGCTGCCATCTTTTCCAGGATAAACTTCAATTATTTTTGTCGTTGGCTAGAAAGTTCTTTTCTTATTCTCGCATTCAATGAAAACTATATCTCCAATTTTGACATTCAGCATTTTCATTTTTCCCCTATGTTGCACTAATTGGCCAAGATACTCTACTCTAAATCTTTTCCTCAGCTGATCCTTAAATGTCTGCTGATATCTCAGTCTTTTTGTGAGATTCACTTTGTCCAAAAGGTTCAAGTCTGGCACTCCCACCATCTGCATGTCTTGCAAGAACATAGCCGGAGTTAAAAGGAGTTAGGTTTTCAGGATCTTCAGAAATGTAAGTCAGTGATCTGGTATTCACTATTGCTTCACAATCACACAGAATGCTCATCATTTCTTCATAGCCTAAAGAAGCTGTTCCCTAGACACATCTCAACAGTCTCTTAACCATCTCTACAAGATGTTCCCAAAACCCTCCTCACCAAGCAGCAGAGGGTGGATTGAACTTCCAAGTAATTCTTTTGATAGATGCTTCTATTTCAATGGCTTTCCAATCAATCCTTTGTAGAAGATTATCAGCACCGACAAAATTTCTTCCATTATCACTGTAGATGGTATTAGACCTTCCACGACGTGCTATTAATCGTCTGAAACTGAGCAGAAAGGCTTTAGTAGATATTAATGTTATGAGTTCCAACAGAATAGCCCTATATACAGCACACATGTAGTTGTTGTTGAAACCCAGACCGTCCGACCTACCAGAAAGGTGTAAGGTAACTGTTTAGACGGTCGGGAAGTGCCACCCAATTTAGATCGGAACCCAGTGGGAGAGGCATCCACAGGGACCGTACCCTCCTTCCCCTACCACCAACCTCTCGGAAGGACTTTCGGACCCACATGTTTAACGTGATCGTACTCCACATGAACACGGCGGCAGTTTTGGCAGTGGCTGGAATCGAACCCTGGCCTACCGAGTGCAACTCCAGTGCGCTAACCAATGGGCTACCGCACCCCCAGCACACATGTAGTGGACAACCCAACTCTTCACACCTCCCCTCAATATTAGGGGTCCAGCCAAACTCCAGTAATTTCAAAAACTAACACTTGTCTCATTCTGTCTTCTGGGAGAGGAACTGGAGCTGTTTGTATGCATTTTGCCTCTTGCATCTAATGCATTTCAAAATTACATGGCATACTGTTCTCCTTCCATTAAGTATCTAGAATTTTTCATGCAAATCTGACAATAAAGAAAGTAATCCGGCATGAAGTCTTATTGCATGGTGTTCTTGAATGATGAGGTCTACCAATTTATGTTCACTTGGCAGTAGTATTGGGTACTTGAATTTCTCTTCATCCTTACATTCTGTCAACTTTGTTTCCACTCGAATTAAATCATCACTGTTTTTAAACAGACACAAAGGATTTCAAACTATGTAACCATTCTTTGGTAAATGTATCTCTTTGAACAGTTTTGATAATTGTCTTTTCAGCTTCATTCAACTCATCAGCAGATAATTCTCCAGTGTTTCGATCATGAATGTTCTTTCGAGCATTATGAAGAAATCTCAAAATCCATCCTACCATTCTTACAATTTTTGTATACTTTGAAAAATATGATAGAAACCATGTCTCTTTAAAAGTTTTACTCAGAGTTTTACTTTAAAAGTTTTACTCAGTTCAGAACTGAAAAAGTAATTTTTCTTTCTTGTAGCACATCTACTTCATTAACAATGCATTCAGAGAGTGGCCAATTCTTTTCATTCTGTTTCAGCCATGGGGACCCCTCCCACCATTTGGATTCAATTAATTTCTTCACTGAGCATCCTCTGGAGGGCAGATCAGCAGGATTGTTTTAGCAATTAACATATCTCCAATTCTCAATATTAGATAATTTCTGGATTTCATTTACTCTATTTTTGACAAATATTCCCCACTGCTCATTTCTTTTAATCCAGTGTAAGGCAGTAGAAAAATCAGTCCAGAAATATTCCCTAACATAATTAAATTTCAAGCTTTTCTTCACAAAGTCTGCCAGACTTGCACCAACACAACAAACTAAAAGTTCTAGTCTTGGAATAGAAATGTTTTTTAATGGTGCAACTCTTGATTTTGCCATGAGTAGATGCGCGGAGATCTTAGTATCTGTTTCACATCGCAAATATACAACAGCTGCATATGAAATCCCAGATGCATCACAAAACACATGTAGACTCAATGTTGAGTTACCATTGGTAAAAGCATGTCTAGAAATCCTCACAATATTCAGCATTTGTAGTTCAGCTATCTATCCACTTCAAAAATTTATTTGAAACATCTTCCGATACTTCAGCATCCCAACTCAATTTAGATTTCCAACTATTTGCAATAACAACTAAGGGTACAATGTGACTGGACATGTGAAACTTATAGGGTCAAATATTCTTTGTGCAATGGATAAAATAGTCCTTCTAGTGATAATTCCTTCAGGTTTGCTTATCAAAGTGATGTTACAAAACAATACATCTTCTTGTTTTTCCTACAACAATCCCAGGACTGCTGATGGATTGGACTTGACACAAGTATCCGTTATTTCGGTATGTTCCCAGTCTCTTAACTTAAATTTTCCTTCTGCCATCACCTCTGGATATTTGGACAAATTCCTGCAATTCCACTTCAGAGTCTGCAGAATAGACACAATTATCAACATAAAATGCTGATTTAAGTTTCTGTACTACATCATGTTGAGCTGAAGATTAATATTTATCCAAATGGTGTAGTATCACTGTTCCAAGAAGAAAAGGACTACAGTTTAATCCAAAGACTACTCTGCAATGTTGAGAAATCTTTATAGCATTCTGGCTTTCACCTGGCCACCAAAGATATTAAAAAAATTCTTGATCACTTTTATCAACAGATATTTGCAAGAAAGCTTTCTTTATGTCCGAGATAACACCAATTTTTTTCTCTCGAAACTTCAAAAGTATTGTGGGAATCAACTCCAACAGATTTGGTCCCTTTACCAAATAGTCATTTAAGGAATAAGATCCTTTCTGTTTATAGGAAGCATTGAAGACAGGTCTAACATTAGTCGATAAATTGCACTTAAACACTCCTGGTTAAGGTAGAAAATGACCACTATTCTCTGAACTTTCTGTGATTATTCCTTCTTGCCACCACTCATGGAAAACAGCATTGTAGCTTTCAAATTTTCCTTCTTTCATGAGTTTAGATGTTGTGGAATTCAATCTCTTCTCAGCCATTTTTCTATTAGTCACAATTCTCCTTGGCTATGATGCATCCATGGGAGACTAACTTCATATCTTCCATCTTCATTAATTCTAACTGTTTCCTTGAAATTATCCAAAACAGCTGTTTCTACTTCGTCTTTGCTTTGATGCTCACAAGGATCAGTGATTCCAATAACTTCTAACTTCCATAAATCAGGAACATTGTTACTATGAATCAAAAGTGAAGTTAAAACAGAACCACAATTGTTATAGTTTGAATCCTTTCGAGACTTTCCCATTACAACCCATCCGAGATGAGTTTGCACAGCCAGAAGTCCACACTTTAACGGATGAACGAGTCTTGTGTAAAATTGACCAGAGAAATCGGTTCCAATAAGTATCTCAATAGGTGGCTGATTGCTCCCTATATCCATGAGCTGGATTCACTTTTGTCTCATTTCTTCCAACCATGATCTAGTCTTGAGTCTTGGTATTAAACCAAATATAGTAGGTTGGTCTAACACTTTAATTTTACAGCAATAGTTATTAACTGAACTGTTCAAAATTACATTTTAGCACTTGTGTTCTCTCCTAGAGGTGGTTCTTCCAAATACAACTTGTGTTAATCTCGCAGCACTCACAGGCTCAAATCCCATCTACCTTGCAGTATTTTCCAGAATATAAGAATGCTGAGAATCTGTATCAATCAGTGCCCTAACATTTCGTTCTTTTTCTTGAGCTTTAAGAACCACAAGCAGTGTTTGCAATAGTACTTCTTCAGAATGGCATTGACTAGATAAAGTAATATTCTGATCCACACCTTCTTTGAACTCTGTAACTGAAGCCTTTTTATTATTAGTTAGTTCAGGGCACATAACTGCCCAATGCCTTTTGGAACAAATTATACATCAAACATTTGATTTGCACTGTTTAGAATGATGTCCAATCCATAAACAAGTAAAACATCCCTTCTTTCTTTTCAAAATATTGTGTTTCTCTTCCAACAGAAGTTTTTGAGCTTTGAAATATTCTTTAATTTCATGAAATTTTCTGCAAAATACACAAATGGATTTTTCACTTGGATTTATTCCTAAAAATACATCAGTAGCAGTCTGTAAATTCATGCCCGTTTCCCTACAGGTTTCCTTTCGAATAATTTTCTCATTTTGCTTAAAACCCGCTTTAGCAAGCGAGATATGTTCTTCATCTTCTACTTCAGTTACAATAGCAGGTTTTTCAACTTATAAATGTAAGTATTACCTTCTTCACTTTTAATCACCACTGGATTTCTTAACCAGACTCATAGTATTTCTTCCATTATGCAAAATTCGACAAGGGGAAAAAGCATTGCTGCGTATTTGGCAGAAGTCATACTATTGATTCAAGAGATCTTAAATGAAATTCTAACTTATCATACAATTGAGCTGTATTTGCCCAGCAGCTGTAAGGGCCCAAACATGGCCACTTGTTTGTCTGAATGCTCCGTTGTTGATTTTCATCATAATATAAATATTTTTTATATTTTTCCTCAAAATGTTAATGATCAATCAAAAATGATTAACTGGTAAATTGCAATCAGCATGTTGGTTGTTCCTGAACTAGAGGATTGGGCCAATCCCAAGACTTTCCATATGAAACAAGTGGGCACCCGACCTCTGAGCTAAACTATATTTATTTCTTAAAAAGTGTTTTCTACATTTACATCTACACAACATACCCAGTTATACCACCCAAATTTGGTCCAAATTGCTTCAGCGATTTTGGAGATTATGAAAGGCCAACAATTTTAATAAAAACTGTTTTATAGCTAAACTATAATTTTTTCAGAATTTTTTCCAGCATTCACATCTACATAATATTCGAAATTGGCCACCTGAATTTGGTCCAAATTTCTGCAGTGGTTTTAGAGATTACAAAGGACACGTACAATTTGACACACATACATAGACTGACAAAAATAATTTCTGGTATCTAGAGACCTTACAGATATATTTATGGTGAAAATTCGACTTGTAATTAAATCACGATTACCATACCTTTCTTAGGCTACATTAGGGTAAAAACTTTCTTAATCTCCTACTAAAAACAGATCTATCAGAAAAAAATGTACAAGTCACAATCACTATCACAATACTTTTCTGTAGCTTAGTGTGAGAAAAACAACTTCAGTTTTTAAATATCTGCAAAAATGAACTCTAAAATTAAGCTTCTTTTATTTGGAAGAGCATCACATCTAAGCTACTTAAGGCGGATTTAAACCGATCCGAAAAGTTACCTTTTTCCGATAGATGGCTCTGAATATCGCAGGTTTGGTGAGATCTGACCCTGCGCCAAACAGCGATTATTGTTCAATTTGCGGTAGCCCTTATTTCACTTCCGGATGAATCCAGAAACCGGATGTTATGAAATGCATTCAATCTCAAAGACAGAGCCTGTTTTTCTCGGCTAATAAATTCAAATAATGGACTACTATACATAAAAGTATGTAGAAACTTTCTTTCTATAAAATTTCATGTTTATATTGCATGTTCTTACGTATCAGTACAAATCTTAAAATCTTATATGCGTATTGTTACTGTAATAAATATTGATATATAAATAATGAGTGTTGATGGGAAACTGACGAGTTAATTCATATATTGCTGTTGAAGTATATTTGAAATTTTAACACTTTAAATGGATTTGCTTGTCGTGCCTATCATCTGCACTCTTAAGCATTTCATATTTTATTAGCTCTATTTCTATTGCTCATGGGTTAGCAAAATTCATTGTACCTGCATTGGTAATGTTTTATATGCGTTCATAATGATGTGCTTATTGTTTTATGCTTAATTCTAAACTATTTCAGGAAACAGGAATAAATTGGTTTCTGGTGAAACTGAGAGATTCCTATTTATTGTTATTGGAGTGTATTTGAAATTTCAGCAATTTAAATATTTTGCCTTTTCTACCTATGATGTATGTTCTTAACTATTTGTGGAGCTACTTTGTATGTTGTTTATATTCTCTTAATAACATAACAAGCCAAATTCTAAGAAATGAATACTTCATCATCATTTTATAAGGAAGTTGCTTTACTCATCTTGAACCAAAAGGTGAATAGTAGAAACCACTTCCTTATTGTGGCCCTGCATCAGTGCTATTAAAACACACAGACTTAAATGAAAAAAGAACAAAATGAAAGTTGATATTGGCTTGAAATGATATTGACAATTTCATCCCTTTCCTTATTTCCTATAAACCCAGTGTTAGCGAGCATTGAAATTTTTTTCTGTTTGATTGGAAATTCAACTGTGTGCATTTTAAATTCAATATATTAGCGGAGTCATAACAGTAAATATAATGTTCAACAGTAATTGTATTAGGGATCTATGTTCCCTGCTCTCTATACATAACCCATATATGTGCGCACAGGGGTTAAACAGGTATATTAAAATCTTTAACAATTTTACTAAAATCTAAAATTATTTTAGAATTTTCCTATTTTTTTATCCAAAGTGCTAGTCTTGATTTTTTTAATATTAAAGTGAAATAGATATAAATGTTTATCAATTACTATAGAATTATCTTTAAAATATAAATCACACTAAAATCTCAAATGTAAAATCATACTAATATGGTAATATCATTTCAACCATGAATAGCAGGTGCTAATTATCAAATATAAATAGAATCATAGACTAATTTAATATTCCAGAAACCCTAATGCCAAAATCTATAGAAAATTGGATTCCCTTCAGAAAATTACCAGATGCATATTATCTCTAACATTAATCATAATTTGCTATCTTCACAGCTCAAAGTACACGTCTCTATCCCTAGTCCCTATTCTTTACCATTGACCAATTTTAACTAATAATAAGATATGCAAATTTAAAAAATTTCACATCCTTTTCACTTTAATGCACAATAGAAATTCCTTGCACTCAAAATGCTCATGCTATCCAGAATCCTAGGACTAATGTTGTGTTTATGATTTTTAATATTTTAGTTAAAATGGCATGTTTTAACAAGATTTCTTTTGGGAAAATGCTAAATAAAACTGGCACAGTTAAGACATTGTGTACACATCAAAGCTAAGGTGGCTTTAGAAACACCCACTACCAACCAAGTCACCTTTTGTCAACAGATGATGCTGAATATTGCAGGTTTGATGAAATGTGGCAAAAGACGATTGTTTAATTTGCAGTAGCACTCTTCACTTCTTCCGGCCACACATCTTGCTACCATAAGCCTTCGGGTTCGTCGTGTGGTCTGGGTTTTCAACTCTTCACTTCTAATTTAATTCTGAACAAAACCCGATATTAGGGGGATAATCAAAATCAACACTCAAAATTTTTTCTCCGAGAAGTACTCAGCTTTATTTTAACATGTTTCCGAGTGTTTTTCAAATTATTTTGTATATTAATGGTAGGGTATGGCATGAAATATAGGATAACTATAGGTTTCGAAGAAGCAATTGCCTAATAAAAAAAGTAAGTTTTATCTTTTTCTTTCTTATTGATAATATTTGATGTTTACATTATATGCAAATTATCTTAGAGCCCATAGAAATAAAGTAAAATGTTGTATAACAACATTTTACATGTTCTTATAATAGCATTGAATATTAGTACAAGAACTGATGCAAAACTGACAAGTTGATTTTATTGAAGTGTATTTGAAATTTCAACACTTTAAATATATTTACTTGTTGTACCTATGTTTTGTTTTTAAGCATTGTTTGTTAAGTTTTGTATATTTTAAGAGCTTTTATTTTCTAATGCACATGAGGTAGGTAAATTCCAGTATTTGACCTAAATAATATTTTGTTTATTTTTTATGCTCAATTCTAAACTGTTTCCGACAACAAAAGTTAATAGGTTCATACAAAAATGTCAAATATTTTTTGTTGTTTAAGTTTATTCAGCATTTTAAATATGTTTGCTTGTATGTCTGCATTTTTTCAAGCTACTTCCTATAGTTAGCTTTGTATATTATATTTTGTCTTGATAATATAAGTGAACAAATGGAAATTCTGTAAAATAAAATCTTTGACCATCATCATTCTATGAAAGCATAGCCGGACTCAAGGGATTATTTCCGATAAATTTGCTCTATGAATATCACAAGTTTTTACTAATTGAAATGCAGCTGTTTATTTGGTTATACATTTTTTATTTAATAAAATAGCAGAGTTTTAACAGTAAATGTAATAAGAATATACCAATAAAATAAGAAATTTGTCAAAATACAGCATACATTACATTTTAGTAGTCAACTGGCTAAAATTTAATGTATGCTGTATTATAAAGTTTATATTTTGTTTTTTACTGCATAGTTTTGAAGTAATTTTGACAGAAAATGTAATAATCGACACACTGTATATTAGGGACCTATGTTCCTTACGCACTATGCATAACCCTATTTTTTTGTACTTCAAAATTTAAGCGAAAGCTCTATATCTTTGTATTCTCAACAGATTTGGCTAAAGCAGATTACCATATCTTGGTTGTAATGAAGGTCTGGGGTGGGGGGATTATGCTTATTTCCAGTTGTGAACCATGGAATTTACTTTTCACTTCAACAATAAATGTTAAGGAAACTCTCCCTTAAACTTGAAAATTCAAATGTTCATTTAGTGGCAAGCGCCCAATAGGCAGTTTTAGTTTAGTAGCCACTGTATCACAATTTTTTTGTAAAATCAGTAAGTGTGGTTACATATACTTAATATATATATATATATATATATATATATATATATATATATATATATATATATAATGTGTTATATATATATAGGTATGAGGGATAAGAATTGGGGAAATAATAAACAGTTATCAAACTTTTGGACAGTTTTCTGATTAAAACAGAATAGAAGAGGGGTGGTGTGGCCTAAAGTTGTTTCATTTAATCACCACAGTGCATTGTGTAATCAACCTGTGGTAACTGGCTAGTTCCTATTTTCAGGGTTATTCTAGGATAATATTGTAAACTTGCATTTTAATTTTTATAAAATTTCTCATACCCCCCACCTTCCTTTTTTAATAATAAGCCCTTCCTATTTTTATCTGCTTATCCACTGTTTTTTCCACACTTTTAGTATATATTTTTTAATTTTCTTTTTTCTTTCTCTTATTTGTTTTTATTTGTGGTGAACGTATATTTAGTTTAAGGATAAAAGAAAATATATTAAGGAAATGAAAGCAATGAAATAATTTTGGCATGAACTCGGTCATATTCTGTATCTACTTTAAATATGTTTGGTTGTATATACTTCAATTTTCAATGCATGTTTGCTTTTACATATTAAAATAGTTTTAAACCATTATTGTCTTTCTGTAGTTCTGCACATGAGGCAAGAACCCCACTTTATAAGTAGGGCTCTGAATATTTCTTTGGTAGGATTTAGTACCCATAATTTCAGATACAATGTAGAATACCATGTACATGTGAAAAATCACTGGGAAGAGTGATAATGTAACTTTGCACATTGCTTAGTCCCCTAAGCTTCCTTCTAGCTCTGATTATGCCTTACTTATTTCAGGAGTAGTCACAAATTACAAGGTGTGTTACATTATATTTTATTTACGTATAATGCAGTATCTTTTTACTAAGAAATATATATAATTATATGCAAGAAATATAAATTTATTGTAATTAATAATCTTATATATATTCTACTTTCATGTTTTTGTTTCCATTCAGTGTAAGGTTTATATAAAGTATTTTGATGAAATTAAAAATTTCTAGATGTAGTTTTAATAGATGCTTTTGTAACTAGGTAACGAAAGTACAATAGACCTCTGGTCGCTATGTTAGGCTCTCTTTAAGCCACCCACCTCTAAGTCATAAGTCAACTAGGTAAAGAACATGTTTGGGGAGGATCTTAATGAGGATATATGTGATGAGTTAATTTTTGGTTCAAACAGAGCAAAAACAGTTACGAATAATGGAATGCTCGGGGAAAAGTTTCTTGTTATAAATATGTAATAAGAAAGATTGTAATGGGTTTGAAAATGTAATATACAGCTTTGATTGCATATCCACATTTTGAACCTCGCACATTACAAATTGAATGTGTATTAAATCTTTAAATGTAAAAGTGAGTATCTAATCTGAATATGAAAAAATATATTAATTTTCATTTGTATATAGTACCATTATAAGTTGATAAAATTATACGTTCTTCACTTATTATTGACATTTATATCCTGTGAAATATCAGTAATGCTAGACATTTACCTTTGGTGAATGAAATCTAATTTTTAATCTGAATTGGAGTAATTACTGATTTAAATCAGTTTTAAGATATCAAAACTTGAAATGTTAATGGAAATAGAATATTTTTTTAAACTTAATAAAATTGTAAAGATATAAAAAAAAAATTTTCACTGCTGTCAAAAAGAATCATAAATCTACAACTTCATTAGAACACAGCATCACCTTTGTTGGGATGATGCTAATGCTGTATCTCATTTATCATGACGAAGAAGGTTCTTTATTGCTTTTGAAACCGGTTGATATTTTTTTTACAATTTTTTATGTGTTGCTAATTTTTTTTAAAGACATTTATAGCTGGGCTGCTCATAGAAATTACGAACCCACTACAAATATTTACCATGCCCCCACCCTAATTATGTTGGATTTTCTCCTCTTTGTAAACTTTTTATGTTTTCTTCAGCCTAAAAAATATTGAGGTTTGGGACCTTCACTCAAGTGGTATATGCACCACCCACCTATGGGCGGCCTGTTAATAGAATGTAAAAATTATTTAAATTAAATGATATGACTAAATATTTTCACTTTTTATTTTTGATTTATGTGATGAAAAGGATATAGGCAAATTAGACATCATTTCATACTCAAAGTCTTTATAAGCAAGATAGAAAAATACAAATTTTTTGTTAATTAAAAAAATATTTAACTTCTTATTTTTATTTTAAATTAACAAATTTGCCATTTAAATATTTTGATTTAAAAAATATGTTTGGATGTTTTTATTAACAATCCATTGTTAAAATTGCATGACAAATGTCGAAAATATATTTAAAGCAAATAAAATAACATTGATATTGAATTCACGAATACGTTAGCTACAGCTGTGCTATCATCCACTGTCTGCATAAAGGGAATTTATTTTAACATTTGATATAATTTACAGAAAATTATGAAATAGATTAGGTGTAGAGAAAGCATAAAAATTTATTTTCTTGGTGAAACACATATGAACCATTTGGTGAGAAAACAAAATAGAAGTAGGCCTATACACTATTTAAGAGAAAGTCCAGTGAGGACTTACATTCTCTATATATATTTTTACTTTCCCCCCCCTCCCCCTCTCTCTCTCTCTCTCTCTGCAATACTCCTGCAATAATAATGTATAGGGAACATATTGGAATCGTGCCGAAAATCGCAACTCGAGTTTTCAATGGATTTACACGTTTCAGGATATCTAGAACACGAAAAAACTATTTTTAGCATGACGTTTGTGTGTGTCTGTCTGTCTGTGTAATGCATGTATCCACTCTAACTCAAAAACAAATCGACCGAATTTCATAAAATTTGGTAGGTAAGTAACTTGTGTATGACCTTGGTACTGATTAGTTTTGGGTAAGATTCGGGGTAAAAGAATCCGGCTTTTATTTCGAAATGGCCCTCAAAATTCGTCAAAATCTGAAATAAAAGATTACGTATGCTCAAATATGTCAATTAAATGCTTGTTTCACAAGTAACTTTTGGTGATGAAAAAATAAAGATCGACCCCATTACTCTAGGACTAGCCGTTCTCTAGATATTTTAGTATTTTCACATTTTTGCTGCACTGGTTTGGAGAAAAAGTCCAGTTACCAAATGAAAACGAAAGCTTATTTAAAAGTGCAAATTTAGTGTCATTTCAATTAATTATGCGTGCTCTTTAATGCAATTAAACTCAATTTAACGAATTATTAATGAAATGAAGTGGAAATGACTTTGAGTCTGCAGGGAAAGTCATGTGCTGCTCACATCAGATTTTGTAATTCACTAATAAAGCTTTACCGAATACGATAAGAGGTCTTTCCAAATGAGTTTCCACTCGACTTTTTATATATATTTACTAATATTCCATATTATTTACCCTGTCCATATAATGAAAAAGATGTCTGTTTGTGCAGTCTGTAGCGGAAAAATCTAATCTCCGTACGGCAATGAAATTAGATACAGAGATACCTCGACTCCTGAGAAAAAACGCCTAATAAAGATTTTTTTTTTATCGGATCGAGTGCAGCCCCATGAGTTCGCGCAGCGATCGACTACGTTTTTAGAAAAATTGGATGAATGAATTTAATTAATTCTTGCTTTAAATCTCGAGCAACGTCGGATACATTTTCTGCGTGGTCGAGAGCTACTGCAAGGATGCTGTTCTAATCAAGCTCTATTAGAAAAGCGCAGCGGTCATGGTGTAAATTTAATCAAAGTTTTGCATCTTAAATTCCGAGCAACGTCGTTTATTTGTTTGAGACCCAAACCGTCCGACCTACCAGAAAGGTGTAAGGTAACCAATTGGACGACAGGGAAGTGCCACCCAATTTAGACCGGAACCCAGTGGGGGAGGCAACCACAGGGACCGTACCCTCCTTCCCCCCTACCACCAACCTCTCGGAAGAACTTTCGGACCCACATGTTTAACGTGATCGTACTCCGCATGAACACGGCGGCAGTTGTGGCAGCGTGCAAATCCAGCGCGCAAACCACCGGGCTACCGCACCCGAAATGTGCCAACAGCACGCGGTGTTTCCAGGTGGTCACCCACCCAAGTACTAACCGCGCCCGATGCTGCTTGACTTCGGTGATCTAACGAGAATCGGTGTTTTCGGCACGGTAGGGCCGTTGGCGGCCCGAGCAACGTCGTGTACATTTTCTAGTATATATACAAGTTTCCTCGATTTTATGAAATTTAAAACTTAAATTACTTTTTAAAGGCGAAAATTTTTTAATTTACGTCCTATATTCTGTAAATGCACTTTATTTGGGACTTCTTATTACTAGTATATATTTTGATAAACTCGTGTATTGCCCATTTTTCCTTCTTCAACATCTTTGACGGTCTCGTTCTCAGCTCCCAGATCATGTAGGGAGCTAAGACTCGACACACAGTTCATCTCGCCGAACAGTTTTATTTATTAAATGTTCAAGGCATTGCGTTGCATCGTTACGTCATTTACGTATGTCATAACAATGTCCCCCTCTTTTCATGTTTTTTTTTCTTTGCAAATTGCTGCTTAGAGTTTTCAGATGAAATGTTATTTTGCTTATTACGCATCGATCTTATCTATGTATAATACTGCATAGATTTGAAAGCAGATTACGTAAAAAAAACTAAAGTATATGCTATAATATAATTAATGAAATATATACTATAATATAATTAATGCATAATATTGTGATGGTTTCGAATTCGAGTTTTCGGTTGATTTACATGTTTTAAATATCCCTGAGCTCGTTTTTGAAGCGATGTATAAACCTTCCATGGGCGAGCGATATTTCACAAACGAGTTGAAAAGAGTTATTTAAATGAAATTCGGTACGATTATTACAAATGGTGAATAACGCAATAACAGGATATTATATAATACTAAATAAATAATTATTTTTATATCATTAGAAAACACATGTATGTAGAAAATGCATGCTTATTCAAGCAAAACATTAGGGTTATATCTACATATTGCCCCGTAGATATATCTAGATTTTGTCTAGCTTATACAATAGCTAGTTTTTGTCTAGCTTATATATAGCTAGTTTTTGTCTAGCTTATATATAGCTAGTTTTTGTCTAGCTTATATATAGCTAGTTTTTGTCTAGCTTATTGCCCCATAGATATATCTTTCTAAATACCTTGGATATATCCCATACATTCTTTATGGAAAATGGAAATGGGGTGGAAAATCTAAAATTCAAATAATTTGTGATCTAATAGTGCAAATTACAAAATATTTGATTTAGTTCTGGGTTTTTTTTACGTAATATCATGACAAAATAAGATTTCATAGCGATGCAAGCATTTGTTTTTAGCTTAGTTTTCATATCTCAGAGACACACACGCACACATGGATATCGAAAAGTGTTCGAAATGTGTTCAGGTGGTCTTAAAACGTGCTCTCCCTCAAATTATCAAATTTAAGAATTTTTGAGTAAATAATACTTACTACATGCAACATCATACTATTATATACCATAAGAAAAAAATCTGATGTGGGCAACACATGACTTTCCTTATATAATGAAATGAATTTACTACTTTTACAGTAAAATAAATAGGTTTTTCTTCTAGTAGATACTAATATCCTATCCAAGATATTGAATTTTCGACAATTAGTCGTGATTTTCATTGATTTATCGTCATTTTTATCCATTTGGCGAGATTTTCGTTAATTTGGCAACATTTCAAAAAGTCGCCAAGTTGGCGACATTCCGCCAATTTCGTCGCCAAAATCTCGCCAAGCGTTATGGACGAAGAAATAAGTTATATATATATATATATATATATATATAACTTATTAGATATTGAATTTTCGACATATATTATATAGCTATTATTATTATATATTTATATATTATATAACTTATTAAATATTGAATTTTCCACAATTAGTCGTCATTTTCATTGATTTAGCGTCATTTTTATCCATTTGGCGAGATTTTCGTTAATTTGGTAACATTTCAAAAAGTCGCCAAATTGGCGACATTCCGCCAATTTCGTCGCCAAAATTTCGCCAAGCGTTATGGACGAAGAAATAAGTTATTCTTACAGCAGATAAATTGGCGTTCAAATGCAAAAGTATTACTCAAAGTATCTTTTTTCATGAATGGAACGAGCTAGATCCGCGAGAATGATGTCACCCAATTTATCGCATGATATTATATATGAAAAGTGAACATGTTTCTCAATAGGGAATTTTTTTTTTCTATTTTATATGACTTTTTGATAATTTTTTTGAAAAATGTGCAATATCTCGAGAACGAAATGTTAGCGTTCTAAAATTTATGTCAATCGTTTTCTAATGAAAAATTACATTAGAAATGTCTATTTACGTAAATTTATTATTGGTTTTGATTTTTTGACGATTTTTTCAAAATTTCATTCGAAAATTTAGGGGGGGGGGGGGGGGTTCTGAACATTCGATTGTGTATAAAAACAATAGGCTTCCAGTGTTTACAGATTGTGATTTTTGTACCAAATTTGGTCCGAATCGGTCCATTCGTTCGTCAGTTATCGTCTCCACAGACCCACTGACACACACACACACACACATACACACACACAGACATCACTTCAAAAATGTTTGATTCGTGATCAGGGATGCTTGAAACGTGCTCTCCCGTCGAAAACTCGAATTCGAATTTTCGACCCCGTCACAATACTTTTCTTATACATTATACAACTTACGTATAAGGAAAGTAATAAGCTAACCAAATTTCGAGAAATTCACTTGATTATTTTGAGATATCGCTTTTTTAGGAAAAGCAAAATTTCAAATATCTGGAGAACTATTTATAAAACTACTCATACATAAAGCAATACTATTCATACTACTTTAAAAAGTAAAAAAATAAGTAATTTTAAGGAATTTCTTAGGACCTAAAACACTTTTTAATTTGTATTAAAATAATAAAATATGTCTGCTTAGAATTTTTGGCACTAAAATTCGCGATGTTTCCGGCGAAGCACTCACTCACCTTCACAATATTTTGGGAAAAAACATTAAAATTCATTAATTTTGAGTAATGATTCTAAAATTCACAATTTTAAAGAAAAGCGTTAACATTTGCAATTTAAAAAAAATGCCCAAATGTATATTTTTATTTAAAATCGCTAAAAGTAGCAATTCTATTTAAAAACTTTAAAACTTGTAATTTTAAGAAAAGCTATAAAGCTAAAATGTAAGAAAATGTGTAAAATTAAAAGTACTTCCATTCGCGAATGTCCCAGAGAACTGCGCTGATTCTAATGTTACATAAAAAAAGAAAGAAAATATTTTGTCTGGCCTTACATTACTATCTTTTACAGTGACTGTACCTCTACTGAAAAAATTAATTGCTTACGTGTTGCAACCACAGCTGCTGCTCGATAGTTTTGAGGAAGCAGTTCTAGTATTTATCAACAATCTTAGTCGCGGGAGAATCCTAGACGCGGGAAATTAAAGAATACCTTTTATCATTGAGTATGCGGTAGAAGTCTCAAGCTTTGTTTTTAACGTTTTATTTGGAACGCTCCGACCGGTTATATTCATTGAGAAAATTTTAAATTAATTTTAAGGGACGCGACAGCCCAGTGGTTAGTGCGCGTGATTTGCACTCGGTTGGCCCGGGTTCGATTGCCGCCACTGCCAAAACTGTCGCCGTGTTTTCACGCGGAATACTATCACGTTAAACATGTGGGTCCATAAGTCCTTCCAAGAGGTTGGTGGTAGGGGAAGGAGGGTACGGTCCCTGTGGATGCCTCCTCCACTGGGTTCCGGTCTAAATTGAGTGGCACTTTCCGGCAGTCCAAACAGATACCTTATACCTTTCTGGTAGGTCGGACGGTCTGGGTCGAAGAAGAAGAAATTAATTTTAATTAAGTATATTAAATTACTGTGTTTATTTCAGTTACGTAGATATACATGCTTAAAAACAAACTTTTATCTCAATTCTTCATAGAAAATTTCCCCACATTCGTGTTTTTAACACATTTGAATACAAATCATATCGGGCTGAGACTCATTAGTCTTCGGGTCGGGTCGGATCGTGAATTTATACGTTTTAGATTCGGGCTGAGTTTAAACACTAGCATTTCGGGTCTGTCCGGGTGAAAATCTGGATTTCGGCCTTGCAGACCGCTTATGTACGGATACGGATAAATAAATATAGATGAACACCGAAAACCTAAAATAGACTGAAAAAATCGTATCCGAGAACGGCTCGAGATGACTTCTGAACAATGTTGTTCATTAATTTCAGATTAAAAATATTTACAAAACATTCATTCATTTGACAATAGTGAGTTTTTTCGATGTTTTATGAATTTTCTTATTTTGGATTAAAAACGGGATATATCGTGAGAACGGCGTATGTGTGCATCTTGTAAATGATAGCATTCGCATTTATATAAATATCCACATAAATATAGGAATTTTTGTAATATTTTATAACGTAATTATGTTTCTATAACATTTTTATCGATTTTCGGAATGAAAAGTTCGTTATGTCGTGAACCTATACCGACGCATCTCATTCTCAATTTATATATATAACAGCTGAAGTTATTTTTTATGTATCTATTATTTTTACTTTCCTTATATACATAGTATAACGTATAAGGAAAGTTATTGTGACTGGGTCGAAAATTCGAATTCGAGTTTTCGACTGGAGAGCACGTTTTAAGCATCCCTGAACACGAATCAAACGTTTTTGAGGTGATGTCTGTGTGTATGTGAAAGGATGTGTGTGTTAGTGAGTCTGTGGTGACCATAACTGACGAATGAATGCACCGATCCGAATGAAATTTGATACAAGAATTACAATCCGTGAATTCTGGAAGCCTATTGTTTTTACATGCAATCGAATGTCCAGAACCCACCTAAAATGTTAAATAAAATTTTGAAAAATCATCAAAAAATTAAAACATTCAATAAAGTTGCCTAAATAATCATTTCTTATGTAATTTTTCATTAGAAAATGATTGACAAACTTTAGAATGCTAGCATGAACCGTTCTCGAGATATTGCACATTTTAAAAATAAATTTATCAAAAAATCACATAAAATTCATAAAAAGTATTAACTATTGTGAAATATATTCACTTTTCATATGTAATATTATGCGATAAAATTATTATCATTATTCTCGTAGATCTAGCTCGTTCCTTCATGAGAGAAGACGCTTTGGGTAATAGCATTCTAATTTGACGCCAATAGTCGTTTATCTATTATAAGAATAACCTATTTCTGCAACCACAATGCTTGGCTAAACTTTGACAATGAATTTGGCGGAATATCGTCAACTTAGCAAGTTTTTAATTTTGCCAGATAGACGAAAATATCGCCAAATTGATAAAAATGTCACCAAATTGATAAAAAATGGCGCTAAATCAATAAAGACTAATTGATGAATATTTAATATCTTGGAGAGAATATAAGAATCTCCTATAACAGAAGATATTTTGGTTTGTATTTGGACGCCATTAGTCGTTTATCTACTATAAGAACAGCCTATTTCACCGATCATAATGCTTGAGGAAATTTTGGCGACAAATTTAGCGAATATCGCCAACTTGGCGAGTCTTTTAAATGTAACCAAATTTATGCAAATGTCGCCAAATTGATAAAAAAATGTCGCCAAATTGATAAGAATGTCGCTAAATCACTTAAAATAACAACTAATTGACGAAAATTCAATATTTTGGAAAGAACATAAGAATAACTTATTTCTCCATCTGTAACGTTTGGCGGAATTCTGGCGACGAAATTTGGAAAATATTTCTTCCCTATTAAATTCATTTGTCACATGATGTTATGAAACATGACGTACATCGGCGTTGTTTATTTATTTTGCTGTATCCAGGCCAGAACATATTTTCTGTTACTGTAGTTTCAAACAACTTGAATGTTGGGAAGAGCAATTTTTCATTTTGATTTCAGAATATCGTTGAATAAATAAGTTTTCAATTTCTTATCTAGAATTATAATTTTTCTGTATCGGGTTCTAATTTATCCATCCACATTCTTCGTAGGGCAAACTTACTACTACTTAATATGGGGGACAGGGAGACTTTCATCCGCTAATTGAGAATCTTATTTCATATGTAATTTCAAATTTTTCTCTTTCAATTTTGGTCTATTTTTGACTTTATTATTTATTTTGATCCAACCCGACCCGAATATAATAAAACATGTCCCGGTCGAGCATACCGTTAATTTAAGACCCTTGAGATTGATATAAACTTAACTTAAAACTGCTCCCCCCCCCCCCCCCCCCCCTCAAATTGAATTTCAAAATACGCCACTGCAAGTATTACAGACAGACGGGGTGTATAGATAACTATTGAGAATGAGTATAAAATTACAACATTATACAAAGTATCTTTTCTCGTGACTGCATAGCTGCCAACCATTCCGAATTTTCCGGATTCGTTCCGAATTTTTACGTCTGTTCCGAAAATCCGAATTTTTTCCACAAAATCCGAATTTTTGAAAATGTTCCAGTTCCTGTTTTACCCCATTTTCCCCCCTGTACGGCTGTACGGCCATAAAAGTTAAAACATGCCAAACAACTGGTTTGTGACGTCAGAAAAACTAAGTAAGGAAAACGGCTATTTATCATGAAAAGTAGCTCTGTCAGGGGGTGTGCCACTCCTTTACCACGAACATTTCTGTGACGTCAGATGTAGAGTATTTATAGCGCGCGACCGTGGGCGTCACCCCCGGTAGAAGCCTGCTTTCGGAGGTGACGCTGTGGGTCGGCAAGCGCCTGACGCGTGGTGGCGCGGCAAGCGTCTGAGAGTGCTGGCGCATCGTTGTTTGCTCCTCTAGTTTTGAACTACGAACGTGACTGGAAATACTGGCTGCATAGTTTTTATGACGCACTTTTAGCTCTGTTGTCGATGCGATTAGCGACCACGTTTTTTCATCCCATATTGGCCTTTGTGTTGTGTGTTTAATCTTCTTATTAATACTTACATTTTATTGACATTCATAATGGCAAAAAATCGTCGGACTCAAAAATATCTCGAACGATATTCAACAGAATTCGATTTTATAACAAAATCTCGAAAAGGTGAAACATTTGCATTTTGCGTCATGTGCAACACGGATATAAACATATCTCATGGAGGTAAAACAGACATCGTCGTCCATGCTAAAGGTATGAAGCATAGTTCACAAATGAAAGTTGTGAAGCAAGCTTCAAAGTTGAACTTTATGCCAGCTTCAAGTAATGATATACAGACAATTCGTGCAGAAGTGCTGTTTACAAGTTTCTTGCTAGAACATAATGTTCCTATTGCCGCTGCCGACCATGCTTCCAAGCTATTTTCAGCAATGTTCCCAAATTCTTTGGAAGCTAAAAATTATTCCTGTGGAAGAACTAAAACATCCCACATAATTAAAGAAATAGCTTCAGAAAGTACCAGAAGCATGATAAATGCTTTAAAAATTGGCCCTTTTACAATTGCTACTGATGGTAGCAATGATACAGATAATCAACTATATCCCATCGTTGTAACGTTTTTTGATAAAGAAACTGAACAAGTGTGCTGCAAACTTTTATCTTTGCCATGTTTGGTAGGTGATAGTACAGGGGAGAATATTGCTAAGTTGGTGAAAGATGAACTTGATTGTTTTACCATTCCATGGCAGAATTGCTTGGCATTATCCTGTGATAATGCAAATGTGATGATTGGTAAAAAGAAAGGTGTTGGATCATTTTTGAAAGAAAAACAGCCAAATTTGATAGTTTGGGGCTGCATGTGCCACCTATTAAACTTAGCTGCTGAAAAGGGATCAGCAGCTATGCCTATTTCTTTTGATGAACTTCTTGTAGATATATTCTATTACCTGAAGAAAAGTTCAAAGCGTAAACAATGCTGTAGCGTCTCGTGTTTTCAGTTCATTTGTAGTATAACACAAAAATTTCGGTTCGCACACAAAACGCTATTTTATTTACATGTATTTACAACATATACACTATCATAGGCCAAGAGCGTCATTCTTCATTAGCCAAAATTAATCTTTACCCTTAATATTATCTAAAACATATAAAATAGTACTGGCCGGCCTCTCAGTCCGCCCCCAGCCTTCCAATTTTCCCAACAAAACTAACCCCCTCTCTCCCAGCGTCCCCCTTATTCTTGTTTCTTTCTTCTCCGCCAGGGTTGCCGTCCTACACTTGGCGGCGTATCGCTCAATGCGAAATTCTGTACACTACACCCTCCACGCAAGATAAGTGTTTGGGGGGGGGGTTACCAACCAAACACGGATTTGAACTAACTCAGAATTGAGCTCTAGCCAACACATGAAAATAACCATAATAAAATACAATTCACAGAGTAGTATTACAACCAATGATCCAGATGCAAAGCAGTTTCGACAAATCCGGATACCTAAAACATATAAGCATACAAGATTAACAATAACGTTAATTTTTAAGATTGAAAATAGGAATGTAGAATGATAACAGACATTAGAATAATGTTTATAATTCCCGCTACAGTCCTTTTAATAGAAGAGTTGCGAAAGTTCAAGTTAATCTGGACAAGGCATCTGCATTACCCATTTGAGATCCAGGGCAATGTTTGATGTTGATATTATACTTCTGCAAAGCAAATGCCCATCTTTGCAACCTTGATGACTGGGGAGCACATTTGGTCAAAAACGCTAATGGATTATGATCCGTATAAAATTCAATTGGTGCCCCAAATATCCACGTTTCGAACTTCTTGAGGCTCCATACAATTGCGAAAGCTTCTCGTTCTATTGTTGACCAGGATTGTTGCGATTTGGTCAGCTTTTGGCTTGCATAGGAAATGGGATTTAGCTTTCCATCGTCCCCATGTTGCGATAAACAAGCTCCAACCCCAAATGCTGATGCATCGGATTGGATGGTAAACGGTTTACCCAACACAGGGGTATAAAGTGCAGTAGCATACCTAAGGGCTTCCTTTAACTTTCGGAAAGCACGGTCATGAATTTCTGTCCAGGGCAAAATGTCTGGAATCTTCTTTTTAGTCAACTCAATTAATGGAAATGCAACTCCAGCGTAGTCTGGGATGAAGTCCCTGTAATAGTTGCAGAGTCCGAGTAAACTGCGAAGCTGTTTTTTAGTTGAAGGGGTCGTTAAACTAGATATAGCCTTTACTTTGTCAGGGTCTACTTGAATTTTTCCAGAGCCGATAATATGACCTAAATATTTAATTTCAGTTTTCCCAAAAGAACATTTATTAATGTTAACTGTGAATCCTAAGTTCTCCAACTTTTCCAGAATAATATCTAATTGATTCAGGTGTGTTTCCCAGTCATTTGAAAATACTGCAATGTCATCTATGTAGGCTCGTGAGAATTCCCGATACTGTGCCAACGTTTTGTTCATTTCTCGTTGGAACGTAGCTGCAGCATTTTTCAAACCAAATGGCATGACTTTAAAACGGTATTGAGCTCGGTGGGTCTTAAAAGATGTCAGATCCCGACTTTCGAATTCCATAGGAATAGCCCAATATCCTTTTAAGAGATCCAGTGTGGAGATGATTTTTGCTTTTCCGATACAATGGATTAATTGCACCGCGTCCTCCATAGGAAAATCGTCAGTTTTCGTCACAGCATTTAAAGAGCGGTAATCGACGCACAAACGCATACCTCCATCTTTCTTATTAACACATACCACCGGATGTGCTATCTCCGCACAGCTTTCTTCAATTAGATCCAAGGTGAGCAATTCTTCTATTTGTTCATCTACTTTCGATTTTAATGTCTCTGGAATCCTGTAAATATACGGCTTCTTTCGTTCTTGACCGGGAATCAATCTTATCTTGTGTTCTCCCACCTCTGCCACACGGACATTTCCAGTGAATAAAGATTTGTGTTTAATCAACACATTCTTAATTTGGTTTTGTTGTAACACACTAAGATGGTCAAACTGCTGTTCTTGAAGTATTTCTTCCATATTTACGTTCTGCAAAATTTTTGGAGTCGATTCAATTTCTCCGAATTCAACTTCATCTTCAAAAACTACTCCAATGGCATTAACTCTGGGGAAATACTTTCGAATCTTGTTTACATGTACTTGTCTAATATTCCCTTCAGGTAACTTGACCTTGTACGAGTGGGGTGGACAAAATTGTATAATTTCTCCCGGACCAGTCCAACGTGCGTAGATTTTATTCGAGGAGTCTGGAATGAGAAGGAATACTTGATCTCCTAACTCAAATTTTCTTGTGGAAGACCGCCGATTAAAGTAATCTGTGTACGCCTTCTGGTTTTCCGTCGCTGTGAGTGACGCCTGTTCAGCAGCCTTTTCTAATTTAGTTTTAAGATCTTGTAAATACTCGACAGCTGATTCTGACATGTTAAGAGGGAGAGCTATTTCTCCAGCCCAAGAAGATTTTAGAATAGCAAGTGGTCCACGAGCTTCTCTGCCGTACAAGAGCCTGAAAGGGGATACACCCGTGGTGCAATTTGGAACTTCACGATATGCGAACAGTAAGAATGGAATTTGCTTGTCCCAATTCCTGGGATCTGCACGAATAACATGGTGAAGCATCTGTTTAAGCACTTTATTCCATCGTTCGACCAATCCGTTACTAGCAGCGTACCCTGGGCAACTGAATCTGGGTGAAGCACCTAAACGTTTTAAGAATTCTTGAGTCAAACTGGCTGTAAAATTAGTCCCTTGGTCACTCGCCACAATGTTGGGGATTCCAGTCCTTGAGAACATCTGCAATAAAGCTTCACATGTAGATTTTGCACTAAGTGACCTCATAGGCACAGCTTCTGGCCAACGTGTGTGCTGATCCATTATGCACAGTACATATTTATGCCCTCTTCCAGTTGGTGGATCAATTGGGCCAATGACGTCCATATTTACTACTTCAAATGGGAGTTCTGGCCTCAACACGGGGGTTATGGGGGCTCTATCACTTATCTTTTCGGGACTCCTTAACTGGCAATTTTTGCACGTTTTACAAAACTCCGTTATATCTTGGGTCATATGCGGCCAATAGAAATTGTATCGGATTCGTTCTTTAGTTTTTCTAACTCCCATATGAGCTCCAAAGACGGACTCATGAGCCATCTGTAAAACCTTTTTACGTCTATCTTTTGGCAAAACTAACTGATTCACTGGCTCGCCTAGAATTTTATCTTTATGGTGTATCAAACCATCAACTAACATAAAACCTCCCTTCCCATGTTTTAATTCCTGACGGACAGCTTCAAGCGTCTCACATTCCATTTGTTCCCGTCTCAATTTTTGTGCATTAGAACTCTCATGTTGTAAAATCTCCTGCCTATCGGTATCCCCATCCGCCCCTACATTTAGACACCTAATTTCATCATTATCGGTTTCATCTATAACTACTGAGTTCTCAATTCCTTCCTCCCTTTCTCCCATAATTTTATTTCCTTGATTCTCTACCTGACACTCCTTAATTTGTATTTCACTCTTATCACTGCATTTTATTTCTGTTTTCGAATTTCCGAAGATATTACATTCCTCACGCAACATCCTATAGGTTCCGGGTGGTAAGAGAGATGGACCCCGTAATTTATCAGTTATTGCTCCCATCACTTCTACAGGTGCTAATAAATTCCCATTCTGATGATCCTTAACAGACATTAGGATTTTTACTACAGGTGCCTTCGTTTCTTCTCCGAATGCAGAACTTAAAATTAATGTACCACAACATTCGTTTTGATAATGAGGAACATCCTCCGGACGTAAAACTGGAATTTGGGTCCCTGAGTCTAAAATTGCTTCTACCTCTCTACCGTTTATATTAATGGTTACATACTGAAGGGGTTGAATATCGACTTTAGGTTTTAAATGATTTTCCGCTACACTTCCAAAATATTCAGATTTTATTTTAGCTACCACTGCATCCATATCTTTCCTCATCTCAGCTTTAGATTTGTCCATGTGCTGATAATTTGACCTATTTCTAGACCTTTGAGGACATGCACGGGCCAAATGTGTAGATAACCCACAAATGAAACATTCTTTTGATTTGATGCCTTTATTTACGATAGTTTCGTTTTTAAATCCCTCCCGTCTTAGCGGTGGTGGAATATACTTCGAGTTTGAACAATGTAAATCATTGTATCGTGGTTTCTGAAAATTGTGGGTTTCTGCAAAAGATTTTCCTTTACTTGTGAAAAATAAATCGCACTCCTTAGCTAAATTGATCGGTATAAACCATCCATCTCCTTGTCGAATCTTTAAGTGAGCCGCAGTTTCCGAATCTAACGTTTGACATAGCCGATCGGCAACTATCAACTGATTGACCGTTTTGAAGTCTTTAGCTTCTCTTAAGTTACAATAGTAATCCCACGTAGTTGTTAATCTGGAAGCGAATTGAACATGAGTTTCGTTAGGGTGACGTCTAGCCCGTCGAAAATTTTCTAAAGAAATCTGAGCGGAAGGTTCATATTCTCTCAAAACTATAGTTTTCAGCGATTCATAGTTTTTTAACTCTTCCTCACTTATATAAATAAGTATATTTGCAGCCTTTTCCCCTAAAAGATTAATTAAAATCTCCGCTTTTACTTCGTCGGGTACATTTTTGATTTCAAAAGCCCTTTCCAATGAAACGAAAAATAAATTCCACAGTTCCGGTTTAGTAGGAATCGGTATAGTTAAGGTTCTAACACTCTTTATCAAACATTCGATGGATGTTCCGTTTTCGGAGCTCGAGCGATTATCTGCGGATGAACTACTACTATTCCTGTTTTGATTTAGACGCGCAGCGTCAATGCGTGCTAACTCTAACTCATGTTGTCTGACCTTTTCCTGTTCCTCACGTTCTAATTTTATTTTCTCTAATTCAATTCTATCCCTTTCCTGTTCCCTTTCTAACTCAAGTTTAACTTTTTCCTGCTCCTCACTCTGCTTTCTTTCAGCTATGGTTGAGACCAGCAACTCCTGGACGAATTCAGGATCTTTGATATATTCTTCATTTTTTAAAATTATGTTTTTGATCTCTAAACATTTTATATCGGGTAGTAAGGACTCTCCAAGTTCTATGGCGACCACTCGCAAATCCTGTTTCTTTACGCCTTTAACATTCAGCATACTTGCATCACAAATTAAATGTAAACAAACATATGTCCTACCTTGATTCTGTGTTGATCACTTGATAATCCAACATGTAATTCAAATTCCAAATGCAAATACAAAGCGACGTAATCCAGCACAAATGCACTATTCTTCTTATTTTTCACTCTCTTAACGATTGTCACTTCTTTTTTTTTTTTTTCTCCAGCAAAACTCTGCGTTGAAAGCGAAAATATATATGCTACCGACTGCGCCAATGTAGCGTCTCGTGTTTTCAGTTCATTTGTAGTATAACACAAAAATTTCGGTTCGCACACAAAACGCTATTTTATTTACATGTATTTACAACATATACACTATCATAGGCCAAGAGCGTCATTCTTCATTAGCCAAAATTAATCTTTACCCTTAATATTATCTAAAACATATAAAATAGTACTGGCCGGCCTCTCAGTCCGCCCCCAGCCTTCCAATTTTCCCAACAAAACTAACCCCCTCTCTCCCAGCGTCCCCCTTATTCTTGTTTCTTTCTTCTCCGCCAGGGTTGCCGTCCTACACTTGGCGGCGTATCGCTCAATGCGAAATTCTGTACACTACAAATGCTTAAAGGTTTTTCAAGATTTGCACAATGCTGAGTCTAAAAAAATTCTCAAGCACTGTGTGACACGCTGGCTTTCTTTGGGCAAGTGTCTTGGGCGTCTTCTTGACCAGTGGGATGGAGTTTTATTTTATTTCAAAGAAGAATCTGTAAAAAGTTTGAATGTGAAACAGCAATTTTCACCACGTATTGCTGCATTTAAAATTCCTAAGGTAACTAAGGAACAGCCTCTTAAGCGAAAAGCCGAATCAGAAAGTGAAAAGCCCAAGCATGTCAAACATAGCCATCCAAAACTAGTTCAAAAGGGAACTATACAGAATACGAAAACGGGAAATGCTTCGGAAAGTGTATTCAGCAAAAGTGCTTCCACTGGTGTACAAACCAATTTGAACAGTCAGAAAAAATTGGAAAAAAGTATCCTCAGCAGAGAAGAGAGGATCCTTTTATATCTAAGTTCAGATCTGTACCATGCCCTTGCATTTTTTCTGAAAAATATAATTGGTGTTTTCGAAAAATTTAATGTGAGTCTGCAGTCAGAGACCCCCAGAGTCCATAAGCTAAAGTCCCAAATTCAAGTTTTTTTTACAGATTTATTAGTCAGATTCATAAAGCTTGAAGTTGTGAAAGCTTCGACATGTGTCTTCGATATCTCTTATAGTGATTCAACAAATCATAAGGATAATGAAGACATATCTGTGGGATCAGAGACGTCAGAGTGCCTGAAAAAGTTAAATTCTGATGAAAAAAAGCAGTTTTTTTGAGTACGTCAAAAACTACTATTGTATGACATGCAATTATATTATCAGAAACTTTCCAATCAACTCTGATGTTTTACATCATGCTGAAGTCGCAGATGTGTCTCAGAGGGAAAAAGTTAAATTTGCTTCTATAAAATTTTTTATAGACAGATTTCCTTCTATACTGCAAAAAAACTCAACAGAATCAACATTTGATGTAATTGATAGTGTAGAGACTGAGTTTTTGCATTATCAAATGGCAGCTCTGCCAGAAGAAATAATTGCTGAAGATAGACCAGATGTTCAGTGGGCTAAGTTAGCAAAGCAAAAAGATCCTGTGTGTAAACTTTTGTATGGTAAATTGAGTAGTATCATGTTGGGGATACTAACACTCCCCCACAGTAATGCTGCATGTGAACGAATTTTTAGCCTTGTAAAAAGAAACAAAACTGATTTTAGAAGTTCCATGAGTATTTCAACTTTACAGTCTACTTTAATTGCCAAATCTCGGATAAATGGTGCTTGCTATGAACAAACATATGATGCCAATTTCTTGAAAAAGGCCAAATCTGCTACTTATGTATCAATACACCAAAAAGATTCTTAATTTGTTTTTGTTGTACTTTGTAATAGTGTAATGAAATTTTTTTTTCAAATATAAAAATAGTTTAATTTTACTTTTAGTTGAATATTCATGTATTTAAGGAGAACAAATATAGTTATAATTTTATGGGTGTAAAAAAATTATGCATTTCATGTATGTTTCAAAATTCTTATCTCATGAGGTCTTAATTTTTTTTATTAAGATTAATTATATATATATATAGGTTTCACCAACTTTCTTCCAGTGTGTGTGTGGGGGGGGGGGGGGGTTGCAAAATCAGTGTCAATACATAATACATAGGCTAAGAAATACTGACATGCTAATTTCAATTGTGTGTGTGTGGGGGGGGGGGGGGGGGCAAGTACTCCCATGCTGGAGACACCCACGTATATATATTTTATGTGCAACTATTGCGTGTCATTTTTTTCGCGTAAAGTGTTCCTAATTTTTTATTCTCAGGGTTGGCAGCTATGTGACTGGAACGACCTGGATGCTCGAGAATGATGTTAACAAAATTGTCGCATAATATTGTATATATACATATTTCACGATAGTTAATACGTTTTAATCTTTATTTTTGATAAATTCATTTGAAAGCGTGCACTATCGAGAGAACTGAATAAAAAATTACATACGAAATGATCATTAACATAACGTTATTGAAAGTTATGATTCTTTTAATGATATTCAAAATTTAAATCAAAAATTTGAGGATCTTGCTTAAAACTAATAGGGTTCCAGTATTTACCGATTGTAATACTATATAATAAAAGAAGTAAATGAATTTGAGCCAATAGAGTAAGTCATATGGTGCACACATCAGATTTTTTACTCTGCCTACATAATGTATACGGAAAGTATTGTGGCTGTGTCGAAAATTCGAATTCAAGTTTTCGATGGAATACGTTTCATGCATCGAACGTTTTCGAGACAATGTCTATACGTATTTTCGTGGAAACGATATCTTGACAAACGAATTGGGCGTTTCAAACGTAATTTTTCGCAATTATTAGTGAATGGATGTGGATCCCTATTAATTTCTTCGTTTGGTCGAACGTTCGGAAGACACCCAAATTTTCGAATGAATTTTTGAAAAAAATCTGTACATTCAATATTGTTAAATAAATTATTATTTTATACGCAATTTTTATTATAAAATGAATGATATACAAGCTTTAGAACGCTAGCTGGGACCGTTCCCGAGATATTGCATGTTTTTACAAATACATTTAGCTGAAAAATTGAACGGTAGTAAGTCAAATGTATGTCAACGGTAGTAAGTCAACTAAGTATTCTAAAAAAAAATAATAAAAGCACGGGGGAATAAACGAATTTACGTCTAGCTGTAGAAGAACTCTCATGCAGACCAACCCGTGTCCTTGAATAAGGAATGCAGGAAATGGGGTGGTTATTTTTTTCTTTTAAGGGGGTGGGGAGTGCTCCACATGTACTTTGTTGCCTAGAGGCTTCGAGAAGCAATCAAGATTCTAGCTCTTTGTCTAGAGGTCAAAACTGACCTCTCGCTTATCTCCCGTAGGATAGAGAAATTTGGAAGTAATATGAATGAATTTGCATCTACATCTACACATGATTATAAGCTAATTTGTGGAAAGCGATCACAGGCCCTGTTGTGGCCAGTGCGTCTCTGAGTCCGCACGCTCTCTCACGCACTTTTTTTACTATTAATTAATAATTATTTACTAATGATTTTTCTTCCTACCAAATACATTTGTTAGTTTCCGTATTTGATTCTAAAATGTAATAGTTCTAATAGATGCAAAATGTAGGCCCTAGCATGGTTTTTATTTCTAAGCGACATTTTGTACTGCACAAGCCAGCATTATTAGCAACAAAAGAAGTGTTACTTTTAAAAATGACTATTAAAATAACTAATAAATTTAACTATAAAGACTGACTGTCATTATTATTATTTTTTTTACTTTACATTTTCACTAGTCCTTTAAAAAAATCTAATGTGGACAGCACATGACTTTCTCTGCAAACTCAAATTCATTTTCTCTTTATTTCTTTAATAATTCTTTAAATTGAGTTTCATTGCACAAAATAACACTGAATGTGCACTTTTAAATCAATTTTTACTTTCCCTGCAATACATGGTAATGTATAGGGAAAGTATTGGAATCATGTCGAAAATCGCAACTCGAGTTTTCGACGGATTTACACGTTTCGAGACCTCTAGAATACGAAAAAACTATTTTTAGCGTGACGTCTGTGTGTGTGTCTGTTTGTGGTACGATTCGTAAAAGCAGAACCGGCCTTTTTTTGCGAAATGGCCCGTAAAAATTTCATTTATCCGCTCTAGCTAAAATACTAATTGACCAAATTACACAAAATTTGGTGGATAAGTTACTTGTTGGATACTCGGGTGCTGATTAGAATTTGGTACGATTCGGAAAAGAAGAACTCGCCTTATTTTACGAAATGGCCCACAAAAATTTCATGTATGCACTCTAGCTAAAATACTAATTGACCAAATTTCACAAAATTTGGTAGATAAGTTACTTGATAGATACTCTGGTGCTGATTAGATTTTGGTACGATTTGGAAAAGAACAGCCTGCCTTTTTTTACAAAATGGCCCGCCAAAATCTGAAAAAAAAGACTAAGTAGTGTATGCTGAAATGTATCAATTAAATTCTTATTTTACTCGCAATTTTTGAAGAGGAAAATAATATAACACACTCCATTATACTTTTGGACTAACCGTTCTCAAGCTATTTGAGATTTCTGGCATTTTTGTTATGCCGATTTCGGAAAAAAGTTAAATTACCAATAAAAACAAAAATTGAATTAAAAATGCAAATTTAGTGTTATTTGGTTCAATTAAACTCAATCTAATGAATAATTAAAAAAATAAAGAAAATATGAATTTGAGTCTGCAGGGAAAATCATGTGCTGCCCACATCAGATTTTTACTGTTCCTGCAATACATGGTAATGTATAGGAAAAGTATTGGAATCATGCCGAAAATCGCAACTCGAGTTTTCGACGGATTTACGCGTTTCGAGACCTCTAGAATACGAAAAAACTATTTTTAGCTTGACGTCTGTGTGTGTGTCTGTCTGTGTCTGTGCAATGTATGTATACACTCTAACTCAAAAACTAATAGGCCGAATTTCATAAAATTTGCTAGGTAAGTCATTTAGGTGTGACCCTGGTGCTGATTATAGATTTTAGTACGATTCGGAATTAAAAAAACCCCTCCTTTTCTGCGAAATGGCCCGTAAAAAATGCCTGTATCCACTCTAACTGAAAAACTAATGGACCGAATTTCACAAAATTCGGGTGATAAGTCGCTTGTGGGTTACTCTGGTGTTGATTAGATTTTGGTAAGATTCGGAATAAAATAACCTGCCTTTTATTTGCAAAATGGCCCCCCAAAATCGTCAAAATCTAAAATAAAAAACTACGTATGTTCAAATATATCCATTGAATGCTAGTCTTATATGTAATTTTTAACGTAGAAAAGAATAAGTCCAACCCCATTACACCAGGACATAGCCGTTCTCGGGATATTTTAGTTTTTTCGTATTTTCTCTACGCTACCTTTGAAAATAAGTCCAGTTACTAAATGAGAACGAAAATTGAATTAAAAGTGAATTAAACTAAAATAAAGAGAACATGGATATAAGTCTGTAGGGAAAGTCATGTGCTGCCCACATCAGATTTTTGTTTCTATTTGGTAATTGGACATTTTTTCAAAGGCTGCGTAACAAAAATACGAAAAAACTCAAATATTTCGAGGATGGTTAGTCTAGAATAATGAAGTTGGGCTTATTCTTTTCCTCGTTAAAAATTACGTATAAAGCAAGCATTTAATTGATATATTTGAGCATACGCAGTCTTTTTAGATTTTAGCGATTTTTGCGGGCCATTTCGTAAAAAAAGAAGGTTCTTCTTTTTCGAATCGTATCAAAATTTAATCAGCACCAGGGTTTTCCACAAGTGACTTATCTTACCAAATTTTGTGAAATTTAGTAAATTAGATTTTTAGCTATAGTATAGACACATAAGATTTTTGCGGGCCATTTCGCAAAAAAGGCGGGTTCTTTTATCCCGAATCGTACCAAAACTAATCAGCAACTGGATCACAAACAAGTGACTTACCGACCAAATTTTACGAAATTTGATCCGTTAGTTTTTGAGTTAGATTGAATACATACATTGCTCAAACACACACACAGACGTCACTCTGAAAAAAAGTTTTCGTATTCTAGATGTCCCCAAACGTGTAGATCCGTCGAAAACTCGAGTTGCAATTTTCGGCATGATTCCAATAATTCCTTATACATTACCATGTTTTCTAGGGAAAGTAAAAAGTGTAACTAGGGGCACGCACGAAATAGGAGATCCAGATTTGTGTGTGTGTGTGTGTGGGGGGGGGGGGTAAGTTTTAGTACAATCTCGCACTCTTTTTATGTAAGTGCAATAGCTTGATTGTAATAAGAATTAATAACAGTTAAATAATTTTTCACAGAAATATTCAACATTGAAGCATTTACTTATTCACACTGGGAAATAAACAAAAATAAAAAACTGCATAAATGACTATTTTTATATTTTCCATACAGTAACTTCATTTGCCGTGGGTATCTTATCTTCCTTGCATATTCATCTACCACTTCTTCTGGATTGATTAATACTGATCTATGGATGTACAAAAATACAACTAACAAACCTAAAATCAATGAGTGTTGTGTACTATAGTGGGTAAGACATCATACAATATAAATCAAAATGCTATTTTATCTAGTTGTTGTTGTTGAGACCCAGACCGTCCGACCTACCAGAAAGGTGCAAGGTAACTGTTTGGACGGCCGGGAAGTGGCACCCAATTTAGACCGGAATCCAGTGGCGCTATTTTATCTAGTGTAAGAAGATTTCATCTGGAGGGAGGGGAGATAATTAAGTAATTTATGCATTTTTACTTTCACTGCAATACATGGTAATATATAAGGAAAGTGTTGAAACCATGTCGAAAATCGTAACTCGAGTTTTCGACGGATCTATACGTTTCGGGATCTCTAGAATACGAAAAAACTATTTTTAGCGTAACGTCTGTGTCTGTGCAGTGTATGTATCCACTCTAACTAAAAAACTAATAAACCAAATTTAATAAAATTTGGTAGGTAAGGTACTTGTGTGTGAACCTGGTGTTGATTAGACTGTAGCTCGATTCGGGATAAAAGAACCCGCCCTTTTTTCCCCTCTGCAAAAATCTGATGTATCTACTTTAGCTAAAAAACTAATTGACCACATTGCACAAAATTCGGTAGATAAGTCACTTATAGCTTACCCTGGTGCTGATTAAATTTTGGTATGATTCGGGAAAAGGAACTTGCCTTATTTTGCGAAATGGCCCTCGAAAATAGTATGTGCCCACTTTAGCTGACAAACTATTTGACTCAATTACACAAAATTTGTTAGATAAGTAGCTTGTGGGATACTGTGGTGCTGGTAACATTTTGGTACGATTCGAAGAGAGAAAAAAAAAAGAATCTGCCTATGTTTGTCTGCAATTCTAAAATATACGATCTAAAATAAAATACGACATATGCTCAAATGTATCAATTTAACGCTTGCTTTACACGTAATTTTTGACGAATAAAGGAAGAAGATCTACCCCATTACTCTAAAGTGAACCATTCTCGAGATATTTAAATTTTTAATTTTGAGGAAATGAAGACTATTTTCACTGTAGTTAAAAAACTATTTAATAAATTTTTGTAAAATTTTGTAGTTAAGTCCCCTGATGGGTATCCTGATGCTGATTCGATTTTGATACAATTCGAAAAAGTATAACTGACTCTTTTATGCGAAATGGCCCGCAAAGATCGTGGAAATCTGAAATAAATGACAAAAATTGTTGAAATATATTAAGTACTTGTTCTTCAGGTAAATTTTGACAACTGAGCAAATAAGACTGATCTCATGACTGTAGGATAAACCGTTCTCAAGATTTTTTTTCTTTGGAATTTTGTGGAGCTCAAGAATTTAAAGTGAATTAATTTGCCAAATGAAACGAAGATGCAATAAAAATGAAAATTGGGTATAATATCAGAAAAGTATCCATGTTATTTTCTGTAATTAAACTCAATGTAATGCATAATGAAATAAAAAATTACAAAGTGAATTTGAATCTGCAAGGAAAGTCATGTGTTGTTCACAGATTTTTTAAAATAAACTAAGTCATAAGCATGATATTTAGACATAATGCTTGTGGATAGCCTTCTTTTAACGTGCATGCTGTCTGAAAATCTATAACCCCCTTACAGTCACTTATTGATTGAAATAGTTATATCAAAATTCAGATGAATCCAGTAATGTCGACAGATTTTTTTTCACTATCTGTGTGTCAGTGGTTTTGGTGTGTGTGTGTGTGTGGGGGGGGGGGGGGCAAGGTATTTAGAAAGGTATTCACTGTGTGGTGGGTGGGGGAGACCAAGTATTTTGTTTCCCATTTATCTATCATTTTTCTGAACATCAGTGGGGTTCCTGGCTACACCACTGTTTGGATCTCTCAATTTGTTCGAGATATATCGTGCCCACAGAACTTCACATCCTGCGAGATAACTTCTTAAATATTTATTCCATTATTTTCTATCCCCCCCCCCCCTTTATAGTTCTGCATCCTTCTCCCCTGAACAAAAAATCGATTTTTCCTGCGATTTCTCTGACATTTTACTCCACTTTCAAATTCCCGATTTCCAGAGTGCGCAAGAACCTTGAAAAAAAGAATTCGCGGAGTCCAACAATCTGGTTCCTCCTTCTTTTCCCCCAACATCTAACACGTTACTCAAACTCACCAATGAAAGAAAATAAACCCTAGCTTTCCCACCAGCGTCATGCTGCATCTCCCTTCGAGGGGGGGAGGGGGAATCTATTTTTAGAATAGGATCGGCCACGTTAGTGAGAGCACGGAATACTATATAATATTAGTCTGTGAGTGAGAGAAACCGAAAATAAACATTCATCGCATGGACTCGTTACAAAACAAATGGGAAAATCCGTGTGGAAATATTTTCATCACTTATTAAAATATACTCTCGATCTCAACTGATTAAATTTTTATTTTTTTAGGAAATTAATGAAAATTTTAGGAAAATGAATATTTTAGGAAATTAAGGAACTCAGAAAAAAATAAGAAATTTTAGGAAAAATGCGATCCCTGTATCATACCCATAGACAGTGACAGAACTTCATCCTGCCTTCACTTGCGAGTGCGACAGTCTAGACTTAGCCCTTACTAACTATAACTTTCTAAATATTTAGTCCACAATTTTCTCTTTATTCCCTCCGTAGATCTGTACCCCTTGCTCAAATAGATAAAGTTAAATAAAATAATTTTTGAAAATACAAATGAAATAAGAAATTTATAAAGAAATCTTCATAGGTTGGCAAGTAGTGTAATTTGCACAGTAATGACTGATATGGATTCAGTATTAAATTCTGGAGTGGAATGGGATAATTGACTAAGGATTTCCACTTACTGTTATGCAGATGCCAATTTAGATTCAAAATTGTACATTTTTTTTGCAACATCTATTTTTCAAGACCATCTACAAATAGCATAGATGACCACTGATATGGATGTAGCATCAATTTCAGAGAGGATAGAGGATTCACTAAAAATTTCCACTTTCGATTTAAAATCCCCCCCTCCCATGAAACACTTAATTGACTAGAGATAGAGCTTAGATGATGACTCATGGATTTAGCATCAAACTCCATGGGGGAAAGGGGTTTACTAAGGATTTCCACTTTTTTCTTTTTGACACATCTGTTTTTCAGAATTGGGTTAGATGATGACCGATATTAATTCACTATCAAATTTTAAATGGGTAGAGGGACTCACTAAGAATTTCAAATTCAAGTTAAAATGTTCCTTGAAGCATCTATTTCTTAGAATTGGCTATAAATGGAACTTAGATGATGCCTGATATTGATTCAAATTGAAACTTCAGAGAGAGTACGAGGGTTCACTAATGATTTCCACTAGCGGTTTTCACAAAAAAATGTATAACTGTACGAAATAAATGTGCGAATGAATATAACAATTTTTAATAGTTTCGTCAAAAATGGAGTGTACACAGCACTTGCTACAATATGAAAGCTTCTTCATAAATGTCTTGTTAAAACTCTTTCTGTTTATGTAAATGTACTAAATGTGATGTTTAAGAGATTTGAGTGGAGCCTTACACTCTGGACATTTTTCATTTCATATCAAAGACCATGCAATATCTTGAAAACAACATTATCACTCACTTTTAAATAAAACAAAATATATATATATATATTTTATCCTACGTCGGGGCGGAGACCAAATAGGCCATGAGCCCTCTGGCAGCTCAATAAAAACCAGTCTTGTTATAAAAGTAAAACAAATATGTATGACTCACTGCTTTTATTATTGTTTATAAAAATTATTTTTTTTTTGTAATCATTTCTAATTTTAAATTTTTGAGAAACTAATAATTGAAAAATTATGACTGTGTTTTATGTCAGATCTACCTGAAAATCCTCTTACTCTCGCTACTGGATTGAAATGACTATCGAAATTCAGCTTAATTTCTCAATTTATTTAAAAAATATTGTTTGTGCCAACAGCCATTCGGAAATGCAAAATAATCACATTCATGCAAAATTATTATTCTCCTAATAATGAGGCTAGTTCATTCATAAATATACCTTTTTTTTTAAAGATAAAACTGAAAGGAACAAATAATGACCCACAAAGGGCTCTAGTATCAATGATGATCATTATTTAGTTTATATATGTATATATATTATATATATATAAATTAAAGGATTTTAATCGAAAAATATAAAATTTATATATATATATATATATATATATATATATATATATGTGCGTGTGTACTATTTTGACAGAAATGGCGCGTTTGGAATGCTCCTCGGACAACAGAATTTAAAAAATACCAGGCAAAAGAAATTGTTTGTCATTAATGTTATTATATTTATGTGAGTATACATCATATATTTCTATTTATTAACAAAAATATTCATATTCGGTGTACGGTCATGTATCTCTGCCTCTAGCAGAAATAGTACACATTACCTAGTATTTTTAAATGCTGGCTAGACAGACAGCATTATAAACACATCATTTGTTCCAAAATCGATTTTGTTAGATAAGAGAAAATAGTCAACAAAATTTCCTTGAAGAAAGCAGGCATATGTCAGTTAGGTGATGACAACTGTTTCAACTCTGTATTGTAGTCACTAGAATAAGTGTGCAAAGATTCCGACTTCTAGGTCAACAGAGGAGGGTTTAAAAGTACTTATTAGTTTTTATTATAGTTACAACTAGTATAGCATCTCTTAGACAAGGAAAATAACACTCATAAAAAATGAAGTTGGAACTTTTTTTCATATTTTATTTTGTTTAAAAATATATAACACTTAGCACTGAAAACAGTTGTTAATCAAAAATTGGATCAGTTAAGTTCTGCCCTGTTGTCAATACAATAAATATGCAAAGTTTCAACTTTCTAGACTCTTGGTGTAATGTGCTTCTAGTGGGTCTTGTAAGGCATAAAAATTAAAATTATTTTCTACTCCCTGTGTGATTCCATGCAGTGAAAGATAGTATAAGTGTGTAAAGATTCAACCTTCTAGGTTACCAGTGAGCTTTTGGAGGTTATGGAAAGACTTTAACAAAAAATAAAACTCATATTTTGTCACAGGAATGTGTGCGTATGTGTGGAGAATGACAAATATCCTGCTTCGTTAAGTTTTGTCTCATAATTAATACTATAAGTGTGCAAAGATTCAGTCTTCTAGGTTACCAAGGGCCTTCTGGAAGGTCTTCAAAAAAGATAAACTTTCAAATTACAATAGTTTTGGTCACATATTTTAATCATAAAGTAAAGCATTTAACTTTTTATATGGGCCTTTTACAAAAGAAGCATTTTTAATTAGCAAATTGTTCTTTATGCAAAGATGTTTTGAAAAAAATCTAGGTTTTGGTTTTCTAATATAAGAAATCTGACGTGAACAATAGTCAAAGTTATAGGACTTAAGACTACTTTCATCAGATCAAATGAAATGGTTAAAACACAGATTTTAGTCTTACAAAAATTGAATTTTATTAGGTAAAATTTGCATTCAAAAACATGAATATCTATCTTTAGCAAAAGTTTTGTTTAGTCCTCTATTACACACAAAAAACTTTAATGATATCTTTAATATGATAATGAAAACTTTTATTTAATGATAATTAAATTATTTTATGATATTAATTTTATTTTATGGTAATGAAAACTTTTATTTGATGACAATGGAACTTTTCTTGTTTAACTAATTTTGATATAGAAAATATTTTTATAATTGGCAATTATTTTAAGGGTTCATATAGAAACTTGACAATGAAATTCACTCAGTCTTCAGAAGAATTTTAGCAAACTTCCATAGCCTGAATAACAATTATCTACTCACAACATTTTGTAGTATAATAGTTTTATTTAGTGAAATTAATAACACAAAAATTAAAATGTAAATATAGCCAATTTAATGATAAAACACAAAATCAAATTTTGCAAATCAAAACTTTAGTTTTAATTGCAATAATGTAAAGAATCTTTAGAAAAAAAATTAATTGTAGCAATAATCAAAACATCAAATGCTAACTAGACAAAAGTTAATATTTGTTTAGGTTTTCATTAATTCTTTTTCTTTCATTAGATTATTTGCTAAAACATACAAATGGCATCTAACACAATTTTGTATTACTCCCCTCCCCCCCCCCCCCCCCATGTTATCTAGAAAAAATAACAAATGTTATTGTTATAACAAAATAATGATTACAATTAAGGGTTAAAAAAATCACATTAAAGGTTACAAAAAATAAGAAAACAAAATTCAAGGGTAAATATTATATTTAATACACTTAAAACACAACTCCAATGGCTTTCATTTATATGTCATAACAATATAAAGATTACAAATTTAAATTTTTGTGAATATTATGTAGAATGGAGAATTTTTGACCCTGATGAAGATAGACATGGTACATATAGGATAAAATTATAAAAATTCTACTTAAATTAAGTTTGAACAGATAAAAAACAAATTGTATCTTGGAATTAGAAAACTATTTGAAAATGAAAATAAATTCCTTTAAAAAGAATTTATATTTTAATGAAATGTTTTGCTTAAAATGACATATTTGATTAATATCAGGATTGAAGGTCAATAAAAAGTAATGCACTGATCCATATTTGCTATACATATGTGTAGCAAATATTATACACTTGCTATACTTCAAGCCTCGGCTAAGGTGGTGTTTGTTCCCCAACCTGTGGTGTCAAATGCATATAAAGTTTAGCTAATTAAAAAAAAATAAATTTAACAGTTTCCTTTTTGTAAAATCAAAAATATATATTTATTTTGTAAATATATATTGCCCAAAATCAAGTAGAATAAACTAATTTGACAAATCAGAGTTTTTTCTCTCATAAATAAGACCTGATTTAAACCAATGATTTAAAAAAAAATAAATTGATTTAAATTGTTACTCTAATCATGATTTAAATCAATGAATCCTGCTTCTAATTTATAAATGAAAATCAGAGAATATAGGTGAAATCTACTCAAATAAAACATCTGGATATCTTAATGTCTCATATTTTTAAAAAATCAGCTCCATAAAAAATCGATTTTTTAGTGAAAACTTACATGAGAAATGATTATTTATGAAACAATATTGAATGTTTTTATTTTTTGATGTTTTTTTCAACATTTTATTCGGAAATTTGGCAGTTTTCAAAATATTCGATTTCATTTAAAATCAATAGACTTTCAGTATTCACTGATTGTAATTTTTATATCAAATTCATTCAAAACACTCCATTCGTTCATGAGATATCATCTCCACAGACTCACACACACACCACCTCAAAACTGATCGATTCGAGTTCAAGGATGCTTGAAACCTAAACTTCCATTGAAAACTTGAATTTAAATTTTTGACCCAGTCACAATACTTTCCTGACACATTATACTACATATATAGGAAAAGTAAAAAACAGTTCCTTCCTTCTAGCTTAGTCATGCCTATCAAAGAAATGTCGAAGCATAGGTAGAAATTGCATGTACATTTTTATTTGGTTCTATTTCCAATAGAATATCTTCTGACATAGGTAGACTGAGAGAGATTCGTCTCTGCTGAAAATCCCAATTGGCACTTAGAGGAAACAAAACAGGAGGCTTTGCTACTGTCTGTAATAGCTCTGTATACAGGGTGTCCCAAAAAGATTGAAATGTGCTTTAATTCTTTACCTTTTGGAGATAAGTGGGCAATGCAAATTGCAAAAACGTTGAAAGTAAGGTAGGAAATAAGACTATGTTAATGAAATAGTCCTCCCATTCATTTTCAAAAAGTTACATTTTTTCAATTTTTATACGACCCCCTTAGACAAATTGGGTCAATCAGAAAATTTTTATTTTTAATGCAACAAGATCATTAAAAATGACAGCATATCTGCATCTTTAAAATTGAGCGAGTTATATTTAATTGAAAATTGAACATTGTGAATGGGGGCCATATATTGAATTAAAAATGTAAATTTGTGACATATCACAAAAAAGATAAAACTGGATGATAATACATAGGAGACATTTTTGCAAATTCCGCTTAGACTCACGATGCAATCACGGATTCTTAAGTACTTTTCACATTGAGACATGCCATTTTTTATTTGAAACAATTAAAATAAATAAGTAAACAAATGCAAGTATGTATTTGATTTTGAAATTTAATATAATTTTTCGAAATGAAGAATAGAACTCACAGATGATTTTTTCTTTCCTTTAACTTTAATTTAGCCGTTTCAAACGTTTATAGTAAAATAATTTTAAAAAACTGAAAACTGAAATTTTGACACATATTAAAGTATTTTTAATCTAAACAATTTCCATCGTCAATTTGTTTATGATCCCTATTTTTACTGATGAAACAGCCTTTCACATGGTAAGGAAAAGTGACATAAGTCAGATTTTTTCCTTTATCATAATTCAGTTGATTTTAAAGATACAAATATGCGGATATTTTTAATGATCTTGTTGCATCAAAAATAAAAATTTTCTGATTGACCCAATTTGTCTAAGGGGGTCATATGAAAATTAAAAAAGTGTCTCAAGTAATCTTCACGAGCAGATCTGAAGAATAAAATGTCCTGGTCTTGTTTGTAAACAAATTTACAAAATATATGAAGTGGAATAAATATATGCAAAATAAAAGTGCTAAAACTGTATATAACCTGTACTACAACTTACGAGTTTCTAAAATCTTTGTCAAAATAAAACAGATAACATAATAAATTGAAAATATTAATAATCCAGTAATCTTAAAACCTAAAGGCCGTAATTGATTCCAATAGATGCCAAAATATGTGCTAATATAACCGGGCTTTTAATTTTTGTTCTACTATTTCGTCTTTACACAGTGAAATTGATTTCATCCTTAAACTTGGTCAGGATGCCGGTTACTCTTTTGAGTTTGTTTATAAAATCTTTTCAAATATTTGCCATAATTTTATTCAACCCAATTCTAAACTCATTCCCATTAATGAATGTTTGCCGTTTAAAGCTAGTTTTCCGTGCCACCAATAAATTTTTTATCCCCTTATCAAATTCAAATTTTGTATCGAGTTTAATTTTAGACCCACTCACTGATAAATTTAGGGATAAAGAAAACTTTAAAAGCCATGCTGTGGTATATGTAGTATCCCTTCTTTTCCTAGATAATATTTATAAGTTTCATATTGGTAGCACTAAACACTAGGTTGGTATACAGTTGGCTGAACATAATAGGGATGTTAAGAAAGGTAGATAATAGACAGCTCTTGCCCAATTAGTGATTAGTGATAACTTTCAATCCCTTTTCGAAAATTCTTTTCTTTTGATCAGCTGTAATAACTCCCAGTCTATTTTACTCTATGAATTCCTTTTTATTTATCTATATCGCACCTCTATCTGCAATTTCGACCCTGTCAATGTTTTAAGTTATGCCTGGTGACTCGTTCTCGACTCCATGCAAGTCAAAACTTTACAAAGTTACCTGTAAAATATAAAATATTAAAAAAAAGAATAATAATTTTTGTTTTCTTACTTATGTATATTTGTGTTTAAACTGGATTATGACAATTTGTCTTTCTTGTATTTGTAATTTTGTAAAATTTAAATCTGTTTCTGGTGATTTTGTGTGGATGCATTAAACATGGTTAGTAGTGATGCCAATTTTGTAATATGTAAATTCAACTTGCCGGTAGTGGATGGATATAAGCATATTAGCATAATTTTTTATTTAATGCCACTGAGAAAGGGTATGATGATGAAAGCGCTCGGGCTTTTATATTATATGTACATCTGATGGATGTTTTAATAAAATGACGATTAAAATCTAATGATTTGTCATTCATTTATTATTTAAATCGATGACAATTAACACATGAATTTTAAAATTCATCGGCAAATAACTATATAACTAAATGAAAATGTTTTTAAACTTCAAATTGGATATAACAAATAAATATCTATTTTTGCATTTTGTATAAGGTGGAATGATATTCAGACTCATCTTAAAATAAATGGTATCCATTATTTTAAATCATTTGTAAAATACATCGCATACCAGATATATATATATTTGTTCCAGAAGTGAAAAATTTGGCATCAAGCAACGTAAACAGATAGGTATCAGTACAGATAATAAAGAAACAGAGCCTTTAGTGTCAAATTGCATATTATATTAAACAAGACTAATTGCTAATTGAATGTGGCAAAAGTGTCTGTATGACTCAATGTTGGTCAAATGTTCACATGCAGCTGATGATGGTGCAGGGGTACTTTGTTCAAAAAAGAAAACACTGAAAAATTTTAACGTCCAGAAAAAAAGATAAAATTATTTAGAATAAACTGGTTCAGTTCGACAAATTTTTCTTCTATTACTGAAGGAATCCATATTTATAGAATTAATATTTCAAGAATATATTTTAATGCCACGTTTTATATAAGGCTATATAATTTATGGATACGATGATTAATGCTGGAATGTTAAATCCTCATGGACCATGGCAATGTAGTATTAAACTTTTCATATATTTGGTTTAATATAATAGTATAAAAATGCATTGAAACGCTTTCAAGGGCGATAGCAGGATTCTATAAAATGTGATGAACGTATTATTGATTGATGTTTGTTATGGATATTATATTATTCTACAAGGTTCAATCCTTGGCTAAAATAGTATTGGGAGACTGTGCATCTTGATTACTCTATAAAAAACGGTGCAATTTTCGATTATAGCTCTTGTTTTTCTCCCGTTGTTTAAATTTGAACTCTTTAATTAGTTGCTTCACTGTAAAATATTTAACCAATGTAGTCAAATAACTATAAATAAATTTTTCATTCTTAAATATTTTCAGATAAATAAGTAAGTGCAGCACCAGCTTGCACTTATATTTGTATCTTAGTATATTGGTGTTCATGAAGTACAATTTTGGGAACGCCGACTGCAAACTCTCCAATGTTTTCATGCAATATTACCTACTGTTAAAAAAAATGTGTATTGCACGCATTTATTACCATTTAACATAATCTGTCTGCAAGTTACATTTTAATGCATTTACTGATAAGGTGCAAAGCTTAAGAGAAATTTTCTAACGTACAGCATCCAAAACTTACAGAAAAAAAATTTTCACTTTGTATTGCCCTTATTTGACTGCTGAAACAGAGTCCAATAAATAAGCAACAGCGTTATAAGAATTACAATCTTAAGTTTTATAGGAATAGTGGAGTTGTGCTAGAAATGTATCAAATATAATACTTACCCTTATTTACATTTTTTTTCTATATTTTTGAAGTAACAAAGTGTTTTTATTTACATTCACAGCTAGGGTTGCTGTGCTACTGATCTTACGCCAATATTGTCGGGCATTGGCTGCAAAAATGACCGAAAGTTCGCCAGCCACTGTAAATCGCATTATCATATAAACGGGCAAATTACTGAATAAAATATAAAAACATTGGATTTACATGATTAAGCTAAACCCCTATTTTCTCCTGTAGTCAGAAAATGTAAAATATTCGGTGTAGGAAATAAGAAAACGGCTTTTAAAGTACTCCATTCGCTGTGCGACGCCTCTATAGCGCCATCTATTTCAGAGCTGTTAAACTAAAACTTTATAATTTTGTTTGAGTATTTTATTTATAGATAATTAATTAATTGATATTATACGAATTTTCTGACCACACAAGAAACTACATATATCATTCTATCACTCGTACAAATTCCAAAAGGATTTGCACAGCCGTTCTTTTGCGGTTATGATAATAGGAATGGCCTATACTTTAACATGGGTGGAAAACGACCGAAAACCGCCTTAAGGTGTGAAATATAATTGGTTTAGGTATGACACTCTACCAGAGAAAATGAGATGAGACAAACTTTACCATTTTTGCAGATGTCTCAAAATCTATTATTTTTTAGATGTGTCACTTTTCTCACAAACTGGTGATATTATGAATTTCAGGAAGTGTAAAAAAGGAATTGAAAATTTATAAAGAAATGTAATGAGATTCATTCAGTTTCTACAAAACTGAATGCAGTGATATCTCAGTTATAAGATATGGTACATCTCTCTTAGTTATGCACCAATTTTTTTTGCAGTACCAGTAAAATATGTATAAAATTAATAATAATCACTTGTCACTTATAATGCTTGCAGTTATATAATTTTTTCAGTTATGTGTCATTATAAGATTGAGGGGAAGGACCTATGCTCCCTCATAAATGTAACTTAATATTTTTAACTCATGATTTTACACTGTATTCATTACTTTGTTTTCTATGTAAAATCTCAACTTTTAATTACTATATTAGGGGGGGGGGGGAGTTGGGAGGACTACATTCATTATACCAAGTCAGATTTCAAAACTGTCTAAAAAGTTTAGTTATACATGTCATTTGTGCATTAGTTATACCTCCTCTGTATATTTGTTTCTGATAAGTCCAGCTTGGCATAAATGATTACTTCTACATTTATCGTTTTAAATAAGCTGTGTGAGGCCCTAAGCTATAGCTTATTTAGCTTATGTGTAAATCAGGCCCATTTCTCATAAGCTATTATACTACTCTTTAAATTAATTGGAATTATTTTGAAGCTCTTCATCAACTGATACTTCTATTACTTATATTCATACTTGCATTTACTAAATAGGGTACCCTTTTTCCTTACTTGTAAATCTAGAGTTAGTTCCATTCTGTTTTTTCCAGCTTTTTATGCTCTCTCCTCAGACCATCCAATTGGATAATATATAGAGCTTTAATTTTCTATCTTAATGGATCCATTTCTTAATCTGATAATTTAATATATTTTTTTTTTCAGAGTTTGAATGGAATGGATTGTTTATGTCGATTATATGAGATAGGAAGGACTAAACAGCCTGGTGATGAGGTGAATATAGAGTTTCAAAATTTCTTTTAAAAATACTGCATGGTGTAATGTTTTCTTATTTCTAATCTTTTCTATTTTACTATAGAACGGTGATGAATCAGAAGATAGTGGTGATGAGAGTGATGACGATGATGAAGTTGAAGAGGATGAAGGTATTCAGTTATAAATTAAATTGAGAGAATCGTAAATTGTTAATGGGGTTCAGTGTAAATTAAACTGAATAAGATTCATTGTTTGGAAAAATTATATATTCAATTTATAAAAATATACATTCAAACTAAATTTCAAATACTTTTGAATGCAAGCTATAAAAAAATAACTTTACAACAGATTTCAAGTCATACAGAGAAAACATAGACAGTTCATTTTAGAATTTTCCGTTTTTCTATGCATACTCGCCAAGTAGGGTTGCATTTGGCATTAAAGATGACTTTTATTAATTTTTTGTAGCTTTTCTTTTGCAATTCAGCTGCTAATTTTTTCACTGTCGATATTTTGAGCCATCTACTAACACGTCAACTTTTCGTCGAATTCTACGAGTTTCATTTGGGAACGTTTTCTTGTTAGATAAATTAAAATACATGACCATATATCAACTTGGGAATTTTAAAATTTTGTCACATTAATATCTTCATTGTATTTGGCCTATTGAGAGTTTTCAAAATTATATTCTTCTGTTTATTTGTATAGTTATCTCACAAATACATAGCTTAAAAATAATCTGAAACTCATTTTAATTGCAGATTTTTAAATTTGCAGATGTGTACATTTTAGTGGATGTCTCAAACCTTATTTGAGAAAAAATAAAATTGAGAACCTTTGTCTGAAAAAAAAAAACAACAACAACAAAAAAACAATCAATCAGTAAGCCCATTAGATTTATTCCAGGACTATGGAGTGAAGTGGAATCTACTATTATTGTAAACTATTTTACTAATGAGATTCATGTACATTGTGATAGAATCAGATTATTTTAATATTTTTTAATTTCATCAAATATTGACAGTTTGCAAAAGACAACTTCAGTATGACTAAGGTAGAAAGTATTGCAACAATCACTTATTTTGCTTTGAGTATTTCCTATATTCTTAAAAGAATTTACTTATGATGGCTTATTATTTGTATAGTTTATTTATTTATTAATACTACTATTTAATTCTCTTATAAAGGGCCAAGCAATCAAGTTTCTTTTGATGCTGATGAAGAGAATGATGAAGTAAACTGGGTATCAACATCAGAGTCATCGGATGATGATGAAACTTTATTTTCTCTTAATACAGATATGGAAGATTAATGTATTTTAAATTGTACAATATAAATTTTTATAAATTTATTACTTGTGTATTTTAGAATTTATTGATAAGGCTTTACATAATTTATTTTAGATCATAATTGTCATATCTGATCTTTTCAAATAATTTATTTTCACTTTGTAGAGCTCATGATTTCCGTAAAGAAAAAACAAATAAACAAACCCTCAATTAGAGTAGAATAATTAACCAACTCATTATCACCAGTCTTCAAATTTGATAGTTCTTATGGCTTATTTGAGTGAAACAAAATATAGTACAGCTACAGAACATAATATAGCTAAGGGACATATAATTCATACAGTCTGGTATTCTAAAGTTTTCTTTCTATGTTAAAAGAAACATTTCAAGTTTTGACCCTTGCATTGCGATATCAGATGGCAAAACATACAGTTCTGGAATTTTACATGCAGATTCATAGATGTTCAAGATGGGGTTGCACAACCCGGGCCATCCAACCTACCCAAAGGTGTAATGCAGCTATTTGGATTTCCGAAAAATAAAATTAACCCTGGCACTCAGCAGAAAAGATTATCTCATCCAGCTTAACAGCATTTATTAGAATCCAAGTGAAAGAAAACTAATAACACAAAAGAAAATATATGAAAAATAGAAAAACTATTTAGAAAATAAGAACTAATAAAATAGTGAGATAAACAACACCTAACAAAGGTGTAGGAAGAAATCATAGAAACAAAATAAGAGTTATAAATTCCAAACCAAAATATAAAAAACAATAACAAAAGTATTAAAATATAACAGACCCTTCCACAAAAAATAATAGTAAAAAAGAAATAAAATTAAAATAATACAAAAAAATATTGAATAGCTAAATTAAAAAAGCAAAATATATTGAAGTACATAGAGTCCAGATTAAAGAATTTCAATTAGAATTTAGATTTAACCATTAAATAATAATAAAATTTAGCAGTGCCTATATGAGCAAAGATTTTATTGGTTGAGCCAACTTTCAACTTCTCTGTGATTGGTTACTGGCAGAAAAACCACAAAATAGCCAAAGATTGAATTTCTGTCTAATTGAAGCTCTGAAAACATTAAAAAAGTATTTATAATTTGTTAAATATGTTAACTGAATCACATCTGCATTTATAACTTGATAGATATTAATTCTACACTAGACTACAATGTTAGTTATTACCTAAACTTGAAATTGGTTGTCATACTAGGACTAGAAGAACATATAATCACTTTACAAGAACAGTTTTGCTCTTAATCCCCTCAATCCCAACAATGAATGCAACTTTCAAATGTAAACAAACTTTGTAGTTATCGGTTGTCTGATAGTTAAGATGTTAAGAGTTCTAACCATGTAGTTAGAGATATATCTCTTCCATGGTTATAACAATAGTAATTGTTATTGCCATGAACAATTACTTTAATTACTTATCCCATATTTTAATTACTTAGGAGTGTTTTGCAAATGAAATTACCATGAACAATTATAATTAAAATGTAGTTATTATTGCAGTTAACTTATGTTGTTATATATCTTATTGTTAATTTTTATAAACAATTAAGTAAAGTAATTGTTATGATTATGATTGTTAGAACGTTTAGCATGCTAATATGTCAGTGATTCCACCAGGCATACTAAAACCTGGGTCTTTGGGATCCATATGGTCCAAATAATATGGGTCCTTTGGTAGTTATTCTGAGCCCCTTCAAAAATGATAATAAATATATTAATTTTTAATTAAAATTATAAATACAAGATATCAAATTCTAATATAAGCTCTCCAGATGTGTTTTGAATGAGCCCAAATCATTCTAAGTGTTTAAATAAATAATAATCATGTTTTGTTAGCGGTATTTAGCAAATATACTTTTATTTCATTATTAATATGTTTGAAAAATAATGTTCATGTATAAAAAGCAAAATAAATATAAAAATATTAGCCGATGAAAATAAATGCAATATTTATTGCTAAAAGAACTTTTGCGAATTGCTAATAAGTAATGAAAGAAGTCAATCGGAGGTGATCTTAAATTGTGTTTCATAGCTGTTATTTTTTATTTTTTTATTTTGACTAAGAATAACTAACATTCATTTTTGTGATTGATTAAAAAACATGAAATTTGATATATGATAAACAAAATTTTAGCAGATTGAATTTGTATTCCACAGAATACATGACTTCATGAATTTTTGCATCCTCTATAAGAAATTTATCTTAATTACACCCAACAGAATGGATCCTGCATGATACATTGCGATTGAAGGCAGGCATGTCCAAGGAAGCCATTGCAATTTCTCTTAATGTATGAAAAAACGGATTATTTTTGTAGCGAAAATCAGATTCTCAGAACAAAGCATAATAAAACAGAATGAATATGGGAAAATCGATCGGCACAGTCAGCAGCATTGAGTGCAAGTTCCTCTATATGCGAAATGTTTCCAAGACTGCCACTGGTGATTAAAAAGTGACTTTTTTACAACTATTTCTCAACTTAGGCCCGTATGGCGACTATTTTAAGCTAAAAAGGGCCAAAAAGCTACTATTATTATCGAAGTGTATACTTTTTTCTCATCTTGGTGACTATTTTCAAGAAAAGTTCAAATAAAAACATAATTTAGATATTCTGTTTTCGTTTTGGGTTCAGAGATGTGAACTGTCATGAATTTTCCAAAACAATTACTGATTTTGCACGTTTGTTATAGAGATCCCTAAGAATGTTACAGGAAATGGTGCCATTTTAGATTTTCAGCAATATTTTAGTGAAAATTTACCAAGGCCATTTTGATTTCTTCATATATTCTTCTTGGACCTGCATAAAGTTGTGCTATTTTTATTTTTTTATGACACTGGATATACAAATAATTTATCATCCAATTAGTTAATTTTCACTCGTAATTACTTGTCAAAATTATGCTGAAAAACATTTATCACGGACGATATTCAAAGTCCCCGAAATCAAAACTTCTTCATGGTATTTTAACAAAATTTGCATCATTAGTGATTAAAATGATTTGCAGCTTTTTTTTTTTTTTTTTTTGCATTACGATTTTTTATATTTCTGATCTGTTGTATTGTTATCTAAAACCATTTATGTTTAGTTTCAAAATATTATATTTAAAAAATTCACAACTTTAATTTCTTTGTATTATCTTTCATTATTATTTCGCATTTTCATAAAATATTGAATATTTTTGTATTTGAAGTATCGGGCGTGTATATTACTTTTCTGTTTAATACTGAAGCATCTAAAATTATCTATTTCCATCCATATTTAGTTTCAAATTATTTCATTTAAAAAATTCACAACATTAATTTTTTTTGTATTATGTTTCACTATTAATTCGTATTTTCAGAAAATATTGATTTTTTTTTATTTCCGATATTGCGGGTATTGACTACATTCCTGTGTATCATTGAAACATCCAAAAGCATCCATTTCCATACATGTTTAGTTGCAAATTATTTCAATTAAATGATGCATAATATTCATTTTTTCACATGTTTTATTATTAATTCCTATTTTAAAAAAATAATTGTTTTTATACGATTTCGCGAGTATAATTGAAACATCCAATTCCATCCATACTTTTCATAGAATCCTAATTTATATAAACAGAGCTTTTATATTTCTACAATAAAAATGAATGACTATTTTCGGGGAAAAAAATCACTGGTATCTCTGGGTTTGTTGAATCAATAAATTCAAAGTTCACCACATGTGTCATGTACACATCACACAGTGTTGGTAAATAACCAGTGATAAACAAAAAATCTCATGATCTTGCATTTCATACATGACTTATGCTTTAAAGGAAATCATGAGTTTTTAAATACTTTTTAAGCTTTCAAATAAAATTGTTTATTTTAAATGAAATTGTGAACTTTAGCACTTTTTCATAACAATCACAAATTTCAGTATACTTTTAAATAGCTCTTTTAAATAAAATCATGTATTTTGAAGCTTTTAAATAACTCTAGAATTTAAGATTAAGCATTTTAAACAAATTTTGGACTTTATCACTTTTGAATGAAATCACAAATATTAGTGCTTTTACATAAAAATCATAAATCGCTTTTAAAGAAAATGTCAAATTTTATTGCGTTTACATAAAATTATAAATTTTAATGTTTTTAAATAAACTTTCAAATTTTGTCATTTAAAAAAAGATCACAAAGTCAAGCACTTTTAAATAAAATTGCAAATTTTAATGCTTTTAAAACAAATTGCAAATTTTAGTGCTTTTAAAATCAAATTGCAAATTTTAGAGCATTTTTAAATCAAATTACAAAATTTAGCACTTTTTCATAAAATTCATGAATTCACAATATTCATGAATTCAATTCATGAATTATATTTTCACAATAATATTGCGAATTTCAGCACTTTTAAATAAAATTGCAAATTTAAGTACTTTCAAATAAAATTGCAAATTTAAGCCCTTTTAAATAAAATTGCACATAAATATTATTAATTCCAAAATCCTAGGATTGTATAAAATGTCCAAGACTGTAATCCCTAATTTAAAACCCAATGAGATTCTAAATACAAATTATACAAATTTTTTACTTAACTTTTTACAGTTTCATAAAACTCAAAGAAAATATCTTATTCAAATTACACAACATTTCGACAAACAGAGTTTATTTTATAAATTTAACACAGACTATTACACTTTTATAATATGAACAGCAATTCATGTAGTTGCAGTCATGGTTATCAATTTATAAATGTTTTAATACACACAAAGATATTATTTCATGTAAGTACAGTACACTATCTATTATCCGGAATGCTTGGGACTTCAGGCATTCTGGATAAGGGGTTTTTCCGTAATTCGGAACACTTTTTCTAAAACTTACTGGAATGGTCTCAAATGTCGTTATAGAAAATTATAATTCATTTTAAAAACATAAATGTATTAAAAAAAGCTTTTTTATAGTCCATATGGGTTAACTAAAATGCAAATTACATGTAATTATAGTATCAAATTTAGTGATTAAGAAAAATTTTGAAAGAAAAAAATGTCTGAAAAAAGTTGATTATTCTGGGTAGTTATTAGAAGTCTTTTTTTTTTTTTTTTTAACATTTCAACTAAAGTGGGCCCTCACCATATTCATCTAATATTTGGGCAGAAGCACTTTTGTTCATATGTTTCAAAATATTTTAAAGTACTTTTAATAAAATTATGATGAGAAGGATGTTCATTTTTAATTGAAATGAGATTATTCAACTATGGGTACAAATATATCAAATTCTAATTTATGCTCTTCAAATGTAATGTATGTCTTCAAATGTTTCTAATAAGCCTTATTCTAAATGCCTGCATAAATAAAAAAAATTTAATTTCGTTATCCTAAACATATATCTCATTTTCACCAACAATATGTTTAAAAGATAATATCCCAGCATAAAAAGCACAAAAAATATTAAAATATTAGTGGATGGAAGCAGATTGAAAAAATGGAAAATATTTAAAAATAAAACAAAATATACCGGCGATCGTGTTTAAATAAAAATATTTCGCGATATTGCTAAACTGTCTTCTACAAATTACTAATTAATAAATGTAACACGTTAAAACCCCATAAATATACTGCAATGGAACTTTTTGCTAGAGTAAATTTTCGGTCCAAAATAGCCATTTTCATCCAAATAATAGGATTTAATTGAAAATGATTTTGATCTTGGAATTCCATCAACGTTTTTTAAAATATTTAAGATGTGTATATTTCCACGGAGATGAAAAAAAAAATGGATTTTTCCGAGAAAATGACAAGTTTATTGCTTAGGTTAAGTATTTAAAGAGATGAATCAGAAGGCCCTGAATGACATTTTATAGCTGCTATACTTTTCTCTGCATTTTGGCAAAAGTTAATTCTCATTAATTTCGGGAATTCCTTACTTGACGTACTTTCTATCATCTCGTAAATGCGCTGATGACTCTCTTTTATTTTTTTCATCTTTTTCAATAAATGTTTATTAAATTGAGCAAAATAGTATGAATTCTGCGCGGCACATCGCGTTTGAAGAGTATAGGATTTCTTTAGCAATATCGGGATATTTCTAGCGAAAAAGTTGGAATACTTTTACCGAAAATCAAAGTCCCGGAACAAGTGCAGAAAAGAAAATGTAATGCATTGGGAAAAATCGAAACCTTTGTGCCTAGTGTGCTCTGCCCTGTACACCCAGGAAAAAATGAAACGCCATTAAAAATTCACCTTGCCGCGACTTGTCTGTAACCAACTCCTATATTATACTATACAGGAGTTAGTTACGGATAAGTCAGAGACTTATCCGAAACTAGTGAAGAATGGAATGACGCGTCTCGCCGTCAATGTGACAGTCTTGCCCGTGCCGCATCGTCACCTCTGAGAGCTACTATCGGGGGTAACGGCCGGATGCAGCTGCTTAGGAAATTTTGGGAAAAAACGGTGCTACTTCGGATGTTTTCCGGGAAAGAGGAATTGTGGAACTTCTCGGAAAAAAACATGATCCACAGAATATTTTCATTCGCTATCGCGAGAATTCCTCTCATTCGTTTTCGAAATTTAAGAATCAGCAGCGGCGAATGCGCGCAGCATTTTTTTCTGTGCGGGAATTTTGAACTTCGTGCGCGGTTTGCGCGTCCTATTTTAAACCCTCTAAAATAGTAGGTTTCAAATGCAGTTTTTTTATTGATATTGCTAATTAAAGCAAAAAAGCATTTGGCAGGATTTTAAACAAAAAATCGCTATTTGGCGCAATATTTAGCAAATAATCGCTTGTTGGCGCACAATTTGGCATTATTTTGCCATATTCCGGTTTTGGGAGAGTCCGGATATTGGAACGCCGGATAAGAGATCACGTACTGTACCACTATGTAACTTCTTTCTCTTTTAAGCAATATAAGTATTTCAATATTTTTTTGCGTTGAAAAGGGCTAAATTTTGTGACTAAAATGGACGCTGTCGGAGACTATTTTGGTACTATGTTCAGTTTATGTAGCAACTATTTTCTATATATCCTTCCATTGGTAGCTCTGTGTTTCTGAAAACCTGTTATTAAGCTGATGCATTAACAAATTGGACTCTATAATAGCCGTAGAATTGGATTGAACAGCTTTATAGTGGTACCTTCCTATAGCTCTCATCTTTGTTGTCTGTGGCACGATGCCTATCTGGAATCACACAAAAATGGAGAGCATTTTTGTGTATCTCACAGGATTAATTGGATTCCCGGAATAAAGCATAATAAGATGGAATTAATTTGGAAAAATCAGCACAGTCAGCAGTGTTGAGTACAGACTTTTTCCCCTGTGCTCTGTGTTTTGGAATGTGGTTATTCAGCTGATGCATTTCCAAATAGGGCGCCATAGAACCAAATTGAATAATTGAAAAAAATGTATGATTCACCAGTTTTCATGTGGACTTGTCTGAAGTAGTGACTGTGGACTTGTCTGAAGTAGTGACAGTGCCTGTCAGAAATTGCAGATATTTCATCACAAAAAACAGAACCATATTTGCATACCCCACATGATGCATGGTCAAAAATTTTACATATACTCTTTCATTTTTCTGGGTATTTGATAAGCTATAACATGTCAATGGCATCATATTTGTTAGACCTTTTAGCATGCTATATTTAATTCATAACCATTTAATCTGTTTACATTTGAAATGTGTTTCAAACATGGAACAAATATCAGATTTGCATCAACAAATATTTAGAATATTGTTTTTGAGGTGTTACCATAAGAAAACATCAGTTAATCATAATTGTTAATTCATAAGATTTCCTAAAAAGTATGAAGAGTTTCCCAGGTTGGCAAGCATAATGAGCAGGGGCAGGACCTCGATTATAGTAAACCTTATATTTGAGATTCATGCTACCAGTACAATAATCAACATCCAGTTTTAATCATTTTAGTAAAGAAGATGAGAAACTGTTCTACTGATGCTAGTTCATACTTTAGAAACATGATTCGATGTTTTGGAGAAAGTCTTCTATCTGTGGTTTTTATAACATTAAACATAGCATGGCAGTCTCATCCAGTACCAGTTCGATCTGTGATAAATTATATACCTGCTGCACATTATGGCTGAACCCACTATATAGACAAGCAAAATTGCAGCTTATAGCAGTTTTACTTGTTACCTGTTCTGTTGATATCTATTCTATGTTTATGAGACCTAAACTAATACACTGATGGCATTTGCTGCTTTTCGATCATGATTTCATACTTTGAAACTATTTCTTTTTTTGAGTTAGGCAGTGGTGGCTTGTGCCCAGAGAGCGCATAGCATGTGACTCCTTCATAAACAACCCCTACATTATTATTTTTATTTATATAAGTGTATTAAAAATTTTTGTAAGAAAATTTTGCAAAATGTCCTTCCACAAAAGTGTAGTGCTGCCAGACCCGGTTTAAGGCGTGGGCAATTGCCCACGGTGGCTGAATTAGGGGCGGCCATTTGGAAGTGAAATTAGGTGTAGTAAGAATGACTTTCGTGGTCGTATTAAAAAAAATTGAAAATAAACCAATTTTGTGCCACTTAAATATAAAGGAATTTACATTTTTAGATAGTATTAAAATATGAAAAGGATAAAATCAATCTAGTAATCTCCCATAATTATATCTTTTTTGAAGCAATGTATAGGTCTGCTTGAAAGTATGTATGCTCAAACACTTGGGAGATTACTAGATTTTATACAACTTGCAGCTGGGTGCAGCCTGCAATTCCTGAGGGTGACTTTGTTTTCTCCCAAATACTGGGAAAAATCCAAGGGCCGATTCTCAGAATTTTTTCCTGGTTTCAAATTGAAATTGCAAACACATGGATGCGGTCTCTATGATCGCACTTCTAAGAGGACAGGAGGGAGGAGTTTAGTCCAGCTGGTCAGTCTTTTGGTCGTCTACCATTTTGGCTCATTTAGGCATTGATCCTAGCTGGAGGCCATGCAGATAACAAACACAGTGACTAGAAGTAAAAGCTACTTCTTAGTGTTCAAAGTGTTGTGTTATGCTGCTGTGCGAGATTCACAAATTCATCATCAAATATGGATGTTCTAATTATTTGGGTAACTTTTTCTTTCAATTATTTAAAATATTTTCTCAAAATTTCTTAATTGACTATGTTTTTGTGAATTTTTAATGTGTTTCAACAAATAAAATTAATTTGGTGCTGAATTTTGTCTATGACATTAGCCCCAGAACAATATTGATAAAAGAATAATTTTTTCATGTTTTTATTCAAAATAATATGCCCCGTGGCTGTTCTATGAGGAATTTCAGATGCAAATAATTAAGATCTTAATTTTGTAATTTTTCCAGTTTCATTGCAAAACGAAAAAAAAATGGTATTAAATATTTTTGTGAAGCAAAATATTCCTTTATAAATATTTGCATGAAAGTGCAAAAGTTGTTTATAAATTTTTAGAGCTGTTTTATAAATTAATAAATTTATTTTATAGACTCAATCTTGTGAACTATACAGATTATTTTGCTCATGCATACAAATTTCTGTCTAGATATATGTTCAATCATCTGTAAATATTTTATTTTTGCATAATTACACTTTTAGTTAAGATATTAGTTAAATAATTAAGATCTTAATTTTGTAATTTTTCCAGTTTCATTGCAAAACGAAAAAAAAATAGTACAAAATATTTTTGTGAAGCAAAATATTCCTTTATGAATATTTGCATGAAAGTGCAAAAATTGTTTATAAATTGTTAGAGCTGTTTTATAAATTAATAAATTTATTTTATAGATTCAATCTATAAATTATACAGTTTCCTTTGCTCATGCATACAAATTTCTGTCTAGATATACGTTCAATAACCTGTAAATATTATTTTATTTTTGCATAATTACACTTTTAGTTATAATTATAATGTAATACACTTTAGGGTAAAATGTTAAGTAAACAATCTTAAAATTTGTAATATACATTTTGATATTGTGATTTTTTTTTCTACTCAAACAACTAGAACATGGGGATAGGGGTAATAACCCCTATCCCCATGTTCTAGTCAATATTGCATTTTTTACCGCCTTGACCTCCAATGATTGCAAATGTGTGTTTTTACCCCTTTCTTAGTTTTGTTATGCACTTTATAGCTTTCGGTAGAAAATTAGAATATTTTTTATTTTTACCCCTTCCCCCTTTTCTTCCTAATTGTTGTCCCCTTTTCTATTCTATATATATTTCCTGCTTTTGGATTAGGTTTTGTATCTTCTAACATTTTTTCATATATTTTCACTTACTTGTCACAAACTCAGGGACATTTTAAACATTACATTTAAATCGTCTTGTACCCCCCCCCCCCCCCCCCCCGAATCTATAATAATAAAAATAAGAATCTGTAATAATAAAAAGAAGAAGCTATGTGTTTGTTTGTCCATAATGCCGCCCGCTATCTACTGCATTAGATTTTTTCACTTAGTCGCATCTACCTGAACTAATGCTTTTCAAAGGTCTTTTACCAAAATTTACATTAGACTTTTTAACGAATTTTTAAATTCCAAAATCAGAATCTCCAGCTACCGATATGACCTAGCAGCTTTATTTCAGATTTAACAGTTACAGAACCTCCAACCATCGATATGATCTAACAGCTAATCATACGATTTAACAGCTATCATAACGATCTAATTCCACGTTCATCTCCTAGAGGTTATTAATCTTTCATTCATTTATATTTTGCATTACGAAGAGCGTTTATTTTCTTTTTGCTTTGCGGAGAGCGTACTGGTAATTTGGCGTCGGTTTAGGATTTGAAGAAAATTGAGTAGTGTTATTTGTAAATGTATTATTTAAGTAACGGGGGTTTATTTACATCCCTGCCAACACCGGGTAATTCGTTCCAGTGATACAATAAAACAAATGTTAAATTCGTCAAAGTATAAAATTTTGTTGTAATTTGGATAGTATTCCATTATTCTGTATATTTCCGAATGTATATTCCCACCCATTCTGTTCAAACCTCGCCAATTATTAAACATCTTTAGAATCCCCAAGTTCATTTAACTTCCTAATTTTTTTTTTTAAACAAAACAAAATATCTCGTACTTGTGCACCAATATTTCACAAAAGAGTAAGTAACCAGACTGATTTGCAACAATCATGGCATTTCAAATATTACAACTTTTCCACCCATTGGAAAACTTGGTTTTTGAATTATAGTGGTTATAATCTATGTCCCTGCTGTATTTGAATCAGATTTTAGAGATGCTACAATGAACAGTCACAAACAGTTTCGAAATAGAATTCCAGGTTTTTATCTGCAAAATCAAAAACGTAATAAATTCAAATATTTTTGCATTTTGAATTTAATATTTAAAGATTAGCTATTTAAATAAACTGCTGATAATAACCGGCAAAATTCTGAATTGTCCTGTTATATTATATCTCAGCTTTTTAGGGATTGAAATGCTTTTTCTTCATCTCTCCTCTTTCCTAATTTATTCATGAGATTATTTGTTTGATTTGTTTATAATCTTTTACTGCTAAAAAGTACATATAATTCATAAGATTTATGCAATTACAAATTCAAATTTTATTTAAACAAATGCTGAGGGACACTGCATAATGAATAAGTTACTTTTGACTCCTGATAAATTCAGAAAAATGTAATCGGCGGGGGCTCCAGTCCGATGGAGCCGAAATTGTTTTGAGTGAATAATATTTTGTAAGATAAAACTCCAGTAAAGTTCAATAAGTTTATTCCATCATTTCAGACTCATTTGTTTTGTCTGACGGCACATAAATACGTACTTTAATACTTATATTTCCACCTATTCTGTTCAAACCTCACCAATCATTAAACATCTTTAGAACCCCCAAATTCATTTAAGTTCCTAATTTTTTTAAACAAAACAAAATATCTCGTGCTTGTGCACCAATATTTCACAAAAGAGTAAGTAATCAGACTGATCTACAACAATCGTGTTATTTCAAATATTACAACTTTTCCACCCATTGGAAAACTTGGTTTTTGAAGTATAGTGGTTAAAATATCGAAATTATAACTACTATTCTTCAAAAACCAAGAAAGTGACCCAAAAGCCACTTATATACACTTGTAGGATTTTTAAAGAGCAATAAATTCATACTTATTGTTTAGAGCTATCACTTTTAGTTTTTATGATATAAGCATTACAAACTTGAAACACGTCAGATTTTCAAACTTCTTCCACTTGACAAGACGATTACTCGAAAACTATAAACGCTTTTTTAAATATGCATATAAATTTAGAAACTAGGTTTCCTCATACATATTTTTACCACTTATTAATTACATCGATCTTTTATACTTTCGAAAATATTTTGAGTGAAAGTATGAAACATGGAAAAGAAACTCATTTTTAAGTTTCAAAGTTTAAGGCCCCCCCTAAAAAGAAATAGAGTTCGATCCAAAATCCAATTATATACACTTATAGGGCTTTCAAAGAGCTACAAATTTGTGCTTATTGTTTAAAGCTAGTTCTTTTAGTTTTTGATATATTATAAACTTGAAAAATGGAAAATTTTCAATCTTCTCCTATTTAGCAAGACGATTACTCGAGAACTATAAAAGCTTTTCTTAATAATAAATATAGATTTTGATACTAAATTTCCTAGTACGTATTTTTGTCTTTTATTATTTATATCTATATTTTATAGTTTAAAATGAAAACAAGAATAAAAGAAACACTCGCTCGGACAGACACTTTTTTTATTTTCTGAAAAAAGTTCTAAATATTAAAATATTGAAATTATTATTATAAGCGCCCAAAAGGTTTACATTTTTCGTAACGCTTCGTTTCCCCTCCACAAAAACCCCAAACATAGATGTTATTCACGTAAACTTACATATAATATGATTGTTTATTTAATATTTTTGGATGCCTTTTTTTTTATAATTTAAAAGAAGTTTGAAAATTTGCGACCTTCCGAATGTTCATTTCACTTTAAAATCATAAATTTTATTCACTTCACTTCATTCGTTCTAGAAATTTTGTCTCTCTAAATTCCCTATACACACCCATATATACATTACACTCACGCACACACATCCCTATAAAAATAATTGATTCGGGTTAAAGGATGCCCAAAACACATTAATCCGTCAAAAAGCGACCCCATCAGTATTTTCCCTATACATTTTTCGTGTGCAGAAATTACGAATAAAGTTCAAAATTCAGTTATGTATTATAAATTACTGCTGCATTATGCATGTATGTATGTAGAAAAAAATGTAAAGCATTACATTTTCTAAACCGCTAATTATAGCTCTATATTTAGATGAGAATAAAATTTGCTCTTAATAGCTTTCTTGTATAATCATGATAAAAGTCCAGTCCTCATCCACACACCTATGTGGCAGTCAGTAGTACTCAGAGAGAAGCGGAATTTGTCTCTAAACATGCCTCGAATCGGACACTGTCTAGGTTGACCGAGGTAAACACCAATCCAGGTGCATCTGCCTATGTTGAAGGGTCAGTGGTAGGTGCGTTAATGGACGTCGAGACTTAATCCCACCTTCTACCAGTCGTCTCCTATTAATATACATTGATACAGGATGCACAGGGGATGGCGGATAAGATTTGAATGGCCGATAGCCACGCCATTGGTGAAGATGTGGCTCTTCTCCTGACTGCACGATCCTCTCAAACAGTTATCTGGCTGGGGCATTCTAAGCCTCTGCGACGGTTACATGGGTCTTCTTTGATCCACTGTTTCCTGGCCCGGTTTAAGGCGTGGGCAGAGTGGGCAATTGCCCAATGTGGCCGAATTAGGGGCGGCCATTTGGAAGTGAAATTAGGTGTAGTAAGAATGACTTTTGTGCTCGTATTAAAAATTTTTGAAAATGAACCAATTTTGTGCCACTTTAATATAAATGAATTAATGTACTATTTTAGATAGTATTAAAACATTAAATGGATAAAATTGTTTTTCTCCCATAATTATATCTTTGAAGCAATGCATAGTACGTAAGCTCAAACACTTCGGAGATTACTAGATTTTATACAACTTGCAGGTGGATGCAGCCTGCAATCCCTGAGGCTGTTTCCCCAAATACTGGAAAAAACACAAAGGGTGATTCCCAGAATTTATTCCTGCTTTCAAATTCAAATTGTAAACACATGGATGCGGTCTCATACGATCGCACTTCTAAAAGGACGAGAGGGAGGAGATTAGTCCAGATGGTCATTCTTTTGGTCATCTATCATTTTAGCTCATTTAGGCACTGAGCCTAGCTGGAGGCCATTGTAGATAACACAATGACTAGAAGTAAAAAGCTACTTCTTAGTGTTCAGAGTGTTGTGTTAGGCTGTTGTGCAAGATTCACAAATTCATTTTCGTCAAAAATGGCTTCTTTTAAGTATTTGGGTAACTTCTTTTCAATTATTTAAAATATTTTCGTAAAATTTCTTAATTGACTATGTCTTTTGTTGATTTTTAATGTGTTTCAACAAATAAAATAAATTTAATGCTGAAATTAGTGCGGCATTAGCCCCAGAACAATACTGAGAAAAGAATAATTATTTCACTTTTTTACCCAAAATAATATCTATAGGTCCCGTGGCTGTTCTATAGAGAATTTCAGAGGCAAATAATTTAGCAATGTTGTAAAATGATCTTAATTTTGTAATTTTTCCAGTTTCATTGCAAAACGGAAAAAAAAAAATGGTATAAAATATTTTTGCGAAGCAAAATATTCCTTTATGAATATTTGCATAAAAATGCAAAAGTTGTTTCTAAATTGTTAAAGCTGTTTTACAAATTAATAAATTTAATCACTGGGCCCAATCTACGAATTTGACAGATTCTTTTGCTCATGCATACAAATTTCTATCTAGATATACGTTCAATAATCTGTAAATATTATTTTATTTTTGAATAATTACACTTTTAGTTATAATTATATTGTAATACACTTTAAGGTAAAATGTTAAGTAAACAATCTTAAAATTTGTAATACACATTTTGATATTGTGTTTTTTTCTTATATTTCTACTCAAACAATTCATTATCCCTATCCCCATGTTCTAGTCAACTTAAAACTTTCGAGTTATTATTATTCTTATATAAAGTTTTATTGTATGATATGTGGTATTTTAATATTTCCATTTTTTTTTTCAAAACCGAGAAAAAATGAAATATTGACATTCCTCTTTTTCAACGAATGGATTTTTTTTTTATTCTTAATACGCCCTATTTTTATTACCCCACTCGAAAGTCATATTTTTTTCATTTCTAACCCTGCCTCTCCTTTTTTTTAATTAATTTGGAAGCATTTGGGTATTTCCCTGTGTTTTTGTTGGGCCCATGTATTTCTAAATTCATTTCAGATGTTTTCGTTTATTATTTTTTCCAAAATTACTAAAAAATATTGCTTTTTTTACCACCTTGTCTGCCAATGATTGCAAATATGATTCCCCCCCCCCCCCTCTTAGTTTTGTGATGCACTTTATCTTTTGGCAAAAAATCAGAAAATTATTTTTTTTTTTACTCCCCTTCTCCTTTCCTTCCTAATTGTTGTCCCCTTTCCTATTGTGTTTTTCGTGCCTTTGGATTAGGTTTTGTATCTTCTAACATTTTTTATATATTTTTATTCACTTGTCACAAGCTCAGGGACATTTTAAACATTACATTTCTGTCGTCTTCACCTCCAGTGAATCTATAATAAAAAGAAGAATCTGTCTGTCTGTTTGTTTGTCCACAATACCGCACGATATCTACCGCACTGAATTTTTCCACACAGTCGCATATCTATATCTGAACTAATGAGTCTCGAAGGCCTTTTCCCAAAATTTAAATTAGATTTTTTAACGTATTTTTAAATTCCAAAATTGGTTAATCTCCAGCTACTAATATAACCTAGTAGCTATATTCACGATTTAACAGTTATAGAACTTCCAGCCATCGATATGATCTAACAGCTATCCATACGATTTAACAGCTACCGTAACAATCTAATGCCACATTCATCGCCTAGAGGTTATTAATCTTTCATTCATTTATTTTTTGCCTTACGGAGAGTGTGTCTTTTCTTTTTGCTTTGCGGATAGCGTACTGGTAATTTGACGCCGGTTTAGGATTTGAAATAAATTGAGTAGTGTTATCTGTAAATGTATTATTTAAGTAGCGGGGGTTAATTTACGTCCCAGTCAACACTTGGTAATTCGTTCAAATGATACAATAAAACAAATGTTAAATTCGTCAAGGTGAAAAACTTTCTTGTAATTTGGCTAGTATTCCATTATTCTGTATCTATGTCCCTGCAGTATTTGAATCAGATTTTAGAGGGACTACAATCAGGGCCCCCACAAAGGGGGGGTCAGTTGGTACTACGGTACTGGGGCCCGGCAACTTTTAGGGGTCCGTGAACATTGTTGAGGATAAAATATTTATACATTTGTGTATGAATATATAGTTTTTTTTCTAAATTACTTAAAGTTTTTGAAATTTACATATTATGCGTAATTATAAAATTACAAATATAAATTAGATATAAAGCCTAAACACAACCTATAAGTTTGAATGAAAGAAAAGTACAAAACATTTTGTAAACATCTGTTTGGATTCTGTGTCTCATTTCTGAAATAGATAAAAAAGCCTCAAAGATGGGCCCCTTAGTTCAATACAAGTCGTCTGGGTACAGATAGCTTCAGTGTCGTGTTCAGAATCTGTCCATTATTTGTTGTTAAGAAAGGCGAGATCAACAAGGCAATAAAAACCGATCCCTACAGGAAGAAATTTTCTAGAATTACACCTAAATGGATAAGTTTATAACCCTAGTGGGTAAGTTTGCTCATTCATGTTTACAGTTCATATCAATCACATCCAGCTAACTACTGAGACGAACGACCCTTCTACAGGTTTCTTTTGTGAAATTATCAGTTTGAGGAGGGGGCGATCTTTATCTTCCTGCTCTTCGAGGTCGTAAACCTATTAATGCGACGGGGGTATCCATGGTTGTGTTCGACTGAATGCAGGGATGTTGAAAGAAAAATTCTGGTTTCTTCCTCCCTGGCATGAACTTGCTTTCCACCTTGATTTCAGTTTCAGTGATAGACAATATTTCTTTAAAGCAAGTTTATTTTAATTTCTCATGCAATTATATGGTAATCTCATATGCTAGTGCATCTCTCAACACTTGACTAAATCTTATAAAAAAAATTATTCACGGAAACAAATCTCAATGCAAAATCAAAATTTTAAAGTATGTTCAAAATAATTTTCTTATATTTTTCAAATATTATTTTCGGATATATTAATCTTGAAACAAAGCTAATCTTAGAATGAATAAAAATTTATTTTATCAAATTCCTAATCTGTTTTGTAAATTTAATCCTTTAAAATAACTATAATTAAATATGTACAAAACTTATTGCATTATAAAAGGGAAATTAATGCTTTTGTGTTTAAGGAAATTAATGCTTTTTTGTCAAAATGATTGATGCAGAAAACCGCATTGTGCACGTACTATTTCCATCTAAAAAGTTAGGAAACAAATGAAAGTAGATCGCCTGATAAGATCCAGAGATATTTCGGACATATTTTATTTTATTTATATGCTACATAGCACACTGATTGGAGGTAATTCAACTGTAACACTGATAACTGTTTTTTCTGAGTGAATGTTGGCGGCAAAAATGTTGCAATACCACTGCTTTTCCCAAAAAATTATTTTGAAGCATCAATTTCTCAGAATTTATGAATCAGAATGGAGCTTAGACAAGGACTGGTATGGATCTAGCATTAAATTCTGGAGGAGGCGGTAGGGACGTTCACTAAAGATTTCCATATCAAGTTATGCTTCCATTTTCAGTTTAAAATTTCCTGTTTTCCTTAAAGCATTCATTTTTTAAGATTGGTTATAAATAGAACTTTGGTGATAACTAATATGGAATCAGTATCGAATTCTGGATTTAGGAAGAATTTTTATTTCCTATTTTTTCCTACATCCGGTTCAAAAATTTCCCTTGAGTCATCTATTTCTTGGAATTGACTAAAGATAGAGCTTAGACAATGATTTATGCAGTATCAAATTTCAAAGGGGATAGAGGAAATCACTAAGAATTTCAACTTCTGGTTGTGGAGATGTCACTTCTATTTATAAAATTTGCATTTTCCTTGTAGCATCTATTTTTTAAGGATGGGCTTAGATGATGACTGATATAGATTCAGCATCATATTCAAGAGGAAGTAGGGAACCTCCTTCCCCTTCTGGAATTTAGTTTTCTAAGGATTTCTACTTGCAGTTTTTCATCTTACGGTTCAGAACATTTCTTTAAAACGTACATTTTGATTGACTATAGAGCTTAGATGATGACTGATATGAATTTAGCATCGAATTTCAAGGATGGTAGGGGGGGGGGGGAGGATTTACTAAGGATTTTCACTTCCAGTTCTTTTCCCAATTCTGGATAAAAAAAATTCATTTTCCTTCAAACATTTATTTCTCAAAATCGACCATGGATAGAGCTTAAGTGATGACCGATATGTATTCAGTATAAAATTGCTTAGGGGTTATGAGAATTCATTAAAGATTTCTATTTCTGATTCTACAGATGTTACTTCCGATTAAAAATATTACAATTTTCTTTACAATACCCATTTCTCAGGCATGGCTATAGAAATAGCTTAGATAATGACTGATATGGATTAAGCATCGAATTTTGCAGGGAGTTGGGGTCACTAGTAATTTACACTTCTGGTTCTGGAGATATCACTTCTGATTTTTCCTATAATTCATATGACTATGCAAAATGAAATGTACACACCACTTTCCGTCATATGAACGATCTTTTATAGACGTCTTATTTTTCTATGTTATATTGTGTTAAACCTTGTACTTGATATGTTTTATTAAATTCATTTCTACCCCAAAATAATACATAAAAGAAAAAAATTGGCACAACTTCCCCTTTACTTTTATGTAGGGCCCGCAGCTTGACTTAGCACCCGGGCCCAAAATAGAATGTGGGGGGCCTGGCTACAATGGACAGTAACAAACAGTTTCGAGATAGGATTTCAGGTTTTTATCTGCGAAATCAGAAACGTAATAAATTTAAATATTTTTGCGCTTTAATTTATTATTTAAATGTTAGCTATATTTAAATAAATTGTTGATAATAACCTGCAAAATTCGGAATTGTCCTGTTATATTATGTCTTAGCTTTTTAGGGATTGGAGTGCTTTTCCTCCATCTCTCCTCTTTTCTAATTTATTCATGAGATCATTTGTTTGATTTGTTTATAATGTTTTACTGCTAAGATGTACAAATAATTCATAAAATTTATGCAATTACAAATTCAAGTTTTATTAAAAAAAATAATGAGGGCAATTTTTATAATACTACATGTAGTAAGTTACTTCTGACTCCTGATAAATTCAAAAAAATATAATCGGCGGTGGCTCTAGTTCAATGGAGCTGAAATTGTTTTACGTGAATAATATTTTGGTAAGATAAAACTCCAGTAAAGTTAAATAAGTTTATTCGATTTCTTCAGATTTATTTGTTTCGTTTACAGGCTTTCAAAACAATACAAATTATTTGCTAACTATTTATAGCTAGCTAGCGCTTTTAGTTTTCGCCCCGATTTCATCTGGAAACTCCGACCATAGACTCCACTTTAATATATCCGATTATTTTACTAACTTGATTTGCTGTATAAAAATTAAACTTACTGATGAGATTTTACATTTTAGCTAATCTATAAACTTGCCTGGTGGCACATAAATACGTATATTTCCACCTATTCTGTTCAAACCTCACCAATCATTGAACATCTTTAGAATCCCTAAGTTCATTTAACTTCCTAATTTATTTTAAACAAAACAAAATATCTAGTGCTTGTGCACCTCAATTGCAGCTCAATTTGGTTACTTACTCTTTTGTGAAATATTTTTCACGAAAGAGTAAGTAACCAAATTAAGCTGCAACAATCGTGGCATTTCAAATGTTACAGCTTTCCCACCCATTGGAAAACTTGGATTCTGAAGTATAGTGGTTATAATTTCGATATGTTCAAATATCGAAATTATAACCACTATACTTCAGAAACCAAGAAAGTGACCTAAAATCTAATTATATACACTTATAGGATTTTTAAAGAGCAATGAATTCATGCTTATTGTTTTAATTATCACTTTTAGTTTTTAAGATATAAGCATTACAAACTTGAAAAACATTAAAATTTCAAACTTCTTTCAAATTTTCAAAAGACGATTACTCGAAAACTATAAAAGCTTTTTTTAAATATATATATAAATTTAGAAACTAAATTTCCTCATACATATTTTTGTCACTTACTAATTATATCGATCTTTTATATTTTCGAGGATATTTCGAGTGAAAGTCTGAAATATGGAAAAAAACTCATTTTTTAGTCTTAAAGTTTAAGCCCCCCCCCCCCCCTTCCCCTCTCAAAAAATGTTCGATCCAAAATCCAATTATATAGACTTGTAGGGCTTTCAAAGAGCTTCAAATTCATGCTTATTGTTCAAGGCTAGATCTTTTAGTTTTTGAGATGTTACAAACTTGAAAACTGAAAAATTTTCAATCTTCTTCAATTTGGCTAGACGATTACTCGAGAACTATAAGAGCTTTTTAATAAATATAGATTTTAATACTAAATTTCCTAGTACGTATTTTTGTCGTTTACTATTTATATCTATATTTTATAGTTTAAAATGAAAACAAGAATAAAAAAAAAGCACTCGCACGGACAGATACTTTTTTGTTTTCTAAAGAAAAGTTCTAAATATTAAAATTATTATTAATTTAGCCCCATTTTCCGTAACGCTTTGTTTTCCCTCCACAGAAACCCCAAACATAGATATTATTCACGTAAACAAAACACTTATATCCACGTTCTAGAATTCATTTCACAATAATATTACAGTGTATTAATTAACGTAAACAAAAATTTATAGCACTATTGAACAATACAAAATTAACTTGTCTTTTCTCATAAATGAAACACGCTATATATACGAGAATGTCGATAATAGATTTATCGTATAAATACTCTTTTATTAATTTTATGCATCATTTTTATTCTTATATTTGAAAAACGTGCAACAGTAAGAGAACGGTTCATGCTGTCGTTCTAAAGTAAGTTCTATTTGATTTCTAATGAAAACTTACATATAACATGATTGTTTATTTACTATTTTTGGATGTTTTTTTTTTTATGATTTAAAAGAAGTTTCATAATTTGCTACCTTTCGAATGTTCTCTTCCTTTAAAATCATAAATTTTATTCGCTTCATTCCATTAATTCTAGAAATTTTGTATCTCTAGATTCCTATATGCACCCATACATACATTACACTCACATACGCACAGACATTCTTTTAAATATAATTGTTTTGGGTTAAAGGATGTCCAGAACATATATTAATCTGTCGAAAATTCGAGTTTTCGACCCCATCAATATTTCTCCTATGCATTATTTGTGTGCAGGGAAATTACAAATAAAGTTCAAAATTCAGTTATGTATTATAAATTATTGCTGCATTATATATGTATGTATGTATGTAGAAAGAAATGTAAAGCATTACATTTCCTAAACCGCTAATTAGAGTTCTCTCTTAGAAATTTAGATGAGAATAAAATTTGATAGGTCATTGAAATAAAATAATTTTGTAAGGTGATGGTGATTCTGTTTCTAAGGGAGATTAGTCCCCCTCCTGCTCTTGCCTAACTAAGATGCTTTGCTCTTAATAACTTTCTCGTATAATCATGAAAAACGTCGAGTCCTCATCCACACACCTATGCGGCAATCATCAGTACTGAGAAATAAGCGGAATTTGTCTCTAAACATGCCTCTAATCGGACCTAGGCTGACCGAGCTAAACACCAATGTAGGCAGCGCTGCCTATGTTAAGGGGTCAGTGGTATATGGACGTTATGGGGATAGTCCGCCTTAATGGATGGCAAATGCCTTCGATTGACTGATAGCGACGCCTTTAGTGTAGACGTGGCTTCTCTCCTGCCGGCACGATCCTCTTGAGCAGTTGTCTGTCTGAGGCATTTTGAGGGTCTACTACGGTTACATAGGTCTTCTCTGATCCACTGTTTCCATCACCGAGTAACTACCATATCGCTCTGACCAAGATGACGACTGATAAGTCTGTTGGATCAACCAGTTTCCCTTAGGCCAATGATGCCACTTCTCTCTAAATCAGACAATTGTTCGTAGTGCTGTCGAGTACATCTCAAAGGCATCTTTGTACACAATTTTCAGTATTAAAGCAGAAAATCCAGTTCCAATTGCCCGTAAGAACATCGGTTGTTTTAAATGCTGCACAATACGACAATACGTCGTTCTCATGTTCGTTACACGAGCTTTATAACTTCATTGGCTTTGACCGTTTGATCATTTGCATAACTCTTAAAATGAAATTTGCATTCTCAGTTTCGTGGCTGTAACTCTCTCTCTCTCTCTATATATATATATATATATATATATATATATATATGAAGGGCGGCCACAAACAGTTTTGCCTACACACGAAAATATACTTGAGCCGTCCCTGCTTGTTCCATAATATTTAAATTTGTAACGAAATTCGCATTTGGGTTTTACATATCGTAAATAAATATCCGAGTTTTACATATTGTAAATAAATTCCCAAACACGTTTCGATAACATCAGTCGAAAAGTTCTTAATATGTGTTCAAATACATTTTCTTCCGAACACATTTTGATGAAAATTTTTTATAAACGCTTGAACGATATCGCAAATGAAGAATATCTATACCAACGCAATTTCTCATATAAGTTTAAACGTGTTGATAATTGTTTTTCAAAAAAATTCTAAATTCGATATTTTACTGGACAAATATTTTCACACATCTACACATTTGAAAAGATTGTCGTTTGATTTGTGGACGCACTATTTCAACATAGAATGCTCTAAAATAGAACTCCTTTTTACTTTCCTTATATAATAGTATAATGTATGTTGAAAGTATTGTGACGGGGTCGAAAATTCGTATTCAAGTTTTCAGCGAGCAAGTTACCCCCGTCCCGAGGGATACATTGTCAAGTATAGTATTAATCGAAAGATTATTTTTCAAGCACTTTAAAGTGAAAGGTAGCACGTTATAATTGTAATCACATAGACCAACAATACCGATTTTTCAAATTTTCTCTTGTAAAATTTGAAAAAATTAAATAAACCCATAAGCTGTCTAAAAATGGATTCTGGTATGTAAAAGTCGAGTCAAGCTACACTCAGGTTTATTTTATGTGAATCACATTTATGCTTGGGATATCTTTGGTTGAAATCGGGGCGTTACGAAAAATGTAAACACTTCGAACACTTATATCTCCGAATCTAATAAGTATAAATGTAAGCAATTTTTGCTTGTTTTGTCAGAAATAGGGTACAAATTATTAAGATATAAAAATAATTTCAATATTTTAATATTCTGAACATTTGTTTTTCGAAAAAACTTTTAAAATTTTTTATCCAAGCGATTTTTTTTTTCTTTTTTTGCTTATTTGCATTCAAAATATCTTTGAAGCTGTAAAATATTGATATAAATAGTAAGGGACAAAAATGTGTATTAGAAAATCTAGTTTCTAGATTTATAGTTTGCATTTAAAATGCTCATATAGTTTTTGAATAATCGGCTTGTCAATTTGAAGAAAATTGAAAATTTTTCTTTTTCCAAGTTTGTAATGTTTATATCTCTAATACTAAAAGTGCTAGTTATAAACAATAGCCAAGATTTTCTAGCTCTTTGAAAGCACTATAAGTGTATATAACTAGATGCTAGGTATATAATTGGATTCCTATTCAAGGATGCTATAAATGTCTCTGCCCATATAAGTTCAAAAGTGAAGTAGCGTAATGGGTTTGTATTGATGTTAATTGTTCTGTAATGCATAATTCTGCATGTCTTAAATTTACTTGATTTTCTTGGATTCAGATTTCTTGGAGTTTATAATATTTACTTACAGAAATATGTACTATCATTTCATAACAAACTGTTCACTTATCAATGACATTATGATAATAATTTTGTAAGTTATTAATTGTACCCTGCTACATGCTGAATACTACAAGAGCAATTTAGTTTTGTACGTCTGATACATAAACTTTTCCCTTTTGTTTAATAGCTTACACATGTTTCAAATTTGTGTATTTCGATCTCTTGTTTGGCATCCAAATTTTTTATGAAAATACATAATTCATTTGTAGTTTAAGTGAACCATTTCGTTTTGCTTCTGATTCTTCGTAAATGTTTTTTTTATATTTTGTGGGAATCATTATTTGAAAGTTATTTTCTGTGCGTAGTATGCTCAAATATGAAAACCAATAATAATCTGTTCTGATGTCACCTTTTCTGTAAATTATTCAGCTCTGTCTTAAAATTTAAAAAATTGTCAAAATTTTAAAACACTTCGCAAAATATAAAGTTAAAATCTAAGACTGGACAAACGTATCTTATCCTTCTCTCTTTTTGCATTAAAAAAATAAATAAATAACGAGAATATATTAAATGGGAGTATATCAATTATTGTCCCTATGTACATACTATAATGCATAGGAAAAGTATTGTGACAGGGCCGACAATTCGGATTTGATGTTTTGACGGTAGAGCACGTTCCAAGCATTCCTGAACTCCACTCGATCGTTTTTAACACTTTACAACATAGTTGAAAAGTGTTTATGACTTTGTTCATTCATTCTGTCTGTCTGTCTGTCCGTCCGTTAGCATGATAACTGCCTTAAAAATGACTTTATCAAAATGAAATTTTAGTATGTTGTTCAGACGGTCTGTGGGACCTATGGGAATATAAATGAATAATATCACCCAATTAGTTTTGGATTAAACCTGGGTTGAAAAATGAAATACATTGAACCCTATGAGACCCAATTTTTCAAATATTTTTTAAGCGAATTTAAATTTCACAAATTGCTTCGAAAGTTTTAGGAAATATTCAAATTATCCTATAAAATATATAAAAAAAATTTCAGCAAAATATATTCAGTAGTTTTTTAAATAAAAATTAAAACAATAATTACATGCTTTATATGAAGAGATCACGCGACCATTATATGAAGAGATTACTTGACCCACTTCAAAATAAAATATGGCATCCATCTTGTTTCAAAATCGTGATTTTTAAAGTTCTTTTTAATTCATATTCAGTGTTGTATCCATCCTAAAACCGCTTTATGTTTGCTTAAATTCTGTGCATCTACATACTGAAACAACGCAATTACAATATATTTGAGTTTAAATGATCATCAAATTTTTATTATTTCTACAATGAAGCTTAATTTTCACTTATAGAGAATGTAAATACCAAAAGATGTAGAATGAGTTGTTTAAGAATTGATACATTTCTTTAATATAAAATTATTTAGCTCATGGAGTCTACAATATCTGATATGAATGAAACATTCATTGATTTTACATAGAGAACCAGACGATTTTTTCGATGAAGTTTTAAATAGAGTTAAATTACTTGTACCTCCATAGTTTTAAGTTTTTAAATAAAATAAATTATTATAGTATTGTGGTGAATGAAAGGAATGGAAAAATGTTTATGAAAGAAATGCTGCTTTTATATAGAGGCGATTTATATTTCGATGACGTCATTCGAATAAAGTTCATTTGTTTTCGATGAAGTTTTCAAATATAATAAATTATTGTAGTATTATGATAATTTTAAAAATAGTACCGAGGAATGAATGTATCGCATTTTAGAGATGTTTAAACCAGGCAATTTATATTTCAATGCCGTCATTTGAATGAAGTTCATTTTTTTCAATGAAGTTTTAAGTTTTCAAATATAATAAATTAATGTAGTATTGTGATAATTTAAAAAAATATTACTGAGGAATGTATCGCATTTTAGAGATGTTTATATAAGATTGCATTGAAGTTGGAAAGTGTTTTATACTCAATGTTTTAATCATGATTGATCTTTCTTGTTTAGATAATGTCTGTGTGTATAAGTCTGGAATGGAGCGTTTTGAATGTATTTTGAACAAAAATTATACAATTTTTAAATACAGGAAGCCTGCTGATTTTAAAGACCCCCCCCCCCCCCCCCCATGTTCGAAAACCCACAAATTTTCAAATGAAATTTTGAAAAAAGCATCAAAAAATAAGAATCTTCAATAATACTAGCCAAATTAATTGGAGTGTAGCTCAACTCGACTTTTTCATACCTGAATTATTTTCAAATTTTATAAGAAAATTATTTAAAAACCGGTATCGTGGGGCTAAATGATTACGACTAGTGTTGAAGACCCAGACCATCCGACTCATCCTAAGGACTCGAGCAACCATTTGGACGGCCGGGAAAGTACGACTATAGTGTGTTACTCTTCACTTTAAAGGGCTTGAAATATTTTTATTGATACCATAATTGACAATGTACCCCCCAGAGGGGTTATTTGCCCCCCCCCAAAGAGAGCTTAATGAGGCCACGAACAAAAAAAAAATTGCATCGCAGCTATTTCTCACAGCAATGATTGAAACTATTATGTGTCGTGAGCATTGAGGCATAAATAAACCCTTTTATGCGTAATTATGCTAAATTTTGTCCTATGTGGTCATGTTAAAAAATATATAATTTCAAATAAAATTTATTTTCGCTTGAATTAAAAAAAAAATTCTATTTAGTTCTAGATTTTTTGATGATAAATCCCGATATAAAGTTTCGTGAAAGTTCATTATTATTTGTGGCTGCTATTGTGTACATAAGAAATTGACCACAGGGCGGACAGCCCTCTAAAAAATAGTCAAAACGTGTTCAGGAGGTCTTGAAACATATATTGGCATCAAAGTATCGAAATCGAAAACTTTCGTGAAAACAATACATGCCTTATACTATAATCATTTCTTATGTAATTTTTCATTAGAAAACAATTGAGACAAATTTTAGTATACTAGTATGAACCGTTATCGAGATATTCCATTTTGTAAAATAAATTTATCAAAAAATCACATAATTAAAAAAGTAGTAACAATTGTGAAATATGTTTATTTTCACATGTAATATTGTGATAAATTTGTTAATATCATTCTCGTATCCTTTTAGAGTTTTCTTAGTTTGTTTTAAAATTTTATTGTTGTCACATTAATTAAGAAAACTGCCTTGGCACTTGTAAAATTAAGCTTTGTTAAGTAATTGTGAAGTATTTAAAATCATTCAATGTTTAAAATGTATATTTTATCAAGTTAGCTTGTTTCATTCATTGCATTTACCTAGTGTACTTAATATGTTGTCATAAACTATTCAGTTTCCTGCAAATATTTAAAAATTATTTTAATAATGTTAGTTGTGTGATATTTTATAATAGACTAGCAGTATGTCCGTTCTTCGTACTGATTATATAATACAAGAAACTTAAAATTCAGAATTTGATGTGAAGTTTTAATATTTAGAGTCTCTATTTTTGAAATTTTATAATAATTCTAATGAAAAGAAAATAGGTGAGCTTCTACTGTGCTGAGATAATAAACAGACAGATAGATGTACAACATACAATTTTATGTATACTGTTAATAGCAGATATACTTGACATTGCCCATGATTTAAAATATGTGCAAATTCCTGCAGTATTCTAAATGACATTCTTACTCAAAACATTCTATTAAAATATTTCATTTAATTCTCCCTTTACTTAATTCTTCTAAATTTAATTCTCCTTTCTGTGTTTTCTATACAAAATTATCTTCAAGCAGATCTCAAGAATAAAACATCCTCGTTTGAAAACAAATTATAAAATATATATGAAATTGGATCAATATAAACTAAAATGAAAGTGCTAAAATGGTATAAAAATGGTTATAAAATTTTCTTTTCTATCAATTCCTTTATTATTTAAATCTTAAAAAATTTAATAACTGTCTGCCTAATAAACACATTTGATTTAATTACATTGCTAAGCATCATGATATAATTTTCTTAGTAAATTTGCGAAAAATATATCATCTGCATAATTCTATTTTAAGGAAGGTTTAATTGTGGGATTTTTATTCATATCTCGACAATCCCTGGTCCTAAAAACTCGAAACATGGACTAAATTTTAAGTAGGGCTATTTCAAGGCTAACTACGAAATTTTCATGAAATTCGATGCAGCAGTTCTACCGTGATGATGAGATAGATGAACACAGACAGATAGATGTATATTTTCAATTTTATTTATATAGATAAAAAAATATCATTCTCTTTTTAAGATATTGTCAATAGTAAGAAATCGTAGCAATAAAAATACTACACTAAAGTTATAAAAGTAAAATAATGTAAAATGTAATATTTCACACATCATAAAAGATTTAGTATCTTAATATATTGCATGTATATCTTTTATTATTTGTTATGGTATGCTAAAAATTTTTAAAAGAATGGGTTCAGAAGTCATTTGTGTTTAGGTTGTGCACATTTTATTTTATGTAGCCAGTTATTATGTTATTGAAAATTGTTAAAATTACTTTGAAAAAAGCAAAGTAACCAACTTACAATATCAAGTTACCATTGCATATTTCATTATGTTATAGTTAATGTTATTTTAATAATACAAAGCTAATTTAATCTTTCTTACATTTTCACTTCAATGGAATTGTAAATGAAATATTAATACCAAAAAGTTCTATTATACAGCTTTATTAAATTTTCAAAGCTCCTGAGGTATTTCAAACTCTATAATTAAGCAATTTGTTAATGTGTGGTAGTAAAAAAAGGAATATAAGATGTGCTATATTAGAAAACCTGAACTTCTACAAATTATAGTGCATAGGTTAATGAATGACATTCAACTAGTATTTTATCTTAATTCTAAATCATTTTACAATTTAGAACAACAAAAAATGAATAAAATAAAATGAAATAAAAATAAATAAACATGTAAGTATATTAAAAGTTAAATTCTGAGTTTCTTTTTAATGATTATCTTATGATATTTAAAGATATAGTATTCAGTAATCATTTTAGTTTCTGCATACTTTATCTGTAAGTACTCATACTTTAGCTGAATGTACTGAAGAATTATTCAAATAAAATGCCTGATTAAGCAATAAATATACAGGGTCCTCTTTCAAACTTTTATTAAAACACTAACTGAATGGAATCCTTTCATCTTTGCTCCCACAGTGAATTTGAGTCATTATAAATAATTTATTTAAAGGAAATGTACAGTAATATTAATGTTTTAAATCACCCATTTTAATGAACATTATCGAAAGTACTTCCAAATTTCATAAATATTGTTTGATTTACTGACAAATTATGATTCCTTTACATAGCAAAAGCTCCGATCGCGATTTGGAAGCCCTACCTACTCACAGTGGGCCTACAAGCCGAGACGTCAAAAGTTAGTGCTCTGGCCTCTGCTTTCGGAGGTGACGGTTCAAACCCCATTTTCGAGGAGGAATTCCTGTTTCCTGAGATAAACCCCAAACATATCCACGGGACGTTTCGCAAACAGCCCAAGGGGTAATCTGACTAGTCTCGAATGCGGAAACCAGTTTTAAGTTAACCACAACACCCTTCTCCCTGGCTGCCATAAGCCTTCGGGTTGGTCGTGTGGTCTGGGCTTTCTACCCTTCTCCCTGGAAAGGAGGAACTCTGTGATTAACAACTGTCAATCAGAAAAGAAGCAGCCTTTGTAACCACTCCTGCCCCACCCTCCACATCCAAAAATGACTAGCAGTAACACCTCTATTTAAAAAATAGAAATAACAAATCTAACAAAATATGAAAATTTTGATTTATATTGAAAAATTTGCTTTCAAAATGGAAGAAAACAATCTATACACGTCTATTTTTTTTTAGCCAAGCACAAAATCGTCTTCAATGGGGTGTGTAAGCCGATAGTGATAATACTGGATAGTTATTTTTTTATTTGAACAATTGTGCAGAATTCAATTTTGTCGCAAAATCAGTATTTCAAAATTTTTGACATAATTACAAATGTTGTGCCAAGTCCTTCACACATATAATTTATCATTATTTTATGTACATTATACCTGAATTTTGAAAACTTAGCTATATTTTGAGTACTTGAAAACCAAATTTTCACGAAATACCATTGAGACAATCCTTTTGAAGTACACCCTTAATGAATAGAAGTTAGTTTTGTAAACATATCAAGGTTTTATTAATCTAAAAAGACATAAAATACAGGGTGGCCATAATTAAAGTAGGGGTGTTTAGAGTCCAATAGAGAGAAAAATGTTGGGACAAACTCAACCAAATTTGTAGTAAATAAGACCATGGGGTTTTGATTTTTAAAAGAAAAAATAGTTCGGATTTTTGCCACCTCTGACTATAGTGGCGCTGTAAGGTCCCTTTTTGGAGTAAAATAGGCATAAGAAGTACAGAAAGTAAACATTTTATATGCATTTTGATATCAGAATCACATTTTACATTCACTTTTGCACTTACATTTTATCAAACATTTTAACAATTATGTCTCCCATACGATATTTATGCAGGATGGAGCACCCCCCTCATATCGTATTGAGCGTACAGGGAGTCCTACGACAGCATTTTACCAACAACCGAATAATTAGTGGAGCGTTTCCTATGAAGTAGCCAGCCCCTTTCGCCTGATCTGATCCCTTGTGACTTTTGGCTGTGGGGTCATGTAAAGCACTTGGTATACCAAGAGAATGTGGATAATTTAGCCACTTTGAAATACCAAATAACATTGGATGTCAAGCAAATCAATGGAAATCTGCTGCATTCTGCAGTAGAGAATGCTGTTCAGAGAATGCACTTTTTGGAACATATGCAAGGAAAACATATTGAATCACAGATGCAAATGATGCCAATATAAAAATTAATGTCATACGTATGCAAATGTATGGTGCAAATGTAAATATAAAATGTACTAAATACGTATAAAATGTAAATGTGACGTTCTTTTCAAAATGCATGTAAAATGTTAACTTTCTGTACTTCCTATGTCTATTTTACTCCAAAAATGGACCTTACAGCGCCACTTTGGCCCGCGGCGGCAAAAATCCGAACTATTTTTTTTCTTTTAAAAATCAAAACCCCATGGTCTAAGTAGTATTTCTTGCAAATTTGGTTGAGTTTGGTCCAACAGTTTTCTCGGTCTCTAAACACCTCTACTTTAATTATGGCCACCCTGTATATGAATAAACAAGACATAAATTATATGAATAAACAAGACATAAAATATATGAATAAACAAGACATAAAGCATATGAATATTCTTTACAACAAACATTGACATTAACAACACACGGCCAGGCTTAATGATAGTTAATATACACCACATTTACTTACAGTTAATAATTACTTTCCAACAGTTTAAAAATAACAAAATATTTATATCCATTTTAGATAATAAAACATACACAATTAGATCTTCATTTTTACATTTTTCATGGATTCTGATAAAGCTGCTAAAATAAATCCTTCCTTTCCCCAATTCTTTCGATATCCAGAATTATAATAAGCATTTGTTGTATTTTGCGGTATTCAGTGGGCAGGCTTCGTCTATAGCATACATTTTTTGGATTTCCAAGAACTGTTGAGGTTTTCCATGAGGAACGGAAAATGATAATCTGAAACTAAAAGAAATTTCAATAAATTGATTTATTCAATATTTGTGAACAAGATATGGCAATGCAAATGAAAATTAATGCTAATATTGCATGCAAAAAGGAAAAAGCAGTGAGATATTTAACTAGCTATTTGTTAAAAGGTCTTTAACCAGAAGTTCTGCACTTCTGAAAAGCGAGCACTACCCAAGAAAACCAGTTTTTGCATATAACCGGTTGCTGTTTTCTGAAAATCTTCTGAGCACTTTACAAATGCCCTAAAAAACTGTAATAAGAACTTTACTTTTACTTTCCCTGCAATGCATGGTAATGTATAGGGAAAATATTGGAATCATGCCGAAAATCGCAACTTGAGTTTTTGATGGACACGTTTCAAGACCTCTAGAATACGAAAAAATTATATTTAGCGTGACTTCTGTGTGTGTGTCTGTGTGTATGTCTGTCTGTCTATGCAATGTATGTATCCACTCTAACTCAAAAACTAATGGACCAAATTTCCTAAAATTTGGTAGGTAAGTCACTTGGGTGTGACCCTAGTGCTGATTAGTTTTGATATGATTCGTAAAAACAGACCCCGCCTTTTTTTGCGAAATGGCCCGTAAAAATTAATTTCATGTATCCATATCCACTCTAGCTGAAATACTAATTGACCAAATTTCACAAAATTTGGTTGATAAGTTACTTGTGAGATACAACTCTGGTGCTGATTAGATTTTAGTACGATTCGGAAATGGATAACCTGTCTTCTTTTACGAAATGCCCCGCAAAAATTGTCAAAATCTAAAAATAAAAGACTACGTATGTTCAAATGTATCAATTAAATGCTTGTTTTATATGTAATTTTTGACAAGGAAAATAATAACAACTCTATTACTCTAGAACTAACCGTTCTCAAGATATTTGAGATTTTTCGCATTTTTGTTATGCCGCCTTTGGAAAAATGTCCAATTACCAAATAAAAACAGAAATTGAATGCAAATTTAGTGTTATTTTGTGCAATTAAACTGAATTTAATAAATGATTAAAGAAATAAAGAAAAAATGAATGAGTCTGAAGGGAAAGTCATGTGCAAAAGATAGAATCATTATAGAATAATTAGCTGTTCTTCAAAACTCTAAAAAAAAAATTCAGCTTCATATTCTTCATTTATAGTATCTATTACACTCTGCGGATGCACTTTATGTTCATAGCTTTTAGTGTATCCGAAAGCACACAAAGTATGATGTCTTGATATTAAGTGTATTTTTCCTGTGAAACTATAAAAACAATTAAAACACACTAAACAATAGTAATTTTGTCGCTGCTTGATGCATGATCTCATCAAAAAAATATTTTTTATTATACAGGATTTAAATTTCTGGTTCATTTTCCCTAAACTTATGTTCTTGGAGATCATACAATTTTTATGCGTCTTGTTCCGGTGAGGTACAGATTGGATATAAAGAATTTGGATTTTTCAACTTTTTTTCACGAGCCAATTGTGGCGCGCCTGCTTTGCGCAACATTTTGCTTTTTCTGGCAACCCCACCCCTTTTAGCTTTCTGATGCAGGCCGGCTGCGGCCATTTTATTTTTGTTTTGTTGTTGGTGTGTGTGTAAAAACGTGTCTGAGTGTGTTAAAAACGTAAATATCATACAGAAATTAAAGATAGCACATGTTATTAGATGAAATAATGTAGAAGCAGAAAATTTACATAGAAATAATGAGAGTTTTTTTATGACCGCAATGTGGAAACAATTATTTGTGCAATTTGGATATTTACACGTGTTTTTCTTTTGTTGTCCACGTAAAGTATCGTTTCTTTTAAATTTCTTTAAAGTACAAACTTTTTTCTAAGTATTGTTTTTTCTTAAATTTAGTTAAAGTACAAACTTTTTTCTAAGTATCGTTTTTTCTTAAATTTTGTTAAAGTACAAACTTTTTTCTAAGTATTGTTTTTTCTTAAATTTAGTTAAAGTACAAACTTTTTTCTAAGTATCGTTTTCTCTTAAATTTAGTTAAAGTACAAACTTTTTCAAAGTATCGTTTTTTCTTAAATTGTGTTAAAGTACAAACTTTTTTCTAAGTATCGTTTTTTTCTTAAATTTAGTTAAAGTACAAACTTTTTTCTAAGTATCGTTTTTCTTAAATTTAAATAATAATTAACAAATCTTTTCTTAAAAGTATTGTTAATTATCGGCATTTTTTCTAAGTATCGTTTCTCGTAAATTTAGTAATTTCGTATTTTTAATAAGTATTGTTAATTATCGGCATTTTTATGCATTTTTTCTAAGTATCGTTTCTCGTAAATTTAGTAATTTCGTATTTTTAATAAGTATTGTTAATTATCGGCATTTTTATGCATTTTTAATTAGCTATGTTTAGATTTCTTACGCGTAAAGTTCAAGATGGCGTCCGTTAAGAATTTATAAACACCGTACGCGTTGGCGCCAGTCTTGGCGACAAAAAAAAATGGCGGATTTAGCCAAATTCTTTATATCCAATCTGTTCCGCGCTGAGCCCAGTCCTAATTTTCTACTATGTCATTTGGATTATTTTTAATTGATTTCCATAATTTTTTAAATGTTTTAACCTTTATATCTAATTTATTTTCTGGAACGCATTTCAGCTTTTGATTTCAGTTTTCCGTCTTGTCGCCAGATGGCAGCACTACATATTAGCTTAATTAAAAATATTCTTAAACTTAGTTTGTCAATCTAGCCGCTAGATAGCAGTACCATATCAATTTCTCCTCGAAATGTAACTGCACAATATATACTTATATTGGAAACATCTTCAAAAACATAGCAATCAGTCAAATGTGCCCAAGATCTGAAATTGCTAGAACTACTGATGATAATTCCCAAGCAAGGGAGGTTCTTTCTGTATAAAAGTATTTATAAAACTATTTTTTCCCATTGTAGTAAACGGCATTCATGGTTTTGCGCTTATTATGAGGTCGTCAGCATGGAATAGCTAATATGTGGAATATCTATATATGTGTGCATAGAATACAATAGCTAATAGCATGGTATAGCTAAAAATCTATACAGTTGTAACAAGAAATAAAAAAAAAACCCTTCAAAACAGTCTCAAAACCAAAAATTTGGTTTTGAGACTGTTGTATGATTTGCATGTACGACAAAATGCTAATTCTTAAGAAACAAACTCGCGGTTTTTTTTTTAATTGGGGTAAGATTTGGACATATACACAAAACACTCTAAAATTAAAAAAAAAATAATTACCGTGTAGACTTGAAGTGCATGAAGGTCACTAAAACCATAGGCGCCGAGTTTCAAAATCTCAGGGGGGGAGGGGCACAATCCGGTAAAGTTATATAAAAGATTCACAAAGTCGATAAAGATATAACAACTTATGTTTACAACTGAAGACTCGCAGTGTTTGTTGTTTGAACCCTTGTTTAAATCTTGAATAGTGTGTTAGCTCCTTTTGTTCTGAAATTATCATACATTTTTCTTCGTTTTGTATATGCACAATCATAGGCGCTGAGTTTTCAAAATCTCGGGGGGGGGGGGGGGGGGGTACAATCCGATAAAGTTATATAAAAGATTCGCAAAATCGATAAAGATATAACAACTTACAAGGTCGCTTTGAAGAAAGCAAGCATATGTCAGTTAGGGGACTACAATTGGTTCGAGATCATTTTAAGCCCCTTCTTCAGGCCAAAAGAACAGTATGTGCCCTTAACAACCGCCAAGAACGAACTGCCCAACGAACGGCAGTAGTGGTTGTTAAGAGCGCATACTGTTATTTTGGCCTGAAAAAGGGGGGGTTATAATGCCATTGAAGCAACTGTAGTCACCTAACTGACATATATAGACTTTCCTCAAGGAAGTTTTGTAAGTTATTGTCTTACAAGCAGCAGTTTTGGAGTGAGATAACCGAGTGATTAAGTCGCGAAGATTGTACTCGGAGGACCTGAGTTCGATTTCCGGCTTTGCCTAAACTGTTCCCATGTACGAGCACGTTAAATTTATGGGTTTGAAAGTCCTTCTGAGCGGTTGTTAGCAAAGGAAGGAAGGTCGGTCCCTGTGGATGTCCCCCCCCCCCACTGGGTTCCAGTCTAAATTAGATGGCATTGTCTCGGCGGTCTAAACAGATATCTTACACCTTCAGGTAGCCGTCCAAACAGTTACCTTACACCTTTCTGGTAAGTCGGACGGTCTGGGTCTCAACACCTTCGGGTAGGTCGGACGAGCTGGGTCGAAAGAAAGATATCAGCAGTTTTATTTATTGTACGATAAATATGTTTAATCTTTTTAGGCTTATTTATATTTGTAAGCTAAGAGTTGATTAGGAAAATCCATATAGTTACTATGCATCAATATTATAATATATAATAATTACAATGGATTTTAATATAAGAATTAACTAGTAGCAAAGCTGTTAATTAATAAAAAAAATCTGAAAGTTAATACACGTTAACGCTTAATATCAGCTCTTCACTACCTATCAGTTGATTTTGACACAATAAATTAAAACAATGAACCCTGCAATAATACAAAAGTATCCAAATACTATTGTCTTAAATATTTAAATATTTTTACATTAAACATGTAAATAAATTGATCATCATTATAACCACACATTCAGCTAAATTAAAAAATCTTTAAAACAAAGCAAGTTATAAAAAAAAATCTCATAAATAATATTTTTATGCAAAATTTGGATGACATGTTGGTCGACATTTCTTATCACAACTAAAACTTTAATATTTTTATCAGGAGCGGAGGGCTGAGTATACCTAGTGTGTGTGTGTGTGTGGGGGGGGGGGGGGGCTTAGCTCCCTCTGGCTCTTGCCTGACTTCGGGGCTGTGCCAAACGCCCGGTGCTCACCAGGAATAAAGTTACCCGGGGGTTTGCAGCTTCAAACGGAACGGATGCCACCTGTAAAGACAGCACTGGTATATAGAATCCAGGAGTAATTACAGATGAGATCTCTTTAGGTATACAAAATAAGTCATCTCTACTTCGTGGTAATCATTTATAGTTATTACTGGAGGGAAACAGCTATTTTTTTGGAAATACCAATAACATGGCTGTAAATATTCCATTTCTCTTAGGTGGTTTTCTCGACTAAAACAGTCCAGTCGGACATTTCAATACTAGTCGGAAAATTTTCCTTTATACCCCACCCCTCCTCAGTCAACATTTCCCACTTACGTCCCTGAATGTGTCCAAGACATAGTAACATTTTTTAAAATTGTTAGAACTACTGATGATAGCTCCCAACCAAGGGAGATTATTTTTGCATAAGAATATTTATAAAAATATTTATTCCCATTGTAGGAAACGGCTTTCATGGACCGGTTTTGCACTTATTATGAAGTCGTCAGCATGGAATAGCCAATATCTATACAATGGCAGCAAGAAACTTGCTATATGCCACAATTTTAAAAAGCTCTGTCTTGGGACATGACAAATAAAAAATTCACTCATTACAATAGCATACACAGATGGATCTACCATACTGAGTAGTATAATATCTTCGCAATCGTTGGGAGGGGGCAATTCCAAAGATTAAAATCTAGTAATATAGAGCTGCGCACGTCATCATTCTATAAAAGATTAATTTAATAAAAAATACCTTAAATTAGAAAAACTACAATATCTTTAGAACGGCGCATGCTAGTATTCCAATAAGAAAAAATTACAATAACTTGAGAATGGCGTATATTAACATCCTATAAATGATTTTTTTAATTTTAATATTTTATATAAGAATAAAATTAATATTTTGAGAACTATAGTATTGTTAGTATGCAACTTCCATTTGCAAATGAATAATTAATAATTTTTAATAATTTGTTTCCTAGTATATATGACCTTTGTATTTGGCTTTAAAAGAAAAAATTACCGAATGTAATCTGTTTCTGATTGGCTGAAGTGTCCTTAACCGCCATTGGTTGTTACGTCACTTGCGAATTTGTTCTTTTATTCGCTTGTATTTTAACGTATGCAGAATGTAAACAAATCAAGCTATTGCAAGATGAGTTGTATAAGAATAGCTGAATTTTTTAACTCAAAATTATTTAGCTCTGAGGTCTGGAATATAAGTGATATGCATGGAATATTATTTGATATTACATAGAGAAGCAGACGATTGCCCTTTTTGAGGAAATTTTAAGTTTCCAAGTAAAATAAATTATTGTAGTACTGTGATAATATAAAAAATATCACAGCTGAATGTATCGCATTTTAGAGATGTTTAAATAAAATGGCATTTCAGTTGAAAAGTGTTTCATAATCAATGCTTTATGCACGATTAATATTTCTTGTTTTTCAATTAAATAAATACCTTTATATTGATGCGAAACTTGCGACTGCATATTTTCTGGTAATGTTTTGAAATTCGGTTCGTTAAAATCTGGTTCGTAAATTATTTCGTAATTTATTAATTGAATTGTACCATTGTCGCGCAATCTTTCCCTAGGTTTGACGTCATTGGCAGAGAATTACGTCATATATGATGACTGCGCAGAACGAGAAATAAACAAGATCAATTGTGTATAAAGCATTGATTACGAAACACTTTCCAACTGAAATGTAATTTTATTTAAACATCTCTAAAATGCGATACATTCAGCGCTAGTATATTGTAAATTATCACAGTACTACTATAATTTATTATATTTGAAAACTTAAAATTTCACCTAAAAATATGAACATTATTCAAATGACGTCATCGAAATATAAATCGTCTGACTCTCTATGTAAAAGCAATTAATATTTCATTCGTATCATTTTTATTCCAGACTCCAGAGATAAATTATTTTGCGTGAAAAAAATTCAGCAACTTTTATACAACTCATCTTACAATCACTTGTTTATATTCTGCATCCCTTAAAATTAGGCTTCGTTGTAGAAATAATCAAAGTTTGATGATCATTTAAACTAAAAATTTATTGTAACAGAATAAAGATGAACCGAAAATACACAAAAATAAAGATGTTTTAGGACGGATGCAAAACTAAATATAAATGTAAGGGAACTTTAAAAATCACGCTGGAAAAAATTTACTCTGGGAAAAATAGATGGATGCCATATATTATGGAAAAAGTCTATAGTAATTCCTATTGCAAAGAAGAACAAACCATTGAATGATAGAGCAGGCTATAGACCTATCTCCCTGACCAGTATTATAGCAAAGGTCATGGAAAGGATAGTAAACGAGAGAATTACATATATGTTGGAGGGAAAAAACTTACTCTCACCATCTCAGGCTGGTTTTAAAAGGCATCAATCCACAAGCCACCAAGTGACAAGACTCGCGCAGAGCATAAAAGACGCGTTGAATAAGAGACACGCCTTGGTTGCAGTTTTTGTTGACTTTAAAGCAGCCTACGATTCTATTTGGCGTGTTAAATTATATGAAAAGAACCAGTATTATAGCAAAGGTCATGGAAAGGATGGTAAACGAGAGAATTACATATATGTTGGAGGGAAAAACTTACTCTCACCATCTCAGGCTGGTTTTAGAAGGCATCAATCCACAAGCCATCAAGTGACAAGACTCGCGCAGAGCATAAAAGACGCGTTGAATAAGAGACACGCCTTGGTTGCAGTTTTTGTTGACTTTAAAGCAGCCTACAATTCTATTTGGCGTGTTAAATTATATGAAAAGAACCAGTATTATAGCTAAGGTCATGGAAAGGATGGTAAACGAGAGAATTACATATATGTTGGAGGGAAAAACTTACTCTCACCATCTCAGGCTGGTTTTAGAAGGCATCAATCCACAAGCCATCAAGTGACAAGACTCGCGCAGAGCATAAAAGACGCGTTGAATAAGAGACACGCCTTGGTTGCAGTTTTTGTTGACTTTAAAGCAGCCTACAATTCTATTTGGCGTGTTAAATTATATGAAAAGAACCAGTATTATAGCTAAGGTCATGGAAAGGATGGTAAACGAGAGAATTACATATATGTTGGAGGGAAAAAACTTACTCTCACCATCTCAGGCTGGTTTTAGAAGGCATCAATCCACAAGCCATCAAGTGACAAGACTCGCGCAGAGCATAAAAGACGCGTTGAATAAGAGACACGCCTTGGTTGCAGTTTTTGTTGACTTTAAAGCAGCCTACAATTCTATTTGGCGTGTTAAATTATATGAAAAGAACCAGTATTATAGCTAAGGTCATGGAAAGGATGGTAAACGAGAGAATTACATATATGTTGGAGGGAAAAACTTACTCTCACCATCTCAGGCTGGTTTTAGAAGGCATCAATCCACAAGCCATCAAGTGACAAGACTCGCGCAGAGCATAAAAGACGCGTTGAATAAGAGACACGCCTTGGTTGCAGTTTTTGTTGACTTTAAAGCAGCCTACAATTCTATTTGGCGTGTTAAATTATATGAAAAGAACCAGTATTATAGCTAAGGTCATGGAAAGGATGGTAAACGAGAGAATTACATATATGTTGGAGGGAAAAACTTACTCTCACCATCTCAGGCTGGTTTTAGAAGGCATCAATCCACAAGCCATCAAGTGACAAGACTCGCGCAGAGCATAAAAGACGCGTTGAATAAGAGACACGCCTTGGTTGCAGTTTTTGTTGACTTTAAAGCAGCCTACAATTCTATTTGGCGTGTTAAATTATATGAAAAGAACCAGTATTATAGCTAAGGTCATGGAAAGGATGGTAAACGAGAGAATTACATATATGTTGGAGGGAAAAAACTTACTCTCACCATCTCAGGCTGGTTTTAGAAGGCATCAATCCACAAGCCATCAAGTGACAAGACTCGCGCAGAGCATAAAAGACGCGTTGAATAAGAGACACGCCTTGGTTGCAGTTTTTGTTGACTTTAAAGCAGCCTACAATTCTATTTGGCGTGTTAAATTATATGAAAAGAACCAGTATTATAGCTAAGGTCATGGAAAGGATGGTAAACGAGAGAATTACATATATGTTGGAGGGAAAAACTTACTCTCACCATCTCAGGCTGGTTTTAGAAGGCATCAATCCACAAGCCATCAAGTGACAAGACTCGCGCAGAGCATAAAAGACGCGTTGAATAAGAGACACGCCTTGGTTGCAGTTTTTGTTGACTTTAAAGCAGCCTACGATTCTATTTGGCGTGTTAAATTATATGAAAAGAACCAGTATTATAGCAAAGGTCATGGAAAGGATGGTAAACGAGAGAATTACATATATGTTGGAGGGAAAAACTTACTCTCAATATCTCAGGCTGGTTTTAGAAGGCATCAATCCACAAGCCATCAAGTGACAAGACTCGCGCAGAGCATAAAAGACGCGTTGAATAAGAGACACGTCTTGGTTGCAGTTTTTGTTGATTTTAAAGCAGCCTACGATTCTATTTGGCGTGTTAAATTATATGAAAAGAACCAGTATTATAGCAAAGGTCATGGAAAGGATGGTAAACGAGAGAATTACATATATGTTGGAGGGAAAAACTTACTCTCACCATCTCAGGCTGGTTTTAGAAGGCATCAATCCACAAGCCATCAAGTGACAAGACTCGCGCAGAGCATAAAAGACGCGTTGAATAAGAGACACGCCTTGGTTGCAGTTTTTGTTGACTTTAAAGCAGCCTACGATTCTATTTGGCGTGTTAAATTATATGAAAAGAACCAGTATTATAGCTAAGGTCATGGAAAGGATGGTAAACGAGAGAATTACATATATGTTGGAGGGAAAAACTTACTCTCACCATCTCAGGCTGGTTTTAGAAGGCATCAATCCACAAGCCATCAAGTGACAAGACTCGCGCATAGCATAAAAGACGCGTTGAATAAGAGACACGCCTTGGTTGCAGTTTTTGTTGACTTTAAAGCAGCCTACGATTCTATTTGGCGTGTTAAATTATATGAAAAGAACCAGTATTATAGCAAAGGTCATGGAAAGGATGGTAAACGAGAGAATTACATATATGTTGGAGGGAAAAACTTACTCTCACCATCTCAGGCTGGTTTTAGAAGGCATCAATCCACAAGCCATCAAGTGACAAGACTCGCGCAGAGCATAAAAGACGCGTTGAATAAGAGACACGCCTTGGTTGCAGTTTTTGTTGACTTTAAAGCAGCCTACAATTCTATTTGGCGTGTTAAATTATATGAAAAGAACCAGTATTATAGCTAAGGTCATGGAAAGGATGGTAAACGAGAGAATTACATATATGTTGGAGGGAAAAACTTACTCTCACCATCTCAGGCTGGTTTTAAAAGGCATCAATCCACAAGCCATCAAGTGACAAGACTCGCGCAGAGCATAAAAGACGCGTTGAATAAGAGACACGCCTTGGTTGCAGTTTTTGTTGACTTTAAAGCAGCCTACGATTCTATTTGGCGTGTTAAATTATATGAAAAGAACCAGTATTATAGCAAAGGTCATGGAAAGGATGGTAAACGAGAGAATTACATATATGTTGGAGGGAAAAACTTACTCTCACCATCTCAGGCTGGTTTTAGAAGGCATCAATCCACAAGCCATCAAGTGACAAGACTCGCGCAGAGCATAAAAGACGCGTTGAATAAGAGACACGCCTTGGTTGCAGTTTTTGTTGACTTTAAAGCAGCCTACAATTCTATTTGGCGTGTTAAATTATATGAAAAGAACCAGTATTATAGCTAAGGTCATGGAAAGGATGGTAAACGAGAGAATTACATATATGTTGGAGGGAAAAACTTACTCTCACCATCTCAGGCTGGTTTTAGAAGGCATCAATCCACAAGCCATCAAGTGACAAGACTCGCGCAGAGCATAAAAGACGCGTTGAATAAGAGACACGCCTTGGTTGCAGTTTTTGTTGACTTTAAAGCAGCCTACGATTCTATTTGGCGTGTTAAATTATATGAAAAGAACCAGTATTATAGCAAAGGTCATGGAAAGGATGGTAAACGAGAGAATTACATATATGTTGCAGGGAAAAAACTTACTCTCACCATCTCAGGCTGGTTTTAGAAGGTATCAATCCACAAGCCATCAAGTGACAAGACTCGCGCAGAGCATAAAAGACGCGTTGAATAAGAGACACGCCTTGGTTGCAGTTTTTGTTGACTTTAAAGCAGCCTACGATTCTATTTGGCGTGTTAAATTATATGAAAAGAACCAGTATTATAGCAAAGGTCATGGAAAGGATGGTAAACTATTGGAGGAATGCAAATGCAATGGAGGTTAACATGGAAAAAACAATATACCAAACTTTCACTCTTGGACAACATTCCACTGCTTTGGATGTCATATATAATAATACAAAACTAACGGAATCAAACAGTTCAAAATACCTGGGAGTGATTTACGATAAAAAGTTAACGTGGAAAAAACACATAGAAGCTACTGTCGAAAATGTACAAAAAAGATTGCCGATTTTAAAAAGATTGGCTGGGGCTCAGTGGGATTCCAATAGAAATACATTAAATACTACTTATAATATGTATATTAAACCAGTGTTTACTTACTGTTGTGAACCCTTAATTACAGCTACCGGCACTAACTTGAACATTTTGGAGATGTGTCAGAACAGGGCGCTCAGGCTCATTTCAGGTGCGGTAAAGTCCACTCCGGTCATTGCCATGCAAATTTTAACAGATAACAAACCGTTAGAAGAAGTATTCCGAGAAAAAGCACTTTGCTTTTTTGAAAAACTTATACGTCTTCCTAATATTCCCTTTGGGAGAGAATATGATAATAGTACACCTAGAGTGTTAAAAACTCAAAAGGGATTCTTACAAACTGTCTTAAAACACAGAGAGGACTTGGATCTGCCTGATTGCCCTGAAGTCTTTGTTCAGCCTACTAGGCCTTTTAAAAGAAACTTAATTAGAAGTAACCTTAAATTGAGTACTCATGTTAAGAAATCTCAGGCTAGTGAGGAAGAATTGAAAGCATATGCATTCGAAACTATTAACACGAGATACCCAAGACCTGAGTGGTATCATGTGTATACTGACGGATCACGTCTTTCAATCGAAAATAATGCAGGAGCTGGAGTGTTTTTGGAGGATTTCTCTTTCTACATTACCTTGGCACCGAATACTACTCATTTTGATGGTGAAGTGCAGGCAACTGTAACTGTCACAGAATAACTTTTGGTGAGAAACAGTGATACTAAGAATGTGGTTATATTATCTGATTCTGTTTCCGTTATTCAAGCAATTTCGAAGTAAGGAACTACGGTTTCTGCTACTATTGAAAAATGTAGAAATGAACTGGAGACCCTGGGGGAACGGGGTACTGAAGTTGTACTACAGTGGATCCCATCTCATTGTAATATCTACGGAAATGAAATGGCTGACTTTTTGGCAAAAAAGGGGACAAAAATTGTTCAACTTTGTCAACGTCAAATTCCGGCTTGCTCGGCAACTAGATTAATTAAAAATAAATTAAACTCTTTGTATAAATCATATGTGACGGAGGAAATTAGGGACAAAAGTTGGAGAGACTCGATACATAACATCCCTGACAGTCCTCGAAACATTGCGGTAGCGGCTTTTAGACTTCTAATTGGACACGATTGTTTGGCTAAGCACCTACACCGCATAGGTATTTTTAGTAGTCCAAATTGTGTCTTGTGTAAACAAATAACTGACATGGACGGAGATCATCTTCGGGAGTGTACGGCCATTTCTGGAGAGAACATCTATGATCGATATTAGAGAGCTCGTTCCCTTATGATGCTGATGGACTCTTGTTAATTCGTTACTTGTTCTTGTTATTTTTGCTCCTGTTGTGTCTTTGTTTTCTCTTTTTATTGTGCTCTGCTCTGGCTTCATGCGTCACTGCGTGACGCATGGGGGCCAATTGATTTGTATCTATGTGCCTTTGCATTAATAAAAAAAATATATTTTATTTTACAATGAGTCACGTGATCTCTTCATATATCATGGGTGTAATTATTGTTTCAAATTTTATTTAAAAAACTACCGAACATGTTTTGCTGAATTTTTTTTATATATTTTATGGAATAATTTGAATATTTACTTACATTTTCGAAGCAATTTGTGAAATTTAACTTTCCTTAAAAAATGGTTGAAAAATTAGGTCACATAGGGTTCAATGTATTTCACTTTTTCAACCCGGGTTCTATCCAAAACTAATTGGGTGATATTCATTTACACTCGCATATGTCCATCTGATCGTCTCAACAACATACTAAAATTTCATTTTGATAAAGTCATTTTTACGGCAGTTACCGTGCGAACGGACAGACAGACAAAACGAACAACGTCATAAACACTTTTCAACTATATTGGAAAGTGTTAAAAAATGAAGTCAGACTTACTCAGGAGTGAATATATTTTGGGACACATACTGAAATGATTTTATCTACCATTGGACTCTGTCAGCTTCGGCCAATTTATGAGAAGGAAACGAGGGCCAGCTTGTGTTGTATTTTGACCTTTATTTTAGCTCATTATGGACGACTGAATCATTCATTATTTTTTGTATGTTTAATCTAATATGTTTACTGATAATTAAAGTAAAATAATAATTAAAAGAAAAAAAACTACTCGCGAGCTACCGGTCAAACATCACTGTTTTTGTTCTAGAGCATTGTCTAATTAGTAGGAATGTACACCAGAAATGCATAAAACTCTACGAAAGGCAAAAAATACTTGGCATTCTTCCCGTAGCCGACTAAAAGCACGCCATCAGGAGTCGTGACGAGTACGTTAATTCACATATCTTGTAGCCTGTGTAGGGTTTAACAGTATTTTGGTGTGGCTGCGAATCTAGCAATCGATTAAGTATGACTGGTATTTAATGCTTTCAGTATACATATTTCGTTTGTTCATGGTATAGAATCCTACTATATGCACAATGCACTGCAACTTTATAATTGGCTTTCTCATTTACTTCACTTTGTTACCGTGTTCGTCATCCTATCTTTTTTAATTGGACGCCATTAGAAACGTCATTTTCGTCTTAAGAGTAGTGATATAAGAATTGGACTTTAAGTAGATAGTTAATAGAACCTTTAGTTAAACCTTTAGTTTATCTTGCATTAGTTTGGGCAGTCCTCGTCTACAGCATAGAGTTTTTGGATTTCCAAGAATTGTTGAGGTTTTCCAGGGGGAACCGAAAATGATATCTGAAACTGAAAGAAATGTCAATAAATTGATTTATTCAATATGTAATTCAATATACAATGTACATGATATTCAATGTGCAATGTACAAGATATTCAATGTGCAATGTACAAGATATTCAATATGCGATATACAATACGCAATGCACAAGCTATGGCAATGGAAATGAAATTTGATGCTAATTCTACGTGCTATGAAATAGCTGTGAGATATTTGAATGCAGTGAAATCTGGCTATAATGATATTACTTATAACGATAAACCTGTCCAAAACGATATTTTTCGCAGTCCCAGCATATTTTATATATAGTACTAATGCATATAAACCTGTCTTTAACACGATAATTTAATTTTGAGTAAACCGATATTTTTGAGTATAGTGATAATTTTGCGTTTTTCAACTTTGGCCATGTGTTGTGTCAAATACATTCAAAGCACAATTCATTAATACTGAAGAATATCGTTCACAAAGGTTCCTACGGAATCATCCCCAACTTAAAAACTGTGAATTTCGTTACAGAATTTCATTCATAACACTACTGAATTGCCGTACCGTGCTGAAAGCACCGGTTCTCGTTAGATCACCGAAGTCAGGCAGCATCGGGCGCGGTTAGTACTTGGGTGGGTGACCACCTGGGAACACCGCGTGCTGTTGGCACATTTCGGGCGCGGTAGCTCGGCGGTTTGCGCGCTGGATTTGCACGGTGCCACAACTGCCGCCGTGTTCATGCGGAGTACGATCACGTTAAACATGTGGGTCCGCAAGTCCTTCCGAGAGGTTGGTGGTAGGAGAAGGAGGGTACGGTCCCTGTGGATGCCTCCCCCACTGGGTTCCGGTCTAAATTGGGTGGCACTTCCCGGCCGTCCAAACAGTTACCTTACACCTTTCTGGTAGGTCGGACGGTCTGGGTCTCAACTACTGAATTGTCAAAACGTACATCTCTAAATTTGCTAAATGGTTTGAAAACTGTATATGGTTGGAGTATTCTTGGTAAAAGCCAAGCAAACGAACATATACGATTATTTCCCTTGTTAATTAAAGATTGAATTTTTCTTGGTTCATGCTTACTGATCCAGATTCTGTTGAACGTACGTATAACTTGATTATAGAACATATTTTGTTTCTATATATATATATATATTGATGTATCTTTTATAGACGAATAAAAACACGATTTCCTTTTTAACACTTTACAACAAAGTTGAAAAGTGTTTATGACTTTGTTCATTCATTCTGTCTGTCTGTCTGTCTGTCTGTCTGTCTGTCTGTCTGTCTGTCTGTCTGTCCGTTAGCACGATAACTACCGTAAAAATGAGTTTATCAAAATGAAATTTTAGTATGTTGTTCAGACGGTCTGTAGGACCTATGGGAATATAAATAAATAATATCACCCAATTAGTTTTTTATTGAACCCGGGTTGAAAAAATGAAATACATTGAACCCTATGGGACCTAATTTTTCAAACATTTTTTAAGTAAATTTAAAATTCACGAATTGCTTCGAAATTTTTAGGAAATATTCACATTATCCCATAGAATATATAAAAAAAAATTCAGTAAAATATGTTAAGTAGTTTTTTAATTACAAAAATTATTTAATATAGGGAAAAAAACAAATTCAATTAAATTCTGACTTTGGGATATCTTCCAGAAAGAAAATAGAGAGATATTATATAATAAATATCTCTCCCTTTGTTTAAACGTTTTGCATATGGGAGTGGCTTCATATTTTAAAATAAATTTGGTAGATAACAATTTTTCATTTTTTTTAAATTTTATATAACTCTTCATGATCAATTTAATTGATGGTATTTTAAATGCACTTACCTACGTCCTAGAGAGTTAAAATTTGGTACACAGCTTAAACTCAAGAACTTTGGTACTCAAGAACGGCTAGTCCTGGAGTAATGGGGTTAGTCTTATTCTTTTTGTTGTCAAAAATCACATATAAAATAGGAATTTAATTGATATAATTGAGCACACGTAGTCTTTTATTTTTATATATAACGATTTTTGCTGGCCATTTCGCAAAAATAGCCCGTTCCTTTTTCCCGAATCGTAGTAGAATAACCTACAAATGATTTATATACAAAGTTTTGTTAAATTTGGTATATAAATCACTTGTAGGTTATTGAAATATTACACTCCAAATTTTGTTAAATTTGGTTCATTAGTTTTTAGCTAGAGTGGATAAAGGCAATTTCTGCGGCTATTTCGCAAAGAAGGCAGATTCTTTTATTACGAATCGTACTATAATCTAATGAACATCAGGATTTCCCACAAAAAACATACCTACCAAATTGTATGAAATTCGGTCCATTAGTTTTTCAATTAGAGGTGATGTAATATCCACACAGACACACAGAAATATACACAGATACACCCTTACACACACAGACGTCTTCCTAAAAGTAGTTTTTTCGTGTTCTAGAAGTCCCAAAACGTGTAGATCCTTTGAAAATTCGAGTTCCGATCTTCGGCACGATTCCAATACTTTGAGTACATACACATACACATATATATTATCTGTGTATTATCTGTGTATCTAAATTCCGTGCCTATGCAATTACAATAGTTGTGATTTTAAATGATCCCTAAACTTTTATTATTTCTTCAAGGAAGCCTAATTTTAACATATGCAGAATGCAAATATCTCAAGCGATTGTAAGATGAATTACATAAGAATTGCTGAATTTTTTTCACACAAAATTATTTAGCTCTGGAGTCTGGAATACAAGTTATATGAATGAAATATTCATTGATTTTGCATAAAGAATCAGATGATTTATATTTCGATACAGTTTTAAATATTTAAGTATAATAAATTACTGTAGTACTGTGATAATGTAAAAGATATTACCACTGAATGAATCACATTTTAGAAATTTTTAAATGAAATTACATTTCAGTTGGAAAGTGTTTCATAATCAATGCTTATGCATGATTGATCTTTCTTGTTAATTTTTATCGTTATACAAGTGCGTTTTTAGATTAATATAAATGCAGTTCAATGTAATTAGTTTTTATGATTTATGTTCATTTACATTCCTAAAAAATCTGATGTGGCCATCACATGACTTTCCTTATATAATGCAATAAATTTACTCATTCTACAGTCAAAAAATAATGTATAAGATCCACGGTACTGTGCTTTTATCGTTGAATTGTACATTTGGCAATATTTCGGATGACAACATGTAATACTATTTCAAAGTACCCAATTAACTTATAAATTAACAATTATCAATATTAATAGCGTCCTCAATAAGCGATATAGTCCATATATTAAAATCTTTTACTAATTAATTCATCAACTAGGCGTCATTTTCATTTTTTAACGTCATTTTTGCAATTTTGACGAAATGTTCGCCAATCTGGGGCGAAATATCGCTAAGTTGGCGATACTTTGCTGGATTATTCGCCAAGTTTGCCAAATGCATCACCAAGTGTTACAGACAAACGGAGAGAAATATTTCTTATATACTAGAATGTATGCCCATAATTTGACAGAAATCAGAATTTTCGAAACATTACTTCTCATTTGGTGTCATTTTTATCAAGTTCGCGACATTTTCGTCAATTTATCAACATTTAAAAATGTCGCCAAGTTGGCAACTTCCCGCTAAATTTCTCGCCAAGCGTTACGGACGGACGGAGAAATGGGTTACTTTTATAGTCTATTCATATGTTTTTTCCAAGATATTGAATTTTCATCAATTAGTTGGCATTTCATTGATTCAGTGTCAGTTTCAACAATTTGGCGAATTTTTATCAATTGGGTGACATTTTCGTCAATTTGAGAACATTTAAAAAGTCACCAAGTTGGAGATATTCCGACAAATTCGTCATCAAAATTTTAACTAAACGTTACGAAAGGAAAAATAGGTATTCTTATAGTACTCGTAGATTCTTATATTCCTTCCAAGATATTGAATTTTCGTCAATTAGTCGACATTTTCATTGATTTAGCGTCATTTTTTTATTAATTTGGCGACATTTCCGTTAATTTGATAATATTTTAAAAAATCGCCAACTTGGCGATATTCCACCAAATTCGTCGCCAAAATCTCACCAAGCGTTATGGACGGAGAAGTAAGTCATTCTTATAGCAGATAAATGACTATTGGCGTCCAACTACAAAAGTATTACCCAAAGTATCTTTTCCCATGAATAATGGAACGAGCTAGATCCCCGAGAATGGTGTCACCAAATTTATCGCATAATATTACATATAAAAAGTGAACATATTTCACAATAGTTAAAATTTTATTTTATATGGTTTTTTGATGAATTTATTTGAAAAATATATCGAGAATGGTTCATGGTAGCGTTCTAAAGTTTGTGTCAATCGTTTTCTAATGAAAAATTACATAAGAAATGACTATTTCGTAACTTTATGAAAGGTTTTCATTTTTTGATGATTTTTTCAAAATTTCACTCAAAAATTTTGTGCGGTTCGCAACATTTGATTGCATTTTAAAACAATAGATTTCCAGTAATCACGGATTGTAATTTTTGTGCCAAATTTTGTTCGAATCGTTTCATTCGTTCTTGAGATATCGTCTCCACAGATTCACTGACACACACACACGCACGCACGCGCACACACACACACACAGAGAGAGAGAGAGAGAGAGAGAGAGACAAACACACAGACCTCACTTCAAAAACGTCTGATTCGTGTTCAGAGATGCTTGAAATGAGCTCTCCCGTCGAAAACTCGAATTCGAATTTTGGGCCCCGTCACAATACTTTCCTTATACTACTATGTATATAAGGGAAGTAACTATGTAAATAAAATTGAAAATCTGTTTGCCCCATTATCAAGGGAGAATGACTACACCGAGTTAAAAAAAATTTTGTAATCTTAGTCCCACTTAAAATGTAAGCATTCTTCTGTCCTTCTGTCTTCATGTTCTTCTGACTGCTTTTAATTCCTTTCGTAAGCAAAAAAGTTACAACAGACGATTTCTTTTTTATTAACACTGTACAACATAGTTGAAAAGTGTTTATGACTTTGTTCATTCTATCCCTCTGTTTGTCTGTCTGTCCGTTAGCACGATAACTGCCGTAAAAATGACTTTATCAAAATGATATTTTAGTATGTTGTTCAGACGGTCTGTGAGACCTATGGGAATATAAATGAATAATATCACCCATTTAGTTATGAACTGAACCCCGGGTGAAAAAATGAAATACATTCAACACTATGGGACCTAATTTTCAAACATTTTTTAAGCGAATTTAAAATTCACAAATTGCTTCGAAAGTTTTAGGAAATATTCAAATTATCCCATAATAATATGAAAAACATTTCAGTAAAATATATTCCGTAGTTTTTAAAATAAAAATTAAAATAATGATTAAACCCATATTATATGAAAAGATCACGTAGCCCACTTCAAAATTATAATTCACTTTGAAAAATATGACATCGATCTTGTGTCAAAATCGTGATTTTTAAAGTTCTTTTTTATTTATATTTAGTGTTGTATCCGTCCTAAAACCGTTTTATTTTTACTTAATTTTTGTGCATCTACATTCTGAAACAACGTAATTACAATATATTTGAGTTTAAATGATCATCAAACTTTGATTGTTTCTACAACGAAGTTTAATTTGCACTTATGGAGAATGTAAACACATAAAGATGTAGGATGAGTTGTAAAAGAATTGCTGAATTTCTTTAACACAAAATTATTTAGCTCTTTGAGTCTGCAATATAGCTGATATGAATGAAACATTCATTGATTTTACATAGAGACTATTTTACATAACAGACTATTTATTTTGTAGCAGACGTTTTCGATGAAGTTTGAAGCATCGAGTTAAATTACGTTTACCTCTATGGTTTTAAGTTTTTAAATAAAATAAATTATTGTATTATTGTGATGAATGTAAGGAATGGAATAAAAGTGTATGAATGAAATATTTACAGCTTTTACATAGAGAGTCAGGCGATTTATATTTCAATGACGTCATTTGAATAAAATTCATTTTTTCGATGACGTTTTAAGTTTTCAAATATAATAAATTATTGTATTATTGTGATAATTTTAAAAATATTACCGCTGAATGTATTACATTTTAGAGATGTTTAAACCAGACAAATTATATTTCATTGACGTCTTTTGAATAACGTTCAATTTTTTCAATGAAGTTTTAAGTTTTCAAATGTAATAAATTAATGTAGTATTGTGATAATTTTTAAAATATTACCGCTGAATGTATCGCATTTTAAAGATGTTTAAATAAAATTGCATTACAGTTGGAAAGTGTTTCACATAATCAATGCTTTGTGCATGATTGATCTTTCTTGTTATATTTAATCATTGACTTTATTTATAGTTTTGATTTCATTGTGGTAACTATGGTAACTGAATTATATTTCAAATACCGAAATCGTCTGCTTTTAATCAAGTTATTGAAGATTAATATTATAATTAATTGATTTTATCAGACTTAAATATCTGAAAACGATGAAATAAGGTAACATATATGGAATTATGCAATCTTATTTTTCATTAGTCATGTTATTTCAAAATTGAATAAACATCAGAAATCTCTTATCTACAATTATGGTTTTACACAGATGAAATCTCTTTTATATGCTCATTAGTCATATGAAATTCAAAAATTGACTAAATAAAAGAAATCTCTTATATTTCGTAATTTTCCATAATTTAATTTTGATGTCAATAACATCTACGCTTCGGGTTTTTGTGGTGGAAATCTGAGTAAAGAAAAATGTAAACGTTTTAAACGCTTATACCTCCTAACCTAATAAATAAAAATGCATATAATTTTCCTTTTTTTGTCGGAAATATGTACCAGATTATGAATATAAAAAATACTTTCATTATTTTAATATTTTGAACATTTTTTTCCTTTTAAATCTTAAAAAAGTGTCTGTCCGAGCGAGTGTTTTATTCATTTTCCTTATTTTAACTTGAAATATCTTCGAAACTACAAAATGTAGATATAAATAGCAATCGATAAAAATATGCCCTAGAAAATTTTGTTTCTAAATCTACATTCATTTATAAAAAAAACAAGAAAGATCAATCATGCTTAAAGCATTGATTATGAAACACTTTCCAACTTCAATGCAATTTTATTTAAACATCTCTAAAATGCAATACATTCCTAAGTAATATTTTAAAACTTATCACAATACTACATTAATTTATTATATTTGAAAACTTAAACCTTCATCGAAAAAAATGAACTTCATACAAATGACGACATTGAAATATAAATTACCTGGTTTAAACATCTCTAAAATGCGATACATTCCTCAGTAATATTTTTAAAATCATCACAATACTACAATAATTTATTATATTTGAAAACTTCATCGAAAACAACTGACATTTATTCAAATGACGTCATAGAAAAAATAACACGCCTGGCTCTCTGTATAAAAGCAGAGTTTCATTCATAACATTTTCCCATTCATTTCATTCATCACAGTACTAAAAAAAATTATTTTATTTAAAAACTTAAGACCATGGAGCTACAAGTAATTAAACTCTATGCTTAAAACTTCATCGAAAAAATCGTCCTTCTCTCTGCAAAATCAATGATTATTTCATTCATATTAGCTATGCAGACTCCATGAGCTAAATACTTTTGCGTTAAAAAAATACTGCAATTCTTATACAACTCATCCTACATATTTTGCTGTTTACAGTTTACATAAGTGAAAAATAGGCTTCGTTGTAGAAATAATCAAATTTGGATCATCATTTAAACTGAAATATATTGTCATTGCGTTGTTTCAGTATGTAGATGCACAGAATTTAAGCAGAAATAAAGCGGTTTTAGGACGAATACAACACTCAATATGAATTAAAAAGAACTTTAAAAATCACGATTTTGAGACAAGATGGGTGCCATATTTTATTTTGAAGTGGGTCACGTGATCTTTTCATATCATGGTCACGTGATCTCTTCATATAAGACGTGTAATTATTATTTTAATTTTTATTTAAAACTACTGAATATATTTTGCTGAAATTTTTTTTTATATATTTATGGAATAATTTGAATATTATCTAAAAATTTCGAAGCAATTTTTGAATTTTAAATTCACTTCAAAAATGCTTGAAAAATTAGATCCCACAGGGTTCAATGTATTTCATTTTTTTCAACCCGGGTTCAATCCAAAACTAATTGGGTGATATTATTCATTTATATTCCCATAGGTCCTACAGACCGCCTGAACAACATACTAAAATTTCATTTTGGTAAAGTCATTTTTACGGCAGTTATCGTGCTAACGGACGGACAGACAGACAGACGGGTTGAAAAAATGAAATACATTGAGCCCTATGGGACCTAATTTTTCAAACATTTTTTAAGTGGATTTAAAATTCACAAATTGCTTCGAAAATTTTAGGTAATATTCAAATTGTTCCATAAAATATATAAAAAAAAAATTCAGCGAAATATATTCAGTAGTTTTTTAAATAAAAATTAAAATAATAATTACACCTCTTATATGAAGCGATCACGTGACCATGATATGAAAAGATCACGTGACCCACTTCAAAATGATATATGGCATCCATCTTGTCTCAAAATCGGTGTTGTATCCGTCCTAAAACCATTTTATTTTTGCTTAAATTCTGTGCATCTACATATATGAAACAACGCAATTACAATATATTTGAGTTTAAATGCTCATCCAAATTTGATTATTTCTACAACGAAGCCTATTTTTCACTTATGTAAAATGTAAACAGCAAAATATGTAGAATGAGTTGTATTAGAATTGCTGCATTTCTTTAACACAAAATTAGTTAGCTCATGGAGTCTGCATAGCTGATATGAATGAAATATTCATTGATTTTGCAAAGGACGATTTTTTTCTTGAAGTTGGAAAGTGTTTCATAATCAATGCTTTAAGCATGATTGATCTTTCTTGTTCAAGTTTGTAATGCTTAGATATATCAAAAATAAAAAGTGCGGTATGCATGTGTAAGTGTAAAAGTATTGTTAAAACCATCTATATAAATAAAAATGAAAATCTGTCTGTCTGTCTGTCTGTCTGTTTGTCACACCATCACGGGAGAACGGCTGAACCGAATTTGATGAAATTTTGTGGGTAGCCCAGAAATAGCCCCACTTAAAATTATATCCGTGTTTTGAGTTTCTACGACCAGTGGTTCTCGAGATATTAGTAAAAAACGAAATTTTCGTTTGTCTCATCATCACGGAAAAACGGCTGAACCGAATTTAATGAAATTTGGTGAATAGCCTTGACATATCCCCCCATAAATTTTGTCCAAGTTTCGAGTTTCTAAGACTTGGGGTTGTCGAGATATTAATGAAAAACGGAACTTTTCCCTAGGAGTTCTACTCCCTAACTCCGTGGTTTATCCAAACGAAAAGCTTGAAAATCGTTTGAAAGTGAATTAAAATTTAATCTCCGAGTTTGATGGGAGATTTTTTGCTTTAATTAGTCACTTTCTGAAAACATGAATTGTTTGAAACATGATTTAAAGGGGAAATCTATCTCCATGGTTCATGGTTTATTTAAAACAAGCTTTTACGGAACAATGAGAAGTATAGAGAAATCAAAATCGTTATTTAATTTCGCAGTTTATGTTATAAGACATGACATATTTAACATGTTATAAGATTCTATCTTATATCATGTTACTCAGAAACGCAATTAAATTAAATCTGTCTGTTAATTTTAATAATTATTTTTTCGATTTGAATAATAAATAAATGGATATAAAAATATATTTTAGAAAAGAACGATTTGATTTTTCTTATAGCATTTTTGACTGGATAATATCAATTACGGTCTTCAGGTTTAAAAATTATTATTATTTATATTTTCGGGGATTATTGATTCAAGGATTATTGATATTTTCAAGTTATTATGCAATTATTTTATTATGACAAAAATTGTTTAAACTCATATATTGTATGTTGTACGAATCTTCTACAAATACACTTGTATATCTTTTTATCTACGAGAATATAAGTAGTACAGGTATATTGACATATGTTTTGATATATATTGGCATATATTGGAATCAATTACGACCTTCTGGTATAAAGAGTACGGATATTATTGATGTTTTCAATATATTACGTCATCTCTTTTATTTTGGCAAATATTTTTGAGACGCACATTGTAATACGGGTAATCTTCTACTAACACATTGGCATATTTTCTGATCTGCGACAATATAATTAGTACGGGGTTGCATATATTCATTCAATTCCTATTTTTTCTTCTGTAAATTTGCTTACAAAAGGGGGCAGGATGTTTTATTCTTCAGATCTGATCGTGAAGATAATTTTGCATAGTGAGAACATATATTCTTAAACTTCTCTTTAGGAGCAATAAATTTAATATTTTAACAGAATTTGCACATGATTGCGAACTTTAAGTTTCTTTAAATTATACACTCCGTACGAATAACGGGTGTGCTGTTAGTGGTTAATAAATTTTAACATTTTAGGAGGATATATCATGTTGATCGGCATCGCAATTAAATTAAATGTGTTTGTTAATGTTTTTATTATTTTTTTTCGATTTAAATAATAAATAAATGGATAAATGGATATAAAAGTATATCTTATAAATAGACGGTTTGATTTTCCTTTTAATTATAATAATTGCTGACTGCGTACATCAATTTCATTTATTTTGGCAAAGAGTTTTCAAGCTTATATCGTATTTAGCTACTAAACTCATATATTGTGTTTAGCCAATAAATTCATATAGCCGATTGTTGAAACAGAAAAAGAGTAGAGCGGGTATACCTTCTAATACAATTGTAGTGTTTTCATTTAGTATATTGAAACGGGATAAGAATGTTTCATTCAGATCTGCAAATTCAAAGCTACGAATTTGGAGGGATATCGCTAATTTGACAACTTTTCTTAAACTTTGCCAAATTGACGGAAATGTCGCCAAATTGATATAAACGACACACAAACAGCTGCCATAAACCTTCGGGTTGGTCGTGTGGCTTGGGTCTTCTACATATCAATGAAATTTTTTTTTGTTTTGTTAGAAGAGAGTACTGAAATGATGTTTGGTTAGCATTTATCTGTCAGACCAACCATCCTACTTAGTAATACATTTAGCGAATTTTTGAAATGTCACCAAATTGATAAAAATGTTTTCAAATCTATAAAAATATCTTAAAATTGATAAAATTGCGCTACATAAATGATATTAATTGTTTTTTGTTAGGGGATAGTATTGTGATGATATTTCGTCAATTTGTCGCAAAGTGGAACTGTCAGTTCTATAGTCCCACTTGGCGATAAATTTGGCGATTTTTTAAAATGTCGCTAATTTGACGAAACTGTCGCCAAATGTTCAATAGAAATATAACTATTTAGACGATATTTTTTCTAACAATTTATTTGAAGCAAATGATATCATGTCGCTTAGCAACGGATTTAAATCCAATGTGTTTATGCGGCAGACGATTTTTATTAAATCCTTTCCGATTTGAATAATGAAGATATGTATATAAAATAAATTTCATTGCCATTTCATTTTGGACTGGATAATATCAATTATACTCTTCAGGATTAAACATTATTATTATTGATATTTTCCGGAATTATTGATTCAGGGATTATTGATATTTTTAAGTTATTACGCCATTGTTTTATTGCGGCAAAAATTGCTGACACACGCATATTGTACGTTGTACGAGTAATCTTCTAGGAATGCACGGGTATATCTTCTAACCTACGAGAATATAAGTAGTACAGGTATATTGGCATATATTTTGACATATATTGGCATATATATTTGAATCAAGTACAGTCTTCTGGTATGAAGATTAAGGGGATTAATTATATATTCAATTTATTACGTCGTCTGTTGTATTTTACCAAAAAACATTTGTGACTCATATTGCAAAACGGGTAATCTTCTACTAATAATCGGACATTATAAGTAGTACGTGTATATCTTCCCATATAATTTTAGTACTTTAATTTTGACATATATTGGAATAAATGACTGTCTTCTGATTTAAAGATTACGGGTTTATTGGTATTTTCAATTTATACATGTAATCTACTAATACAGGTTATATTGTCTAATATTCGCGTATATAATTAGTACGGGTCCCATACAATTTTAACGCTTTTATTTTGCATATATTGATTCAATTCCATATTTTTTTTTATATTTGCTTACATAAGGGGTCCAAGATGTTTTATTCTTCAGATATGTCCATGAAGATAATTTTATATAGCGAGAACAGAGATTCTTAAACTTCTTTTTAGGAGCATTATATTAAATATTTTAACAGAATATTTTGATTAAACATGTCATTTAGTATACTATAAGAATTTGGGCATGCTTATGAATTTAAAGTTTCTTTATATTATATACTCCGTACGAAGAACGGGTATGCTGCTAGTTAACAATAAACAGGAATTTGTAGCTCTTTGAAAACCCTACAAGTGTATATAATTGGATCTTGGATCGAGTTTAGTGGTTATAATTTCGATATTTTAGTATTTTAACAATGACTGGGAAAGCTGTAATACTTAAAATGTCACGATTGTTACAGCTTCATCTATTTACTTACTCGTTGGTGAAATATTGAGGCATAAGCACGATATATTTTATTTTGTTTAAAAAAAAAAATTATGAAGTTGAGTAACCTTGGGGATTCCATAGATGTTGAATCATTCGTGAGGTTTGAATAGAATCGGTGAAAATAGACGTGTTCAAGTACGTATTTATGTGCCGCCAGGCAAGTCTATAGATTAACTTGAATGTAAAATCTCGTCAGATATATAGTATCAGTTAATTTTTATACCGAAAAGCAAGTTAGTGAAATAATTTGATATTTTAACGCGAAGTTTATATGGTGGAAGTATTCAGATGAAATCGCGGGTGCTAGCTATAAACAGTTAGCGAGTAATTTGTAGCGGTTTGAAAGCCTGTAAACGGAATAAATGAGTTTGAACAAAAAATCGAAGAAACTTATTGAATTTTACAGAAGTTTTATTTTGCAAACTGTTATGCACGTAAAATCCTTTCGGCTCCATCAAACTGGAGCCACCGCTGTCATTTTTACTTTCCTTATATACGTAGTATAATGAATGAGGAATATACACAGTATAATGTATAAGGAAAGTATTGTGATGGGGTCGAAAATTGGAATTCGAGTTTTCGACGGGAGAGCACGTCTTCAAGCATCCCTGAACACGAATCGAACATTTTTGAGGTGATGTCTGTCTGTGTGTGTGTGTGTGTCTGTATCGGTGTGAAAGTATGTGTGTGTCAGTGCACGATATCTCAGGAACGAATGGAACTATTCGAATGAAATTTGGTACAAAAATTACAATTTATGAATACTGGGAGCCTATTGTTTTTAAACGCAATCGAATGTTCAGAACCCCCCTAAATTTTCGAGTAAAAATATGAAAAAATCATCAAAAAATCAAAATTTTTAATAAAGTTACGCAAATAGACATTTCTTATGTAATTTTTCCATAGAAAACTAATGACATAAACTTCAGAACGCTAGCATGAATCGCTCCCGAGATATTGCACGTTTTTTAAAATAAATTTATAAAAAAAAATCACATAAATTGAAAAAATATATTAACTATTGTGAAATATATTTGTTTTTCATATGTAATATCATGCGATAAATTTGGTGACATCATTCTTGTGGATCTAGCTCGTTCCATTCATGAGAAAATATACTTTGGGTAATACTATTGTATTTGAATACCAATAGTCATTTATTTGCTGTAAGAATAACTTATTTCTCCGTCCATAACGCTTGGCCATATTTTGGCGAAGATTTTTGCAGAATGTCGCCAAATTAACGAAAATATCACCAAATTGATAAAAATGACGCTTAATCAATGAAAATGACGACTAATTGACGAAAATTCAATATCTTGGAATGTAAGTATCTACTATAAGAATAAAATATTTTTCCGTCCGTAACTTTTGACAAAATTTCGGTGACGAATTTGTCGGAATACCTGCGACTTGTTGACTTTTTAAAAGTTGCCAAATTGACGAAAATGTCACCCGCCAATTGATATAAATTTGCCAAATTGATGAAACCGACGCTAAATCAATGAAATGACGACTAATTGATGAAAGTTCAATATCTTGGAAAGAACATAAGAATAGACTATAAGAATAACCCATTTCTCCGTCTGTCCGTAATGTTTGGCGAGAAATTTAGCGGGAAGTCGCCAACTTGGCGACTATTTTAAATCTTACCCAAGTGACAAAAATGTTGACAAATTGATAAAAATGACGCCAAATGGGAAGTAATATTTCGCAAATTCTGATTTCCGTCATATGACGGGCATATCTTCTACAAAGAAATGCTCTTCTCTCCGTTTGTCTGTAACACTTGCTGAGGTATTTTGGCGAATTTGGCGAATAATCTAGCAAAATATCGCCAACTTGGCGATATTTCGCCCCAGAAAATATCGTCAGAAAATATCGTAAAATTGCAAAAATGCCCTTAAATTAATGAAAATGATGCCTAATTGATGACTTATTTATTAAAATATTTTAACATATGGACTGTATCGCTTATTGAGGATGCTATCAATATCGATAATTATTTGTTTAGAGTTGCGCGAAATATAAGTTAATTGGGTACTTTGAAATAGTTTTACATGTTGTTATCAGGAACATTGTCAAATGTACAATTCAACGATAAAAACACAGTACTGTGGATCTTGTACATTATATTTTGACTGTAAATGGAGTAAATTTTTTGCATATGGAAAGTCATCTGTCGCCTATATCAGATTTTTTTATTTAATATGACTCTGTTGTGTATTTAGTTCAATCATATATTACAGTTACTGATAGTATCGACAAAAAAATAAATAAATAAATAAACGAAGCCGAACCTTCAGCCGTAACGAAGCCGAACCTTCAATTTTTTCTCGGAACGGAAAAAATAGAGGAGATCGAAAAATCTTTCCAGTACCTGTAGAAATTATGCTTCCCAGGTAACCTAGCAGTCTGAAACTTTGCACATATAGTATAGATCACGGCACAGATCTTAACCGAACCAGTTTTCGATTAAGACGGCTATTTTCGACGTTAAGCTCCATACATTTTAAATAGCTATCACTACACGCAGTGTTTGGAAGGCCTGGTCCGCATAAATAATTTGTGAAAAAGGGTCAATAACTTTAAAGAACCTCACTAACCCACCCGGGAATCGAACCACGGATCTTTGTACTGGCCAGTCGACACACTTACAGTTGAGCTACGGGGATGGAATTACAAGCTTTTATCGATTCTGCAACTAATAAAATCCGGGTAGCATGACCTCTCATTAGCTGCATAGAGGATCCGAGGAATTGTATGGCGGCACTGTCACGTGGATAATGGTTTTTCTGCCATTTCTGCTCTTGAGCACGGTGTAGGGGATGAGATGGTCAGGCGGCGAGAAAGGTCTTACAGCAAGGATTTTAGAATTTTTCAGGTATATTATCTATTTACTAATTCAGTAACAATGCGAGGGGTCGTTCCCCGAAACCATAATTTCCAAGCGGCTACGAATGATGAGTTGAACATTCTCCTGCTTTTATGCAATGCTCTATTTTCAGTATTTTAATTGGGATCTTTCTAGATGTTTTTAGCTGGAGTTTCCTCAGAAATTGAAAGAACCTAGCAGTTTCAGAATAGCGTGCTAGTTGATGTTCTTTCGGAAATTTCGTTTCGTGACTTTCATTGCAATACATAATATATGTAAAGGGAAACTATTGTAATGGTGTCAAAAAATATAACCCTCGGATTCTGATGGATCTACATGCTTTTTTGAGCCTCTTTAAAAATTAATTCACCAGATTTCAATATCTTGTGTATCTGCCTAAGTTTATGGCCACAATAACTCTTGAAAAAGTTGGGCAAATCGAATGAAATTCAGTACGATTATTTCAATTAATAGAAGTTAGATGTCTATTGATTTTCTTTCGACCAATGAAATTCAGTACGATTATTTCAATTAATAGAAGTTAGATGTCTATTGATTTTCTTTCGACCAGAGGACGATCTTCAATGTTTCGAATAACGTTAACAAAAGAAGAAATATTAAATTAAATATGATAAAAATTGTTACGAAAATAGTCATTTCTAATGTACTTCTGTTTATAACAGTGACTGGAGTCATTTACAGAACGGTTTCATGTTCCATTCTCGAGATATGGCATGTTTTTGATTTGAAATAAAGAAATTACAAAGAATACATTCACTATTATCAAATGTTTAAATCCTCTGTAAATGTACTTTTAACCAGAAATAAATAGACATCATTATTTAGGCATTATCCTGAACGAATTTTGCGATAATTCGAAATTTAATTTTCTACTAGGAGCAATATATTTTTGGAACAATTTCCTCGAATTGAATAAAATTTAGAAATATTATCTCAATGAATTAATGTTAGAGGCATTTAATTTTGGGAGAGCCGAGACTAGAGAAAAGCTTTTAATGTTTCGAATATTTTTTTCCCTTTTTTTTATCGACCCAAGAGGTCTAACCTACTCGAAGATGTAAGGCATCTGTTTGGACGGCCGGACCAGTACCACCCAATTTAAACCTGAACCCAGTGGGGGCAACATTCACTGGGACCGAACCCTTATTCCTCTGCCGCCACTTTCTCGGAGGGACTTTCAGACTCGTAGATGTAACGTTTTCGCCATTTGGGTAGTATAGACTTTTTTTTCACTGAGGACAGCCTTAGAAAATGTTAGCCCCTCTAAGGTATAAAGAAATTTGGTCTAATAGGATCGGGGGCTGCATGTGAAGCCTCTAATCTAGCTCCACTGTGGGATGCATGTTGCTTGAAGGTGCTGCAGCCAGTTTGCCGTCCAGATAGATGGTGTTCTATCTTTTGTGCTGCTCCGCATTAGCCTACTGCTTTTTCAATGTTCGACTTTCCAACAATATCTAGCATTCCAACTTTGTGTAAGAACATTAAATGATTTCTTTTCAGCATTAAAAAACTATATTACATATTATGAGAAATTAAAAATTCCCCATCTACCTTTCACCTTAAATGCTTAAACTGTAGCTTACTTCGGTTTCCAGGTCCCAATCTAACGACATGGTAAATTTGCTGAACTGTTGCTTTACATCTCCGTTAAAGTCTGGCAAATTTGTCTCTAAATGAAAGGATTCCCTGGGAATAGAGAAAGTTTCTATTACTGAGTGTGATTCTTCTTGTCCAGCAACGTTTGGCCCTGTCCGGTACTTGATCACGAAGCACATGGGACGCGCTAAGGGTTTGAAACCCTTCTGGAAGACCAATGTACTCTTTTCTCCACCAGCCAGTACAATGCCTATGTAATTTCCTGAAAGGGAATGAAATGCATTGGAAAGCATATTATAGAAGAATTTAACTCTGCTTTTCCAAAATGTTATTTACTTTTTCTAAGTGATTATTAGTAACCCCCATGCACAAGGTTCTCTCATAAGTCTTTATGTATCACTTTAATTTTCCATTGAAGTACTTTAGAGCTGCAGAAGCAGTGTCTGGCTGTTGATAAGGGATAAACTCAGGGACGTAAGTGGGCAATCTTGTCTGGGGGGGTGTGAAGGAAATTTTTCCGACTAATATTGAAAATTTCCGACTTTACAAACAAGTCAGTTAACTTTTGTTTTTGGGCGAGTGCATTGCTGTTCTAGTGACCTTTATGCAGTTCAAAGTCTTCACGGCAATTATTTGTTTTAATTTTTGAATGTTTGGTGTATACATCCAAATCATACCCCAATTTAGAAAAAAAAAAAGTCTCAAAACCACATTTTTGGTTTTGAGGGTTTTGTTTTATAAATAATTGTACATTTGTTTAATTATCGGATGTGTTATGCAAATGCCCAAATCTTTAGCTACCAGTTGAAACAAGGCAAGTTTCTAGGGCAAAAATTAGTAGAATTTTAAATATATTTGAAAAAGTATTAAATTTTGTAGATTTTGGGATTTTTCTTCAAATGCACTTGACACATTCCCAGATGATTGCCTAGTACTTAAAAACCCGTGAGTTTCTATGCCAATAATTGGTTGTGTAAATTTCGGAACATGCATCTTTCTTTTGATAAAATTGGGTCTTTCGTTAGGTTTTTATAAATTATTAAAATTTTATTACTTTCTTCTAATTTCCGAATGCACTTTGCACATTTCCAAATAATTTCCTCAAAAAAGAAGAAAAAACGCGTTTCTAGGCCATGAATTAGCTTTGTAAAACACGGGATGTGTATAATAGCATGCATATATACACTGTTCAAAGGAAATTAATATGACATGATTTGCAGTGTTCATAAAGGGTTGCCGTTGTTTCATTTCCTCGCTATTTGTTTTCAAAAAATTGTTCAGACACGGACGTAAAAAAAAAAAAAAAATTCCAAATAGTCCACCAGAAAACTTACCTACATGTGGTTATACACATATTTTTAAATACATTGAAATTACATTTTTTTTAGGTTATCTGATACTTATTTCGTCGCAGGAAGTTTAGCTTAATTCTACAGTTTGAATTCTACAGAAAGTTGTATTTATCTTCGCATTCTAACATTTTTTTTTTAATTACTACATTTTTTTTAAGAAAACGCATCAAAGCAACAAATGCATCGACCTTAATGAGATGCGTAGGACTGCGGTTTCTCCCCAGTAGATTGCACATGCCTGAACACTCTCCTAGAGAAAGGAACTCGTGCGTTATGTTACGAGTTGGTATAATATATATGTTTTTATAGAGAAATATTATCCTATAAGAGATAGTAATATTAAATAGGGAGGTGTATGACTCGTTTGTGACTGTGGATATTAGGAGCGGGTGGGAGGATCGGTGACAGTTGATGTCTGCCGGTTCCTGTTTCTGATGTATGGCCGTGGTGTACTTAGCCGAGCTTAGTGCCCGAAGTGCGCAGAACTTTGCTGGTTTATAAAAAAATTTCAACTTCGATCAAAGTCTTTGAGATATAAATAATTCGAAAGAACGTAAGATTAAATAAACCAATTGCAGAGATGGGAAGTCCACAAAATATAAAAACATTTTTTTTAATTGAACACCAAAATTTTTAGTATAAGTAAATTATTACTGGAAACGAGTGCATATTAAGTGGTGCAAACAGAATCAGAAATGAATGAAGTAATATAAAGCATAGCATCACCATATTTTATGGACAGCTGACTTTCAAAATCAAAAAATTACATTATTCATTATTTTGATCTATTTTACTGGCTTCTTCATCGATATTTAATATGCAAGATCATTTCATTACTTTTTTGTTTCCTACTTATAGTGGCAGCTCTAGTAGAAAGGTTGTGACTATTAAAATACCAAATAATGACCACAAAATATCTGAATACAATATTTCGCAACTATCAACTTTGGTTTATTATTTTGAAATAACTCTGTTTAATTTTAAATGATATTTTGGGGGATTTTTATTTGAACAAGAAAGAAATATTTTAATTTAAAAATAAAATAATAGTAATTATAAATAAATTAATGATTATTTATTAATAAAAATATAATATATAAAATGTGTCTACAAAATGTACAGCAGTAAAATTATAACTAATGGAAATTTTTATTTATTGGACGCTCAACTATTTAACATATTTTTTCGATTAATAAAAGGTTTATAAAAACATTTCGACATTGTTACCATTTTAGTATAACATTCTAATTTATACACAATTTAATATCGAACGGTCGAGTAAATGTTGCATTATTATTATTTAGTATTTTTCAAAAAGATGTCTGTTTCTATGTGTGTGTAACGCGTAGCAGAAAATTCAAGCTTTTAACAGTTTTGAAGATCTGTATAGAGTTAGTTGGCATCTTAGCTTATGCAATCTTAGCTTATGCAAATATGCACCTCGCCGGGATTATTTTTTTTAAAATTTCAATTAGTTTAAAGGTTATGAATATTTAAAATCGAAATTTCATTGTTTCTAAATCCATTCCTTTAAATATTCAGAACATAAAGTTCCCAACAGATTATTGTTTGAAGAATAGCAGATGTTTATAGACAATTAGCGCGACACAATATGGGTGATAAAATTAAAAATTCTAAGTTCCAGAATTTTACAGACATCATTTTGATTTTTTTAAATGAGCAATTATTTTATTTTTATAAGAATTCGCTCGATAAATATCTTCTATAGCACGAAAATATTCGGAGATAGTATTTAATTATCTAATTTTACTTTTCAGCATTTATTTCACGAAAGTGCAGCAGACGAAAGACATAAAGTGATTTAAATTGAGAAGTTTTTTTATTTCTTGAATTTTAAAGATATTATTTATATTTTTCAAAATACAGTTATTTGCCATTAAAAACATTGTGAAAAAATCATTTAAACGGGATAACTACAATCATAATCCCAATTTTCACCTCCTTGCTTTTTGTTCAATCCTAAAGGTGTCGCAGCGCAACGAGAAAAAGCGTGTTTAAGCGCTTATTTAAGGCGTGCGGTTTGTACATGCAGATTAAATGCGCGTCCACATATGCAAACAGACATTTAGGTGTTATTACGCCCGTGTAGCATGTGCGGCCGCACAGTAGACTATCACTTTTATTTGCAATAGAAGCTGAATTCTATTTTCGTCTAGATTAGTCTTACTATAATGGAATTATCAAACAATAGTCTCGGCTACCAATTGAAAAACCAATAAATTGGTTGCTTTTACAGTATAGAAGAATGCATTTTAAAGAAAAACTTGCATGACTTAATGCTCCATATCACTAAAACTGTTTATGTTTGCTAGTTCAATTTTGTTGCGATATATTTTGGTGCTAGTCACTATAGAATTATAAGACAAGCATGTAACCTAAAATGTTAGCTATTTTCTTTTAGAAATTTCTCTGGAAAGGTATTTTTCCTGAGAGCTTATCTGGTATAATTCTGTTTTTTTTCTTTTACTTATTGTACTTGAAAACTCTTGAAATTAACTTTAAATTTCTTAACTTTCTAGTAAAAATTTGTAGAATGTAATAGATTTTAAATCGTATATTTAATAAAAGAAACTTTAAAAATTGCAAAGCACAAGTGTTTTTTCTGTGGTGATATTGACGGGAGAAAATTTTCTAATATGATAATTATTGTTTTAAAAAGGTTTAATTACAGTAATTTAAGAAAGGGAAACACCTTAACTTTAAAAAATAAGGAAATTTATTAATTTTGAAAAATACATTGAAATTTAAGGTAGAAATAAAACCTGTAAAATAATACTTTCTTTCGGAATTAAACATTTTATAAATAAATTTCATCGCAATTTGTACTACAATAGATTACTTAAAAAGATTATAAAGAACGTTTTGGGTGGAAGGAGATGAAAAAGATTTTATAAGGCAAAGATAGCATAACAGAGTCCTGCTGCTAAGAGAAAGTTATCTTTCGTGAAGGATTTTATAATGGAAATTGTACTTTATTTGTTTTATTGATCAGATAGTCAAAAAAGAACCTAATACACGCAACATATCAAGACTATCCGAGCTGGGATAAAGCTGAATTTTGATTTTCAACACTATTATAATATTTATTCAATTTTCTACATACATATTACCATGCATTTGATTTATACGACGGAATTAATAAAACAGTTCTATTTCTAATTAGAAGATATAAAATTTCATACGAATGACGACCGCATTTAAATATGTAATTGTAAATACTTGAAATTCCGTAATCACAAATGGTTTAAATACAAACATGTAAATATTGTTCATTTTTTCTGGTAATATATCAACCAACTATCTTCTATAAGGATTGCGTCCCCATTGAAAATCTGTAGATCGCTTTTGCACTTTTTAGTTTTCTGCAAGTAATACCTAATGCGGAATGGCAACACGAAAACTTGCCATATTCTACAAATTTGTTTGAAACTACTTTTATAGAAACAGATAAATGCAGTCATTAAATTTCACAAAAATTGAGGCCATACTACGCAATTTATCTGTGGACTATGACCAAAACCAAGCGTTAATGATTACAGAACCCGCCTAAAGGGGACGTTCCCCAAACTAGGATAACTTTAGCATCTATGTCGGAATCTGCAATGGGACTATCCTATGTTTTGGAACGCCTCTCTTTGGTGGTTTCTGTTAGTATTTATAACTTTAAAATTTACTGCAATTTAAGAGTAACTTTATTTAAGTTATAAAATTAATAACATTTTAAGTTAATTAATCAAACTTCCAATTTTTCAAATGTTTCCAATTTTAATTTTTGCCGCATATGCAGCTATAAGTCAAACACAATGTTATTCAATACTTATATTTGTAGAAATAATTTGCTGATATCATCCCTAGGATTTTTTTTCTCCCGAGTTCTGCGTTTTATACATTCGTAGTATCTTTCAGGGTTACGAAGCCTAACTTTTTTATTTAATGAATTGGTTTAAATGATTAGTTTCAAATATGTATTAACATATTAAACACGTTTTCACACTGACATATGTTTAGATAAATTATTTTTCTTTCAATTTAAAAAAGGAAATACATCATCATAAGGAAAAACAAGCAAAAATATAAAGCATTAAGTTTTTACGCCCTCATCAATTTGATATATAATATTCTCCCGAAGAATAATCACAGTATGAAAGGACAAATTGCATAGATTTTATAGATTTTAATATGAATAACATGTATGGTTGGGGAGTCTCTGGCAGACATCCGGGCGTTACGAAAGATATAAACACTTTGGGCGCTTATATCTCCGAACCTAACAGATAAAAATATCACCAACTTTTACTTGTTTTGTTGGAAATATAGTACCTTTTATGTATATATATATAGAGATAATTTCAATATTTTAGTATATTGGCATTTTTTTTCGAAAAACTAAAAAGTTTTTGTCGGAAAGAATTTTAGTCTTCTTGCTTTCACTCGAACTATTTTCTAAATTATGAAAGATAAACCATAAGCGATAAGAATGTTTAGTAGGAAATCCAAGTTCTAGCTTAGTAATGGGTTTTTATAGATCTAATGCAATTTTCGAGGAATTGTCTTATCAAGTTTAAAAAGATTGAAACTTTCCTGTTTTTTAAGTTTATAAATGCTTATTTCTCGAAAACGAAAAGTGGTAGCTATGAACAATATTAGGTAATTTGTAGCCTTTTGAAAACCATATAGGAGTGTACAATTGGATTTTGGATAGGTTCTTAGTTTTTGAAATATAGTAGCAACAATTTCGATATTTTAATATTTTGTAAATGTGGTCCTAATTTCGATATTTTAATAATTTAAAAAATTTGAAAAAGTGGTTCTAATTTCGATGTCTTAATATTTTGAATCATTTTGAAAAAATGGCTCTAATTTTGCTATTTAATTATTTAAAATTATTTTAAAATTGTCAAAAAAGATATAATATCTACATAGAAAAATGTTATTCAGGCGAAATCATTTCGACTCGGGCCGTGTCTAAATTTTATAACGCTGTTTCGGGCCGGGCTCGAACTTTGCTTTTAAAAATGGCCGAACATATTTTGAAAATTTTTTTGGGGTCGAATATATTTATTTCGCCAGGCCGAACATTTTTAATTTTAAAAATTTTTCAGATGAATTTTAATTGAATACATGAAATAATTGTCTTCATTTCACCTATACATAGATAAATGTTTAAAAAAAAAATACCTCAATTCTTCGTAGAAAAATTTCACTCTTTCCCGGCCGTCCAAATAGTTGCTCAAGTCCTCAGGATGAGTCGGTCGGTCTGGGTCTTCAACACATTCATGTTTTTAACATATATGAATATAAATTATTTCGAGCCGGATCAAGCCGAAACTCAATGGTCTTTGCGCAGGGTTTAAGCACTGGTACAGTCGTGCCAGATAGAGAAAAAATCTAAATTTTCAGCCCGTTCTGACCCGTATTGGAACCACTTCTGATCTTTTTGTATAGTTTAGTGTTTCATTCACAATTTGTGATTTTATTTTATCGCAGAAAATTTATTTAAATGACGTATGAATTGTTAAATGATACCTTTAAAAGCACAAAAATTTTATAACAACATTTAAAAAAGGAATAAAAATAAATAATAATCATTATGAGAAACGTATATAAACAATTCTTATGCATGCCTTTAAATAATTTATAAATACTACCTTACTTTACGCGGTCCCAACCCAGCTCTGCGAAAAATTGAAGCAATCTGAGCTGAATGAAGATTCTATGCTTTTCAGAATTCTACAGAAAATACATTCACATTTTCTGAGCGTCATAAATTACTTGCCCAATTAAAGACACTTTTAAGGGAATGCATACTGGGTTTGCTTTCCAAATCCCTGGACAATGTGCTTTAGTATTTTTCTCCTGCTGATTTGCCGATTGCGTAGCGTAGAAAATAGATTTTTTCCGAAGAACTCTTACCAAACCTAATTGCTCTTGCATGGTTTTGTCCCCACATATGGGTACTACAAATGATCTGCACCCTCCGGGTGCAAGGTCTGCTTCTCTGAATTTCCTCAAATAAAAGGCCGAAAAAGATTGGGTACTTCCTGCCCTCGTTGTCATCGCCCTTCCAGGTGGCTCAAATGTATTTAAATGAGATTTATGACACCGCAAAGAAACCATTTGCCCGACGTTCATCAGATGGCTTTACTTCAACATGGACCTCAAGGATTTTGTGTCACAAGAGAATCGGTGATTTTGTAGTGAACATTTAGAAAATTAAAGTAAAACATAAGTTTTTAAAGTGAAATTTATGGTGAACAAAAGTCACACTTATTCCGATTTTTTTTCCGAGTGATTGCCAAATTTTCCGACTTTTTTGAGTCAGGGGGGGTGTGACACCCCCCACACCCCCCCGGTACTTATCGATTGAGAAAAATGTGCAGCGCCTATAGCGACGAATTGAAGAAGTTAGAATTTCTACTTCGGAAATGAAGTCCAGGTAGGCGAAAATTTTTAATTGCAATGTTGTGCAGTGTTTTCTATTTAGTATGGAAAGAAAGGTTTGTACACAACGTGTACACAAACGAACAAAAATAATATAAAATAGGAACATGATGTTAGAATCAATTTATTCAAAACACCAGTCGTTTTTTATTTTTGTTATTCAATTTCTGAGAATCTATTGAATCGATTTTCAAAATTATGTTTGTGTGAAAGTTGTTACTTTCCGGATGAGTAGAGAGTAATGAATTCCCCCCTTTCCCAAAATCCAGATTTTTGAATGGGGTGGTATGTATATTCTTAATTCTTCTATTGTTGTTTTATGCATATTTGATATGGTCTCAATAGTAAAGTTAGAAAAGCGTTTGAGTAATTGAATGGAAGATTGTTTTAGTATTTGAAGATTCGAACTTTGCTAGACGCTATTTTGCATTTCGTTAAAAAATATTATTTTTGGAAATGTTTTGCGTTTTGCTCATACAACGATCTATATACCTGAAACATAATTTGTTTTTTATTTATTGTTTTTTATTATTATAATTTTTAATTTCTTATTTATTATTTTTTATTTTTGATAATTTATCTAATTAATTTTCAAAATTATTTTTTTGTTTGAAAGCTGATACTTTTCGGATGAGTAGAGTGTATAGAATTTCTCCCCAAACCTCAGATTTTAAAATGGAGTTAAGTACATTCTTCAAATTATTTTCGTGTTATGTTATTCATATTGAGCATGGTCCAGACTATGAGTCGATTACTGTAGAGTAGTGGTTTTCAACAGATGCGCGGCAGCGCCCTGGGGCCTCTTGATGGCGAGATGCATCATAGGCGGATGTAATTATTATTTTTTGTTCCAAAACTATTAAATATACGACTGACAATCGATAATTTTGCAATGGTCATTGTAACCACAGGGAAGCTACAAAAAGAATGTAGTGGTCAAGGGAGTCATGAACTCAAAAAGCTTTAAAACCACTGCTGTAGAGTGTAATTGACTGCAAATACGATTAACAGGCATTGTAAAAAAGTAGATTACGATTACGACTTCGATTATACGCACAGAAAAAATTAGAATACGATTAGATTACAGATAGTTGAAGTTTTAGATTATGAATATGATTACGATTACTTTTAAAGTGCAATTTCAGATTTTAAATAAGATTACGATTACGTTAAAGATGCAATTTTAGATAATACATATGATATGATTACATTACGTAATGCAATTTGAGATTATGAATACGATTACACTAGAAAAACTCGAATGCGACACGATTACGCTGAGACTACTCTTTGATTAGGATTTAACTCATTTCTAAACGGATTAGAGTGTAAGTAATTACATAGAAAATAAAATATACCAGGTTTCAGGGAAGGGAAGTTAAAGCAATTTGCCCCCCAAAATTGATTTTCCAGTTACAAAATATTCAGAGTATGCCAAGAAATTGCAAAACTTTTCATAATAAAGTATTTAATTCCCAAATTTCTTTTTATTCATTTTTCTTAAAATTAGGTTTTGTCATTTTTATTAAAAATTGTTGGAGAAATTTTTTTCCTGCAACACTAAAAATGCTTTCTGCAGACGCAGAACAAACACTTAATTAAAAATTCAATGACAATTTTAGATACATGGAGAACATTTACATTATTTCCTTCTCAGAATTCAAGTGGATTTAAATCTCCATCATCCAATGCCTTCGTTAGGTAATCCTCTTAACTTCATTCTCGGACACAATACAATTATGCCAAATTGTAATTTTCAGATTACGGATGATTACACAAAGACTTTTTTTTTTCTGATTAAGAATATGATTATGCTAGGAAGTATTACTTCGATTACGATTAAGATTATCATTACACGTGGAATGTTTTTTGATTAGGATTATGACTAGTATTACTCAATGTTTTATTTTTGTTACAATTACGATTACGACTTTCATTAACAATTCTTTAACGATTTTGACGGCAGTAAGAATTATGAAAAAAATCGCGTAATTGTAATCGATTATAATCGATTACTATTATTCATCGTTTGGTATGGTCTCTATCTATGGCATAGTTGGAACTAGTAATAGAAGGCTCGGAGTTCGCAAACGCAATTTTACCTTTCGTTAAAAAATAGTGTGTTTAAAATTTTTTTCATTGTGCTCATACAACAATCTATACATATATAAAACACATGCCTTTTTTTGTCATTCAATTTCTGAGAACTTATCGAACAGAATTTTTAAAATTATTCTTTTGTTTGGAAGTTCATACTTTTGAATGAGTAGATTGTATAAAATCTCTATATTTTAAACATAAATCGTTTTTCTGTTATTCAATTTCTGAAAATTTATCGAACCGATTTTCAAAACTATATTTTTGTTTGAAATCTGATACTTTCTGGATAAGTGTATAGAATTTCCCTCCAAAACACCAGATTTTTATGTGAGGTGGTAGGGAATACACTAGGAATGCCCTAAATTATTTTATTCTTATGCTATGCGTTCTCAATAGGGTCCGTACCGCATAGTCGATATAGACAGGTCTTTGTTACAGAAGGTACAGAAGGTTTGGAGCTCGCATGAAGCAGTCTTACATTTTTCTCAAATAAAATTAACTTGGGAAAAAACTTTACATTTGGATCATCTTCTATATATATTCAAAACATAAGCTATTTTCAATCATTTAACTTCTGATGATCTATCGTACCTAGTTTTAATTTTTTTGCTTTAAAACCGACACTTTCTAGATGAGCAATAGGTCAATAAAATATACTTACACTAGTCTTCTTTATGAGTAAATTTGCTGACTGCTGATGATCATACACAACCTCCGTTAAGTGATGATTTTCCTGAATTACCTGCTAAAATCCTATTTCTATACCTAAAACTTACTCTCTCGTTTCAAGGCCGTGTTCTGCGGCTACCCTATTCCAAAATTCCCTTTTCATTTTGTGGAGAAATGATCTCATTTTTTCCAAATTATGCGATACGTATAGTCTGAATTGGGACTTGTCCTAATTGCATACCACGTGCACCACTATGATCCTCTAGATCCCTTTTATGCTAACTTTCTACTATTATGATTTCTCAACCGTTGTACGACGAAGGTCAAAGAAAATTATCGGTTTACCCAGGAACTCCATAATGGTTTCTCAACCTTTTTATGACGAAGATTAAAGAAAACTATCGGTTTACCAAGGAACCTCATAATGATTTCCTTGAGATCCTTTAGAAAATATACTTTTCCAAAGAGTATGAACAGAAATAATTTTAAGGGTTTCACTTTACGACATATTATTGATTGTTGCTTTCTGCACTTCCTTTCTAAAGAGTTATTTGGAATAAGATCGTGGAAAATAAGTATTTGTTGACTTTCTATACTACCCCAACTGTATTGTTTTGTTCTGTCTTTTATTTGAACATTGCTCTTTTGTTTGATTTCTTTAATAATATTTCAAAAATTTAATATCTTGTTAGGGCTTTTATTTGTTTTAAAATTGCTAATTATTTCCCAATTTAAATTAGAGGTGCCTGTTTATTCATACAATTTTGACTGTGTATGTCTATGTGCATTGTTATTTCTGTGCTTTTCTCGTCCATCCGTTGTAACTACTCTACATCCTTTAGGTGAGCTGGCAGACCCGGATAATAATAATATAAAAAAAAAACCCTCTAAATATGCATAAATCTATATAAATGGCCGATTGTGAAGATAAATTTCGTTATGTCTCATGTGTTATGTGTCTTTATGTTCGTAATGCAGTTGTCGAAAATGAATCCCGAGAGTCTGGAGTGTGCATATACCCACCGGACAGAGTTTTGTAGACGTGCCATTTGGATATGTGTGACGTAGGTGACACAGAGAATATGCAATCGGGTTGCCTTCTGAAGTCGCAGTAAAAACGATAGTCTTCTGTAGGAAGTTTGTAGGTTGGGCCGTTTTCATCAGTAATCTCTGGAAGTAAAACATGAAAAGGTATAAAAACAGCTAATAGATGTCAAATTCTATTCTTAAATATATTTGACTTGAATGTTAGTATAAACAAAAAAAAGTAAATGTAACAGGGTGTATACAAAATGAAAAATGAATAGCTTGTAAAGTAAAGCGAATACATACATGTATGTTATTGTATACCATACAAGGTGTTTAAAAATTGTACGTCTAGATATCTTTTGATTGTAGATCCATGTGTTGCGTGGATCTTTGCCACACGTCCGGTCAAGACGTATAAATCATTGCTAATATTAATTTTCTCCAATGGTTACTTAATCTCGACTCTGGTCGTATCGTATAATACAATATAGAAAATCAGTTACTCTAAATGAGAGGACAATGAGGACACTAAGTTAAATATAAAAATAATAACAAATTTATGTACAATGATTAAAATAATAAAAAAACCAATTAACATTCTAACTTCAAATAAAATACACAATATCATCTCCCATAACTAATCTCCTTAAAACAGTATTAACTTTCACATCTAACTTCATTAAAAACAATATTATCTCCCATTATACAATATTAACTCTCACAGATATACATCCTACATTCCCCTCCGAAATGTATTTAAAATTATCAACTATCAACTTAAATTTAGGTCTTAGCTCATTTGCTCAATATACTTTGTCTGTTATCCTTATACAATAATTTGCATAGTTGCTCTTGATTCATCTACTATGAATCCCTGAATGTCGAGAGAGAGAATTCGATACCAAAATGTACGTAAGTAACATGCATAAGCCTACCTCGGGTCTTTCATGGAGGTTCCGGCGATCGAGCGGGTTCCCCGGGTTCTCGACATCACAGCAGTTCTTTGGAAACTTTTCACTCTTCAAATTGAAAATCAAGTCTCCATCCTCTTTCAAAATCCTAATTCTCTCTCGAACATCCCAGAATTGTCACCTCCTACACTTTGGCGCCCCTGCTTCCAATTGGTTTCACAATGTAGCCCCCTCTATGCAATTGGTCAGTATAGGGTTACACTTATGTCTCATTGAATCGTGTCATCTTAGAAATTTGATGAGAGACCCTGAAATTAATGTCTCAGTTGGCCCAGCTTCCCACGATCTGAAGGCGCACGTGCACCCAGGGGCGGTCAAGAGGTCAGTTTTATTTTTGGCCCACATTTCGGCCCCCTCTGTAATTTTAGCACATCCGTTTACGGAGCGAAAGGGGCGCTGATCTATTTCCGCTGCAGGTGGCTGGCTAGGGAGACTTGAATAAATTGCCGAAAACACACAAGGGCCCTCTCCATAAATGGTGATCTCCTTTTAAACTTTTCAATGTTACATTTGGTTCGACATAACAATGTAACACCATGGTTTTAATTTAAAAAATAAACTTTAAATAAGGCAGAGTTTAAGACTACATAAGATCAGATTTGGTCACGTGACACGTTTTAGTGAAAACAGTACTGAATTTAACTTTTTATTCAGGTTCTCTGCAAAGGAAGTTCCAATAAGAAAATGATTCCTTATTCATTTAAAGATCTTTTTTTATGGGGGGGGGGGAAGGCAACTGTTTTGGGCCGTGAAAAATTAACAATTAACTAATGTATTCTCTCGGGGGTACATTAGTCAATTGTTATTAGTTAGACGTTTGCCAATTGTTAGGCGTTAAAAGACAAAACTATTACTCAATGTATCTTCTCTCGTGAATGGGACAAACTAGATCTACGAGAATGATGTTAACAAATTTATCGCATAATATTACATATAAAAAGTGAAAATATTTAACAATAGTTAATATTCTTTAATTTTATGTGATTTTTGGTAAAATATGTGTAATATCTCGAGAACGGTTTATGCTAGAGTTCTAAAGTTTATACACTCACTGCCATAAAAATTTGCGCACCAAAAAGTAATTGTGGATCGCAACAAAACTTGACATGAAGGTACGTGTCAGGCAGATATGCAAATGATTAGAAAAATAGCGTGATTGCGCATTGCGTAATGCCACCAGAGGGCGTTGAACTTCGTTCTCCCTAGCGCAGAAAAAAGGTACGCAGAGGCTTTTCGTCTGTATTTAATCTGTTTCAGAGGGACGGTTTTTCATTAGGGATGCCGTTACGTCGCCATTGCAGACAATATGATCAGATGTCAGAGTTCGAGAGGGGAAGAATTATCGGGATGATATAAACCGGGTGGTCAACTCGGCCAGTAGCCCGTCAACTAGGCCGTTCTGACTTTACTGTGAGGAGGTGTTGGGATTAGTGGACAAGAGAGAGGTTGCATACACGGCGGCCAGGCTCAGGACACCCTCAGCCGACTAATAGCCGAGAAGACCGTCACATCACCCGACATTCACGCACAGGGCCAACTGCATCATTGTCCGCCATTCGGACACAGGTAGCACCTTTACTACGGGCCCCTGTGTCTATCCGTACCATCGCGAGGTGCCTAGCTGAAGGACATTTGGCATCGCTGCGCCTAGTACGTGTGCTGCCCAATGACATCCACCTACCGTCGCCTCCGTTTGGAGTGGTGTCGCTCTCGACGGGATTGGACCGGTCGTCTTCAACGACGAATCGAGATTCAATTTGGGCAGTGATGACAACCGTGTACGTGTGTGGAGGCCCCGTGGTGAACTCTCCAATCCTGCCTTCGCTTTACAGCGGCACATAGCTCCCACAGCTGGTGTGATGGTATGGGGTGCCGTTGCATACGACACCCAGTCACCTCTAATATTGATCCACGAAACCATGACAGCCTATCGGTACGTTCGTGACATCCTTCAGCCACATGTGTTGCCACTCATAACAGGGCTCCCAGGAGGCATTTTTCAACAGGACAGTGCTCGGCACACACAGCAAGGGTGTCACGGGAATGCCTCCGCAACACTACCACCCTTTCCTAGCATGCCCGATTCCCAGATTTGCCACCGATCGAGCATGTCTGGGATCACTTGGGACGGCAAGTTGGACAGCCTACGAATTTGGTCGAACTAGAGGCGCGCTTACAGTAACTGTGGAATGAGATGACGCAGGATGTGCTGCCAATGCGTTGGCCATACAGGACCTGTATGCCTCAATCCCCGCCCGTATCACATCGTGTATTCACGCTAGAGGTGGCCCAATAGGGTGCTAAAACCTCCATTCATTTGTAGTTTTTCCTGTAAAAAATTATCCTTTTGCTTTGATTTTGTATCAACGTTGTACTCACATATATAGAATTTCGTTCGATTCTGACAACTTGTTCTTGGTGCGCAAATTTTTATGGCAATGGGTGTTGTAATGCCAGAAATGTAAAGTAATAAATATTTGGAAGGATTAAAAAATAATGGAACCAGGAATGCGGGCGGATTATCCCCACGCTAAGCAGATGGGCGATAATATACAGGTGGCCCCATATCTTACATACCACGCCCATGTTTACATACCACGCTAAGCCGTTTGGCGGCAACCGAGACGGCGACGCCATGTCTACGGATTAGCCATCAGCTCTACATTTCAGCACGTGGACCGCCGACCGAAAAAGGGATATAAGTGAGAGTTGCTCGAAGTGGGAGTCAGAATTGGTCAAGGCAGGCTGTTGGAGTTAGACTAGTCAAGAAGAAGCGACGGTAGCAGAGTTAAGAGTTGTGTGTGCGTCTCTGATATAGGAATTCGAAGGAGAGCTCATGTTCATCTGGTATTGCAAGTGTAAAGTGTGACAAAGCATCGGTGTTACCCAAGTTATATGAAAGAAGATCAGGTACCGTACAATTAAACTATATGAGGATAACCTCTTTGTCTAAATTTGTGTTTTTAAGGAAAAGCTAATTATGCATCCCACCACGTGCTCCAACCAAATATCAATTCATCTGGCATTACACCCCCCGAACTACCATTGAGATGTATTCCACTATTGTGATATTTATTTAATTTGTAAAACTAAAGAGTGTAAATTGAGTATGTGATAAATAAATGTTTGTTCCTTTACTATTAACCTTAATTTTTAGTTGTTAACTTAGTATCCCGTTAAGCACAGAAATAGGTGGGTTTTGCGGCCACCAACGCAATGTACACAGCAGTAAGTTTTAGAACAGATTACATGTATAATTAATATACTAATAAATAATTAATTTAATGTAAAATGCATTTTTGACAATATTAATTTTAATCAACAAAATTAATAAATCGGCACATTTGGTGCTCGTGACTTTAGCAGTAACGGGAATAAAATAAGGATTTATGAAATTAATAAAAATGAAAGGAATAATAATAATAAAAAATAAATATTGATAAGGTTGGACAACTGGTGGCGACATAGATGATTGTGAAAATATTGTGCACAATTCTCATTTCTCCTTATGTTATATGTATGATTATGTAAAGTTTTATCAATGAAATGGAAAAAATGGTTCTTCTAAATGAGATCGAAGGTATAATTAGAAAAATGGGATATAGGAATGGGACCAGTTAAAAAAGTGGTGAAAAGTTCAATTATAACAAGGAGTTCAAGTTTGAAAGAAGATTCAAAAATATCAAATAAAAATTATAGTAAATTGGATAGAAATAATAAAAATATGGATATTTCAGTAATGCAGATCCTGCCATTATTTAGTGGGAGTAAGGAGGAAGATATAAATTTCTTTATAAAACAATTTGATGAATTAGCGGAGTTAGCAAGTTGGAAGGAAGAGCATAAAGTGGCTATCATTAAAACCAGATTAAAAGATAAGGCTATGCAGTTTTTAATTCAAAACCCTGAATTACAAAACGAAAAGGAGTTTGATAAAATAAAAATATTACTAATAAATAAATTTTCAAACAGAATAACGATAACGCAAGAACAGGACGCTTTCAATAATATAAAACAAACGCCTGATATGTCAGTGGACGAGCTTGTGCTAAAAATAAAAAACGCAGCGCGTAAATTTTTGAACCTTAAGGATACAACAGATGGAGAGGTAGAGAAAATAACCAATAAAATAATGTTGGGAAAATTCATTAGCGCATTACGCCCTGATTTGGCAATTGAAGTAAAGAAAAAAGATCCGCAGCGGTTTGAAGATGCCATAAAAGATGCCGAACTGTTTGAAATAATTCTTAATGATAGGACTCCAGAAGAATCACATAACGAACTGAAAGAAATGTTACTTACAACACAGGTTCAAGATTTGACTTTAGAAATTAATAAATTAAAATTGCAAAATATACCAAATCAATCCATGGAACGAGCTGTTTTTTGCATAGGGTGCGGAAAAAATGGACATTATTTCTCAGATTGCTGGTACAATGAGTGTAATACTGCATTTGCAAGGAATCCCAAACGAATGAATTATCAGCAATATGGGTTGGAGCAAACAAATTATATCAGAGGAAACAGAAACGAAAATCTCAGAAATTTTGAACGAGGAGGATATAATAGAAATAATAGGGAATATCAAGGAAATAATAATGATCAAAGAAATTATTACGATCAATTAGAAACCAACGTAGAAAATAGAGAGAGGCAAAGTATAAGAGGAAATTTTAGGGGGCGCAACGGAAGAAATATAAGATCAAACACATATGAGAGAAACAATAATAATAGTAATTTAAACTAAGAGCTGGAATTTGGGACCAAGGAACGAATCGTACAAATTCCAGAGAAATAAATAAATTCGGTTCACAAACATATAGAAATAACAAAAATGGAGATGACTGGCAAAACTATACAAATTTGAAGAGAGGACAATATTATGAAAATAATGATAAAGCAAAATATGATACCAAAAGTATCCTTTCAAGCGAATGTGAAAACGTATCTAGCCCACAATTACCGATGGTAGAAATAGATTGCAAAGGAATAAAAATAATAAGTGTAATTGATAGTGGGGCTCAAGTTAGTATTATAGATTTGGAAACATTTCAAAAACTAAAACAGAATAGAAATGTAAAAATAAAATACATAACCAGAAGAGTAATACTTCAGACGTTTACTAAAGAAAATATAGAATTTTTAAATTGCATTCAATTTTCATTTAGAATTGGAGAAAAGGCATGCAAAAATTATTTTTTCGTGACAAAACAGAACTTTCAGGGGCAATATAAAATGCTTTTAGGCTACGACTTTTTATCCTCACATAAAGCAATTTTAAATACAAAAGATAACGAAGTACAATTTGGGAATACTGCGATTAAATTGTATAAAAGTGAAAATACAAACCCAATACAGAATTCAAAACAAAAACCACAAAGCCAGGGAATTCGCGATGAAAATAGATATAATAGTAATTATGAAAATTATAATACTGATGACGACGAATATAAGGAAATAAATAGTTGTTATAATGAATCCAATAATGAGAATGAAGATAGAATAAGCGATGATAATGATGACGACGAATATGAGGAAATAAATAATTGTTGTAATGAATTCAATAATGAGAATGAAGGTAGAATAAGCGAGGATAATGAAAGCGATAACGATAGAAAAAACTCTAATATGCAAAATTGTAGCACTCGCGATAATGTAAATGATGAAAAATGGTTACCAAGTTCTAATGAAAGTAATAAGAATAAGAATGTTAAAAAGAAAGAGGAAAAGCAGATTTTCGCTAAATTGAAAAGAAAAATAACATTAAAGCCAGGGGAGTCAGAGATAGTCCAATTGATTTTGTCACAGGAATTAAATGAGGGACAGGATGTTTTATTTTCTCCAATAAAAATGGCAAGAACATTAATCACGGATGAAGCGATCCAAAGTATAGAAAATAAAAATAAGATTAGAATGTTGTTATACAATGAAAAAAATTGCCAAATTACACTTAATAAAAATATGAACGTGGGTATAATAACAGAACAAATCGAAATTGTTGATACAAAAAATAAAAGCAGTAAACCCACGTTGGAAATTAATAATATTCAAAATTTAAATAAAACAGATTATCAACAAATTCGGGAATTAAGAAAGAAAGAAATATCTCCAGACGATTTTCAAGTACAGCACTTAAATAAGGAAGATAGAAATAAAGTTATTGCATTAATGATGACCAATACAGAGGTTTTTTCAAAGTCATATGCTACCCTAGGTAAAACATCAGCAATAGTACCGAAAATCGAACTTATGCACAATTATCCTATTCAGAGTCGACCATACCCAATTCCGAGAGCAGTACGAGAAATTGCGCAAAAAGAAATTAGGGAATTATTGGAAAATGACATTATTGAAAGTTCACAAAGCACATACGCTAGTCCCATTATTCTTGTAAAGAAACCAAGTAAACCAAATGAAGAACCTAAATATAGACTTGCTATTGATTATAGGGCCATAAACGCGTATTTACCACTTTTGCCAATAAACTTACCAAAGGTGAAGGATATATTACAAAATATCGCTGGTAGTAAAATTTATACAGTTATGGATTTGAAGGCGGCGTTTTTTCAGATCGAACTAAGAAAACAAGATAGAAAGGCCTTAACGTTCACAACTTTTATGGGAAATTTTAATCCTAAAAGAATTCCGTTTGGTCTTAAAAACTCAGGAGCATATTTTCAACTTTTAATGAACAAAGTGTTAGGAGATCTATCAGAGTTAAAAATATACTTTTACTTAGATGACTTAGTCATATGCGCACAAAATAACGACGAAATGTTAGAGAAAATCAAAATTGTTTTCCAAAGATTGAAAGAAAATAATTTAACACTCGACCCGGCGAAGTTACAGATATGCAAATCGCAAATTGAATTTTTAGGATATAAAGTAAATGCGAATGGTATAAGCCCATCAATAAAAAACTGTGCAAAAGTGCAAAATTTCAAACAACCCCAAACGGTTAAACAAGTAAAAAGCTTTCTTGGGACAACAAACTATTTTAGAGGTCTGATAAAAAATTATGCACAAATTGCAGAACCGTTGGTAAATTTGACAAAAAAGAATGTTAGGTTCGAGTGGAATAATGAATGTAGAAAAGCTTTTGAAAAATTAAAAAATGCAATTTTTAAAGAACCAGTTGTAAGACAGCCTGATGAAGTAAACCCATTTGTCTTAACTACGGATGGCTCAGGTAAGGGAATTAGTAGTATTTTGATGCAAAGGGTAAATGGAGTCGATCATGTTATCGAATTTTATTCAAGACCTGTGAACCCGGCAGAGAAGCGTTATCCTGCAATAAAGCTAGAATTGCTAGCTATACACGCATCCTTACAACACTTCAGAGAATATCTGTTCGGAAGGAGTTTCACCTTGCTGAGTGACGCAAAATCCCTTATGTACCACATAAAATTAGATAAAATGCCAAATATCATATCGAGGTGGCTAATTGACATAAGTCAGTATGATTTTAAATTCAAATATCAAAAAGGTGAAAATAACGCAAGTGATTATTGCTCGAGATATGTATTTGACAATGATAACCAAAGCAAATATGTAAATACTTTAATTAAAAATGATGAGATAAATGTGGAGAAAATATTAGAGCAACAAATGGTAGATGAAAAATTAAGTAAAATTAGAGAGGAATTACAAAAAGGAAGAAACCGATATCACAATAACAAGGTATACTATATTGATAGCCAAAATAAACTGTTAATGGTAAAGAAGGAAAATAAAAGACAAACGTATAGGAAAATAAATGAGAATAAGGTTGTAATACCGCACTCGCTAAAGGGAAAGATAATAGAAATAGCACATTTCCCTCATTTCGGAGTAAAAAAGACATACCAATTACTTTCAAGAAAATATTTTTGGATAGGGGCTTTCCAAGACGTGGAAAATTTTTGTAAGTCTTGTAATCAATGCTTATTAGTAAAACACAAAAATATACCACCAGCCAGACTTCAGGCTATGCCAGAAATATTAAAACCAGGAATATATTTACAACTGGATTGCGTAGGAAAACTACCGCGCAGTAATGGAGGAAATAATTTTGTAATTACAATTGTAGACATGTTTTCACGATACTTTGAGGCCTATGCAGTCAGAGACATTACTGCTAAAACAATAGTGAATAAGCTAACAAACTTCGTGACAACTTATGGAGTTCCAATTATTATTCAAAGCGATAATGCTCAAATTTTTAAAAGTAAAGAATACATAGATTTTACAAATGCATTAAATATTGAAAGGCGATACAGTTCGGTTTATTTCCCAAGTTCTTTAGGTCGTTGTGAAAGAATACACAGAGACATGAAACAATGTATAATGTGTTTGTCAAAGACTACGTTTGAATGGGATGAATCTTTAAAATGGTTTAAGTTTTATGTGAATAACACTATTAACAGTAATACAGGATTTGAGCCTTCATTCCTGTTCTATCTTAGAGATTTATCATTGCCATTTGAAAATATTAAACAAACAAACATACCAAGTAAGGAAGAAATAGATATAATGTATAGTGATGTAAATAATTATAAAAATTATGTGGCACAGCATTTAAAAAATATAGATAAAGTCGTGAAAGACGCATCGGAACAACAAAAGCTGATAAATGACAAACAAATAAAGAAATATAAAATAGTGAGAAAAAACGATATATTTATAGGAGCGACAGTGTACCTAAAAAAGTTCCTAAAACCAAGGGTATTAGAGGATCGATATGATGGACCATTTAGAATTACGAAATTAGTCCGAAATAATAATGTTATAATATGTCTTAAAAGTGATGAAAATAAAACTTATAAAGTGCACATAAATAAACTATACATGGCAGCGGAGCGAAAACAATATTTGAAAGATAGTGACGAAAGCGAATCAAACCACACACACACACAGGACAAAGAAAAAAATCAAAATGAGAAAGTGATTAGAAATAATGATCAAAGTCAAATTAAGGAAGGGAAGGTCACTAAAGAAAAGCAATTAAACTGTGAAAATAATAGAAATGATGATGAGGTTTGTTATAATGCCAGAGGGTATAATTTTCGCCCTCGAATTGTTGTAAATAGTAATTTCATAAAACAAAGAATATGAAAAATATGTAAAAAGTTTGTAATTAATGTCATAAATAGAAAGTGATAATTGAGTGTATATGTATATGTTTTTAATTGTGGATATAAGTATATTTCAAAAAGTATGTTATGTATTTCTGACATTACATATATGGCAAGTTCAAAAAAAAAAAAAAAAAAAAAAAAAAAAAAAAAAGTGAAATAACAAAGTAATTTATAAATAATATGGTGGTATGGAATTCAACCATAACCAAGAATCGGAAGTTGATAGTTGCACTACTACAATATGTTACAAAATGAAATGATAACAAGAAAATGTATAATAATAATAAAGTAATGAATGCTGTTATGTAATGATATGTCGTATGTAAATAATTATGTAAAAGGAGAAATGAAAATTATGCATTGCAAATAATATATATCAAAATTTACAATTTAATAATAATGTGAATGTTGGTAATCCTCATGTAATTTATGGTACATTATGTCAATTATGAATAATGGACTAACTTGACAAGGAACTATCAAGAAACTACAAAGAACTATCAAAGCTATGAGTTGTACGAGGCTAAATAGTGGAACTCAGCCTTTCTCACGATGGATGAACTTATGTGTTTGCGAGGAACCATTGTGAACTTAATTTCTTACCACTGGGGTGAAACTGTGGGAGAGTAACTTTTGGACTTTTTTTTCGCGGGGGGGTGAGAATGTAATGCCAGAAATGTAAAGTAATAAATATTTGGAAGGATTAAAAAATAATGGAACCAGGAATGCGGGCGGATTATCCCCACGCTAAGCAGATGGGCGATAATATACAGGTGGCCCCATATCTTACATACCACGCCCATGTTTACATACCACGCTAAGCCGTTTGGCGGCAACCGAGACGGCGACGCCATGTCTACGGATTAGCCATCAGCTCTACATTTCAGCACGTGGACCGCCGACCGAAAAAGGGATATAAGTGAGAGTTGCTCGAAGTGGGAGTCAGAATTGGTCAAGGCAGGCTGTTGGAGTTAGACTAGTCAAGAAGAAGCGACGGTAGCAGAGTTAAGAGTTGTGTGTGCGTCTCTGATATAGGAATTCGAAGGAGAGCTCATGTTCATCTGGTATTGCAAGTGTAAAGTGTGACAAAGCATCGGTGTTACCCAAGTTATATGAAAGAAGATCAGGTACCGTACAATTAAACTATATGAGGATAACCTCTTTGTCTAAATTTGTGTTTTTAAGGAAAAGCTAATTATGCATCCCACCACGTGCTCCAACCAAATATCAATTCATCTGGCATTACACCCCCCGAACTACCATTGAGATGTATTCCACTATTGTGATATTTATTTAATTTGTAAAACTAAAGAGTGTAAATTGAGTATGTGATAAATAAATGTTTGTTCCTTTACTATTAACCTTAATTTTTAGTTGTTAACTTAGTATCCCGTTAAGCACAGAAATAGGTGGGTTTTGCGGCCACCAACGCAATGTACACAGCAGTAAGTTTTAGAACAGATTACATGTATAATTAATATACTAATAAATAATTAATTTAATGTAAAATGCATTTTTGACAATATTAATTTTAATCAACAAAATTAATAAATCGGCACAGGTGTATCAATCGTTTTCAAATGAAAAATTACATAAGAAATGATTATTTGTATTATTGACAGTTTTGAGTTTTTGATAATTTTTTCAAAATTTCATTTAAAACAAATAGGCTTCAAGTATTCACTGATTGTAATTTTTGTACTTCCATTCGTTTGTGAGATATCGTCTCCACAGACTCTCTCACACACACACACACACCACACACACACATACACACAGACATAACCCTAAAAACTTCCCTTAGGTCAATTAAATATTTCAGCTAAGAAACAAACACCTTCAATTTCTATAAACAAATCTAATGTGGGCAGCACATGACACTTACCCTATATAGTGCAATGAATTTTACTTCTTTCACAGTGGAAAAAGGATGCACAAGATCCACGGCACAAAGTTTTTAACTTTGAAGTGTACATTTGGCGCTTTTCCGGTTGACAACATGCAAAGCAATTTACCAACAAGTACCCATTTAATTTATATTTCACTCAACTCTAAATTGACAATTATCAATATTGATAGCATCGGCAATAAGTCGCTAGTTGGAAATAGTTGATATATTAAAATGCACTCTGTTATAAAAAAATATATGCACCTGAAGGGGCAGCATTCCGTCACTCATCGCTACGAAAAACTCGCCAGTTATTCCCTCGGCTCTGGAGAATTCTTTTGGAGCTGATGGCATAGCGCGAGATCAGTAATCGAAAGGTTCCGAGTTCGAACCTATCCCCCACCATCGGGGATCTGCGCCCCCCACACACCCATAAAAAATGGGGCTACAGCGGCGAATCTCGGCATCATTTGAGGAGATATGCAAATGATTAGAATTTGGGAGAAAAATAAGAGTTTTATTAAGAAGTGGTTGCAACAAAAATATGACATTTTAGTAAGTGGTAAATCCCGCCTCCCATGGCAGTTATACAAGTCGATATTCTGTACGCGGCATAGAGTCAATTGAGTTGCTTATGTCCTTCTGTGGAAGACTCTGCCACAAATGTTGCAGCTGGTCAGCTAATTTAGCGGTACTCTAAGAAGGCAGCAGTTGGCGTCCCAGCATGTCCCAGACGGGTTCTACTGGTGATAGGTCTAGGGACATGGATGGCCATGGGAAGGTATTAAATCTCAAAGGCATTGTTGAGAAAGCCTTGCAGTATGTAGTTGAGCATCGTCCTGTTGGTAAATGGAACCTGAGCGACATGGTAGTATAGACAGAGCAATCGACGGCAAAATAGCGTCGACATACAAAGGAGCCGTCGTGTTGGCTTGTAGCACAACTAGAGGAGGTCAGCTGTCCCCTGAGACGGCCCTCCAGCATGTCACACCACGTGTGATGGCCGTGTATTGCCAGTTCTCCTGCACACACGTATGCGGCTGTCATTCCCACTGAGAAAGAAGCGGTATTTATCGCTAAAGACAACATGCTTCCAATCGGACACTGCCCAGGCTGTCCGAGTTTGGCACCAATCCAGACGGCTCTGACTATGTTGAGGGGTCAGTGGTAAGCGTTTTAATGGACGTCACCGCCTAATCCAACCGTTTGCCAGTCGTCTCCGAATACTATCCTTTGATACAGGATGCATGAAGGATGGCAAATGCATTTGAATGACTGCTAGAGACGCCATTGGTGTGGACGTGGCTCTTTTCTGACTGCACGATCCTTTCGAGCAGTTGTCTGTGTGGGGCGTTCTGAGCCTCTGAAACGGTTACATGTGCTTTCTTTGATCCACTGTTGCCAACACCAAGCAATTACCATATCACTCCGATCAAGTTGGCGACTGATACGTTTGTTGGACCAGCACGCTTGCCTTAGGCCTATAATTTTTCTAAATCCGCCAATTGTTCGTAACGCCGTTGCATATGTTCCAAAGGTATCTTTGTACATAACTTGCAGTATCAAAGCAGAAAATTCCGTTCCAAATGCCCGTGAGTGAGAACACCGGTCGTTTTAAATGCTGCATGATGCATCGTTCTCATGCGCGTTGCATGAGCCATATAACATCATTGTCGTTGACAGTTTGATCTGCACAACTCTTAAAATCTCATTTGCATAACGAGTTTCACGGTTGTAGCTCAATTCTTATGGTTGCATATAGTTTTTTGCAAGAGTGTATTTGAGTAATTAATTCATCAATTTGGAGTGATTTTCGTTAACTCGGCGTCATTTTTGACGATGTTTTCATTAATCTGGGGCAAAATATCACCTTGTTGGCGATATTTTGCTATATGAGTCACCAAGTTCGCCAAAGTTATCGCCAAACGTTACAGACAAACTGAGGGAAGAACATTTCTTATACATTAATGCCTGCTGGAGAATTTTTAGGCGTCAAAATTCAAAACTATTATTGAAAGTATCGTCTTTCGTGAATGGAGCGAACTAGATCCACGAGAATTAAGTTAACCAATTTATCGCATAATATTACATAGGAAAAGCGAATATATTTCACAACAGTTAATACTTTTTTATTTTGTGACTTCTTTTGTGATAAATTTATTTGAAAAATAGGCAGTATCTATAGTTCATGCTAGCGTTCTAATGTTTGTATCATTTGTTTTAGAATAAAAAATTATCATTTACGTAACATTATTAAAGGTTCTAATTTTTATATGATTTCTTAAAAATTTCATTAGAAAATTTGGAGGGGGGGGTCTTTCGAACATTCAATTGCATTTCAAATCAATAGGGTTCCAGTATTCACTCATTGTAATATTTGTACCAAATCTCGTTTGAAACACTTCATTCATTCGTGAGATATTGAGCACACATATCTTGAGAATGATTCATGCTAGCGTTCTAAAGTTTTTGTCAATCGCCTTTTAATGACAGTCACATATGAAATGATTATTTACTTAACATTATTGAAGATTCTGATTTTTTCAAAATTCCATTCGAAATTTTGAGGGTCTTCCGAACATTCGATTGCGTTTAAAATCGATGGGCTAGTATTTACTGATTGTAATTTTTGTATCAAATTTTGTTCGAAACGCCCCCCCCCCCCTCCCCCCCACATCACCTGAAGAACATTCGATTCAAGCTCAACTCAAGGATGCTTGAAACGTGCTCTTCGTCGTTTGAATTTTCGATTCGGTCACAATACTTTCCTATACATTATATACTATGTATATATTGTATCCTCTCCAAAAGATTAATAACCAAAAAGTTTCCATAGCCTAAATGTTTCATTGCTGAAACTATTTAAAACATTTTGACAAATAGTTAAGCGTAGAGGTTTTTAACCTTCAAAAATCGATGTTACAAATTTATTATAAGACAATATATCACTTTTTTAGGATTAATTTGAAATGAACCTATCGCACGTAAATAAAACATGCAGCGATAGAAAGTCATTCTCATGCATCATACTTTTCCCTAGTTTGACTATACTTTAAATCCTTTTTTATCAATTGCAAATATTTATGCTTGTCCGCATAATTATATAACTAAAATACGAACGGATAAGAAAGCAAATTCCCAATTGGCGTAAAAACCAATGGTGATTAAGGACACTTCAGCCAATCAGAAATGGGTTACATTCGATAAATTTTCTTTTCCCACTTCGACAGGCAAATTTAATTATTCTTCATTTCAGCTAGTTATACTTTTGGAGTTTTCTGGAGTCAAATATAAAACTCATGACCACGGGTGTACAAGAATTGCGTTGTAATCCAATTATTCAAAAAAAGTTTATTTGCAAATGGAAGTTGCATACTAACAATAGTTCTCAAAATATTATTTTTTATTTTTATATAAAATATTTTACGTGAAAAAAAATTATAGGATGTGTGCCGATTATTATTTTTGTTTATTAAAAATATAATTGTCAAAAATGCATTTTACATTAAATTAATCATTAATTTGTATATTAATTATACATGTAATATTTTCTAAAACTTACTGCTGTGTACATTGCGTGGGTGGCCGCAAAACCCACTCATTTTTGTGCTTAACGGGATACTAAGTTAACAAACTAAAAATAAGGTTAATAGTAAAGGAACAAACATTTATTTATCACATACTTAATTTGCACTCTTTAGTTTACAAATTAAATAAGTATCACAGTAGCGGAATACATCTCAAGTGTAGTTCGGGGGGTGTAATGCCAGATGAATTGATATTTGGTTGGAGCACTTGGTGGGATGCATTAATTAGCTTTTCTTTAAAAACACAAATTTAGACAAAGAGGTTATCCTCATATAGTTAATTGTACGGTACCTGATCTTCTTCCATATAACTTGGGTAACACCGATGCTTTTTCACACTTTACACTTGCAATACCAGATGAACATGAGCTCTCCTTCGAATTCCTATATCATAGACGCACTCACAACTCTTAACACTGCTACAGCCGCTTACTCTTCACTAGTCCAACTCCCAACAGCCTGCCCTGACCAATTCTCACTCTCAACTTCGAGCAACTCTCACGTATATCCCTTTTTCGGTGGGCGGTCTACGTGCTGGAATGTAGAGCTGAGGGCTAATCCGTAGACATAGGGTCGCCGTCTCGGTTGCCGCCAAATGGCTTAGCGTGGTATGTAAACATGGGGCGTGGTATGTAAGATATGGGCCACCTGTATACTATCGCCCACCTGCTTAGCGTGGGGATAATCCGCCCGCATTCCTGGTTCCATCATTTTAATCCTTCCAAATATTTAATACTTTACATTTCTGGCATTACAGGATGTTAACATGCGCCATTCTCAAGATTTTGTAATTTTTTCTTACATAAAATATGTGTAATTAAAAAAAGTCATTTATAGAATGCTAACAGGCATCGTTCTAAAGATGTTATAGTTTTTCTTATTTAAGTATTTTTAATTAAATTTATCTTTTATGGAATGGCAATTTGCGCCGCTCTGAAGATGCTGTAATCTCTAAAATAATATTTATACTATTCCTAGATTTTAATCTTCGCATTTTTATCTCTTGAACCCCTTTAACAGCTCTGCCCTCCCTCTCACAACGATGGTAGATATTACACTACTCAGTATGCTAGTTCTGTATGTGTATGCTATTTCATTGAGTGAATGTTTTATTTGTCATTTCCCAAGGCATAGAACTTTTTAAAATTAGGGCATATAGCAAGTTTCTTGCTGCCATTGTATAGATATTGGCTATTCCATGCTAACGCTTTCATAATAGGGTCAAAACCGGTCCAAAAATGCTGTTTACTACTATGGGAATAAATAGTTTTATAAATATTTGTATATGTCCAAATCATACCCAATTAAAAAAATAAAAAGCGTGTTTGTTTTTTAAGAATTAGCGTTTTGTCGTACATGCAAATTATACAGCAATCATCAACATACAACAGTCTCAAAACCAAATTTTTGGTTTTGAGACTGTTTGGAGGGTATTTTTTTTTGTAAATATTTGTCCATTTTTTAATTATCGGATGTGTTGTGCAAATGCCCAGATCTTTAGCTGTTATTTAAAACAAGGCAAGTCTCTAGGGCAAAAATTAGCTGTATTTTAAATGTATTTGAAAATATATTAAATTTCATACATTTTGGGAATTTTTTTTCGAATGCACTTGACACATTTCCAGATGATTGCTTAACACTTATAAACCCGTGAGTTTCTATGCCAAGAATTGGCTGTGTAATTCGCGGGACATGCGTGTTTCTTTTGCTAAATTTGGGGCTTTCATTAGGTTTTTGTAAATAATTAAAAACTTTATTAATTTTTTTTAGTTTTCGAACGCCCTTTGCACATTTCCAAATAATTTCCTCACTTTAGAAAAATTAAAAAAACAAAACAAAAAACCGCTAGTTTCTAGACCAAGAATTAGATTTGTAAAATACAGGATATGCATAATAGCATACATACATTGTCCAAAGGAAATTAATATGATATGATTTATAGTACTCTTAAGGGATTGCCGTTGCTTCATTTTCTCGGTATTTGTTTTAAAAAATCGTCAAGACACGAAAGTAAAAAAAAAATATATCCAAATGGTCCACCAGAAAATCTACCTACATGTGGCTATACACATATTCTTAAATACATCGAAATTGCATTTTTTGGGTTATCTGATACTTATTTCGCAGCATCCAATACAGGAAAATTAGCTAATTCTACAGTTTGATTTCTACAGAAAGTTGTGCGTATGTTCGTATTCTAACAACATTTTATTTTTAATTCTACATGTTTTTTAAGAAAACGCATCACAGTAACAGATACATCTCCCTTAATGAATTGCGGAGGACTGCGGTTTTTTCCCGGTGAATTGCACATGCCCGAGCTCTCTCCTAGATCGTTTATTTTATTTATTTATTTTTTTCCAGGTTTGTGGATCGCATGCGTGTAAATTTGGTTTGAAACTAACATTAAGCTATACGGCGTTTTTCAATATGTGTTCTAGTTTCGTGTAAATTTACGGAAAGTTAAAAAAATTTAATGCATAATTTCGACCACATTGGACATTTTCTCATTTTGGGCTTCCTCTATTAAATTGAATTTCAAAAAGGGGTTCCAAGGCCAAAAAGAAGCAACTTGAGGCGTGCATATCACACTTTAACGTTGTTCGGCTGCGTTCCCTTTCGGAGTTGGCGAAAATCCTTCGCGCTTGAAGATGAAATTCTGTATTATTCAAGTAGTATAGCGGGCCCTTATCTAAGACCTAAAAAATGCCGAATAATTCGTTTGGGAAAATTAATCCTACCCCGTGTTTCAGGCTAGTAAAATGGCCTTTAAAGCTGTTATTTGGGAGCCCTCTATTCAAAATTTGCAGAATTATCAAACATATTTGCTAAATGTTAATAAAACTTCTAAAAATCGCTTAAAAATTAAAATTAATAAAATGTGGGTTGACAAATTTCAACAAAAATATGATATATTACATATTTACATGGTGAATTGCATGTTTAATTGCTTTAATAAGTTTTCATCCAGCATAATAAATGTTAAAGTTTATTATATTTTAAATTGTACTCGGGAGGAAAACGCAAGCGGCAGGGGTCAAGGTCCCCATCCGAAAGCTCTAAATCCTATTTTCATTTGCTTATGGAACGCGATTTTTCAAATAAAATTTTCGTGAAAATTTTGACAGCAATAAAGTATAATATATTATCATATATAAAGTATAATATATTACAATTGATACAATTTGTGAGTTTAAGAAAAGGGCCCTAGATGCGCAGTACTCCCCCCCCCCTCTTCTTTTCAAAAATCCATGTATTTTTTATTTGATCAACCGAAGCATGTGCTTACAGAAGTGCCAACTTTCAAACGGTAAAAACAGGAGACTATTTTGTCGCAAATATATTGTTTGCTTATGTCATTTGAATATTTGTTTAAAATTATGTGTGTTTCTTATAAATAAAACATTAAAATACTGTACCATTTAAGTACATTATGCTTTAAACTCATCTGAAAAAAAATTTCATTAAATATCTTTTGAATTAAAATAGTGTTAGTAACAAATTATATAAAAAAAGATAATTTGATAATATTAATCCTTGATGTATTTATTAAATCTTAATGCCCCTCCCCCCTCCCCCCGAAAAAAAATACTGCATTAAATATGAGGGGTAGTACTGGTAGAGTATGAAATTTCAGGACACCAATTTCACAAAATTTCAGGATAATAAAATGTAAAACAAAAAATATATAAAGGTTTTATCAGGTGAAAATTACTTTATAATGAAAACAAATATTTATGTTTGGTAAAACACGGGTTTTCACTGAAGAGAGTAACAAATATTGATCTTTAATAAAAAACAAAATATAGCAATGAAATATATTCCTGCCGAAATGGTTACCTTTTTATTTGCCTAAATCATTGCTTTAATACCAGTTTTTGGAAAATATCCCTTCACAGAGTTCATACCCATTTTTCAAAATAGAAAAATTTGTATTATGCAAATATAATTAAAAAATTAACCTTAATAATTAGACATAATATGAAAATAAGCTAGTTTAGTCGATCTAAAATGTGACATTTAAATGATGGAGATGGGTGGAAAAGAGATACTAACGTACTCTCGTCAATTCAGGCGAAGTAACTAAATTGCGCAATTGCACTCTTTATGTGAAAATAATTAAGAAATTAACCGTAATAATTAATCAAAATATGAAAATAAGCTAGTTTAGTCAATCAAAAATGCAATATTTAGAAGATTGAGATGGATGGAAAAAGATACAATTGTACTTTGCGCGATCGCACTGTTTATGCGAAATTAATGAAGAAAATAACATTTTAGTAATTTACGCTGAATTAGACAACATTTGAAAAAGTATATTTATTACTTTCATAAAATAAGCTATCGCGATCTTTTACATTACACGCGGCTGTAAGTTCCGTTAATTTGATTGGCAATACCGTGCATTTTATTATGGATTTGCTATGATCCCGGGAATGGTAGAGATTAGTGCTAAAAAAGCAGAAAATCGGTGTTTCCGAGGAATTATATAATGTCTGGGTAATTGATAAATTTCAAACAAAACAAAAAAAAAAAACGGAGAATTTCGTTAGTAATCCGGAGGCCGGAGAATTAATGAAAAATCCGGAGAGTTGGAACGTCTGTCTTAAAACATAACTTTTGCAAATAAATTCTGATAGAATAAACAATGTACACTGTATTACATATATTGGAGTTGTGGATTTAAAGAGGAGGCTCGAGATGTCTTAGCTCCTTCCTTTAAAAAAGGCATGTTTTCTTCAATTAATCAATGGAAGCTTAAAATATAACTTTTTCTAAATATTTTGATAAATAATCTTTCTGCATTCTGTGTTTGGAACAAGAAAAGAAAAAACGCCTCACACTGTCTGTTACTTGTTTAGACTTTTGTTCTGTGGGCCCGCATAGGACCGTTTGGATTTGCATTTTATTTGAACAGTTTCGGACGATATTCACCTTCCGAAACCGATTATTTCTTTCAAACTTGTTTGATACCACTCGACTACAAGCTTGTTTGATGCTCATGAAGCTTCCGAAACAAGTTGTTTTCTATTTATTTTGTCATGGAGTACTCCAGATAGTAGTTTATTCGCGAACAAAAATTCTTCTTTTGTTCATTGACATTTATTCTAGGTCCTTTTTTTCATTTTTTTTCTAGTTTTCATTTAGCTATGCTTTCCTTCATGTGTCACGTGTGCAACTCTATTCACAGCTGTCCTTCTTTACTTTTGCTGGCCGGCTGCTCTGTGTTTACCTGATGAAGGAGATTGCCTTTCGCATTCGAAGCCGGTTGACAGCTTTATTTTGTTCTATACAAATTTTAACGAAAATACACTCTGACGTAAAAAATATATGCACCTATAAAGAACAGAGATGTATCTGCAAAATTCGGCATGCAAATGTTTATGCAAGTGATCAAACTGTCAGCGCCAATGATATATTATAGGGCTCTTGCAAAGCGCATGAGAACGACGCATTGTCAGCATTCAAAACGATCAGTTTTCTGGCTCACGGGCAATTGGAACTCTATTTTCTGCTTTGATAATGCAAGTTATGTACAAAGATGCCTTTGCGACGTACTCGACGGCGCTACGAACAATTGTCGGATTTAGAGAGAGAAGTTGTTTCTAGGCCTAAAGGAAGGTGCTTGGCCCAATAGACGCATCAGTCGCTGCCTTGGTCTGAGCGATATGGTAATTCCTTGTTGTCTCCTGCTGCGGAAATCTGTATAGAGGTTTTTATTCCAGTTTATGAAAATATGCACGTCGCCGAGATTTTTTTTTAAATTTCAGTTAGTTCAAGGTTATAAATATTTAAAATCGAAATTTGGCTGTTTTAAAATAGCCTGCTGCCATTCTTCAAACAATAGTCTGCTGGGATAAATTGGTTTTTAAACCATTTGGGTAATAAATCTGGGTAATAAAATAAAAAAGTGTAAAAAAAATAAAAAACGATCCGGGTAATAAAATGAAGAAGTCTAACTTTCTGAATTTTACAGATATCATTTTGATTTTTAAGTGCAAATTTATTAGTGGTTTAAGAATTCGCTCGATAAATCTCTTCTACAGCACAAAAGTATTCGGCGACAGCTTTTAATTCTCTAATTTTATTTTTCGCCGTTCACGGAAGCAAATCAGACGAAAGACATGAAGTAATTTAAATTGAAGTTTTCTTATTTCTTGAATTTTAAAGATATGATTTATATTTTTCAAAATGCAATACAATTCCTTGTCATTGCAAGCATTCTATGAAAACAATTACTTGAATCAGATAACAACAACCATAATACTTATTATTACCTCCCTGCATTTCGTTCAATCCTGAAGGTGTCGCAGCGCAACGTGAGAAGGCGTGTTTAAGTGCTTATTTAGGGCGTACGATTTGATGCGGATTAAATGCGTGCTCGTATATTCAAACCGACATCGCAATCATTTAGACGTTAACTGAGGGCGTATTAAACCCGCTGAGCCAGCAGAGTGCATGTGCGCCCGCGAGGTGAACTATCATTGTTATTTGCAATAGAAGCTGAATCCTATTTTTGTCTAAATTTGTCTTACCATAATGGAATTATCAAACGATAGTTTCGGTAGTCAACAGGAAAGCCAATGGATTGGTGGTTGCCTTTACAGTACAGAATAATGCATTTTAAGGAAAAACTTGAATCATTTAATGCTCCATATCACTAAAACCGCTCATGTTTGCTCGTTCAATTCTGTTACAATATATTTTGTGCTAGTTATTATAATATAAGACAAGCATGTAACCTAAAATGTTATATCTTTTCCTTTAGAAAGTCCGCTGGAAAAGCATTTTTCCTGAGAGCTTATCTAGCTAGCATAATTCTGCTCTTTCTTTTACTTATTGCATTTGAAAACTCTTGAAATTAACTTTATATAAATTACGTAACTTTCAAGTAAAAATTTGTAGAATGTAATAAATTTTAAACTGTATTCAATAAAATAATAAATAAATTACGTAACTTTCAAGTAAAAATTTGTAGAATGTAATACATTTTAAACTGTATTCAATAAAATAATGCTTAAAAAAATGCGTGCTCTTTCTGTGGTGATATTAACGGGTGAAAATTTTCTAAAATGATAATTATTGTGCTAAAAAGGTTTAATTACAGTAATTTAAAAAAAGAAAACTCCTTAGCTTTAAAAATTAAGGAAATTTCTCCTTTTGAAAAGATACATTGAAATTTAAGATTAATTAGAAATAAAACTTAAATAATATTTTCTTTGTGAATTAAACATTTAAATAAACTTCATTGCAATTTATACTAGAATATATTACTTAGAAAAAACATTTTGGGGGAAGGAGATGAAAAAATATTAATAGGCAAGGATATGATAACAAAGCCCTGCTGCTAAAAGAAGGGTACCTTTCGTGAAGGCATTTATAATGGAAATTATGCCTTATTTGGTTTACTGGCCAGATAAGTCAAAAGAACCTAGTACACGCAGCCCGTCAAGACTGTCCAAGCTAGTAAAAACTGAATTTTGATTTTCAACACTATTATGATATTTATTCAATTTTCTACATATACATATTACCATGCATTTTATTTATACGAAGGAATTAATAAGACATTTTCACTCCAACGCAGAATATATAAAATTTCATGCGAATGACGACCGCTTGTAAATTATTTTAAATTCCTTAATCATAAATAATTAAAAAATATAAACATTTAATAGCGTTCATTTTTTTCTGGTAATATGTCAGCCAATTATATTCTATAAGGATTGCATTGAAAATAATAGTACTTGTGGATCGCTTTTGCGTTTTTCAGCGCTTTGCACATATACCTGATGTGGAATGGAAACTCGGAAACTTGCTATGTTCCACAAATTTGTGAACTTTTATAGACACATAAATTTGTGAACTTTTATAGACACATAAATTTGTGAACTTTTATAGACACATAAATTTGTGAACTTTTATAGACACATAAATTTGTGAACTTTTATAGACACATAAATTTGTGAACTTTTATAGACACATAAATTTGTGAACTTTTATAGACACATAAATTTGTGAACTTTTATAGACACATAAATTTGTGAACTTTTATAGACACATAAATTTGTGAACTTTTATAGACACATAAATTTGTGAACTTTTATAGACACATAAATTTGTGAACTTTTATAGACACATAAATTTGTGAACTTTTATAGACACATAAATTTGTGAACTTTTATAGACACATAAATTTGTGAACTTTTATAGACACATAAATTTGTGAACTTTTATAGACACATAAATTTGTGAACTTTTATAGACACATAAATTTGTGAACTTTTATAGACACATAAATTTGTGAACTTTTATAGACACATAAATTTGTGAACTTTTATAGACACATAAATTTGTGAACTTTTATAGACACATAAATTTGTGAACTTTTATAGACACATAAATTTGTGAACTTTTATAGACACATAAATTTGTGAACTTTTATAGACACATAAATTTGTGAACTTTTATAGACACATAAATTTGTGAACTTTTATAGACACATAAATTTGTGAACTTTTATAGACACATAAATTTGTGAACTTTTATAGACACATAAATTTGTGAACTTTTATAGACACATAAATTTGTGAACTTTTATAGACACATAAATTTGTGAACTTTTATAGACACATAAATTTGTGAACTTTTATAGACACATAAATTTGTGAACTTTTATAGACACATAAATTTGTGAACTTTTATAGACACATAAATTTGTGAACTTTTATAGACACATAAATTCAGTCTTATCACGCAGTTGGCATTAAATTTCACAAAAATTGAGGTCAGACTGCACGATTTGTCTGTGGACTATGGTCAAAATCAAGCGTTAATGTTTACAGAACCCGCCTAAAGGGGACGTTCCCAAAGTTGGATAACTCTAGTATATGTCGAAATCTGCAATGGGAGCGCTATCCTATCTTCTGTAACGCCTCTCTTTGGTGGGTTCTGTTAGTATTTATAACTTAATTACTGCAATTGGAGAGTAACTTTATTTAAGTTATAAAATTAATAATATTTTAAGTTAATCAAACTTTTAATTTTTCATATTTTTCCTATTTCAATGTTTGCAGTAAGTATATGCAGCCATAAGTTAAACACAATGCTTTTCAATTCTGATATTTGTAGAAATTATTTGTTGCTATCATCCCTAAAACTTTTCCTCCCGAGTTCTGCGTTTTATACATTAGGGGCGTCTTTCAGGGGTTAGGGAGCCTAACTTTTATATTTAATAAATAGTTTTAAGTAATTAGTTTCAAAAATGAATTAAAGTATTAAACCCGTTTTCACACATATTTTTAGGAATTTTTTTTTTTCAATTTAGGGAGGGGAAAAAAACTGAGGTTTTTTCCCCTTCATTAATTTGATATATAATATTCCCCCCAAAATAATCACAATATGAAATGTAAAGCATTGCATAGATTTTAATGTGAATAACATGTATGGTTCGGGCATATATGGTTGGCTGGAATCGGGGTGTTACGAAAAATATAAAAACTGAACGCTTATATTTCCGAACCTAATAGATAAAAATATCAACAAAATTGACATATATATTGACATTATTATAAATTGACATTTTTTTCGAACAACTAAAAAGTTTTTGTCAGAGCGAGTTTTAGTCTCCCTTTGCTTTTACTCGAATTATCTTCTAAATTATAAAAGATGAACAATACGCGACAAGAATGTTTAGTAGGCAATCCAGGTTCTAGATTAATAATTTGTTTTTATAGATCTAATATAATTTTAGAGGAATCGTCTCATTAAGTTCAAAAAGATTGAAAATTTTCAGTTTTTCAAGTTTATAAATGCTTATTTCTCGAAAACTAAAAGTGGTAACTATGAATTAATTATATTAGGTAATTTGTAGCCCTTTGAAAACCCTACAAGAGTATATAATTGGATATTGGATCGGATTCTTAGTTTTTGAAATACAGTGTCAACAATTTCGATATTTTAATAGTTTGAATAAGGGGTTATAATTTCGATATTTTATAACTATTTTAAAAATGGTTCTAATTTCGATGTTTTAATATTTTGAGCTATTTTGAGAAAGTGATTCTAATTTCGATATTTCAATATTTAAAATTGCTTTGAAAATGTCAAAGAAAATAAACTACCTACTTAGGAAAATATTATTCACGTAAAATCATTTCGGCTCGGGCAGTGCCCGAGTTTTATAACTTTGTTTCGGGCCGGGCTCGGACTTTTAAAAAGTACGGCTGAGCTGAATACATTTAATTTTGAAAGCTTTCCAAATGAGTTTTAATTCAATACAAATTATTGTCTTTATTTGAGTTATGTAAAGATAAATGTTTAAAATAAAATAAAGCAAAGTTTTATCTCATTTCTTCATAGAAAAATTTCACACGTTCATGTTTCTAATATATATGAATACAAAGTATTTCGGGCTGGATCACTCAGAGACTCAATGGTCTTTGGGCCGGGATTAAGCATCGGTATTGTAAGGTTGGGTAGGGTGAATTTTCGGCCCGTTCCCTATTGGAGCCACTGCTGATTTTTTTTCATATAGTATTTCATTCACAATTTGCGATTTTATTTTGTCGCAAAAAATTATGTGAGTTACTTATGAATTGGTAAAAGATACCTTTAAAAAGCACATGCATTTTATAACAAAATTATACAAAGCAATAAAACCAAATAATAATAAATATGAGAAACATATATAAATGATGTTTATGCATGCATTTAAATTATTTAAAAGTACTACCCTACCTTTCACAGGTCACAAGTTATTTTCATTTCGAAATTTTGTTTCATGAAACGCATTTAATAAACTACGCATAAAATGCTAGTGAAACATAAATCTTGAAGTGACTCTGCTCAGCAAAAAATTGAAAGAATCTGGGCTTGGCTGAATGAAGATCACATGCTTTTCGGCATTCTACAGAAAAGACATTTTTCTGAGAGTCATAAATTATTTGCCCAATTAAAGACACTTTTAAGTGATACTGGGCTTGCTTTCCGAATCCATGGACAATGTGTTTCATCTACGGTTTCAGTATTTTTTTCTAACTGTATAGTGAAGAAAAGAGGTTTTGTCCGATGGGCACGTATCAGAACCTAATTGCTCTTCGATGGTTTTGTCGTCAAAAATGTGTACTAAAAATGATCTGCAACCGTCGGGTGCAAGATCTGTGTCTCCGAATTGCCCCAATAAAAATGCAGACAAAGTTTGGGGACTTCCTAGATCACCCTCTTTGTCATCCTTGTTTAAAGTACCTTACATTGTCATCGCTCTCACCCATTCGTATTTGAATGGGATTAAGAACCTTAACGAAACCATTGTTCCAAGTCTATCAGATTTGCTTCAACATGGGCGTCAAGGATTTTTTTCGCCTAAGAGAATCAGTGATTTCGTAGTGAACATTTAGAAAATTAAAGTGAAATGTATGATGAACAAAACCCACTCTTATTTGGATTTTTTTCGAGTGATTGCCAACCCCGGTATTTATGTCCTTGGGAGTATTTATTTGACTGATTAATATGTTGTTTTTAAAATGTCTTCAAGTATTTTGTGCAATTTTATAATTCAAGGAGCAATTGATGTGGTGCTGCCATCTGGCGAGCAAAGTAATATACTAAGTTTAAAAAACTTCATTTTTAAATTAAGCTAATATGTGGTGCTGCCATCTGGCGACAAAACTGAAAAATGAAATCAAAAGCTGAAGAGTTCCAGAAAATAAATGCAAATAGAAAATATTAGATATAAAGGTTAAAGCATTTAAAAAATTATGGAAATCAATTAAAAATAAGCGAATTTACATAGCAGAAACTTGGGACTGGGTTCAGCACAAGCAATATATGCAGGGTGATTATAAATGAACCCTATTCAGTAATTTCTATAATGCATTAGTACGTAGTAGTTGAAGTATGCAAACTTTCAAACATGCGAAAACAATTTCAGAAAAATGCAGTTTAAGAAATCGCTGGTACTGAAAGGTACAAGACGCATAAAAAGTGTATGATCTTATATAATAATGCCACATCAAAAAAATGCCACATAAAAATTTATTCTATATTTTATTCAGTGTTAAATTTAGTTTAAGAAAGAATATATAAAAATTAGCATTTATAAATTTTCAAAAATACTTTCTTGCAAAAAATTTCAAATGCTTTAAGTTTAGTGTATAAAGGCATTAGATAGATTGGATTTAATGAAAATGTATTGTTTCTGTTGACTTTAGTTTAAAAATTATCTTGTGGACGGTATTATATATTTTTTGAGCTGTGACATATTTTCGATTTCATATGTTTAAAAATTACCCAAGATATGTAATAATAAAACACTAATATTCTCATATTAACAACATCCAAATGTTGAATAAAATACTTTATTTAAAGATATGAAAAACCTGTTCCTGTCTTCAAAATCAAAGTCATAACAAAATACATGTCATTTGTATTGAAATAATTGAAATAATAAACTTGAAATATACCATATCCTTTAAAGTTTAGAAACACACACACATTTTTTTTTACATAATTTTTTAAGCAATATATAAGACTTGTGAAAACAATTATGTTTTAAATTTAAAGTAATTATAAATTACATAAATTATTTCAATTAAAAGTTGAAGCACTGTAATTATTATGCTTACTTTCATTCTTTTATTTAAGATATACATAATAAATTACTGCATTTAAAATGTTTAATTTTTAACTAGTTAATAAAAAATTATTGAATTTAAAATATCAATTAATATTAAATTTTGAACTTTAAATGAGAGAATAATTCTCGGATAATATACCAAAAATTGAATTGCCATGCCGACAATAAATAATTTTTCTATTAATAATTCTCAAATTATAATTATATAGGAAATAATATCTTGAAAATTTAATTTAGATATAGAATATTATATCACATATTAGGATCTTTGAATAAAAATTATCTCGTAATTTTTAGAATTGATGATTTATATTAGAAATAAGCTTATGTTTCATATGTGATTAATGATACACTGGTACACATAAGTAACACATAAATTTAAAAGTATATTTACTATTTTATTACAAGGTAAATATGAAAATACTTGTTCTATTTAAGCATTTCTTATATCAATTTGAGAGTACACTGATATTTCAAATATTATATTTTCAGTGGATAAATTGTTAATCTCAAAAAATATTTCATTCTAAATCTTATAAATATATTTTAAGGTTGCGGTAATGATACATTCAATTAAATGCAAATGATATATTTCATTACCTTTATAGATAATAACCGCGAATATTATTAAATATTCTTTAAATGATAGTTTAGATAAAACCCTTCACCTGGAATTTCACATGTTCAGTCAATTTTTGTCTATTCTGATAAGTCCATAAGAAAAGGTCTTTTCAGTGTTGAGCAGTTTTTTGCAATGCTAAAAGTTATTATCTTTGACAACTGTGGTAATGGTACTGTCCAACTACTCAATCTAAAACATTCTAAAATTTGAACACTGGGTGAATGTTTCAATAGTATCCATTGCATGGTGAACAATCCATTGCATCACGTGAACAAAGTTCCTTTTCAGCACAGATGGTAACTTCCTCACACAATGACTTTAAATTTTCGAATATATACGGTATTTTGATATAAGTACATATTTGATTACGATAATTGAACTATCATCGGTGAAACTGTATCTAAGGCTTAGAAATATGCTTTTTCAGCATGGAGGCATTTCGGACAAGATCCACTCGTTCCTTGACTTTTAAGAACTCTGTAAAAGTTTGTAAAACATAAATGTTTTCTCCAAATCCATGAATTTCCAGACGCCCTTGCCTTACTTGAACGCTGTTCAGTCCAAAATGTAGGGCACAGAGTCGAAATAGCCACAATAAATTTAGTCCTATTTCTTCAAAAATTTTAATATTTGTACTTGATTTCCTTTCGATGAGCTGCTTGTTCGCCTCCACCAATGTCTTCATATCTGTACTTTCAAAAGTGACTACAATATCGGATGGATTCCAATGTCCATCCCATCCCAGTTCTCGTTCGCAGGTTTTTATATCCCCTGCTGTAACATATTGCGTACCAAAGCTTGAGTTCAGAATATTGGCAATCACAATTTTAGTATTTTCGTTTTCTTGCATGGGAACATTTGTGAAGCGGAGTTTATTTTTGTTAAACTTCTTGTCTTCAGCATTCAATCGCATTTCGCAAATATGATACGAGTCCAAATGTACAGAATTTATCTTAATATATCGCTCCATTTCGGAGTCTCAAAATGTTCTAGATTTTAAAATATGTCACTGTACACTTCAAATACTGGAACCAAATTTCGCGTAATTTAGAACTGAATACTTTCCTTATTGCTGTTACCATATCTACCTACTAAAGCTCATGTTTGTAGTGTTCAGTTTTTATACTCTGGAATGAATCACAAATGGTGTATCATATTTCTAGTAAATGGCACTCGTTTAATTTAAATATAAACATAAACCTTACACCTCATATTAAAGAGCAAAATTGCGATATTCTGCTTGTGACATCTTTCCCATGTTTACGTTCTTAATTATATTTTCGTAGAATTTTATAGAATAAATAAATAAATAAAAAAAACCCTCACTTTTAAATGCGTATTTTTTCCGGATTTCAAAAATCAAATGACAATTGTTGATATATGAGTACATTTTATTACGCATTTCACGAGTTTCTTGAAATCGTTTATTGTTATGAATGTTTATGTTTAAAATGGAAATATGCTGTATTTCGCAATAAACACATTTTCCGTCGCACTTTTTAAAATTCCAAATTAGGTAGGGGATATTAAAGAAGAAAAAAAAAGACAGAAAAATGGAGTGTGAATAACGTCTGGTATAATTAAAAAGTTTAATAAATTTATTTCGTGTTTATTAGTCCCATATATGTTTCTTTCAAAACAGATAATCTAGCCAATGGTAACGAAAGTAAGATACATAAATGAAACAGCTTAAATCTGTTTAATTTATCAAATCTATACAAGTTTGAGAACTCGTAGAACAAATTTTACAAGATATGGGCGAAATTATATTTCGAAAACTATGAATCCAATCGGAAATCCTATTATTACTTTCCGTATATATATGTATATATACAGTATAATGCTTAGGCAAAATATTGTGACGGGGACGAAAGTTGGAAATCGAGCTTTTGATGGAAGAGGATGTTTCAAGCATCCCTGAACTCGAATGAAACGTTTTCGAGATGATATGTGTGCGTCTGCGTGTGTATGTGTGTGCGCTCAGTGAGCCTGTGGAAGCGATATCTCATGAATGAATGGAGCATTTTGAATAACATTTCATGCAAATATTACAATCGGTGAATACTGGAAGCCAATTGATTAATTGAATGTTCGGCAGACTTCCAAATTTTCGAATGAAATCTTAAAAAAATATTAGAAATCAGAAATTTTAATAATGTTACGTAAATTATAATCTCTTATATAATTTTTATTAGAAGACCAATGACACAAACTTTAGAAGGCTTGCACGAACCGTATTTTTACGACCAAGAATTCGCCAATAGTCATGCATATATGAGAGAAGCTCTTATCTTCGTCTGTGTGTAATACTTGGCAAACTTAGCGACTAATTTACTCTTTCTTATAATTTCTTCTTTCTATTTGTCTCATTTTATTATCTCAACATTTTTTATATTTTAAATTTTCCTTACAATACATGGTAATGACGGAAAGTATTGGAATCGCGCCGAAAATCAGAAACTGGGATTTCAAAGGAACTACACGTTTCGAGCTCCCGAGAACACGAAAAAACCATTTTTAGAGTGCCGTGTGTGTGTGTGTGTTTGTTTGTATGTATCTGTGCAATGTAAGTATTCACTCTAGCTTATAAAATATTTTACGAAATCTCACAATATTTAGTGGTATTACTCTTGGTGTACATCGAAATGACTCGCAAAAATTGCCTGTACTTATTCTAGATGGAAAACTACTAGACCAAATTTCACAAAATTTGTTATATAAATCACTTGCAGGTTAACATTGTGCTGATTAGATCTTGGCACGATTAAAAAGAAAAAGTACCTGCTCTTTTTTGCGAAATGGCCTGCAAAAATTGCTTGGTCCACTATAGCTCGAAAACTAATAGACAAAATTTCCCAAAATTTGTTATATAAATCACTTGTAGGTTAACCTGGTGCTGATTAGATTTTGGTACGATTAAAAAAAAGTACCTGCATTTTTTTGCGAATTGGTCTGCAAAAATTGCTTGATTCACCCTAGCTGAAAAACTAATAGACCAAATTTCACAAAATTTGTTATGTAAATCACTTGTAGGTTAACTTGGTGCTGATTAGATTTTGGTACGATTAAAAAAAACTTTAACACTTTTTTGCGAAATGGCCTGCAAAAATTGCTTGATTCCCTCTAGTTGGAAAACTAATAGACCAAATTTCACTAAATTTGTTATATAAATCACTTGTAGGTTAACCTGGTGCTGATTAGATTTTGGTACGATTAAAAAGAAGTATCTGCCCTTTTTTGCGAAATGGCCTACAAAAATTACTTGATTTACTCTAGCTGGAAAACTAATAGACCAAATTTCACAAAATTTGTTATATAAATCACTTGTAGGTTAATCTGGTGCTGATTAGATTTTGGTATGATTAAAAATAAAAGTAGCTGCCCCTTTTTTGCGAAATAGCCTGCAAAAATTGCTTGGTCCACTGTAGCTCGAAAACTAATAGACCAAATTTCCCAAAATTTGTTATATAAACCCCTTGTAGGTTAACCTGGTGCTGATTAGATTTTGGTACGATTAAAAAAGTACCTGCCCTTTTTTGCGAAATGACCTGCAAAAATTGCTTGATTCACTCTAGTTGGAAAACTAATAGACCAAATTTCACAAAATTTGTTATATAAATCACTTGTGGGTTTACCTGGTGCTGATTAGATTTTGGTACGATTAAAAAAAAGTACCTGCACTTTTTTGCGAAATGGCCTGCAAAAATTGCTTGATTTACTCTAGTTGGAAAACTTATAGACCAAATTTCACAAAATTTGTTATATAAATCACTTGTAGGTTAACCTGGTGCTGATTAGATTTTGGTACGATTAAAAAAAAGGACCTGCCCTCAAAAGCCCCATAATTATCTAAAATGACATTGAATTGGCACTTTTAATTCAATTTTCGTTCTCAGTTGGTAACAGGACGTTTTTTTAACGGCGGCGCAGCGTAAATGCGAAAAAACTAAATATCTCGAGGACGGCTAGCCCCAGTATAATGCGGTTAGACTTATTCTTTTCAATGTTAAAAAATATGTATAAAACAAGTACTTAATTGATATATTTGAGCATACGTAGGATTTTATTTTAAATTTTGACGATTTTTGCGAGCCATTTCGCAAAAAAGGGCAGGTTATTTTTTTCCAAATTGTACCAAAATCTGATCAGCACCAGGGTAACCCACAAGCGACTTATCTACCGAATTTTGTGAAATTCGATCCATCAGTTTTCCAGCTAGAGTGAATACAAGCAATTTTTGCGGGCCACTTCGCAAGAGAAGGCGGTTTCTTTTATCCCGATTCGTACCAAAAACTAATCAGCACCAGGGTCACACCCAAGTGACTTACCTACCAAATTTTATGAAATTCGGTTCATTAGTTTTTGAGTTAGAGTGGATACATACATTGCACAGACAGATAGACAGGCAGACACACGGACAGACAGACAGACAGACACACAGACACACACGCAGACGTCACGCTAAAAATAGTTTTTTCGTATTCTGGATGTCTCGAAACTTGTAGATCCGTCGAAAACTCGAGTTGCGATTTTCGGCATGATTCCAATACTTTCCCTATACATTACCATGTATTGCAGGGAATGTAAAAGTCTGATGTGGGCAGCACATGACTTTCTCTGCAGACTTATATCCACGTTCTCTTTATTTTCATTAAATTTAATGCACTTTTAATTCTATCATCGTTCTCATTTGGTAACTGGACTTATTTTCAAAGGTGGCGTATAGAGAAAATACAAAAAAATAAAAATAAAATAAAGTATCTCGAGAACGGCTAGTCTTAGTGTAATGGAGTTGGTCTTATTCTTTTCTTCGTTAAAAATGGATATATTTGAGCATACATAGATTTTATTTTATATTTTGACGATTTTTGTGGGACATTTTGAAAAAAAAAAAAGAAAAAAAAGGTTATCTTTTTCCAAATCGTACCAAAATCTAATCAGCCCCAGGGTAACCCACAAGTTACTTATCTACCGAATTTTGTGAAATTCGGTCGATTAGTTCTTTAGCTAGGGTGTATACAGGCAAATTTTGCGGACCATTTCACAAGAAAAGAAGGTTCTTTTATGCCGAATTCACCAAAAACTAATCAGCACCAGGGTCACACTCAAGTGACTTACCAAATTTTATGAAATTCGGTCCATTAGTTTTTGAGTTAGAGATATCTTTCCAAGATATCCCTCCAGCTCTTATTTGAGACACGCGTCGCAAGTTCTCCCTTCCATTTTTGTTTCAAAAATTTGCGAATATATAGTTTTACAGAATGGAAGGAACAATTTGTAGATATCTTTTGAACTATTTCTGTACGTTTTTTGCAAGTTTATCGGCCTGGTCGTTTCCGTAAAGGCCACAATGTCCGGGGATCCATTGTAAGGCAATTTCTTTACCCCCTAGTCTCATTTTCTCCAAAAGAATTTGGCATTCAAGGATTTCCTCGGAGGTTGGACAAGCCCCTGATCCGATAGCCTGTAGTGCTGCCCTTGAGTCCGAGAGAATGACCACTCTGTCGTAGCAGAAATTTGGGGCATTTATCTGTCTTAGGGCTACACAAATACCCATCACCTCGCCATCAAAAGCTGTTTTCTGCGTATACCCACGGGTATGTAGAACGAAAACTGGGCGGAAAAAAATTCCCACACCGGCATTAGGTGAGCCCTCAGTAAATGAACCATCCGTGTAGATGTGAAACCAGTTCGGTTCAGGGTAAAGTGTATGTATAGTCTCAAGGGCCAATATTTTAAAAGTATCTTGAGATGTTTGATTTTTCAAACTACGTTGAATAAGATCTAAGTTAATATTTCTCCCAGTCAAGTCCAATGGACTAAGGGGTTTCAGAAAAACCTGAAAAGTCTCATTTTCCAATTCAAGGTCTGATCTAAGTTCTATCACCTTCTGGAGGAATCCATCCTGGGTTATAAGATTCCTATGGTCATTTCTATAACAATTCCAAAAAGGGATCCTAGTTCTCATTAATTTTTCATACAGCAGCACGGCTTTCTCTTCGATAATAACTTTAATAGGTCTGTTGTTTGAAAAAAGCAACATTGCATCTATAGGGGTAGTCTTTACCGCCCCAATAATTAGTCTTAGGGCCTGATTTTGTAAGGTTTCCAATTTTTCTATTAAATTTCTTGGGGCTGTGATCAAAACCTCACAACAGTAGCATATAACCGGTAATATAAATGTTTTATACGTTTGGTATAAAACATGTTTTATACATTTGGTTCAAAAGATATCTACAAGTGTTGACCGGGAACAACCCCCAGAGACAACCCGCCAAATGTTTTAATATTTTCAATCTTTTCTCAATTTTCTCAATTATAGATTCTATTTGGAACCTCCAGCTCAGTTTATTATCAAAAACCACTCTTAAGTAGGTACATTTATCATTGTTTATCAGGCGAGACCCTTGATACAAAATCTCGGGGATAATATTTCGATGCATAAGGGAGAACGTCTGTACTGCCGTTTTTGTTAAATTTACCAACATATTATTTTCCTCGCACCATCTCTCTAAAATCACAAGTGCTTCATTTAGTTTCTTCTCAATTTCGGATTTAGCATTCTTTTTTGCTACCTGAATCCATATAACAAGATCGTCTGCAAATAACAGGCACTCGACTCCAACTGCCTTCAGCAACGGAATCAGATCGCCAACGCAGACGTTAAATAAGGAGCAGCTGTTAACTTCGACAATAAGAACTTGCAATTTCGTCCCAGTAACTCAATGGTAGAAAGAACGTCGGCTAGCTAGTTCGAAGACCCAGGATTCGATTCCCGGTTGGGGAAACAAGGGTATTCACATTTTTACCAATATATGTACAATTCAAATTGTTTATATTACATATATTTGAGACGATATATTTATTAAAGAAAATCTAATTACGGCCATAAAAGAATTATATTCTAATGAATTCTATATGGGAAATTTCGTCGCATTTAAGTTACATGCGATAAACAATGAAAATCCATAACTAGCAGCATGTCAATAAAAGGAAAGACGACTTGCTTTGACTTTTTCGTCAGAATTTAGTAAAAATCATGGTAAACCCTACTACTAAAATGGTAATGAAAATTTTAACAGAAAAATGCCACTACTGATCGGAAACGTTAAAATCTCTTGAATATACTATTATTTATAAATTCAATACTTTGCCTGCATATGACCGAACATTCGGTCATCTGACCATCGCATCTATACGATGAGGAACAAGCAACGAGTTAGTATATACTGCCTCGATGGGAACAAGTAAGGAGTCCTGATTATGCCCGGATTTTCGTAGTTGTTCAAAATTCACTGTAAACCATTGGTCTCTATCATATTCGTACTCATTTGCACGAAACGACTATTAAACGTTTAAAATTATTACTTCATTTTTCATTTTTACTTTCCCTACCGTACACGGTAATGTATAGAGAAAGTATTCGAATTGTCTCGAAAATCGCAACTTGAGTTTTTAACGGATATACACATTTCGAGCACTCTGGAACCCGATTGTTTTTTCTTTTTAGAGTGGCGTCCCCCCTCTCCCCTTGATCTCTGTATGTGAGTGCTGTGTATGTACCCATTTCAGCTGAAAAATTAATTGACTAAATTTCACAAAATTTGGTAGATAAGTCATTTGTGGATTACCCTAGTGCTGATTAGATTTTAGTTCGATTCGAAAAAGAAGAACCTGCCTTTTTTTTTGGGGGGGGGGGGGGGAATGGTCCTCAAAAAATGTATGTGAAGAACTAGATGTAGAACTCATTGACCAAATGTCACAAACTTTGGCAAAATGGCCTGCAAAAAGTGCAAAATTCTAAAATAAAAGACTACGTATCCTCAAATGTGTTAATAAAATGCTTGATTTTGAGGACGAAATGAATAAGACCAATCCCATAAGTCTCAGACGAAGCGTTCTCGGGTTACTTCTGTTTTTTTCATATTTTTGCTATGTCGTATTTGAAAGTACGCCCAGTCGCCAAATGAAACAAAAAAGAAAATGAAATAAAACTGCGAATTCAGCGTAATTTCAAATAATTATCTGTGTTATTTTGTGCTATCGAACTCAAATTAATGAATAGTAAAAGAAAGAGCAAAAGAATTTGAGTCTGTAGGGTAAGTCATGCTACTGCCCATGACATTTTTCTTTCTGCTATAATTTCTCGTGTTTATATTATTTGTCATTTTCATTAGACTAAAAGTTATGGAGACTTTGAGAATTCAAATACTTCAGAAAAATAAATAAATTTAAAGAGAAAAAAAACCATTGAAATTTACCGACTCCGTGAAGTTGGCCCCCAAGTGGAAAGCACAAACGACGAAAACATGTGGAATCGTTTGTACTTCGTTTGTACTGGTTTGTGCTGCAAAAATTTTCGTTTATACTTCTTTCGTTTTCGATATATAGCATTTTCTTTTCCGGGGGGGGGGGGGGCTAACTTCACGCTCAGCCGTTGTTTACATAAGAGAAATTACATCAATTTCGAAAAAAATTTTATGCCATTCGTTTGTACTTCGTTTGTGCGGGTTTGTGCAGCAAAAAGTTTTCTTCGGACACTTTTCAAATTTGAACTATAAAGCTTTCATTTGTTTAGCAGGAAAACAACGGGCTTTGTTGACATACAAGAAATTTAACGAATTTCGGAAAAACGTTTATGCCATTCGTTTGTACTTCGTTTGCGCTGGTTTGTGCCGCAGGAATTTTCGTTTGTGCTCTTTTCGTTTTCGATTTATATACGTTTCTTTTCCGGGGGGGGGGGGGCAACTTCACGATCAGCTGTTGCTTACATAAGAGAAATTACATCACTTTCGAAAAACCGTTTATGCTATTCGTTTGTACTTTGTTTGTGCTGGTTTGTGCAGCAGAAAGTTTTCTTCGGACACTTTTCAAATTTGAACTATAAAGTTTTCATTTGTTTGGCGGGAAAACGGGCTTTGTTGACATACAAGAAATTTATTGAATTTCGAAAATACGTTTATGCCATTCGTTTGTACTTCGTTTGTGCTGGTTTGTGCCGCAAAAATTTTCGTTTGTGCTCTTTTCGTTTTCGATTTATGGACGTTTCTTTTCCCGGGGGGGGCCAACTTCGCGATCAGCTGTTGTTTACATAAGAGAAATTACATCAATTTCGAAAAAATGTTTATGCCCATCGTTTGTACTTCGTTTGTGCTGGTTTGCGCAGCAAAAAGTTTTCTTCGGACCCTTTTCAAATTTTTATTATAAAGCCTTCATTTGTTTGGCGGGAAAACGGGCTTTGTTGATATACAAGAAATTTAACGAATTTCGAAAAAACGTTAATGCCATTCGTTTGTACTTCGATTGTGCTGGTTTGTGCCGCAAAAACTTTCGTTTGTGCTATTTTCGTTTTCGATTTATCGGCGTTTCTTTCCCCGGGGGGGGGCAACTTCACGATCAGCTGTTGTTTACATACGAGAAATTACATCAATTTCGAACAAACGTTTCTGCCCTTCGTTTGTGCTGGTTTGTGCAGCAAAAAGTTTTCTTCGGACCCTTTTCAAATTTAAACTATAAAGCCTTCATTTATTTGGCGGGAAAACGGGCTTTGTTGACATGCAAGAAATTTAACGAATTTCGCAAAAACGTTAATGCCATTCGTTTGTACTTCGATTGCGCTGGTTTGTGCTGCACAAATTTTCGTTTGTGCTATTTTCGTTTTCGATTTATAGACGTTTCTTTTCCCGGGGGGGGGGGGAACTTCACGATCAGCTGTTGTTTACATAAGAGAAATTACATCAATTTCGAAAAAACGTTTATGCCCTTCGTTTGTACTTCGTTTGTGCTGGTTTGTGCAGCAAAAAGTTTTCTTCGGACCCTTTTCAAATTTGAACTATAAAGCCTTCATTTATTTGGCGGGAAAACGGGCTTTGTTGACATAAAAGAAATTTAACGAATTTCGAAAAACCTTAATGCCATTCGTTTGTACTTCGTTTGTGCTGGTTTGTGCCGCAAAAAATTTAGTTTGTGCTATTTTCGTTTTCGATTTATAGGCGTTTCTTTTCCCGGGGGGCGAACTTCACGATCAGCTGTTGTTTACTTAAGAGAAATTACATCAATTTCGAAAAAACGTTTATGCCCTTCGTTTGTACTTCGTTTGTGCTGATTTGTGCAGCAAAAAGTTTTCTTCGGACACTTTTCAAATTTGAAATAAAAAGCTTTCATTTGTTTGGCGCTATAACGGGCTTTGTTGACATACAAGAAATTTAACGAATTTCGAAAAACCTTACTGCCATTCGTTTGTACTTCGTTTGTGCTGTTTTGTGCAGCAAAAGTTTTCTTCGGGCACTTTTCAAATTTGAACTATAAAGCTTTCATTTGTTTGGCGCCTAAACGGGCTTTGTTGACATACAAGAAATTTAACGAATTTCGAAAAAGCGTTAATGCCATTCGTTTGTACTTCGTTTGTGCTGGTTTGTGCTGCTAAAATTTTTGTTTGTGCTATTTTCGTTTTCGATTTATAGGCGTTTCTTTTCCCGAGGGGCCAAACTCACGATCAGCTGTTGTTTACATAAGAGAAATTACATCAATTTCGAAAAAACGTTTATGCTATTCGTTTGTACTTCGTTTGTGCTGGTTTGAGCAGCTAAAAGTTTTCTTCGGACACTTTTCAAATTTGAACTATAAAGCTTTCATTTGTTTGGCGCCTAAACGGGCTTTGTTGACATACAAGAAGTTTAACGAATTTCGAAAAAACGTTAATGCCATTCGTTTGTACTTCGTTTGTGCTGGTTTGTGCCGCAAAAAGTTTTCTTCGGACCTTTTCCAAATTTGAATTATAAAGCCTTCATTTGTTTGGCTCGAAAACGGGCTTCGTTGACATAAAAGAAATTTAACGAATTTCGAAAAAACGTTAATGCCATTCGTTTGTTCTTCGTATGTGCTGGTTTGTGCCGCAAAATATTTCGTTTGTGCTATTTTCGTTTTCGATTTATAGGCGTTTCTTTTTCCGGGGACCAACTTCACGATCAGCTGTTGTTTACATAAGAGAAATTACATCAATTTCGAAAAAACTTTTATGCCCTTCGTTTGTACTTCGTTTGTGCAGGTTTGTGCAGCAAAATGTTTTTTTCGGAACCTTTTCAGGTTTGAACTATAAAACCTTCATTTGTTTGGCGGGAAAACGGGCTTTGTTGACATACAAGAAATTTAAGGAATTTCGAAAAAACGTTAATGCCATTCGTTTGTACTTCGTTTGTGCTGATTTGTGCAGCAAAAATTTTTCTTTGGACACTTTTCAAATTTGAACTATAAAGCTTTCATTTGTTTGGCGCCAAAACGGGCTTTGTTGACATACAAGAAATTTTACGAATTTCGAAAAAACGTTAATGCCATTCGTTTGTACTTCGGTTGTGCTGGTTTGTGCCGCAAAGATTTTCGTTTGTGCTATTTTCGTTTTCGATTTATAGGCGTTTCTTTTCCCCGGGGGCCAACTTCACGATCAGCTGTTGTTTACATAAGAGAAATTACATCAATTTCGAAAAAAAATTTATGCCCTTCGTTTGTGCTGGTTTGTGCAGCAAAAAGTTTTCTTCGAACCTTTTCCAAATTTGAACTATAAAGATTTCATTTGTTTGGCGGGAAAACGGGCTTTGTTGACATACAAGAAATTTAACGAATTTCGAAAAACCGTTAATGCCATTCGCTTGTTCTTCGTTTGTGCTGGTTTGTGCAACAAAAAGTTTTCGTTTGTGCTCTTTTCTTTTTCGATTTATAGGCGTTTCTTTTAACGGGGACCAACTTCACGATCAGCTGTTGTTTACATAAGAGAAATTACATCAATTTCGAAAAAACGTTTATGCCCTTCGTTTGTACTTCGTTTGTGCAGGTTTGTGCAGCAAAATGTTTTTTTTGGACCCTTTTCAGGTTTGAACTATAAAACCTTCATTTGTTTGGCGGGAAAACGGGCTTTGTTGACATACAAGAAATTTAACGAATTTCGAAAAAACGTTAATCCCATTCGTTTGTACTTCGTTTGTGCAGTAAAAATTTTTCAATGGACACTTTTCAAATTTGAACTATAAAGCTCTCATTTGTTTGGCGCCAAAACGGGCTTTGTTGACATACAAGAAATTTAAGGAATTTCGAAAAAACGTTAATGCCATTCGTTTGTACTTCGTTTGTGCAGTAAAAATTTTTCAATGGACACTTTTCAAATTTGAACTATAAAGCTCTCATTTGTTTGGCGCCAAAACAGGCTTTGCTGATATACAAGAAATTTTACGAATTTCGAGAAAACGTTCATGCCATTCGTTTGTACTTCGGTTGTGCTGGTTTGTGCCGCAAATATTTTCGTTTGTGCTATTTTCGTTTTGGATTTATAGGCGCTTCTTTTCCCGGGTAGGCCAACTTCACGATCAGCTGTTGTTTACATAAGAGAAATTACATCAATTTCGAAAAAACGTTTATGCTATTCGTTTGTACTTCGTTTGTGCTGGTTTGTGCAGTAAAATGTTTTCTTCGGACCCTTTTCAAATTTGAACTATAAAGCCTTCATTTATTTGGCGGAAAAACGGGCTTTGTTGACTTACAAGAAATTTAACGAATTTCGAAAAAACCTTAATGCCATTCGTTTGTACTTCGTTTGTGCTGGTTTGTGCAGCAAAAATTTTTCTTCGGACCCTTTGCAAATTTGAATTATAAAGCCTTCATTTATTTGGCGGGAAAACTGGCTTTGTTGACATACAAGAAATATAACGAATTTCGAAAAAACGTTAATGCCATTTGTTTGTACTTCGATTGTGCTGGTTTGTGCCGCAAAAATTTTCGTTTGTGCTCCTTTCGTTTTCGATTTATAGGCGTTTCGTTTCCCGGGGGGGGGGGCAACTTCACGATCAGCTGTTGTTTACATAAGAGAAATTACATCAATTTCGAAAAAACGTTTATGTCCTTCGTTTGTACTTCGTTTGTGCTGGTTTGTGCAGCAAAATGTTTTCTTCTGACCCTTTTCAAATGTGAATTATAAAGCCTTCATTTGTTTGGCGGGAAAACGGGCTTTGTGACATACAAGAAATTTAACGAATTTCGAAAAAACGTTAATGCCATTCGTTTGTACTTCGGTTGTGCTGGTTTGTGCCGCAAACATTTTCGTTTGTGCTATTTTCGTTTTCGATTTATAGGCGTTTCTTTTCCCGGGGGGCCTTCTTCACGATCAGCTGTTGTTTACATAAGAGAAATTACATCAATTTCGAAAAAATGTTTATGCTATTCGTTTGTGCTGGCTTGTGCAGCAAAAACTTTTCTTCGGACTCTTTTCAAATTTGAACTATAAAGCCTTCATTTATTTGGCTGGAAAACGGGCTTTGTTGACATACAAGAAATTTAGCGAATTTCGAATAAACCTTAATTCCATTCGTTTGTACTTCGTTTGTGCTGGTTTGTGCAGCAAAAAGTTTTCTTCGGACCCTTTGCAAATTTGAATTATAAATCCTTCATTTATTTGGCGGGAAAACGGGCTTTGTTGACATACAAGAAATATAACGAATTTCGAAAAAACGTTAATGCCATTTGTTTGTACTTCGATTGTGCTGGTTTGTGCCGCAAAAATTTTCGTTTGTGCTACTTTCATTTTCGATTTATAGGCGTTTCGTTTCCCGGGGGGCCAACTTCACGATCAGCTGTTGTTTACATAAGAGAAATTACATCAATTTCGAAAAAATGTTTATGCTATTCGTTTGTACTTCGTTTGTGCTGGCTTGTGCAGCAAAAACTTTTCTTCGGACCCTTTGCAAATTTGAATTATAAAGCCTTCATTTATTTGGCGTTAAAACGGGCTTTGTTGACATACAAGAAATTTAACGAATTTCGAATAAACCTTAATGCCATTCGTTTGTACTTCGTTTTTGCTGGTTTGTGCAGCGAAAAGTTTTCTACGGACCCTTTTCAAATTTGAACTATAAAGCTTTTATCTGTTTGGTGCGAAAACGGGCTTAGTTGACATACAAGAAATTTAACGAATTTCAAAAAACCGTTAATGCCATTCGTTTGTACTTCGTTTGTGCTGGTTTGTGCCGCAAAAATTTTCGTTTTTGCTCTTTTCGTTTTCGATTTATAGACGTTTCTTTTCCCGGGGGGGGGGGGGGGGCTCACTTCACGATCAGCTGTTGCTTACATAAGAGGAATCACATCAATTTCGAAAAAATTTTTATGGCCTTTGTTTGTACTTCGTTTGTGCTGGTTTGTGCAGCAAAAAGTTTTCTTCGGACCCTTTTCAAATTTTAATTATAAAGCCTTCATTTGTTTGGCGGGAAAACGGGCTTTGTTGATATACAAGAAATATAACGAATTTCGAAAAAACGTTAATGCCATTTGTTTGTACTTCGGTTGTGCTGGTTTGTGCCGCAAACATTTTCGTTTGTGCTATTTTCGTTTTCGATTTATAGGCGTTTCTTTCCCGGGGGCCAACTTCACGATCAGCTGTTGTTTACATAAGAGAAATTACATCAATTTCGAAAAAACGTTTATGCTATTCGTTTGTACTTCGTTTGTGCTGGTTTGTGCTGCAAAAAGTTTTCTTCGGAGCCTTTTCAAATTTGAACTATAAAGCCTTCATTTGTTTGGCGGGAAAACGGGCTTTGTGACAGAAAAGAAATTTAACGAATTTCGAAAAAACGTTAATGCCATTCGTTTGTACTTCGTTTGTGCAGCAAAAATTTTTCTTTGGAGACTTTTCAAATTTGAACTATAAAGCCTTCATTTGTTTGGCGGGAAAACGGGCTTTGTTGACGTACAAGAAATGTATTGAATTTCGAAAAAACGTTAATGCCATTCGTTTGTACTTCGGTTGTTCTGGTTTGTGCCGCAAACATTTTTCTTTGTGCTATTTTCGTTTTCGATTTATAGGCGTTTCTTTTCCCGGGGGGCCAACTTCACGATCAGCTGTTGTTTACATAAGAGAAATTACATCAATTTCGAAAAAACGCTTATGCTATTCGTTTGTACTTCGTTTGTGCAGCGAAAAGTTTTCTTCGGACCCTTTTCAAATTTGAACTATAAAGCTTTTATTTGTTTGGTGCGAAAACGGGCTTTGTTGACATACAAGAAATTTAACGAATTTCGAAAACCGTTAATGCCATTCGTTTGTTCTTCGTTTGTGCTGGTTGTGCCGCAAAAATTTTCGTTTTTGCTCTTTTCGTTTTCGATTTATAGACGTTTCTTTTGCCGGAGGGGGGGGGGGGCTAACTTCACGATCAGCTGTTGTTTACATAAGAGAAATTACATCAATTTCGAAAAATTTTTTATGCCCTTCGTTTGTGCTGGTTTGTGCAGCAAAAAGTTTTCTTCGAACCCTTTTCAAATTTTAATTTTAAAGCCTTCATTTGTTTGGCGGGAAAACGGGCTTTGTTGATGTGGCAATACGAAAAAGAATAAGAGAAGGAAACAGTTTAACTTACATTTAACATTAATTGTTATTAATCATTAAAAACATGGCCGTTGATCTCATAAGGTGGAATTAACATTTAAACGTACATTGCTCGTTGTTGTGCCGCAATAACCCTCCAATTATTTTTACCTTTTGTGTAAGTCCTGAAAATAATTATTAATTAATATTAAGAGATTAGACTATTTTAAAACTTAAACAATATAATTTATTAAAAACATCATTTTATCAATAACACTAAATTTCATCAATATCAATTTTCAACTATTATCAAATTTTATTTGATTAATTTAGCGAGGGGAGATATGCGACAAGAATTATTAGTTTTACGATGGTGTCTAGGACCGGTAACATTCAGAGCACATACCTTCCAGTTTAGTCTTTGGCTCATCATCTCGCTTGCATCGGTCTTAGTGCTGAAGTACGGCCATAACTCTATGGTGTGAAAGCCCCAGGCCGTCCGGCTCGTCCAGGGGACTTAGAGCATCAAAATGGACGACCGGGAAGATAACTCTATGGTGTGTGGCTCCTACTCGTACTTTTAATGCACTCGCACATAGATCTCTTTCCATTACTTTGGAACTTTTACGGGACACTCCTTCTCAAAATTCCATCTTTTTTCGTCTATATCTCTGATTTCGTCCACAACTCTGGGGTGTGTGGCTCCAAACTCTTATTTCTTTCCTCTTAAGTCATGACAGTGTAAATACTCGTATTCAAACTACAAATCCTAAGTCATGTCTGCTAGGTCATGTTCACTTCGCTCCTTTCGTAAAACTCTTTTTGACTTGTGGTTCCTTCGGCGGCGGGGGGGGGGGGGAGGGTAGCTCCGCCCTTCATCCCCTTGGAGCTCATTGGTTCTTCTGAACCCAATGGCATCACTTTCACATATATCGATGTCCCTTTTAGCTCCTGTAGCCTGGAACACCCAAATTTATTGTATTTGACCTAAAAGTTCACGTTGTTGTAAACTCCGGCGCCAGCCAGACTAAAACTTTTGTTAGCCGTTCTAGGCACCATAAATATTGCAATAAAAATGTCTCATGTGAGGACATATTCTGGCCTCACATATCTCCCCACCGACACAAAAAAAGAAGCAAAAAAAAAAAAAATTAAACCACCAGAGTTCGAAACCAAAGTTCGATGCATTTGAAACTCTGTAATTGGCATTTTTCATTTTCTTTTGGACAACGTTCATCTAGAAAAAGTTCAACAGTCTTGCTGTAACAGAAAAGTTTTTTGCACACATAATATACACAAAATAAACATAAATTACGTACTCATGAACTTTACCAGGTCCAGCTTTCAATTGAAGCTAAATTAAATTTTGAGTAGTTAAAAAGATTTTTAAACATATGCACATTCACTTTGAAATGTCACACGCTACTATCTTCCTTAGCAAGTTTGGTGCCAACTGCTTTCAATTTTCTTCGGTCAATGTTGTCCTCCCTGTTCCAGGCGTTTGTCTCTTATTGTTTCTGTACTTACACATTTTGGTATCCGTCTTTTGTATATTTTGTTTCCTGTTTATATTTCTCTGTTGTATATATCTGTTTTCCCTGTGTTCCTCGGCTGTTCATATATTTGAAAGTCTTACCATGTACATGTAGTGCTATATTGCACTAAACTTTATCCGGTTACCTCAACTGATTGTAACCTTTATTCAGCTATGTTCTTTTTGCTTTCTTTTGTTGGTTTTTACTGTATTGTCCCTTTTCCCGCGGTTGCTCGGATTTTTTTGGCCATACATTTTACATAAATTTCATTTCATTTTAAGAAAATAATTTAATTTTTACCTCAAAATTCAAAATTTGTTAAAATCTACGTTTCTTTGCCTCCCTTCCCACTGTATTTTATGTAAAACTCTAAAACTGTCTGTATATATATTTACCATGTAACGACTTTATTGAATTTTAAATAATTGCAGACTGAAACTTGGTGACTGATTGGAGGACGGTTTCGGCTAACCTCCTCCCGGCCACACATTAAACTGCCGTAAGCCCTAGGGTTGGCTGTGTGGTCTGGGCCTTCGACATCGATACACTACTATCTCTTACACTTTTTGGTGTCCGTCTTTAGTATATTTTGTTTCCTGTTTATATTTCTCTGTTGTATATATCTGTTTTCCCTGTGTTCCTCGGCTGTTCATATATTTGAAAGTCTTACCATGTACATGTAGTGCACTTAACTTTATCCGGTTACCTCAACTGATTGTAACCTTTATTCAGCTATGTTCTTTTTGCTTTCTTTTGTTGGTTTTTACTGTATGGTCCCTTTTCCCGCGGTTGCTCGGATTCTTTTGGCCATATGTTTTACATAAATTTAATTTCATTTTAAGAAAATAATTTAATTTTTACCTCAAAATTTGTTAAAATCTACGTTTCTTTGCCTCCCTTCCCACTGTATTTTATGTAAAACTCTAAAACTGTCTGTATATATATTTACCATGTAACCACTTTATTGAATTTTAAATAATTGCAGACTGAAACTTGGTGACTGACTGGAGGACGGTTTCGGCTAACCTCCTCTCCCGGCCACACATTAAACTGCCGTAAGCCCTAGGGTTGGCTGTGTGGTCTGGGCCTTCGACATCGACACACTACTATCTACTTTTATATTTTTAACATCATTACACACTTTTTTTTTACAAATTACACATTATTATTTTTTGAACACAATTCTTTACATACTTCATCTAACATTTTTTATAATTGATAACTTTATCACGTATATAACATTTTTGCTGAACCTTGATACTGGTACATACTTATTAATACAATCACATATCTTTTTCTTTTTTTTATATCAGCCACTGAAAATATATATACTTTTCACAGAATCTTGTAACTCCCCTTGCAATTGCATATGGGGTGACATCTTCCCTTTAAAATTTTTTTTCTTACAAATCTTTGTATGTAAACAAACCAACAGCCCCTTGCGCTTGATGACAGCAATTGATTGATGTTTTCAACAAGATCATTAGAAGAACCCTTCTAACTTTTAAACCACTCGACACCGGAAGTGCCAACCGGACACTGCGTTCAAATCCCCTTTCCGAACTTGGAAAGTGCCTAGTCAAAAACAGACCCGAAAAAGATTACCTTTCTTTTAATCGTTTCCTCTTTTTATTCGCTTTTTTGCACAGCGATTAGCAGCCTAAATTCCCTCAACTTTACTCCTTTTGCTATGACAAAGCATTAAAGTGGACAACGTGCGGCATGGACTTTCTTCTCGCGCTCTTCAAAAGCTTGTACCCAAGTATTGTAAAACTTTTATTTATCCACTCGGCGTGCTCTATAAACGTCGACTTATGCTTTTAAATATAAACCTCCTCATTATTTATTATATTATTAATTATATCTGCTAATCAACTTTTTATCTTTATATAGAATGCTCAGACGGGCTTGCACATTATATTAGCATTGCATAGCTCGCTTTTTTTTAAAACTCAAACTAAACAGCCCCTTTTTTAAATATCATTCAGTTGGTTCCTTTGAGGTGGCTTGTATTAATTATCAAAGTCATCTTAAAGTTACCTTCTTGTTTGTACTTCGATTGTGCTGGTTTGTGCCGCAAAAATTTTCGTTGGTGCTACTTTCGTTTTCGATTTACAGGCGTTTCTTTTCCCGGGGAGCCAACTTCACGATCAGCTAGCTGTTGTTTACATAAGAGAAATTAAATCAATTTCGAAAAAACGTTTATGTCTTTCGTTTGTACTTCGTTTGTGCTGGTTTGTGCAGCAAAATGTTTTCTTCGGACCATTTTCAAATGTGAACTATAAAGCCTTCATTTGTTTGGCGGGAAAACGGGCTTTGTGACATAAAAGAAATTTAACGAATTTCGAAAAAACGTTAATGCCATTCGTTTGTACTTCGTTTGTGCTGGTTTGTGCAGCAAAAATTTATCTTCGGACACTTTTCAAATTTGAACTATAAAGCTTTCATTTGTTTGGCGCCAAAACGGGCTTTGTTGACATACAAGAAATTTAACGAATTTCGCAAAAACGTTAATGCCATTCGTTTGTACTTCGATTGCGCTGGTTTGTGCTGCACAAATTTTCGTTTGTGCTATTTTCGTTTTCGATTTATAGACGTTTCTTTTCCCGGGGGGGGGGGAACTTCACGATCAGCTGTTGTTTACATAAGAGAAATTACATCAATTTCGAAAAAACGTTTATGCCCTTCGTTTGTACTTCGTTTGTGCTGGTTTGTGCAGCAAAAAGTTTTCTTCGGACCCTTTTCAAATTTGAACTATAAAGCCTTCATTTATTTGGCGGGAAAACGGGCTTTGTTGACATACAAGAAATTTAACGAATTTCGAAAAACCTTAATGCCATTCGTTTGTACTTCGTTTGTGCTGGTTTGTGCCGCAAAAAATTTAGTTTGTGCTATTTTCGTTTTCGATTTATAGGCGTTTCTTTTCCCGGGGGGGGGGGGCAACTTCACGATCAGCTGTTGTTTACATAAGAGAAATTACATCAATTTCGAAAAAACGTTTATGCCCTTCGTTTGTACTTCGTTTGTACAGTAAAAAGTTTTCTTCGAACCTTTTTCAAATTTGAACTATAAAGCTTTCCTTTGTTTGGCGGGAAAACGGGCTTTGTTGACATACAAGAAATTTAAAGAATTCCGAAAAAACGTTTATGCCATTCGTTTGTACTTCGTTTGTGCTGGTTTGTGCCACAAAAATTTTCGTTTGTGCTCTTTTCGTTTTCGAATTATAGACGTTTCTTTTCCCGGGGGGGGGCAACTTCACGATCTTTTATATCTTCGTGTGCCCCTTCCTGCTAGCTTTCCAACGGTGTCCTGGGTTTTTTTCTACGACGTTTGTGTGGTGAGATACCTGTTTACATATATCTTAAAAAGTTCTATTTCATTGTTCCTCTGCCACAAGCCATTGTAATGGGAGAATTCTTCGCAAAAGCCTCAAACTTTGACCTTTTGTTCCATCTGTAAAACCACTTAAATTTTATCTTTAATTGTTATTGATTTGTATATTTAATAACTCTGAAATGCCCTTAATGTTAATTGAACCTTGTTTTCCCGCCTGAAGCAGTGTATATATATTTAAATTGTCATTTTGTACATGCTGTTTTACATATTTTCTATTTTCATGTATGCGAATTCCCCCTTTATTTGTAATGAACCTCCTCCCTTCTCGCACAATGTCGTCAGTTCCACGTATCTCCCCTTTTTCTGATAGTGTGTTGTCCCTGCACTTTTCCCTCTACCTTCAGTTGTCTTCTTCCCTTTAGGCTCAAAATTTTTTATTCGTTTTTCATTTTCCGTCCCTGTTCATTTTTTGATATATATTTTTTTTGCAACTTTCTAAAATTTAAAGATGCACACATGCGAGTTTTTTACAGTTTTGTCCCCCTCCTGTCCTGCTGATCATTTTAAGGGGTCATGTCCCGGGGTTATTTTAATTTCTTAAATTTCGAAATATTTTAAAATTTTAAAACAAAACTTTAAACGTCCATAACTCAGAAACTAAGCCTCCTAGCTCAATTTTGACAAGCATTTTCTGGACCCAAACTATATGATCTATAATTACCTCTGCAATGATACCATACTTGTTCTTTTCCTGCTTGATGTTGCTGACCAACCCTGGGTTTTATTTTTGAAAATTTCTGAATTTATCTTAAACTACATTTTTTTTTTGGTCTAGGTTTCCCCCCTTGTATTTTGTTATATTATTATGCTTTTATTCCTTTTCAGTGCATTTTATGGTATATATCTTATATATATTTAAAAAATTCTTCACTTTTGTATTATTGTAATATCTCGCTCTATTATGTCTTCCACAATTACTATTAACGTGTCTGATGCTGAATTCCCCCCTCTTCCTCTCTCCTCCCTTCCCCCCTGGTGCTACAACTTGTGTTACAGATGCTCCTGCCTTCACAAACTCTGGTGATATTAACACTTCTACTCTCAGCCAACCCATTTTAAATCTTGTCGATATGAAGGACAGCAGAATCTCGGCAATGCTGAGACCTTCCTACTCTGAGGCTACTACTACTAAGACTGTCGGTACTAGAGCTTCATATGGTTTGGCCTCCAGCTCTCGCATCTCTCCTTCTGGTTCATGTTCTCAAGGATCATACTTCGAATCTTCTAGAAACGTCAGTCCCGTTCCTGCTAACCTGACCACTCCTCTTCACAAAGTGTCCAGTACCAATCCTGTTCCTGTCATCCCGACTATTTCCTTCCAAAAAACGTCTTCAATCTCCTCTCCAACGCATTCTACCGCAGACTCTGAAGAAACGCTTTCAGCGACAAACACAGTAGAAACCATTGACGATACTTCAGATTTTTGTAACCAATATCTTTCTAAAGTTCTCAAGAGAGTTGACCAAATCCAAAACTATTTACATCGATACGTAAGACTCAATCAAACCCATTCCTATTACTTGGACCAAAAATTTTCTGACTTAAAGGCTGCCTCGGTTCTGTTCGAAAACTAGTATAAGTGTTCAACTCTGCCTACCATCTCTTCCTCTGAGGCCTCCATTACAGACCTAAAAAATTCTCTTATTGAAGATCTCCAAATAATGAAACATTCAATATCTCAGAGTTTACAGACATTTACTAATAATCTCAACGATAACCTCACTGGTTTGATCAACAATACAGTTAAAGAGCAACTTTCTGAGTCTTTACCAACTCTTCTACCAAGAACGCCTGCTCCTTCTTCCACTCCTGAAACCTCTAAACCTAGTTACTCTTCTGTTCTCCTACAGGGCAAGGATAGACTGAATAATAACGCCCAACTCCGTGAAGATCTTTTCTCCTTTCCTTGCCCGAAGGACGTCAATGTTAAAAACATCGCCGCCCTCTGAAATGGTACCCTTAAAATCACTTGTAAAAATAACCTCGGCGATAACCTCCTTCCAACTTTTTTGAATTCTGCTCTCAGCAACAAGTTCAACATCAAACCGGAACCTCCGAAAAAGCAACCCCTCATTGTGTTCAATGTTCCGCCTGCTTTCACAGAAGACAATGTCAGATCTCTCATCTGCAATCCCTTCAATCAGACCAGCAGATATCAGCTTCATTCGAAACTTTCGGAACCGGAGGGGGAATGCCAACTGGGTTCTCTTGGAGGAACTTCCACAAGCTAACCTCTTGTTAGATGCAAAGAAACTCTTCCACAATTTTACTTACTTTCCTGTCAAAAAATACATATCTTTAAAAATTTGTTATAAATGTCAAGATTATGGGCATACAGCTAACTACTGCTCATTTCCCACTGGCAACTGCAGTGGTTGCACTACTAGCGACCATACACATCGTGACTGTAGAGCACGAACTCCTAGGTGTGTAAACTGTTGTACCGCTATCGATGCCAATCCCGGTTTGGATTGGAACTTTAACCACAGCGCCCGGGATCACGGCTCGTGCAGCGCTTACAAAAGAGCAATTGAGCATATCAAAAAACTTCAAAAAGAACAGAGATGAAACTCTTGCTCTTTGTCTTTTGTTTGGTATCTCACCACTGTGTTTGTTTTATTTCTTTTGTGTCTTTTATCTCTTGTTATTGTTTGAGTTCTTATGTTTGTTTTGATTTTGTTCTTATCATATGTTTGCCCCACTCTGTGTCCGGGAACTGTTCTTCCAGGTATGGTTCTTAATATTATTCAAATTAATCTAAACCACTCCTTAGCAGCGTATAACTACCTTTTTCAATTTGCCTTAGAAAGTAAAATCGATATTACCTGCTTACAAGAACCATACCTAAACAAATAGAATGTTCTCAAACCTCCTTTCGGTCTTCAACAGTACCACTCTTCTTCCAAAAAAGCAGCGATTGTCATTTTCAACCGAAATTTAACTGTTCACTTAAAATTACAATCCCTTTCATTTGTTTTACTAGAAATCACACTTCCCAATAACACATCTCTTAATTTAGTCTCTACCTATTTTCTCCCGCGCGACAATATTAATGAGCTCCTCTCCGAATTTTCAGATATTCAAATTTTATCATCTGAGTATATAATTCTTGGTGACTTTAATTCCAGGGCCCAGATGTGGGGCTATGACTTCATTGACCGATGGGGTTACAGCTCGATCGATTTTTGTTTAGAAAATAACTTAACTGTCGTAAATGATCCGAAGCGGGGTCCTACATTTGTCTCACACTCAGGCAAGGGCTTCCTGGATTTGACTCTGGCTACTTTTGGCATATTTGACAGTATTCAAAATTGGGAGGTCCTCTCAGACGACTCTCTTAGTGATCATAGGTATATTAAATTTGCAATTAATGTCGACCTTTCTTTTAATGATTCCTTTTTCTTGAAAACAAATTGCAGTTTAGGCAAATTCCTTTATAATTTTAAATCTCACGTTTAAACTTTTACCTCTCAGATTGACTCTATAAATGATACTCACTCTCTTGACACCTTCATTGAATCTTTTATAAAAAAACACAGGAATGTGCTTTCAAATTTATTAGAAAGAAAAAATCGATAAAAAATTTTAATTTCCGTTGGTGGAGTCCAGAACTCTCTAAATTCAGAAACTTCGTCAATGCTCTTTATAAAAGAGTAATGTCTCTTGAGAGGGCCTCCGCTTCTTCTGAAATAATCTCAGAAGCTTTGGTAAAATATAAACTTAACAGAGCAAAATATAAAATTAAGATTTACAGAGCTGCTCTTTAAAATTTGGATCCATTTTCAAGTATACGTTTAAAAAAATAAACACTTTAACGATATAAACCTTCAATTTTCAGATAATAAATATTAACCTCAGTTACGGTGAAAAAGTTGAGCGCTTGATGGACCACTGCTTCAAAAACGATCCTGAATTCTCTTCATTTCCCTCGTTTTCACTTCCTCCCGGCGGGTTGGGCTCGGTATCGGATGTTAAGCTCCTTCTCGTCTTCAACCATCTCCCCAATGGTAAAGCCCCAGGCGTTGATAATTTAGATTTCAACATCTGGAGAAATATTTTCAAATCTTTTCCCTCACTTGTCTCCAAAATTATCAACAAAATTTTTTATCTTGGTCATTCTCCCAGCTCCTTAAAAATCTCAAAAATTATTTTCCTGAATAAACCTGGTAAAGACCCCGCTCTCTGTACTTCATACCGCCCCATTTGTTTACTCCCTACATTTGGCAAAATCATTGAAAATTTTTTTTTCAATAAATTAAATTTCTGGTTGAATTCAGAAGGTGCTCTCCATCACCTCCAATTTGGGTTTCGGGAGTTTCACAGCTGTGAAGATGCTGCACTCAAGCTTGTTAAACATATTGAATCCCTTCGATCAGTCCATCATGTCTCCCTTACCACGATAGACATCTGCGGGGCCTTTGACAGCTTAAATTGGAATGTTCTTCCCTTTACTTTTGAAAAAATTAACCTCCCTCTCCCTTTTCGTGCTTTCATTTATTCATATTTGTCCTCCCGTTCTATCACTTTTACAGGTAACAATTTGTCCCTCTCTAAATTACTTTCTATGGGTGCTCCACAGGGTTCGGTAATTTCTCAGATCCTGTGGAATATCTATTTCAATAGTATCTTAACCCTTAACAACTACCTCTTCTACCTGCAGGCCTTTGCGGATGATCTGGCCGTGGTCACGTCTGGTTTCGATATTAAATTTACCACCCAAAACACAAATCAAATTCTTGGTCTCATCTCGGATTCCCTCACTTCCTTGAAACTTTCAATTTCCCATCAAAAATCAAAATGCATTTTTATCAACAAATACAGATCCAAAAGAAAATATAATCGATGTATCAGACTTCAGAATAAACCCATCAAAATTTCCAAAACTCTTAACTACCTAGTTATTATAATTGACAATAACTTAAAATGGAGCACTCACATTTTCTACTTAAAGGAAAAATGCTACGAGTTGTCCTCAACATTTGGAAAGATTTCTGGGAATAACTGGGGGGTTAATAAAGCTCTTTTAAAAATATGGTACTTGACTGTAATTGAAAAGGTTATTATTTACGGATCTGGGGTTTGGGGGGGGGGGGGTAATCTCACACGGGATCAAATTTCAAAACTTACGTCATTACAAAGAATCTTTTTACTAAAAATCTGCCCTGGCTTTCGGACAACTTCGAACATTTCTCTTTTTTCAATTACCGGAATTCCCCCTGTCCATTTAGTCATTAAAACTCTTTTTATTAAATATAACTTTTGGAAACATAAACTTAACTTCTTTTCGGACCCCTCCATTCCCCCCTCCTGATCAATTTGATTCCCTTTGTTCTCTTTCTAGCCTTCTTGCTCCCCTTCGTGTTTGAAAATTTTCTTCCTCGAACCCTTCCTCGTTTTCTAAGTTTAATGTATTCACAGATGGGTCAAAACTGGATAATAATGTAGGTTTATCAATATGCATTTTCGAAAATGATCGACTGATCGAATCATTATCCTTTAAATCTAGAACTGGAAACACAGTTTTTCAAGCCGAACTTGAAGACATCAACCAGGCCATCCTCTGGGCCGGCAAAACCAATTTAAAAATCAACATCTTTTCGGACAGTCAGTCATCTATTCCGGCTTTTAAATCTATCAAGAATAAAACGAAATTTCTATCTAAAATTAAAACTAATGCTCACCCCTACAAATCATTAATTAACTTATCCTGGGTCAAGGCCCATTCTAACATTCAGGGCAACGAAGTCGCCGATGAACTGGCCAAACAAGCTACGATCTCCGGCACCCCACTCCTTATACCTTTTCCCTACTCCTTTTTGATTAATAATTGTAAATCTTTCCTTCTTAAAAATTGGCAATCTCTTCTTAATGATTATATTTCCCCCCGGACTCATGACCCTGACAGAATTCTAAGCTATTTACCCAAAGTCAACCCCAATTTTCAAATTTATAACAAATTCTTTATCTATTTTTTAACGGGTCATGGTCTTTTTCTTGACTATCTTCATTTTTTCAAACATAAACGTTCTTCAAATTGTCTTTGTAATTCATATGGTGACGTAGATCATTACGTCTTTAATTGCCCCCCTATCTCAAAATTTCACTTAACCCGTCCTCCAGATAATCCGACTTGGTTCTCTGGTGTCAGAACCAATAAAATTCTTTTAAATAGGTTGAAAAACTGTGTTCTAATTGCGAGAGAAATCACCAATCAGTTTCCTTAGCAAGCTTGGTGCCAACTGCTTTCAATTTTCTTCGGTCAATGTTGTCCTGCCTGTTCCAGGCGTTTGTCTCTTATTGTTCCTGTACTTACATTTTTTGCTGTCCGTCTTTTGTATATTTTGTTTCCTGTTTATATTTCTCTGTTGCATATATCTGTTTTCCCTGTGTTCCTCGGCTGTTCCTTTATTTGAAAGTCTTACCATGTACATGTAGTGCTATATTGCACTTAACTTTATCCGGTTACCTCAACTGATTGTAACCTTTATTCAGCTATGTTCTTTTTGCTTTCTTTTGTTGGTTTTTACTGTATTGTCCCTTTTCCCGCGGTTTCTCGGATATTTTTGGCCATACGTTTTACATAAATTTAATTTCATTTTAAGGAAATAATTTAATTTTTACCTCAAAATTTGTTAAAATCTAGGTTTTTTTGCCTCCTTTCCCACTGTATTTTATGTAAAACTCTAAAACTGTCTGTTTATATATTTACCATGTAATCACTTTATTGAATTTTAAATAATTGCAGACTAAAACTTGGTGACGGACTGTGGAGGACTGTTTCGGCAAACCTCCTCTCCCGGCCACACATTAAACTGCCGTAAGCCCTGGGGTTGGCTGTGTGGTCTGGGCCTTCGACATCGACTGCGTCTGTGCTGGTGTGTGCAGCAAAAAGTTTTCTTCGGACACTTTTCAAATTTGAACTTTTCAAATTTGAATTGAGCCTTCATTTGTTTGGCGGGAAAACGGGCTTTGTTGACATACAAGAAATTTAACGAATTTCGAAAAAACGTTAATGCCATTCGTTTGTACTTCGTTTGTGCTGGTTTGTGCAGCAAAAAGTTTTCTTCGGACACTTTTCAAATTTGAACTATAAAGCTTTCATTTGTTTGGCGCGAAAACGGGCTTTGTTGACATACAAGAAATTTAACGCATTTCGAAAAAACGTTAATGCCAATCGTTTGTACTTCTTTTGTGCTGGTTTGTGCCGCAAAAATTTTCGTGTTCAACTCTGCTTACCAAAAGTGTTCAACTCTGCCTACCAAAAGTGTTCAACTCTGCCTACCATCTTTTCCTCTGAGGCCTCCATTACAGACCTCAAAAGCTCTCTTACTGAAGATCTCCAAATAATGAAAAATTCAATATCTCAGAGTTTACAGACATTTACTAATAATCTCAACGATAACCTCCCTGGTTTGATCAACAATACAGTTAAAGAGCAACTTGCTGAGTCTTTACCAACTCTTCTACCAAGAACGCCTGCTCCTTCTTCCACTCCAGAAACCTCTAAACTTAGTTACTCTTCTGTTCTCCTACAGGGCAAGGATAGACTGAAGAATAACGCCCAACTCCGTGAAGATCTTTTCTCCTTTCCTTGCCCGAAGGACGTCAATGTTAAAAACATCGCCGCCCTCCCAAATGGTACCCTTAAAATCACTTGTGAAAATAACCTCGGCGATAACCTCCTTCCAACCTTTTTGAATTCTGCCCTCAGCAACAAGTTCAACATCAAACCGGAACCTCCAAAAAAGCAACGACTCATTGTGTTCAATGTTCCGCCTGCTTTCACAGAAGACAATGTCAGATCTCTCATCTGCAACAACATCCCTTCAATCAGACCTGCAGATATCAGCTTCATTCGGAACTTTCGGAACCGGAGGGGGAATGCCAACTGGGTTCTCTTGGAGGAACTTCCACAAGCTAACCTCTTGTTAGATGCAAAGAAACTCTTCCACAATTTTACTTACTTTCTTGTCAAAAAATACATATCTCTAAAAATTTGTTATAAATGCCAAGATTATGGGCATACAGCTAACAACTGCTCATTTCCCACTGGCAACTGCAGTCGTTGCACTGCTAGCGACCATACACATCGTGACTGTAGAGCACGAACTCCTAGGTGTGTAAACTGTTGTACCGCTATCGATGCCAATCCCGGTTTCGATTGGAACTTTAACCACAGCGCCCGGGACCATGCCTCGTGCAGCGCTTACAAAAGAGCAATTGAGCATATCAAAAAACTTCAAAAAGAACAGAGATGAAACTCTTGCTCTTTGTCTTTTGGTTGGTATCTCACCAGTGTGTTTGTTTTATTTCTTTTGTGTCTTTTATCTCTTGTTATTGTTTGAGTTCTTATGTTTGTTTTGATTTTGTTCTTATCATACGTTTGCCCCACTCTGTGTCCGGGAACTGTTCTTCCCGGTATGGTTCTTAATATTATTCAAATTAATCTAAACCACTCCTTAGCAGCGTATAACTACCTTTTTCAATTTGCCCTAGAAAGTAAAATCGATATTACCAGCTTACAAGAATCATACCTAAACAAAGAGAATGTTCTCAAACCTCCTTTCGGCCTTCAACAGTACCACTCTTCTTCCAAAAAAGCAGCGATTGTCATTTTCAACCGAAATTTAACTGTTCACTTAAAATTACAATCCCTTTCATTTGTTTTACTAGAAATCACACTTCCCAATAACACATCTCTTAATTTAGTCTCTACCTATTTTCCACCGCGCGACAATATTAATGAGCTCCTCTCGGAATTTTCAGATCTTCAAATTTTATCATCTGAGTTTATAATTCTTGGTGACTTTAATTCCAGGGCCCAGATGTGGGTTATGACTTCATTGACCGACGGGGTTACAGCTTGATCGATTTTTTGTTTAGAAAATAACTTAACTGTCGTAAATGATCCGAAGCGGGGTCCTACATTTGTCTCACACTCAGGCAAGGGCTTCCCGGATTTGACTTTGGCTACTTTTGGCATATTTGACAGTATTCAAAATTGGGAGGTCCTCTCAGACGACTCTCTTAGTGATCATAAGTATATTAAATTTGCAATTAATGTCGACCTTTCTTTTAATGATTCCTTTTTCTTGAAAACAAATTACAGTTTAGGCAAATTCCTTTATAATTTTAAATCTCACGTTTAAACTTTTACCTCTCAGATTTACTCTATAAATGATATGTTGTTTACATAAGAGAAATTACATCAATTTCGAAAAAACGTTTATGCCCTTCGTTTGTATTTCGTTTGTATTGGTTTGTGCAGCAAAAATTTTCTTCGGATCCTTTTCAAATTTGAATTATAAAGCCTTCATTTGTTTGGTGGGAAAACGGGCTTTGTTGATATACAAGAAATTTAACGAATATCGAAAAAACGCTAATGCCATTCGTTTGTACTTCGTTTGTGCTGGTTTGTGCAGCAAAAAGTTTTCTTCGGACCCTTTTCAAATTTGAACTATAAAGCTTTCATTTGGTTGGCGGGAAAACGGGCTTTGTTGACATACAAGAATTATAGTGAATTTCGAAAAAACGTTTATACCATTGGTTTGTACGTCGTTTGTGCTGGTTTGTAACGGAAAAATTTTCGTTTGTACTTTTTACGTTTTCGATTTATAGACGTTTCCTTTCCCGGGGGGCTAACTTCACGATCAGCTGTCGTTTACATAAGAGAAATTACATCAATTTCGAAAAAAACGCTTATGCCCTTCGTTTGTACTTAGTTTGTGCTGGTATGTGCAGCAAAAAGTTTTCTTCGGACACTTTTCAAATTTGAACTATAAAGCCTTCATTTGTTTGGCGGGAAAACGGGCTTTGTTGACACACAAGAAATTTAACGAATTTCGAAAAAACGTTAATGCCATTCGCTTGTACTGCGTTTTGCCGCAAAAATTTTCGTTTGTGCTATTTTCGTTTTCGATTTTTAGGCGTTTCTTTTCCCGGGGGGGCACAACTTCACGATCAGCTGTTGTTTACATAAGAGAAATTACATCAATTTCGAAAAAACGTTTATGCCCTTCGTTTGTACTTCGTTTGTGCTGGTTTGTACGGCAAAAAGTTTTCTTCGGACACTTTTCAAATTTGAACTATAAAGCTTTCATTTGTTTGGCGCGAAAACGGGCTTTGTTGACATACAAGAAATTTAACGCATTTCGAAAAAACGTTAATGCCAATCGGTTGTACTTCTTTTGTGCTGGTTTGTGCCGCAAAAATTTTCGTGTTTAACTCTGCTTACCAAAAGTGTTCAACTCTGCCTACCAAAAGTGTTCAACTCTGCCTACCATCTTTTCCTCTGAGGCCTCCATTACAGACCTCAAAAACTCTCTTACTGAAGATCTCCAAATAATGAAAAATTCAATATCTCAGAGTTTACAGACATTTACTAATAATCTCAACGATAACCTCCCTGGTTTGATCAACAATACAGTTAAAGAGCAACTTGCTGAGTCTTTACCAACTCTTCTACCAAGAACGCCTGCTCCTTCTTCCACTCCAGAAACCTCTAAACTTAGTTACTCTTCTGTTCTCCTACAGGGCAAGGATAGACTGAAGAATAACGCCCAACTCCGTGAAGATCTTTTCTCCTTTCCTTGCCCGAAGGACATCAATGTTAAAAACATCGCCGCCCTCCCAAATGGTACCCTTAAAATCACTTGTGAAAATAACCTCGGCGATAACCTCCTTCCAACCTTTTTGAATTCTGCCCTCAGCAACAAGTTCAACATCAAACCGGAACCTCCGAAAAAGCAACGACTCATTGTGTTCAATGTTCCGCCTGCTTTCACAGAAGACAATGTCAGATCTCTCATCTGCAACAACATCCCTTCAATCAGACCTGCAGATATCAGCTTCATTCGAAACTTTCGGAACCGGAGGGGGAATGCCAACTGGGTTCTCTTGGAGGAACTTCCACAAGCTAACCTCTTGTTAGATGCAAAGAAACTCTTCCACAATTTTACTTACTTTCTTGTCAAAAAATACATATCTCTAAAAATTTGTTATAAATGCCAAGATTATGGGCATACAGCTAACAACTGCTCATTTCCCACTGGCAACTGCAGTCGTTGCACTGCTAGCGACCATACACATCGTGACTGTAGAGCACGAACTCCTAGGTGTGTAAACTGTTGTACCGCAATCGATGCCAATCCCGGTTTCGATTGGAACTTTAACCACAGCGCCCGGGACCACGCCTCGTGCAGCGCTTACAAAAGAGCAATTGAGCATATCAAAAAACTTCAAAAAGAACAGAGATGAAACTCTTGCTCTTTGTCTTTTGGTTGGTATCTCACCAGTGTGTTTGTTTTATTTCTTTTGTGTCTTTTATCTCTTGTTATTGTTTGAGTTCTTATGTTTGTTTTGATTTTGTTCTTATCATACGTTTGCCCCACTCTGTGTCCGGGAACTGTTCTTCCCGGTATGGTTCTTAATATTATTCAAATTAATCTAAACCACTCCTTAGCAGCGTATAACTACCTTTTTCAATTTGCCCTAGAAAGTAAAATCGATATTACCAGCTTACAAGAACCATACCTAAACAAAGAGAATGTTCTCAAACCTCCTTTCGGCCTTCAACAGTACCACTCTTCTTCCAAAAAAGCAGCGATTGTCATTTTCAACCGAAATTTAACTGTTCACTTAAAATTACAATCCCTTTCATTTGTTTTACTAGAAATCACACTTCCCAATAACACATCTCTTAATTTAGTCTCTACCTATTTTCCACCGCGCGACAATATTAATGAGCTCCTCTCGGAATTTTCAGATCTTCAAATTTTATCATCTGAGTTTATAATTCTTGGTGACTTTAATTCCAGGGCCCAGATGTGGGTTATGACTTCATTGACCGACGGGGTTACGGCTTGATCGATTTTTTGTTTAGAAAATAACTTAACTGTCGTAAATGTTCCGAAGCGGGGTCCTACATTTGTCTCACACTCAGGCAAGGGCTTCCCGGATTTGACTCTGGCTACTTTTGGCATATTTGACAGTATTCAAAATTGGGAGGTCCTCTCAGACGACTCTCTTAGTGATCATAAGTATATTAAATTTGCAATTAATGTCGACCTTTCTTTTAATGATTCCTTTTTCTTGAAAACAAATTACAGTTTAGGCAAATTCCTTTATAATTTTAAATCTCACGTTTAAACTTTTACCTCTCAGATTTACTCTATAAATGATATGTTGTTTACATAAGAGAAATTACATCAATTTCGAAAAAACGTTTATGCCCTTCGTTTGTATTTCGTTTGTGCTGGTTTGTGCAGCAAAAATTTTCTTCGGATCCTTTTCAAATTTGAATTATAAAGCCTTCATTTGTTTGGTGGGAAAACGGGCTTTGTTGATATACAAGAAATTTAACGAATATCGAAAAAACGCTAATGCCATTCGTTTGTACTTCGTTTGTGCTGGTTTGTGCAGCAAAAAGTTTTCTTCGGACCCTTTTCAAATTTGAACTATAAGGCGGGTTTGGTTGGCGGGAAAACGGGCTTTGTTGACATACAAGAATTATAGTGAATTTCGAAAAAACGTTTATACCATTGCTTTGTACTTCGTTTGTGCTGGTTTGTAACGGAAAAATTTTCGTTTGTGCTTTTTACGTTTTCGATTTATAGACGTTTCCTTTCCCGGGGGGCTAACTTCACGATCAGCTGTCGTTTACATAAGAGAAATTACATCAATTTCGAAAAAAACGCTTATGCCCTTCGTTTGTACTTAGTTTGTGCTGGTTTGTGCAGCAAAAAGTTTTCTTCGGACACTTTTCAAATTTGAACTATAAAGCCTTCATTTGTTTGGCGGGAAAACGGGCTTTGTTGACACACAAGAAATTTAACGAATTTCGAAAAAACGTTAATGCCATTCGCTTGTACTGCGTTTTGCCGCAAAAATTTTCGTTTGTGCTATTTTCGTTTTCGATTTTTAGGCGTTTCTTTTCCCGGGGGGGGGGGCACAACTTCACGATCAGCTGTTGTTTACATAAGAGAAATTACATCAATTTCGAAAAAACGTTTATGCCCTTCGTTTGTACTTCGTTTGTGCTGGTTTGTACGGCAAAAAGTTTTCTTCGGACCTTTTCAAATTTGAACTATAAAGCCTGCATTTGTTTGGCGGGAAAACGGACTTTGTTGACATACAAGAAATTTAACGAATTTCGAAAAAACGTTAATGCCATTCGTTTGTACTTCGATTGTGCTGGTTTGTGCCGCAAAAATTTTCGTTTGTGCTATTTTCGTTTTCGATTTACAGGCGTTTCTTTTCCCGGGGGGGGGGGGGCAACTTCACGATCAGCTGTTGTTTACATAAGATAAATTACATCAATTTCGAAAAAACGTTTATGGCATTCGTTTGCACTTCTTTTGTGCTGGTTTGTTCAGCAAAAAGTTTTCTTCGGACGTTTTTCAAATTTGAACTATAAAGCCTTCATTTGTTTGGCGGGAAAACGGGCTTTGTTGACATACAAGAAATTTAATGAATTTCGAAAAAACGTTAATGCCATTCGTTTGTACTTCGATTGTGCTGGTTTGTGCCGCAAAAATTTTCGTTTGTGCTATTTTCGTTTTCGATTTACAGGCGTTTCTTTTCCCGGGGGGGGGGGCAACTTCACGATCAGCTGTTGTTTACAAAAGAGAAATTACATCAATTTCGAAAAAACGTTTATGCCATTCGTTTGTACTTCGTTTGTGCAGCTAAAAGTTTTCTTCGGACACTCTTCAAATTTGAACTATAAAGCTTTCATTTGTGTGGCGCCAAAACGGGCTTTGTTGACATACAAGAAATTTAACGAATTTCGAAAAAACGTTAATGCCATTCGTTTGTCCTTCGTTTGTGCTGGTTTGTGCAGTAAAACGATTTCTTCGGACCTTTTTCATATTTGAACTATAAATCTTTTATTTGTTTGGCGCGAAAATGGGCTTTGTTGACATACAAGAAATTTAGCGAATTTCGAAAAACCGTTAATGCCATTCGTTTGTACTTCGTTTGTGTGGTTTGTGCTGGTTTGTGCCGCAAAAATTTTCGTTTGTGCTCTTTTCGTTTTCGATTTATAGACGTTTCTTTTCCCGGGGTTGGGGCAACTTCACGATTATCTGTTGTTTACATAAGAGAAATTTCATCAATTTCGAAAAAACGTTTATGCCATTCGTTTGTACTTCGTTTGTGCTGGCTTGTGCAGCAAAAAGTTTTCTTCGGATACTTTTCAAATTTGAACTATAAAGCTTTCATCTGTTTGGCGGGAAAACGGGCTTTGTTGACATAAAAGAAATTTCACGAATTTTGAGAAGGCCTTTATGCCATACTTTTGTATTTCGTTTCTACCGGATTGTGCCGGCTTGTACCTCAACGATTTTCTTTTTTATTCATTTTGTTTCAGATTTATTGAGCTTCAGATTTTCCACCACCTTTCCTGTAGGCAGCCAAATCAGTCTGAACCCACTTTCGTAACACGAAGCTTCACTATAAGCAAGGGCGCCCTTGCAATGGGCGCTTATAAAGAAGGTAAGGAGGAGAACTTTTCGTCTTTTGAACGCTCAAAGTCACAAATCTAGGTATCTAGCTAGTCGATATTGACGTCTTATCTGTGAGTTATGAAATATTTCTTCCTTCTGTTAGTTTTTATGTAGAGCAAACCTGGATCAGAACAAGTCGATTCGTTTGTACTATGTGTGACGAAGCTGAATTGATTCCACATGCACTAATATTGAATGCTGAAGTTAGAAAAAGTATTAAAAACTGTTGAAAGGTTTTTAATATTATTTTATCGCAAACGTAATGTTATTCACGAGTTTGTCCAAATTCAACATCCGCGTTCAGCTTGTAGGATTAAATGTTTACAAATTCATGACTTCTCTCCATGAACTTTTGAAACAAAGTATTATTCGGGTTCTAATAGTTGGTGGTGTTGAGATAGAGGCTGGTGTTATGATAGAAGCTTTTACTTTTGAAAAGCTAGTACGATGGCCCGGTAATTTAAAAAATTTTAAACAGCAACAAGCAACTTTTAATTTTGAATCTAAGGAGGTCAAAGATGTTGGAATGAAAACGAAACACAAACTGTCCCAAAGCTTTCGAAAGGTTACTCAAAATTGTGACAATGTGAAGGTCGGTCGGTTATGTTGTTGTTGTTGTTGAGACCCAGACCGTCGGACCTACCAGAAAGGTATCTGTCGGGTATGTCGAAGATCCAGACCACACAGCAGACTCAAGGGCTTACGGCAGTTTAATGTGTGGCCGGGAGAGGAGATTAGCCGAAACCGACCTCCACGGTCAACCACCAAGTTTTAGTCTGCATTTATTTAAAACTCAATAAAGTGGTTACATGGTATATATATATATATATATATATATATATACAGACAGTTTTACAGTTTTATATGAAATACAGTGGGAAGGGAGGCCAAATAAACGTAGATATTAACAAATTTTGAATTTTGAGGTAAAAATTAAATTATTTTCTTAAAATGAAATTAAATTTATGTGAAAACGTATGGCCAAAAGAATCCGAGCAACCGCGGGAAAAGGGACAATACAGTAAAAACCAACAACAAGAAAGCAAAAAGAACATGGCTGAACAAAGGGTACAATCAGTTGAGGTAACCGGATAAGACAAATTTAAGTGCAATATAGCAATACATGTACATGGTAAGAATTTCAAATATATGAACAGCCGAGGAACACAGGGAAAACAGATATATACAACAGAGGAATATAAACAGGAAACAAAATATACAAAAGACGGACACCAAAAAGTGTAAGTACAGGAACAATAAGAGACAAACGCCTGTAACAGTTAGGACAGCATTGACCGAAGAAAATTGAAAGCAGTTGGCACCAAGCTTGCTAAGGAACCTGATTGGAGATTTCTCTCGCAATTAAAACACAGTTTTTCAACCTATTTAAAAGAATTTTATTGGTTCTGACATCAGAGAACCAAGTCGCACGAAGATTATCTGGAGGACGGGTTAAGTGAAATTTTGAGGTATGGGGCAATTAAAGACGTAAAGATCTACGTCACCATATGAATTACAAAGACAATTTGAAGAACGTTTATGTTTGAAAAAATGAACATAGTCAAGAAAAGGACAATGACCCGTTAAAAAGTAGATTAAGAATTTGTTATAAATTTGAAAATTGGGGTTGACTTTGGGTAAATAGCTTAGAATTCTGGCAGGGTCATGAGTCTGGGGGGAAATATAATCATTAAGAAGAGATTGCCAATTTTTAAGAAGGAAAGATTTACAATTATTAATCAAAAAGGAGTAGGGAAAAGGTATAAGGAGTGGGGTGCCGGAGATCGTAGCTTGCTTGGCCAGTTCATCGGCGACTTCGTTGCCCTGAATGTTAGAATGGGCCTTGACCCAGGATAAGTTAATTAATGATTTGTAGGGGTGAGCATTAGTTCTAATTTTAGATAGAAATTTCGTTTTATTCTTGATAGATTTAAAAGCCGAAATAGATGACTGACTGTCCGAAAAGATGTTGAGTTTCAAATTGTTTTTGCCGGCCCAGAGGATGGCCTGGTTGATGGCCTCAAGTTCGGCTTGAAAAACTGTGTTTCCAGTTCTAAGTTTAAAGGATAATGATTCGATCAGTCGATAATTTTCGAAAATGCGTATTGATAAACCTACATTATTATCCAGTTTTGACCCATCTGTGAATACATTAAACTTAGAAAACGAGGAAGGGTTCAAGGAAGAAAGAAGTTAAGTTTATGTTTCCAAAAGTTATATTTAATAAAAAGAGTTTTAATGACTAAATGGACAGGGGGAATTCCGGTAATTGAAAAAAGAGAAATGTTCGAAGTTGTCCGAAAGCCAGGGGAGATTTTTAATAAAAAGATTCTTTGTAATGAAGTAAGTTTTGAAATTTGATCCCGTGTGAGATTACCCCCCATACCTAAGATCCGTAAATAATAACCTTTTCAATTACAGTCAAGTACCATATTTTTAAAAGAGCTTTATTACCCTCCCCCCCCCCAGTTATTTCCAGAAATTTTTCCAAATGTTGAGGACAACTCGAAACATTTTTCCTTTAAATAGAAAATGTAAGCGCTCCATTTTAAGTTATTGTCAAGTATAATACCTAGGTAGTTAAGAGTTTTGGAAATTTTGATGGGTTTATTCTGAAGTCTAATACATCGATTATATTGGGTTTATTCTAAAGTCTAACACATCGATTATATTGGGTTTATTCTAAAGTCTAATACATCGATTATATTGGGGGCGCGGTAGCCCATTGGTTAGCTCTCTGGAGTTGCACTCGGCAGGCCCGGGTTCGATTCCAGCCACTGCCAAAACTGCCGCCGTGTTCACGCGGAGTACGATCACGTTAAACATGTGAGTCCGTAAGTCCTTCCGAAAGGCTGGTGGTAGGGGAAGGAGGGTGCGGTCCCTGTGGATGCCTCCCCCACTGGGTTCCGGTCCAAATTGGGTGGCACTTCCCGGCCGTCCAAACTGTTACCTTACACCTTTCTGGTAGGTCGGACGGTCTGGGTCTCAACAACAACATCGATTATATTTTCTTTTGGATCTGTATTTGTTGATAATAATGCATTTTGATTTTTCATGGGAAATTGAAAGTTTCATTCAATATTTTGCAGTTTTAAATTTTTAAAGAGTTTTTATTCTTAATATTGTGTTTTCAATGTGGCTTATACTTGGTTAACTCACCAAAGTATCTAATAAATCAGACTTGTCATATCTAATAACTTGTAACTAATAACTTGTCAGTATCTAATAAATGGTTGACTCACGTCAACCATTTTTTAGATACTGACAAGTAGTTAATAAGAATTTAACGAATTGTTCTTAATTTTGTCATGGCGGACTTTAGTGGTTCGACTTCAGAAGAAGTTGAGCCAGTGTTATGCAAATAATTTTTGGAGTGTGCTAACAACTTGAATAACTTGTTTATTTCTGTTTGTGATAGAAAATCGGCCTTTAAACAGGATAGGGCCAGTTTCGATCTCAATAGAGAAAACGCGCTGAACATGTTTGAACAAGCATTGAATGATAGGGATAAACCTACAGAGCGGAAGTGCAGTTCTGATGACAACACTCACTTTTCGGATAAAATTAATTAGCTTTAGTGGAACTTTTGAATAGAAAAGTGCAAGATAATGACACTGACCTCCTTAGGAGAGTGGTCAGCATCGAAGAAAAAGTATATTCAGGCAGTAATGGTATAAATGGTATCATAAGGACAGAGGTAAATGTTCACTTCGTTGGTCGGGAACACTGTTAGATGGATCTGAATGTGATTAAACAACGTTCGGAATTAAATCGAAGAAATAGTATCAGGGAAAACTTGAGGGAAACTGTCAATGATGGTGTTGAATAGAGCAATGGAAATGCTGAACAGTGGCCAAGTTTACAAGATGGAGCTAGTATTGCTCAACTGCATATACACAGTGATATGATTATACATACTATGGGATCAGGTTTTAAAAAAGGCGATAAGGACTACTCAAAGGGATATATTGCTACCCCGAAATCAAAGACTGTTGTAAACGGGTCTAGTAAAGTTTCCACATTAGTGGCAGTTGAGAAACGCCCCAGAATGGGAGCAGTATTTCTCTCGAGACTGAGTTCAGATGCGAGAGCCGATGGCATTGAAATTCATTTAAAGAACGGTCTTATTGATAATTTCATATGTACGCGACTAGTTACTAAATGTAATACCTACTCTCCTTTTCATGTTGAGGTCCAGGAACATGACAAATTTGTTGAATGGTCATGCTTGGCCCGATGGATGTTTCATTACCAAATTAGTTGGTAAACTTAATGATAAGCAGATTCTTCAAGAGGGTGAAATGCATGGCCATGAGAATGAAGCAGGGAAGTGACTACCTGATGAGTCTTCGATCACTGGTGGATGTGTTGTAAATCGTGACATGAAAATTTATTATCAGAATGTTAGGGGGTCTACGGACAAAAACAAACAAACTGTTCTTATCGGTATTAACTCAAAACTATGATGTAATATGTTTAACTGAGACCTGGCTCTGTGAAATTATTGGTAGTGCGGAACGTTTTGATGACCGATACACAATTATACGTGGAGATAGGACTAACATGGATATTCGAAACCTTCGTGCCGGGAGCTTGTTTATTGTACTTAATTCTAACATTGTGTTCAATGAGTTAGCCATGGGTGAAAATTAAACGGAATCGGTATGGTTAAAAATTGATTTTGCTTTTGGTAAATATTTGTTTCTCTGTGTGGTATATATAAGCCCTGCTTACAGTTTTGATACGTATGATGAATTCATCAATTTGTTCGAAGCTAATTGTAATATTTTCAATTACGACATTGTTGCTATGGGTGACTTTAATTTTTCTGGTGTTGTTTGGCCTTTTGTCATGTCAAATGAGGTTAATTAGACTAATACTGAAATGTCACTTCTAAATTTTTTAAGCTTTTATGAGTTGAATCAATTGAATAATGTTAGGAATAGTAACGACAGTTTTAGATCTGGTTATTTCAAACTTTTTTTGTAATTCATTTAATTCCTATTATGGGAACAAAACCCATTTGTCCCCCCAGACAAATGAAAGCTTTATACTTTGGATATGAAAAGGGTCCGAAGAAATTTTTTTCCTGAACAGACTAGTACAAACGAAGTACAAACGAATGGCATAAGCGCTTTTTCGAAATTCGTTAAATTTCTTGTATGTCAACAAAGCCCGTTTTCCCGTCAAACAAATGAAAGCTTTATAGTTCAAATTTGAAAAGTGTCCGAAGAAAACTTTTTGCTGCACAAACCAGCACAAACGAAGTACAAACGAATGGCATAAACGTTTTTTCGAAATTGATGCAATTTCTCTTATGTAAACAACAGCTGATCGTGAAGTTAGCCCCCCCCCCCCCGGAAAAGAAACGTCTATAAATCGAAAAAAAAGAGCACAAACGAAAATTTTTGTGGCACAAACCAGCACAAGCGAAGTACAAACGAATGGCATAAACGTTTTTTTCGAAATTCGTTAAATTTCTTGTATGTCAACAAAGCCCGTTTTGGCGCCAAACAAATGAAAGCTTTATAGTTCAAATTTGAAAAGGGTCCAAAGGAAACTTTTTGCTGCACAAACCAGCACAAACGAAGTACAAACGAATGGCATAAGCATTTTTTCGAAATTGATGTAATTTCTCTTATGTAAACAACGGCTGAGCGTGAAGTTAGCCCCCCCCCCCCCCCTGGAAAAGAAAATGCTATAAATCGAAAACGAAAGAAGTACAAACGAAAATGTTTGCAGCACAAACCAGCACAAACGAAGTACAAACGATTCCACTAGTTTTCGTCGTTTGTGCTTTCCACGGGGGGGGGGGGGGGGGGCAACTTCACGGAGCCACATTTACCGGGTGTTTCAAGAAGAGTGTCCCAAGGAATAACAAATTCAATGGTTGGTCGTAGCGGCCTGTCAAACATAAAAATTTGATATGAGCAACACATGACTGTCCCTATATAATGCAATGAAATTTACAGTGAAAAAATGATGATCCACAGCACAATGCTTTTAATGTTAAATTGTATATTTAGCACTTTTCCTAATGACAACATGTAAAACTATTTCAAAGTACCCAATTAACTTATATTTCACGCAACACTAAATCGACAACTATCAATATTGATAGCATTCGCAATAAGCGATATAGTTCATATATTAAAATATTTTAATAATTAAATCATCAATTTGTTGTCATTTTTGTTAATTAGCGTCATTTTTGCAATTTTGACGATATTTGTGTCAATCTGGGACTAAATATCGCCTAGTTGGCGATATTTCACTAAATGATCCGCCAAGTTCGCCAAATTGATCGCCAAGACTTACAGACAGACGGAGAAAAGAGTGTTTCTTTTATATAAATAATTATTGATGAATTATTGGACGTTAAAATACAAAACTATTAAATAAAATATCTCCTCTCGTGAATGGAACATAGATCCGCGAGAATGATGTTAAGAAATTTTTCGCATCATATCGTATATGAAATGTGAACATATTTCACGATAATTAATACTTTTTATAATTTTATGTAATATATTTCATAAATTTATTTGAAAACGTGCAATATCTCGAGAACGGTTCATACTATTCTTCTAAAACGTATGTCATTCGTTTTCTAATGAAAAATGACATAAGAAATGATCATTTACGTAACATGATGAAAGGTTAAGATCTTTTAACATTTTTTTTAAAATTTCACTCGAAAATTTGTGGATCTTCCGAATATTCTATTGCGTATAAAATTAATAGGAATATTCGTCAATTGTAAAATGTGCAAAAAATTTCGTTCGAAACGCTCCATTTGTTTGCGAGATATCGCATGCACGCGTACACACACACACACACACACACAGAGAGAGAGAGAGATATATATACATCATTCCAAAAACGTTCTTTTTTCGGCGAAAACTCGAATTCGAATTTTCGACTCGGTCACAATGCTTTCTTTATACATTCTATGCACGCAGGGAAAGTAATTAACCCTCATACCCTTTTTGGATTTCTAAATTGTTTAATCGTGCATTATTAACTCAATAACATTGAGGGGGGGGGGGAGAGGAAAAATGGTATGCTATATTTCTTAACAATATTTATTAATCTTTGAAATTGGAGTGAGAGAAATGTATGAATGTACAAGTTTTAAATTCTGTCACTTTGTCGGTCAGCATCGCCAATGTCCGGTTTGGAGTGGTTGGAGTAGAACACAAGGTCCCCATGGAAGATGAGGTGAGGTCCGTATTACTGCACTGTATTTAACTATCCTCTTCTTTTCTGTAAACTCCAGCTGACTCACCAAATTTCGGAAACCCGCTTAAAAAATTCTCAGTCGTCCCTGGGCCTCAAAGAGACGCCCAAATTTTCTAACTAATTTAACCCTTTTGATTTCAGGAGCGGAAAAAATTTGAAATTTAAATTTAATTTTTTAAAATTTAAATTAAATTTGAAAATGAAATTTATTAAATAATTTATTAATAAAAAATTTATAAAAAAATAATATAATTAATAAAAATTAAATTAATAAAATATATTTTTATTAATATATTTTAAGAATATATTTTATTAGTTATATTATATTAATTATATTATATTAAATATATTTTATTAATTATATTTTATTAATTATTATTAGTCTTTTATGGGCTACCCTGGTGCTGATTAGATTTTGGTACGATTCGGAAAAAATAACTTGCCTTTTTTTGCAAAATGGCCCGCAAAAATCGCAAAAATCTAAAATAAAAAACTACGTATTCTCAAATATATCCATTAAATGCTTGTTTTATACGTAATTTGTAACGATGAATCCCCCCCCCCCCTTCACATCTGAGTCATTGAAAGCCTCAGAATTTATGATGATTGCGCCGACTCAAAGCGGTCTTTTGGCAAACCCTGTCCCTAAATGCCGACGGATATCAGCAAAATAACCTGCCATCTGCATGTTCTTAGGCGCTTGTACAAACTGATATCATTTTGAGAGAAAAGGGGGTCGACATCAATATTTCTTGATATAGAACAAAACAATATTGGAATATAGGTGATACATTGTGATACAATTTTATAACCATTTTGCTAGAAGGTTTTAGCATTTTACTTTCCCTGCAATACATGGTAATGTATAGGGAAAGTATTGGAATCATGCCGAAAATCGCAACTCGAGTTTTCGACGGATCTACGCGTTTCGAGACCTCTAGAATATGAAAAAACTACTTTTTAGCGTGACGTCTGTGTGTGTGTGCCTGTGTGCGCTGATTTTGTATCCACTCTAACTAAAAAAATAATTGACCGAATTTAATAAAATTTGGTAGGTAAGTCATTTGTGGGTGAATCTGGTGCTGATTAGTTTTGAGTACGATTCGGGATAAAAGAGCCCACCTTTTTTTTGCGAAATGGCCTTCAAAAGCCTGTATCTACTCTAGCTGAAAAACTAATGGACCGAATTTCCCAAAATTCGGTAGATAAGTCTTTTGTGGATTACCCTGGTGCTGATTAGATTTTGGTGCGATTCGGAAAAAAATAACCTGCTTTTTTTGCAAAATGGCCAGCAAAAATCGCCAAAATATAAAATAAAAAACTAAGTATGCTCAAATAATCCATTAAAAGCTTGTTTTATACGTGATTTGTAACGATGAAAGGATTAAGACCAACCCCATTGCACTAGGACTAGCCGTTCTCGAGATATTTTAGGTTTTTCGTATTTTCTCCACACCACCTTTGAAAATAAGTCCAGTTACCAAATGAGAACAAAAATTGAATTAAAAGTGAATTAAATTTAATGAAAACATAAATTACGTGGATATAAGTCTGCAGGGAAAGTCATGTGCTGCCTACATCAGATTTTTTGTAGTTGGAGGGGAGTTTTTATCATGAAGTAGTGCTTTTATAAGATTGAAATGTTTTCTTGCTGTGTCACGTGTCACTATTGCGTGTACATGATCAAGTTTGTGAATTATGATTTACTATCTGTTACAATCCCTTAGAACATGTAAAATTCTATTCTTTTGATAAATTTAATTTTGTTTTCTTAGAAAAGCTGATGTTGTATGTTCATTACTTTGGATGTGTCAGAACTAGGAACTTAGGAGAAATATTCATTCTGGGGATATAGAACCTGGATCCTATGCAAATATTTTGAGAGTTATCATAGATTATAAATCGTACAACAAGTTCTAATGGAAATGGAAAGGCCATTTCTATACCATTAGAAAAGTTTTAAAATGGGGAAAAACAATTTGATACATTTTACGATAGAATCAGTGTAGCCCAAAATGCGTATTTAACTTACTGCAAAGTCCTGGATACTCTGAAGTAGCATCATCACTGGAATCGCAATAAGAATTTTCTGGACATGCTGAGCACGGCGAACCTTTTTCATACAGGCTTTCCGCAACAGTGTTTCCTCTAAAGAAGATAAATAAGTTTCAGATGGCTGTAATATACGAAGGAAAATATAAGTTCTTAAAACTTTTTTACTCTAGAAAACATGGCTAGAGTACTAAAATATTTGATAGATTTATGAACCGATAAGATATCTTCATTAGAATGGGATAATGTAAAGTGATTCACATGTTGTACTATACAGTCAGTGTCATCTGGTTATTGATACCTCTCTTATTCACCAAAAGAAGTAGATATAGATTTGACTCCGAAGTTGGATACCTTTTCCTCAAGGACTTAATAAGAGAGAATACACGCTATATGTTTGGAAAACTAGTGCCGAATTTCAAATCCTATGCCCCCATGCGAGATAAAGACCTTGGTCGTAATATTTATTTTGGTCCTACAAGCAATCCACCTGGATTAAAAATTAAACATCAGTAGGATCATGCCCGCTATTTCATGAATTTCCCCTCTTACTCCAGCAACCCGATTGCTCATGTCAAATGGGTAAACGCTGCAATAGATGTAAGATGGATATGCTAATAGATTTTTTTAACATTTTCAAATCTGAATAGTTGATTCAAAGCGTTATTGTATTGCTTTCATTGGCGTAAATGCTACGTACTGATACATCGCCCATATTTAAAATTGGATTTACACATTGCCAACTGGATACTGATGCCAAGCCCAAAATTGCAATATTATTACCTAGTAACACTCAACACCAGATTTCGATGCATTTTCTTGCTAAATTTTCAATTATGGATTCACGAGTTCACATAATACCATGAAAATTTTCCGAAAGCACGACTCATTGAAATTAAGCGAAAACATTTGCTTGGACTCTGTTTGAGTAATCTGATCAAATTCCCCACTTACGACATTCTAAAATAGTTTTTTTCTCCTTTCTAAAGTCATGCCATTTATTTTCTAAACTATCAAGTTCATTCAAATGAAACTGTTAATCAGCCAATAAGAAATTTTCCAAACATATTTCTATTTCCAAAATGATGTGATGGGAACTATTTATAGAGCTTCCTGTTTTATTAAATTTGGCTTTGACTTGTTTGACACATTTTAGATTTTTGCATTGTCACAGAACATACATATATTGTTTTGTTTGACACTGCGAGATATATTGAAGTAATAATGGATGAATATACCATAGTGTGGATGCATGTAATCTACACCCCTACTCAGCACCAATGTAAATATGTCGGTGACTGTATTTAAGCACACTAGTTTACAGAAAGTATTCATCTTATAACAGGATACAAGATGCAAGTTTTATGAAAATTAGCACTGATCTCAAACTTTCTTGTCATTATATGTTTAGATTTCATTTTATGTATATTATAATTATTTGTAAATAATTTTCTTAATAATTGCAGTTGATTCCCTTTTTGCTTATAAGTAAACGAAATATATCGTTTATCCCTGTGTGTTTTTTAGTAATGAAATTTGTATATGGTCTCAAACCTATAGTCTTGTATCTTCAAGACTGTAGTCTTTTATATTGTTCCTCACTGTAAAACGTTTTAAAAAAATTTTAGATCTAATTTATGTACGCAGCTTAAAAAATTTGAAATTTGTACATATATAGTGGGCGCGAAACGTCGTTATTCCGGTATAAAACAGAAAACTTCTGAATTTCTTTAAGCACAAGTACTTTCCCCGTGACTATAAATGATGTACGCGCACCCAATGCGTGGTTGTTATAAACCGCGAGAAAAGCGAACGCGTTTGCTAGGAAACCTTTTTAATAAACAAAGTACTCCACTTGAGTCATGGTTTACAAATACCGTAACAGGCATCGCGATATATGTCTGAAAGAATTAATCTTCCTAAAACTCGGAAACAACCAATGTACGAGCATCCCGGTCTACAATCAGCACTTCATGGGTTTTCCTTATGTAGCAAACCCCTTGGCAACTACCGTAGGTATCCATATGACGTAAGTACGATAAAGGACTTTCCTTTCCTTCCTAGATCGTCCAATCTACCCAAAAGTGTTAGGACGACCGGGACAGTGCCACCCAACTTAGATCGCAATCCAATGGGGATAGCAACCACAGAGGGTCGAAAGCTCAGGCCGACCATCTTAGGACATGGAGCAGTTAATTGGACGGCCGGGCAACCACAGGGGGTTGTTGTTGTTGAAACCCAGACCGTCCGACCTACCAGAAAGGTGTAAGGTAACTGTTTGGACGGTCGGGAAGTGCCACCCAATTTAGACCGGAACCCAGTGGGGGAGGCATCCACAGGGACCGTACCCTCCTTCCCCTACCACCAACCTCTCGGAAGGACTTTCGGACCCACATGTTTAACGTGATCGTACTCCGCATGAACACGGCGGCAGTTTTGGCAGTGGCTGGAATCGAACCCGGGCCTACCGAGTGCAACTCCAGCGCGCTAACCAATGGGCTACCGCGCCCCAGGGCAACCACAGGGGGTGTACCATCTTTCCAACCCATCCCCTCTTGTATGGATTTTAGGTCCTACAGATTTAACGTGTTCATATTTCGCATAGACACGGAGATAGTTTGGGATAGAACCCGGGTCTATCGTGTGCTATCCCAAAGTCTTAACTATTGGGCTATCTCGGTCCCACGACTAAAAAGTCTTGTGGAACGTTAGCTGACTCTTTTTAAACGAACGTCTTTAGCTTATCTTTCGAGTGGGGTTTTTCGCACCTCTTTCTTGAGAACACGCCACAAGTCCTCAATTGGTTTGAAATCAGGCGAATTAGGTACCCAGCCCAGGGCTCAATTTTGACAAGCCAAGCAGTGGCAGAGCGGGCATTATGCTGCTTGGCAAGGTCTTGCTGAGAGATCGCATCTGTCTGCGGATGAAGGCGGGCTACAGAAGACAGGAAACAAAATTACCTAGTAGCGTTATACATTAACAGGCTTATCATGCGAAACAAAATCACCAAAGCCAGAATACCCAAAACACCCCCTTCCCCACACACTTGCATACACGACGAAACTATGGGCATGGCAACAGTTAGCAACATCTACGGCCTGATAGACGGAGCTTAACCTGCGTTTTGATAGCTTGTTTTCTTAAAGGCAGATTTGTAATCCATCCATAACACAAAATTCCTCTTTAAATTTCATGTTGAAATAAAATATTTCTTGAATTATTTTCCCACGTACTTTAAGAGATACTCAGTCAGGGCAGTATAATATTTTATTAGGCTTAAGAATTTCAACGTTTCCAGATAGTTCTTTGAAATCAGAAGTTGAGATTACCATATGATCTGCATCACAATCTACTTTGAATTTGAACTTTTAATTCTGTATTCCTACCATAACGTTTCAGTTTTCGTTTTTTAATTCATTTGGCACACTTCCCCCCAAAAGCTATTTTCATTGTAATATCTTTAGTAGTGGCGTACTGTGTGTGTGTGTGTGTGTGTGTGTGTGGGGGGGGGTGATTGTCGGGTGCAGTTGCCCCGGGCGCCAACCATTTAAGCGAACGAGAAAAAACGAACATGGATTAAACATTAATAATTTGTAAATGAGTGTGTGAATAATTTTATTCATTTACTGCAATTATGGGTACTGTAAACTATTATTATTATTATTTATTTATATAGGCTCGTCTATAACGGTAAAGTCAGAAAGTGGTTTGCTGTGAATATTGAATAATGAGCAGCGGCAGTAGAAAAGAATCTGGAGCCGCTGGGCGCAAACGGAGAAAAAGTGCTGCAATAGAAATCGGGAAATCTAGTCAATTGATGGCCAAGTTCCTTAAGAAGCAAAAAGAGAATGGCCCAAACAGAGTTGAAATGCTTGGAGCTGATACCGAATCTGATGAATCTACTACTGCGAGCACTATGGAGCCTGTAGAAGTCTCTGAGGTTGCTGTCAATGATGTGCCAATTCTTCCTGCTGAAAGTGCTGAAGCGTCAGTGGAAATATCGGAAAGGTTTCAGACTTTGAATCCTACTGTTTAATCGAAGAAAGATATAGGCCTACTGGACTTTCTTTATGACCTGAGTGGACCCATTATAACACATGAACTTAGAACTGAAATGGATCAGCAGTATTCCAAAATGCAGATGGTCCATTTTCTGCAACTGATGGTCGCTCTATGACTAAGAAATGGTTTACCCGAAAGCTTTATGATGGGAAGAAGGTAATTAGAGACGACACCCGTCATATCCGAAGGTATCTGGGAACAACACAATCTATCTCCGCGACAGCAGTCGAGCACCCGGCACAGCGCTCGGTCCGGCGCCAACCTCAAGAGCCACACCACCGGGACAAGAGCCACGCTTCCAGCCAAAAACCCCTCGAGGCCACCAACCAAAGAGCGCACAAAAGCACAACAACGCGAAGCAACCACCCCCTGTCATCTGCGGAGTCACCCTCTGTCTGGGCCAACAACATGTATATAAAAACAAACAAACAAATGCAGAAAAACTATGCCAACAAAACAAAGTTAACCTACTCGGTTAACAACCAAAACTTTACACAACTTACAACATTCAATGCTTACAAATTTCACAGTTGTAAAATGAGAAAGGTCATGTGAAAGAAAGTCAAAACCAGCTCAAATCTATGTACAATCAAACAACAGAAATAAAATTTATTTCATGTAATTATTTAACAATCAAAATCTTTAAGACCAGCATAATCTAATAATCATCAATTCCTTTAATTCCGACAACTTAATGTACAAATATAGAATTCATCTCTTCAACTTTTTATCCTATCAGTACAAGCTTATGGTAGACTAATAACTATACAAGCCATAATAACTATTTACATACATTACCACACAAGGTAAAACAAACAAGCAATATCATTTTACAATATATAGAAGTATAACCATTTATACTTTTAACAACCCAAGTCTCGTGGGCAGAAATAATCAACTAAGATATGCTATTTACAATAAATCAGTAATCTTTCTCCTGCTAAATATTCAATTCCTTGTTGAGAAGGTTCTTCATGATTGAGAGGACTCCTTCTCTACTATTTTTGCTTCTGCAAAGGTTGATTAAACTTACTTGCATAAAATTTTTTGGAAAATATTTTTCTCGAATATTTGTCCAAAGATCACACTTATACATGTAATGATCTACTGTCCCTTTGTCTCTTCCACAAAAACATTGGTCACTTTTTCCAAAGAAACGGTGTTGGTACTCTCTGAAAGCACCATGGGCTGACAAGACTTAGTTTACATAAAAGTTTCCATTTACTACTTTGCTTGAGACTTTAGGTATCTGTCTGTATAAGTGCCTTCCTTTTTCCGACATCTCCCACCTCTCTTGCCATTCTTTAAGGTTGTGATCCTTTTTCTTTCTTAACTTGGATCTTAGTAATTCCAAATATATTATTTTCATTTCATTTTAAAGCCTCTTTAGCCAACTCGTCGGCTGCTTCGTTCCCACGAAGTCCAATATGTGCTTTCACCCAATGTAGATTAATGACACCTGAGTAATTTATAATTTTCATTTTTGCAATCCAAAGGTTTTTAATATCATAAGAACTTAAAGCCGTAAGTACTGATCTTGAGTCTGTGTATGTATGGATATCCTGTAATTCTTTTCCTATAACATATTCCACTACCTTCCATGAAGCAAATAATTCGGCATTAAAAACCGTATTATTATCGTTTATCCTTTCTTGCCATTTTTCTAATATTTCACCATTTTGAAATATTATGTAAGAGCTACCCACTTTTCCGTTCATCTTCGAACCATCCGTGTATGCCTCTAATACTTCTTCTCTTTCTCTACCGAGTTCCCATTTCAGTTGTTGCTCTTCCCACGGTAGTGTATGTTTTATATACGACATCTCTGTTTCACTTGGGTTAATAACTTGTTCTCCGATTTCTATTTGTTCCTTCCAATGGAACAACTTGTATGATAATATATCGTTTTTGATCTTGATGTCTAGAGGTACACAACCTGCTAGTACCTGTATTACCTCATTGGAAACTGTTCTATAACATTTTGTTTTGGAAAAAAGGGCCATCCTTTGTATTTGGATCAGCTTATCGTTTGTCCTTCTATGGTTTTGGTACCATATTTCAGCTCCATAGGCGATCATTTTTTCTATCGCCCTAATATAAATCCCTTTTATAACTCTGGGGCTCAACCCCCAAGTTGCTCTGGTCAACCTTGTTAATTTATGATGAAAATTGTTGACTTTGTTTCTAAGTTCCCTCAGGTGAGCCTACCATGTCAACTTCTCATTAAAAACAGTACCTAAGTATTTCAGTTCTTTTTTGTAACCAATTCTTTGGCCACTAAGTTTAATTCCGGGTACGTGTGTAATTCGTTTCTTCCCCCTAATCATTATAAAATGGTTCTTTCCTGTATTTAAGGCAAGACCAAACTGGTTTGTCCATTCCACTACTTTATTGATAGCACCTGTTTTCGAATCGGCGAACAAATAAGAAGCTTTCTCTTTTATAATTACAACAATATCGTCAGCGAATGCCTGTATTGTTGTATTATTGTCAAATTTGGTATTTAAAATCTTATCTGCAATAACCAGCCATAATATAGGAGCAATGCTTGATCCCTGTGGGATCCCTATATTATATTTTTGGTATAAGCTTTTTTCTTCTACTCTCATAAAACGATCACTAAGAAAACTTTTGATCAAGTTTAAAATCATATGTGGTACTTTAAAATCAATCAGTTGATTTATTACATCGTGCCAGTTTACTGAATTAAAAGCGTTGCTTATATCCATCGATATAATACATGTTGCCAGTTGTTCAGATTTGTTCTTATCTATTTGTTTTATAATTGACTTAATAGCATCAATAGTGCTATTATTCTTACGAAATCCATATTGGTTTCTATTCAGTTTACCTTCCAGGTAATATGCGAGTCTTTTTGTTAACAGCTTATCTAAGATTTTCCCCCCAGATAGGTAGTAAACATATCGGTCTATATGCTTCAGGGGTATTCAAATCCTTTCCGTCCTTTGGTATCAGGACCATTCTTGCCTTTTTCCAACACTTTGGAAAAATCCCATTTTTAAAACAACAATTCAATATTTCTAAGAACCAATTCCTATCTACATAAAATAACTCTTTGATTATTTCCATTGTTAAACCATTTAAACCTGGAGCTTTATTGTCGTCAAATTCCTGCAAAATCTTAATTCAAATATTGTAAATAATTCTGTTTCTACTTCTTCATAATTTCCATCAGGGAATTCACCAATGGTTTTTTCCGGAAAATGGAAACTAAGAATTTCATGTATTGAATCTGCAATATTGGTAGTTTGAATACCATTTTGCCTTATAACACAATGGTTTACCAAATTCTTCTTTGTCTGATTTTTTAGCAACTTATAATGTGCCCCAAACGAGTTGTTGACCACTACTTTATCGAGGTATTTTTTAAAACTTTCAGTTTTCGTTTGAATAATTAGCTTTTTGTATCGGGTATATTCCAATTTATACATAATCTTTTTTGTTATCCTATTTATTTCTTCCGTTTCATTTTGAAATTTTCTTCTTACCCTGCTCCTCATACTCTGGAGCTCTTCTGTCCACCATGAAGCATTATTTCTTGCCTTTTGCTTCTTTCTAATATTATTTGAACAGATTTGCACTAATTTCTCTTCAATTTCATCAATATATTCCTCTACGTTATATTGATTTACATCTATCTTCCGACTTTGATCTACTAAATCATAGATCTCCTCTTTTACGTTTAACCAATTGAGGTCTTTCATCCTCCATTTATTGTACTTATTACTTGCTCTCTCCCCTATTCCTATCTTGAATTCCATCGGATTACCATAAGTGATCACTTATGGTATATGATCACTTATGGTAATCCGATCATGAATGATCCAACTTTCAATCTTATTTTCCATGTTTTTTGTAATACACAGATCGATCCAGCTAGATCCTCTTATGTTGGTCAACGTGGGATAACTATCTGGATTATTTTCCACACTTAGCTGAAATCGTTCCATAAATTCCAGCAATTCAGTTCCGCGTGTATCACTGGGTCTTGGTCCCCACACTTCTGATTTCGCATTGAAATCTCCACATATGATATGCTGTTTATCCATGTGTCTTCCTCTCAAAGCCCCCGATTCTCTGATGGTGTACATCAATTCTACCGATGGTGGGCAATAACAAGATGTTATTATATATTCCTCCTTACCTAATTCAATTTGTATACACACGAGGTCTCTATCTATATGGACAATATGATAGTTCGAGATCCTAGGACCAAGAATCAAACCAACTCTTGGTTGTTCCTCAAAAAAGATTATTTTATAATCAGAGGTAAACCCAATTATCATATTCTGGTAAAAGTAAGGTTCATTTAGATACCCTATATTTATATTCTCATGAATAAGTTCTTGGCAGAATTGAAAGTTTGCAGCTCTGGTGTGATTCAAATTGAGGGAGAGACATTTCAGATTAGGACTTTCCCTATTTGCCTCCATAATCAATCTTTGATGCAATGAAACTAAGTTCTTTTAGATAGATGGGACAATTTCTATCTAAAACGTTATGGTTTGTTTTATGCTTCGTACCAAATCTAGTATTGTGATTTTCACAATTTTTGCACTTTACTTCTTTTTCACAGTTATCGAATTTATGTCCTAATTCACCACACTTCGAACAACTTTGCTCTTTTGCTGTACAAAATTTCCTAATATGTCCGTATTTATAGCATTTATAGCATATATTTGCTCGAATATACTCTCTAAAATCACCTCGTATCCAACCCAAGTTAATTTTTCTCTTTTCCTGTATTGCCTTATAAGATTTTGGATCTACACTGCAGATCCAATTTGTTCCTCTTCTTCCTTTGAAACTATGTCTTACTTCAAATTCTGGGGTAGCCTCTATCTCATCATTCTGATAGATAATATTTTCTCTTAAACTCTCTTCCTCTATTCCATATAATATAATTTGTGGCAGTTTTTTCTTAGGTATACCTATATCATAATGCCCGTTTAACAGGTCTACTGCCTTGAACTCTTCAATCAGTTTGTCTAAATCTTCTGATTCAGCAGTTTCTATTATTATTCCACCTTTTCTTATTTTTCTCACTGCTTTCACTCTCACCTTTATCCTTTTTGGATCAACTAGTTCTTGGATCTTTTTCTTAGTTGTTTCTGATGACCTCTCCTCCTTCGGGTAAATTGTTACCACGAGGTTTGTACGGGTTCTACTTCTCGATCTTTCCTTAGATACCGCTCTTTTTATCTTTACCCTTTCTGCAAATATTTTTCTATCACCAAATCTTCTACTTCTGCACTGTACCTGGGCAATAAATGTCTGTTGCTCCATTATTACGTTTAATAATAGAGAGCTCATCTCGCATTTTCTGCTTGTAATCATTTGAGACCTTGCTCCCAGCAATTAATCCTTGCAGCACGTCCTGGCTTGCTAGGGCTTTTTTTAGATAACTCGAGAGTTCAGTAGTTTCCTCAACTTGAGGTTCTGTGACTATACTCTTCCTACCTGTTGCCATAACAGGTGGAAAATTTTCACAAAAAAAAAGAAATAAAAATGAAGTTCACCCACAGATTTACCTGGTAGGAAAGTTACTGATGGCTGCAAAACTTCTTGAGAGTAGGTTTCGACCCCTTCAATCTCGAGGGGAGCCCCTTGGCCACTCCATGGCACCGACTCTAGGACCAGACTTAACAACTTTCGTGATAAAAAATTAAACCAATAAATATGTATCACAATCGCTAAATCACTAATAAACGCTTTATAATAACTCTTTATAATTCACTGGTCCCCGGGGGGTGGGAAAGAGGGGAAGAAGGTAAACCGAACCTGGTTACTTTTTTCACCTCAAAAGGGAGCAGCATACCGCTTTTCTTGCCTTTTATTCTCATGTGCCCCTGAGAACCACAAATCACAATTTGCGGATTCCAAAATTGGAAGAAATTGAATGAAAAAATCCCTGAACATGAAAATGGAACGGGTGTCATTCAATGCTTGGAAAGAAATGGAACGTCGTCTCCAGACTAAAAAAGTAATTCATCAAACATCCCTCAACAAAATTCAAACGGAACGGGAAAAATGGCGAGGAATATTGATGCTCTTAATGCTACGACAATGCAGCTGTGATGTCCTATCATTTATTTGGTGTGCAGCAAAGAATTTTGAATCGGAATACCAAAGCTTTGTTTTTGAATTGTGGCAACCACAGCCTAAATTTGGTCGGAATGCATGCTGCTGGAAATAAAATTGTGGATGTCACATTTTTTGGAACTGTTGAGGCATTATATGTATTCTTCTCTCAGTCAACAATTCGGTGGCAGCTGATATCTGATGTTGGTGTGTCTGTCAAAAAAGAGTCTGAAACTCGTTGGAGTGCCAGGGAAACAGCTGTTACTGTTCTCCATAAGAATCTGGAGAAGATTGTGGATGTGCTGGAGAGGATGTGTTCTGACAAGTATTCCACAGAGAAAACGAGAATGGATGCAGATCAGGTTCTGTCAAACATTTTGAGATTCAATTTTTTGACATTTCTCCCATTTTGGAGCTCAATTTTACTTTGATGAATAGAATCCAAAAGAGATTGCAGGATCCAAAAATAAATTTCAAGGAAGCGGCAGCTGACATGAACTCTCTTGAACAACATTTTACTGAGAATCGTGAAAAGCTGTGTGATGAGTCAGTTTTCAAAGGAGAAAGAAGTTACATTGATTGAGGACTTCCAGTTCAGAAAAGAGTAAAACGTGTCACAGTGATGCCGGGTGAACAAATAAGAGATGCTGGCTTATAAGCCAGAAAAGAAATTGGACGAATCCTCAGAGAGCGTTTTCAACGATTGCGTGACCTTGACACTCGATTTGGATTTCTCCTGAATGTTCAGAAATTTCTTAGTGTGTCAATATGGATAAGAAATTTGAAAAACAATGTTGTGCTACTGCCAGCTATTACAAAAATGATTTCGATGGGAAGGAGCTGCATCAAGAAATTTTGGATTGTGCAATGCTGTTAAAAAATTGAAATGAGAGCGATGTGATTGAGCCAATACATCCATTAGAATTGTTGAATTTCATTATCTCATATGGAAAGGAAGTGTACCCTAATTTCCAGACTGCTTTGTAAATTCTGGTTACAATTTCAGTATCAATTGCTAGTTGTGAAAGATCCTTCAGCAAACTGAAATTGATTATGTCTTATTTGAGATCATCTATGGGACAAGAACACTTGAGTGACTTAGCATTGTTAGTATTGAGGGGGAAACATTTGAGAAAATCAATGCTGACAAAGTTATTGATACCTCTGCAATCGCGAAAACTCGACGGGTTCTGATCTCTTGAGACAATATTTAATAATGGAAAATATTGTGCTAATATCTTTTCAAATCAAAGAATCAATTGCTTAATCAAAATGTTCAAATGAATCAATTGTTTAATTTTTCGATTGGTAGCGAAAGATAATATAAAATCGTATTTTTAGTACTTCAGTACAGTGCATTTATATTGATGTTTGTATAACAATCTTAAAATTATTTCAATATTCGAAATTCTTTTAAATGGTAGATGCATCATGTACGGGCACTTTAAGTTTGTGGCGGCAAATCAGCGTTTTTATCTGAGGAGTTGTCTGTTTGAATTAACTTTTGTTGAAAAAGCATTTTTAAATATAAATGTCCAATTGTTTAAATGTAATGAAATGCGAAATGTTTTAGTATAGAGCTCAATTATTTATATTCATCTAAATATATTTAAATTTCTTAAATGTACTGGCTCTTAAATATCTTGAATAGCATTTTCATGCAACAAAATTACTTAATTATTGTGAAACGTTTTTTAACTATTAGAAAAATTATAACGCATTATATCTATAAAGTAATTTCCATTTTCCAGGGTTTTAATTGTTGGCAGCGAAAGGATTTCAAACGTTTCTATTATTTTTGAGAGGTAAAGTGGTGTATGTTTTTTGAAAATCCCTTTATATTGTCCCCCTTTATAAAATTGACGAGATTCAAGCATTTACACGGCCTGACACTAAATGTGCTAAATACATTAATCGATGGTTAAGTACTGGTAACCCTACGATAAGCTGTTCCAGCGGAGGACCCTAAAATATGACTGACTGGTGATGTTGTTGAAGTTCCAGCAATAAATACTGTTCTGTGTAATAGGACCGTAACTCACTAGGTTTGTGGGCAATGGCCACCAGCGCAAAGCCCACCTATTTCTCAAGATCGCCTAATATTCAGTACAGTCTGGGGACTTTTTGATGGCACCTTGTAGTTTAAGTGTTTCAGCACAGAGGATAATTGATTTTTTCGCAGGGAAACTAATTATCATCTTTTGTCGGGAACCTCTTTTTTAGAGTGGCAAACGGTACATGTGAGATTACATTTTTTTAGAAAGAAGGTATAGTAAGAAAATATCATTACTCACGCTGGTCCATAATTACAAACGTATAATTTCTGGTAGGTATTTTCTACGGCCGACTTAACAAATCCGCATCCGACGCGCCACGTTGTCGCCCAGGCCAGCTGAAAGAGAGAAGAAATTTCTCAGTTTTGAAATCAAAAGGAAGAACATGGAGAGAAAGCACCTGCAACAGAACATCTTCCTCGGATAATGGGATAGGTGGAGTATTTGAGCATTTTTTAAATATAGACCGAAACCCGGAAAATATAATGAGTAGGAAAGTATATCGATAGTTCATTGATTTAAAGCAAATTTATATTTCACACCCGATTTTATCTTATTTAGAAGCAAATGTTTTCTATTCACTCATAGAAATTGCTGTTTCGATGCCAACAAAATGGAAATAAATGTTGATAAATCGAAATTTTATGCATACAATTTTGTTCTAACGGAAATTGCAATAATAAATTCTTTCTCTTCCCCAGATGAAATTTGCATATGTGGTATCCTTTTTCCACTGGAATGAGACTTTTAAGTTTGCGGAGCGGCCGCTTTCCAACCAGTTAGAGCCCTGTAACACATTTACATTTCATTTCTGCCCGGTAAATTATGTTGAAAAATGTTTGGCCCGGTGTGTACTATAACTACTATCCCCTCATAATGTTTGGCCTATCTTTTTTGAATCACCCTGTATATATATATATGTATATATATATATATATATATATATATATATATATATATATATATATATATATATATATATATATATATATACTTATCAATATAACTTTTATCTCATCTAAAACATTTTACTGAAAATATACCCAAAGGCGCTAAGCTGCTGAAACAAGTACATTTCTATACTACATAATAAATAGAAAAAGAAAAATGAAGAATGACATTGTATCAAAATTTCGCCGGGGGGGATTGTGACCTCAACTTCCCGGTTTAGCCAGCTTTATGTCATGACGACACTCCTGAAAGCGGATACAATGTCGCCAACCAAGTACATATACTTGAACTATAAATGTAAAAAAGAAAAGATTTGAAAACCTATAATTCCCTACACCTATACAATAACAACGAGCATTACCACATCCAAACAGAAACACTAAATACTATAAAATAACCTACATTCAATACCAATACCAAGAAAAACAAGCCACGCATACATCTCACCGAAAAGCAAAAGATTCTTACTTTGTACAAAAAGACCTCCTTCAGACAGTTAACCCTGACCTCCGCAATGCAGCTGCTAACCATTTCCATCACAGACTGAAAGTGCCTTCCCATTCAAATACAAGTCGTAGCACTCAGTTACGGTTATGCCGTAAAATTTACATAAAATGTCACTGAGAAAACGTAGAGGGTAACCCATTTCGATTGCTTCCTTAAGATAGCCCAGATCACTTATATAACGATTTTCAGCACTGCTATTTAAACGTTTGCTTCTTGTTAAAAATTTATAATAATGTTCCTGAAAACATTTCGATGCAAACAAGAATTCCAATTAATCATGTAATTTATTTTAAAATTAAATGCTTTTCTTTTATCATATAATTTAAAACCAACTTTACCATTAGAAAGTTTATATAATGTCAAATCCAAAAAATTAATATTATTATCAATGTTACGGGAAGTTTCTGTTAATGTCAAATTTGAAGGAAAAAAGTAAAATCTAAGTGATCCCGGTCAACGTGGCATGCATATAATATGTCATCCACATAACGTATGTATACAATCTCATTTAAAATATGTGTTCCCTCCTCGTATTTGTTCAAGTATATATCAGCCAGAATAGAGGAACATGCACCCCCCCCATCGGAATGCCATTACGCTGTTTGTAGAAATCAGTTCCATCATAAAGCACGGTTTCAAACAAGACCATTTCGACAAGACATTTGTATATATGTTTTTTAATGAGGTTTTGCATCTCATACTTTTCATACATCTCCGTCAGTATGCTGAACAGATCATTTATATCTATATTGCAAAAAAGGTCGTTGAAATCACAACTTCTATACTGTAAATCGTCTGATATGTCTTTAAGTTTCTCAATTACTTCACTACTATTGTTAATGAAAAATACACCAGAATTTTTTATTGTTTTCAATATATTTTTAGAAGTTTTAATAATCTTGTGTTTGCAAAAGTTAAGTATGTTTTAAAACCATTAGTTACAGGTCTAAATTTTATGGGGTCCTTATGAAGTTTAGGTATCAGAGTTATATATGGGAATTTGATGGTATTTAGGTTGTAACTTAAAATTTTACAATTAGCCTTGATACGATTTTCAATTTCTGTTTTAGAATGCATTTATATCAAGGTAACTTTCATTAATCTTTTTATTGTAAAATTGTTGGCAAGTGAAAGCATAATTAGAAGTAACATTATCTACGTATGTTATCGCGAAATCCTGATGTAATTTATCCAAATTTTTTATAGTGTATTTCCCATATCTAACGTGTTTTTCCAAAACTCCATATTCAAACCCTATACTTTGTTTTAAACAAGATTTCCATTCATCAAATACCTGAGGCGGTAGGCTGTATTTTACAGCACATTTATATATAAACTTTTCAATGTCATTCACGATACCATCTACATTATCTCGAAAATCTTCGGATCTGTATTTAGTACCCAATAGAAAATCTTCGGATCTGTATTTAGTACTAAATACAGATCCGAAGATTATAGATCCGAAGATTAAATGTGCTGTAAAATACAGCCTACCGTCTCAGGTATTTGATGAATGGAAATCTTGTTTAAAACAAAGTATAGGGTTTGAATATGGAGTTTTGGAAAAACACGTTAGATATGGGAAATACAGTATAGAAAATTTGGATAAATTACATCAGGATTTCGTGATAACATACGTAGATAAAGTTACTTCTAATTATGCTTTCACTTGCCAACAATTTTACAATAAAAAGTTTAATGAAAGTTACCTTGATATAAATGCATATACAAAGCTCAATCAATCTAAAACAGAAATTGAAAATCGTATCAAGGCTAAATATAAAATTTTAAGTTACAACCTGAATACCATCAAATTCCCATATATAACTCTGATACCTAAACTTCATAAGGACCCCATAAAATTTAGACCTGTAACTAATGGTTTTAAAACATACTTAACTTTTGCAAACACAAGATTATTAAGACTTCTAAAAAATATATTGAAAAAAATAAAAAATTCTGGTGTATTTTTCATTAACAATAGTAGTGAAGTAATTGAGAAACTTAAAGACATATCAGAAGATTTACAGTATAGAAGTTGTGATTTCAACGCCCTTTTTTGCAATAAAGATATAAATGATCTGTTCAGCATACTGACGGAGATGTATGAAAAGTATGAGATGCAAAACCTCATTAAAAACATATATACAAATGTCTTGTCGAAATGGTCTTGTTTGAAACTGTGCTTTATGATGGAACTGATTTCTACAAACAGCGTAATGGCATTCCGATGGGGGGTGCATGTTCCTCTATTCTGGCTGATATATACTTGAACAAATACGAGGAGGGAACACATATTTTAAATGAGATTGTATACATACGTTATGTGGATGACATATTATATGCATGCCACGATGACCGGGATCACTTAGATTTTACTTTTTTTCCTTCAAATTTGACATTAACAGAAACTTCCCGTAACATTGATAATAGTATTAATTTTTTTGGATTTGACATTATATAAACTTTCTAATGGTAAAGTTGGTTTTAAGTTATATGATAAAAGGAAAGCATTTAATTTAAAAATAAATTACATGATTAATTGGAATTCTTGTTTGCATCGAAATGTTTTCAGGAACATTATTATAAATTTTTAACAAGAAGCAAACGTTTAAATAGCAGTGCTGAAAATCGTTATATAAGTGATCTGGTCTATCTTAAGGAAGCAATCGAAATGGGTTACCCTCTACGTTTTCTCAGTGACATTTTATGTAAATTTTACGGCATAACCGTAACTGAGTGCTACGACTTGTATTTGAATGGGAAGGCACTTTCAGTCTGTGATGGAAATGGTTAGCAGCTGCATTGCGGAGGTCAGGGTTAACTGTCTGAAAGAGGTCTTTTTGTACAAAGTAAGAATTTTTCGCTTTTCGGTGAGATGTATGCGTGGCTTGTTTTTCTTGGTATTGGTATTGAATGTAGGTTATTTTATAGTATTTAGTGTTTCTGTTTGGATGTGGTAATGCTCGTTGTTATTGTTTAGGTGTAGGGAATGTATAGGTTTTTCAAATCTTTTCTTTTTTACATTTATAGTTTAAGTATATGTACTTGGTTGACGACATTGTATCCGCTTTCGGGAGTGTCGTCATGACATAAAGCTGGCTAAACCGAGAAGTGGGGGGTCATAATCCCCCCGGCGAAATTTTGATACAATGTCATTCTTCATTTTTCTTTTTCTATTTATTATATATATATAAATATATACAATGCTGGCTATTAAAATTGCTACACCATGAAGGCCGTATGCAACAAACGTCAAATTTGCATGAAAGATACTACATGCTGGGATATGCAAATGATTTGAATTGCAGCGCATGCGCACAAATCAGGTATGAGTAACGCCATCTACATTCTGCATGAAAGGGAAAACTGCCCAGCGGGTTTCTCATCCGAAAATCGCATTTGAATGTTGGTTTTTTGTGTGAAGGTCGTATTATGCCTCATGTAAGAAGGAGAAACTCCTACCAGCACATATCGAAATTTGACAGCGGCAGGATCGTGACCTATCGGGACTGCGGTTTATCGTTCCGCGACATTGCTGCTCGCGTTAGTCGGGATCCCATGGCTATCAGGCGAATACAGAATCGATGGGTCCAGGAGGGCCATAATGAACGCTATGCAGGATCTCAGCGGCCCCGGGCCACTAACGCCCGAGAGGATAGACATGTTGTCCTCTCGGCCTTGCGGGATCGTACAGCCACGTCACGTACCCTGAGTTAGGAACTTGGCTCATTTGCAGGACAAGTGCCAGCACAGACAGTGCGAAGAAGTCTGCAGCACCACGGACTGTTAGCACGACGACCATTGTTGCGGCTTCCCTTGACCCTGCAATAGAGACAGGCGCGTCTACAGTGATGCGACGAACGACGACATTAGACACAGGAGTGGCACCACGACGTCTTTTCAGACGAATCCCGGTTCTGCGTACAGCATCATGATGGACGTATTCGTGTGTGGAGGCACCGAGGAGAACGAACGTTGCAAGCTTGCATTCGTCATTGTCATGCGGGCCCAGCACCTGGCGTGATGGTAGAGGGTGTCATTGGGTACACATTCCGGTCACCTTTTGTTAGCATAGCCGGTAATGTGGACAGCCGCCGTTACATTTCTGACGTGTTAAGGTCCGTGGCTGTGCCTATCTTCGAAGTCTGAATGCCGCCATCTTTCAACAACATAATGCACGACCGCATGTTGCCCTGACCTTTCTCGATACAGAGAGTGTTCGACTGTTGCCCTGGCCAGCACGTTCTCCAGATCTGTCATCCATTGAGAACATCTGGTCATGGGTTGCCGAGAGACTGGCACGCCACCACTCACCAGTCACTACGATTGATGACCTCTGGCATAGAGTTGGAGCCTGACGTATCCTTATCTGTCATCCAAGCTCAATTCGACTCGATGCCTAGCCGGATTATAGCCGTTCTTGCTGCCAGAGGTGGCAGCTTTGTGTTCTGAATTCTGCAAACTGTGTACCCCAAACCACCTGCAAATTTAATCATGTTTTCCTCCCAATATATTGTATATGTACAATAAATAAGATTCTGCTATTTGCTTTCCTTCTTGGTGTAGCAATTTTAATGGCCAGCAGTGCATATATATATATATATATATATATATATATACAATTAAAAATCAAAATCTTCAATAATAAAAGTTTAAAAATCCAATGAAAGAATAGAGAGAATTTTCAACTCAGAAAACCCCAACATTACAAAATGCCTTGCAAATAAAAGTATCAAACAGAGAATCATCAATCACGTGGAAAATATAAATGCAAACCTCGAGTCATCAATCTGAAGACAATAAAAAATTATCAATGGAAAGGAATCGATAAAATAATATCAAATAAAATCCAAGCATGAGAGCTTTCTACGTGGACAAGCTCTAAGCCTAATAATGAATTGTTCATGTCGATAAAACTCTTTATCAAGTCCAGGTATTTCATAAAAATGAACACAAAATGCATGTTTCTGATATCAGTGATAGATTATATCTATAAATTTTAATAGCCTGGACAACATGTATAAAGATTGAAAAATAATAGGAAACAACATTATCTGAAGAAACACTGCATACGTCTGATCCATTGGAGCCTTGAATAAAGAGACCAATGCTGCCAAACTCAAAAAATAAAAAGTTGAGAACTGCTGTTGCCAATCATGAGAAAGAAATAACGGTAATGCGAAAAGACTATAAAAGGTGGTATTCAACAGTAAGAACATGTAAATACATGGTAATGCTTATTCAAGGAAAAAGTGGATGTCAGGCTAAAATAAGATACTAAGGAGAGAATTTAAGTATAATCTACCATTCCAAACTTTTTAACTATACTATGTACTAAATAAGCAGGATATTTATATAATTTGCTAGTAATTTTAAGTATATTAATATGCATAGCATGAAAATTTTTATCAAATAATCTACAAATTCTAAAGAGCTGATTAAGTATAATATTTCTAAGCAATTGAATCAAGTTACAGGAATTAAAAGGTAATAATTTATTAATGTTAAAGTTAAATAGTCTTTTTTATCATATAAATTAGTAATTATCTCATTAGTATGAACCTACTAATTAGATTTAAATCCAAATAATTATTATTATTAATAATAATAGTTTCATTAGGTATTAATTCCAAATTATCCGGATTAAATCTATATCTATGACATAATTATCAGTAAATACTAAAAATATCAGATCATCGACATATCTGTAAATTTTATAATCTGTTGAAGTAAAAGATTTTTCATAATGATATAGGTATAAATTAGCTAATATATTGCTACTACAGCCACGTTGTGGAGCCCCTGAGACTTGTAAGTATAATTTATATATATATATATATATATATAGTAATACTAGTTTGAAAATCCAATGATAGAATAGCGAGAAGTTGTAACTCAAAAAACCCTAACTTTAAAATACGCCTACATAATATAAAGAAATATTAAATAGAGAATCATCAATCAAATGGAAAATAAAATGCAAATTTCTAGTTATCAAGCTGTAGATAATCAACAAATATCATTTGAATTTAATCGATAATTGAAAATCAAATAAAATCCAAGCTTTACACATGCATAAGCACTAGGCCTTAATAAATGAATTGTTTATTTTGAAAAAACTCTTCTTCAGGTCCAAGTTTTTAATCAAAATGAACACAAAATATGTGTTTCTGATATTTGAGATGGACTATATCTATAAACACTAACAACTTGGACTACGCACATGAAGATGGAAAAATTATAAAGGAAACAAGAATACTTGAGAAAAACTCTGCATATGTCCTAACTAGTGGAGCCCAGAATGATATATATATATATATATATATATATATATATACATATACACATATAGTGTTTGTTTGGCGGAAATGTAAAAAAAAGTGGTGGCTCAGAATTGGAAATGTCCAATTCCGTTTGTGAGAGAGAAAAAGTATTCGCTTCGGATTAGGCCTCACCAGTAGGACCGTCCGTAGCGTGATAATTGTGTGGGCTCTGCTGGTATGACATCAAATTGCAATGGTTTGATACCATTTATCCACGCATCCTTCTTAAATGATGCATAAATAAGGAAGTTCTTTATGCATGTCTCCAAATTTTAGTGTTTTGTATATATCTGTACTTTCTGGGAGCAATTGCTCAGTATACCCTTTCCCTTATTCTTTAGTTGTAGATGCCAAATGAAAATGATACATATATTACCTGTGTGAAATGGCCATAGGTTGGATCAGGAAGAGGAGCAACAAACGGACTAATGAAATCTGGGCTGAAATATTTTATTTCATCATTCCAGCTTTTGATGGCACTGGGCCAGTTAGGATCACCACCACCATCTTTGCTGTTTGTGATGACTTCAATAGCAAGATTTTGACCGACTCCAAAGTTTTCTGAAAATAAATAAATGAATTTCTAGATCTGTTCCTCTTCTAGATCTATCTGAAATATATATATATATATATATATATATATATATATATATATATATATATATATATATATATATATGTATGTATATATATGTATGTATATGTATATATATATATATATTATACTTAGGAGTCTCAGGGATTCCACAAGGTGACTGAAGTAGCAGTATATTAGTTAATTTATATCTGTATCATTATAAAAAATATTTTTCTTCTACAGATTATAAAATTTACAGATATGTTGATGATCTAATTTGTTTGGTTTTTACAGACAACTGTGTCATAGATATAGATCCGGATATTTCTATCCGGATAACATACATAGTAGATAGATTACAAAAGTAACGATTTTAACGATTTATTCAGTAATATTGATATTAATGATTTGTTTGCCATTCTAATGGAAATTTACGAAAAACATAATATGCAGACACATATTACCAGATGTAAATTTAAGTCTATGGTTAAACTTGTACTGTTTGAAACAGTCTTGTGCGATGGTATAAATTTCTATAAACAGCTCCATGGTATTCCAATGGGAGGAGGATGTTCCTCCATTCTTGCCGACATTTACCTTATAAGGCACACACCTTTTAAACGAGTTGTTGTACATCCGTTACGTTGACGACATCCTTTTATCTTGCGCAATGACGCACATTTTTCATTGGATTTTGGATTTTATCCAAACTGTTTAACGTTAACAGAAACTCCGTATAACCAGGATAAAAGTCTAAATTTTCTGGATTTGTCTCTGTACAAACTTCCTGATGGTTCCACTGGATTTCGACTCTACGTTAAAAGAAGATATTTTAAATTTGAAATAAATTACATTGTTTCATGGAATTCATGTTTACATCGGAATGGGTACAGAAACATCATATTGAACCAACTTATACGAAGTAAAAGAATAAACAGTAACGTTAATGATCGTTATAACAGCGATATTGGTTTCCTCCATGGTTCAATTGCACAAGGATTTCCGAAGTGTTTTCTAAGCAACATCATATGTAGTTTTTATGGTTTAACAGAAACTGAAAGCTACCGTATATATTTAGATACAGAACCGGTAAAAGGTTGATCACGACTAAATGTCCGAGCCTTCCTTGTACAGGCATATGCCGTGTATACTTTCCTACATAATGTATATAAACGTGTGGATGGAGTGGTGCGTATTCAACTTGCTTTTTGAGGTACTGATGTCATGGTACAGTACCTGATTACATGTTTATAGACTATACTTTTTAATTCTTACTGACTTTTAAATTATAGAATTACGACACTTTAATGCAGGTTTTTGGTTTCGAGTCTTGTGGGTTATTCCACGATTTCATGTTATCTGGTACACTCTTTTTACATTTTTGATACTTCGGTATTCATATCTTATGCAATACATCGGCTTCCGGGAGTGTTGTCTAGGCATAACGCTTGCTTAACCGGGGAGTGGGGGGTCACAACCCCCCGGCCAATCTTTGGTATATTGCTTCCATTTCCTTGTCTACGTTTCTGGTGTGATATTTGAATCCTAGTTGTAGCGCAGCTTCGCGCCTTATTTGAGTGATTACTGGTATTTTATAACCTTCACACTATAATTAATTATTTATAAAGATATATATATATACACCCAACACTTTTTTTACAGGGTAGATACGTTCCTCAGAAATTCGTGTGAAAAAAACCGTGTAAAAGAACACAAGTTTCCTATAGTAAAATTGGGGATACGTTCCATGTTATCCGAAAACCGTGTAAGATGAAATAAAGAACTATATTTAGTTTAAAAACCGTGTAAAAACTTCTAAAGAAATGGCTTGCCTTTTACGAATCTTTGACTTTCGACATTTTGTTAAATGTTATCTAGGGTAAAAATTTTATCTAAATAAAAATACCTTTTTTCATTTCTTAAGGTCAGAAATGTTCAAATACACAATTGATAGCACTATGTATGGCTGATAACACGAACAATTGATTGAATATTGTGAGCTAATAAACTTAAACAATTTAATGAAGCAATATATTATGTAAATGTCATACGAAATGGGTAGGTAAGAGTTATCGAATAAGGGAATTCCCCCAGTAATTACCGGGGAATCCCCTTATTCGATAACATTATAGCAGTACGCAGTGCTGCTTTATTTTTGAAGTGTGGTTAAAACGTGAATTTTTTTGTTACATTTGTACCAAAGACTGCAATTTACACAAGACCGCTCATGGCCATGTATATAAGACAATGGCTTTGAAATCGTGTTTGATCAAATAAATTTTTCAAAACAGTAAGACTTTTTTGAACCGTGTAACTTCAAATTCGTGTAAAAATAAAGACTTGGGTGTATATATATATTTATATATATTGTAAGAATTTTAATTGCTTGCTAATCATTGCTAAAAGCATTTAAAAGCATCTAAAAGTTGTAGCATATCTTGGGCTATGTGCATAATAATTATTTTCCTAATATAAACACTATTTTGGCAACACTGCATATCTTTTTTATATGGAGTGAGTTTGTTATGCTGTTCAAGGTAATTTTTTTAAAAATATCTTTCAATTTTCTTACTGTTTTTTGAGCATTTGGATGTTCTTTGGGGCTCAAAAATTACATTTTTGTACTCAGTTATAAGGTTATTTATTGAAAAGAATATTGGAAAGTTGGAATGTGATTACATTCGCTGATGATGTACTATATTTTCGAGCCAATTTCTAGCCACTGTTTTATAATTTTTGATCTTTATGTTTTTTATTTTTTCTGATTCATTGATTATATTTCACTGAGCATGTTGTATATTAATGACTTTCCTCCCATTATTCCATTGTTTTTATATTTCTTAATTCATCTCTGAAGGTGTTTTATAATATAGAATCTAATAATTATGCAATTAAAACAATTTTATGTTCCACATTTACAAAACTGCTAGAAAGGTAATAATATTTTATAATCTATTTTGAATATCTATTCACCAATAAACATTAAATTAAGTACTGAAATAAATTCTACTTCTAAATATTTTAAATTTCCATATGTAATTTTAGTTCACAAATTTCATAAAACCGCTTCTATTTTAGAACAGTAAAATTGTTGTCATAATACATTTACAACTATAGTATGCAAATATTTATTAAACTGCTTAAATTAAATTTATTAATTATCATCATTGACCTATTAAATAACATCTCTGATATTTCTCGAAAAAAAAAAAAAAAAAAAAAAAGAAAAAAAAAAAAAAAAAAAAGAAAAAAAGAGGCAATTGAAATTCGAAACTTACGAACTCGGCGACAGTTGGCGCAGTCGTGTTTGAATTGACATTGGTATGCATGTGATTGTGCTACAGCTTCCAACTCATAATCCCACACCTTGAAATAGAAATATATTTCATGTTAATGCCAATTAGAAACTAAAACGGCAAACAAGAATTTATTTTTGTCCTAAAAATAAATAACAATAATAATGATAATAATAATAATTTCATTTGTATAGTTATTGAATTATTTGCTGTATATTGTTTACGCTTATTAGTGTTTTTAAATAAAAGCGCTATCCTGGGTATACTGCGTATATTGTTTAGTCTAGACTTGAACGCAGAGAAAAAAATCATCCAAACAATGTATATAGTTTAGCTCTAAAAGCGATTATACCTATCCAAATAATATTGAATTTTACCCCTCTAAACTAGAATTAATCCCTAATGAGCCTAGTGTTAGTCAATCTGTAAATTATTTAGACCTAAATTTAGATACCCTCCATAATCATGTTGTTACCAATCTATATGATAAAAAAGATTCTTATAACTTCGCTATCATTAAGCTGCTATCATATCGATCTTGTAATTCTATTCAATTGTTTAGAAATGTCATTTTAAACCAGCTATTTCGAATACATCGACTTTCTGATATTCAGTTTCACTATCTCCACATCAAAAATGTAAAACGCATATGTCAAAATTACTACTATTATCCAGAAGTATTTGTAAATAATATTATTATTAATTTTAAATACACCACGTAGTAATTTTACAATTGCATTATTTATCCTTGGTTGGATAACTCCTTTTTGTGAATTTCACCCGTTCTTATTTATCACTTAGCTTTCCACAAGGCCTGAGTCTGATACTGTTTACTATTTGTGAAAGACTATTGTCCACTTGTCCTGAGTCCTATACTGATTACTATTTTTGAAAGTCTTCATTCGAATAAATGTTTCGTATACGTTCAATAGTATATTCATTCCGGTGTCCATTCGCTTTAGCGAAGAGATGTAGAGTGCTCGGTCATATGTTCTTCGGCAAATATTTCGACTCACACGTGGTGGCTGTGCCTGTGGGTTTGTATCTCTGTGTTTTTGTATTTCTGGTTTTTAATTCATTTGTTATTTATTATTTCTCCTTCAACTAGCCAGTAGATAGTTCCAATAGCGTTCATAGTCAAATACTATTGCCATTGTCAGAAACTGGCTATTCCATCGGTTTTAATCGAATTGTATGCCTGTCCTGAAGAGAATGCAATTTCGTACTAACCGCCATTTTTTTATGTAGTTTCAACTGGTTGTTCTCCATGTATTGATCTTTAATCTTGAGCTAATTATTATTGCATTTTCTCATTTTTGCCGTGTTTACTTTTTCATT